>JBBGZY010000561.1:0-2432500 GCA_037952925.1 Lithobates clamitans
GGTGAAACCTAGTCCTAGAGGTGGCGATTGGGATCGCTCGATATTGCAGAAGGAGTCTCTCTGGATCGAGCGACTCAACGCCACCACCCCGCCAGGCCTAAACGAGTCAGTGTCCTATAGGGCCTTCTTATGAATCCATGGTCACCCCTCCCCCCCCTTTCCCTCCCTTTTTTTCCCCCTCCCCCCTTCCCCCCTTTCCCCCCCCTTTCCTTCTCTTCCCCCCCCCTTTTTTTCCCCCCCCGCCCCTTTCCCCCCCCTTTTTTTCCCCCCCTTTTTTTTTTGTTCTCCCCCTTCCCCCCCCCACTTCCCTACCCCGGCACCCCCAGGGCCGAGTATCAATTAATTGACCATGTTTGCCCAAGATTCATCCCCAAAAGCTATGTGGTGGCTGTCACCCTCACATAATTTTATACAATGCTTGTTTAGACAATTTTCTTTAAGTTTTCTTTAAGTTCCTTGTAATATGTTGTATTATGTTGTTGCTTTTGTTGCTGTGCAAGGTCAGGCTCCCATCCCCCGTTATCAGACTCTGTTGGCAGACTGCTCCGTTCCTTCTCCAATGCGACGGACATATGCTCACCCTGGCAGCCTTTTGACTGCTTGCGTCTCCTCGTTTGGGAACTAGATTCCCTTTGACGGGAGCGCGCTTGCGCAGTAGCACTTATTGTGCACCTGCGCAGTGCGGACGAGCAGACCCGGTGACGTCCAGGGACCGCCTCTGCCAGGCTGTCCCTGACTTCCGGGTTGGGGTGCTCTTATAGCGGCCGGACACGGCCGCTGTATGAGCCTACAGCCCTCTGACATCGCGCTCCACGAGGAGCAGTGTTTGGGGTAAGCTTCACCCTCCCCCTGCTTCTCCTCCCGTCTCCTTCCCCGCTGGTTGGCCTCTCCCCCTCCTTTACCTCCCCTCTCATCCATGCTGGGCTTGGTTATCACCGCCCTCACACACAGTGTTGCTGTGTGTGCTGTGTGTGCTGCTCTGCTGATATTCTAATATCCTCCTCTCACTGCGGACTACATGTAATCTGTTACCTCGACACCTTCTGGTACTGGTTACTTACTTTCATTACCTATGTTATGGTACTCTTTACCTCAATGAGTTACCGCTGTTGTCCCCCTCTGTTTTGTGGATAACCATTTGTTTTTTCCCCTCCCTTCCCTCGTTACTATTGTGGAATACAAAAAATTTCCCTACTCTATTACAGCCGCTGCGGTGTTGTTTGCTTTTGCTATACCATTGATTTCAGCCCTGTGGAGCCTTAACCATTAACCAATGAGCGCCTGGATCGTTTGTATCCATTGAATGCCACGATCCACATTATTGTATGGTCTCCCCTTACTTCACTCCACCTCCCTCGTCGACCAATGCTGTAGGGGTAAGTGATGGCCGCCCATCACCTGTGTGCAATCTTTCATTTTCTTTTCAGTTTGACCCTTGTCACCTGGATCTATACTATAGGTCCTATCTACTACTCTACCCCCCCTCTCCCCCTCTCCCCCTTCCCCCCCCTTTCCCCTTCCCCCTTCCCCCCCCCTCCCCCCCTTTCTTCCTCCCCCTCCCTCCTGTCCTTTCCTCCCCCTTTACCCCTCCCCCTCTCCCCCCTCCCCCCTCCCCTTCCCCCCCTCTCTCCCCCCCCCCTTTTTCCCCCTTCCTCTCCCCCTCCCCTCCCCTCCTCCCCCCTCCCTTTTCCTCCTTCTCCTCCCCTCCCTCCCCTCCTCTCCCCTCCTCTCCCAATCCCTTACCTTTCCCTCCCTCCCCTCTCTCCCTTCCCCTCCCTCCCCCCCCCTTTTTTCCCCCCCATTCATTCCCCTTATTTCCCCCTCCCCTTCCCCCTCTCCCCTCCCCTTCCCCCCTCTCCCCTCCCCCCCCTCCCCTAATCTCCCCCCCCCTCCTTCCTTTTCCTCCCCTTCCCTCTCCTCCCCTTCCTCCCCCCTTCCCCTTCCCCTTTCCCCCCCCTCTCTTTTCCTCCCCCCCCTCCCTCCTTTTCCTTCTTTTCTAACCACCTTTTCAATTCCTTTCCTTTGCACACTGGGTTCTAAACTTAGAGCTACCTCATGGGTACCCCTTTACTTTACCACGCTCTGCCTGTTTTGTGGTTGAGTGATCCACACTAAAATCATTTATTTAAACATTTTACCCACCAGAGGCTGTTCTGTTACCCCTGTGTTCGTCGCAGGGGGAATTGTTTGGGGCCCCACATGCCCACAGAGAATACCTGAACGGGTGAGCCTGTCCTTTTTATGTTCAACCTGTACCTTATTGTTTATTGTATTTTCCAATGATTGCGCTGTAATTATCATACAAAAAAAACTCTATGCATCTGTGAACTGTTGTATATTCATTACCTGTCTCCTATGCTACATTATAGACTTTACTCTCCTGAGGAAGCGGTGAATACCGCGAAACCGGTCGAGAATCCAAGTCACTTTTGCAATCTCTGTTATCACTGGATGCAATTTATGTGGTTGTATACATTACTTTGTCCTGTATTACAACTGTATATGCTATTATCATTGTAATATTTAGATATATATATCTTTTTTTAAAAATGGTTTTCTATTAAAATACAGTTTTTATCCTACTATTTTTTCTCCATTCCTTTGTACTAATATCTAACTATCTTCAGTACCGAAATAGTCCCTTGTGTTTCCTCCTGTGTGTGGGGAGTTGAGACAATTGCCGACAGAAGCAGCGAACTGCGGCTCTCCCCACTTCCTGCCTCCTTTTGCTAGTAGCTTTCTTTTGGTGTTATTTAATCATCACTGAGTTTTTTATTTTTTGCGCTATAACTGAAAAAAGTGGTAAAACAATGCATTTTTCTTGCTTCTGTTATAAAATTTTGCAAATTAGTAATTTTTCTTCATAAATTTTGGCCAACATTTATACTGCTAAATATCTTGGGTAAAAATAACCCAAATCAGTGTGTTGTTATTAGTTTTTTGTGAAAGTTATAAAATTGATCACACCTGATGTACTGACAGCCTCATTTCTTGGGGCCCTGAAATGTCAGGAAAGTACAAATACCCCACAAATTACCTCTTTTTGGAAAGTAGACATTCCAAGGTATTTAGTAAGAGGCATGGCGAGTATTTTGACGTTGTAATTTTTCCCACAATTCTTTGCAAAATGAAGATTTTTTTCACAAAATTGTCATAATAAGTTATTTCTCACACACAGCATATGCATACTTGCAACTACACTCCAAAATACATTCTACTACTTCTCCCAAGTATGGCGACACCACATGTGAGACATTTTTACAGCCTGGCCACATAGAAAGGCCCAGCATGCAGGGAGCACCATCAGGTGTTCTAGGAGCATTAATTTTACATATAATTTCTTGACTACCTCTTACATTTTTGAAGGTCCTGGAGCACCAGGACAATGTAAACACCCCAAAAATTATCCCATTTTGGAAAGTAAACACCCCAACGTATATTCTATGAGGCATAATGAGGCATATGAGTCTTTTGAACATTTTTTTCCACAAGTTTTTTGAAAATATGGGAAGAAAATGAAAACACATTTTTTTACACAAAGTTGTCCATGTATAAGATATTTCTAACACATAGCATGTACATAGCAAAAATGACACCCCAAAATATATTCTGCTCCTCCTCTTGAGTATAGCAATACCACATGTGTGAGACTTTTACACAGCCTGGCCACATACAGAGGCCCAACATGCGGGGAGCACCATCAGGTGTTCTAGGGACATAAATTTTAAATCTAATTTGACTACCTATTACACTTTTGTGAGGCACTGTAGTGGCACTGATGGGAACTGTAGTGGCATGGATGTGGCACAGATGAGCACTTATGTGGCATGGATGTGGCATGGATGAGAACTGATGTGGCATGGATGAGCAAGGATGAGTACTGATGTCACATGGATGTGGCACAGATGAGTACTGATGTGGCAAGGATGAGTACTGATGTGGCATGGATGGATTTAATCGAAGATTCAATTTGATTAAAAAACCTTTTTTGGACAATTCTGTTTGCTGATCCATGGTGTGCTGGCGAAGATATACTTCACCTGACATCACATTGGCCTCTTGGATTCCAGCTTGGTTCTGGAACCCGGGCTGTCTCACTGCCTCTTCACTTCCTCGCTTCTCCTCATCACAAAGGAATCTGACAACTGCAGGACAGCTCTCTCCCCTTCACAAATGAAGGACACAGTGATCCGCTTGAGGATACACCACTATATGTCTATTTCTCCTTACAATCTTGTAAGTGTTTTTATCCCCTTGTTCTTGTAATAGATGTTTGAATAATGTACTTAGAGGCACCTTCTTTTTCTTTATGATTCTCCAGAGCTGCTTCTTCATACAAGTGCTGCCCTCAGTGCCATCTCTCCAGGCCTACTAAAGGACCATACACCCATCCTCACCAGAGTGCCCTCATCTCTCCCCCATGTTACAAACAACCATTGCAAATTATAGTACTATTTGTACTACTAAAAATATCTTCAAAACACAAGAAATGTAATAATTAATTAAAGTGTTCAGCAATGCCAAAAGTCTGCCAAACAAAATAGGAGAGTTGGAAACTTTTGTGCACAATAACTATGATTTATTTGGGTTCGCTGAATCTTTGCTTTACTCTTCACATGACTGGGCTATTACTTTTCCTGGCTATGCTCTCTTTCAGGGAGACAGGGGGGAATGGTGGCCGTTAGACATGTGCACAACAAAAAAATTTGTTTAGTTTTGTTTCGTTTCTTTACGTTTGCGTTGATTTGTAACGATTCATAATTTTCTATTCTGCTCTAATCCTTCTTGTTCATGATGTTCCACTATCCTATGTTGGTCCCCTCTGGGACCACCAAGGCCAGATGTCTATCACTTCAATAAATTTAATGTGCTGAATGTGTTAAATGCTCAGCCACAATATTATGGTCCTGGCCCTTTAGGAAACTGAGGCCTATTGATATATAAACAACTCTTGTATGTTCTGCATGGTGTACTTAAATCTCATACTCTATGAAAACTGGTTCATATATGCTCCCCATCATTATCTATCATATCTTCAAAACACAAGAAATGTGATAATTAATTAAAGTGTTCAGCAATGCCAAAAGTCTGCCAAACAAAATAGGAGAGTTGGAAACTTTGGTGCACAATAACTATGATTTATTTGGGTTCGCTGAATCTTTGCTTTACTCTTCACATGACTGGGCTATTACTATTCCTGGCTATGCTCTCTTTCAGGGAGACAGGGGGGAATGGTGGCCGTTAGACATGTGCACAACAAAAAAATTTGTTTAGTTTTGTTTCGTTTCTTTACGTTTCCGTTGATTTGTAACGATTCATAATTTTCTATTCTGCTCTAATCCTTCTTGTTCATGATGTTCAGAAGAAAGTTTTCATATTTGGACTCGTTCGTATTTTCGTAACAGTTATATTATTGTTGATACGAAATGATTTGTAATTCCGTTAGTCTATCAGTTCGTAATTTCGTAAGATGCAAGGTTTCATATTTGTACTCGTTCGTATTTTTGTAAGTTATATTTTCGTTGATAGGGAATGATTCGTAATTCCGTCTAATTTTCTTTGAGTCTATATTTTTAATTTTATTAGATAATAATTTTCGTTTATTCGGTAAACTACTCGTAATTTAGTAATTGTTACTTTTGTGAGATTGCCTTCTCCATTGATTCGTACTTTCGTAGGAAATAAAGAATAATAATCCTATGCTTGCTTTTCTAATAAGTCCTTTACTTACTCCAGTCCACTCCCTCAGTCATTAGACCTGACTCAGTCTCCTCCTCAGCTGAATCTTAAAAGATTTAGGAATGCAGTGTGACTCAGACACAAAAGGGATAAGCTGATTAACTAAAGATATTAAGTAAGATACATCACTCACTAATACACTGCCCATTCGAAAGAACGATTCAAGAACATGAAATTATGAACATACGAAATTACGAACATACATATTAAAATACACTTACACTGTCCATACAAAAGAACGATTCGAGAACACGAACAAACAAAATTACGAACAGACGAAGAAACTAAATTATGAACACATGAATGAAAATACGAACATATGAAATTATGAACAAAGGATTGAAAATACGAAATGTAAATCATTCATTATAGATGTCATTTTCATTCTTTTACTTTTCTGAGTTTTGTATTTTCATAAGTTTGTCTGTTCATAAGTTTGTATTTTTGCGTGTTCATTATTTTGCTTGTTCATAATTTCGTAATTTTCGTATTTTGGTTCTTTCAGCTATTCTGATGTTCGAATTGATCCGAATGTACGAATACTAACAAATTTGTACGAAAATCCATTTTTTACGAACCAAATTGCACATGTCTAGTGGCAGTGTCTGTCTCAAAGTGATCTCAAAGAAAGTGTGAAAAAGGACCTTGTTGATGGAGCGTGTGATGAGGCTGAAGCATTATGGGTGGAATTGCATATGGATGTATTTAGTTCAAAGTTAATCATTGGAATTTGTTTTAGGCCACCCAATGCTAATGAGGAGGTGGAGACTCAGCTCCTTGTACAGATGGATAGGGCTGCAAGGGCTGGGACAGTGATAATAATGGAGGATTTTAACTAATTTTAAATTTGAACTTTAGGAGAGCACATTTTCCAAGGATGGGGCTGAATCTCCAATACATGGACTGGCATTCATGAACACAGAACAGAAATAGGAATTCTTTAAAATGACTGTATGCAAACATGTAAAAAATGTATTGCCCATGTATTCCCATGGGCAATACATTTAAAAGGCTACAAATAAAACCTATGTGGCTCATGGCCAAAGTTAAAAAGTTATTAATAATAAGAAAAGAGCTTTAAAAAATATAAAAATGAAGGAACACTATCATCATTTAAATGTTACAAAGAATATAACAGAATATGTAAAAAATAAATCAAGACCGCTAAAATTTAAAAGGAACGACAGACTGCAAAAGAGAGTATGATAAATCCAAAGAAATTATACAGTATCTCACAAAAGTGAGTACACCCCTCACATTTTTGTAAATATTTTATTATATTTTTTCATGTGACAACACTGAAGAAATTACACTTTACTACAATGTAAATGTTTACTACAATGTAAAGTATGAAGTGTACAGCTTGTATAACAGTGTACATTTGCTGTCCCTCAAAATAATTCAACACAGGGGAGCTCAGTTTCAGGGTTTTGCCAATCTTCTTGTAGCCTGGGCCATCTTTATGTAGAGCAACAATTCTTTTTTCAGATCCTCAGAGAGTATTTTGCCATGAGGTGTCATGTTGAACTTCCATTGACCAGTATGAGAGAGTGAGAGTGATAACACCAAACTTAACCACTTAACAACCGGCCCATAGCCAAATGACGGCTACAGGGCGGTTGCTTAACTCTGGGAGGGCATCCAGGGACGTCCTCCCAGAATTCTGCTCTTGCGCGCCCCCTAGGGTGCGCACTCGAGAGCATCTGTGACCGCCGGGTCCTCTGGATCACGGATCTCGGTAAATGGCCGCTAATTGCGGCCGTTTACCATGTGATCGGTCCGTCAAATGACGGAGCGATCACATGTAAACAAACCGGCGTCATCTGATGACGCCGGTTCCTCTCCTCCCCTCCTGTGTACCGATCGGTACACTGTGAGTGGAGAGGGGGATGGATGGATGGTAGCAGCGTTGTGGGCTGCATTTGTAGTGCCCACAGCGCTGCACAGAGACATCCAGCCATCCATCCATCCATGCTCAGCCATCCCCACTACTCTGCATGCCCTGCAATGCTGTGCATTACTCTGTAATGCCCTCTGCTATGCCCCACAATACCCCTGCAATACTCTGCCATACCCTGGAATACCCCGCAATACTCTGCCATACCCTGCAACACCCCTGCAATACTCTGCCATACCCTGCAATACCCCTGCAATACTCTGCCATACCCTGGAATACCTCGCAATACTCTGCCATACCCTGGAATACCCCGCAATATTCTGCCATACCCTGCAATAACCTGCAATACTCTGCCATACCCTGGAATACCCCGCAATATTCTGCCATACCCTGCAATACCCCACAATACTCTGCCATACCCTGCAATACCCCGAAATACCCCGCAATACTCTGCCATACCCTGCAATACCCTGAAATACCCCGCAATACTCTGCCATACCCTGCAATACCCCGCAATACTCTGCCATACCCTGCAATACCCCACAATACTCTGCCATACCCTGGAATACCCCGCAATACTCTGCCATACCCTGCAATACCCCGCAATACTCTGCCATACCCTGGAATACCCCGCAATACTCTGCCATACCCTGGAATACCCCGCAATACTCTGCCATACCCTGCAATACCCCACAATACTCTGCCATACCCTGCAATAACCCGCAATACTCTGCCATACCCTGCAATACCCCGCAATACTCTGCCATACCCTGCAATACCCCGCAATACTCTGCCATACCCTGCAATACCCTGAAATACCCCGCAATACTCTGCCATACCCTGCAATACCACGAAATATCCCACAATACTCTGCAATACCCCGCAATACCCAGCCATACTCTGCAATACTCGGTGATACCCAGCCATACTCTGCCATACCCAGCCATGCTCTGCAATACCCCGCAAAAATCTGCAATACTCTGCCATAACCCGCAATACTCTGCCATACCCAGCCATACTCTGCAATACCCCGCAATACCCAGCCATACTCTGCAATACTCGGTGATACCCAGCCATACTCTGCAATACTCTGTGATACCCAGCCATACTCTGCAATACCCAGCCATGCTCAGCCATACTCGGCCATGCTCAGCCATACCCAGCCATGCTCAGCCATACCCAGCCTCTGTATGTGGCCAGGCTGTGGAACTCTCACACATGTGGTATCGCCGTACTCAGGAGGAGTAGGAGAATCTATTTTGGGGTGTCATTTTTGGTATGTACATGCTATGTGTTAGAAACATTGTATAAATGGACAACTTTGTGTTAAAAAAAAAAAGCATTTTAACCACTTCCCGCCTTCCGTCATACGACGTCCTTGACTTTGTGCGGGGATATCTGAATGATGGGTGCAGCTACAGGCATCATTCAGATATCAGCTTTTTCAGCCGGCGATTCCCTACACCATAAGAGCAATCATAGCGGCTGTTACACTGCTTTATGGTTCTTACGGGAGGCGAGAGGGGACATCCCCACTCCCGCCGCCCTCCGGTGCTTCTACCCACTCACCGCTAAGATCGAAGCCAGGATCTTTTTTTTTTTTTTTTTTATTTCAGGCACAGCCTAGAGGTGAGATGTGGGGTCTTATTGACCCCATATCTCACTGTAAAGAGGACCTGTCATGCCATATTCCTATTACAAGGGTTGTTTACATTTCTTGTAATAGGAATAAAAGTGATCAAAAAATTTTTTTGGGGGAAAAAAGTGTCAAACTAAAATAAATAAAGTAAAATGAACAATAAAAAAAATAAAAAATTTTTAAAACGCCCCTGTCCATGTGCTCGCATGCAGAAGCGAATGCATACGTAAGTCCCGCCCACATATGAAAACGGTGTTCAAACCACACATGTGAGGTATCGCTGCGATCGGTAGAGCGAGAGCAATAATTTTGGCCCTAGACCTCCTCTGTAACTCAAAATTTGTAACCAATAAAAATTTTTAAAGCGTCGCCTATGGGGATTTTTAAGTGGCGAAGTTTGGCGCCATTCCACAAGCGTGTGCAATTTTGAAAAGTGACATGTTAGGTATCTATTTACTTGGCGTAACTTCATCTTTCATATTATGCAAAAACATTGGGCTAACCTTACTATTTTTTTATTTTTTTTAAGCAAAAAACAGTTCTTTTTCCAAAAAAAAAACGCGTACGAAAAATTGCTATGCTAATATCGTGCGAGATAAAGAGTTGCAATGACCGCTATTGTATTCTCTAGGGTCTTTGCTAAAAAAAACATATATAATGTTTTGGGGTTCTATGTAATTTTCTAGCAAATAAATGATGATTTTTAACATGTAGGAGAGAAATGTCAGAATTGGCCTGGGTGCTCCAGAATGCCTGAAGGTGCTCCCCTGCATGACGGGCCTCTGTATGTGGCCACGCTGTGTAAAAGTCTCACACGTGTGGTATCACCATACTCAGGAGTAATAGCAGAATGTGTTTTGGGGTGTAATTTGTGGTATGCATATGCTGTGTGTGAGAAATAACCTGCTAATATGACAATTTTGTGAAAAAAAAAAAAAGAAAAAAAAAACAACTTGATTTTTCAAAGAATTGTGGGGAAAAATGACAACTTCAAAAAACTCACCATGCATCTTTCTAAATACCTTGGAATGTCTTCTTTCCAAAAAGGGGTCATTTGGGGGGTATTTGTACTTTTCTGGCATGTTAGGGTCTCAAGAAATGAGATAGGCCATCAGTACTTCAGGTGTGATCAATTTTCAGATATTGGCACCATAGCTTGTGGACGCTATAACTTTCACAAAGACCAAATAATATACACTAATTTGGGTTATTTTTTACCAAAGATATGTAGCTGTATACATTTTGGACAAAATATATGAAGAAAAATTACTAATTTTCAAAATTTTATAACAGAAACGAAGAAAAATTAATTTTTTTACAGATTTTTCGGTCTTTTTTCTTTTATAGCACAAAAAATAAAGAATCCAGCGGTGATTAAATACCACTAAAAGAAAGCTCTATTTGTGTGAAAAAAAGGACAACATTTTCATATAGATACAGTGTTGCATGACTGAGTAATTGTCATTCAAAATGTGAGAGCATACTTCCGGTTCCGGCGCCACATGAGGAGGAGGTAAGCAGCTCCAGCTCCCGCACAGCTCCTCACAAAACCGGCATTTAAGCCAGTCACAGCACCGGGGGAAACCCCCATCGCCTCCGCTCCATCACAGGCAGGCATAGATCGCTTCGTGGAGCGATCATACGCTCGGGCGCTGTCCTCGCCCCCCTCCACAGCTCCGCCGGCGGGAGACATAGCGGCCGAAACAGCCAAGATGGCGGCCGCTCCGGACTTAGCAGAGCGGCCTCAGCAGCAGCCACAACCTCCCCCTGCCCCAGCTGTGACAGAAACCGACCCCACACCCCCTGCCAACATTGCCCAGGCTGTAGTTCAACTACTTGGGCCATCCCTAACAGCCACTGTGGACGCAGCGGTGCACAGAGGGCTGGAACAGCTGCACATAGAACTCCAGGCTCAGGCCCAGCGCATCACTCAGGTGGAGGAGAGGATTTCAATAATAGAAGATGACTGCACTGCCTCATCTGCAGCACTTGCACGCATAAATGCTTCACATAGAGACATATGGGACAAACTGGACGATTTAGAAAATCGCTCAAGAAGAAACAATCTGCGCATCATTGGCCTGCCAGAGTCGATCCCAGCCTCCCACCTTACAAACATTTGTGCGAAAACCATCCCAGAGCTACTTGGCCTCCGCACACCATGCACGGTTGAACGAGCACACCGTATGGGTCAGTATTCTGACACACGCATTAAACCTCGGCATGTGATAGTGAAATACTTAAACTACGCCGACAAAAATGCCATAATGCAAAAATTTCGCCGCACGCGCTCACTGGTGGTAGATGGCGCGAAACTGCTACTCTTCGCGGACTATTCCATAGAGGTAATGAAACAACGCAAGGCATTCTCCTCAGTATGCTCCACTCTGCACCACAACCAGATCCGATTCTCCCTAACCTATCCAGCTGTCCTCCGCGTTCAAACATCTGAAGGGGAGCAACTCACCTTTCATACACCTGAAGAGGCGGAGACCTACCTAACCAACAGAAGCTCCGAAATGGAACACAGTGCCGCGACAGAGGGATCACCATCGTCATCTTCACAGCATGCGTATGGACCCCCTAAACACCCCCGAAGCCCGACCAAATCTCCATATAAGCGCAGCCGCTTCACCAACCAGGAAGATCGCTCTGGGAATCGTTGAAGGAATTGTCGAAGGACTCCACATCATCACCCTTTTTCACATCGTCATCTTCGGACGGGTAGTATCAACCCATCTTATACTTTTTCTTTTTTTTTTTTTCCTTACAAATTTTTTATCATTCAGATGAAGATGCTTCTGATGCCTCTATAAACTGCTGTACTTGCTCTCTATAGAGCACTACCCCTTCCAAACTGTAGCTGAAAGTTATGCAGTTAAAAGTTATGCAGTTATAATGCTATAGTCATGTTATTCAATAACAGCCATAGTCCCCCACTACCTGGGAAACTTTCCTTTTCAGGGACACTTGCAATGTTATGATTACTTGTATTTTCTATTTTCTGGTCTACTTAAGCCTAATTTTAAGAGGGGGGCCCTCCCCTGTGTTCAGCATACCTCACCATTGATTAATTTAAACCTGCACTACCTCCGCAGGGGATCCCCCCCCAGACCACCCTCCCTTCCTATCCTGCACCCCCCCTATTCCCCTTTCCTCTCCCTTACCATCCCTATCCCCACCCCCCGTTGCTACCACCCTGCCCCTAAGTGAGGAGCTGTCAATCAATGGGAGCTATGCTAACTAGATAGGTGAGACCTCATGTGGAAAAAAGTCCACAACTCAAGTTATGTATTTCCTTATACGATATACTGTCTTATTAATGTTTACAACTTATTGTTGCTTAGAGGAGTTTAAGTTCATATTTGCCAACCTAGTACATATGTCTTCAGGGGTTCTGAGGCGCTTTGGCGGCTTCCAGGAGGTAGATAGCACATCCACACAGGGGCTTCTATGCAAGCCCCTAAACCAAAACACTTTCAAATATCAAGTATGTCACAGTCTGCACTTGGGAGTCACCTAAAGTTTGTCTCGTGGAATGTTAAGGGGCTGCGTTCCCCTAACAAACGTATGTCCATCCTCAGACACCTGCGGCGTCTCCGGGCTGATGTGGCTCTACTTCAAGAGACGCATCTGGCTGCAGACGACCTGCAACGTCTTCGTAGATTATGGGTGGGCTCTGTTTATGGTTCACCAGCAGTGGGCCGTAAAGCAGGTGTTGCTATCCTTCTGCATAAGAATCTACAGCACAAAGTCAGAGATGTCAAGGTTGACTCGGAGGGAAGAAAAATTACTCTACATCTGATTATAGATGACAAACCTATAGCACTTACTAACATCTATGCTCCCAATTCTCCTGACACCTCCTTCTTCCAAGGTTTAGTGAAATGGGTGCTAACTACACCAGAGACCCTGCACCTATTGGGTGGGGATTTTAATTCAGTCATGTCCTCCCTAGCTGATCGCACAGGCCCCCCTACACATAGAACACACACCCGTACGCCCTCATCATCTACATCTACCCTACTGTCACAAGCCATCGCCTCCATGCAATTTGTGGATGTCTGGGCTTAATGCACGCAACAGAACGGGAATACTCCTTTTTTTCACCCCCACACAATACGTTTTCACGTATAGACTATTTTTTTGCCTCCCCGGCCCTAAGCTCCATAATCAGTGCACCAGACATACAAGACGCAGTGATCTCAGACCACAGCCCAATCGTGATTCATCTCACCCAAACAGCTCGCTCATCTCCCTCCCCTACTTGGCGCTTCCCCTCCTATTTAGTTGACAATGAGGACTTTCAACATACACTATACTGCGCCTGGGAGGAATACATCTCCACTAATGGAGCTCACATTACAGATCCTAATCTATTCTGGGAAGCAGGCAAGGCCTTCTTAAGAGGTAAAATAATTTCATACACAACCCAGTTTAAAAAAAAAGCCAAGCAACAATATAGTAAATCAAGCGAAGCCCTACGCCTGGCTCATGAGCAGCTCACAATAAACCGCACCATAGAAAACATACAAAAATGGAGACAGGCCAAAAGCACCTTTGACCTATGGGCAGAACAGCATGAAGCGGCCAAAACATCATACTCTCAGTTACATTTTCATAGATTTGGAAACAAGGCTGGTAGGCTCCTGGCCAAGATGTGCTCAGGCCCCAGGCGTCCCACCCGTATCTCAGCTCTGAGAGCTAAGACAGGTTCTTTGATCACCTCTCCAGCTGAAATTAGCAACCTACTTGTGGAATACTATACTAATCTATACAAAGCTGACCCGACTGACTTGCCTACCACTGACTTACTGCTCGACAAAATACGTTTACCCAAACTCCACCACACACAATTAGAGACGATTAATGCCCCCATCACTGTTGATGATATTCGTTTCACGATCAAAAACATGGCCTCGGCCAAAGCCCTGGGACCCGACGGATACACCGCTGAATTCTATAAATTGACCAGAGAATTTATCCCTGATACCCTAAAACATGTTTACGCAGCTATGTGGGACGGAGGGCCCTATCTTCCTACGGGAACACAGGCCCACATCAAATTAATCTCTAAGAAAGGGAAAGACCCCCTATTACCGGGCTCATACCGACCGATATGATTAATAAATGTTGATGTCAAAATTCTATCCAAAATAATTGCGTCACGGTTAGCTCCCCTACTGCCATCTTTATTACACCCAGCCCAATCTGGCTTTGTTTCAGGCAGATCGGCTACCCTAAACATCCGCAAAGTGTTAATGGCTCTGGAATACGCCAAAACTCACCCTAACCAAGACATTGCCATCATGTCATTAGACGCAGAAAAGGCCTTTGACAACATCAGTTTCTCTTTGCTCTTTAGAGTGATGACACAATTTAGATTCTCAGGACCGATTATGCGATTCCTACTACAAATGTACGCATCCCCTACCGCACGTCTTGTCACCCCTGACTTTATCTCGGACACGATTCCATTAACAAAAGGAACGAGACAGGGGTGCCACTTGTCTCCACTCCTGTTCAATCTAGCAATCAAACCCCTGTCCAGAATACTAAATTCAGCTGATGGAATCAGTGGCATCACTCTGGAGAACCACACTCTTCGTTCGGCACTATTTGCAGACGACATATTACTATTCTCCACTGACCCTATAACAGACTTCGACAGACTCAAACAACTTTTTTCAGACTTCAGACTTTGCTCGGGATTCAGAATCAATTTTGATAAAAGTGAGATCCTACCATTACACCCCCATCTCTCCAGTAAATGGAAACACCTATCCCCCCTGGCCATAGCCAACCAACATATTACATACCTGGGCATTAAAATAGGATGTGAACCATCCTCTTTGTACTCTTTGAACTACCCCCCTTTGATAACCAAAATTGTGAAGGAGTTGGAGGCTTGGGGGTCCCTACCTCTCTTGCTCTTTGGGAGATGCCACCTTTTCAAAATGGTGTCCTTTGCGCGCCTGCTCTACCCAATGCAGACCATACCTCTTCTAATTAAACATTCAGACATCCAAAAACTCCAAAAGGCCCTAACTACCTTTATATGGTCTCACAAAAAACCTCGCAGAGCGCTACAGAAATTATGTCTCCCGAAGGGCGAGGGGGGGCGGGACTGCCCAATATGCGTTTTTACAACCTGGCATGTTTACTCAGACAGGGCTTAGACTGGCTAACTGGTGGTTCTAAATATTCTAACCTATACTTAGAAGAGGCTATGGTACACCCATATACCCTCTCGGCCATCCTCCATTCTAATCCCAATACATTACCCCCCCACCTCAAATCAAGTGTAATAATTAAGGATACGGTCGTTGCATGGAGAGAAGTAAGAAAATTGCTCAAAGTGCCATCCAACATCTCCAAATACCTCAAAATACAAGGCAACCCTATGTTCCTTCCATCTATCATCCATAAAGCTTTTGGCCAATGGAAACTTAAAGGCCTCACAGATGTCTCCTCTTTTTATCTCAACAAGCCGGGCAAATTCAAACCATTCCATACCCTGATGCGGGAATATTCCCTACCACCAACCCATGCTTTCTTTTATCACCAACTCATCAATTATCTCAAATCATGCTCTGGTCCTAATACCAACCCACTTGAAACATCCTGCATTGATACTCTCATCAAAAGCAATAACTACTCCATCTCCAATATTTACTCCTATCTCATACAACATCAAACACGGAAGTATGCCCTCAAACCCTTTCAAAAATGGTCACACGTCTTAGATGACGAATCTCTGCCAGAAAAAATCCTTGAGGGGTACAAGACAATCCGCAACCTTGCTGCTTCTGAATCTTGGAGGGAAACACAATTCAAGATCATTCACAGAGCTTATTTCCCTTTCCGCTACAACAAGAAGTACCCCACCCAAGCGCAATGTTCCTGGTGCAACATACCTCGCCCCACGTTACTACACAGACTCTGGGACTGCAACAAGATTGATGCTTACTGGACTAAAGTGATCACTTACATCAACGAGGTCCACAAAATTCAGTGCACTAAGGACCGCCTACTATGCCTGTTCAGCATTCCCCCCTCATCCTCATCGCCAACGACGGTCTCACAAAATATTCCACATTGGGCTCACCTGTGTCTTCTAGCGGCTCGCAGGACTATCATGTCTCACTGGATATCAGCTACTCCTCCTACCCTAACAACGTTTAAAAAAGCCCTGGCATCACTTTTCAATCTAGAAAAGCTGGACACCATCACCCTTAATTTCCGATCAACTTCCCGTTTTTTCAAAAGATGGAGGAAATACATTGAGGCAACATTCGCTCCGCAGGCACTGATCGAAATAATGAACCCATTTCGCTACACGAAATGGTACTTGACAAAAGATGTCACCAATTCTCTTGGCCGACTCAAAATACCCCCCACCCCAGATTCCTTTACTTTTAACCCACCGTAGGATATCCATAAATTAATTGTCCCCCTTGGCATCCACCCCCTCACGTTTAGTCAGACGCTGCCTCCACTCCTGAAGGTATTTAGATGTTAAGATTTCATATGTCGAGTAAAGTTATACTCCATAATGTTGATGAGATGGCAAACATGAACTCCCCCGTCTTCCCTTTCCCCTAATTTTTCTTTTTCTTTTTATTTTTTATGGTTTCTGTTACTTCTCTTTTGATCTAACGGATATGACAAGATTGTATTTCAACTACTATGAGAAGTCATTGAACTTTATAGACTGTAACGATTAATACTCTGTAACTTTTGTGACACTAAGTTTTTATACTTTTGTATGCCATAAAACCCAATAAATATTTTTCAAAAAAAAAAAAAATGTGAGAGCACCAAAAGCTGAAAATTGGTCTGGTTATTAAGGGGGTTTAAGTGCCCAGTGGTCAAGTGGTTAACACACCTGCTCCCCATTCACACTTGAGACCTTGTAACACTAATGAGTCACATGACAACAGGGAGGGAAATGGCTAATTGGGCCCAATTTGGACATTTTTACTTAGGGGTGTACTAACTATTGTTGCCAGCAGTTTAGACATTAATGGCTGTGTGTTGAGTTATTTTGAGGGGACAGAAAATGTACGCTGTTATACAAGCTGTACACGTACTACTTTACATTGTAGCAAAGAGTCTTTCTTCAGTGTTGTCACATGAAATTATATAATAAAATATTTACAAAAATGTTAGGGGTGTACTCACTTTTGTGGGATGCTGTAATAAAAGTAAAAAGGTCAGGTCTGAGCAAGTAGGCCCTTTAGAAAATAATCTAGAGTGTGTGACTGGGGATAAAGAGAAGGCAAATGTAATAAATACCTTCTTCAGCTCTGTGTATACAAAGGAGCATGAGAAAGCTCAAGTCCATAAAGGGGATAATATTGACAAAGCCCCAAATGAACCATTATGGCTCAAAATCGATATGGTCTAGAAATATTTTGACAACATAAAGATGAATAAAGTACCTGGGCCAGATGGCATACACCCACATGTCCTAAAAGAATTGAGCTCTGTCATTTCAAAGCTATTGCTTTAAATTTTTGGGGACTCTTTATTGACTGGCATAGTACCACTGGACTTGTGTAAGGCTAATATGGTGCCTATATTTAAAAGGGATCAAAGTGTTTACCAAGTACTGGCTAAAAGACCAAATTCAGAGACTAGTGGTTAATGATTCATACTCAGAATGGTCTAAGGTTAAAGTTCAGTGTTGGGTCCCTTACTTTTTATATATTTATAAATGATATAGCATCTGGGATTAAAAGTACTATTTCAGTGTTTGAAGATGACACCAAGTTATGCAGTGGAATAACGTCTTTACAGGATGTCTCCAACTTACAGTGCAAGCTGACCTCAATGCAATGTTTAATTGGGCAACTATGTGGCAAATAAGGTTTAATGTTTATAAATGTAATGTTATGCACTTGGGGGCTAAAAACATTCATGCATCTTACATACTAGGAGGAGAACAACTGGGGGAGTCAATGGTTGAGAAGGATCTGGGTGTTATGGTAGATAATAAGCCTAATAATAGCATGCATTGCCAAGCAGTGGTTTCAAAAGTGAGCAAAATCCTTTCTTATAGTAAGAGAGGTATGGACTGCAGAAAGACAGACATTATTTTGCCCCTCCACAATTCATTAGTAATACCTCATCTAGAATATGCAGTTCAATTTTGGGCACCAGTTCCCCAAAAAAGATATTGGGGAACTGGAGCACAGCGAAGGACAAGCAAACTGATAAGAGACATGAAGGTGCTCAGAAAGATGAGCTGAATTGAATTTATTTTCTCTTGAGAAGAGCAGATTAAGGGGGGGATATGATCAACATGTATCAATACATAAGTGGTCCATATATAGGGAGCTTGGTGTTAAGTTATTCACTTTAAGGCCATCACAGAGGACAAGGAGGCACTCTTTACGTCCAGAGAAAAGGGATTTTATCCCCAAATAAGGAAGGCTTCTTCACAGTAAGAGTTGTGAAAATGTGGAATAGGCTCCCTCAAGAGCTGGTTCTGGCTAGCTTTGTGGATTGTTTTAAAAAAAAGGCCTGGATTCTTTCCTCGATACACATAATATAACTGGATACTAATATTTATAGGTAAAGTTGATCCAGTGTGTATTCAATTGCCTCCTGGGGTATTAGGAAGGAATTTTTGTTCCCCTGTTGGATCAAATTGAATTATGTTTTATTCAGGTAATTTTTGCCTTCCTCTGGATCAACTGTGAGTGTAGGATTGTGTGTATAGGATTGTATTTTTTTCTCTCCTATTGATTGAACTGGATGGACTTGTGTCTTTTTTCAGCCAGACTATGTAACTATGTAAAAATCTTGCATGCTCAGACAATTAAACCTTAAGTTGAGCTGGAGGAAGGCAGAGACCCTTATAAAGTGTAGCCCAATTTGCTGTAACGTGGAAAAAAATCCTCAAAGATTCCTACAGGCAATCAGATACTTCTTGAAAAACAATCTAGGTCGTTTTTTTAAAATACATTCAATATTCAGTTATATTTAATGCATTTAGGAACCTATCCAACCATTGTTTAAGTAATCTGCTGAGCTGGCTAGAAATAACTCAAGTGGAAGATTATCCCATACTTCCATACTCTGAATGTAAAGAACCCTTTCCATATGAAGTAGTTGAAGCACTTTTTCTCAAAGTGAAATTTGTACCCCCCATTTGCAATGACTTTAAAGTGAACAACTTTGTACTAACTTTACTATAGTCAGGTAATCATATCCCCTTAACACACAAAACCATATATACTGACAGGGATTCTTACAATGATTAGGTTATATTCATTTATGTAAAACCTTTATCCCAAAAGAAAAAAAAAATTGGTGTAACTGCTTAAAAAGCAATAGCTGGTGTTCAGATGTAATTTGTTAGTCAAGTGGAGTGGAGCCACTCTAAGCCAGGAAGTGTGTTACTGGCCAGATCACCAGGTGAAAATAGGAAAAAATAGGAAAATAGGAAATAGGAAAAAAACTGAAAAAGGATCGGTAAGCTGTAAAATATACAATGCCTTTTGAGACATTAGATGTTTTAATCGATGATTTATCAGGACACCCCAATGCTTTTCCATCATTGACTATTCATTGATATAATATTTTATGTCATACTCATTATTTTCAAAGGGTTTTTGGGGAGATTGCAAACAGGGGATTACATCAAAGTCAGTATACAACTGTTCTGTTACTTAGGAGACTCCAGCAATGGTAGAATTGTACATAAAAACGCACAATTGTATTGCATATGTAACATTTTAGATACATAACATTGCAACTGTCCTAATGCATGCACAGCAATTACAGTTGTGATAATGGGAACTAAAGCATAACACACATGTATGTAAGAAGAACGTGTTGTCTCTTTCAGGGGGGCACTCAGTCTATTTGGAAACTGAGAATGGCATGTGTGTCTACAAGGCATAGAAACCTTGCTTGATGTACAGCTCTTTAGCTTGAAGTACTTCAAGCCCATTTCTGGATGAACACATACATGCAGCCTAAGGAAACGCACAGGCACTTTAGTGAACAGTGTGAATCTCACACAATATTAAAGTTTTTTCTTCTGCAATGTTTTGACAGCCTGTCAGCAGCCCCTTCAAAAAATTCGACCAATGAACAGACACTGTAATAACTAGCCTAACTCTAAGTTACAGATGCAGAATGGCACTTACATATTTGCCTCCAATTCCAAAAACAGAACTAACACTAAAAGCATTTAGAGCAGTAAAGCAAATGTTTTTCACACTCTTATGCCCCGTACACACGGTTGGACTTTCCGACGGAAAATGTGCGATCGGAGCGTGTTGTCGGAAAATCCGACCGTGTGTGGGCTCCATCGGACTTTTTCCATTGGATTTTCCAACACACAAAGTTTGAGAGCAGGCTATAAAATTTTCCGACAACAAAATCCGATCGCGTCAATTCCGACCGTGTGTGGACAATTCCGGTGCACAAAGTGCCACGCATGCTCAGAAGAAATTCCGAGACGGAACAGCTCGGTCTGGTAAAATTAGCATTCGGAATGGATAGAGCACCTTCGTCAGGCTGCAATGTTAAAAATTGTTTAATGCAGCGCACTCTCTTCTTCTTTATAATGCTAGAAGAATGAAGTAGTTTTGCTGCTCATATTCACACAGACTTCTCACAAACTTTTTTCTTTATTATTTATCATGATCCCCTCAATATATTTTGATTTGTCACATCTGAAAAAATTATTTATTGGTTATTTTTTTTTGGTTTTGTATTTTTTTCAAGGCTGATTTTTTTTTTTGGGGTTTGTATTTGTTTCAAGGCTGATGTTATTTTTTTTTTTTTTGTTTTACTCCAGAATATTTTTGTGTGTTTTGTGTGTCAAGTTACCATAACACCATTATTATCTTGTATTATTTAATCTCAAGGAGATTGTTTGGTGTTGGTGTCCCTTGTTAATTTCACATTGTATTTTTGAAATGTACCTGAATCCTCACAAACAAACTGTCCTTTTTGAAAGGAAACACACATAGGCGAGTATAATTGAAACAAAAATTCCTTTATTAAGGGCTCAGAACCAAACAAAGAGGAAGGCAACGCTGGAGAAACAGCAGAAATTGGTGAAGCCTTGGACCCCAGGGCAGACATCAATTATTTTACGTCAAAATTGGTGGCCTGAGGAGTCCATATCTAAGGGAGTGCAGTCTGGTCCAGAAGTCCCAGAGATCCAGAAAGCAGCTGATGACATCTATGTCCCCAGGCTGTGGTACTACAAGAGCCTACATATTTTGCCAGACCAGACTGAACACAGGGTTATCACTCTCTGGTCTTCCTTCCACGTTTCCTTCCCGGCTGTGGCTCTGGTGTTGAAGATGTGGCAGGAGGAGGAGTAGGACCTGGAGGAGGAGGAAGAGGAGGAGGATGAGGAGGAGTAGGACCTGGAGGAGGAGGAGGACTATGGCTGAGCTGACAAATGTGGGTTAAACATGTGAGTTGGCCCCTCAAGCCCTTATTCAGAGCTTTCAAAATTAAAAACTCGCATAGGAGCCGTTGGCCCTCCTCCATCTGCATCATTTTGCATGCAGTTATGCCAGCAAAGTCCTCCTCCACACTGTGGGGTGTTCTGAGGGCCTCAGTAGCCTTCCAAAAAAGGCCTATGGCAGCCTCCTCCAGGTTACTCCTCTTCCTGCCACTTTCTCTCTGAAGCTGTAAGGTAGGGACCTGGGTATCGGGCAGCCTGCTTGGCCCGGCCACCTCCTGGCTGAGACTTCCCTGTGTATGAAAAAGGGACATGGTTTTAGTTTTTGCATCATCAATCACAATCATAAATTAGTACTCCTAACTAATATCTATTTAACATCATCGATTGGACAACCAGAAATATTTTGAAGAATGCTATACCTGGCTCAAGCTGGGCTCCTCCACATGTTGCTGCCTGGAAGGCCCAGGTTGGACGTCAGAAGCCTCAGCTGGGGGGGAAGGAAGCGTGGAAGGAAGAGTGGAGAGTGCTGGCCTTGGTTCAGTCTGACCTGCCAGAAAATGCAGCCTGTCATAGTACCACAGCCTGGGGACATAAATGTCATCTGCAGCTCCTGATCTCTGGGAATCCTGGACCTTCTTGTGCTCCCTTATATGTACTCATCAGGCCACCAATTAGGATCTTCAAATAGATGATGTCTGCCGTGGGGATCACCGACTTCACAAATTGCATCAACTTATCCAGCACTGCCTTCCTCTTTGTTCTTATATTCAGGGTGGTTTATCTGCCACAGACAGGGCAGCTCCCTGAACATATCAATGAAGATTGGCATAAAGTCCTGATCCTTCAAGATATCCATTTTCACTGCAAGACACAGCACAAGACAAAACCCTAATGTCAGCCTAAAGTCTTCTAAACATGTGCAAATACAGGCCTCAATCTAGAAGCAGTATAGGCCCAATGTTAAATCTTACCTTCGCTATCACGATCGGCGCCTCCATTACTCCTTCCTCCGCTCACAGATCGTACGTACTACGCACACGTGTTACGCTTTATAGACACTGCGCATGCGTGAAACTCCGCCCGCCCCTGACGTTATTTCTAGTCTATTCCTCGCCCCTTCTCGTTCGGCGCAGTGGGGGAAGAGCACATGGCGGAGACACAGCAGGTGTCAGATAATTACAGCAACGAGGAGGAGGAGGAGGAAAGCCTGGAGCCAGAAACGTCCGGATCCAGAAGGAGACGATTTAAGGCATCGAATATGTCCTTTGGGGAGATGTTGGAGATGGTGGACATCCTGAAGAAGGCCGACTATGACGGGAAGTATGGACCTTACCCCAACCCCAATGTCAGAAAGGCCAAGATCCTGGCGAAAGTGGTCAAAAGTCTGCACCGGAATTTCGGGGTACGACGATCGAAAGATAAGCTCGGGAAGCGGTGGTCGGACCTCAAATTAAGGGAGCACGAGCAGTACAGAAGGATCCGGAGAGTGCTGCAAAAAAGTAAGTAGTTGTGCTGTGTTCCTATTTTTTATGTTTATTATGTTCGTGCTGCTCCTTGTGCTTTTCTTTACTGTTGTACAGTTTAAAATGGCAACTTTCATGTTCATGGGCACATTATTCGTTTGTATCAAACATTGTTCGTTTGGCCTAGAAGACACCATTGTTTTGGCCATATGCATTTTAAAACATTTTTTATGGCCTACTTGTCTGAAAATAATTTGGTTGTGTAGATGGGTTTGTAACTAGAATTAAATGCAAACTAGATTATGTGTAAGGAGAGGACACTCAGCAGCAGTTTTCACATCTGGACTCTGGAGCACTAGTGTGGGACACAAGAACACCCTTTTTATTAGGGGGCCCTACACAGGTGCTCCAGTGTATACTATAGGGGTGACTCCATCTGTGAAGCTTGCACAAAACAGGTAAGTATTCAAGCTTGACAAAGGTCAATAAAATTTCAACATCTTGGAACAAAATAGACAATTGTACCCCACTTCCAAGCAATGTTTCATATTTATAGTTCTGCCATCAAATATCTGTGTGCTAAGTATACCTATCTGCTTTTACATAGGGGATAAAAGACTCGGAGGACACCCCTCATCCGAGGAGACCACAGACCTCCCACCTCTGGAAGAAGGGGAAATTCACCCAAGTCAAGCAGAGCAGGAGGAGGAAGACGTGGTGGAAATTGTCACCACAACAGGTGAGTGTCTGCGACCACAGGCTCAGGTAATACACGGTGTGTTTTTGTTTCTATCTTTTTAGGTGATCGTGATGTTGTGGATCCAGGGCATTTCACCTCTGAAAGTGCACTGATCCTGATCGGGGAGATCATGGGATGTAATAGGGACTTGGAAAACATCCAGAAAAACATCAATGATGTTCCAAAAAAAAATGAAGAACATCATTGATGTTTTAGGGAGAGTTTAAAACAAATCCAAATCGCCTTTTTTTTGTGAGCCTAAAATTTATACCATTTTTTGACAAATTTGCGAAAAGCCAAATTTTGAAGATGCACACGGTGTGTCAACGCTGTAACCAAAACTGCAGTGTTTATCCTCATGACACAACACAGGAAGCACCTCCATGGTTAACAGAGGACAGAATTAAAATTAGACATGAGAAACTTAATATTAATAATTTCTGGGACCAGATGGCTTTTATGCGAGGGTACTTAGGGAACTCAGTCAAGTGATTGCCAGACCGTTGTTCCTAATTTTTACAGATAGTCTACTGACTGGAATGGTACCAGCTGATTGGAGAAAAGCCAATGTAGCACCAATATTTAAAAAGGGCCCAAAATACATCCCTGGGAATTACAGACCAGTTAGCCTAACATCAATAGTATGTAAACTCTTGGAGGGGATGATAAGGGACTATATACAAGATTTTAGTAATAAGAACGGTATCATTAGCAGTAATCAGCATGGATTCATGAAGAATCGTTCTTGCCAAACCAATCTATTAACCTTCTATGAGGAGGTGAGTTGCCATCTAGATAAAGGAAGGCCCGTAGACGTGGTGTATCTGGATTTTGCAAAAGCATTTGACACAGTTCCCCATAAATGTTTACTGTACAAAATAAGGTCCGTTGGCATGGACCATAGGGTGAGTACATGGATTGAAAACTGGCTACAAGGGCGAGTTCAGAGGGTGGTGATAAATGGGGAGTACTCGGAATGGTCAGGGGTGGGTAGTGGGGTTCCCCAGGGTTCTGTGCTGGGACCAATCCTATTTAATTTGTCCATAAACGACCTGGAGGATGGAATAAACAGTTCAATCTCTGTATTTGCAGACGGTACTAAGCTAAGCAGGGCAATAATTTCTCTGCAGGATGTGGAAACCTTGCAAATAGACCTGAACAAATTAATGGGGTGGGCAACTACATGGCAAATGAGGTTCAATGTAGAAAAATGTAAAATAATGCATTTGGGTGGCAAAAATATGAATGCAATCTATACACTGGGGGGAGAACCTCTGGGGGAATCTAGGATGGAAAAGGACCTGGGGATCCTAGTAGATGATAGGCTCAGCAATGGCATGCAATGCCAAGCTGCTGCTAACAAAGAAAACAGAATATTGGAATGCATTAAAAAGGTGATCAACTCCAGAGATAAAATGATAATTCTCCCACTCTACAAGACTCTGGTCCGGCCGCACCTGGAGTATGCTGTCCAGTTCTGGGCACCAGTCCTCAGGAAGGATGTACTGGAAATGGAGCGAGTACAAAGAAGGGCAACAAAGCTAATAAAGGGTCTGGAGGATCTTAGTTATGAGGAAAGGTTGCGAGCACTGAACTTATTCTCTCTGGAGAAGAGATGCTTAAGAGGGGATATGATTTTAATATACAAATACCATACTGGAGACCCCAAAATAGGGATAAAACTTTTTCGCAGAAGAGAGTTTAAAGAGACTTGTGGCCACTCATTAAAATTAGAAGAAAAGAGGTTTAACCTTAAACTACGTAGAGGGTTCTTTACTGTAAGAGCGGCAAGGATGTGGAATTCCCTTCCACAGGCGGTGGTCTCAGCGGGGAGCATTTATATCTTCAAGAAACTATTTGATAAGCACCTGAATGACCGCAACATACAGGGATATATAATGTAATACTGACACATAATCACACACATAGGTTGAACTTGATGGACTTGTGTCTTTTTTCAACCTCACCTACTATGTAATTATGTAACATGTGCTAGCTGCCATCACGGGAGATCAATGGACGCGTTTTGGGGGTGCAACTCCTTCCTCAATAATAAAGTAGCTGTGAGGAAGGGGTTGCACGCCAAAAACACGTCCCTTGATCCCCCGTGATGGCAGGTAGCACATGTTGACATTCAGCAATTTGTGTGCATCTTAAAAATTTGGCTTTTCCTGGAGTGACTTCACCCCATCTGAACACAATATCAAACACAGTTTGTAAATACTCATGTCTGATATTGCCTTCAAGTTCTACCAAATGTGAACTTTGTAAGTTCAAGATTTGTGTCTTTCTTGTTGGTTTTAAACGTGCCTGTTTTATCTTAAATGGACATTGCTACTTTTTTTAATGTGACCCCAAAAATTGTTATACAACAAACATGTTGGTTTGTTTTAAAAACCTTTTCTAAATGCACATGTGATTGTGCTGGTATTAAAAAGATTGTTAATCAAAAATGTGTGGATTATTGTTTCAACGCTCCAAAACTTTTGTTGTGCTCTAATTGGTGTTTTCAGTGACAATGGGGGTTATTTCCTAAGGGCAAATCCACTTTGCACTACAAGTGCAGTTTCAAGTGCACTTGTAGTGCAAAGTGTCTTTGCCTTTAGTAAATAACACCCAACAATGCTTTGTAATGTTACACAATCACGCCATTTTCAGGACTCTGACACATTTCTGTCAGGGTCAGCTAAAAGAAACACAAGCAGTAAATTTCAACAAAGATTTTAGTAGTTATTTTTTTTTTATTATTTGAAAAAGGTTTCAGACATTGTCTGGCATATTGATAGCCCCCCTACCCGAAGACAAATGGGAGTCCTTCCACATTGTCTTCTGGAGGTGGCAAGTCCAAGCTGCCATTCTGGAGAAGCCTGTAGAACTCCGTCTTGGCGATGACTCCACCATCGGACATCCGGCCATTCTTCCCCAAGTCCAGATACAGGAACTCGTAAGTAGCCGACACCACCGCCAACACCACAATACTATTGAACACCTTAAAGTTGAAATAGTATGACCCCGAGTTGGGTGGTGGGACGATGTGGACGTGTTTCCCATCAATTGCCCCTCCGCAGTTAGGAAAGTCCCACCGCTGGGCAAAGTGGGAGGCCACAGTCTGCAATTCCTCTGGGTTGGAAGGAAACTGTGGAGTCAAACAACCACAAAAAATTAGTCATTTTGCACATAAACAGGGAAAGCAGATTAGACACAAACATTAAGATAACATTTATTTGAGGGAGTTTTTAAAGACCAAAGTATAAGGTACACCTATCAGATTCCCCCTCCCCCCTCTCATGGGCCATTTCTAACATTTTGGGGGGGGGGGGGCTCTTGGACAGGTAACCCTCTCCACTTCATTGAGAGATGAATGCCTAAATAATGTGTATTACTTTGGCCAGCCCCTCCTTAGTTGCACTATTGACAGCCCACTGGACAGGTAAGAAGTGTCATAATACAAAGATATAAATACACATTGTACACATTTAAGCACATTTGGAATTTATGCTATTACCTATCAAGATAATCATAGGATACAAAAACTTTAAACAGTACCATTTGAAAGTATACAGGCAGGCCCTTGCACTACATGCTTTGGGGAATTCATCCATAAATCTGACCACAATAGGAGGTGGGTATAGTATGTATGGGTTTGGCAAAGTCAGCAGATAGATAATTGAGCATATATAGAGAATTTGTATCAGCTGACTTAGCAGTTGGGGACCCCCAAAAAAAAGCACTCTGTCAGAATTTAAAGCACAAATCACATTTTAAAACATTTTAGGGGGCGTTTGGGGTAAAGCACTACTATGGAGCTGATAAAATACATTGTTAAGTGACTACATGAGGTAAATATAGGGCCAGGAGACCATGCTGGGGAGGTAAGTGAAGGCAAATATGTATAAGGACAAAAAAAAATTACATAAAAATCCAGCATGCATGAGGACAAAGGGGACATTCACAGCATATTACAATCATGGTAATTAGGGAATGAGGAAAGAAATACAATATATGATCAAACATTAAATATAATAAAATGTGATGTTAAAGGATAAATCTTATCTTAATATACTCCTGCAGGACCTGGATGATGGCAGAACAGGTCTCTGGGATAATGATCCCTGGAGCCTGGGGGGAGATGCCTGTTGAGAACTTGAGGTCCTGCAGGCTTCTCCCCATCGCCAAGTACCGCAAGGTGTGCTCCGGAGTGATGGCTTGCCTCATGCAGGTATCCTGCCTGCTAATATAAGGGGTCAGCAAAGCCAACAAACTGTGAAATACGGGGTCCGTCATCCGGAGAAAGTTCCTGAAATCATCAGGATTATTCTCACGGATCTCATGGAGCAAAGGCATGTGACAGAACTGGTCATGCTGGAGCAACCAATTCTTGGTCCATGAACTTCTCCCCACCCTGTTCATGGACTGGACTTGTGTCAAGGTAAGGACCCCAACACCAAGCCCCCGCACAGCACGAACTCTACGAAGAGTACGTATACGCAACAGGGCTAGAAAACGGTCGGCTGCTCAGAACGAAGTAACAGAACGCACTGAAGAACAGCAAGGCCTGTGAAAAGCGACCTGAGAATCATTAACGAACGAACAAGAACACAATGATAGATCAATGAGAACTCACTGCACGCACTGAAGAGCAGATACAAACCCACAAGCACAAACTGAACAGCAGAAAACGATCTGAAAGCCACGAGTCTGAAAAAGCGCGAATCGTCTCTCACCAAACTTTTACTAACACGGATTAGCAAAAGGAGCCCAAAGGGTGTCGCACTTGGTTCGGACCTGCCCTTTTCTGGTTTTGTTGTACGTGGTGTATGTCACCGCATTATTGGCGATCGGAAATTCCGACAACTTTGTGCGACCGTGTGTATGCAAAACTAGTTTGAGCCAACATCCGTCGGAAAAAATCCATGCATTTTGTTGCCGGAATGTCCGATCAATGTTCAATCGTGTGTACAGGGCATTGAACTGCAACTGACATTGGGGGTTATTACTAAAGGCAAATCCACTTTGCACTACAAGTGCACAGCAAGTGCACTTGGAAGTGTAGTCGCTGTAGATCTGAGGGAGGCATGCAAGGAATATAAAAAACAGCATTTTTTGCTTGCACATGATTGGATGATACAATCTGCAGAGCTTCCCCTCATTTCAGAGCTTCCCCTCAGATCTACAGCGATCTACAGCGATAGAACTTTCAAGTGCACTTGCAGCGCAAAGTGGATTTGCCTTTAGTAAATAACCCCCATTGCCTTTCTATATGCAATAGCAAAATCAATCCTCTCCAACCCTTCTCTCTGGGCCTTTAAAACAAAGAATGACAAATTGCTCCAGTGAGTAGATCTTTATAAAAGAAGAAGTGCCAGTTAGTCAATCAATGGGCAGGCTACAGTTACAGTACTGTAATCACCATATTTCTTATGTTATGAATTTGTGTCAGGAATTGCCTGAACAATTAATTATATTGAAAAATATATTGATATGCAGCGCTATAAATGTAGTATTACAAAAAAAAAGTCCATAGTGTTTGAAATAAAGTCCTTGTTCAGGAGAAAACGCTGAAATCACCCGCAGTGAAGACAGAAATACAAATTAGGTGAATACGGACTCCACCGAACACCAACCCACCAGGCCTCTTACCAAAAACAATGGACCACTTAATCACAGGTGGTCAAACAGGCTTGATAAATCCACAGAGCCACAAAACCATTAATGGAGATCACAGATGGCTGGGTCTTGAAGTTCCACCGAATAATCAGAGGTACATGCATAAAATATAAAAGAAGGAACTCCTCATGGTGTAGTATTATGAACCAGGGTCATATTTATTCAAAGAAAAATCCAGGGTACTCACATTTCATCAGATAAAAACACGAATATAAAAAGCAGCAGTCTGTATAAGCAGAATTTGTTTCCAACCACAAAGATGTCCGTGGTCGAAACGTTGCAGTGTTGTGACATCAGAACTCCTCCCAACGCGGTGTTTCGTCCAAACGAATGTCCTCATGGGCGTGGTTAGAGTTCATACTGACTTTTTTATATAGGAGGAAGGGCGGAAGTAGACACGCCCATTCCCCTGTGTTCCAAGCCTCTCTCCCATCCGCAGGAAGCGGAACCACAGACAACCGGATGTTTACATCCAGGTCTCAAAATACATGGCTAGAAACACCCACAGCGGCCATGTTTAGGGAGACTAGATAGTTAACACTATGAATGTATCCATACAATCTCTGAGAAGGGAAAGGAAAAAGAAAGCGGGCCAAATTGGAAACAAGAATAATAATAAATGGAAAAAAATTAAGAATACTTAAAAAATCAAAAAATGGAAATATTAAGAGTAATTAATAGAATTACAGTTTATTCAAAAAACTGCCTCTATAGTAGGCATAATTCTGCCTTCTTGTGGTTGAAAACAGGTTCCACAGGAAAAATCAAATATATAAAAGCAACATCCAGCAAACATAAATATAAAAAGATAGTAAAAAATCTAAAAAAATCTAAAAAAAGGAGAACAGTCTGTGGGTTCAACTGTTGTTAATAAAGGCATTCACATCCCATTCTATGTTCAGATCTACAGCGATGTACAGCGATTGCACTTTCAAGTGCAAAGTGGAGTTGCCTTTAGTAAATAACCCCCATTGTCTTTCTATATGCAACAGCAAAATCAATCCTCTCCCACCCTTCTCTCTGGGCCTTTAAAACAAAAAATGACAAATTGCTCCAGTGAGATGATCTTTATAAAAGAACAAGTGCCAGTTAGTCAACCAATGGGCAGGCTGCAGTTACAGTACTGTAACCACCATATTTCTTATGTTATGCATTTGTGTCAGGTATTCCCTGAACGATTAATTATATTGAGTATTTTTTTTAGACCAAATTATTTAAAAAAGTCCAAATTGATCAATATGAATACAGACAAATTATAGAAATACATTCATATTTATTCACTAGACATGTATTCACAATACAGGCATACCCCACTTTTAAGTACACAATGGGGTTTATTTACTAAAGCTGGAAAGTGCAAAATCAGGCTCACTTCTGCATAGAAACCAAAGAGCTTCCAGGTTTTATTACCAAAGCTTAATTGAACAAGCTAAGGTTAGAAGCGCATTGGTTTCTATGCAGAATTGAGCCTGATTTTGCACTTTCCAGCTTTAGTAAATAAACCCCACTGTGTACTTAAAAGTGGGGTATGCCTACTTCTGCTGATACGACCGGATGTGAGCGGCGGAAGCTCTGAGTCAGCCTGAGTCTCCGTCAGTATCCTGAATAGTACGTGCTACAAACCGAGACCCAAGACCCCGATATACGAACGAACCTGGCAGCGAGATGAGTACTAAGCAATTGGCAGCCGATCGCCTAAAAGAGTATGCGAGGAAGGAGAAAACGGAAAGCGTTCGGAGCCCTCCACAGACAAGGAGCGGCAGGCCTTCAGCGCTGGAAGTCCAGAAAACGAACGTGCCTTCGTCCCAAGCTGAGAAACCAGAGAAAGCTACGAAGCTAACACTGGAGCAGGTGAGCGGACAACTAATGGCGGCCATCCAAGCAAGCAGCGTGGGGCTGACAGGTAAAATGGATGAGATCAGAATGGATGTTGGACTGATTAGGCAAGATATGCATAGTATCAGAGATAGGATGGCTGAGGTGGAAAATAGGATATCTCAACTGGAAGATACAGTAATTCATATACCTAAAAAGATAGCAACATTAGAAAAGCAGATTGGTACATGGCAGTAGAAAACGGATGATTTTGAGAATCGGATGCGCCGCTATAATTTAAGAATAATAGGTCTTCCGGAGAAAGTGGAGGGGTTTAACCCGGGGGACTTTATTGAAAAATGGTTGATAAAAACATTTCCAGAGATGGAGGTATCAAAGGCATTTGCGGTGGAATGGGCGCATAGGGTCCCTGCAGTAATACCTAAGCCTGGGCTTCCCCCTAGACCTCTGCGCGTCTCTTGAATTGCAGGGACAGAGATACAATTCTGCGAAATGCAAGACAAAAAAGAGAGATCCATTATGAGACTAGTAAAGTGTCAATATTTCCAGACTTTTCTCTAGAGCTACAAAAACAGCGGGCAACTTTCTATGAGGTTAAGAAGAGATTGAGAGAAGCAGGAATAGAATATTCTATGGCATATCCAGCCCGGTTGAGAGTGGATGAAGGAGGAAAGACTGTGCTTTTTACCACACCGGAGCAAGTTAAAGAATGGATTCGATCAACCAAAACTGTATCTAAATAATATGAAATAGAAAATCGTGAGATGATTTAAAGAAAAAGAACTACCGGGACAAACTACTGGAAGAGGGGGGGGAGGACTATGTTTGATTGATGGTGGGAGGGGGGTGGGGGAGGGAGAAGAGAAATGGTGGGGTTTTTTTTCTTTTTCTTTTTTTTTTTTTCTTCCTCCCTCCTCCCCCCTGTGACCCCTGCTGGAGATGCGGGAGAATGAAGTGTATCCCGCTCACCACAGAGTGGGAGTAATGGTGTGCCCCCAGAGGGGGATGGATAAGGGGGATGCTGTGGTTTGATAAATTTGTTTTTGTGGAGTGACAATATTGGGAGGTGGGGTGTTTTGTTTTGTTTTTGTTTTTTTTTTTCTTTTTGTGTGAGGGTCAAAAATCACAAAGTTAATCACAAAACACTAGGGGGGGAATAGTAGAAATGTATATTAAAGAAGTGAACATAATAAGATGGGATAGAATAAGGGGGGTGGGAATAATAAAGAGTGTTATAAGAAGAATTGGGATTAAAGGGGTAAAGGAATAAATGGGGAGAATGAAAGTTAATCACACAGTATGATTTAATCACGGAAATACAGAAGGAGGGGGATTCACTTTTTTTTTTGCCTCTCCCTCTCCCTCCCCCTCCCGCTTTTTCTCCCCTAGTGATAGGGAAGGATATATTAATGAAAGCACCCTTCTTTTCTTATTTACATGGAAGGGGGGTGGAGGAGTAGACAGGCTGAAACAAGACAAATTACCTATATAAAAGCTGATGCGATATGTCGGTAATGCCCTAAATTAAAGTATGTATTTGATGTATGAATGGTTGAATGGAGGAAAAAAGAAAATATGGTTACCAAATGACTAAAAATGGGTAAAAATGAATAATAGTTGTACCTTTATATCGTGGAATGTGAGAGGTATGGGTACACGAGTAAAATGGGCACAGGTATTTGCAAAAATTAAGAAAACTTAGGCCAAAATAATTTGCATCCAAGTATCACATATGGTTAATGAGATACTTGATTATTTAAAAAAAAAACATGGATACAATGGTCTTGCCACTCTTGCCACACAACTTTTTCGAGAGGGGTTTCATTAATGGTGCACCAGTCGGTGGCGTGGGAGTGCATCAGGGTAAGAAGGGATTCAGAAGGGCGGTATGTTTTTGTCTTTGCCCTGGTGTACTCACTTCCAATGGTTATTATGGGGATATATAATCCACCCCCAGCTACACTGGGAGTACTGAAAGAAGCAATGTTATATGTATGGGAGACTTTAATATGTGGTTGGATCCAAAGATGGATAGATTTGGAAAAAAAGTCTTGGGAGAGGTGAAGGGTCTAAAATGTTGGATTGCTTCCTGAAGGAGGTGGGGTGGCTCGATATTTGGAGGACTAGAAACCCAGGAGTCAGGACCTATTCATGGCATGCTCCGGGTAGGGGGAGCATGTCTAGGATAGACCTGGCTCTGGGAAATGAGAAAATACTCCCAATGGTGCACTCAGCCGCATACATGATCAAAGGGGTGTCTGACCACTCTGGGCTTATCTTTGAGATAAAGATGGGTCCCAGAGGAAGACGGCCGGGATATAGAATACAGCCCTACTGGCTAGCCCAGATTGGGTCAAACGACCGTATACCGGAGCAAATGGAAATGTTTCTGGAGGCCCATGGGGATAGTATAAAGGAGGGAGTAACATGGGATACCTTCAAGGCGTATATAAGAGGGATAGTAAGATCGACAATATCATATATTAAACGCACCAATTGGCAAGAGGAAGAGGAAATGGAAGAAGAATGGAAGAAGACCGAAACAGAGTTTATTAAGAACCCCTCTATTATGAACCAAATAAAATGGGTAGGAGCGGTGTGCCAATATAAGAATCAGTTAATGATTAAAAATAAACGTAAGAAGCTCCAGTTAAAACAAAAAAATACGACCAAGGACACTATGCCAATAAAATAGTAAATTATCTGATAAAACAACAAGTATCCACACTGGCTATAACAGAAGTGAGGACTGAGAAGGGGGAGACGGTTAAGACAGTGGAGGACATTGGGGAAACCTTCTATAGATATTATGAGAAAATGTATACATCAACGTTGACATGTACAGGAGAGGATATAGGAAAATATCTAGAGGATCTGGAGTTCCTGAAATTATCAGAAGAGCAAAAAGAGGAGTTGGAGAAAGATATTGAAGTGGAAGAAGTAAAAGAAGCCATAGAGTCCTTGGGAAAGGGTAAATCACCAGGACCCGATGGTATCCCATTGGAAATGTATCAGAGGTATGTGGAGATTATTGCTCCGACACTGACCAAGATGTATAGGGGGACATTTGATCGGGGGGAGATGCCTGCATCCATGTATGAGGCAACAGTAATACTGATACCAAAACCAGAAAAAGACAGGAAGGAATGTGCGTCCTATAGACCAATATCTTTGTTAAATATCGACTACAAGGTATTGGCAAAGGTATTGGCTAAGAGGCTTAATGGGGTTATTCTATCTATTGTATCAGAGGATCAAACAGGATTTATGCCGGGGAAGTCCACTACAAATAATATTAGAAGAACTCAGCTGATGGTTCAGCTGAAAGATTATTTTCCGGAGTCGAGTGCCTTGGCATCGTTGGATACGGCCAAGGCATTCAACTCTATAGAATGGAAATTCCTGCAAGGAGTGTTGGAAAAAAGTGGATTTGGGGAAGGATTCAGAAAATGGGTGAGAATATTGTATAAACCATGCTCTAACCTTTTGATAAATGGAATTCTGTCCTCCACAGTGAAATTGCAAAGGGGAAAGAGACAGGGGTGCCCGCTGTCCCCCCAATTGTTCTCACTTGCTATAGAGGTACTAGCCAATAGGTTTAGACAATCTAAAATATATAAAGGGATTAGAGTGGGGGATAAGACTGAACACATAGGACTATATGCAGATGACATGATATTATATATGGAGGATGCACATAGCTCATTAGGGGAGCCAATGAAGATAATAGAAACATATGGGATACTATCGGGACTTAAAATAAATTGGCAAAAATCCACATTGATGTTATTAAGACCAGGAAAGGAGAGGAATTTTCAGACTCCATTAAAAATAGTGGACACTTTTAAATATTTAGGAATAAATATTACATTGGAAGCAGAAGAAGCCCTTAAAGCAAATATAGACCCCTTGGTAGAATATGTAAAGAACAAAGTGGGAGTATGGAAAAAACTACCGTTATCAATGGCAGGGAGAGTACAGTTGATTAAATCTATTATACTACTGAAGTGTCTCTATGTGATGGCGCATTCGGAGGTAAAAATACCAAAATATATATTAAAAAAATTAAACTCCCTGTTAACTAGATTCATCTGGGCAAATGGGCGCTGTAAATTAAAGCTCTCCACGCTACAAAGACCTAACAATGCAGCAGGACTGGCAATACCAGATCTATATTTATATTATTTGGCGGGGCAATTAAAACACTTAAGGACCTGGGTAGTTCAGGAACGAGAAATGAGGGTGGAGAAATATTTACTAAATAAAATGCAGGTAGGAGACCTTCTGGTAGGATTAGAAATAGCAGAATTAAGAAGGATTGGAATAAAAATTCCTCTTCTAAAGCTGGCCAGGTCGGTGTGGAAGGAGGTAAAAAAAATTAACGGGTTATAGGGACATTCCACCAGAAATACCATTATGGAATAACCCAATGTTTGAAAAATTAGAAATATTTGAAGATAGTAGTTACTGGAAACAGAACAAAATAAAAACTATTGGCCAGATGTATAATAACAATGTAATAGTGACATATATAGAACATGTGTAAACAATATAACCTCCAGAGTAAACAATTTTATAGCTACCTACAGCTAAGACACTTATTACGAGAACAGTTTGAAAGGAAAGAACCAAAAATCTCTAGATATCCTCTCATAGGAATATTAAAATCTCAAGGACCAAAGGGACTGATATCTATTATTATTATTATTATTATACGAGATTTATATAGCGCCAACAGTTTACGCAGCGCTTTACAATGTATAAGGGGGACAACACAATTACAGTACAGTTCAATACAAAAGGTACAGGAGGGCCCTGCTCGTAGAGCTTACATTCTAAAGGGAGGGGGTGGTGGTACAAAAGGTAATAGCTGCAAAGAATGATTTGATGGTGGATGGCTCAGGGACAGTTATGTGGGTGTGGGATAGGCTTCCCTGAATAAATGAGTTTTCAGGGATCTCCTAAAGGTGGACAGGGTAGGGGCTGATCGGACATACTGGGGCAGGGAATTCCAGAGGATGGGAGAGGCTCTGGAGAAGTCCTGAAGGCGAGCATGGGAGGAGGTAACAAGGGAGCTAGAGAGCAGGAGGTCCTGGGAGGATATCTAAGTTGTATTCACACTTGCTACAGAGTAAAATAAAGGGGGACCCGGTGGGCGTGAGGGAAAAATGGCAGGGAGTCATCCCGGGAATGAGTGAGCAGGACTGGGATGAAATCTGCTCCTCGCACCTGAAAGTATCGCCGGCAATAATCAATAGAATAATTCAATTAAATATAATACATCAGACATATTTGGCACCAAATAGACTATATAGGATGGGGAGGATGCAGGCGTCAGATTGTACAAGATGTGGAGAGGGAGGAGCGGATTTCATCCATGTCATGTGGCAGTGTGGATGTATAGGAAGGTATTGGCAACAGGTAGTTAAGAAACTAGGAAAAGTCATAAATAAACCTATGACAGCTACGGTGGAGTTATGTGTGCTGGGGGAGGTAAAAGATAGGGTGTGTGGTTACACTAGGATATTTTTGCACAAAGTATTATTCCTTGCCCGACAACAAATAGTGGAAAAATGGATCCAGCCAAGCCCACCTACAATAAATCAGTGGGTGAGGGTGGTAAACCAGGTGGTTCCATGTGAGAAAATAATGTATGAACAAAGAGGAAATATGCAGAAATATGATAAGGTTTGGGCAAAATGGAATAAATCACACTTGAAGACAGATATAGGAAGACCAGAAATTACAGTATAAAATGAGTAAAAGAAGAAAGAATTAGTGACCATAAGATGAATGAGAGGGAAGACTGAGTGTAAGAGTGGGAATGATAATGATATTTATGTAAAATTTGTGAAAGAAAAAGTATAGAAATGATAATGTAAGTTGTGTCAAATAACTTGTAAAGTAAAATTTTGCAATAAAGAGTTTAAAAAAAAAGTGGGGTATGCCTGTACATAGGTAGCCTCCCTGACGGTTTTCCCGAGTGTGGCTCGGGGTTAAAATTCAGGACCATTAGCGGTAACCCCGAGCCACACTCGGGATTACATCGCAGGATCCTGGTGTGGCTTTACTTACCTTGTCCCCGGGATCCTGCGATGTCCCCCGCTGTGTCTGCGGGTTCCGTCCTCCTCCGAAGCCTCTCCTTGCCAGGCTCCGTTCCCTGCGAGCAGCGCAACGCACGGGGCGGAGCCTGGCGGCAAATTCAAAAAAGTGTAAAATCATAACACATACAGTACTGTAATCTTACAGATTACAGTACTGTATGAAATATTTTCACATCCCTTTTGTCCCCAGTGCTTTGTCCTATGCCCTGCGTGCAGTTTTATGTTATACATACTGTTCTTTCTGCCTGGAAACTGGAGACTGTCCATACAGTAGCAACCAAAAAGTGTCCCTTTACATCAAAAGTGGCTTTAGACCAGCTAGAAAACAGCGATAGTAAATTAGAACACTTGCAGAATTGAGCGATAGTGAAAAATGGGGAAATTTATTTTATTATTTTTTTTTTTTTAATTATTTATTTTTATTTATTATATTATAATTTATGTTTTTGTGTTTCAAACTTTATCATACCCGGGATATCTACTAGACTCTTGTTTGGACAGATATAAGTGTGTTATTGTTAAGAATTACAGACCTACAATATAAAACGCCAAATTTCCATGCAAAATAATTGTACCGCTTTCAGCACCTAAAATCCGAAATAATCATACCGCCAGGGAGGTTCAATTTGTGGATGGACAATACCAGACAATAGTGTGCGTTTTTCAAAGCCCAACAGTTATACCCCTGCAGATGGAGTAAGTGTTAAGCTACATAAAAATGATATGCTGGAGTGCGCATGCGCGGGGCTCACAAGATGGCCACTATAGCCTAGAGCTCCGCTCCCTCACGAACCAATGGCGCCCACAGCACTGACCACAGCGCACCGCCAAACACAAAAGTGACTGGAGACATTCCCCACGGTTCCGGCTACACCCCCATATGACCGGGGTCCCGGTAAAACGCAACCTGTGGCCACAGTTGGAGAGAGCAGGAACGGCTGGGGCATCCAAGATGGCCGCCGCTACACAAGCACAGCCACAGGATCTCTGCTCCACAGGCCAGGCGGACTACAGGTCAGAGCAACCCCACACCCCCCCTCACATTACTCCAGGAAGACAAACGGGATACCCACCTATTCTTACCCCTTCTCCAGCCTCTACAGGATCCCTACAAGATCGCTCTCTCTGTGACGGCCCCCTGTCCCCCCTATCACAGGTCACACAGGCCTCCCTCCTCATGACTTCCCAGCCAGTGACCCTGCATTTCACATGGATTCCCTCTTCCACAGATTCTCTGAACTACTGGAAAGAGGCCTGGCACAAACGGCAGCTAAAATTACAGGGGACCTAAAGGCAGATTTTATGAATTTAGGAGCTCGGATCGATACGATCGAACACAAAATGGAGGACACTATAGCTATCACTAACCAAAACTCACAGCACATCTGCACTGTGCAGGATCAATTAGACCTAGCAATGGCCTGTATTGACGAACTTGAGAATAGGTCAAGACGATACAATATCAGAATCCGCGGCCTACCGGAAACGATTCACAATGTTCCAGAAGCAGTGCAGGACCTGATTAAACAACTAATCCCCAATATCCCCTCTCACTGCCTTGAATTGGACAGGGCCCACAGAGCCTTGGGGCCCCCCAGAAAAGACGGCACCCCAAGAGATATTATCACCAAGCCCCACCACTACACAGTAAAAGAGGAAGTGATGAGACAGGCCAGGTCCTCTCACTCAGTGATGTGCATGGGACACCAAGTACAGATCTTTGCAGATCTCTCACCCTCCACGATCCAGAGGAGGAGATCATTGAAACCCCTGCTTCTCGCTCTCACCCAAAGAGACGTCAAATACAGGTGGGCCTTCCCGTTCGCGATTAAATTCTCCGTTAAGGGGAAACAATACGCTTTCTCCTCCCCCTTCTCTTGCACCTGAAATTCATATCCCAGGAAGTCGAAATGGACACAACCAATGCCGGGATTAACTCCAACAAACGACAGACCCCCACCAGCCCTCAATCTCCCCTGTGGTCAACAGGAAAAGCAAAGAAGGACAAAGACAACAACCTAACTTGAAGCCAGTGATGATGTGGACTGCATCTATCCCGGTTGTGAAGCAGGGATCGGTTTGATCATTCCCACGAATGTGGGGGGTCCCTCGTGCCTATTTCCTTAGGCACGCTAGCCAACCGGGCACCGTTTTCTGAATTTTCAGAACTTTTCTTGTTCCAGGTTTTATGGTTTTTGCTTAATTTTTTTCCTCTTTCTTTTTTCTTGTTTTTAACTGGCCCACTGAAATGTATAATGGTCACAAGGTAGCTGTACCTCTCCGGACTGAGAGTGACTGTATCCTCACACCTCTCTATGGGGAAATTTAATCACCATGATTGGGGATATCCATTTGGTCTCTTCAATAGATGCTCCGCTGTGATAGAGAGAGGTTTGGGACTTAGGGGGATATTGCACTTGGAGGAGGTTCAGGGCCACTAGCCAGTCACACTGTTTAGATAACATGGTATACACTGGTAAAGGTCTTTTTTTTTTCTTTTTTTTTCCCTCAGGGGAACAAGTTTTTTGTAGGGCGTTCGGTTTCGTGAAGGAACACTTGCGCACCCACCTAACCCTTAGACACCCGTTGGTCTCTAGGGGCTAGGCTGTCTGAGCCCAGATGGGCCAGACATTCTCCAATTTTTTTCTGAAGGACATGGGGGGTTTCTCCTTCCCTGTGTCCATTCTTTCTTTTCTAGGAGACCTTTTCTTTTCTATCCTGCTCTCCCACCCCACCTCCCCGATCACTACAGTGTGCCTAACCACATCTTGTGTTTCAGATACCACACGCACCCCAAGAAAGTACCTGCTATCTTCCCAACAAGAAGGAGGAATGATCATCATGCTGCTGTCCAGGTTCCCACGCATCAACGGGTAAGTGGGGGCTGTAACCGATGTATTTCACTCCAACTGCTCCATGGCTAACGATCCAGTAGCTGAACTCCACATAGCTTCCCATAATGTCCAGGGAATCAATTCCCAGATTAAGAGAAGAAAGGTTCTCGACTATTACAAGCATTTTCTTGTAGTTTCTCCACCCTTACTTCCCACAGTTCTTCTTAGCAAGCGCTGATAACAAAACCAAGGGAGTTGCAATCATAATATCCAAACACCTTAAATTTGTAAAAATCTCTGAATTTGCTAACCCAGAGGGCAGGTTCCTCATGGTCAAGGGCACAGTGGGAGACCACCTGTATTCCCCGATCTCCTACTATGCTCCAAATAGAGGACAAGCAACATTTTTTGACTCCCTAATGCGCATCCTCGCTCAGTAAATGGAGGGAATGGTCATCTTTGGCGGAGATTCGAACGCAGCGTTCGATCAGGGATTAGACAAATCTAAACCCCCGCGGACTCAACTAACACGCCCCACCAAAGAAAGCCTCAGAATCGCAAAGATAATCCATGCCCACGGCTTAGCTGACACATGGAGGGAACTTAACCCCAACAAAAGGGACTATACCCATTACTCTTCCCCTCATAACACATATGCGAGGATTGACCACATACTGACCCCATCCTCCCTACTCCCATTAATCCACAGAGCACAAATCAGGGAGCCGGCCCTCTCGGGCCACTCCATCGTCACCATAACAATCAAAACAGGCACCCTGGGTGGATCCAGGGGACATTGGAGACTGAATAAATCGTTGTTATCTGATCCCATCAGGGTTACAGAACTTGAAAAAGCCCTACAAGAGTATTTTGAATTCAATAAATCAGAGGACACTTCTCCCGAAACGCTATGGGCTGCACATAAAGCTTTTATAAGGGGTAAACTCATCCAGATTGCCACTCAAATCAAACGAGCACAGAAAGCAGACCTAATTCGGTTAGACAGGGAATATACCACACTGAAGGCTTCCCATAAAAAAGACCCTTCCAAGACCCCTGTCTCCCTCATTGATAAAGCTAGATCTCAGTCTAGCACTCACATCCAAGGCCGAAAAGGCCGTTCGCTGGACAGACAGAAATTTTACACACAGGCAGACAAAATAGGCCCCCTCCCAGCAAAAAAACTGTCTCCCCCCATCAAGATCCATGCTTTACCCAAACTCAGGATAAATGGTCAACCCCCCACGACTAACCCTTCCAAGATACTAGAAGCTTTCCAGGGTTTTTACTCTAAATTATATAGCCAAACAGCTACGCCAACCGCGGACTTAATCCCTAAGTTCCTGGAGGGTATTCCCCTACCCTCCCTAAAAGATGTCCACAAACAAAGGATGGAAACACCCATCACGGAGGAGGAGGTATTGGGGGTCATAAAGGATCTTAGAAAGGGATCAGCTCCGGGTCCTGATGGTCTCTCTGTAGCATACTATAAATCTTTTGCGACCATTCTAGCACCTCACCTGACCTCCTTCTTTAACTCCAAAACCAATGGAACCCCCCTAGACATTCACCTCAATACTGCTTTAATCACGGTCATACCCAAACCTGACAAAAACCACGAGGACGTTAGCAACTACAGACCGATCTCACTCATAAACAATGACCTAAAAGTACTCACCAAAATAATGGCTAACAGGTTATCATCCTTTATTACTCAATATATACATAAGGACCAGGTAGGATTCATACCCGACAGACAGGGTCCTGACCAAATAAGGAGGGCAATAGATTTCACCTCGATTCTGCAAACTAACTGGGAAGGGGGACTGAACCAATCGGGATTTCTTCTATCATTAGACCTGCAGAAGGCCTTTGACATGGTCTCCTGGCACTACATCTTCACTGTGCTGGAGAGGTGGGGATTCGGTGATCGCTTCCTGGGACTTCTGCATGCTCTCTATTCACAACCAAAGGCCCAAATACGCCTCCAAGGACATTACTCCAAACCAACAGACATTTTGCGTGGCACCAGGCAAGGGTGCCCTTTATCTCCCCTTATATTTGCTATAGCCATAGAAACCTTAGCGATCGCAGTTCGACATAACCCTGATATCAAAGGGGTGACCTGTGGAGACCAGACGCACAAATGTGGGCTATTCACCGATGACATCCTCTTTTTCCTGACATCCCACCTCACTACACTCCCCAATCTCTGCCTAGTGTTAAGGAACTTCGCCAAAATCTCTGGACTCAAAGTTAATTTCTCTAAATCCCAAGCTCTTAATGTCTCCTTACCGCTTCAAACAGTTGCCTCTCTAAAACAGTCCTTCCAATTCAAATGGAGCGACACCTCTATTAGCTACCTAGGTATCACACTGACGGCCAAAACAGAAACTCTTTATGCACAAAATTATCCTTCACTCTTCAGGAAACTGGAGGCAGACCTTAATCTGTGGTCAAAACACGAGCTATCCTGGCTGGGTCGGATCAACTCCATTAAGATGACCTTACTCCCCAGGCTCCTCTACTTCTTTCGCTCCCTCCCTATACCAATCAGGAAAGATCACATATGAGCATTACAGAGTAAAATACTCCAATTTATATGGGGTAAGAAAGGATATCGTATTCCTCAGAACACCCTATTCATTCACAGACGCAAGGGAGGGCTAGGTCTCCCAAATTTACATAAATATTACTTGGCAGCTAGATTAGCCCAATTGTCCACAATTTACTCACGCTATGAAAAACCAGATTGGGTGACTATTGAACGACAGGCTATCCCCAACCATACGCTAGATTACATACTTTGGTGCCCGACTAAATCTAGACCGCCCATCCTTTCACCCACTTTATCCCACTCCTGCGCCCTTTGGGACTCCCTCCAGCAATTCACAGCTCTGGTCTCCATGGGATGACCTCTAGCTCACCTATTCCACAACACTGACTTTCCACCTGGACCTGACATCTCAGCATTCAAATGGTGGCTGGACAAAGGGCTATACCGGATAGGGCACTTCCTTACCCCCAATGGACCAATCACCCTCAAATTCTGTATCAAACACCTGGACCTCCCTGAATCGGAACGATTCCGCTTTTACCAAATCGCTCATTTTCTCCACACTATTTGGAAGGAGAAACCGCTTCCCCCTAAATTTACTGTATAGGAACAGTGGTGCGGACAAGCCATGGAGCAGAGGGGGGTATATCGGTGATATATTCAGCCCTCACTTGCCCTACTGACAAAACCACATATATGAAGGCTTGGGAGGCTGACTTCCAATGCTGCAGGGACATGGAGACTTGGCAAGCAGCACTAACCAAATCCTTTAAGGGGATCCAGAACATCTCCTTAATGGAGGCAAGCATCAAACTGATAACCAGATGGTACCTGACCCCTACCAGGTTAGCAGCAATTTATCCCTCAGCAAACCCCTTATGCTTCAGAGGATGCCAACACCTGGGCACAATGGCCCACATTTGGTGGGAATGCCCCAAAATTCGCACTTTTTGGAGAAAAGTCTTCTCTATGATTTACAAAGTGACAGCTTGCCAGGTCCCTAGGTCCCCAGAGGTGGCAATTCTCAATGCAAGCCTATCTGGAATTTCTAGGGCTACCCAAACACTGATCAACTTTATATTACTGGGTACTAAAATCTCCATTGCCAAAGCCTGGAAACAGCCGAGGCCCTCGTTTAACGCAGTAAAAAGGAAGGTTTTGTGGATTATGGCCCAAGAAAAACTTTCCAGCATTCTGACAAACTCCTCCACGAAATTCCAAACAATATGGAAACCTTGGGCCCAATATATGGGAACTTCCCTCATACCGGGTGTTCAGGGGCGCAACAACCCCTAACCCACTCCTAGACAAACTCATCCTACAGTTCTACTAGAGGCACACAGATGAACTTCTCCTCCCTTCTCATCCACCCTGAGGACCCCCTTTACCTTCCTTCCCTCCTCACTCTTTTTTCCCTCTCTTTCATATCTTCTTTCTGTCTACTACCTCACATCAGATAGCTAATTGGTGATAAATCAATATGAAGCTACCATACGGTAGCCTCCCTCGCTTACGGGGAATCACAACCTCCTCAATACTCCTGTTGGCTCAGCCCAAGTGGGCAGAGGAGAAGTAGGGAAATTTCCCCGCCCGGCACAGTTAGATCCCGTCCGGGGTGCCGGTGATGGGGAAAGGACCCGTGATGTTTTAGGGGCAATACATGGAGACTGAGTATTTAGTATTTGGGTATTGATATTTATCAGGTTGACCCCCCAATAGCCATTAAGGTTGAGACATCGTATGTTATATGTTTTAAAATGTAACCTTTATGTCTCGTGGTCAAGGAGGCATTACCTCCTGTGCATTTTAATGTGTCAATGCATAATATGTATGACTTAATTGAAAATAAAAACATATTGAAAGTAAAAAAAATGATATGCTACTATAGCGCAAAAACAGAAAATAAATTAAATTGGAAAAAACAATAATAGAATTAAAGAAAAATCTAAACGGTCTTAATATTGTGGAAGAACAAACTAGGTTTCACAAGAAATCAATCAATAGGTATAAAAATTAAGCAATGAAACATGAAAAGATCAAGATAGTTACCCTTTCAAAATGACTGCTGGCCTACAATGCTTGTTATCAGAGTCCCTTAAAATGGCTGCCTTTCCAAAATTACTGTTTGTTAGGTAATACATAATGAGGCGTGATGATGAATGTCTCTCTGGATGGATGGGTGTGTTCTGGATGAAGTCAAGTCTGATGGATGAAGAGTCCCTGGATTCGCATAGATGAAGTCTCCTAATGGCTTCCTACACGTGTCCGATATGAAGTTCTGAACAATAAGCTCATACAAATTTAATAAGCCCAGCCCAGAAGGTATAACTTCTTTGGTTCATGGGGCTAAATATTAATTTGTTGTTTGTTCAAGCATTGCCTCGTTTCATCACCATGTGCCATTCTAGGACAAGGGATGTTTGTTCTAAATTAATCTTATAAATAATCTGTTGTAGGAATGTTCACATTCTCATGATACAGGCATGGTCATGTGATATTTCCAATATATTTTTCTATAATAATTAGGGGATCGGGTAATGTGAGTATATGAGCATACATTTCTGATACAGCACTATTTTAAATTATTATTATACAGGTATCATATCAAATATGATCATATTGATTATGAAGAGGTGTTTTACCTATATATTCTGATTATTTATGCATATAAGTAAAAGAAAAGAACTGTATGTATATATATATATATATATATATATATATATATATATATATATATATATATATATATATATATATATATATGTATATATATATATATATATATATATGTATAGTATATTTCTAAATACAATAATTTGTATACATAAACTATTTCTACATGTAGGATAATTCTAATCAGATTAATACATCACTTCATAGGGAATATGATAATTGAGGTCATAGTCACATAATCATACACTTTTATATGCGGAGATGGTGCATTTTTTATTAGAATATTCTCATCAATACATGAATAAAACTCCATAGTTCCATCTTAGCATATTATGGACTATGGAGGTTGTACATCAATAAAAATGCTAATACTCCTAGTTGGATATCCGTTGTACGGTGTCCACATATCTTAAATGATGCTTGATATGTATATATACAGTGGGGATGGAAAGTATTTAGACCCCTTTAAATTTTTCTTTTTTTTGTTTACAAAAGCTTTTATTTGGAAGTTTAGGTAATAGACATACGGTATAGTTGACATTATTGTAATACATCGGTACAGAGAAAATAGAATATAGAAAATACAAAACAAAAGTTATATAACTTTAAGTTACAAAAGCGGTATTAGTGATAGGAATACTTTTATATGCTCATAATATAAGGTAAATCACTATATCAACGTTAAGTGATAGGTAGTTATGATACTGGTATATTAAATTATTTAGATTGGGTTCCAATAGGCCCATTTCTTCTGGTGAATATGGATAGTGTCATTAAGGGTGTGATAAATCCACTCAGAAAGTTTGAGGAGCTCCATTCTATTAATTACTTGTTGCCATGACAGGTTAGTGGATTTCCAGTTGTATGCTGTCATCCAGTGGATTGAACTACACATGGAGTGGAATAATCTCATACATGGGGGAGGAATGCCTGGTATATTAGCGTATAGTAAGCAAATCTGAGGAGAGGGAGTAATTTTTTGTTTAGAAAGTTGTTCTATTAAACTGATTGCCTTGAGCCATATATGATTAAAATGTTTGCAGCTCCAAAAAATGTGTAAGAGGGAACCAGGTTCTGGACATCCTCTGAAGCAATCAGGAGAGATGGATGGGTAGAAGGTATGGAGCCTCGAAGGGGTGAGGTACCACCTAGAGAATATTTTAATGGGAGTCTCTCTGAAGGTGATAGCTCTGTTACTTTTACGGAGGTTTTCTGACATGGAGCTCCACTCCTCAATAGTAATCGAGACATTCATATCCGCTTCCCATTGAAGCATTTGTGTAGATTTATCGGGAACACCAACATTATTGATATAACTATACATCCTGGATATGAGGCCTCTATCTCTAGAGGATAAAATACATATATGTTCAAATGTAGTGTATGACGGATGAGTGTTGAGTGCAAAATATTTAGCGTAGAAGGCTTTAATTTGTTGGTAACGTTGAAGTTCATTTGTATGTAAATTATGTGTGGCTTGTAGATCTGAGAATGGGATAAATTCCCACTTTTGTTGAAGAGATCTCAGAGTAATCAAGTTTTTGTCAATCCAAGTGGAAAAATCTTGTATGTTATTATAGGCATATTCAAATCTATGATCTCCTATAAAGGAAGCTAGGGGAGGTGTGTCTGATGAGAGTTTATATATATCTTTATATTTAGACCATAATTGGTAAAATTGAGCTATAATGATGTTGTGTTTCATAAGTTTGCTGTAAGTGGTAGTGTTGGACCAAAGAATTCCCTGCAGATGAAGCGGGAGAATTGAGATGGATTCAAACATTTTCCATGGGGAATTAATTGAGGGAGTGTCCCATTGGGTAAGTTGTGTGAGTCTTGATGCCAGATAATAGAGCCATATAATTGGGATGCCTAGGCCGCCTGTAGTTTGTGGCCTATGCATGAGGGCGTAACTGCATCTTGGTTTTTTCTCAGCCCATATAAATTTGTTTATTTCTCTTTGAAGAGAGGTCAGTTTGGATTTAGGAACATTAATAGGTAAGGCGCGGAAAAAGTATAGGAGTTTAGGGAGGATTGTCATTTTGATAGCATATATTCTACCTAAGAAGGAGATATGAAAGGAGGACCATGACTTTAAAAGAGATGTGATATGTGAGAATAATGGGATATAATTAGATTTATATAGAAGATTGTGTGTGGAGGTTATTGTGACGCCTAAGTATTTGAGTGATTTAGGACACCATACAAATGGGAAATTTTGCGATAGTAAGGATTGGGTGTTCTGAGGGTAGTTAATTGGAATAGCGGAACATTTATTAGTGTTAATTTTGAGGCCTGAAATATTTTGAAAAGATTTCAGTGTTCTTAAAAGGGATGGGATAGAAGTGAGGGGGTTTGTGAGAAAAAGAAGAGCATCATCAGCATATAGGCTGAGTTTAAATTCTTTGTCCCCCTTTGTATATCCTTTTATGTCAATACTATTCCTAATCTTTTGGGCTAAGGGTTCAATTGCTAGAGCAAATAGTAATGGTGATAGCGGGCAGCCCTGTCTGGTGCCTCTACTAAGAGGAAAAAAGTCAGAGTTGTGTCCAGGGATTTTAATTCTAGTTTGAGGGTTGTGATAAAGAGCGTTGAAACCCTGTAGAAATTTATCTGAGATTCCATATTTGGGAAGTAAGTGGTTTAGATATGACCAGCTAACGCTGTCGAACGCTTTATGGATGTCTAAGCTGAGTAGGCATAATTGTTGGGAGGTTAAGTTGGCATCTTGAATGATATTAGTGACTAATCTGACATTATCCACTATCTGTCGGCCAGGGATGAAACCGGTTTGGTCTATATGTATTAAATTTGTGATTACTGCAGCTAGTCTATCTGATAGTAACCTACCAAAGATTTTTAGGTCATTATTAAGGACAGGTATAGGTCGGTAGTTTTGAGGAAGGGAGTGATCTTTTAGTGGTTTGGGGATAAGGGAAAGATTAGCTAAAAGCATTTCATCTGGGAAGTGATTACCATTAAGAATGTGATTGAAAAGTTTGGTTAGGTAAGGGGTTAAAAGAGGGGCATATTTTTTATAGTATGATGAAGAGAAGCCGTCTGGGCCAGGAGCTGTAGATGTTTTGAGAGATTTGATAATTTTTATTATTTCTGCATGTGTGCAAGGCGCATTGAGGGATTCTATTTGGGTGGCATTCAGGGTGGGTAGTTGAATATCATCTAACCATGATTTGGAGGGTTGGTCAGGAGGGATTTGAGGGCTACAAAGTAGGTCCTTATAAAAGGAGGAGAAGACCTTAAGAACGCCTTGAGGATGAGTGATCATGTTCCCAGCTTGATCTCTAAGTTTATATGTATGAGGGGGTTTATGATCATGGTTAAGTTTTTTGGCAAACATAGCTGATGGGGAATTGCTGTGTAGTAAAAATTTAGCTTTTGAAAATCTCAAGGATTTTTCCGTATTCGCTGATAATATAAGATCCAGGGCTTTACGTTTGTCTTGAATTTGTTTAGTGATCTCTTGGGTGGGATTATGTTGTAGCTTGTTGTATAGTAGATTTAAATCTTTGGTGAGATTTTTAATGTTTGTGAGTTTTTCTCTATTTCTCTTAGCAGCTATGCTAATTAGATGTCCGCGTAGGACTGCTTTATGTGCTGTCCAGAGAATAGTGGGGGAGATATCATCAATAGCATTTTCAGTGAAGTAATTTTCAATGTGTGATGAGATGGTTTGAGATATTGAGGGATCTGTTAGAAGTGAGTCATTTAGTCTCCAATTGTAAGGGGAAGGAGAAAGTCCTATGTGGGACGTTTCAAAGTAGGTAATGTCGTGATCAGACCAAGGACAAGGATGGATCTGCGCATCAGAGGAGTTAGCCAGCATAATAGGAGTACAAAAAATATAGTCAAGTCTGGCGTGGACATCATGGGGGTATGAGTAATGGGTATAGCCTCTGATTCCTACATTGTGAGATCTCCATGAGTCTATAAGTTGAAAGTTGTTTAGATAGCGGTTCATGGGTTTAGAGAAAGCTTTTGATGAAGGGGAAGTTTTACTTCTATCAAGTGTTGCGTGTGCTGTCATGTTAAAGTCTCCCCCTAAAATAATATGAGGTGAGCTGTATTGGTCAAGTTTGTCGAAGAAATTTGTGAAAAAGATAGATTGAGATTCGTTGGGGGCGTAAATTGAGGCTATTGTTATAGCTTTATTGTTAATAGGTCCCTTGATGATAATATATCTGCTATCAACATCCTTAAAAATATTTTGTATATCTAGAATAATGGTGTTGCGTATAAAAATGGCTACACCACGGGTTGAATGACTTATCAAAATAATTGGGATGGTTGGAGGAAGCAAAATGTGTCTCCTGCATGAGGATAATATCTCCTCCTAGCCTTTTATAATGTTGAAAAGCTTTTTTACGTTTATGAGGTGAGTTGAAACCCTGAACATTATGTGAAATAACTTTAAAGACCATTAGATGTAGGTAAGGTAATACGTTTGTGAATAAAATCCATCATATATGTGGGGTAAGCTATAGGTAAGAATATTTGTTTTGTATAGTAAGTATAATTAGTGATAATATTTACCGAGATCAGGTAGGGGTTATATAAGGAGTATATATGGAGCATTATGAGTTGTATGTAGTACCATGGGAGTAACATACCGTATTGATTGTAATTAAACCAAAATCTAAACCTTTGTAGTTGAGGGATGTCGTGAAAACTTCCATTTTTAAAGTATATTATAACATTTGCCCGAAGGGCGACCAACAAGTGTAAAACAGTGATGTAAAGTAGTACCAAAGGGACAAGAAACATCTTGTCACTAACAAGTAAGTTAACTTCAAGAGGACAAAATAGTCCTAGTCCTGCCAGCGCGGTCGGGTGCGACAACCCCAAGGATGGGAGCGTCGCAGTCAACGGCATCAGCAGGATGGGGGACAATCCAGCGGTGGCGGATGTCACAGGCCTAAGATAAGAATATTTTAAGGTTTCAAAAAGAAAAAAAGGGAAACCATGCATAAAGTAACCTGGGGGGAGAATTTAAAAAGTTAGTGGGAAAGGGGGGGGGTGGTAGGAGGGGGGGAGGTAGAGGAAAGGAAGGAGAGGATGGGAGGGTCATCAGGGTATAGAATAAGGAGGGAGTATTGCCACCTCTCATTACGTTACAATGGCAGAGTAACAACTGTAGAACTGTAACTCTAATGTAGGGAGTCTGTTATAGACAGAAAATAAAATAATAAAAAGAAAAAAAAAAGGGAACAAAGTGTATTGTGAGGATCCACGTTGTAGGATACTCAACATCTTCGGTTGGTATGAGAGATCGGGTCTTCTTTCTTCATCCCTCCTCTTCCCCTTCAACTCCTAGCAAGGAAACAATGTCAATGTCCTGAGTATGCGGTCATACGACATTATCTCGCAGAGGTTGACGCCATCTTCTTTGATTGTTTGTGTTGCGCCTGGAGGAGGGGGTGGACCATATTGGAGAAGATCTAGGGGTTACAGGAAAACGGTTGGGTGGTTCCGGTTCAAGCAGGCCCAGTTTCACAAGCAGTTCCTTGCCTTCAATTATGTTGTAAACTGTATATGTGGATCCATTGTAAGGGATAGTGAGTTTAAATGGGAAGCCCCATCTATATTTTATTCTCGCTGCTTGTAGGATGTTGGTGACTTCTTTCATCCTGCGTCTTCTATCAAGTGTGGCAGGGGAGATGTCTGGATAGATTTGCAGCTTTTTGCCTTCCAGGGAGATGTTAGGAGAGTTTCTCGCTGCGCGCATGATGTCCTCTTTAACCAGAAAATCTTTCATGCACATGATAATATCCCTGGGTGGTTTATCAGGGGTAGGTTTAGGACGTAGGGCCCTTTGGATTCTGTCACAAGTGAATGCAGATGGAGGCCTATCTGGTAAGAGATTATGAAAAATCTTGGAAACCGTTGGCATGAGGTCAGTAACTGACTCTGGGACGCCACGCAATCTGATGTTATGACGTCTGTTTCGGTTGTCAAGATCTTCAACCTGAGCTTGCATAAAAGCGAAACTGTCAGCAAGTGTTTCATAATCTTTCCTTAAGTCATTATGGGCTAGTGAAAGTTCATCGTGTTTAGTCTCCAATATGTCTGTGCGAGTGCCAATGCTGGCTATCTCTTGTGATAGGGCCGTAGTGGACTTATGAACTTCACTTTCGATTTTGTCCACTAGTTTCTCAAAAATGGTGGTTAGGCTGTTGTCTAAGTCTGCTTTAGAGAGGGGAGGTGGGTACTCACTGATCCCTGCGTTAGGTGTGAGGTCGGATGGCATGGATGTAGATTTTCTTGAGGCTGCCTGTGTGCTGGCGCCGGCGCCATCTTGGGACATCTTTCTGCTCCTTCTGTCTGCAGCGTCCAGCAGAAAGTATGTTAAATTGTGCTGGGAGCATTTTAAGAGACCGGATTCCCTTCCAGGCATGGACCGGGTGGTTCTTTAGGCGGTGGGGTCACTTTCGCCGGGATGTGAGCGGTATGGCCCTGATTATTAGGCCTGTGATGTCCGGGACCGACGGAGCTGAGATTACTCACGTCCTTCCCGCATCGCGCCGCGCATGCGCCCCCCCTTTAAATTTTTCACTCTTTGTTATATTGCAGCCATTTGCTAAAATCATTTAAGTTCATTTTTTTCCTCATTAATGTACACACAGCACCCCATATTGACAGAAAAACACAGAATTGTTGACATTTTTGCAGATTTATTAAAAAAGAAAAAATGAAATATCACATGGTCCTAAGTATTCAAACCCTTTGCTGTGACACTCATATATTTAACTCAGGTGCTGTCAATTTCTTCTGATCATCCTTGAGATGGTTCTACACCTTCATTTGAGTCCAGGTGTGTTTTATTATACTGATTGGACTTGATTAGGAAAGCCACACACCTGTCTATATAAGATTTTACAGCTCACAGTGCATGTCAGAGCAAATGAGAATCATGAGGTCAAAGGAACTGCCTGAAGAGCTCAGAGACAGAATTGTGGCAAGGCACAGATCTGGCCAAGGTTCCATAAAAAATTTCTGCTGCACTTAAGGTTCCTAAGAGCACAGTGGTCTCCATAATCCTTAAATGGAAGAAGTTTGGGATGACTAGAACCCTTCCTAGAGCTGGCCATCCGGCCAAACTGAGCTATCGGCGGAGAAGAGCCTTGGTGAGAGAGGTAAAGAAGAACCCAAAGATCACTGTGGCTGAGCTCCAGAGATGCAGTCGGGAGATGTGAGAAAGTTGTAGAAAGTCAACCATTACTGCAGCCCTCCACCAGTCAGGGCTTTATGGCAGAGTGGCCCGACGGAAGCCTCTCCTCAGTGCAAGACACATGAAAGCCCACATGGAGTTTGCTAAAAAAACACCTGAAGGACTCCAAGATGGTGAGAAATAAGATTCTTTGGTCTGATGAGACCAAGATAGAACTTTTTGGCCTTAATTCTAAGCGGTATGTGTGGAGAAAACCAGGCACTGCTCATCACCTGTCCAATACAGTCCCAACAGTGAAGAATGGTGGTGGCAGCATCATGCTGTGGGGGTGTTTTTTAGCTGCAGGGACAGGATGACTGGTTGCAATTGAGAGAAAGATGAATGTGGCCAAGTACAGGGATATCCTGCATGAAAACCTTCTCCGGAGTGCTCAGGACCTTAGACTGGGCCGAAGGTTTACCTTCCAATAAGACAATGACCCTAAGCACACAGCTAAAATAACGAAGGAGGGGTGTCACAACAACTCTGTGTTCTTGAATGGCCCAGCCAGAGCCCTGACTTAAACCCAAATGAGCATCTCTGGAGAGACCTAAAAATGGCTATCCACCAACGTTTACCATCCAACCTGACAGAACTGGAGAGGATCTGCAAGGAGGAATGGCAGAGGATCCCCAAATCCAGGTGTGAAAAACTTTTTGCATCTTTCCCAAAAAGACTCATGGCTGTATTAGATCAAAAGGGTGCTTCTACTAAATACTGAGCAAAGGGTCTGAATACTTAGGACCATGTGATATTTCAGTTTTTCTTTTTTAATAAATCTGCAAAAATGTCAACAATTCTGTGTTTTTCTGTCAATATGGGGTGCTGTGTGTACACTAATGAGGAAAAAAATGAACTTAAACGATTTTAGCAAATGGCTGCAATATAACAAAGAGTGAAAAATGTAAGGGGGTCTGAATACTTTCCGTCCCCACTGTATGTCTCTTTTTTCCTCCATATTCAGTTTTTGAGATATTCTAGATGGAAATGCAGGTTTTAAACTGGCCTGAGTATATTGACCCTCCTCTCTGTCTGTGTACAGAGGTATATTGGAAGTTTAAACCGAAGGTTTCTTCTTCATACTCTGTATGGATATAGTTTATTCTTGCCTTGGAAAGTCAGTTGATGTTTTCTGTTTCAAGGTTTATTACCCCAGTCTTATTAGGAAAGTCTTATTAGGAAAGAATAAAACAGATTTTTCCTAGGCTCCAGATGGAGAAGTACACGCTCATTGTTCTATCAACTAGCTCTGCAAACAGGCTTGTTTACAGACCCCCAGCAGATCGTGAAAAAACAGAATGTCCTAAATTGAAAGACTGGCATGACCCGTGTCCTTAAGTTGACCCTTTATCTTTGGGCTCATTCAGTCCAAGGTGCACGTTTTCAAAATTGAAGTGATGAAAATATATCTATTCTTCACAATGGTTCTGACACTTAGAACCCATGCCATTCACCTGGGGGAGCCAATTATATTGCTAAATTTATTGGAGAACATGCACTAGTCAACTGAAAAAGGGATGAAAGGATCATCAAGCAAAAAATTAAACTTTAGAACAAATCAAATCAAAATAGATCATTCATAGTATCACCACTGAATCATATGCATGGTGTAAGGCATGGCTTATACAGGGCATGCTTAAATCCTGGCACTAGGTTTTTTGTGGCTTTAAATAGCCTATTTGTACCAAGCAGGTCCAACAAAAATTTGCTTCATATGCAGGTGCACCTGCTGTATAAACTATATGTAGCATAAGCTACAGTACATACAGTATACGGTGCTGTGTTTCGGTAGCCATACGGAGACCTCCCAACCTGCTCCCTGAACAAATCAAATCAGGCTGAGTTCTGCTCAGCTATTCACAGAAAGCATTATAAATCAATACAGGGCTTCCTCTGATTGGCTGAGGTGGAGAGGCAAGCAGATGATGTCAAAATTTCCACTCCAGTCAGTCAGTGGAAGCCTTGTATTCATTGATGAAATACATTGCTTTCTGTAAATGGCTGAGCAGTGCTCTGCCAGACTCAAATTTGTCTGGGAGAAGGATTGGAAGCTCCTGTACTCCTGCTGGAACACAGCGCTATATACTGCATGTAGCTTATGCTTCACGCAGTTTATTCAGTGCTCCCAGAGGACACATCTGTTAGTGAAGCAAATCCTTTGTTTGGACCAGCTTGGTTCAAGCAAACTATTTAAAACATCACAGGAAACCTGCAGCTTAACTCATTCCACTGCCTCATACAGTATGTTCAGTATCAGGGATCAGCAACCATGTTTAAAAAAAATAGTTTTGTTAAATAAAATATTATGAGATGATTCTGTTGAGATTTAAAATTATGATTTAATAAATTATGTTGTGATTAAAGAAAATTATCATTTAAATTGTAATTTAAATCTATTGTTATATGTCACCTTATTTAAAGTGATATAATTGTTTTGCCAGGATTTTATTATGCTCAAAATATATCATATCATGAACACTGCAAAATGTTTATAAATATAATTATTTTTCATAGGGATGTTGAAAGATCTTTCATTACTGATTAGAATGACTAATTAATATATAATAATTAATTACCCGACATTAAAATTGTATGAAAACAATAAAAATAATAACATTGATTGTAATTGATTTTTAGGGGATATGGGAATGGAATTATTCTGCTACAAGAAAGGGAATGTATTGAAAAAACTGGACACAGGAGACCCAGAATAAATCGTTTTTAGTGAGCCTGTTATTAACAAGAAATTGGAAGCAATGGCTAAAACTGCACAAAAATGTAAGTACTAAATCACTGTCATTTAAAATACCGGTATGTAGAATATTACATGACCATGATCAGAATAAGGCAAAAATGCACATGGCTTACTTCTAAATTTGAATTTTTTTTTATATATAAAATATACCTTAACCACATGGATAGTTTTAACTATCACTTTCCTTCATTCCTTTTCCAATGTACAGATACTATTCCCAGTCATTCCAAGCATCTGGTAGAGTGTTAGACTTTATGCAACAATGTACAGTTTCAACTTTCATTTGTTGCCCTTGTACTTTAAGTATGTGCACATACCTTTTTTTTTTTTAACATCAAAGAAGTTTATTGTAAAGAGTTTTAGACAGTACAGTACAAATCAAAGCAGTGTGTACAATACTAGCAGTATACAATTCTCCTCCTGCAATTTTATAAGCATGGTATTATCTTTATCTGATTAATAAACTTAAGCTTAAATAGTTATAGGTTTATTTAACATTTGCCAAAATGGCGTATTATTTGTTCATTAAGCTTAGATCACTTACAAATCTTCAATATGTAAGATATTGTTTGCTTCGTTAGCTAGCTTTGATTTTTCATATTTATATATACCGTATTTATAACAGAGACAGGGGGAAAGAAGTGAGGTAAAGAAAAAGAAAGAGAAAATAAGGATAAAAAAAGAGGGGGGAGAAGGGGGATGTATATGTTTAGTAAAGCAGATAAATTAAATTTTTTCTTTTTTTTTACTTTTTGTGTCTTAAAAGGTATAAATAAATTCAGAATCAGATTTGGTGGAGACTGGCCATCCCCACTGTTGCAGTCATCAGGTATCTCTAGTCTATATCACAGACCTCTAGTGGTTCATTATTTTATCATAGGCTTCGGAGACCTTAAAGGCGAACCACGGAGACCAAGTCTTTTGATATTTTTCGGCTTTGTCCTGGGATTGTGCCAGGGTATCTTCCATATAACATGTTTCAGACACTTTTTTTAGTCATTCTTGAATGGGTGGAGGGTGTGTGTTTTTCCAGTACAGAGGTATTAGTGCCTTAGCAGCATTAAGTATGTGTTTTGATAAAGATCTTTTGTAGCGCCTCATGGGGAAGTTAGTGTATGAAGTAGGCAACTTGCAACATTGAGTGTAATCCTGGTCTCCGTGATTTGCCTCACAATTTTCCTGACTTCAGACCAATAGTTTGTGATTTTGGAACATTCCCACCACACATGCAGGAGGGAGCCTATCTCTTGTCCACATCTCCAGCAAATGTCAGAAGCCTGTGGGTACCATTTCTTTAGTTTGTCAGGGGTAGCATACCAATGCGTCAGGAGTTTGTAGGATAACTCCTGAGTTTTGGTGCTGATCGAACAGCTATGAGAAAGAACACATGCTGTCTCCCACTGTCTGTCAGTTATGTCTGTTTGTAGGGCAGAGGACCAAGCCTTGCAGAATCTATCGTCTTTAGTCCCTTTCCTCTTTTGTAGCCATGCATACGTGACAGATGTTGCCCGATTACATTGTGACCCGTTAGAGCAGATTTCTTCTAACTCCGTCAGCTCTCTAGAAAGTTGGGGTTTCCTATATTTGTCATTTAAGAAGCTACAGATCTGGAAGTACGTCCACAGAGGTAGTCTAGGGAGTCCGATATCAACCTTTAGAGTGGTAAAGTCTTTAATTTGGCCTTCGTGAAAACAGGTCTTTGCAGTGAGAGGTTGTGTGAGGTCTAGGGCCTGTAAACAGGTATTTCTGAGGCCCGGAGGGAAGTCAGGTTTATCAGTCAGGGGGGTGAGCGGGCTGATACTGGAGGTCAGGTCTGTGTTTTTAGCTACACTATGAAATAAGTGTAATGTCGTGCCAGTTAGGGGATGTTTTTTAAAGAGGGAGTGATGAGCTTTGAGTGGTGTCCAAGGAGCGAATTTCAATGGCGTTTGATATAATGAGTTCTCCAGTATTACCCAATCCTTAGTTTCCTCATGACAGTGCCAATCAATCACTCTTGTGAGATGTGATACAAGGTAGTAGTTGTAAAAATTTGGTAGACCCATCCCAGCTAGGTTTTTTGGCCTATTGAGCAGAGAAAAGTCTGGGTTTCTTAAGTCTCCAGATAAAATGAATTAGGGTAGATTGCAATGCTTTAAAAAATTTCCGTGGTATCCTGTTTGGCAGTGTTCTGAGAAGGTAAAGCAATCTAGGGAGTATGACCATTTTCAACGCCGCTGATCTCCCGAACCAAGACAAATATTTGGAGTGCCATTTTTGTAGGTCTGTTTTTATTTTTTGTAGAAGGGGGGGAAGTTATGCTCATATATATATGTCAAGCTCGGGGTTAACCAGATCCCAAGGTATTTAAGAGCATTTGGCTCCCATCTAAAGGGGCAATTTTGTTTGGCTTTGGTTAGGTTGTCTGTTGTGAGAGAAATGTTTATAGCCTCAGATTTCGTGAAATTGATCTTAAGGTTTGCTATAAAACCTAAATGTGTGAACTGTTTCATTAAGTTGGGTATGGTTGTGTGGGAGTTGGTCAGAAAAAACAGGAGGTCGTCAACATAGGCTGCAATCTTATATTCCTTACCTGCCACTTTAAACCCTGATACAGAGCTGTCTAGATTAACTGTCCTGATGAAAGGCTCCAAGGAGAGAATGAATAGTAGTGGTGACAGTGGGCACCCTTGCCTAGTGCCATTTGTGATCTGACAATGTGCCATTGATTTTCAATTGGGCTGAGGGTTTGTCATACAAAGTGGAAATCCAGCTCATCATATTTGACCCCAGCCCAATGAACTTACATGTCTCCAGCATATAGTCCCATGCGACCCTATCAAAGGCCTTCTCCGCATCCGTGGACAGGAGAAGGCCCTCGCAGTCACCCCTGTGGGCTGCATGTGTTAACAGAAGGGCCTTGATCACATTGTCTCTTGCCTCTCTGCCAGGCATGAAACCCACTTGCTCCTGACCCACCACAGAGTGTAGTAGTGGTCTCAGTCTGTTCGCTATTACTTTTGCTAAGATTTTCAAATCTAAGTTCAGTAATGAGATAGGCCTATAGCTAGCGCATTCTGCTGGGTCCTTTCCTGGTTTAGGCACAACTGTGATATGGGCAGACAAAAAATCATCTGTTGCATGGTTGGGTGAGGACAGGGCGTTCAAAGCTCTAGTCAGTGGTGTCAATAGGCTTGTGCTGAATGATTTGTAGTAAATTGACGTAAAGCCGTCCGGGCCCGGGCTTTTCCCTGACTTAAGTTCTTTAATGATTGACATTATTTCTGCTTCCGTTATTTCTCCTTCCAAAAGGGAGGTGTCAGTGTCCACTAATTTGGGGAGCCCACTATTTCGCAAGTATTCCCGTATAGCTGATACTCTATCAGCCTGTATAAATTGGGGTTTGTGTTGTGGAGGTAGATTATATAAGGCTGAGTAAAATTGGTGGAAATGTGAGGCTATGTTTTTGGTGTCAACATCTAGTTTCCCCTTCTGTGACCTGATCCCTACTATGTGGTTTTTTGAATTTGCTTCCCTCAGGGCCCTCGCTAGCAATCTACCAGTTTTATCACCTGATTCATAATAAATCGCTCCTTTGAAAAATAATAGTCTTTTGGTTTTATGTTCCATTAATTGTTGAAGAGCCTTTCGTTTTTTCAAGTAGTGCTGTAGCCGACTGCAATTTCTTGTTCTTGTCTTTTTTTCTTTTGAGAACCTAATTTGATCAATTCTCCTCTCATATAGCATTTATGTGCCTGCCATATAGTCATAGGGTCGACGTCCGGTGTGACATTAATGCTAAAGTAATCCATTAGTGCTTTTGTCAATTTGGGTGTTATGTCTGGGTCAGTCAGCAATGAGGAGTTAAGTCTCCATCCAGTTGATCTTGGAGTTATAGGACCTAGGTCTATTGTCAGGGAAATTGGGGCGTGATCAGATATTGATTGGATACCTATTTGGGCTTCGGTTACATTTTGTAGATCCCTTTGAGTGACAAATAAAAAGTCTATATGCGAGTATCTGTTATGTGGTATTGAATGAAACGTGAAGTCTCTGGAGTCTGGGTGAAGATATCTCCATGTGTCTATTAATTGTAGGGAGCTGAGGAGAGTTTTGATTTTTTTTTAATGCGTTATACTTAATGCAGGATTTCCCCGAGGAGGAATCAACCGCCGGGTTCAGTGGTATGTTGAAGTCTCCTCCCAGTATAAGTATTCCTGTTGCAAAGCCCATAAGTACCCGTACTATCTTTTGGCAAAAGGTCACTTGTGCTGTGTTTGGGAAGTAGACATTTGCAATCGTGATCGGTCTGTCATGGTATGTACCTTTAATAAATACGTATCTTCCCTCCGGGTCACTCAGGCTTTCACTAAGAACCCACAAATTGTCCCAAACAGAGGGGGACCAAAAGAAAAGCGGGGCTCATGAGAGTGGCAATCTAAGTGAGTATCTTGAATTACAATTAAATGTTTATTATGGGTACACAATAAGAAAACATGGTGATATATACAGCAACATAACCAAAAAGTAACCCTGCCCTGATAAAATTGATCAATGCCTGGATTGATCAAAAACAAGAACCACAGACATGGGGAACATGTAACATATAGGACTTACAAAACAAAACAAAAACATCCGGACGTCTTGGCTATTGATGTCTGCACAAACCAACAATGAGGAGTATACAGCAATGCTGAGTAAGGTTTGCCGAGCAGAGGGGCGGCTCAGGGTGAGGTGTGTAGGGATATGGGGTGCAAGGAGGGGATAGGGGGGAGTGGGGGAAGAAGACAGGAAGGAACCAGGGAGAGGGTAGTAAGCCATGGAAAGGGATGCAAAAATGAGTCCTATAATAGGACATCAATACATTCTGTTGATAGAGGTGTATCGGCCTTGTATGTGTAGTTAGTGGATCGTGGTAACCAGGGTCCGGGGTAGTATACAGCTATCCTATGCAGTTGTCCGGTATGGTATGAGTGTATATACAGTACCGTGCTGTGATGGAAACTGGCGATGATTAACGTGTGCAGAAATGCATGAACAGGTGGCTGTGTACGTTACCACTCCCGGGTCCCATCTGGGAATCCTTGGGTATCTCCGGATGGTAGTAGCCCCTGTATGCTGCACTGCTCCACTTGCCGCTGTATACAATGCCGGACACTGTCCCAAAGAGATTATCCGCGAGCCGCGAGCCAGGAGGTGCTGCTCATGTATATGGATGGCCGGCCATACAGATGCATCTGTTACCTTTCGAGCGGTTGTTCTGAGCGTGGAGCGGAACGCCCTCTCAATAGGTGAGCCGGCTAGCCCCAACGGGGGATGACAGCGGGCGTGATGTCCGGGCGGAGTGACGTTAACGCGTTTCACAAAACAAACGTGTGTAGCTTAATCTGGACATAAAAGAGTAAAAGGAGCCTCCTTACTCACGAGAGTCGTTACTCCCTTAGTCGTGGCCTGGTCATTAGTCGCATGATATGCAGTAGGAAAGAACGTGTTCATAATTTTTGGAATGTGTCCTGTCTTAAAGTGTATCTCCTGCAAAAGGACAAAGTGTGGCTTACCCCTCTTTAGTTCTCTGAGGAGCGAAGTCCTTTTTTCTGGTATGTTCAGTCCTCTGATGTTGTGCGAGATCACCTTTGGATGTTTACCCAACAATAAGTAAGCCATCTGTAGGATTGAGCAGTCGGTGACAGCAGATGAATTTTACAACCAGCTCTGGGAAGTTTACTGACGACCAGTCTCCACCTCAACTCCTTACACAAACAAAAAGGGTAAGTGGAATGGGGGGGAAAGAAGAAGGTACAAAAATAAAAAAATAAATCTAAAAAAAAGAGAGAAAGAAGAAAAGAAGAAGAGGAAAAGAGAAATGTTAATACAACGAAGTATTCAACAATAGAGTTTAATTCTATTGTACGTAGATTAATTGTATCACACCCTAGTCAGTGTATAAACTGATCTAGAGTATATAAGTAGTATATCTGAGTCGAGGGGTCTCAGCCCAGATATACTTTGGGGTGACGTGTTAAGTCCGCGACTCGGACTATAAACCAACCTGAAAAAAAAAAGTTAGTTATTTGTAATTATAACTGTGACGGATAACGATAAAGACACAGCCTCTAAAAGGCAACTTTTAACTTGGATCTGGCAAGATGCCAACTTTATGTAAATACTCTCTCCCACATCTCTCAACTGATGCGGATTAGTCCTGTTGATTTATGGTGCTCTAAGAAAGCATATGTGGCCTCATAGCAAGGTCAGTTCTATAGACTAGTAGAGTGTGCGCGAGCTTCATGGACCTTGTGTCAGAGTCTATGAGTCATTTGTATCCTGTGTAGTATATGTCAGTTGGTATTCTGCTTGCAGCAGCTCATAACTTTCCAAACGTCTCTGAAATGGAGTTGTTAAGTAGTCAACTTGGCCCTATTCAGCCTAATGGGTAAGAAATCAACATAAAGTAAGCAAACCCAACTTGGCAGAGTGTTCTCTTGACTCCCGCAAAAATGTAGCAGCAACTACTCCATTCGTATGCAGATCTTGCTAGAGCAAAAGAAAAAACAAAGAGAAAAAAAAGGAGAAAAAACAGGGGGTGTTAGAGGTAGACAACTCTAAACTTAAATCGCAGCCTGTGGGCCCATAGGGAAGGGTTGCAACCTGATGAACTTATTGTTCACTTAATCAATAAGATACGTGAGATCTTGAGGGTGTTGGACGCGAGACTGGAGTCCCCCTCGGTGTTCCACCACCCTGTCCTTGTTTCATTCTTTTGTTCTGTTGTGTTTGTCAGGGGTAGAGAATGGCGATCCATGTGGGTTTTTAGTGTGAGGTGGTAGGGCAAACTACTGATACCATTCCGGCAAGTCTATCACTTCCATATCTAATGCTGTACAGAAATCCGGTAGATCCTCTGGTGTACGCAGCACCAGTTGTTTTCCTGCGACATTTACTACTAAGGCGAATGGAAAGCGCCACGTGTATTTAATGTCTTTCGCTCTAAGTTTGTCCAGGAGGGGGCGAAGTGCCCTTCTGTTCTTTAATGTGATCTGTGAGAGATCTTGGTACAGCATGATGTGTGCGCCGTTAAAAATGATATGCTCATTTCTTCTTGCTTTCCTCATAATGTCTTCCTTAAGGGGAAAACTTTGTAAGCAGCAAATTATGTCTCTTGGGGGAGCGGTATCTGGACCTCTGGCTCTAAGCGCTCTGTGTGCCCTAACGAATTCTATTTCAGAGTCCTCTTGTCTTTCTAATAGACTGTTAAACAGTCTCCTGAGCGCGGGCATTATCTGATCGCTGTCTATGGTTTCAGGGATCCCCCTAACTCTGATATTGTTTCTGTGACCGCGATTATCGAGGTCCTCAAGATGGCAATTCATTTCAATAAAGTGTGAAACATGACTGTCAGCAATCCGGTCTAGTCTATGCAGCGCTTTGTCTCTATGTTTCCCCTGTTCCTCCACCGCCTCCATCTTGTAAGACAGAACTAGTATGTTTGATTTTAGGTCTGTAATAGCTGCAGAGAATGTTGCTTTTATGTCTGCAGCAAAGCCAGACATGTCTGCATATGTGAGGGGTTTATTGGAGCGCGTTCTGCTCCTACCTGATCCTTCCATGGCGGACTGCGAGTCCTAACTGAAGTCCTCCTCTTCCTCCTGCAGTGACCGCGCCATCTTGTGTCCCGCCACGTTGCCTCAGGCCGTAGTTGTGGCTTTCAGAAGCTCAGAAATGCTTCTTGCTGTGGAGGACGCTGCTGCCGAACAGCGTGTTTTAGTGTGGGGAGTCTGGTGCATCAGTCTGCCCATCTCCCGATCCGAGCAGGTTAAAGAAGAAGCAGTCGGCTGTGTCTTATCCCGGAGCTCCGTCAGTGTGCAGCCATCTCGGTCGCTCGCCAAGCCACGCCCCGTGCACATACCTTTTATATTGGATACGACTGTACCACGTCCATACATTTTTTGTTTTGTAGAAATTAGTGCTTCCTAATGCTTTTTCTGTGGAAATAGATTCCAAGATATTACAGTCACCTATGCACCTGTATTGAATTTGAATTTTTTTCTTTTCAATAGATTTTATTAAAGGAAATTACATTACAAGATATAGCAAAGACGAAAATATGTTTTCATATAACGTTTGGCACAAACCATGTAGCCTAGGCAATCTTTACATAAGTGGATTGTAAAGCAAAAACAACATCATATAAGAAGAACTTTCACACAGAGATAACTGGATGGATCATCTGTGGAGGATCCCTAAAACTACAATGTGGACGAAAAAAGGGGGAGAAATAAGGAAAGAAGGGGGGGGTACACAACTATACTGTAGAAAGCACTAGGACTGTGACTGAAGTCATGAACTGGGTGCTCTCCATTGGGATGCTGATGAGGGAGGAGGGTGAGCATGTTTTAATGGCGTGGAGGATTTCGAGTCCCTCTATTTGTGAGTTAGTTGTTGGAGGTGTCCTCTTTCCCGGGAGGTGTAGGGAGAGCCCAATAGTATGAGAATGAATTTTCAAAGTTATCGAGTTTCTCTTGAGATAGTGTCAATTCCATGAAAGCCTGCCATCTGGAGTAGAGACGTTTGCTGGAGGCTTCGTGTTAAAGGTTGGTGTTGAGTTTGTCTTTGTGTAATAGGTGCAAAAGCTCCCGTTTGACCTGTGAGATCTTTGGACAGCAGGGGAAAGTCCATATTTTTAAGATGGATCTTCGAGAGACTAGGAGACATACCAGGATTTGGTCTTTGTGCAGTGGGTAGGCGTTAGGGGACCATGTTAGTAGTTGTTTGTCCCAGTAGTCAAAGATGAGGAACAGGGGATCTTTTGGTAATTTCAGCAGGGTTATATCATATATGAAAGATATAACTTGATCCCAGAAGGTAGAGATGTAATTGCATGCCCAGAAACGGTGAGTTAAGGAAGGTCTAGCTTGATGGCATAGGGGCAGATGGCAGAGGCCTGGTTGTTCTTTTCCAAGAGGAAAGGTAAATAGGCACGGTGAAGAATTTTTTGGGTTTCATTGGGAATCAGTTGTAGGATTTTGTTGTAGCCTAGTAGAAGTTTATCTACTCTGTCAGGGAAGTCTCTGCCCCAATTTGCTGCTGATGAGGAGGCTATCGTAGGAGTGGTCTTTTGCAGGAGAAGTTTGTAGATGTGAGAGATGGTATAGGAGTCTTCTTGGAGCAGATGATCTGTAAAGATGATCTGCTCTGAATCTTTTGTGCTCCTCTCTGCATGAGTTGCGAATGAAGCTGACACATTGCCCAAAATGGAAAGCATGAGACTGGGGAAGGGAGAATGTTTCAAAAATGACTGAGAAGACGTGGGGTCACCCCGTTTCCACATCACATAGTGAAGAGAATTTGGTGAGGCCTTTTTGTTGCCAAATGAAGAAGGGTTTGTGCTCCAGGAAGTTTGGGTTGCCCTGGATTGGAAGGTGCCTGCACATGAAGGGGGAAAGCTTCAGGCTTTTTCTTACTTCTCTCCAGGCTATGGCAGTGTCCCATAAGAGGAGATTATGTTGTATAGTTGAGGGGGTAGATTTTCACTTGCAGTGAAGAAGGGCAACAAAGGAGTAAAGGTGGGCCATTAGTGAATCAAAGAGATAGTTTGAATAGCGGGCAGATTGTGATATCCAATCTAGGCCTATTCGGAGAAGACATGCTAAGTTGTAAGCTCTGACATTAGGAAGACTAATACCCCCTTCACGTCTGGGAAGATATAAATTTGCAAAAGCAATGCATTGTCGTTTGTTCTGCCAGAGAAATTTAGAGATAGCTTTGTTTAAAAACTTAATATCCTTGTGTTTTAGTAGTAGTTGGATCATTTGAAGCGGGTACAATAAGCGTGCAAACCTGACCATTTTTACTAAGTGGCATCTTCCCAGAAGCGAAGGAGGCAGATCCATCCAGTTTCCCAATTTTTGGGATATCTTTTTGATCAGAGTGGTGTAATTAAGGTGGTATATAGAAGACTGTAGCTTCCCTATTTTGATGCCTAAGTAGGTTATGTGTGATTTGGCTACCGTGAAAGGTGAATGGAAGGCCCAAGAAGGGTTTAAAAGGGTGCCTATGGGGAGGATTTCACTTTTATTATAGTTAATGCAGAGACCCGAACAAAGTTTAAATTAATCAAATATTTTTTTAATAGTTTACATGTCAGAAAAGGGATTCGCTGAGAAGATGAGAACATCGGCAAAGAGGGAGGTGCGTAGTTCATGTTTGCCAATGTTGATTCCATGTAAGGGGCCTTTTGGGTTAGGTATTTAGAAAGGGGTTCTAATGCAAGGTTGAACATCAGTGGGGAGAAGGGGCAGCAGAATTTGTCAGAGAGAAGGCCAGCTACCACCAGTCTGGCCTTGGGAGATGTGTACATGGTGTTCACAAGGTGTTTGAAGGGGCCACTGAAGCCCATTTTTGACATGGCCATCGAAAGCCATTCAAAGCTGATGTTGTCAAAGGCTTCCTCCGTGTCCAGAGTGAAGATGGCAAAGTCTCCCCCGGGTTACATTTAGCATGTTCTAGGACCATCATTACCTTTTGGATATTTAATGTGGCTGTTCTCCCTTTTACGAAACCTGACTGAGCGGGGTGTATCAGAGAGGGGATGATGGTGGCAAGTCTAGTGGCAACAATTTTTGAGAGGATTTTGAAGGTTTAAAAGTGTTATGGGTCTATAGAAGCCTGGTTCAAGGGGGGTCTTTTTCTTTCTTCAAAAGTAATTTGATGATGGCCTAATTCCCCGTAGGTAAGTTTGGGCTGCCTGACCATATGCCTCTGTAGACATTGAGAAGGGTGGGTTATGTTATTTTTTGTAGGGTTTTATAGAATTCCCCTGTAAACCCATCAGGGCCTGGTGCTTTAAATGGAGCTAGGTTGCGAATGGTTGTGGATATTTCGGATAGGGAGATGGGTGCATTTAGGGCCTCAAGTTGGGAAGGAGTGACTGCTGATAGAGATATTTTATCGGGAAAAGATTGTGTGATTTTTTTTTTCTATGGGGTCAGTAGCATATAGTGATAAATAGTATTGTAGCATGACTTTTTTATTTCCTGGTGCAAGGTTTTAATGGTGTCTGAGGTTTCTCCTAAGGTGGTGATATGGGTAGGGTGGTAAAGACCTTTGCAGCACCTTGCCAGCAATTTGCCTGCTTTGTTGCGTCCATATGAGCCCTTTTAGTCAGTTTTTGTCTGCCCAGGTGTCAAAAGCTCTGCCTGCACTTCACTGATATCTTTCGCAGAAATCTCGGGTTGTGTATGAGGAAGGGAGATGGCTGTATTCAGTAAGGCCATAGGGGTAATTTCAAAGCAGTGGAGATATAGTAAGGTTAAAGATAACACAAATAAAACATAATACCAAGGCCTGCCAGTTTGTTGGAGGCTAAAAGAGAGGAGAACGTTAATGTGGGTGACACCCAACCTGGCATAACCTACAAGATAGCATACATGCACCCGTTAGTGGTCGGAGCGGATTTTTAACGATTACTGAATCAAGGAGAAGTAGATCGATGATCAGGACCAGAGAGTCTTTCTGTGGGCTTCTTTGGTCCAGAGGCCGATTTTCCGGGGCAACCCTAGATGAGGAGTTGGAGTGCGAATCTGCGTGTAGTGTACGCAGGAAGACTTCCGCTTCAGAAGGATCCTGGAAGGAGAGCTGGTCTCCGTTCGGGGCCTTGAGGTGGAGAATTGCAGGGAAAGCCAAGGTGAATTTCACTTGTCGCTGGTGGAGTTCCGTGCAGATGTATTGTAGTAGTCCGCAAAGATCAGAATCTTTATTCCGTCTATTTGAAGAGATCTAGACTGCCTGAATTTTTGCAAGATGGAGGCTTTGTCCGATTTGTTTAAGTATAAGGGTTTAAGGGCCTCGATGTGTGGCTGGGCCGTCTGGGCTGTTTGCGATCGCGGGGCCAGTTTTCTTGAGGTGGAGAATTGCAGGGAAAGCCAAGGTGAATTTCACTTGTCGCTGGTGGAGTTCCGTGCAGATGTATTGTAGTAGTCCGCAAAGATCAGAATCTTTATTCCGTCTATTTGAAGAGATCTAGACTGCCTGAATTTTTGCAAGATGGAGGCTTTGTCCGATTTGTTTAAGTATAAGGGTTTAAGGGCCTCGATGTGTGGCTGGGCCGTCTGGGCTGTTTGCGATCGCGGGGCCAGTTTTCTCCATGAAACGATCCATGGGTGAGCCGAGTGTCACCCGGGGGGGTTGCGGGCAGTGGTGGAGGGTTGGGCAGATTTTACAGGCCGATTTGAGGGTCGTGCTGCGGGAGCTGATGTGAGAGACAGCTATTCCATGCGGCGCCGGAACCTGAAGTATTGAATTTGAATTGAATGTGTTTTACATTTTTGTAAATAAACATATAATTAGGCTGATATACACTGATAACATTTATAAAGGTAGATTGCTTGCTTGCTGTGGTCATAATTTGAATTGATAAGGCACTTGAAGCAATATTAAATACTGCACCAATACCTTGAATGCTTTTGAAGCTACAAATATTGACATAGCAATTGCTCTTTTTTTGCACTTGTGATACTTTTCAAAGTTTTGGCAGTACAGTACTATCATGTGCTTAATTGATTGTTCAGAAGTTTAACTGAGGAATACAATGTAACAGAGTTGAATTGACTGTTACATTCTGATGCAGATTACCTTTGACCTACTGTACATATATTGTCAGCTAGGGTTCATTCATATGGACAGCTGGGGGAGGTAAAAGTAGATGGATAAGCCTCTCAGCCCCTCACCCAAATAGAACAATGCTGCAGGTCAGGGCTATGCTCATGCATGGTAAAATGTTAATGGCATATCCCATTCAGAAAGCAGTACTACCACCAAATACAATCCATTGATATGAAGGGGGCTACATCGCAAACACCCTCCAACTGTGTACAATGCACACAGTTGCGACATGGTGGTTTGGCATTTGAAGGTCAAAGCAGGTAATGAGGAGGTGACATATCACCACCTGTCTGACACCCTCTGAAAAGTGATCTACCATGGATCACTTTCATAGGGGCAGCAGCATAGCCGCACATGTGAACAAACCCTAAAAGATAGCATCCTTTGTTAAAAAAAATGTTTCTTTTTTTATTAGATTTGCCCTTAAAGTGGAACTTTAGTCAGAAAATTAAGTCCTGCTAGATCACTTCAGGCTGACCCATTTTGCAAGTATAGCTATGTTAAACATAAAAAAAAAGTGCTTATTCTGTTTAAAATCCATTACACTGAGGTTGATTCACTAAAGGCAAATAGACGGTGCACTTGCAAAGTGCAGTTGCACTCTCCAAAAGCATACTAACAGTTAAAAGTATGTGGCGCTAGTCTAAATTTGCCGCTCATCATAAATCTCCAAAGAATTCTCAATGTTTCCTTAATACACAATAAACAATAATATCTTCTCCCATTAGGGGGCAGCTAAATCAACCAAAGTGTTAAATACTGATAGACATACCTAATAAATCATCCAATTAAATCATCCAATAACTGATGTGTTCCTCAATCAAACTGAATGAAAAATGTGACCATAAAATACTTTTAAAACACAGTGGTAATGATGAAAATTAAACAACGGTTCCTCAGACTGTGTCATAAAATGTGCATAGTTTCTTCAGCATAATAAGTAAGAGCAAAAATACAAAATAAATATTACTGATGAATAAATAATACCAGAGCAACTAACATGCAATAATAAATGTGAAAGTGCAACTCAATATCACATATATAAACAAAAAGTGATCAAGTGCATAAAAGTGACATTGGTGCAGAGCCGTGCATATATATAAAATTACGACTCTGAAATGAACTCCAAAATATATATATAACACCTCTTCCACCTGAAAATAATTCTTATAAAATAGAAAACTGTGACATAAACTGTGATCAAGTCCAAAAAATGTATTGCTTCATGCAATGTGATTTGAAATGTCCATACAGATGGTTAATATTAACATGCCAATAACGTGACTTGGTGCTGGATTCATTCACTTGAAAAAAACTGGTGCAGCACACAGATGTTTCCCCCAGCCTCTCACCTTAATCAGCGGCCCCAATGGGCCAAATCAGGCAGATAGTTAATATTTAACTGTAAGGGATGATGATCCAGCAGCCGTCCCCTTCTTCCAAAGGATGTACGTGGGTCAGACTCTCACTAACTAGTCACCAGCGCTCCCACCGACCCTCCATATTGGTCACCATGCTCCAGCTCCTGATTCTTTCCTGTGGTGAAATCTATCCCGTCCAGTACAAAAAAGGAATGATTTATTGAAGATAAAAACACACTTACAATATTGCAGTAAGTAAGGAGCGGTGGGATAAATCATGTATAATGGTCCCGGCGTCTCCGTCTGTAAAACCTCCACTTCCTAAGTTCGTGTGTTATCCCATCCGAAAAAAAAAACGTGATGATGTCGCAGGCTCCTCCCGCTGATTAGACAATGGTTTTGGATGAGGTCATTCCTTTTTAGTACATGCTACACTATGGACTCTTTTCATTTTAAATCCCTGAGAATCATCCGCTGGTAGTTGCTGCTGTGCGTGTTTGGTTGTGGGGAGACCGATTTTCCTGTGCTGGGCGGGACTGCCGTAATAGCAGTCATCGCCATCTGGTAAGCGCATTTAATTTTTCATCTTGAGTGTGGAGAGACACAGAAGATACCCTTCATTTTCCTGGCACCTTCATGGATGATTGCTTTCTTTTGGTCACTTTTTGGACTGTTACTTTGTGGGATTATCTTATCCCTTGCTTTATTCCATCATCAGTGTACTTTATCCACGAGTTAATTATTTATCTGTTTCATGGTATATATGTTTTTAGGCTTATATATATACCAATTATCACATATTGGTTTTTCTATGAGACTTTGCCTTAGTCCTTTTTATTCACCTCTATAACACAGTCACTACTATTTATTCATCCTCAATTTTATGCATGCGATTTACTGTTTATACTGTATGTATATCAATTATCACAAATTGACATATATGAGACTATGCCTTAGTTTTTCTTAGTCACTTTCTTTTCATCACAGTTAATTCTCAGTGCTGCATCTTTTTTGTTTTATTTTTTACTTTGAGGTTTGATACTAGACTTCTAGGTGCTGGCAGCTTTGTTTTATACACATTTTTTTATATTCACATATATTATCTATTTTTTATTTTATAATATTTTTATATATTTACATATATTATCTGTCCTTTAAGCACAGCTTTATTCTCGATTTCCATATTTACATATTTATCTTTTCTTCATCTTGTTTTTCCTAAGAGGACATTTGTGTCACACTCCCCAGTGCCTGTGCCACCCTCTAGACTCTTTCCTGCTGACTGGGGCCAACAGTGGCCACCTGTGTTGTAGCCAATCTATAAGCCAGTATGTTTATTACTCAGTGTTTGAACAATGTGCCTGCACACTATTAGCTGACTCCACAGTATCTTAAAGCATTCCTAGTGATACTCTGTGTTCCCCTGTGTCATTAGTTCCTCCAATTTCCATCCTGCTCTTGTGATCTCCAGGGTTCCTCTCTCACACTCAGTCACCCCCTGTGTGTTCCTGTCTGCAACCTAAATCCCAACACCTCTGTTATCCTCTTAGCACTCCAGTGTACCCGCTCTTGTGACTTCCTCATGCATCAACCATCAACCAGTCTTCCTGTACCTCCATGATTTCCAGTCAGCTAACTGAAGCTCATCACCTGTGTGAAATCTAGTGGAATCTAGTCTATTCTCTCAGTTATTGATGGAACTCATACCCGTTTTTTTTGAGACATCAACTGCTGCAGCAGAATGGTTGGACACTAGATAAATAGATCCTTCTCATTTTTTTAGGGATTTTAGAAATTGCCTGAGTTAATTAATAACTAAATTCCTCCTTGTCTTCTTCTTTTTTTTTTCCCTTTTTGGTTTTTCCCTATTTTTATTTATTTTTTCCCCACCACCCCATTCCCTTTTTCTTTTTATATATATGTGTGGGTTCATGTGTATTTTTTCTTGGATATTATCTCTTTTTTTGGAGTGGGGAAAGGGAGCATGGGAAAGATAACATTATAGACATACTATTACATTGCACTAATATTTATGACAACACATACCGTATATACTCGAGTATAAGTCGTTCCGAGTATAAGTCGAGGCCCTAATTTACCACAAAAAAAATGGGAAAAACGTATTGACCCGAGTATAAGACGAGGGTGAGAAATGCACAGCTACTGTAAGTGGAAAAGAGGGTCAACAATGCCCATTTGCAGCATCACTGTGCCCATTTGCATGCCTCACTGTGCCCATTTTCAGCCATAGGTCCCCTGAACATCAAACTCAGTAGTTAAGGGTTCCTAGATGCCCCCTAGCTGCAGCCAAAATTTGGGGTCTCTGAACCCAAAGGGTCCCGAAATGACATTGCTGCAGATGGACACAGTTGACCGAATTTGGGGCCCCGTATCTCGGGGCCACTTAGTGCTAAGAACCCCAGCTTTGGATATGTTATGGTACCAGATCCACTGCGTTTTCACACCAAATTTGGGGTTCCTAGCACTAAGTGGCCCTGAGATATATGGCCCCAAAATCGGTTCAGAAAATGTCAAGCACTTTTCTGCAGCAGAGAATGACATTATCCGAACCGAATTTAGGGCCCCGTATCTCAGGGCCACTTAGTACTAAGAACTTTAGCTTTGGATATGTTATGGAACCTGTTACACTGGGTTTTCACACCAAATTTGGGGTTCCTAGCACCAAGTGGCCCTGAGATTTATGGCCCCAAAATCAGTTCAGAAAATGTCAAGCACTTTTCTGCAGCAGAGAATGACATTTTCCGAACCGATTTTGGGGCCCCGTATCTTGGGGCCACTTAGTGCTAGGAACTTCCGCTTTGGATATGTTGTGGTACCAGTTCCACTGGGTTCCTAGCACCAAGTGGCCCTGAGATATGGGGCCCCAAAGTCGGTTCGGAAAATGAATTTTTTTGCTGCAGAAAAGTGCTTGACTCCAGTATAAGTCGAGGGGGGCACTTTCAGCACAAAAAAATGTGCTGAAAAATTCGACTTATACTCGAGTATATACGGTATATTAATATGATACTGAAATATATTTAGGTAATGGTTAAGCAAATGATTGACATTGTTAATCACGAGGATAATAGGAGTAAATGGAAATAACAATGGTGTTCTTTTTTTTTCTCTTCTACCCCTCTCCTTTCATCCCTCTTTATGAAATGAGTATTAACAAATAATTAGAGGGAGAGGAGGAAGTGAAAAGAATTTTTCAGCACATGGGGAGAGGGGGGAAAGAAGAGGGAGGAGATTAAGGCCCGTCCCTCTCTTGTCACCTTTGTAAGGGTGAGGGGAGGAGAAGCGGGTCTTCTTTTCTCAGGAAGGGAAAGAGTTTTCTTTTTTCCCTTTCCTTTTTTTTCTCATTTTCCCCTCTTCTCTTTCTAAAAATGGGTATAGAGAAGTGTGAAGTGTGTCTCTTAAGTAAATTGTTCGCTAGAGAGCCTGACTCACACATTTGGGTGGAAGGTTTTTCTTCTTATTGCACATATTGGGGTCTAGTTTATTCTCTTTTTTTATGAATTATTTTTACTGGGTATAGAATAGAAGCTATAGTCAGTAAGGTCAAGGGTTAGGAAAAAGGTCCTTTCTGCTCCCACCCATGGATGGATGGGGTTACAGATTAGAGAGGGGAGTGGAAAAGGATAGGGTGGGGTGGGAGGAGGGAGAGGAGGGTGGTGTAGTGGTTTGGGGTCTAAGGGTTCAGAGAGGGTGTGTTTTGGTTGCACCGTTGATGTTTTCCTTAAGAGCCATACGGCTTAAGCCGTTGTAGAGATGTTTCTCTGTTCTGCTACTTATGTATGATGTCAGGTGAAAATAGTTGGTATTCTATAGTATGGAATGTTCGGGGGCTAAATTCTAGGTTCAAACAAGCATTAATGTTTCAATATGTAAAAAAGTATAATCCACAGTTGAGTTTACTTCAGGGGACACATCTAGTGGGAGGGAAACTAATGACATTAAAAAAACCATGGATTCAAAAAGCATATCATGCTACCTATTCCTCCTATGCAAGAGGGATATCAGAGCTAATAAATAAATATTTTTCTGGCTTAATAGAGAAGGTATTTACAGATGCACAGGGAAAATATGTTATTATAGTATGTATGCTAGAACAACAAAGGTATGTCATAGCAGCAATTTATATCCCACTCCCCTCTTCCGTTGAAATTTGTAAATGTTATCCAACATTTTCCAGCAAAATTACTATTTATTGGAGATTTTAACTCTATTATATTAATATATATATTCGGCTGATCTAGAAAATTGGACACAGGCGACAGGTGTAATAGAAATTTGGAGATGGAGAAATTAAAAAAAAAGAGTATATTCCTGTCTCCACTTCTTATAAAACTTAATCTCGAATAGACTTAGCTTTTGCAGATCCGGCATTGGCGGCGGATATTGTGGAAGCTACATATTTACCAAGCAGCCTTTCAGACCACTCTCCTTTGCTTCTGTCAATACGTACCCCTGCCTTGAAAAATGCATCAATATGGCGATTGGCTCCCCAGTGAGTGTCACACCGAGAGATAGCAGAAAAAATGTAATTAATGTTCGTGGAATTTTGGGAAAATAATGGTGGATCATCCTCGTTGATATGGTTTGGGATGCTTTTAACCCTTTTGCTGCCAGGTTCGTAAGGCGTACGGACCTACAACACTGCCCCGAGGTGGCCAAGTCCTCTTTTTCCCTCTCCTATAAGCTCATGGTTACTTTAATGATCATAAACTTATAGTAGAATTGTTCAGCAGACTCTTCTGAACTATTTATAATTCTGATCAGTGCATTACAACGTGCTGATCAGATTTATTAACCCTAAATATGACCTCCCCCCATGCCACGGCTTCCCTGTCCCAAGCCTCTCCACCCCAACTGCTCTCTTCCACCTAAAACTACTCCCCCCACTCTCTTTTCCTATCCCCTTCACACCCCTTTTTCACCCCCAGCAATGAGTACCCCCCTCCACCTGATCCAATCACCCGCAAATTGGATCCCTAGCAGCTACCATCATAAGCCAACATCCCTCCTCTGCCGCTCCCGCTGGCTTCAGGTGCTGCATGGGGCTTGGGGGGGTCCAGATGTCTCCCCCCAATCTCTCTGATCACCCCCATATTGGTCCCCGCACCCCCGATCCATCCATGCTGGAAGCGGCATCTCCCCTTCCCTCCCACAGCCTGCAGCTTCTGCTTCGGCAATTCGACATGCAGGGGATCGTGGTGGTGGGAGAGAGGGGGGCACTGCGGGTGATGTTTGGGATATTATAATAGAATGCGCTCCCCTCATGGGACACACTCTTGCTCGCCTCGATAGGCCTCTCTCACTTGCCTAGCAGCCAGTACGTAGCACGAACAAAAGTCTCTGCCACAGACTTGTTTGGGATAAACTGGTATGATCCTCTGCCACAGGATGTATTGGTTTTCTGCAATGAACGCCAGTCACAGTGCTTGAACCTTTAAGCCAACCCTGCAACACTATGCTGTATAGTTACTTTTAGGATACGTCCTCCAACCGAGTCACCGGGCCCCTCTCCAGACCAGCACGCTGCGTGATCCTTCCATGACGGGTCCTCCCCTGGGATCTCCTCGGTTGTCCAGCTTCCTCCCTTTGGATAGACAGCTCAGGACTATTCCTCGGATGCTGTGGTAGGCCCCAGACAAGCTTCTGGGCCCACCCCTGCGCCACAGCGTCGTGGGCCTCCGGAACGGAGGACCACGAGATTTCTCTCTAACGCATACCTGTCGGCCAGGAGGGCCAGCAGGTGGCTCTAAAATGAACCCCCTAATATGGCGTCTGTCACCCAGAATGCATCTCAGAGGACCACTTCCACCGAGTTGTCTCCGGGACAGAAGAGCATCCATACGCTTCGACACGTTGTCTTTCCAACACTGACCAGTGACACCCACAGCGACACCCACAGGTCAGTATGGAAACACACACAACGTCAGCCAAGCTGGAACAGAGGCAAACCTAACCTATTTAACGAACAAGTTACTAAATTTACCTAACATATGGTAGATCGCAAATCTACCAACGCTACATAAAATATAACTGTAAAAAAAAAACCTTAGTAAGACCCAGTGACTTTTTTAGGGGACGACAACCCCTCCCAAAGTCCACCTGCACCCAGTCTCTCCACGGTGATGGCCCCCCTCCAACACTTACCCCTCCACGGCGATGGTCTCCCCCCGCACTCACCCCTCTATGACGACGGTCTCCCCTCGCACTCACCCCTCCATGGTGGCGGTCTCCCCCTGCATTCACCCCTCCATGGGGACGGCCTCCCCCCAATCTCAACCCTTCTCAGCTTCCTTGGGAGAAGCCGGAAGACCATAGTGAATATTAATTTGCTATTGTCACAAGTGGGTGGGTTCGGGGTGCAATGCTCTGCAACCCCAAAAACAACCCTTTTCAAGCCAATTCGAGCCTCAGGATCTAATTATGTGGCTTATAAAAAATTCATACAAACGTATGAGTTTGGCGCTATGCAGGGGAGTAGCACCCCTGCACCCCTAATGGACCGGCCACTCCCGATAAGACCCCTTTCATATGGAGCAGACTCTGTCAAGCAGATTGCCACTGAGCAAGCGGATGACAAGTCTGTGTCCGCTTTGCTAATGCAGAGCGGACACAGAAACAGCCCACTGTTCTCTATGGGGCAGTCGGATGGAATCGGACCGCCTGTCCATTTCCAACAGATACCGTCCGATCCACTAGTGGATGGGGAATGGAATCCCCATCCCTCTGTTTTTAGTGGACTGGATCGGATGCAGGCAGATGTAAACGGATACATGTCCATTTACATCAGCCTCTCCATAGAGAACAATGGGTGGTCTGATTGGGCCCGCCTGAAAAGCGGACGAACAGACCCGATCGGTCTGCTTGTGTGAAAGGGGCCTAAGGCCTTGTTCACAAAGGGCATACACAGGGTACCTTTACAGGGATGCCCCTGTTCGGTTTGGACCAGAACTTCCGAAAACCCGAACCCCATTAAAGTCAATGGGACCCGTCAAGTATCAAAAGTAAAAAAAAAACTGTCAAACATCAAAAGTGCCCATTTTGAAGGCTTAAATGCAAGTAATTAGGCATACAATGGTTATAGGGGTCCAAGTCCTGCCCTGGGGGACATGGATCAATAAAAAAAGTTTGTGAAAAACATAATTTTTAAATGAGCACTGATTTTTTGATTTTTAAAGTGAAAGCCTAAAAATGAAAAATTCCTTTCAATATAATGCCAGGGGGAACCCCTAATGCCCTGTACACACAGTCGGACATTGATCGGACATTCCGACAACAAAATCCTAGGATTTTTTCCGACGGATGTTGGTTCAAACTACACAGGGTCGCACAAAGTTGTCGGAATTTCCGATCGCCAAGAACGCGGTGACGTAAACCACGTACGACGAGACTAGAAAAGGCCAGTTCAGAACCAAGCGCGGCACCCTTTGGGCTCCTTTTGCTAATCTCGTGTTAGTAAAAGTTTGGTGAGAGACGATTCGCGCTTTTTCAGAGTCGTGGTTTTCAGATCGTTTTCTGCTGTTCAGTTTGTACTTGTGAGTTTGTATCTGCTCTTCAGTGCGTGCAAGCAAGCTACGCGTGACTTTGTCATTGTGTTCTTGTTCGTTCGTTACTCCTCGTAGAGTTTGTGCTGTGCAGGGGCTTGGTGTTGGGGTTCTTACCTTGACACAAGTCCAGTCCATGAACAGGGTGGGGAGGAGTTCATGGACCAAGAATTGGTTGCTTCAGCGTGACCAGATCTGCCATATGCATTTGCCTTGTGAGATCCGTGAGAATAATCCTGATGATTTCATTAACTTTCTCCGGATGACGGACCCCGTATTTGACCATTTGTTGGCTTGGACGGACCCCCTATATTAGAAGGCAGGATACCTGCATGAGGCAAGCCATCACTCTGGAGCAGAGGCTCGTCGCCACCCTGCGGTACTTGGCGACAGGGAGAAGCCTGCAGGACTTGAAGTTCTCGACAGGCATCTCCCCCCAGGCTCTGGGGATCATTATTCCAGAGACCTGTTCTGCCATCATTCAGGTCCTGCAGAAGGAGTATATAAAGGTAAGATTTTTAGCCTTTAACATCACATTTTATTGTATTTAATGTTTGCTAATATATTGTATTTCTTTCCTCATTCCCTAATTATCATGATTGGAATATGCTGTGAATGACCCCTTTGTCCTCATTCATGCTGGATTTTTATGTAATTATTTTTTTTCTCCTTCATACATATTTGCCTTCACTTACCTCCCCAGCAAGCTCTTCTGGCCCTATATTCACCTCATGTAGTCACTTAACAATGTATTTTATCAGCTCCATAGTAGTGCTTTACCCGAAATACCCCCTAAAATGTTTTAAAATGTGATTTGTGCTTTAAATTCAGGCAGAGTGCCAGAGGCTTTTTTTGGGGGTCCCCAAATCATTTGGAACCCTCCCTCCCCCCAACTGCTAAGTCAGCCGATACCAATTCTCTATCTATCCTCAATCATCTATCTGCTGACTTTGCCAAACCCATACACACTATTCCCATCTCTTTTGTGCTCAGATTTATGGATGAATTCCCCAAAGCATGTAGTGCAAGGGCCTGCCTGTATACTTTCAAATGGTACTGTTTAAAGTTTTTTTATCCTATTATTATCTTGATAGGTAATAGCAGAATGTTCAAATGTGCTCAAATGTGTACAATGTGTATTTATATCTTTGTATTATGACACTTCTTACCTGTCCAGTGGGCTGCCAATAGTGTAACTAAGGAGAGACTGTTCAAAGTAATACCCATTATTTAGGCACTCATCTCTTAATGAGGTGGAGAGGGTTACCTTTCCAAGAGCTCCCCCCCTATAATGTTAGAAATGGCCCAGGAGAGGGGGGGATATGATAGATGTACCTTATACTTTGGTGTTTAAAAATTCCCATAAATAAATGTTATCTTGATGTTGGCCAAGAATGTTTGTGTCTAATCTGCTTTCCATGTTTATGTGCAAAAAGACAATTTTTTTTTGTTTCCTCAACAGTTTCCTTCAACGCCACAGGAATGGCAGACTATGGCCTCCCACTTTGCCCAGCGGTGGGATTTTCCTAACTGCGGAGGGGCAATTGATGGGAAACACGTCCACATCATCCCATCACCCAACTCGGGGTCATACTATTATAATTACAAGGGGTTCAATAGTATTGTGATGTTGGCGGTGGTGTCGGCTACTTATGAGTTCCTGTATGTGGACGTGGGGAAGAATGGCCGGATGTCTGATGGTGGAGTCATCACCCAGACCGAGTTCTACAGGCGTCTCCAGAATGGCAGCTTGGACTTGCCACCTCCAGAAGACAATGTGGAAGGACTCCCATTCGTCTTCATTGCGGATGAAGCCTTTGCGCTGGGGGACCATCTTATGCGGCCATTCCCGATGAGGACCCTCACCCCAGTCCAGAGGGTTTTTAATTACCGGCTGGCCAGAGCCAGAAGAGTGGTGGAAAACACATTTGGAATCATGGCCAGCCGGTTCCACCTATTTCTTACACCCATACACATGGCGGAGTACAAACTGAATCATATTATCCTGGCGTGCTGTGTTCTACACAACTTTTTACGTCAACATTCTGCCAACTATGCTGGCTCAGTTGGGCCTGAGGCCGGAATTCAAAATGAACCAACCCTGACGGCGCTTGAAAGTGGCCGTCCTGTCGTGATGTCCGGCCAAGATACCTTGAATTCTTTGCGGGTAGGGGGGCTATCAATATGCCAAACAATGTGTGAAACCTTTATCAAATTAAAAAAAAACATTAAGCAAATATTTGGTGACATTTACTGCTTGTGTTTGTTTTAGCTGACCCTGACAGAAATGTGTTGAGTCCTGAAAATGGCGTGATTGTGTAACCTTATACAAAACATTGTTGGGTGTTATTTACTAAAGGCAAAGACACTTTGCACTCCAAGTGCAATTGAAACTGCACTTGGAGTGCCAAGTGGATTTACCCTTAGGAAATAACCCCCATTGTCACTGAAAACACCAATTAAAGCAGTGTTTCTCAACTCCAGTCCTCAAGGCGCCCCAACAGGTCATGTTTTCAGGATTTCCATTATTTTGCACAGGTGATTTGATCAACTTCACTGCCTTAGTAATTACCACAGCCGTTTCGTCTAAGGGAAATCCTGAAAACCTGACCTGTTGGGGCGTCTTGAGGACTGGAGTTGGGAAACACTGAATTAGAGCACAACAAAACTGTTGTAGCGTTGAGACAATAATCCACACATTGTTGATTAACAATCTTTTTAATACCTGCACAATCACATGTGCATTTAGAAAAGGTTTTTTAAAACAAACCAACATGTTTGTTGTATAACAATTTTTGGGGTCACATTAGAAAAAGTAGAAATGTTCATTTAAGATAAAACAGGCACGGGGGGCGTGTCTGGACGTACACAGGAGAGGACGTGTCTCAGCTGAGCTCCTCCAAGGCTTAGACAATCTACCACCATCCAGGCTCCAATCCTCTCCTGAGAGCTTAGTCTCACACCATAACAACCTCCTAGGCCACTCTGCTACATAACTAGAGAGTTATTTCTTGGTTTGTCTGACCTCTGTATCCCGGGCCTACAGATCGCTCCTCGCCAGAGAAGCCTGCCGCCATCTTGGGGCCTACGGCCCGATCGCTACCTCCGGCAATCCTTCCCTGTGAACCAGGCACCGTATGGACAATCATTCCGGGTAGGCAACCCTCCACCTTCCAGGAAAATAGGGGGATAAGGCGCCAGTGATCCCGGCCCCTCTGTCCGTCTCCACGGAGGCCTAATTCCATCCTGCGGCCTGCTAATTACCAGAAGCCTCCAGAAGCCTCCGACCTGCACTATCTAAGCTCCGGGAGCCGACATACAGTGGATCTGCCCCTCATTGGGTCGCAGTGAGTAACAGTTCCCCCCCTCACTCACTCCACATCCTTTATTAGCAACGGCGCTCACCCAGCCGGTTACAGCCATTAGGAAAGTCTCCGGCTTCGGCCTACTTCTGGAGGACGGCGGCCATCTTGGTACTCCAGGTACTCCTCCAGCCTCTCTGCTCCATTGACTCATTAAAACTTTCCCACTGCACTCATCCTTCAGCAAGATCCCCCATACATACAGCTGGGCTATATACCTTTTGTTGTTATTTTAAATTTGGATATTTACAATATCTTAAGAGGCCCATGTGGGGGCGGGACTCTATACACACCCAACCCCTCTTGCTCTGCCCACAATATATCCCTGCACTATTTGAACGGTGATCTGAGCCCACCTCACACCACAGTGCCTCAAGCACCTCACCCTACAGTGACTCAAGCAGATGTAATTAACTAACGAATGGTGGCCGCCCCACCGAGAATGAACTATGTGCACTAAGTGAGCTTGGAGGCCCGTTTGCTCACCGAGACCTCTGCTACGCCATATTAAGCGCCTATAGATTCAGAGGTAAGCCAGATTCCCTGCCACAATTCCTGTCTGTTACATGGGCAAAGTTGGCCAACAACAGCGAACCTATAAACCCCTATTTGGGTCACGCGAAGGTTCAAATATGGAACGCTATGTCACCAGACCACAACTTATGACCTCAAACACCCCCACAGACCCTTTTGCGGTGATGGACACATCCATGGGAGCAGAAAACACTGTAAACTTATCTACTATTGCTCAAGGCCCAAATCTCAACTCTTCCCCCCCACGCGAGATTCTTACCCCAGACATACTAGATGCCAAGCTTGGTGCCAAGTTACAGCTCTTGTTACAACAAATTACAAATAATGTCTCATTAGAGGTAAACAAGTTAGCTACGGAACTGAGAGGAGAGATCAAATCGGAGAAAGTACTAATACTCTCGAAAATAAATTTGATGAGATGATAAATTATGTGCAAGCAATTGAAGAGGAAAACCACAACTTACGTCTATCAGTCTCTCAATTGCAGTTACAGCAGGAGGACTTGGAAAACAGAGAAAGGAGACAAAACTTACGCTTTTGAGGTATCCCGGAAACGGTGGGAGACTCTGATCTATGTACTTATCTTCTGGGTCTCTTTAATACTTTGGCCAGTACAGTGGTGGATATTGATTGGCGCCTTGATAGGGCGCATCGGTCTCTGGCCCCCAGGCCCCCGGTAGGAGCCAGACCCAGAGATGTCATAGTGAAATTTCATTATTTCGAAAGCAAGGAAGTGCTCACTATTGCCACCCGCAACAAATCCCAACTTACATACAAGGGAGCAAAACTTCAAATCTTCAGCGACCTGTCTCCCATTACCCTTGCCAAACGTAGGAATCTACGCACAATCACACTCCACCTACAACATCACAAGATCCCATATTACTGGGGCTTTCCATTTCGCCTCACCGTATCTAAAGATGGTGTACAGCATACTCTACGTGAGTTACTGGAAGGTGAGGCATTTTTGAAAAGTCTTGGCCTACCTCCACTCCCGGAAGAGGATTTAATCCCTCCAAATAATCAGGCTCGTCCCCCTCCTAATACACCTAGCCGCATCTGGACCCCGGTGAGAGACAAATCCAGGAAACGCTTCTCCACACCTCAGCGTCTTCGTAACTCCAAGTAACCCCCTTGAAAGCTCAACACTTGTTTCCATGGATCCATCCACATTGTACTACTCAGAACATTTTACATGTTCCTAGGGTAGTAGAAGTTAATACTCTGATCTATTATAACTTTTCTTTTTTGGACACCTATCCTGCTCCTTTTGGTTTTGGTTTTGTTTTCTTTTTTTACACATAGGTAGAACTATTTTTTCTTAATCTGCGTAGTCTTATAGCTAATGTCCATTCTTCCTCCCCGGTCATGAGTGATTCAGTTGACAGACCGTTCAGTACACCTTGCTGACTTGTTAATCACTTTTATAATGGCAGAATCTACTTTTAAAGATAACGAGCTCATGAGGTGAGCGGCGGGTACTTCCCTGTTCTCTACCTAGAGTCTCCTGATGGAAGTCCGTATACGCCCCTACCTGGCCTTGACATTTGTTCAAGGCCTCCTAAGACGCAATTGCCTCTCAGGCCTTAGAGAATTTTTGTTTTTGTTTTTATTGTTTTTCCAGTTGGTTCTTGTTTTTTTCTTTTTTTTTCTATGTTCAAGGATATCACTCTGTTGCTAAGGATGCAAATGTCTTATTCCTACCTTTCTAACCAAATGCAGTTTTATTACAGGTTATATCTGCTGATATGTGGGTATGTTTCTTTATCCCTTGGTGTCTGTAACCTTACAAAAGCGAATCTATTGGGTCTATACACATGGCTTTGAAAATTATGTCGTATAATGTTAAAGGTCTGGGTTCCGTCCGTAAGCGCTGGATGGCCCTGAAGGATTTCAGGGCCTCTGACGCAGATGTGGTGATGGTTCAAGAGACCCATTTTAAGTCTACTGGTACGCTCAAATTTGCCTCAAGGTATTTCCCCACTTCCTTCCTTGCCTCGGATCACTCGGGCAAGGCGGGAGTGGCGATTTTGATTAGGAAGTCATGTCCTATTAAGGTAAAAAGATCTTATGCTGACGCTCTAGGTAGATATCTCATTCTGGATTGTGATTATGTGACTACATCGTTTTCTCTCATTAATGTTTATGCTCCTAATACAGGCCAGATTGAATTCCTTAACACGTTGTTTGATTCTCCTCACTACCCATCGCAACCTTTCATGATTATAGGAGGGGATTTCAATCTGGTTATGTCCCCCAATAGAGACAGACAAACCCTTTTTAATACCATGCCTTCTAAAAAGATTTCATCCCAAGCTAACTCTTTTCGCAAATGTATAAGATCTCATCGGTTATTCGACTCATGGAGGATCAGACATCCCTCCTCTAAACAGTTCACCTTCTATTCCTCGGCCCACAAAATGTACTCACGCCTTGACCACTTCTTTATATCGGCCCCACTCATATCTTATGTGGCTGAGGTTGATATATCACCTATTACATGGTCGGACCATGCTCCCATTATGTTACATCTTGTGCTTTCCCAGGCCTACCCTAAGTCATGTCATTGGCGCCTAAACGAACATCTACTACAATCTGAGGTCTCACGTAATATACTTCCAAAAGTTTTAGAAGAATATTTTCAACATAACATAGGGTCAGTCTCAGATTTCTCCACACTTTGGGAAGCACATAAAACTGTCTTCCGCGGCGCCTGCATAGCCGAAAGCTCCAGGATAAAGAAAGATAGAAATAGTCTTTTACAATCTCTTACCTCTGCTTTGGTTGCTGCGGAGCGGAGACTGTTGAGAGGCCCTACAGTTTCAAAACTACGCAGGGTAACCTCTCTTAGGGAGCAAATCAAATCACTTCACCTGGGCAGGGCATTCAGATCTTTACTATGGACAAAACAGAAGTTTTACGAGTATTCAAACAAACCGCATAGAATGCTAGTTAATAAACTCCGTCCACGTCCTTTCAACTCATTCCCTGATTTCCTTCAGCAGACAGATGGGTCTAGAGTTTACTGTCCCCGTGGAATGTCTAGTGCCTTCGGCAAATTTTACCATAAATTATATAATTGCCTCACTCCTGAGCATGGTTTTAACTTTGCTCAGGAAAAATTTAAAACATTTTTTTCTAATATAAAACTCCCGAAGCTGACTTCGGAAGACTTGGACAGTTTGAATATAGATATAACGACTGAAGAACTTTTGTCCATAGTTAAGAAACTCCCATTACACAAATCGCCCGGCCCTGACGGTTTACCCTATTTTTATTACAAATCTTTTTTTGATATTCTATCTCCACACATGCTAACCCTCTATGAATCCCTGCTTAAAGGTATATCTCCTATCTCACAATTCTCTCATTCATTTATCTCTGTCATTCCGAAGCCGGGTAAGGATCCCTCTACCCCAGATAATTATAGGCCGATAGCTCTTCTAAATTCAGATTATAAGATTTTTACAAAAATTCTTGCATCCAGGTTATCTAGGATTATCCCCAAATTAATTCATAAGCACCAAGTAGGTTTTGTGCCTGGTAGACACGCGGGGGACAACACCCGTCGTACAATAAATCTGATAGATCTTTTAGATAGAACCTCTAGACAGGCGTTGATCTTGAGTTTAGATGCACAAAAGGCCTTCGATAGGTTAAGCTGGCCCTATATGTTCAATGTTTTAGAGATGTATGGCTTTAGGGGTCCTTATCTGAAGGCTTTGAAGGCTATATATTCAACAATCACAGCTCAAGTACAGATGTCATCCTTCTTGTCACCAAGCTTCCCCATGACTAATGGTACTCGGCAAGGTTGTCCTTTGTCGCCATTGCTTTTTATTCTCTGCCTGGAACCCCTGGCCGAGTCCATCCGCACCCATCCGGATATTCAGGGGGTGGTAATGCGACAAGGGGAATATAAACTATCACTCTTCGCGGATGACATCTTGCTCACGATCACCAATCCAATGATTTCTCTCCCCTCTCTACACAAATTGTTGTCTTCCTTCGGGGCCATTTCGGGCTATAAGGTTAACACGTCTAAAACTGAAGCTCTGCCCATACATATCCCATTACCCATATTATCACAACTCAAAGAGTCCTATCCCTATAAATGGTGTAAAACCTCCCTCAAATATTTAGGTATTCTTCTCACCCCATCCTATTCTTCTCTCTACTCTGCTAACTTTCCTCCCTTAGTTCTGGAAATTAATAAATCCTTGAGGACTTGGGCTAAGAATCCGTTATCCTTATTGGACAGGATAAACGTTTTAAAAATGTCTATTTTACCTAGACTGTTATACCATTTTGAAACGTTACCAATTGCTTTGTCCTCATCCCAATTAAAGACACTTCAATGTAACTTTCTAAAGTTCATATGGGGCGATAGGGCTCACCGTGTAGCCAGTTCAGTGGTGTTTGCTCCGAGGTCCAGGGGTGGAATGTGTGCACCGGACATTTTCAAATATTATTATGCCTCACATTTAAGGCCTATTATTTCCTGGTCCTCCCTGTTTGCTCCAAATCAATGGTCCGCTATTGAGAAGGGTGTGATATACCCAGTTCACCCATGTACCTTGGTTTGGGAGGATTCCTTTTCTATGGATCCCACTTTTAGACACCAGTGCACTGGCCCAATGAATTTTACTATAACCATTTGGCGTAAATGTCTTAAAAAATACCAACTCGCCTCACCTTGCTCCCCGCTCATCAATGTACTGTTTAACCCACTCATACCAGACAGTTTGTCCTTGAGCAGGATCTTCCCATGGCTTAACGCCTCCCTTTTCCAACTTCGAAATTTAGTACACCCGGTTACGCGAAAGTTACATCCCTTTGACACCTTACGTGAGAAATTCAATATCCCTCCCCAACTTTTTTACTTCTACCTGCAGGTTAGGCACTTTTTCCACTCTAAATCTTCATCATTATCCCTCGAAAGTCCAACTAATTTTGAATACATATGCGTTCAAGGGCCCCACCAGCTACACTTAATATCTTCCATCCATCATATCCTTCATGAGTCGACACCTCTGACTGAGACCATGCATCATTATATGGGAAAGTGGTCCCATTTGTTAGGCAGATCTATTTCAATTCAGTTATGGGATAAGATTTGGTCTTCTGTTTCCAAGTCCTCCAAGTGTGTGACCCAACGGGAGACTTCTATGAAAATTCTTATGTTTTGGTATAGAACCCCTGATGTTATTCATAAATACGACCCCTCAGTCTCGCCGCGCTGTTGGCGTTGTGGGATTGACACGGGTTCCTTATTCCATATATTTTGGCAGTGTTCAAGGATACAACCTTTTTGGGGTGAGGTGAGGCTCCTGATACAGAAAGTGTTTGATAAATCTCTCCCATTAGACCCATTACACTATTTGTTAGGCCTTCCTTTCCCTGGCTTAACCAAAAGAGCTAACCGGCTTCTTTCTTACATACTACTGGCTGCCAAACGACTTATTCCCCTATGTTGGCTGTCCAATGCCCCTCCCCCTTGGCCCAAATTTTTACAATTAGTAACTGATATCTGAAGGATGGAATATCTAACGGCCTCAGTACATGACATTATCCCCCAATTTGAAAAATTGTGGGAACCCTGGGATAAGTCGGAATTTGGGACTCCTATGCCAAACACCGTTGTTTAAGTTTTTTACTGGCATAAGCATCCCATATGATCATGAAATTCCACCCCCCCACTTGCCCCATTTTCACATGTGTTATTTAGAACTTATTATTCCATACCACATATCTTTCATAGAATCTATGTTCTTCTCTTTTATGTAACTAACTTACAGTTTTGATCCTGCACTTCTATTTTAGGACTATTCTTTTTCTATATCCTGGACATAATGTACAGAGCGGCCCGTGCTGTGTAATTGTGAACTCTGTTCCTATGTACTTACCTTGTTTTGTTATAAAGATGTTCTCAAAAACTTTATATTTGATACTCTATATTGTACAACATTACTGCAGTACTTGTTCATTCTACAATGTTAAAAATCTAATAGAAATACAATTATAAAAGATAAAACAGGCACGTTTAAAACCAACAAGAAAGACACAAATCTTGAACTTACAAATTTCACATTTGGTAGAACTTGAAGGCAATATCAGACATGAGTATTTAGGAACTGTGTTTGATATTGCGTTCAGATGGGGTAAAGTCACCCCCTGAAAAGCCAAATTTTGAAGATGCACACAAATAGCCGAATGACAACATGTGCTACCTGCCATCACGGGGGATTAAGGGACGTGTTTTGGGGGAGCCACCCCTTCCTCACAGCTACTTTATTATTGAGGAAGGGGTTGCACCCCTAAAACGCGTCCATTGATCTCCCGTGATGGCAGATAGCACATGTTGACACACTGTGTGCATCCTCAAAATCTGGCTTTTCTCCAATTAGACAAAAAATTTTAAAATTGTAGCACACCATAAAAGAAAGGGCTTTGGAGGGATTTTAAACTCTCCCCAAAACAGCAATGATGTTCTTATTTTTTTGAAGAACATCATTGATGCTTTTCTTGATGTTTTCCAAGTCCCTATTACACCCCATGATCTCCCCGATCAGGATCTGTGCACTTTCCGAGGTTAAATGCCCTGGATCCACAACATCACGATCACCTAAAAAGATAAAAACCAAAAAAAAACATGTATTATAAATATGCCGGCATCCATCTCTTACCTGAGCCTGTGGTCGCAGACACTCACCTGTTGTGGTACCAATTTCCACCACGTCTTCCTCCTCCTGCTCTTCTTGTCTTTGGGGGATTTCCACTTCTTCCATAGGTGGGGGGTCTCTGGTCGCCTCGAATGAGGGGTGTCCTCCGAATCTTTTCTCCCCTATGTGAAAAAAAAATGGTATACTTAGCACACAGATATTTGATGGCAGAACTAGAAATATGAAACATTTCCTGGAAGTGGGGTACAATTGTCTGTTTTGGCAGAGTTCCAAGATGTAGAATTTTTAGTGTCCTTTGTCAAGATTCAATACTTTACCTGTTTTGTACAAGCTTCACAAATGGAGACACCCCTATAGTATACACTGGAGCACCTGTGTGGGCCCCCTAATAAAAAGGGTGTTCTTGTGTCCCACACTAGTGCTCCAGAGTCCAGCTGTGAAAACTGCTGCTGAGTGTCCTCTCCTTACACAGAATCTGGTTTGCATTTCATTCTAGTAACAAACCCATCTACACAACCAAATTATTTTCAGACAAGTAGGCCCTAAAAAATGTGGTCAAATGCATATGGCCAAAACAATGGTGTTTTATAGGTCGAAAGAAAAATGTTTGATACGAACGAATAATGTGCCCATGAACATGAAAGTTGACATTTTAAACTGGATAACAGTTAAGAAAAGCACATGGAGCAGCACAAATGTAAGAATCATAAAAAGAATAGGAACACAGCACAACTACTTACTTTTTTGCAGCACTCTCCGGATCTTTCTGTACTGCTCATGTTCTCTCAATTTGAGGTCCGACCATCGTTTCCTGAGCTGATCTTTCAATCGACATACCCCGAAATTCCGGTGCAGACTCTTGACCACTTTCGCCATGATCTTGGCCTTTCTGACATTGGGGTTGGGGTAAGATCCATACTTCCCATCATAGTCGGCCTTCTTCAGGATGTCCACCATCTCCAACATCTCCCAAAGGACATATTTGATGCCTTAAATCTTCTCCTTCTGGATCCAGACGTTTCCGGCTCCGGGCTTTCCTCCCCCTCCTCCTCGTTGCTATAATTAGCACGCACCTGCTGTGTTTCCGCCATGTGCTCTTCCCCCACTGCGCTGAACGAAAAGGGGCGGGGATTAGACTAGAAAGAACATCAGGGGCGGGCGTAGGTACACGCATGCGCAGTGTGTATAAAGCATAACACGCATGCGTAGTACGTACGATCTGTGAGCGGAGGAAGTATCGGAGGTGCCGATCATGATAACGAAGGTAAGATCTAAACTTGGGCCTATACTTCTTCTAGATTGAGGCCTATATTGTAACAAGATTAGGAGAGTTTTGCCTGACATTAGGGTTTGTCTCATGTTGTGTTTTGCAGATAAAATGGATGGCTTCAATGACCACAACTTCCTCCCCCTGTTCATAGACAAGTACAGGGAGCTGCCCTGTCTGTGGCAGGTGAAACATCCACATTATAATAATAAACAAAAGAGGCAGGCAGCGCTGGAGAAACTGCTGGAGTTGGTCCCCACAGCAACCATCCCCTATTTAAAAACCAAAATTGGTGGCCTGAGGAGCACTTATCTAAGGGAGCGCAAGAAGGTCACAGATTCCCAGAGATCAGGAGCTGGAGCAGATGACATTTATGTCCCCAGGCTGTGGTACTATGAGAGACTTTGTTTTCTGTCAGACCACACCAAAGCCAGGGAATCCCTCTCAACCCTTCCTTCCACTCTTCCTTTTACCCCAGCTGAGGCTTCCGATGTCCAACCTGGGACTTCCAGCCAGGAAGAAGTGGAGGAGCCCAGATGGAGTCAGGTATAGAATTCTTCTACAGATTTCTGGTCAATAAATAAATGATGTTTACTAGATGTTATTATTGATCACTAATTGTTGATTTAATAAAGTGTTTTACATATCAATAGACAGTAGTGGGCACAAATAATTGGGACAAGAATGAAAAATGCTGGGCTCAGAATGATAGTCTGTTATATTTGTTAACATTCAATTTGCAACAGTCATGAGATGAAAATTGTGTGTGACTGATGAATCAAAAACTCAAACTATGTCCCTTTTTTATACACAGGAAGACCTCAGCCAGGAGGAAGCTCTGGAATGTGGCAGCCAGGAGGAGGCTGTGGAATGTGGCAGCCAGGAGGAGGCGGGGGTTAGTGGCAGCCAGGAGGAGGCGGGGCTAAGTGGCAGCCAAGAGAAGCCTGGGACCAGTCGGAGCCTGACCGAATCGCAGGTCCCTCCCCTCCGCCTTCCATACAAAAGACCCAGGAAGGGGAGTCACGTTCAGGATTCAACGCTCAGGTTCATTCAGGAGGCTTCTGCATCCCTCAGAGCCTTACCCACTCCTGAAGAGGCCTTTGCCTGCATGGCTGCCACCAAACTGAAGGGCATGCAGGAGGGTCAACGCCTCATGTGTGAGAAACTTAATTATAAAGTCCTAACTAAGGGGGTGAATGGCAAAATCACACCCAATACGACGTGATTGAGTTGGACCATCCTCCTCCTCCTCCTGCCACAACTCCACCACCAGAGCCACAGCGTGGAAGGAAGCGTGGAAGGAAGACCAGAGAGTGATGGCCCTGGGTTCAGTCTGGTCTGCAAAAGATGCAGTCTCCTGTATGACCACAGCCTGGGGACACAGATGTCATCTGCTGCTTTCATGATCTCTGGGACTTCTGGACCAGACTGCACTCCCTTAGATATGGACTCCTCAGGCCACCAATTTTGCTTGAAAATAATTGATGTCTGCCCTGGGGGTCCAAGGCTTCACCAATTTCAGCTGTTTCTCCAGCGTTGCCTCCCTCTTTGTTTGGTTGTGAGCCCTTAATAAAGGAATTTTTGTTTCAATTATACTCGCCTATGTGTGTTTTCCTTAAAAACAACAGTTTGTTTGTGAGGAGGCAGGTACATTTCAAAAATACAATGTGAAATTAACAAGAGACACCAACACCAAAACAAACAACAAAAAAATTGGTCAGATGTGACAAATCAAAATATATTGAGGGAATCCCGATAAATAATAAAGAAAGAAGTTTGTGAGAAGTCTGTGTGAATATGAGAAGCAAAATTACTTCATTCTTCTCACATTATGAAGAAGAAGAGAGTGCGCTGCATTAAACCATTTTTCACATTGCAGTGTGACGAAAGTGCTGTATCCATTGCGAACGCTAATTTTACCAGACCGAGCTGTTCCCTCTCGGAATTTCTTCTGAGCATGCGTGGCACTTTGTGCGTCGAAACTGGCCACACACGGTCGGAATTGACGTGATCGGATTTTGTTGTCCGAAAATTTTATAGCCTGCTCTCAAACTTTGTTTGTCGGAAAATCCGATAGAAAATGTCCGATGGAGCCCACACACGGTCGGAATGTCCGACAACACGCTCCGATCGGACATTTTCCATCGGAAAATCTGACCCTGTGTACGGGGCATTAGTCTAACTGTAAAGTGGCAGATCTATAACATGTCTAGAATCTGCTGCAGCAATAATTGAATTCATAAAGACAAAAAAAATGACATTTTTCCTGCAAGCTGCCTTTATTTTGCTCAGCAACAGCTGGGGAGCCAATGTGTATGATGAGGCCACAATGTAGTGCACTGGGAACAAGATTAGAGATTTTTTGGATACATTCTGGTTTTACTTTGATTTTTTATAGAAGTAATGGGTGCATAAAAATTGGTCTTTGGGTGTCGGTGGCGCCTTCCCACCGTAACGCTTTAGAGATACCCTTGATGAAAGCAAGAATTGGCCTTGCTGTAAAAAATTGCAATCATATACACCTGTCAAACAGGTGCAGAAAAATTACTCTTTGGGTGTCGGGGGCACCTTCCCACCATAAACCTATAGAGGTGCTCTTAACGAAGGCAAAAAAATTTGAAATGATATTTATATGGTGCGATCTTCTGCAGATGTGCTGAAAAAGGCCCAGACAGCTGAGCTTTGGGGAGTGAGCCGGGAGATAACAGCTGCAGAACGTGATGGAATAGGGTGGCTGCTCTCTACTCTTTCTTGATGCCGACCTCCTTGGGGTTGTGCCACCTCACCTTCAGTTTCCTCCTCTGTTCTATCTGGCACCCAAGTCGCATCAGTGACTTCATCATCATCATCTCCATCTCCTGCATCTTCATCATTACCACTGGAGACAACTTGGCAATACGCTGCAGCTTGGGGAACATGAATGCCAATTTGTCTACCAGTGTTTCTACCTCTCTCTAGGCTCATGTTTCTGTCATCCTCAACCTCAGAACCAGCATCTGAATCCAGTAATGGCTGAGCATCATCAAGAAGCAAGTGGCTGACGCTGTGGTCAAATAACTCAGCTGACTCCTCAATGGCTGATGTCTAATGCATGCAATACATTTTTATGCCATGTTGATCATTGGTCCTCAATAAACATACATATGTTTGCACCTCTGTGATTGTGATTGGGCTGCATCATGCGCACCTCATTTAAAGTCCCAACCTCCCCCCTCTTTTTCATGATATTAAGGATGGGGGCGCAAACTTTCCCTTGCATCCCAATTAAAGGTGTTCATGATTGTAGCCCATCGCTCTCTTATGGCGGATTCCTACTGGGTCCGGCCGTAATTCAGCATGCTTTATATGGAACGTTCATTGCACTGACAGTTCACATACTTCGATCTTTCACCACCTCATACATCCTTTACTCCCTGTGGCCAGACTGGGTCTGTGTGACTCATTGTCGGTGGGTGGGCAGATGTCCTGTTTCCCGGGAGCTGCGATGCATGCTGGTGTCCGCCCTCCTACCTCCCCTCCACAGGGTTGGGGGTGGGTGGCTGGGCGGATCTTTCCACTGTGCATCGGCGCCACGCCCCTGGCACTGTGCATGTGACTTCCTTGGTTGGGTGTCGCACACACAGACGTCTGGTATATCAGCTGGGCTGACATACGGTGAGCTTCTCTGGCGTTTGCCGAGGTTTTGCTCCACTGTGTCGTGCCTGCGTGACGCTGAGGGGGATCTGGCGTTCCATACTGGGGCTGCATCTCACTCCCTGCTTCATGGTATTCAGAGACGGTGCTGATACAACCTATGCACACCCTGATCCCCTCCTATCTATGTGGCTTCAAGCATCATATGTACTCTCCAAGGTAATCTTCCGGGTGCTTTTTTTCAATCACCTTGGTGATATCCGCAGCTTATATCATTTCGTTTTTTGTTACTTGCATCATCATAGATACATTTTATATATCTCCTACATTATAGAAGTCCCCTCCACTGCGGGGTGTTGGTGTATGCGTTCCAGTGTTCCTCATTGAGGTCTCCCTCTCAGCTCCGGGGCCAGGCTCCATGGCTTACCCCTGGCTTTGGTTTGTCGCACAGTCCCAGTTTTGGCTATCATGTGAGTAACCTTTTTTGGCATGGCCCATTCTGCCCAAATTTCCCCCTTTTTCTGCTGATTTTGTTAGACCCATGAAACTATATTGCTTTTTATACATCTTTTATAGATTGTAGATGCATCTGGCTCCTGAAGAGTGGATTGAAGTCCATGAAACGCAGCGTCGGGCCTACCTTTGATGCATCAAACACACATTGACCAATTTTCAGATGTTTTTTACTTCACATGACTTTTATCTTATTTGGGGGATTAAGATGCATAATTGTACCTACCCATGTCCTATGGTTGTATATACATAGATTTATTGTCTATATGCGATTTTATGTCTAATGCATACAATACGTTTTTATGCCATGTTGATCATTGGTCCTCAATAAACATACATATGATTGCACCTCTGTGAGTGTGATTGGGCTGCATCATGCGCACCTCATTTAAAGTCCCAACCCCCCCCTCTTTTTCATGATATTAAGGATGCGTCCCAATTAAAGTCCTAAGTTCGCTTTTTCCCCCCATTGCTTGCAATGGCTAATGTTAGGGCTATGGCAGGAATAGATGTGGGCAAGGAGGCAGGTTTATCCACTCTATATGGCGTTAAACTGGCAGCACTGCACACAAAACAATATGGCGTTAAACTAGCAGTAACGCACACAGAAGTAAATGGCGTAAAACTGGCAGTAACACACAAAACTATATGGACTTAAACTTGTAGTAACGCACACAGAACTATATGGTGTTAAACTAGCAGTAATGCAGGCAAAACAATATGGCGTTAAACTGCCAGTAACGCATGCAAAACGATATGGCCTTAAACTGCCAGTAACGCACGCAAAACTATATGGCGTTAAACAGGCAGTAACGAATGCAAAACTATATGGCATGAAACTGGCAGTAACGCATGCAATACGATCTGGCGTTAAACTGGCAGTAACGCAAGCAAAACTATATGGCGTTAAACTGGCAGTAAAGCACGCCAAACGATATTGCGTTAAACTGGCAGTAACACACAAAACTATATGGCATTAAACAGGCAGTAATGCACACAAAACGATATGGTGTTAAACTGGCAGTAACACACGCACAACGATATGACGTTAAACTGGCAGTAACGCACGCAAAACGATATGGCATTAAACTGGCAGTAGCGCACGCAAAACTACGTGGTGTTAAACTGGCAGTAACGCACGCAATACGATATGGCGTTAAACTGGCAGTAATGCACGCAATACGATATGGCGCTAAACTGGCAGTAACGCAATCAAATAGACGGTGTTCAACCGTCACTACACTGAAGCTATATAAACTTTCCCTACTCTAGCTATATACTAATGTCTAGATTACTGACACAGTCTCACTACACTACGCTGAAACTATCTGAGCTGTCCCTATTCTAGCTGCACACTATGAAAAGCTGAATGATGGTCCTCCTCACTACACTAACACTATCCCTAGACTGACACTAAACTAATATTCTACACTGACAATTGAAGTAAAATAGCACAGTATAGCACACTAACTAATAGCACTGAACAGAGCCTTGTTCTATCTCTCTCCACACCAAAATCACACTGAAAATGGCTGCCATTGAAAGAATACTTTTATACTGTGGGGTGGGAATGAGCCATGATTGGATAAAGTCATGATGACAATGTCCAATCATGACTCTGACAGTGCTCTGTGCCCTGATTGGCTGAAGCTTTCACTGCTTCAGCCAATCAGGGCTTGCAATGCACTGTTCAACGCCACAATGCATTGTGGTCGGTTCAGGGGGGCGAACAAACGGTCGAACGACCCATTTGTTCGGCTGTTCTCTGAAAGTCCGAACAACGAAAGTTCGGCCCGAACTAATGCTCTGGCTGAACCGTTCGCCCATCCCTAGCAGGCAGTCCCATTGATGTCATTTGGGATGTAGCAACTGAATGAACAGAGCCGTTGCTCCCAATTTTACATCCATGTAGGTCCGCATGCATGTCCCTGAGTTCACACTGTCTTTGTTTGGGGTCATGTACCCACACCCACACGGATGTCGGATATCAGATTGGGAACAGCAGCTATGCCTGTGCAGCCATTGCATCCCAATTCACATAAATGGGACTGCCTGTACGGGGATGCACGGAACACCTGTGCATCCCTATGCGGGTAAACATGGCCCTCCATGGGCATACATTTTAGTATGCCACATGTGAACAATGCACTTTAAAAATTACAAATATTTGTTATTTATTAGCTCAATACAGTTTAAGTGTTTATATTTAGTAGGAATTTTGTAAAATGTGCTGTGTTTTTATCTGCTAATAATGGTTTTAGTGTATATTTTTTGCAAATATATTGGTTTGATAAACATTCGCGCAAATACCGCGGGGTCTAAAAATCAATAGCACCTTCTTTTTATTCTACTGATCATGTGCTTTCAGAAAATATATGGTTTGGAGGGTCTTTTATAAACTCTGAAAGCGATTAGTGAAAAATAAAAAAGCAAAGGAAAAATCTGGCCACTTGAGTGTACAAAATGGAGCACAAGGACTGGCAGCGAAAGGGTTAAAGCATATGTACAAGGGCAATATATTTCAACCATTGCGGTGGTTAATTAGAAACAGAAGGCTAATATACAGGTATTACAAACGCAGATAGAACTACAGAAGGAAAAGTACAGCCTGGATCCTAATATAATTAATTTCCATACAGACGGATTTACACTTGCATATGATGGAAATAACTAGGCTAGAATTATACAAAAATATACAGAAAGTTTTTGAACAAGGGGATAAAGTTGGGAGATTCTTGGCAGTGTTATTAACACTTATACCGGAAATTAGGACCCCAGAAGGAGAAACGGTAGTTAATCCTGAAGACGTTTTATAGACTTTTAAGAGGTACTATGTTTCCTTATATACCTCTTCTCAACCCTCCGATTTATGCCTGAGGGAGATGTCAAACCTTTTGGACCGGATAGTCCTTCAGTGGCTGTCGGATAGGGAGAGAGAGACATTGGTCAGCCTGATTACAAGTGAGGAGATTTTGAAGATTATACACACTTTTCCGAGGGGAAAGGGCCCAGGCCCTACTGGAATTCCTATTGAATTCTATATAAAGTATGGGGACTTTTTAGCCCTAAAATTAGCGGAAGTATTCACAAATGGGTTATTGAAAGGGGCTCTTCCAGACTTAATGAGACAGGCACACAGCCCTTATACATAAGGAAATGAAGGAGCCAAAATTATGTGCTTCATATAGGCCAATAGCATTATTGAATATGGACTTTAAAATACTGACTAAAATATTAACATTGAGAATACAACCCTTGTTAAAAACCATTATAGATTCAGATCAGATGGGATTTATGCCTCAGAAAAGGACAGATATTAATCTGCGTAGATTACATACTAATATACATGCTCATCCTGTTAATGTAGGTTTCAAAACGGTGGCCTCTTTGGATATAGAGAAGGTCTTTGATACTATCGAATGGCCTTTTCTATGGGGAATACTCAGAAGGATGGGATTTCCATTAGTGTTCATTAATTGGATACAAACAGTATATAATAAACCTATGTCAGCGGTTAAGTTAGGAGGAAGGCTGTCAACCTTTTTTCAGCTATATAGAGGAACGAGGCAGGGCTGCCCTCTCTCTCTGGCCCTCTTTGCTATAGCAATTGAGTCAGTGGCAGAGGCTCTCTGGACTTCCCCAGATATTCAAGGACTACAAATTGGGGGGGCTGGAGGAGAGGGTAGCCCTATATGCAGACGATATGCTGCTATTCCTGGGTGATGCAGGTCCATACAAGGAGCTCTAGATTTGCTAAATATATATTCATTATTTATGGGGCTTAAAGTAAATTGGGGCAAATCCCTACTGTTTGCTATTGATCAAGGAGCACAGGAGATGGCTTTTTCAAATTTGCCACTGCAATGGGTAACAGAATTTAACCGCATGCTGACCAGCCGCCCCAGTTGTACTGCAGCAACATGGCTTGGTTGCGCGAATCGCTCTCATGGTACAATGGTACCATAGATTCCCCCTGCTCTCCCACGGAGCAGTTGTGAGTACTCGGCGGGCGGGATCACCGCCGGGCTCCCACGATTGCTCGGAGCACACCGAGAACCGGGATCTGTGTGTGTACACACAGTTTCCGGTTCTCTGAGGGGAGAACAGACAGATAGTCTGTTCATACAGAGTATGAACAGACGATCTTTCATCTCCCCTGCACAGTCCCCCTCTTCAGTTAGAACACACACTAGGATACATTTAACCCCTTCACTGCCCCCTAGTGATTAACCCCTTCACTGCCAGTGACATTTTTACAGTAATCAATGCAATTTTATAGCATTGATCGCTGTAAAATGCCAATGGTCCCAAAAATGTGTCAAAATTGTCCGACGTGTCCGCTATAATGTCACGGTCCTGATAAAAATCGCAGATTGCTGCCATTACTAGTAAAAAAAAAAATAATAATTAAAAAGCCATAAAACTATCCCCTATTTTGTAGACGCTCTAACTTTTGCGCAAACCAATCAATATACGCTTGTTGCGATTTTTTTTTTAGTAAAAATATGTAGAAGAATACGTATCAGCCTAAACTGAGGAAAAAAAATATTTTTTTATATATTTTTTGGGGGTGTTTATTATGGCAAAAAGTAAAAAATATTGGGGTTTTTTTTTTTTTTTTGTCGCTCTTTTTTTGTTTATAGCGCAAAAAATAAAAACCGCAGAGGCAATCAAATACCACCAAAAGAAAGCTCTATTTGTGGGACAAAAGGGACGTCAATTTTGTTTGGGCGCAACGTCGCACGACCGCGCAATTGTCAGTTAAATCGATGCAGTGCCGAATGGCAAAAAGTGCTCTGGTCTCAGGCCAGCCAAATGGTCCGGGGCTTAAGTGGTTAAATATCTCGGTATAGTAATGTCACGACAGGCTGGTGACTTTATTATGTTAAATCTAAATCCAGTAGTACAGGAAGTTAAGAAAAAATTGAGGGTATGGGAGACCTTGCCTCTGTCACTGCTAGGCCACAAAAATTTAATAAAGATGAAGATTCTTCCTAAATTTATAGATTTGTTTAGAAATCCACCACCATGGTTACCAAAATCGTTTTTTTAAACAATTACACAGTATTTTTTTCCTCATTTTTATGGATAAATAAGTTACCTAGAATTAAATTGACTACACTTATGCCCCCTTTAGCACAAGGGGGATTGGCCTTCCCAAACTTTAATAAATATTATTTATGGTTGGAGCCCTATGTCCGATATGTACATAGATAACACTTATAGTAAAGATAAGACTTACCATCGGAAATAGACCTGAAAGTGTGGACTTACCATATGAAATGGACCTGAAAGTGTGCCTTGGTCTAATGGCCGGTATGCCAAAATAAGGGGGCATACCCTGGTTTAAGAAATGATTATTCTGTAAGAGAAATGAATGAAATGAGTAGTTTGAGAAATGCTGTGAAATGGGGATGGGAGGGTGGGTATCGCGCACAGGAAACCGACAAGCACCACAGGTGAGCGGGCTGCTTAAGTACCCCCCGGGCTCCTCCCATAAATTCAGGCCACCATACTGGCCTTCCTACTTATGGTTGGAGCCCTATGTCCGATATGTACATAGATAACACTTATAGTAAAGATAAGACTTACCATCGGAAATAGACCTGAAAGTGTGGACTTACCATATGAAATGGACCTGAAAGTGTGCCTTGGTCTAATGGCCGGTATGCCAAAATAAGGGGGCAAAAACATTCAGGTAGGGTTATAATTTTATTGGTTTTCAGTTATTTATTGAGCCAATTTGGAGAATGCCTGTGCCATCTCTATTTGTGGATTGGGGATATACCGGGCGAAGCAGGCTGATTTCCACCTGCCTAGTCTTTTGATGATGTGATCTGACACCCCGTGGCGGGACGCCGCGGAGGCTGCTCCGATGCGGAAAGAGTGTCCGGAATACTGACTAGGGTTAAGGTGAAGGTTGCTGAGAAGTATCCTTATGTGTTTCACAAACTGAGAGGCGTTTAAGGGTTTGACTGGGAATGGTAGAAGGGGACTGCTGTCTGGTTGCTCAGGCAGGAGAGACAGGAGTCGGTTGAGTACAGCGACTGGACACCAGGTGTTGTTGGTTTTGTAGAGATGAATGTTCACTCCCGAGCCCGTTTGCTGGGTTTTAGAGACCTCGAGGTGCAGGATAAAGTGGTCTTGGTATCGAAGCAAGTGTCGTCTGCATAGTACGTGGTCTGTGGGTTTGTTAGAGGTGAATTCGCCAGGCCGCAAGAACCCATAGTAAGCTAAATATATGGCTGCTTGTAAGACCGTGCTGGGGAGCAGACCGAATGGCGAAGTAGCCAGAATAGTTGACATGTCCCTAAAGATGGGCCCCGTAATGGGCAAGCGCTTAGTGCTGATGACTGGCTGTTGTTTCTGAATTCCCCTTAGAATGGCTCGTATAGCGTGAGATGAGAACAGTGATGGTTTCGTCGGGTCTTCAAGCGCCATGAAATGTTGAACGCCGGCTAGGTATAGCCGGATGGTGTTGTAGGATAAGGCCAGCTGCGTGTGGCAGTGTGCAGTGAAGGCCAGTACCTGTTTGATATCTGTTGGTTCTTTGCGGCAGGACGTGAGGAATTTATTAAAAGCCTTCCAAGCTGTTTGGTAGGCTTTGAGTGTGTTGCGGGAGAGGGAATTATTTATGAGTTGCGTAGCTCCGTGTAGATGTTGAACTAGTCCAGGGTCAGTTGTGACCAGACGGGGATAGGGGCCGACATTGGATCGGCATCGGGAACCTGTTTGAAAAAGGAGGGATAATTGAAACGTGATAGTGCGTCAGCTGCTGAGTTGTATCTGCCGGGAATAAATTCACAGTGTATATTGAACTGATGCTGTAAAGACAGTTGTACCAACCTGCGCAGGAAGGACATGACTGCTAGGGACTTGGACCTGCCTCTGTTGATGATGTCTGCTGTGGCCTGGTTGTCGGTGGTGAAGACTACGGTTTGTCCTGTCCAGTGGTGGCCCCAGAGTTGTGCGGCTGCCACTATGGGATAAAGCTCAAAGAGGGCAGATGTTTGGGAAAAGCCGGGTATCAACAGTATCTGTTGAGGCCAGGGTCCTGAAAACCAATGATGGCCAAAAATTGCCGCGAAACCTGTGGAGGCTGCAGCGTCAGTCACCACCTGGGGTGAATGGACCGAAACCATAGGTATGAATAGAGATATGCCATTCCAGGCGGACAAGAATTCCTCCCACATTGATAGGTCCGCTATAGCTGCGGAGTCTAATTTCAAAATCTGATCAGGGTCTTGAGTTTCTGACAGAAATCTAAGCAGGCGTGATACAAATGTGCGGCCTTGTGGGATAATTCGCATAGCGAAGTTGAGCATACCCAGGAGAGACTGCAACTGTTTTTTGGTACAGCCCTTGGTGTGTGTAAACTCGTGAAGGACTGCCCTAATGCGTGTTAATTTGTCGGGGGGGAGACTGGCCTGCATTGCGCAGGTATCCAAGCTGACCCCGAGAAAGGTGATGATGTTAGCTGGACCATCGACTTTGTGCTCAGCGATAGGAACATTGAGGTTTCCAAAAATTACTCTAAGTTTGTCGAGATCTCCTGGGGGCTTGCTGGGCGGTTCTATCAGTAGGAAGTCATCCAGGTAATGGATGACTTCATGGCATTGACCCTTGTGTAATAGTATCCAAACGAGGGACTGTGCAAACGTGTCGAAGAGCCACGGGCTACTCTTCGAACCGAAGGTGAGTTTCGTAGCAAAATAATACGCTTCCTTCCATTTGATGCCATGCCAGCACCAAAGGGATGGGTGGATGGGCAGGAGCTTGAAAGCATCCGAGATGTCGGCTTTGGAGAGCCAGGCACCTGTGCCTGCTTTGATGATCGCTTGTATTGCCATGTCAACGGAGGAATATTTTAGGGAAAACTCTTCGGAGGGGATCAGGGAATTGAGACTGGGTATGTGCGAAGAATGAGGCGCAGACAAGTCGTACACCAAACGCAATTTATTAGAGAATTTGCCCTTGACAAGCCCAATAGGGCTGACTCTCCATGTGCTGAAAGGGGGGCAAGTGAAAGGGCCTATTACGTAGTCTCGATCTACCTCTGCCTGTAAGAGCTGATCTATGGCTTGTTCGTCGATGGCTGCCGAACGAAGATTGGCGCATTCGTGAGTACTGTGGGGCAGTGAAATGAGGCCGGTGTGAAAGCCTACTGTGAAGCCTTGGATAAGGTAGGTGGCCAGGGAAGGGGTGGGGTGTGAAGTGAGATACAGTCCTAACCATAAGATGTTGATTCGGCTTAGTCATGCCCTCTTGTGTTGCTTGACTTCACACAAATTCCTGGGGTGTGCTCTTTGGCATAAAGTGCAGATGTGAAGTAGACGGCATTGACTGAAGTTGCAGGACCCATAGTTGAAGTTGTTACAGATGGCTGCCCCTCCCACGGTTCGGACTGGGCGTCCGAGTTTGTCCACCTGAGGCGTTGGTTCAGGGATCGACTGGCCCTGTACTGTACCTGAGGTAGAGGGGAACTCGAAGGGCCGTCTGATCGCCGTATTGGCGCACCAGGTGGCAGTGTGGGTGGAAGACTGGCAAATTGCACACAGAGGTGAGCGTAAGCCGGCAAAGTGGCGGCAGAAGAGCTCTGTGTCCATGAGACTCCAATCTGTCGTGATCTGGAATTGTATGAATCTGGCGGCGGCCTTGGCTGAGAAGGAACGATGATAATCGTAGAAGGCGAAACCTCCATACTTGTGGCCCAAGTCTACCACAGTATGGAGATATAAGTCCAGCTCTTCCCGCCTGCTAGGGGTGGCTGAGCACAGGACATCTCTGAGCATGCCAAAGGCCAGGGTAAATTCGGGGACTGATAGCTTGCGGTTCAGCCTGGGGTCTTTGGCTTTAAGGACCACCGATATATCGCCCCAGGAGTAGGCCTTATTTTCTGCCAAATCATGCACGGAGATAAGGAGAGAGGCCAGGTTGACGTCCTTGCCGTCCAAAATGTCCTTCCTGATACTGGTTGGGACCAGATGGGAGGGGTAGACAATGGCGCTTGAGACTGAGGTACCTGTAGGAAGAGGTGTCAAGGTCTGAGTTGCAGTTGGGTCGGGGACAGCCGTGGCCGGTCGGGCCTCCAGAAGTGAAACCCTGGCTTGGACGTCTGCAACTGAGGTGGATAGAGATGACACCATCGTGTGTAATTGCGAGATGGCCGATGATATGGACTGGAGGGATGCCTGTTGGGTACTGGGTCCTGCTGCTGGTGGGGGAAAGAGGAGTTTGAAGAGCTCGCCTTTCCTCGCTGTGGCGGGGAAGGGGACACCTCTGCGTCTGAGCTCTGCCGTCAGTTTGGGGATAGTCCATCCCCTGAGGGATTGCACGCTGCCGCTTTCTGAGACCGGAGTAGGTGACAGAGGGGCCGTGAAGTCTTCACTGCCGGCCTGGGACATGGTTGCTCTGGTGAGGATCTCTCGAGCTTTATTTCCTGGTTGACTGTAACCTATTGGGGGTGAGATGAATTTCAAGTTTTTTTCTTTAATCCGCTAAGTCATACTTACCCGACTTATTCTCCCTTTCCCCCTTTTTTTTTTTTTATTTTTTACCTGGGGGGATATCGTCCAACCTGGTGCAGGGTGGACCTACTGAACTTTGACTGACCTGAGGAAAATGAAAGGTGACAATTCGTGAAGGGATTGCTAAGTAACTTGAAGCAATGATTTGTATGGTGCTTGCAATCTTGTGACAATGAAATGATTCAAAATGTTTGCCTTGATTGTGAAATGAATGAACTGCATGACAGAGGTCCGGCCTGGTCGTGTCACGATTTGTTCGACCGTGAACCGGGCTCTGGAGCATGTATTGAAATGAGGCAACTGAAAATATTGGTGCTCCTGGGACGAATCGGTGCTTGTTTGATGCATCTGGATTCGAATAGGAGTGCAATATTAAATGAAATGAGAGAAATGATTGTTTTGACCGAGGCTCAAAGTGGTTGTGCCGTGTTAGCGACTGGCAACTAACCGAGCTCTGGTATAGGTATGAAATGCGATCGGAACCAGTGATGCATGCCGTGACGAATCGGTGCGCCTCAGATGCGACTGGTTTCGAAACGGTGATGCGTTGTGGGAGTGAAATGGTAGAAATTGCATGACAGAGATGTGGATCAATCCCCCGATGTCTGCGATTAGCTATGATCCGGACTCTGGAGCATGTATCAGAAATGTGGCCAATCCTGGGCACGCCGAGACGAATCGGTGCATTTTCATGCGACTGAATTCCTGTCGGAACGTGATACGTGGAAATGAAATGATAACCATGACAGAGGTACAAATGACTGATAACGTAACTCTGGAGCATGTATAGAAATGAGGCCAATCCTGGGGCACGCCGAGATGAATCGGTGCATTTTTTTTTTTTTTTTTATGCGACTGAATTCATGTCGGAACGTGATACATGGAAATGAAATGATAACCATGACAGAGGTACGAATGACTGATAAAACGTAACTCTGGAGCATGTATAGAAATGAGGCCAATCCTGGGGCACGCCGAGACGAATCGGTGCATTTTTCATGCGACTGAATTCATGTCGGGACGTGATACATGGAAAATGAAATGATAACCATGACAGAGGTACAAATGACTGATAAAACGTAACTCTGGAGAATGTATAGAAATGAGGCCAATCCTGGGGCACGCCGAGATGAATCGGTGCATTTTTCATGCGACTGAATTCATGTCGGAACGTGATACGTGGAAATGAAATGATAACCATGACAGAGGTACAATTGACTGACAATAACGTAACTCTGGAGCATGTATAGAAATGAGGCCGTAATAACTGGGGCACACCGGAACGAATCGGCGCATCTTTGGTGCGACTGGATTCGAATCGGAGCGCGGTAGGTGACTGAAATGAGAAATGATCTGAAATGTCAGAAATGAGTTTAGAAATGTTTCAGAAATGATTTGAAATGTCAGAAATGAGTTTAGAATGTTTCAGAAATGATTTGAAATGTCAGAAATGAGTTTAGAATGTTTCAGAAATGAGAAATGATTGGTATCGAACTAACTTGCTTTGACAATTTACAACTTGCGACTGGCTATGGCTGTCTATCGATACCGACATGCTAGAAATGAAGCGACGTCAGCGTCGCTGTGCTGTCGAATTTGTAACATATCGAAAGTACGAGCGATATACATTGCGGTTTGTGAGATGCGGGTGAAACAAAATTTGAACTCACGGTTTTGTGACATGATATGAAAACGAAAAGTCCGACGGGACCTTACCTGCGACAGCCAAGCCAGATGCGTGGTACAAACTAGGAACGAAAAAAGCGGACTTCGAAAGTTTTGAGTACGGAGTATCGAAAACGGGAACTTGCGAGGCAAGAACTTGCGGACGCTGCTATATCGAATAGTCGGCCTAGTGACGTATATCGCGCACAGGAAACCGACAAGCACCACAGGTGAGCGGGCTGCTTAAGTACCCCCCGGGCTCCTCCCATAAATTCAGGCCACCATACTGGCCTTCCTACTTAGCAGCACAGCTGGTAACGGCAGGGGGATGGTTAAACCCAGATAAACATAACCCTGCTACAATATTAGAAGCTGCAGTGGTACACTCTATTGAAGCACTTCAGGCACTGTTGTTCCAAGGGTTGTAATCTGTATACGATCTAACCCCCTTGATGGTAACAACTATAAAGATATGGAGAGCCAGTTTAGTGGGGGAAAAACACTTTAAGGAGATTTTGTCTCCAAATATTCCGCTGTGGAGGAATCCTCAGTTGCCCCATTTAAACTCTATCCAAAATCCAGGATCTTGGGCCAGATTTAAGGTTAAAAAGATATTGCAGGTAGTGCAGGGAGAAACAATGATATCCTTTGCAGAAATAATAGAACTTTGGAATATTCCAGGAAGTTATGTATTCAGACATATGCAGATTGCCCATGCTCTTTCTGCCCAATTTCCTCAAGGCTTCCCGCAATTGGCAGAATTGAGATTAGAACAAATAACTAGAAGGAGACTGGAAAAGAAACCAATCTCAACTTTATATACTAATTTAGTTAAAAAATGCATTGCTGGATATAAGTAAGCTACGAACATGTTGGATGAGAGATGTTCCAGAATTAGAGGAGGAGAACTGAGAGGATTTCCTTTCCAGATATTGGTTTCACTTCAAGAAAAACTTATACAATTTAAGATAACACATAGAATATATTATACACCACATAGACTATATAGAATGAGCCAATTGAACCCACAGAACTGTTGGAGATGTGGGTATATTCCAGGAGATTTTATTCATGTATTCTGGTCCTCTATAGCAGCCTTTTGGAGAGAGGTTATAAGGGTAATTGCTACAGTTACATCAGTTGCTATAGAACAGGATGCAGAGATCTGTCTCTTGTGACTGGTAGGATATAATATCTCCACTATAGCAAAGAGAACAAGTAAGTCTGTTGCTTTTCTATGCGAGAAAGGCAATAGTACTGAATTGGAAAAAAACAGAAGCTCCCTCATTAGTCTTTTGGAAATATCTAGTGAATGACAACTTGCTGTTGTATAGAGAAACTTATTGTAATAGAGGATGTGAGGAAAAATATGAAAGAGTTTGGGCAAGCTGGATAGTAGAACCTACAACCGCCTCTGGGGAACCTAAGGAGTGAACAGCTGGAATAGTAAGAACGAAAGTAATGAGACGCTGGATAGGAAAGTGAAGGGGTACAACAAACCACACCATCAACAAAAGGGTTTAAGGGGAAGAATTAATGGTTTTTATTTGTTACAACTACTATTAATAAAAGTTATGTGAAAGCTCCTGCGAGAGTGGATAATGTTGAAGATTGAAAATACATGTTGCAATATATATTTTTTTGGAAAATTAATAAAGAGATTAAAGAAAAAAAGATAAAAGATTTATTAAAATGTTTCAATTCCAAGAAAAAAAACAGTTTACAGTATTCAAATCAATGCTGTGAAAGAACCATGTTTTTTATAGTTCTATAATTTATAGGTCTCCATTTTTTCATCTATTATTATTCTTTTGTAATATTTCTGCCCTGGGCATTTGCCAACATTTTTAGTCAAAAAGAAAAATTCTTATTAAAAGAAAGAAATGAACATATAACGGTGCAATCAGCACCAAAACTGAACAAGGTACAATAACATGTTCACACATAATGGACAAACACACCAAGTAGTGTGTAGCAGTACCCATATTCATCATGTGAAATTATACAATAATCGAATGGCAGACACCCTCATACATAGGTTTACAAAACATAATAAAATAAGGTGAAAAAGTTCCCCATTTCAAGTGATTTGTACTGTCTATAACCTTGTGCCAAATCAAACAGCTGGTTTATCATCGATACATGTAGAGGCGTTGTCCAACTACCTGTCCCAGATTTCATGGTATTTGGTAAGGCACCCTCTGTGGACATACAAAACTTTTTTGTAAGGTAAGGTTAGGTTAACAGCAGCAACTCAGCTCTGAAAGTTTAGTGGGGACCCCCTAGGCCATACCCTTGCAATCAGCAATCTAGCTGTAAAAAGTGACTCATGGAGGAAAATATGGAGGTGTTTATCCTCTTCTGAGGTGGAAAGGAGCCCCAGAATACACTGTTTGTGGCAAAGGGTAAGTGGAGAGCCCATGCGGTAATGGAGATACCTGACCACCTGGGTCCAATAACCTGCTATAACAGGGCAGGACCAAAATAAATGAAAGAAAGTGGCATTGTCCTCACTGCACCTAGGGCAAGCTGAGTTGTGATGTGGTCGGTACCTGGATAGACAAATAGTGGTCAAATAGGAGTTTTGGGGAGACTAGCTTCCAAGATTCCAAAACCTTGTCCCAATTGTTATCCTCCAGTTCTCCAACATCCTGCATCCATCTTCTGTAGATTTTATACTGTATGCTGTGTAAGCAGTCATTGGTAGTAGAAGACAATTATAGAATATTGATGTCAATTTCTTGGAGTCTAAACCAGTAAACACATCTAAAAAAAATAGGGATGATCGAGAGTGGGGATGGAGCCACCAAATTGAGAATGTAGGGCATGGCATAACTGGAGGTAGCGAAAAAACTGTTTAGTTCTTGCATTTGCCAACATTTAACATAAACAACATAGCATAAGCATTACTTTGAGCCTACATTTAACAATATGATGTGTTATGTGACATACTAATAATAATATATATATATATATATATCAGCCATAACTTTATGACCACTTGAAAGTTAAGAGAATAACATTGTTTAACTTGTTACAATGGCATCTGAAAGTCAGTGGGATATATTAGGCAGCAAGTAAACATGTTGTCCCTGAGGTTAAAGTGTTGAAACCAGAAAAAATTGGCATTGCAGTTTGTTGTGTATGGGACTGTGCAGCTGCAGACCAGTCAGAGTACCCACGCTAAACTATGTCAACAGCGACAAGCACCTTCAATGGGCACATGAGCATCAAAACTGAATCACAGAGCAATGGAAGAAGTCGGCCTGGTCTAATGAATCACTTTTTTCTTTACATCATGTGAATGTCCAGATGCATGTGCATCGCCTACCTGGGGAAGAGATGGCACAGGATGCAGCATGGAAAGAAGGCAAGCCAGCAGAGGCAATTCGATGCTTTGGGCAATGTTCTGCTGGGAAACCTTAGGTCCTGCTATTCATGTGGAGGTTACTTGACATGTTCACCTACCTAAACATTGTTGGTAACCAAGTACACCCGTTCATGGAAATGGTATTCCCTGAAGGCAAGGGCTTCTTTTGGCAGGATAACATGCCCTGTCACACTGAAAGGATGATTCAAGAATGGTTCGAGAAACATAAAAACAAGTTCATGGTGTTGACTTGAGCTCCAAACACTCCACATCTCAATCCATTAGAGCATCTGTGGGATGTGCTGCAAAAGCAAGTTTGATCCATGGATAACCCACCATGCAACTTACAGGACTTAGAAGATCTGCTACTGATGGCTTAGTGATGGATACTACAGCATACCTTAGAGGTCTAGTGGAATCTATGCTTCAACCAGTCAGGTTTGTTTTGGTGGCAAAAGGGGAACCTACTCAATATTATGTGGGTGGTCATAAAATTATGGCTGATCTGTATACACATAAATACTGTATATATTTTATAAAGTACTGGTATATGAAAAGTAAAAGAACATATCTCAAAAAGCATTTACCGGTAGTAGCATCCATAAGTATATAGTATGATGAATGGCAAATCAAATTCTAGCCGCCTACTACATTGGCCAATATTTACAAATAGGTCATTGCAATCCATGTCATCTTGTATAAAAACCCAATCTATACAGTAGTTATTCCTGTTTATAGCAACTGTAAAAAACAAACACAGAATACCTTTGCCTTTTCAGTCAATCTTTATGCCACGTACACACGTCCGGTTTTGCCGTCGGAATAAACTCGTTAATAAACCCTGACGGAATTCCGCTCAAGCTGTCTTGCATACACATGGTCACACCAAAGTCCGACTGTCCAGAACAAGGTGTTGTACAACACGTACGACGGGACTAGACAAAGGAAGTTTAATAGCCAGTAGCCAATAGCTTCCGTCTCGTACTTGTTTCAGAACATGCGTCGTTTTTGGTCCGTCAGAACAGCATACAGATGAGCGGTTTTCCCGATAAGAATTGGTTCCGTCGGAAATATTTAGAACATGTTCCATTTCTAGGTCCGTCAGAATTTTTTGAAAAGAAAAGTCCGATGAGGCATACACACAATCGGAATAGACGATGAAAAGCTTCCGTCTGACTTTTTCTGTTGCACATTCCGCTTGTGTGTACGCGGCCTTAGAAGCAAGAAAATCTCTATTAAAAAAAAAAACAGAACACACCATATTTTCATTAGAACATGTGGGACATTAAATATGGTGCCTTACAGCTTTATTACCTACCAGATAATGATGTCATGGGGTGACAATTTATGCTTTTAGAGGAAAAATACCTTGCCATGTATTCCATTGACTATTCTTCACTGTTCATTGTTACCATCAACATGTTTTTGCAAACCTTGTTTGCATTTACATTGATCTCCTGAAAGGAATTTTCTGTAGCTAGTGTTTTATTTTATCCGTTCCCTGCTAGATCCACTAGAATGCACGCATAAGTTCAAACTTTCATAAATAAGCATGACCCCAACTGAACATTATTATCATAACAGATAAAATATAATACTTTCTGAGAAAATGTGTTTAGTTGGTGTATTTTTCATGGGAACATTAGTAAAATAAAGTTTATGCTAATGCTAAAAAAAAATGTTAAAGTGACCTTTCACAGAGCTAAATTATTATTTTTAGATGCTAGGATATGTACTGAAAGTTGGCAAATAGAACATATAATAAATTATTGATTTATTCTTTCTGTTAAAAATTTGTTGTTTTGAAAATGCCTGACAATATTTTGTTAGGTTAAAAAATAGACAATAAACTAACCAAATATAATGACAACTATAATAAAGAAAACATTTATGCTTTGTTTTAAAGGTAAGTGATTTCATCCAAAATTTCTTTACAACCATTCATAGGTTCTCTTAACATCATGTTGCATATGTGAAATACTGTATGTTACCAGCTTCTGTGCTACAATAAATTTTTCTCCAAGCTGAATACAGAAAGGTGATCTGGTGATATATTGGGGGATATTTACTAAAACTGGTACACTCAGAATCTGGTGCATCTGTGCATGCTAGCTAATCAGCTTCTAACCACAGCTTGTTCAGTTAAGCTTTGGCAATAAAACCTGAAATCTGGTTTATATGAAGAATTTTACCAGATTTTGCACTCTCCAGTTTTAGTAAATAACCCCCATTTTGTCTATATTCTTTATGGTTCCATTCTTTGATTGATATAGCACCCTTTTTATTATTAGTTAAAGTGTATGTAAACACTGCAGATTTAATAGAGTAGCAGAGTAGCATGTCTACTAGGGTGATCAAGTAACTGAAGAGTGCAAAATCTGGTGCAATTCTGCATAGAAACCAATCAGTTTTCAAGGTTTTATTGCCAAAACTTAATTGAACAAGCAGACGTTATAATCTGATTGGCTACCATGCACAGCAACATAGATTTTGAGTACTCCAGTTTTATTAAATCTACCCCAGTGTGTCATGGCAAAAAAAAATGTGTGAGGCCAATTTAAATGGGTGTGAGTATTTAAAAAAAAAAAGACCTGGAATAATTAATATTGAAAGATACTTTCACTCTGAGTGGTCATACCCCTTCTGCTGTAGACCATATGGGGGCATGATCCTGATGCTGATTTTATATATGTAATGTGAATTGAGGACATTTTCATTCTCGGTGGAAACCTAGCAGAGGGGGTATGAACACTCAGAGTGGAAGTGTCTTTCAATATTCATTTTTTATCATGTATGTTGATGTTATATAAATAAACTTTATCTTAAAAATGATGATGTTGTAATGTCTTGTGACGGTACCGGGAAAATCCTACTTGCCCTCAAATTCTCTTTTTTTCGAATCTACTACTATTGGGATGTTGGTATCTTTAATCCTATTTTTATATATACCTAAGCACTCATTGTCTAATTCTCTATATATTGATGACCTTGTTACTAGGCTGGCACCTGCCTCAACCGGTGGGAGAAAGAAGAGAGTATAGCTTACCAAATCTTTGAGCTAGGCTCCAGAACTTAACTGGAAAAGGTGGAATGGCCTCCTCCTGAGTCAACAATAGCGTCTGACAGTGGAAGAAGCAACTCCATGTGTGTGTGGTTACAGCATCCCCCTCTTAGACTGAATAGCAACATCAGTCCTGTGCTCCTTGTCCTCCATGAAACCACTGCATGCTCCCTGTGGATGCAGGAAACCACTAGGCTTACTTCACAGTTATGTACATACAACACAGGATAAATATAGAACAGTAATTTCCTCAGCTGACTTCAGATGGCAGCCATAGTTGCGAAGACCAAAACCATGATTTAAATATTTCTCCCAGGGAGAATCTGCTAATTACTCTCCAGTTCTCTGTGCACTGACAACAGCCAGTGTAGGAGAGAGGTGTTCCATGTCATTTTTAATTTTTTTTGCTACGTCAAGCAAAGAAAATGCAAGCGATCAGCCCTACTGATTGGCTGTGCTGGGGAGAGCTTGCAGAATATAGGTGGCTCTGAAATTTTACAGATGACTTGACAGAAATGGTGTAGGTCTGGATTCTAGATTGCTAGATATTATTTGCCCAAAGGGTAATTTGAGATAAAGCATTGTGGTGTCAGTTAGGTTTACAGTAATGCCAGTTAAGTTTACAATAAGAAGATAAATTAGAAGTGTAGTATGCAGTAATTATCCATAATGATTTAGTAACTTTATAATAACTGAAATGCTGCATCTTCCAAATAGTTGTTTACATGGCCACAGAGTATGATTTAATTGAAATTTTGATATTTTAGACAAATTCCTTTGCAAGCCACACAGCCTACAACTACACACATTAAAGTGAATCTTCAGAAGCGATTTTAGCCAGGCTCCACCCCCTCTAGCATCACCATATTTGTGCACAGATGCACCCATGGGGCTCTGCCTTCGGGTCCCAACAGAACCCGTCATTTCATCTACTCACGGTTAGGGGGTTTCCACACATGCAAAAAGACAGGGAAGGTTTTTGACTGCCCTGTTGCCAGTCTTTGAGCATGCAAATGGAACCCTGCGCATTCATAGATGGCTGAGAAACCAGCACTTAAGCAGATATGTTGCAGGGCACTCTGGGGAACCAGGCCCTGGTGCACATCTTCACATGTGTGGGAGTAGGGAGAACCGGAGAACGTCTCATCTAGAGAGAAAAACACAAATAAAGTATATTTGGATAAAATCTCCATCTGTAATATAGGGAGGGGGAGGAGGCAGGGAAGCTCAGTAGGTCATTTAAGGCGAAGGTCTACTTTAAGAGTATGCCATTTCTTGTGACTAATCATTCCTGTAACCCTATTCTAGGATTCCTAACATTATTATTATGTCAGGCTCAGAAAAATGTAACTAGTAAACTGTAATATCATAAACAAACTCCTTAAATTGGACCTTCAATCCCCAGATCATCTAATGCCCTGCAGGGCTGCTGCTGTCCAAAATCTAAATTGGCACTTTTTTTTGGGAGGGGGCTTCTAATTTTTTTTTTACATTTTAGATCTGGCCTCAACTGCCATTCATACCTAGGCAAGAATTACACTTATCTGGAGGAGTAGGGAGTAACAGTGGCTGGTGGAGGCAACCAGCTTCCAGTGACTGAGGATGGACTAAGATGATGGTGCTGGACCCAGCTTCTTCATCTGATCAGCATCCCAGCAGGACAATGCTGGATTCATCGGGCAGGTGAGTATCTTAATCCAGGACAATGCAGCATGACAGGTACATGGGGCTAAAACAAAAAAAAAAAATCTGAGAAGTGACTGAAATTTCTCTTTAAAGTTGTCTCTACACCATTAATTCTAATTTTACATTTTCTGTACAATCTATTTTAGATTTACCATAACTATGTAACATGAGGAATAGGAATGAGTCATTTCGATCTTAACCCCTGAGCCAGACTGAATTTCAGCTGTTCAGGAGGTTCCATAAATGGCTGAACTAAATGAGATAAACCTTCAGCTGCAGTGGGAAACATTTAGGATCAGTATTAGTACTGCTGCTAAATATGAAAACTTTCTGCTTAGAGCTCCTGGTTTTTAGGGAGCCAGCAGCTGCTGGCGTTCCAGCAACCAGTGACTTATCCCTGCCTAGCTCATTCAACTGTCAGCGTGGGATTCCTAGCTGACAGTCAATGTATACAAAGGGATGGGGATAGTGTAAAAAAGGCACATCAACTTTATTTGGGTGCAGGGTTGCACGACCGTGCAATTGTCAGTTAAAATAATGCAGTGCCGTATCGCAAAAAATTTCCTTGTGCTTAAGGGGGTAAAACCTTCCGGGCTGAAGTGGTTAAATCTGCAAACCTCAACCTAAATCTAAAAGAGAAGTACTAGTGTGCGAGGTCAGCTTTCAGCAAATAAATTTTTTAGATATTATGTTACAGTTAGTTATTGATATGCTGCTTGCCCTTTGTCAGTTGAACAGTTAATACCTTCAGTGATTCCATTGTCAATTATTTGCAGCAAATACTGTAAATACAATGCCATGCAATATTATCTATTTGAAAGAAAGTCTATTACTGTGTCACCTTAAAAATGCAGATACAACATATGATGTACAGCATACAGAATAAACTGTAATCTCCTTAAAGCAATCTGTTTAGAATAATTTAATGTAAACACTACTTATCGAGCACACCAAAGATGTCCACCCCAAATTCTGTTACTAGGATAAATTTAGATAATTTCATTAGATATTGTTCACCACCAAGAGTAATTTGCATATCTCTATCAGTGTGCCAGTTTGAGCTGCTTTTGCATGCTGACATATTCTTTCATTTAGTATGTGTACAGATCAGTAGATGTAAAGACCAGAGTCTGGAAAAATGCAAATAAGCATATGCCACCCTTATTGAAACTATACCATAAGGAGTGCTTGCAATTGCAGAATGTACCAAAAAGTTTCAAAAAGTGTGTTTCGTTTTCTTGAGCTAAGTTTTGGAACTAGCCATTTTCAGTCATGATTCTGTATTTTTTTTTTATTTGTGGACTATTTTATGTGGTAAGATTTCAGTCCAAGCCCTTGTGTTCCTTTGGCATTTACTGTTGTCACCAGTAGATATCACTACAGTCAAACTGTTACTGTAAAGTATACCAGGCATTAACATATGTTACTAGCTTAGACAGCTGTCCAAATGTCACTAGCTCATGATTGAAAGATAGAACACTTGGCAGGAAAATTAATTGTTCATTAACTGAACTGTGAGAATAATCTGTTCAGTTATCATCCAGTACTACATTAGATATCAATCTCTAGAGCAAACTATGTAATCTGTAAGGGTAAAAAAACATAATTTACTTTTTTAATTAATGATATAATAATAAATCAAGTTGTTTATTGTCAAGAAAAAATATCAACATTTTAGTTAAGAGAATACAATTCCACCATAAGCTATACCAAAAGAACCTATATTTATTTGGTTTTATATATAAATATATATACAGCATATATATTTGGCTATATATATATTTATATATACACACACACACACAAAAATGAGTCGGTTAAAGCAGAACACTAGGCAAATATAGACACTAGGCAAAGACATACATTCAAGTTGTTCTGTATTCATTAATACATGTTTAAATGTATTTTTAATACAAGCAGTACCTAAATTTGACTTGGTATAAGCTTCCTGTACAGCAAAGCAGCAAAAAAAAAAGACAAAAAAAATCCATTCATGTGTTAACAAGTGCTGATAGGAGGGAAAATAAATTAGCTCATCACTGTGCTGCTTATCTTATAATGTCTAGTCACAGACTGGGGGGAAGCATAATGACAGCCTGGGCTCGCAGGAAGTAATGATGCTGTCCATCATTTAACCTGGAAGATGGAGGACAACTAGTGGTTAAAACAAAGTACAGAGGGCAGCTCCAGCTCTTTAAATAAAATAAGGAGAGGTGTTCTGTAGTTCAGAGGGGCAGAACTCAGGCATAGATGGCAACAATGCTTGAGATTTCAGTTCAGGTGAGGTAGTGTTGTTAGACCCCTACCGGAAGTTAGAAGCTAACTAGATTTCTGGCCAATGGACAGATATTTATTTGTATTCGAGAAGTTTTTTTTTTAATATGCAGCCATGGTAAAATGTACATAAATTGCATGGATGCACTAAATATATATATTTTTATTTTGACAAGCATACAGTACACTTGCACTCCTAATTAACCATACATAAAAGTGCATTTTAAGTACAATATTAGTTAATTATTGTTTTGCATTTTCCTTTTCTGACTCAATGAGTCTTTGAAGATTTGGGGTTTGACCAGCTCTACAATTCCCTGAACAGTGTTTAACTCATTTAAACTCATTTAAACTTTATAGCGGGATTCAACCAAGGCATCTTACACAGAATGGTTTTCATAACACACCTCATTCAGTTCTAGGGTCTAATTCTAGGGTTAGAATAACCAATTAATTAATATGCAACATAGGTTTGCAAAATGTGACAATGAATTAAAGTGTTTGTTCACCAATGCAAGAAGTCTGGCAAGCAAAATAGGTGAGTTGGAAGCTCTGGTGCATGAGGAGAATTATGATCTAATTGGTATTGCTAAATCTTGGCTTCATTCTTCTCATGACTGGGCTATTAATATTCCTGGCTATGCTCTCTTTCGGAAAGACAGGTTAAAACGGAGTGGTGGTGGTGTCTGTCTCTAGGTGAGAAGTGATCTCAAAGCTAGTGTGAAAGAGGAGCTAGTTCATGGAGAGTGTGATGAGTCTGAAGCATTATTGGTGGAACTGTACATGGGTGTGCGTACTCCAAAGGTTGTCATTGGAGTTTGTTATAGACCTCCCAGTGTTAGTGAGGAGGTAGAGACTCATCTCCTTGCACAGATGGAAAGAGGTGCAAGGGCTGGGACAGTGATAATAATGGGGGATTTTAACTACCTGGAAATTGACTGGAGTAATGGCACTGCTGGGACAGTTAAAGGGAAAACATTTATAAACCTATTATAACCTCAAAGTCTTTACCAAGTAACTATAGACCTGTTAGTTTATCTTCTATAGTTGGGAAGATACTGGAGAGTTTAATAGAACACACAGACCAGTTCTTGTTGGAAAAAAAGTATTTTAAGCTACAGACAGCGTGGATTCATAAAAGACAGAAGTTGTCAAACAAACCTGATTTCTTTTTATGAGGAGGTAAGTAAAACCTTGGACAGAGCGGTGACTGTGGACGTGGTATACCTGGACTTTGCAAAAGCATTTGACACAGTTCCCCACACATGGCTCATGTGTAAGGTAAAGTGTACAGGCTTGGAAAGACAGTATTCAGAGAGTAGTGGTTAATGACTCGTACTCGGAATGGTCTCAGGTTATCCGTGCTGTACCCTAAGGTTCAGTGATGGGACCCATACTTTTTAACAACTTTATAAATGATATAGGGTCTGGGATTAAAAGTAACATTTCTGTCTTTGCAGATGATACTAAGCTATGCAGTGAAATAACGTAACGGATAACGGATGTCTCCAATTTACAAGCCAACCTCAATGCACTGTCTAATTGGGCAATTAAGTGGCAAATTAGGTTTAATGTTGATAAATGTAAAATTATGCACTTGGGGGCTAAGAATATGCATGAATATGCATACATACTAGGGGGAATACAACTGATATGGGGGTTTTGGTAGATCATAAACTCAATAGCATGCAATGCCAAGCTGAGGTTTCCAAAGCGAGAAGTCCTTTCATGTATTAAGAGAGGTATGAACTCCAGAGAGAGAGAGAGAATTTTGCCACTGTACAAATCATTAGTAAGACCTCAAAAAGGATATCAGGGAACTGGAGAAAGTGCAGAGAAGGGCAACCAAACTGATAAGAGACATGGAGGAGCTCAGCTATGAGGAAAGATTAGAGGACCTGAATCTATTCACTCTTGAAAAGAGGAGATTAAGGGGGGATATGATGAACTTGGTGTTGAGTTATTCACTTTAAGGTCATCACAGAGGACTAGGGGCCACTCTTTATGTCTAGAGGAAAAAAGATTTCATCTCCAAATATGACAAGGTTTCTTCACAGTAAGAGCTGTGAAAATGTGTAATAGACTCCCTCCATAGGTGGTTCTGGGAATATAACTAGGTACTAACATTTATAGGTAAAGTTGATCCAGGGAAAACCAGATTGAATCTCGTGGGATCAGGAAGGATTTTTTTTCCCCTGCTGTAGCGAATTGGAGCATGCTTTGCTGGGGTTTTTTGCCTTCCTCTGTGTAACGACACCCCAAGTATGAAAGGGGTTAAAGCCGTTTAGGACATTCTATTTCCGAACACAAAGGCAGCTACCGAACACTCCAATCAGCCAAACAAGAAACCCATACGAATAATTCTTCCCCCCAAGTATGAGACGAGGCTCTGTACGGAGGGTCAAACAGGAATCAGACTCTTTATTGAAACAAATGCAGGCTCTTTTTATACACTTGAGAATACTGCAGGCACCACACAAACAATGACCCGGATCCACCCACAACATCACACAATGGTTACATAACAAGCCCCCAATACACATTATTCTGAGTGTTAATACCTCCCCTAGCAGACAACAGGTGAGTTCATTAGCACACTTAATAATAGGTGAAGGGAAACCTGCTTCAGACAAGATTAACACGATTTACTTATCCAGACAAAAGAAACATTGTTGAGCAAAAGACGGTCGGTCTCTTACATTGAACTTCCTGGCCATAGACCTCACAGTGTACAGGGGATAAAATCTTCATATTTCTTGAGAGCTATTGTTCATGAATCTTACTGTCCCATTTTAAGTAATCCAATCATATTCTCAGGGTGCATTCTTTTCTTGGTCATCCTGCGCCCAACAGTGACTCCCGTCACATGGCACCCTCCTTGTGGGACACTCCGGCAGACCCGGCTTGATCCTTCTTGGGTCAACTTGGGGATGTCCAGAGCTAGCAGGCCAGAGTTACGTCTGTTTGCCGGGACAACCAATCAGCATTGCCATTTTGCTTAGCAGTTCGGTAGCTGATGGTGAAATTGTAAGGTTGCAGAGCTAAGCTCCACCACAGCAACCTGCCATTGTCTCCTGAGACCCGGTTAACCCAGACCAATGGGTTGTGGTCGCTGACTAATGAAAATTCCTGTCCGTACAAAAAAGGGTTCAACTTTTTAAGGGCCCAGACCAGGGCCAAGCACTCCTTCTCCACTGCCGCATAGCTCACTTCCCGGGATAATAGTTTTCCGCTCAGGTATGCGACAGGGTGTTCTCCTCCATCCTCCCCAATTTGGCTCAGCACAGCCCCCAGTCCAAACATGGAAGCGTCTGTGTGGACAAGGAAACGATTGTTAGGTCCTGGGGCAGCAAAGACAGGGGCATTTACAAGTGCTTGCTTGAGGGCTAGAAATGCGGCTTCACAAGCTGGAGACCACAGGACCTGCCTAGGTAAATTCTTTTTCATCAGGTCAGTCAGGGGCTTGGCGATAGCACTATAATCAGGGACAAAGCATCGGTAGTACCCTGCAGTCCCCAAGAAGGCTAATACCTGGGCCTTAGTACAGGGTGTGGGCCAGTTAGCTACTGCCTCTACCTTACATAGTTACATAGTAGGTGAGGTTGAAAAAAGACACAAGTCCATCAAGTCCAACCTATGTGTGTGATTATGTGTCGGTACATTATATATCCCTGTATGTTGCGGTCATTCAGGTGCTTATCTAATAGTTTCTTGAAGCTATCAATGCTCCCCGCTGAGACCACCACCTGTGGAAGGGAATTCCACATCCTTGCCGCTCTTACAGTAAAGAACCCTCTACGTAGTATAAGGTTAAACCTCTTTTCTTCTAATTTTAATGAGTGGCCACGAGTCTTGTTAAACTCTCTTCTGCGAAAAAGTTTTATCCCTATTGTGGGGTCACCAGTATGGTATTTATAAATTGAAATCATATCCCCTCTCAAGCGTCTCTTCTCCAGAGAGAATACGTTCAGTGCTTGCAACCTTTCCTCATAACTAAGATCCTCCAGACCCTTTATTAACTTTGTTGCCCTTCTTTGTACTCGCTCCATTTCCAGTACATCCTTCCTGAGGACTGGTGCCCAGAACTGGACAGCATACTCCAGGTGCGGCCGGACCAGAGCCTTGTAGAGTGGGAGAATTATCGTTTTATCTCTGGAGTTGATCCCCCTTTTAATGCATGCCAATATTCTGTTTGCTTTGTTAGCAGCAGCTTGGCATTGCATGCCATTGCTGAGCCTATCATCTACTAGGACCCCCATGTCCTTTTCCATCCTAGATTCTCCCAGAGGTTCTCCCCCCAGTGTATAGATTGCATTCATATTTTTGCCACCCAAATGCATTATTTTACATTTTTCTACATTGAACCTCATTTGCCATGTAGTCGCCCACCTCATTAATTTGTTCAGGTCTTTTTGCAAGGTTTCCACATCCTGCGGAGAAGTTATTGCCCTGCTTAGCTTAGTATCATCTGCAAATACAGAGATTGAACTGTTTATCCCATCCTCCAGACCATTTATGAACAAATTAAATAGGATTGGTCCCAGCACAGAACCCTGGGGAACCCCACTACCCACCCCTGACCATTCTGAGTACTCCCCATTTATCACCACCCTCTGAACTCGCCCTTGTAGCCAGTTTTCAATCCATGTACTCACCCTATGGTCCATGCCAACGGACCTTATTTTGTACAGTAAACGTTTATGGGGAACTGTGTCAAATGCTTTTGCAAAATCCAGATACACCACGTCTACGGGCCTTCCTTTATCTATATGGCAACTCACCTCCTCATAGAAGGTTAATAGATTGGTTTGGCATGAACGATTCTTCATGAATCCATGCTGATTACTGCTAATGATACCATTCTTATTACTAAAATCTTGTATATAGTCCCTTATCATCCCCTCCAAGAGTTTACATACTATTGATGTTAGGCTAACTGGTCTGTAATTCCCAGGGATGTATTTTGGGCCCTTTTTAAATATTGGTGCTACATTGGCTTTTCTCCAATCAGCTGGTACCATTCCAGTCAGTAGACTAAATTGAAATCATATCCCCTCTCAAGCGTCTCTTCTCCAGAGAGAATATGTTCAGTGCTTGCAACCTTTCCTCATAACTAAGATCCTCCAGACCCTTTATTAGCTTTGTTGCCCTTCTTTGTACTCGCTCCATTTCCAGTACATCCTTCCTGAGGACTGGTGCCCAGAACTGGACAGCATACTCCAGGTGCGGCCGGACCAGAGCCTTGTAGAGTGGGAGAATTATCATTTTATCTCTGGAGTTGATCCCCCTTTTAATGCATGCCAATATTCTGTTTGCTTTGTTAGCAGCAGCTTGGCATTGCATGCCATTGCTGAGCCTATCATCTACTAGGACCCCCATGTCCTTTTCCATCCTAGATTCTCCCAGAGGTTCTCCCCCCAGTGTATAGATTGCATTCATATTTTTGCCACCCAAATGCATTATTTTACATTTTTCTACATTGAACCTCATTTGCCATGTAGTCGCCCACCTCATTATTTGTTCAGGTCTTTTTGCAAGGTTTCCACATCCTGCGGAGAAGTTATTGCCCTGCTTAGCTTAGTATCATCTGCAAATACAGAGATTGAACTGTTTATCCCATCCTCCAGACCATTTATGAACAAATTAAATAGGATTGGTCCCAGCACAGAACCCTGGGGAACCCCACTACCCACCCCTGACCATTCTGAGTACTCCCCATTTATCACCACCCTCTGAACTCGCTCTTGTAGCCAGTTTTCAATCCATGTACTCACCCTATGGTCCATGCCAACGGACCTTATTTTGTACAGTAAACATTTATGGGGAACTGTGTCAAATGCTTTTGCAAAATCCAGATACACCACGTCTACGGGCCTTCCTTTATCTATATGGCAACTCACCTCCTCATAGAAGGTTAATAGATTGGTTTGGAATGAATGATTCTTCATGAATCCATGCTGATTACTGCTAATGATACCGTTCTTATTACTAAAATCTTGTATATAGTCCCTTATCATCCCCTCCAAGAGTTTACATACTATTGATGTTAGGCTAACTGGTCTGTAATTCCCAGGGATGTATTTTGGACCCTTTTTAAATATTGGTGCTACATTGGCTTTTCTCCAATCAGCTGGTACCATTCCAGTCAGTAGACTATCTGTAAAAATTAGGAACAACGGTCTGGCAATCACTTGACTGAGTTCCCTAAGTACCCCCGGATAAAAGCCATCTGGTCCCGGTGATTTATTCATGTTAAGTTTCTCAAGTCTAATTTTAATTCTGTTCTCTGTTAACCATGGAGGTGCTTCCTGTGTTGTGTCATGAAGATAAACACTGCAGTTTTGGTTACTGAAGCCCCCCGATTCACTCGTGAAGACTGAGGAGAAGAATAAATTCAATGCCTTCACCATCTCCCCATCCTTTGTAACCAGATGTCCTTCCTCATTCTTTATGGGGCCAATATGGTCTGTCCTTCCTTCCTTAAAGAATTTCTTGGGATTTTTTTTGCTCTCCTCCGCTATGTGTCTTTCATGTTCTTTCTTAGCTGTCCTAATTGCACCCTTACATTTCTTGTTGCATTCTTTATAAAGTCTGAATGCTGAGGATGATCCCTCAACCTTGTATTTTTTGAAGGACTTCTCCTTTGCTTTTATATGCATTTTTACATTGGAGTTAAGCTGGCTCTGGTTCCCACACCCTACTCTGTGTCCCAGGTACTGCATCTCCGCCATACCTAGACGGCACTTGTCTGGTTTCAATGTCAGGCCTGCGGTCCGAATCTTGTCCAGAACCACCCCTATGTGAACCAGGTGCTCCTCCCAAGACCTACTGTAGATCGCAATGTTATCCAGGTATGCACATGCAAAATCATGAAAGCCATCGAGGATCCTATCCACCATATGCTGGAAGGTAGCCGGGGCATTTTTCATCCCGATTGGCATGACCTTAGACTGATACAGGCCAAACGGAGTAACAAATGCCAACTTGGGGATAGCATTCTCGGCCAGGGGAATCTGCCAATAGCCCTTACACAGGTCTATTGTAGTTAAATAATGTCCCCTGGCTATACGATCTAGCAGTCGTCTACCCTGGGCATCAGGTAGGCGTCAGTGATGGTCTTCTCATTGAGACGCCTGTAGTCCATGCAGAACCGGGTAGTTCCATCTTTTTTAGGCACCAGGACTACAGGCGAGGCCCAAGGGCTGTCAGAGGGCTCAATGACTCCTAACTGAGTCATCTCCTGTATCTCCTTCCGCATTCCTTCTTGGAATGCTTCAGGGATATGGTAGGGGGGCTGTCGAATGTGTGCTTGTCCAGGGGTCTCTACCTTAAGCACAGCCAGGGTCGTGTAGCCCGGTTTTTGGGAGAAAGTCGCCTGTCTCTCCCACAGAAGCCGCTTAGCCTGTTCCTTCTTTGTGGGGCTTTAATGGTCCCCTAGCTGTACGAGGCTAATGAAGTCAGTCTGGGTGTCTCTCTCTAGTAAGTCAGGGAGGGGTAAACTTTCAGATTCGTCCGAAGCAGGGGCACATACTGCAGCAACATCCTCCTGCCGTTTCTGATACTCCTTCAGCATGTTCACATGAAAGGTTCACTGGATTCTTTCATCTGCACAGCTGGCAATAACATAGGTAGTATCACATACCTGGGCTACTACTTTATACGGGCCCTGCCAAGATGCCTGCATCTTGTCGGTCTTCACAGGCTTGAGCACTAAGACCTTCTGCCCAACCTGGAAGATACGCTGTTGGGCCCCCCGATCGTACCATCTCTTCTGTCTCCCCTGGATCGCCTGGAGATTCTCCCTTACCATCAGAGACAGTTGCTCCATGCAGTCCCTGAGTTCCAGAACATAGGGCACTATGGGGGTCCCCTCCTGCTCTGTCTCTCCCTCCGAGTGTCCTCTAATGAGATTGAGGGGTCCGCGGACCCTTCTCCCATAGAGTAACTCGAAGGGAGAGAACCCAGTAGATTCCTGGGGTACCTCTCTGTATGCAAATAACAGGTGAGGCAGGAATCTCTCCCAGTCTCTGCAAGCATCCATAAAAGGTCCTCAGCATTTGATCGAGGGTCCCGTTAAAACGCTCGCAGAGACCATTAGTCTGGGGGTGGTAAGGTGAGCTCAGCAAGGGCTTAATATTGCACACCTTCCACAACTGCTAGATGAGCACAGTGGTAAACTGGGTTCCCTGGTCAGAGAGAATCTCCTTAGGGAACCCCACTCTAGTAAATATCTTAACCAGGGCATCAGCTACTGTCTCTGCTTCAATGTTGGACATAGCTACTGCCTCTGGGTAACGGGTGGCGTAGTCCACCATGGTGAGAATATGCTTCTTCCCGGATGGACTAGGCCTGGCCAAGGGACCCACAATGTCAATGGCTATGTGGTAAAAGGGCTCCCCAATAATAGGCATGGACATAAGTCTGGCCTTAGGGTGGTCCCCCCGCTTACCTACTCATTGACATGTGTCACATATTTTGCATAACTGGCTCACATCCTGTTTAAAAATTGGGCCATAAGAAATTCTGTGTAATTCTATGGGCTGTGCGACAGGACCCTAGATGTCCTGCTAGTGGTATATCATGCCCAATTTGCAGAATCTCCAGCTGGTATTTCTTAGGTACCATCATCTGTTGTGTCTGCGAAGGGGCTTTACTTCTTGAGGATGGCTTAGGAATTCTATACAGTCTATCCCCCACCCATTCATAAAGCTCCCCATCTATTCCCCTTTCCTGAGTATCTGCCTTAGCCCTATACTTGTGTAATGCCGGGTCCTCCCAGGTTTCCCTCCCGAATGCCTCTGGGGTATCCCAGCCTAGGGGAGCCTGATCTAAGGTACATGTCGGAGAAGATAGTCTTACCCGGGTCTCAGCAGCAAGCGGGTCGGTTCCAACAGCATGGGTCTGGGCACGGGCAGTCATTGGGTTGGCTTTAGCGGGGCCCATTGGGGCATAGGCAGAAATGAGGGGGGCCAAATAATTTCCCAGTAGTACATCCGCTAACAAATCCTTCATCACCCTCACATTCACGTGTCCCGAACCAACCCCCCAATCAAGGTGAATACGGGCAATGGGTAGCCTTACGGCTACAGTGTCTCCGGTGTGTTGGCTCTCTGGGATGAGGTTCTTCTGTAGTAGGGTCATGGTGGCGCCGGTACCACATAGGCCATTGGGTACCTTTCCATTAACCCGGACAGTCTGCCTGTGTGGCTGCCTGTTGTCCTGGTTAGCTGCTTGTACTGGATCAGCCTCGTGCAAGACGCCCCAATGTTCTTCCTCCTCAACGCAGTGAGCCACAGGCATGGATTTGCGGGAATTCCCCCTGCTGGCTTTCTCCATGACTGGGACTGCCTGGCTGGACTCAACAGGCAGTCTGGCTTTTTGTGCCCTAGCTGTTTACACCCGAAACACCTGATAGGTTGTGAGTAGTCCTTGAAGTTGAACCTGAGCTGCTGAGAATAAGTGGCCGTTGGAGGTGGTGCTGTAGGGCAGTACGACTGAGGCTGGTAGGCACCAGCTGGAGGGGGCACTCGAGCTGTTGTCTTGTCCACAGGGTTATCCAGTTTGTGGGTGTCTGTGTATTCGTCCGCCAGGCAAGCTGCTTCAGGCAAGGTGAAAGGTTTTAGGTCCCGGACCCACTCTCTGACTTCTGGGGACAGCTTGTCAAAGAAGTGCTCCAGCAGGAACAGCTGCAGCACCTCTTCCCCGGATACTGTTTGGCATCCAGCGACCCAGTGGGATGCCGTGCGGTGTAGGTGGCATGCCCACTCGGTATATGAGTCTCCAGTCTGCTTGCTTTGCCTCCGGTATGCCTCAGTTGTGATGGCATACCTGGCCAAAAGTGCTTCTTTTACCAGCCCATAGTTCATAATCTTCTCATCTGGGATGGTCCTGAATGCTTCACTGGCCCCGCCAGACAATTTCCCAGACAAAATGGTAACCCATTCCTCTGTGGGCACCCGGTGTAGAGCACATTGCCGTTTAAGGTACCCATCAGTCTCCCCTCCTGTTTTGATGGAATTTTTAATTTTGATGGAATTTTTAAAAGCAGCAAAATGTACCTTTCTCCTTTCAGTTGGTGCTGCTGTGACTCCTGCTGCTGCAGCACCTCTTTGCTGTAGTCAATTTGCCTCCACAGCTGCTATAACTCAGTCTATGATCTCCGCTGTAGAGTTAGGGCCATAATGTGCCAGTCTTATGTTAACAGCCCGATTAAAACTTGCCTCTTCGGGTGTCCTGTCTGTTACGCTGGGCCTTTTGGTTATGTTGGTTCTTTCGGCTCTATCCATATCGACTAGTTCTGCAATAATGTCTCTCTTCTTATGGTTGTTGGCCAGTCGGCCCCAGTTCTCCAGTAAGTCCTTGAGGATAGAGCGCTTTAGTCATTCATACTGTGCTTCCATTGGCCTGTATCCTCTTGTACAGTAGCTGTCCTTCTGGGCTGTGACAATCATCCCACTGCTCGCCACCAATTGTAACGACACCCCAAGTATAAAAGGGGTTAAAGCCGTTTAGGACATTACATTTCCCAACACAAAGACAGCTACCAAACACTCCAATCAGCAGACCAAGAAACCCATACGAATAATTTTTCCCCCCAAGTACAAGACGAGGCTCTGTATGGAGGGTCAAACAGGAATCAGACTCTTTATTGAAACAAATGCAGGCTCTTTTTACACACTTGAGAATACTGCAGGCGAAACATGAACAATGACCCAGATCCACCCACAACATCACACAGTGGTTACATAACGAGCCCCCAATACACATTATTCTGAGTGTCAATACCTTCCCTAGCAGATAACAGGTGAGTTCATTAGCACACTTAATAATAGGTGAAGGGAAAACTGCTTCAGACAAGATTAACACGATTTACTTATCCAGACAAAAGCAACATCGTTGAGCAATAGACGGTCGGTCTCTTACATTGAACTTCCTGGAATGCCCATATTAGGAAATATACTTCCTGGCCATAGACCTCACAGTGTACAGGGGATAAAATCTTCATATTTCTTGAGACATATGGTTAATGAATCTTACTGTCCCATTTTAAGTAATCCAATCATATGCTCAGGGTGCATTCTTTTCTTGGTCACCCTGCGCCCAACAGTGACTCCCGTCACACTCTGGATCAACTGTGGGTGTTGGTTTGTGTATATGGGATTGTATTTTTTTTTTATTGGTTGAACTTGATGGACTTGTGTCTTTTTTCAACCAGACTAATTATGTAAGTAAGGTACATTTGATTAGCAAAATACTTTTTTCTCTATGTTTAACTTTTTCTAAAGCAAATGAAACATTTTAGCAATAAAAAAAATGTTGATTCTACGTTACCAGCTAAATTCCCCACCCTTAAAACTCATGTCTATCTAGAGCAGGGGTAGTCAACCTTAAAGAGGTGGAGATCTACCTGAACAACATGGGAAAAGTCAAAGATCTCCGGGCACGGTGTCGCCTACTCACACTGGATTTAAACCTCAAATTGCTCTACTACCGTGTCATAATCGTGTTCATTGCACAGCAATCATGGGTTTAAATCAGGTAGTGAGGAGGCAACATATTGCCTCCTCACCACCTTTCAAACACACGCATATTGCTTTTCAGGCAGGAGTGCTTGCTGCACTTGTAAATGAGCCCTTAGTTGCATTTATCAGCAGGACCCTTAGGGCTAATTCACATGTAATAATGGGAGGTGGTAAAACGCTGTGGTTGAGTCCCGGTTTTACCGCCCCCAATCCCTACCTCCGTTTGGTGTACACATGCAACACGGCGCTGCTAATATGCCCAGTGTATTGCTTCACACTGACCTGAAGATTTCCTCTTTCCTGCTGCTGGCACCACTCTGGAAACCGCTAGCCAGGATAAGAGATACAGTTGGGATGACTCCGCATGGGACAGGAGCCAGCTCTACCGAGGAGTCATTGGCTTATATGGCTCTTGCTCCCTACTATAGCTCCAACTTTACAAATAGTCCCTCTGCATTGCACTCTGATGCTCTGGAATGGCGGCTCAGCAAGCCCAGACTGTGATCTACTGGTAGATCGTGATTTACAGGTGGCTGACCCGTGATCATATGAAACCACCTAGGTGACTGTGCTGGAAGTAGATATGATTTGTGACACCTCTAGAGGATGAGCAAGAGCCAGGATCCAATGGAGAAGTAACAAAAATAATGTTTATTGAAAAAGTACATGATATAATCACTGTGTTCAAAAGGTTAAAAATCATATGAAAATGATACAATTTGTACAATTTGTACAATGAGCCCTTGTGCTTTTTAACCTTTTGAACACTGTGATTATATCATGTACTTTTTTCAATAAACATTATTTTTGTTGCTTCTCCATTGTTTCCATGCCTCTAAAGTCCAACCTGTGGTTACTTTTCTAGTACCCCTCCTTTTTTGCTCCCTCTCCAATTTACGGATGTAGCATTGTGAGTGCTTTCTTTTCTCATTTTCCAAAAGCCAGGATCGTCTTATGTGGATCCTTTTAAAAAAACTGGCAAATCAATAAATCCAAGACTGTATACCTAAATCTGAAAAATAGATTCAACTGATATACCGTATGTAAGTTGATATACTGAAAAAAGAATATCAGAGTACAAATTAACAGACATATCACATTAAATATAGCCACAAATTAGACACAATTAATCTATATTTAGTCATCTTATTATAATTTTCTCACATTTGCATGGTAAACAAAACCTGGTGCAGCTGTGCATAGAAACCAACCAGCTTCCAGGTTTTATTGTCAAAGCTAAATTGAACAAGCTGAAGTTAGAAGCTGATTGGCTACTATGCACAGCTGAGCCAGATATTGCACTCTCCAGTTTTAGTAAATCAACCCCATAATCTCCAAACACCAAAGTGTTCAACACGAAGATGTATTAACTTTGAACTAACTTTTTTGAATTAGCTTTTTTTTTATTCACAATTTGTCTTCATAGTCAGTGTGTGAGCAAACAGCAGATGTGTTTTTCATTTATGGAAATTTGAGACTTAGTTAGTCAATGACAACAGGTGGATTCTGTTTTCTGAAGAATATAAAAACAAAAACTTTTGTGTGTCTTTCCAATATTGAGTTCATGCAAACAAACTAGTGTAGTAAAATATACTTCACACTGAACATGTTTTTATGACAAAATTTGCCTCAAATACAAAATAGCAAAATTCCAGTTTGTATTATAATATTTGGAGAATTAACCCTGATGCTATTAGATAGCTCAAGGATTACTCTGCATGGTATTTTAAAGCCTACTTAGAGACTAATAGCATCAGAAGGATTCTGCTACTGCAAGAGGATGATGATATGTTTATATTAACTTATTATTTCACGCATAAGAATTCCATCTACCATGAAGACCAAATATTGATATTTCATGGAATTTTAACCCCTAAATCAATTTAGGGTCTGGAGGATATTAGTTTTGAGGAAAGGCTGCGAGCACTGAACTTATTCTCTCTGGAGAAGAGACGCTTGAGAGGGGATATGATTTCAATTTACAAATACCGTACTGGTGACCCCACAATAGGGATAAAACTTTTTCGTGGAAGGGAGTTTAACAAGATGCGTGGCCACTCATCAAAATTAGAAAAAAAGAGTTTAACCTTAAACTACGTAGAGGGTTCTTTACTGTAAGAGCGGCAAGGATGTGGAATTCCCTTCCACAGGTGGTGGTCTCAGCGGGGAGCATTGATAGTTGCAAAAAACTATTAGATAAGCACCTGAATGACCACAACATACAGGGATATACAATGTAATACTGACATATAATCACACACATAGGTTGGACTTGATGGACTTGTGTATTTTTTCAACTTCACCTACTATGTAACTAAGTAACTATATAAGTATAAGCAGGGACATCTTTAATATTGATTGGATCTTGGGCAAACATTTTCATGCCTCCCACAATTTCACTCTCAACCTGATATATAATAAATAGCAGCTAGACTCAAAATCAGTTTAATGCAGCAGATAAGGCAGTGGTTGTGATTGGTTGCCAGAGGTTGCAGCATATCATTAGCGCTCACTAACTGGTTCCTAGAGGTTCAGCACACATTACAGCTCACTGATTGGTTGCTAGAGGTTAATGTGCATAATTACTGCTCACTGATTGGTTGCTAAAGTTACTGCACATCCTTACAGCTTAGTGATTGGTTACTAGAGGTTATGGCACATTATTACAGCTCACTGATTGTTTGCTAGAGGTTACTGCACATCATTACCTCTCACCCATTACTTTGCTACATAACCCCAACCAGCTCTCCATAACCTTCCCACAACCCCCTTATTCTTCATAGCCCTGCCCACAGGGTCTCCTCTACTCTCAAAAGCCCTACTCTCAAAGCTCTCTCTCCAAAGCCCCACCCCAAAATGCCACCTAGCTTGCCATAACCCCACCCCCAAATGCAACTAGAAGGTACATTCCAAGTAAGGGGTGAGCAGTATTTTAAAGGTCTTATAGTATTCTCCATTATATCCATCTGGACCTGGAGATTTATTCGCTGGTAGGGATTTTACTTTGTAGATCTCTCGTAAGTTAAAGGGTTGGTTTAGTGATTGCAATTGATCTCGGGATAGCTTAGGTAGGGAAACTTTCTGTAGAAATTGATTTATCAGATCAGGATTTGGCTGGTAGGTCCCAGCGTCATCCTTTAACTACTTGCTTACTAGGCACTTAAACCCCCTTCCTACCCAGACCAATTTTAAGCTTTCAGTGCTCTCACTCTTTGAATGACAATTGCGCAGTCATGCTACACTGTACAAAAATGAAATTTTTTTCATTTTTTCCCCACAAATAGAGCTTTATTTTGGTGGTATTTTATCACCTCTGGGTTTTTTATTTTTTCTTAAAAAAATGAAAAAAGGCAGAAAATTTTGAAAACAAAAACAAAAATTGTTTTATATTTTGTTATACAAATTTGCAAACAGGTAATTTTTCTCCTTCATTGATGTATGCTGATGAGGCTGCACTGATGGGCACTAATATGCGGCACTGTTAAGGAGGCACTAATGGGCACTGATAAGGCGGCACTGATAGGCGGCACTGGTGGGTGGCACTGGTGGACACTGATGAGGCGCACTGGTGCTCACTGAGAGGTGGCACTGGTGGGCACTGAGAGGTGGCACTGCTGGGTGGCACAGATGGGTGGCACTGATGGGTGGCACTGATGGGCGACACTGAAGGGCATTAATAGGTGGCACTGAAGGGCACTGATAGCTGGCACTGATGGGTGGCACTGATGGGTGCCAGTAATGGGCAACTGGTAGGTGACACTGATAGGCAGCAATGCTAGATGGCACTGATGAGGCACTAATTGGCATCACTGGTGAGCATTGATAGGTGGAACTCTTGAGCATTGATAGGTGGCACTGATTGGTGGCACTGATATTAACTGGTGGGCACCGAGTGATGGCCCTGTGGGCACTGGCAGGTGGTACTGGTGGGCACAGATGAGGCGGCTATGCCTCTTCCTCTTCGGGACCGATGTCCCTTCAACAGAAGCTGGCGACCAGCTTTTTTTTCTCCTCACGCTGTCAGTGTGAGGAGAAAAAAAACTATTACTGAGCTTCTGTTTATGTGACATGATCAGCTGTCATTGGCTGGCAGCTGATCACGTGGTAAGGGGCCGGGATCGGCCCCTTACTTTGATCTGTGTTCACCTGAGTCTCATTGACTCAGTGATCACAGAGCACACCGCACACGTCCCGCAGGGGGCGTGCAGGGTAGCGAGGAAGAGGATGTCTATTGACTGATGTCTGTAGGTCCGCGCTGTAGCCATCATTCGGCTATAGTACGGACGGGAAGAGGTTAAATTGTATAAAGTACCATAATAGTGGCTAAATGCATCTGCTATATCTTGGGGATGGTGTAGTTTATGGTTGTTGTGGGGGTGGATTAAGTACGGTATCTTGGTTTTATATCTATGGCCTTTTAATCGCTGTGCTAATAATTTACCCGCTCTATTTCCAGTGGCATGATATGGCATTTTCAGTTTTCTGGATGCTTTTTCGAAGTTCTCCAGTAGGAGGACTCTAAGATCGTGTCTTAATTGAGATAATTTGAGGGATAATTGTGGAGAGGGTTTTTGTTTACTTCTTGTTTCTGTTCTTTTTGTTTCAATCATTTTTTTAAGCATTTATGAAGGATGAGTACAAACAAACAGTGACATATTTAGTGGTGTTGTCACGTCTGGTATAATAAGCATAGTAATATTCATTAATATAGTACATGAGTTCCAATTTCCTAAGTTGAACAGCAGTTCTGAAATCACTTTGATCAGATATACAAATAATAAACATAATGAACATATAGGGATTCCACTCCTGGGCACCACCTTGGGACCTATCTGTGCACTTTTGGCATTGTAACTCTTTATTAGTTCAAAAGCTTTGACAAATAACAGCATTCAATGAATATATGCTGATTAAGTCAACTTGGATATTTTAAAGCATAGGGAATGTTAGAAAAGCTTTTCCTACTATTAAGGTACTCTAGATATAAAGGAAAGAAAAGGAAAGGATTTCCATGGGGACCAGTTTTCTTCAAACTTGAGTGAGTATCCATCTCTGTATGCTAGGATCCGTTCATATTCTGCTATTGTGTCTATTTTGACTTTGATGTCCCTTAGATTTGGGACCTCTATAGATTTCCATCTATACATTATTGCTGTTCATGCTGCCAATAAAATATGTGTTGCTATGGATCTAAACCTGGGTAGGTATTGGTCCATATTTATGCTGAGAATAGCTTGTTCTATGTTTGGATCCACCCAGATTCCTGTTAATTTCGATAGTAAGTTATACATTTCTAGCCAGAAATTTTGGAGATTAGGGCATGACCATAGCATATGTGCCAGGGTCCCTACCTGTCCGCATTCTCTCCAGCACAGATTTGAATTTCCCTTTGAGAATTTTGCTATTATGCATGGAGTAAAATACCACCTCAACATACGTTTTTGTGTTAATTCTTCATAGTTTAAACATCTTGAGAACTTGCGATTAATTTTAATTGCATTTTTCTATTGGAGATCTGAAAATTCTTTACAAATTTCTTTTTCCCAGTCTACTAATGGTTTGTGTTTGGTGAATGCATCTTTTGATTTCAGTGAAGTATATATTAGTGTTATGCCCTTCAATTTGGGGTTGTTTGATTTGGTGTAGGACCAAACTTTTCCTATAATCAGAATGTGGGTGGTCTTTGTCTTTTGGAAATAGGAGGAAATTTGGGTATGTGTCAAGAATTCTGAATTTGGAATGTTGAATTTCTGCTGTAATGTTGTGAATGGAAGTAATTTATCTCCTCTAGTGATATCTGCTAAGTTTAATATGTTGTTTCTTAACCAATTGTGGATCCTTATGTTGGGTATTATCCATTGGAGTGATTCTAGATGGGGATGGGGATGTTTGTTGTCGGGTAAAATTCGTTCCCTTTCACACTACATTCAGCCCAGTCTTGTACCATTGCTTGTATTGTGGGGAGGTTTGGTATTTCGCTATTTTTAGCTATGTTGGCTGCTATAAGAAGTGACAGTGGAGATGAGTTATTTAACCATGCCAGTTGTAATTTACACCAGGGTTTTATAGTTGGGTTGGTGAACCAATTTTTAAGTTGGTCTAAGACTGCTGCTGTATGATAATATTTTAATATTGGTAAACCCATACCTCTCACGGATTTATTTTTGCTCTGTAAGTCAGGAGAGCATCTAGACTTCTTCCCTACCCACATGAAATTTGAGAGTTGTTTTTGCATTGTGATAAAAAAAAATTATGGGGGGACTGGTATTGGCAAGGCCCTGAAGAAATGTATTAGTTTAGGGAGTATTAACATTTTGTACGTTGCTAGGCAGCCAGACCAGGTTAGGAAAAAATTTCAGATTCTAGATAGTTCTTGCTGGAAGGTGTTCATTAATGGGGTGTAATTGATATTGTATATATTTGTAATGTATGTATATTATATTGTAATGTATATTGTATATATTTGCAAAGGGGTAGGTGAGTTTGATACCCAAGTATGTAATGAAATCCTTGGTCCATGGGTATGAAAGAGTATTTTTGAGGGACGTTTCAAGTTTTTTATCTACATGTATTCCTAGTATGTTTGATTTAGTGGCGTTAACCTTATAATAGGATAATAATAATATAATAATATAATACTTTGCTGAACAAGTTTGATACATCATGTGCTGTGGGCAAGGAAACGGCTGGCTTTGACAATGATAGAATAACGTCATCAACAAATAATGACATTTTATGTTGACGTTCCTGAGTTGTAATGCCCTGTATGTTCAGGTTGGCCCTTATTTTCCCCGCCAGTGGCTCCATAAGCATGGTAAATATAATAGGGAACAGGGGGCACCCCTGTCTAGTCCCATTAGTAATTTGGAATGTTTTGGAAAACATTTCCTCTGTGCAGACAATCGCTTATGGTGAGGAATATAGTGCTAGTGTGGCCCTCTGTATTGGGACGATCATTTCAAATTTTTCCAATACTTTGCCTAAGTAGCCCCAGTGCACTCTATCAAAGAAAGGCCTTCTCTGCGTCTAATGTCAGAAGCAGAGTAGGCTCTTTTTTTCCCCGACTAAGTGCAGGAGATTCAACATTCTCCTGGTGGGGTCCGTGGTCTGTTGGCCCAACACAAAGCCCACATGATCATAATTTATTAGTTTAGGTAACAGGGTTGACAGTCTATTTGCTATTAATTTGGCATGTAGTTTAACATCTACGTTCAGTAAAGACATTGGTCTAAAATTTTGTCGAAGGTTAGGTTCTTTACCTGGTTTGGGGAGGGTAATTATTGTTGCTGTGAGCATTTCTGAAGGAAATTTTGCTGAGGATGTGGCTGCTTCAAAAACTCAGTATAAGTGTGGTGATAGGGTGGAGCTAAACAATTGGTAATATTCAGAAGAATACCTAATAGAAGAATTTTCTATTTCTTGTGTTGTAAAGGGTTGGTTCAGAAGGGATAAGTCATCTTGAGATATTTTAGGCAGGTTTACTGATGCTAACAAATCAGATATTATAGTATCATTGGGTTGGAATGTGTCTGGGTCTTTGCTAAGATTGTAAAGTGTATCATAGTAATCGCTAAATACGTCTGCGATTTCTTTTGGGTTTGTGACTTTTTGTTTTGATTCAGGGTTTATTATGTAGGGGATTTTTTGTTAGATACTTTTTTCTATGATTTGAGTAGCTAATGACCTCATGACACAGATACAGGAACAAGGCGGGGAAACTATTAGCTACTCAAATCATAGAAAAAACTATGTATGTATGCAGTAATACATTCATGACCTGTCTGTCTCTTACCTGGTCTGTGTATGAGCCTTGAGGTTTGTACTCTCACACCTGCATGCTTAAGTAATCTTCCCTCTGTGTGGCTCCACCCTAGCCTCAACAGGAACAACTATTTAACACTGTATTCTCCAAGCCTGCCTTGCCATGCAATATTGTGTGTTTGGCTTCCTGTTTGCCGTGTGCTCTAAGTTTGTCTCTGTCTCTGTTACCGATCTTGGCGTGTTCCCGACTATTCCTGTCTGCTTGTTACCCTGACCTTTGGCGCGTTCTCGACTATCCCTGTTTGCCTGTGACCCTGACTTTTGGCGTGTTCTCTGTTATCCTTGTCTGCTAGTCGCCCCGACATTTGGCTATCTCCTTACTATTCCTTGCTGTCCTGGGCTGCTGTTTCCTCTCCATCCTCCTGTAGCCTACCGTGAGCGTGAGCTGGGAGACCCTGGGGGCCGCGACCTGGAGCCAGTTGCATCCCAGTCCATCCTCACCACTAGAGGCTCTGGTGAACACCAACTGGCTCTTAGACTCCGCGCCCTGGGGAATCTATGCTCTAACTCACTGTGGGATCCGTGTTGGTGCTCCTGGGGACCTGCCTTCCTGAACCACACCGAGTTCCATCTGCAGCAGTCAGCCTTAGGGTCCACTATCATAGCGATGAACTCCTGACTCCAACGGGGTGCATCTGTCACCTGGATACAGGTGACCTGACAATCTGTATGAATAGGCTTTTAATGAACGCAATTGGTGGTCATATTGTGCTTTTAGGTGGTTACGTAGGTCCTGCCTGGTATTGAACAGTGATTCCCTGATTCTCTGTGTGGATTGCTGCTTATTGATTTTTTCTAATTGTTGGATTCTTGTTAGCAATTCGTTTAAATGTTCTAACCTTTGTCTCCTTACCATTGCACTCATCTGTATAAGCTAGCCTCTAATATAAACTTTATGGGTATTCCACAATGTGAAGGGATCATCGGCCGAGAGGAATTAATAGCAAAGAATTTTTTAATTGCTTTCTCAATTTGTTCTAAATTTTGAGGTTGGGATAATGTGTAGATATCATTTCGCCACCTGTTAGCCCTGGTCTTGGTACGCTGGTCCTCCACACCAATGGATATCGGAGCATGGTCCGACCATGAAATACAATGTAAATCAGACTTTGTAATTTGTTGTAAGATGAACTTATCTACCAAAAACAGGTCTATCCGAGAACATGTGTGATGTACACTGGAATAAAACATAAAGTCTTTTTTTGATGAGTGTTGGCATCTCCACACATCATAAAGACCTGAGGAGGAGATGAAGCCATCTAGAGGTGCTCTGCTCTGTTGGTTTCTAGACATGTGCACACTAAAATATTTTGTTTCGGAATTTTGTTTTCGTCTGAAAAATACATTTATTTAGTTACTCCCGAAATTCGTTTTTATTTATTTTGTTTTTCGTTAAAAATTGCATTCGCCTGAAAATCCAAATTAAGGTCGAATCTGTCATTGAAGGCTTATGGTGTCTGTCGAATGTTCAAAGAAGATTCGACGGAGCAGCTAAACTGTACGACACTGTTTAGTTTACCTGCTCCGTCGAATCTTCTTAGAACTTTCAACAGACACTATAAGCCAAAGTACGTGTGTACTTAGTTCTAGCTATTTTACTGCTCCTCCTCTTTGGTTACAATCAGCCAATAATATTCATCATCATCATTATTTTTAATATTTATCTTTTCTCCCCTACGTCGAATCTTTTCTCCCCTACGTCGAATCTTTTCTCTCTACGTCAAATCTTTTCTCTCTATGTAGAATAATCTTGGACTAATAGAGTTAAGGTTAGGCACATTCGACCACAGGTTTGATGGACACAGATTGTTATTGTCATCATCATGTCAAATCTCCTATCTATATCGAACTGTTGTAGCAACAAAAATGAAAATAAAGCATCTGTTTATGTCGGATCTTTCGTTTTTCGGAATCTGCACTCTCGTTATCGTTTGTTAAAACAATAATGAAAATACCTGAAATTCGGACGAAAATGCATTCGGACGAAAGCGAATGCACATGTCTATTGGTTTCTTGTATGACTGGATAAGTCCATATCCTTGTTAGGAATTATATTAAAGTCTCCGCACATGATGACATGCCCTTGTCTCATTGCTGAGATCTTTTTCCAAACCTTCTTCACAAAGAAAATTTGTTTATTGTTGGGTAGATATACATTCACCAATGTGTATTTATTGTTGTTCAGTTCACATACAAGGTTTATGTATCTTCCTGATTCATCCAGAAGAATATCCAAACTTTTAAAATGTATGGAGTCTTTAATGGCTATTGCCACTCCCCTCTTCTTTGAAGTATAGTTTGCTTGAAAAATGTGAGGAAATTTGCGGTGTTGGAAAGTAGGTGGTTTGTGGGAGGCAAAGTGGGTTTCTTGGAAACAGATTACGTCACTATGGAGATTTTTGGCTTCTTTCCATGCTATTTGCCTTTTGTATGGGCCGTTCAGCCCTTTAACATTAAAGGACATAATTTTGATTGGCATGTTGAGCTTATTTGAGTGTCTGTGTATAGTTAATTGACAGAGACTGAAGTGGTATAAAATTACCTGGTTCTAGATGAGGAACGTAGATGGTCCCAGTAGGTAGATGTTTGGTTGATTATGGTATGCCGTCCTCCTTAGTAGTTCACAAAGATGGATGGGCCTTTAGGAAAACCTTTAGAAAGAACAGTTAGTAAAGTTCCGGAAAGTGTAACAGTATAACAACTTGCAATTCTGGGGAGAATCTGTGCGGTAGTGACAACCACTCGACTTATGGGGTGCCTGAGAAGAAAAACAGAGAATGTGGCAATCCCCTGGGTCATCAGGGAATTATTATGAGTACAAAACTTATGTAAATAGAATCAGCCTGCTTTTGCAACAAAATTTGTTGCTGGATAATACTGGTTAGTAGGGATGAGCTTCGAGTTCGAGTCAAACCCATGTTCGACGTCAACATCGCCAGTTTGACCGTTTCGTCGAATTACGAACGTTATGGGCAGTTCGCGCCAAAGTCGAGTGGAGCGTCATGGCCCATAATTCACTGCGGCATCGCAGTGCATTGCTGGCTGATGATTGGCCAAGCATGCACTACGACCCTCATGCTTGGCCAATCAAAGCGCCGTCTGTACAGAGAGCCCTAATTGGCCAAAGCCAGGCCAGTCACTCCTTCCCTAGCGACACCATGTCCTCCTGAGGAGTCCCCCGAACTGTTTGAAAAAAGTGTTAAGTACATGCTCCAGGAGGATGCCCAGCGTTTTGAAGGCTCCGATTATGGTACCCAGCTAGAGGAAGGCAGTAACGTGAGCCCAGAGAGAGGGGGTGCCCAAGAAGGACAGCAATCTGGCAGTCATGTTCCCCCCAGCGGCAGCATACTGCCAGATATATAAAAAAAACTGTGCTATATCATACATTGAATGTGAGTATACATGAATGAATCATACATGTCATAAGATAGAAATAAAAAAAAAGTGCAATGATCAAATAAATCATAAAAAATCAGTGACAAACAATGCAAATAAAGCTGTGAATCAATATATATATATATATATATATATATATATATATATATATATATATATCTGAGTTCATAAGTGCTCTTGACTGAAGAAAATCAGAAACCTCTGGTGAAAGTGAGGAGAGTCCCAAAGAAAAGCCCCTCAATACTCTACGGAGAGGACTGGATTGTAAAAACTGCATTAAAACACCGCTCACAGTGATCCTTCACCACATAGATTTTGCGCTTACCAAAAAGCAAGCAGTAAAGGCTTGTATGCAGACCTAAAACAGGCATATCCAGCTGGTAGTATGACTCGTCTGTATGCAGCGTGACTGTGGGAGTGCAATAAGAGATCCACCCACTCAAGCTCAGAGGCATATAAAAAAGGAGAAATGGCCATAGTGTAAATCTGATAGGACATTTATTAAAAAAAGGTAGAAAACTTACATAAAATGGGATAAAAAGAGCAATTCACCGGCCGGCATAGCGAGCGCCCGTTCACAAGAGGATCGCGATGACGTCAGAGTGTCAACCTCCCAGATTGTACCAGGCAAATTTCCCTGCCCCAGCTGCTGCACTGCCGAAAGAAGTTCGCTCCCAGCCATCCACATGCCCAGTGGTTGAATGCTAGCTTGGCTAAATTGCTAGCACTTCAACTGCTGCCTTTTCAGTTGGTAGTCTCTGCCCCCTTCCGTGAGTTTGTGCGGTTCCTCATTGGCAGGTTCCTAAATGCCACTTTTTCTCACGGAAGGTGATTCCGGCTCTCTACCAGCATGTGGAAGGCAATGTCTTGGCCTCGCTGGACAGGGCGTTCAGTGGTAAGGTGCATATTACCACTGACTCATGGTCCAGCAGGCATGGACAGGGATGTTACCTATCTTTCACCGCGCACTGGGTGACTCTTCTGGCAGCTGGGAAGGATGCAGGACAGGGTACAGTAGTGTTGAAGGTTGTTCTGCCACCACACCTCCAAAATTCTACTAGTGGTGATTCTGCCACACCTCTCTCCTCCATCCCCTCCTTTTCTTCCTCCTCCATGGCCTCTTCCTGTGCTGATTTGTCCTCGGAACCAGCGGTGCTCCGTAGGCATTCAAGGGGCTACGCAAGTATGCAGGCCAAAAGGTGCCATGCGGTGCTTGAGCTGGTGTGCTTGGGGGACAGGAGCCACACTGGGGCAGAGATTCTGTCAGCTCTGCAGGGGCAGGTTCAGAGGTGGTTGACTCCACGCCAGCTTAAGGCAGGTATGGTGGTTTGCGACAATGGCACCAACCTCCTCTCTGCCCTCCGACAGGGACAACTGACCCATGTGCCCTGTTTGGCTCACGACCTTAACTCTGTGGTGCAGCGGTTCTTGGGCAGGTACTCGGGCTTACAGGATGTCCTGAGGCAGGCCAGGAAAGTCTGTGTGCATTTCTGCAGGTCATATAATGCCAGTGCTCGGCTGGCTGACCTCCAAAAGGAATTTAGCCTGCCCAAGAACCGCCTAATCTGTGACATGCCCACCAGGTGGAACTCAACGTTGGCCATGCTGCAGCGGCTGCACACGCAGCAGAGAGCCATCAATGAGTACCTATGCGACTATGGCACCAGGACAGGGTCAGGGGTGCATGTTTTTTTCCCCATGCCAGTGGGCTATGATCAGGGATGCATGCACTGTCCTCTCACCATTTGAGGAGGCCACGAGCATGGTGAGCAGTGACAGTGCATGCATCAGTGTAAATGTCCCTCTTGTCCACCTGTTAGAGCACACACTGCGTGGAATAATGGACAGGGCACTTGAGGCAGAACAGAGGAAGGAAGAAGAGGACTTCCTTACCTCTCAAGGCCCCCTTTATCTAGACAGTGTTCCTGCATGCCCGCCGATCACACAGGAAGAGGAGGAGGAGGGGGATTGCGTCAGCATGGAAGTGGAGCCTGGCACTCAGCATCAGCAGCAGTCTTCAAGGGATCATTTACAGTCCGAAGAAACCCATGGACTTGTACATGGCTGGGAGGAGGTGGCTGTGGATCATGTCGTCCTTAGTGACCCAGAGGACTCTGGACCGAACGCCTCAGCAAACCTACGCTGCATGGCCTCCCTGATCCTGCAAAGCCTGGGGAAGGATCCTCGTATTCGTGGTATGAAGGGGAGGGATCATTACTGGCTGGCAACCCTCCTTGATCCACGTTACAAGGGTAAGGTTGCGGACCTTATCTTGACATTGCAGAGGGAGCAGAGGATGAAACATCTTCGGGAGGCCTTGCAGAAAGGTTTGTGCAACGCGTTTCCAGAGCCTGGGAGGTTACAGTTTCCTGGTCCTCCTGGACAACGTGTTGCTGAGGCTTCGGTCAGTCACAGAAGGAGCTGTGGAGAAGGTGGCTGTCTGACGATGCGTTCAGACAATTTTTTAGTCCGCAGCCCCAAGGTATGGTCGGTTTCAGCAACCATCGCCAGCGTCTGATTCACATGGTGCAGGAATACCTAGGGGCAAGATCAGACTTGGACACCTTTCCCACCGAAAATCCTCTGGGTTACCGGGTCTTGAGGATGGATCACTGGCCAGAGCTTGCACAGTATGCAATTGAGCTACTGGCCTGTCCTGCATCCAGCGCTCTTTCGGAATGCACATTTAGTGCTGCTGGAGGCTTTGTAACCGATCATAGGGTGCGCCTGTCCACCGAATCGGTCGATCGGCTGACCTTCATGCAAATGAATCAGTCTTCGATCAGCAGCTACCAAGCACCTGATGCTGATGTAACCGAATATTTTTTTTTTAATGTGAGATCCCTTCAAGACTGCCTATGCTGATGCTGAGTGACTATCCTTTTCCTCCTCAATTTTCATGTTGATAGCTTGTAGGAACATTTTTGGTTCTGGGCACCGCCACCAGTGGCTAAGGCCCAATTTTTCTGCCCCTGTTTAACAGGGGCGTGTAATTACAATGTTTGATGCAATACTTTGCAGCAGGGCTCATTCCTGCGCTCCAACTATAGTATTGGTGAGGGGTTGTAGTGTTGTGGCAGCAGTGGCTAAGGCCCAATTTTTCTGCCCCTGTTCAATAGGTTCATGTAATTACAATTCTTGATATAATTTTTCACAGCAGGGCCCGTTCCAGTGCCCACCAGGAGTAACTGTGAGGACTTACAGTGTTGTGGCACCAGCACCACCACCACCAAAGGCCCAATTTTTCTGCCCCTGTTTAACAGGGACGTGTAATTACACTTTTTGATGCAATACTTTGCAGCAGGGCTCATTCCTGTGCTCCAACTATAGTATCGGTGAGGGGTTGCAGTGTTGTAGCACTAGCACCAGTGCCCAAGGCCCAATATTTCAGCCCCCATTTAACAGGGGCATATAATTACAATTTTTGATGCAATACTTTGCAGCAGAGCTCATTCCTGCGCTCCAACTATAGTATCTGTGAGGGGTTGCAGTGTTGTGGCAGCAGTGGCTAAGGCCCAATTTTTCTTCCCCTGTTTAACAGGGGCATGTAATTACAATTTTTGATGCAATACTTTACAGCAGGGCTCATTCCTGCGCTCCAACTAGAGTATCTGTGAGGGGTTGCAGTGTTGTGGCACAAGCACCAGTGCCCAAGGCCCAATTTTTCAGCCCCTGTTTAACAGGGGAGTATAATTACAAATTTTGATGCAATACTTTGCAGCAGGGCTCATTCCTGCGCTCCAACTATAAGAACTGTGAGGGGTTGCAGTGTTGTGGCACCAGTGCCTAAGGCCCAATTTTTCTGCTCCTGTTCAACAGGGACATGTCATTACAATTCTTGATCTAATATTTCACAGCAGGGCCCATTCCTGCACCCACCAAGAGTAACTGTGAGGGCTTACAGTGTTGTGGCAACACCACCACCACCGCCAAAGGCCCAATTTTTCTGCCCCTGTTCAACAGGTGCATGTAATTACAATTCTTGATATACTATTTCACAGCAGGGCCAGTTCCAGCGCCCACCAAGAGTAACTGTGAGGACTTACAGTGTTGTGGCATCAGCACCACCATCACTAGGGATAAGCCGAACACCCCCCTGTTCAGTTCGCACCAGAACATGCAAACAGGCAAAAAATTTGTTTGAACACACGAACACCATTAAAGTCTATGGGACATGAACATGAATAATCAAAAGTGCTAATTTTAAAGGCTTATATGCAAGTGATTGTCAAAAAAAGTGTTTGGGGACCTGGGTCCTGCCCCAGGGGACATGGATCAATGCAAAAAAAGTTTTAAAAACTGAAATTTTTTCAGGAGCAGTGATTTTAATAATGCTTAAAGTGAAACAATAAAAGTGTAATATTCCTTTAAATTTTGTACCTGGGGGGTGTCTATAGTATGCCTGTAAAGGGGCGCATGTTTCCGGTGTTTAGAACAGTCTGACAGCAAAATGACATTTCAAAGGAAAAAAAATAATTCAAAACTACTCGCAGCTATTAATGAATTGCCGATCTGACAATACATATAAAAGTTTATTGATAAAAACGGCATGGGAATTCCCCACAGGGGAACCCCGAACCAAAATTTAAAAAAAAAATATGTGGGGGGGTCCCCCTAAATTCCATACCATGCCCTTCAGGTCTGGTATGGATTTTAAGGGGAACCCCGGCCCAAATTAAAAAAAAAAATGGTGTGGGTCCCCTTCACAATCTATAGCAGACCCTTCAGGTTTGGTATGGATTTTAAGGGGAACCTCGCGCCAAAATAAAAAAAAATGGCGTGGGGTCCCCCCAAAAATCCATACCAGACCCTTATCTGAGCACGCAACCTGGCAGGCTGCAGGAAAAGATGGGGGGAGGAGAGAGTGGCCCCCCTCCTGAACCGTACCAGGCCACATGCCTTCAACATTGGGAGAGTGCTTTGGGGTAGCCCCCCAAAACACCTTGTCCCCATGTTGATGGGGACAAGGGCCTCATCCCCAAAACCCTTGCCCGGTGGTTGTGGGGGCCTGCGGGCAGGGGGCTTATTGGAATCTGGAAGCCCCCTTTAACAAGGGGACCCCAAGATCCTGGCCCTCCTCCCCTGTGTGAAATGGTAAGGGGATACAAAATACCCTTACCATTTCACAAAAAAGTGTCAAAAACGAAAAATGACAAGAGACGGTTTTTGACATTTCCTTGATTTAAATGCTTCTTCTTTCTTCTATCTTCTTACTTCTTTCTTCTATCTTCTATCTTCTTTCTTCTAACTTCTATCTTCTATCTTCCTTCGTTTTTTTCCTCCAGCTTCTTCTTCTGGTTCTTCCTCCGGTGTTCTCGTCCGTCATCTTCATCTGCGGTGCCGGCGTCTTCTTCCCTTCATCTTCTCAGGCTGCTCCACATCCACCATGATGGGAGGCTCTCGCTGTGTGACGCTTCTCCTCTTCTGATGGTTCTTAAATAATGGAGGGCGGGGCCACCCGGTGACCCCGCCCCCTTCTGACGCACGGTGACTTCCCTGTCCGCCCCCTCAAACGTCACAGGGAATGCCACAGGGAAGTCCCTGTCAAGTCCCCGTGCATCAGAGGGGGGTGGGGTCACCGGGGGGCCACGCACTCCGTTATTTAAGAACTGTCAGAAGAGGAGAAGCGGATGCGGAGCTGCCCGAGAAGACGAAGGGAAGAAGATGCCGGCGCAGCGGAGGAAGATGCCAGACGAGAACACCGGAGGAAGAACCAGAAGAACCAGAAGAACCAGAAGAAGAAGAATATGGAGGAAGAAACCGAAGGAAGATAGAAGATAGAAGATAGAAGAAAGAAGAAAGAAGATAGAAGATAGAAGAAGGAAGAAGCATTTAAATAAAGGAATTGTCAAAAACGGTCTCTTGTCATTTTTAACATTTTTGACACTTTTTTGTGAAATGGTAGGGGTACTTTTGTACCCCCTTACCATTTCACACAGGGGGGAGGGCCGGGATCTGGGGGTCCCCTTGTTAAAGGGGCTTCCAGATTCCGATAAGCCGCCCACCTGCAGACCCCCACAACCACCGGGCAAGGGTTGTGGGGCTGAGGCCCTTGTCCCCATCAACATGGGGACAAGGTGTTTTCGGGGGCTACCCAAAGCACCCTCCCAATGTTGAGGGCATGTGGCCTGGTACGGTTCAGGAGGGGGGCCCCTCTCTCATCCCCCCTTTACTGCGGCCTGCCAGGTTGAATGCTCGGATAAGGGTCTGGTATGGATTTTTGGGGGGACCCCACGCCATTTTTAAAAAAAATGTTGGCCGGGGTTCCCCTTAATATCCATACCAGACCTGAAAGGCCTGGTATAGAATTTAGGGGGACCCCACGTCATTTTTTTTTTTTAATCTTGGTTCGGGGTTCCCCTGTGGGGAACTTCCATGATGTTTTTACCAATGAACTTTTATGTGTATTGTCGGACCGGCAATTCATTAATAGCAGCAAGTAGCTTCAAATGACTTTTTTTCCTTTGAAATGTCATTTTGCTGTCAGACTGTTCTAAACACGGGAAACATGCGCCCCTTTACAGGCATACTATAGACATCCCCCAGGTACAAAATTTAAAGGAAAATTACACTTTTATTGTTTCACGTTAAGCATTATTAAAATCACTGCTCCTGAAAAAACGGCTGTTTTTAAAACTTTTTTTGCATTGATCCATGTCCCCTGGGGCAGGACCCAGGTCCCCAAACACTTTTTATGACAATAACTTGCATATAAGCCTTTAAAATTAGCACTTTTGATTTCTCCCATAGACTTTTAAAGGGTGTTCCGCGGCAAACTGACAAACAGCCGATGTTCCAGTCGAACATGAGTTCGACTCGAACGCGAAGCTCATCCCTAACCACCACCAAAGGCCTAATTTTTCTACCACTGTTCAACAATGGCATGTAATTACAATTCTTGATCTAATATTTCACAGCAGGGCCTGTTCCTGCGCCCACCAAGAGTAACTGTGAGGGCTTACAGTGTTGTGGCAACACCAACACCTAATGCCCCAATTTCTGCAGAGTATATAGGGCAGGCCCCTACTTTCAAACATCCAACTTACAAACGACTCCTACTTGCAAACGGAAGGAGACAACAGGAAGTGAGATGAAATCTACCCCTAGGAAGGGAAATTCTCTCCTGTAAGAGTTAATATGGGAAAAATGTGTCTCCTCTCCACTGATGCTCTATCACCAATCCTTGTTTCACTAAAACCCCCAAATTTTCAAAAAACATTTGTCATTGGGACAGAAAGTGAGGTGAAATCTTCTGAAGAGGTGCACAGACAGCAAAACAAATGTTACATGTGTGATAACCCTTCCCTATATTTTCCAAAAAGCTTAAAAATAGATTTTTTTGGCTGGAGCTACACTTTAAAAATGTACCAGTTCAAAATTACAAACAGATTCTACTTAACAACAAGCCTACAGTCCCTGTCGTGTTTCCATCGCCTGTATACTGCTGTTCAGAGTATATAGGGCCTGGGGGCCCCACGCCTTTCCTTTTTTAAATTTGGGCACTGGTTTCCCCTTAATATCCATACAAGACCCAAAGGGACTGGTAATGGACTGGGGGGGTACCCATGCCTTTTATCTCACTGATTTTCATCCATATTGCCAGGAACCGACATTACATTAAAGCCACAAGCAGTTTTAAATGACTTTTATTCCTTTACAAATGTCATTTTGTGCAGGGACTGTTATAAGCACGGGAATCACGCAACACTTTACAGGCATACTATAGACACCCCCCAGGTACGATATTTAAAGGAATATTTCAGTTTTTTTCACTTTAAGCATCATTAAAATCACTGCTCCCATTGATACATGTCCCCAGGATCATGTTGGGGATCCTGGGGAAGGACCCGGGTCCCCAAACCCATTTTAGGACAATAACTTGCATATTAGCATTTAAAATTAGCACTTTTTATTTTGAACGTTTGAGTCCCATAGACTTTAACAGGGTTCTAAAATTTGCGCAAACTTTCAGTCCATTCGCAGGTTCTGGTGCGAACCGAACCGGGGGGTGTTCGACTCATCCCTACTGGTTAGTCGTGGTTGATATCATCTGTGGTATCCAAAGCGATAATCTGCCATTCATTATGAGAGGAAGGCCATCTTTCATGTTGGATATCAGATGTGTAGTGCCATCTTTTGTAATCAGTAACTTCTCTGGGTATATCCAGCGATAGGTGATTGTTCAGGGGCTTTGTAATGGTAGCCAGTTTTCTACGTTGTTGCATGGTAAAGACCGACAAGTCTGCAGAGAAAGAGAGATCCTGCAAATCTGCTGGTAGTGAATCTCGGCATCTAGTTGCTGCCATAAACTGATCCTTAATGTGGTAAAAATGGATTCTGACAATAGTGTCTCTGTTTAGGTCTGCAGCAATATGTTTGGGCTTTGGTAACTGGTGGATGTGGTCCACTATGAGTTCTTCTTGGTGTGCGCCTGGAAGTACCGATTTCACAATTTGGATGAAATAGTCCTTCAGATCAGGAGGATTAACTGTCTCAGGGATCCCCCTTATTTTAACATTGTTTCTCCTAGGTCTGTCCTCTAAATTTGCTAGTTTAAGTTTCATCTGCATCATGTCGTCTTCCCTGTCATTGTGGGCATCCACTAAATCATTAAAGGTGGATGTGAATTCCCCCATTTTTGTCTCCACATGGGATACTCTCTGATTCACTGTGGAGATTTCTGATTTAAATTGCCTGGTCAGTGTTTAATGTCTGCATGTAATGTGAATCTTAGGGATACTAGCATATCCTTTAGAGTGGTATTCATTACTGGTGTGTTAGCAGTGGGAAAGTCAGTTATAGAATCTTGCAGTTCTCTGGTATCATCTTGTGATGAATTCAGGCTTACCTCCTCGTCTTCTTCCTTAGTACTGTCCAATTTTGGTGTACTTTTGGCCGGGCTAGATGAGGCTGAAGGAGGTGGAGGGTAGTTCCTCTTTCCTGGCTTGTTGTTGAAATGGCTGGAGTGCAACGCTGGTGCTGTGCTGCCCTGTGAGTGAGAGCCGCCTGTGTGTGCTCCCTGCTTGCCACCACCATCTTGATCTGGATAACGGTGCTGCAGCATGAAGTAATCTGGCAGTTTGCTCAGTAGTGTGTCCTCCTTTCTTTTCCTGGAAGGCATCCTGAGATGTCCCCAAGCTGAGCGGTGCTATCAGTGCTCAAAAATGAGGCTTCTAGTCGGTATATTAGTCCCAGATGGCCCGTGTCAGAGAGGAGCTCTCTCAGTGAGTGTCAATACACTCTGCCGGCTAGCCACGCCCCCTTCTTGTTTTTGTTTTAAAGATTTCAGTTGTAAGCTCTTTTATACGCTGTTGTTTCTGCCTCTTGGACCTTGCCCCCAATTGTATGAGTATCCCTCTTATATAGGCTTTATTAGCATTCCATAGTACAAAGTGATCCCTCAATGAGGACTTGTTAGTTGCAAAAAACTCTTTTAAATGCCTTTCTCTATGTTGTCTATTCAACTTGTTGCAGTAGATGCAAGTTAACCCTCCACATTGGAGTTTTGGTGTTAGCCACAGAGTCCTCTATGGATAACGTAATGGAAGCATTGTCTGACCACTAGGAATAAGTCAATCCGTGAACATGCCCTGTGGGGGGAGGAGAAAAAAGTAAAGTCCCTCTCCCCTGAATGTAGGCATCTCCATGCATCATATAACTCCAGTTTATGGATAGGTGTTAGAAGAGAGGGGCCTGTATGCTTTAGCCCAGAAGTAGAATCTATAGAGGGGTCCGGGGTCGTGTTGAAATCACCACAAAGCATTAGTAGTCCTTTTTGATGAGAGCATACTTTTCCTCATTAGTTTATGGAAAAAGCGCAGTTGGTGCTGGTTAGGAGAGTAGACATTAACTATTGTATAAGTGATCGAGTTAAGATTGTATATTAGAATTAGGAAGCAGCCTCGAGAGTCTTTTATTTACTTGTGCAGGGAGAATGCCACAGAGTCCCTAATGGCCGTCAGGACACCTTTCTTTTTTCTTTCCACATTGGCGGTGAAAACGTGGGGGAATTGCCTGTGTGAACAGGTGGGAGAAGATAGGTTGCTGAAGTGCACACAGGATATCACAATTGTAGGACATTGCTTCTCTCCACAAGGACTTCCTCTTCACTGGGTGTTTGAGACCTTTAGAGTTTATGGATAGAAACTTAATTCCCATCTTGGAAAGGGTGGTGTGCTGAAGTTATGTGCATAATATGATTTCGTTTTAGGGTTAGGGCTCCCTCTTGTGGCCCTGGTGAATATGGCCGGCAGTATGTATTTTGCAAGTTGTGGAAGTTCACTATGTACTTACTGTTTGTGAAAGATTGCAGAGGGATCTGAGATGCAAGGCTGGACATTGGTAGTGGGATTCTTTAAGTTGCTGACTGTGTTAATGGATGAAAGAATAGGAAACAAAGCATAGAAACTTAGAGCCAAAAGGTTAGAGTAATCATAAAACTGGTAAACTAGAAACATATGCAAGGGTTTTTCCCTTAACCGCAATAGGTAAGATACCCATATGCAGCACAATGCTGCTCAATTTAAGTGAGGGGTGAGTTCAAGCCCAATGGCTCTCCTGGGTGATCTCCCAGGGATTCAAGGTAGCCTTTTGGGTTCCATTCGGGTTCATGTATGTGATTTATCATTTTTGTTAGTAACTTTTTTCCAGTCAGGGTCCACCTGCTTTGCAGGTTTTGCATTGGTGCGACCATCCACCTGATTGGGGAGGATTTTCCATTCCTCCAATAGAGAAAGTCCTTTCTCCAGGGTTTCAACATTGTGTGTGCATCCCTCCTTCACTATTGTGAGTTTAGTGGGATATCCCCATCTATACTCAATCTTGTGGTTTCTGGGTGCCTTAGTTATTGTATTCAAAATGTTCTGCTTTTTCAGCGTGTATTGGGACAAATCTGCATAAAATTTCAGATTTAGGTATTGTGTAGGTATTTGGTCTCTTTTGCGCATTATCAACATAAGCTGTTCTTTGGCGTGGTAGAAGTGGAGACGGAGTATCACATCTATTATACAAAGTAAAATTGTGGTAGCTAAAAAATTTTTGCGCTACACAATATTAGTGCGCCTGAAAAATTTCAGTAAAAATAAACCAAAGTTGGTTTAATTGCCAGCAAATGCAATATATTATTACCCAACATGTCAAAGATTACAATTATGTATATCTGTGGAACTGCAACAAACTTTAATTTAAAAAGCTCCTACAGGTCATTTAGAATTAAACATGCATAATAGGCCTTATTATTGTTTTCATTTCAGCATGTGCAGCAATATGTAACATGTGTATCATAATTTCTGTTTTCACATGCTGTGTCTATTTACAATCTTACATGCGTTTATGGGGGGGGGGGGTCAAATGATGGTTGTGCTTGGGTGTAACCTTAATTTTGTATAATATTTTAAAAAAAAATCCACTAAATGTTATTTTACATCATATAGGGAATAAAAAGTACCCTAATGCCCCGTACACATGATCAGAAATTCCGCCAGCAAAAGTCGAATGTGAGCTTTTGTTCAGAAATTCCGACCGTGTTTATGCTCCATCGGACTTTTGCTGGCACAATTACAGCCAGCAAAAGATTGAGAGCAGGTTCTCTATTTTTCGGTCGGAAAAAGTTCCTATCTGAAAATGCGTTCGTCTGTATGCAATTCGGACGGGCAAAAATCATGCATGCTCGGAAACAATTTGACGCATGCTCAGAAGCATTGAACTTAATTTTCTCAGCTCATCGTAGTATTGTACGTCTCCACGTTCTTGACGGTCGAAAGTTCAGAGAACTTTTGTGCGACCGTGTGTATGCAAGGCAAGTTTGAGCGGAATTCCGTCTGAAAAACCATCCAAGTTTTTTCTGACGGAATTTCTGATCTTGTGTACGCGGCATAAGAGATGATTTTTTTTGATGACAGGTTCTCTTTAACCACTTCAGTAGGGATGAGCACGATGTTTGATTTGAAACGTAAGTTCGACTCGAACATCGGGTGTTCGCCCGTTCGCTGAACAGCGAACAATATGGGACATTAACATGAAAAACCAAAAGTGATCATTTTAAAGGCTTAAATGCAAGTTATTGCCATAAAAAGTGTTTGGGCACCCGGGTTCTGCCCCAGGGGACATGTATCAATGCAAAAAAAGTTTAAAAAAACTACCATTTTTTCGGGAGCAGTGATTTTAATAATGCTTAAAGTGAAACAATAAAAATTAAATATTCCTTTAAATATTGTGTCTGGGGGCTGTCCTTAGTATGCCTGTAAAGTAGTGCATTTTTCCCATGTTTAGAACAGTACCACAGCAAAATGACATTTGTAAAGGAAAAAATGTCATTCAAAACTACTCCCGGCTGTAATGTATTGTTGGGTCGGCTGTAATGTATTGTTGGGTCCTTGCAATATAGATAATAATCATTGAAAAAAACAGCATGGTCCCCCCTCCGCAGTAAATTATCAGGCCCTTTGGGTCTGGTATGGATATTAAGGGCCCACACCCACATTTTAAAAAAAAAAGCACTGACCAAGCCCATAGGCTCTCCTGGGTGATCTCCCAGGGATTCAAGGTAGCCTTTTGGGTTCCATTCGGGTTCATGTATGTGATTTATCATTTTTGTTAGTGACTTTTTTCCAGTCAGGGTCCACCTGCTTTGCAGATCTTGCATTGGTGCGATCATCCACCTGATCGGGGATGATTTTCCATTCCTCCAATAGAGAAAGTCCTTTCTCCAGGGTTTCAACATTGTGTGTGTGTCCCTCCTTCACTATTGTGAGTTTAGTGGGATATCCCCATCTATACTCAATCTTGTGGTTTCTGGGTGCCTTAGTTATTGTATTCAAAATGTTCTGCTTTTTCAGCGTGTATTGGGACAAATCTGCATAAAATTTCAGATTTAGGTATTGTGTAGGTATTTGGTCTCTTTTGCGCATTATCAACATAAGTTGTTCTTTGGCGTGGTAGAAGTGGAGACGGAGTATCACATCTATTATACAAAGTAAAATTGTGGTAGCTAAAAAAAATTTGCGCTACACAATATTAGTGCACCTGAAAAATTTCAGTAAAAATAAACCAAAGTTGGTTTAATTGCAAACAAATGTAATATGTTATTACCCAACATGTTAAAGATTACAATTATGTATATCTGTGGAACTGCAACAAACTTTAATTTAAAAAGCTCCTACGGGTCATTTAGAATTAAACATGCATAATAGGCCTTATTATTGTTCTCATTTCAACATGTGCAGCAATATGTAACATGTGTATCATAATTTCTGTTTTCACATGCTGTGTCTATTTACAATCTTACATGCGTTTATGGGGGGGGGGGGGCAAATGTTGGTTTAAGTGCTTGGGTGTAACCTTAATTTTGTATAATATTTAAAAAAAAAATTTCACTAAATGTTATTTTACATCATATAGGGAATAAAAAGTACCCTAATGCCCCGTACACATGATCAGAAATTCCGCCAGCAAAAGTCGGATGTGAGCTTTTGGTCAGAAATTCCGACCGTGTTTATGCTCCATCATACTTTTGCTGGCACAATTACAGCCAGCAAAAGATTGAGAGCAGGTTCTCTATTTTTCGGTCGGAAAAAAGTTCCTATCTGAAAATGCGTTCGTCTGTATGCAATTTGGACGGGCAAAAATCACGCATGCTCGGAAACAATTTGACGCATGCTCAGAAGCATTGAACTTAATTTTCTCAGCTCATCGTAGTATTGTATGTCACCAAGTTCTTGATGATCGAAAGTTCAGAGAACTTTTGTGCGACCGTGTGTATGCAAGACAAGTTTGAGCGGAATTCCGTCTGAAAAACCATCCAAGTTTTTTCTGACGGAATTTCTGACCTTGTGTACGCGGCAAAAGTGATGATTTTTTTTAATGACAGGTTCTCTTTAACCACTTCAGTAGGGATGAGCACAATGTTTGATTTGAAACGTAAGTTTGACTCGAACATCGGGTGTTCGCCCGTTCGCTGAACAGCGAACAATATGGGACATTAACATGAAAAACCAAAAGTGATAATTTTAAAGGCTTAAATGCAAGTTATTGCCATAAAAAGTGTTTGGGCACCCGGGTCCTGCCCCAGGGGACATGTATCAATGCAAAAAAAGTTTTAAAAACTGATGTTTTTTTGGGAGCAGTGATTTTAATAATGCTTAAAGTGAAACAATAAAAATGAAATATTCCTTTAAATATTGTGCCTGGGGGCTGTCCTTAGTATGCCTGTAAAGTAGTGCATTTTTCCCATGTTTAGAACAGTACCACAGCAAAATGATATTTCTAAAGGAAAAAATATCATTCAAAACTACTCCCGGCTGTAATGTATTGTTGGGTCCTTGCAATATAGATAATAATCATTGAAAAAAACAGCATGGTCCCCCCTCCGCAGTCCATTATCAGGCCCTTTGGGTCTGGTATGGATATTAAGGGCCCGCACCCACATTTAAAAAAAATGCGTGGGGGTCCCCCAAAATCCATATCAGGCCCTTCAGGTCTGGTATGGATTTTAAGGGAAATACCGAGCCCAAATTTTAAAAAATGGTGTAAGGGTTCCCCCGAAATCCATACCAGACCCTTATCCAAGCAAGCAAACCTGGCAGGCTGCAGAAAAAGGGGGGGGCGAGAGAGCACCCCCCTGAACCGTACCAGGTCACATGCCCTCAACATGGGGACAATGCTTTGGAGTCCCCCCAAAACACCTTGTCCCCATGTTGATGGGGACAAGGGCCTCATCCCTAAAACCCTTACCTGGTGGTTGTGGGGGCTTATCAGAATCTGGAAGCCCTCTCTAACAAGGGGACCCCCATATCCTTGCCCCCCCCATGTGAATGGGTATCGGGTACATTTCTACCCCTACCCATTCTCTGAAAAAAGTGTCAAAATGTTAAAAATGACAGCAGACAATTTGGGACAAGTCCTTTATTAACCAGTAACCAACCGGGCCATAGCCAAATGACGGCTGCAGGGCGGTTGGATAACTCTGAGAGCATGTACTATGACGTGATCCCAGAAAACCGCTCCCGCACGCCCCCTGGGGTGCGCACATGGGAACATCCATGACCTCTGGGTCCGGAGGACCCAGCGCATCATGGTAAACGGCCACTAATCACGGCCATTTACCATGTGATTGCTCCGTCAAATGACAAAGCGATCACATGTAAACGAACCGGCGTCATGTCATGATGCCGGTTCCTCTCTCCCCTCTGTGTACCGATCGGTACAGAGGGGGAGGGATTGGATGGCAGCAGCGCCGTGGGCTGGATGTGTAGTGCCCACAGCGCGGCTCTGTGACATGTGCAGTCACATCCATGGATCCATCCATCCATGCTCAGCCATCCCTCCATGCTCAGCAATACCCTGCACTACTCTGCAATACCCTGCAATACTCTGCAATACCCCGCAATACTCTACAATACCCTGCAATACTCTGCAATACCCTGCACTACGCCGAAATACTCTGCAATACCCCGCAATACTCTGCAATACTCTGCAATACTCTGCAATACCCCGCAATACTCTGCAATACCCTGCAATACTCTGCAATACCCCGCAATACTCTGCAATACCCCGCAATACTCTGCAATACCCCGCAATACCCTGCAATACCCTGCAATGCCCTGCAATACTCTGCAATACCCCGCGATACTCTGCAATACCCCGCAATACTCTGCAATACCTTGCCATACTCTGCAATACTCTGCAATACCCCGCAATACTCTGCAATACCTCGCAATACCCTGCAATACTCTGCAATGCCCTGCAATAATCTGCAATACCCTGCAATACTCTGAAATACCCCGCAATACTCTGCAATGCCCTGCAATACCCTGCAATACCCTGCAATACTCTGCAATACCCTGCAATACCCCGCAATACTCTTCAATACCCTGTAATACCCTGCAATACCCCGCAATACCCAGCAATACTCTGCAATACTCTGAAATACCCTACAATACCCTTGCAATACCCTGCAATACCTCACAATACCCCGCAATACTCTGCAATACCCTGCAATACCCTACAATTCCCCGCAATAATCTGCCATACCCTGCCATACTCTGCAATACCCAGTCATACTCTGCCATACCCAGCCACACTCTGCCATACCCAGCCATACTCTGCAAAACCCAGCCATACGCTGCCATACCCAGCCATACTCTGCCATACCCAGCCATACTCTGCCATACCCAGCCATACTCTGCCATACCCAGCCATACTCTGCAATACCCAGCCATACTCTGCAATACCCAGCCATACTCTGCCATACCCAGCCATACTCTGCCATACCCAGCCATACTCTGCAATACCCAGCCATACTCTGCTATACCCAGCTATACTCTGCCATACCCATCCATACTCTGCAATACCCAGCCATACTCTGCAATACTCGGTGATACCCAGCCATACTTTGCCATTCCCAGCCATACCCAGCCATACCCAGCCATGCTCAGCCATACCCAGCCATGCTCAGCCATGCTCAGCCATACTCTGCCATGCTCAGCCATACTCGGCTGTACTTGGTCTCTGTATGTGGTCAGGCTGTGGAAGTCTCACACATATGGTATCGCCGTAGTCAGGAAGAGTAGGAGAATCTATTTTGGGGTGTCATTTTTGGCATGTACATGTTATGTGTTAGAAATATTGTATAAATGGACAACTTTGTGTTAAAAAAAAATGTGTTTTAACCACTTCCCGCCCGCCGGCCATCATACGACGTCCTTGACTTTGTGCGGGGATATCTGAATGATGCCTGCAGCTACAGGCATCGTTCAGATATCAGATTTTTCAGCCGGTGATTCCCTACACCATAAGAATGATCATAGCAGTTGTTCCCCCTCTCCCGCCGCCCTCAGGTGCTTCTAACGACTCACCGCTACGATCGAAGCCAGGATTGTTTTTTTTTTATTTCAGGCTTCCCAGCCTAGAGGTGAGATGTGGTGTCTTTTTGACCCCATATCTCACTGTAAAGAGGACCTGTCATGCCATATTCCTATTACAAGGATGTTTACATTCCTTGTAATAGGAATGTAAACCTACTGAATGTTTACATTCCTTGTAATAGGAATAAAAGCGCTCAGAAAATTTATTTTTTGGACAAAAGCATCAAACTAAAATAAATAAAGTTAAATGAACAATAAGAAAATTTTTTTTTCCCCGTGTCCCCTTGTGCTCGCATGCAGAAGCGAACACATACGTAAGTCCAGCCCACATATGAAAATGGTGTGCAAACCATACATGTGAGGTATCGCTGCGATTGGTAGAGCGAGAGCAATAAATTTGGCCCTAGACCTCCTCTGTAACTCAAAACATGTAACCAGTAAAAAATTTTAAAATGTCGCCTATGGGGATTTTTAAGTAGCGAAGTTTGGCGCCATTCCACGAGCGTGTGCAATTTTTAAGGGTGACATGTTAGGTATCTATTTACTCGGCATAACTTCATCTTTCACATTGTGCAAAAACATTGGGCTGACATGGACATTCATTGTACTGTTCATTTAAGCACAAGAGAATCCATTTTGTTCTCACTGTTGAAATGTGTTCTGTAACCTTCACCCAACACACAGACACTTCTCCTACTAAACGCTCTCTACTCCCCCCTCCCTTTTCAAGGTTTTACTTTTGCAATTGTTCTATTCGCTAGTTTTTAATAATATATTTCTATTTGTTAGCTTTTAATAACATATTGCTATTTGTTAGTTTTTAATAACATCTCACACCACCCCTTTCTTATCTATGTATAAAATAACATGTAATAATAAATTTTTCACTGAACGGACATTTTAAACACAGTGATTGAGTCCTGTGAATCTGTTCCTGCAGCTGCAGTATTAACTTTGTTTTAGAGTCCCAATCAGAAATCAGTCATATCAGTTTTGGCGAGCCAGCCAGGAGTTTGGCAGAGTCACCAGAAGGAACCGCGCTTCGATCGGGATCATCGGGAAACGCAGACCTCAAATGCCAGCTAGGTAAGCTGCCCTTAAGCTTGCTATATTTCTGCCTTTTCCTATGTATCCTATCTGTCGGTTCTCAAGGAAACCAGACCACTCTCGGACCTTTCTGGTTGGGTAACGTGTGTGTGAATGTGTTTGTGTCCCCCTTCACGGGTTGGACTGTGTGTGGATAGGGAAAATCCTCTGAAGTTCCCTGCGTTGACTCCTTGTGGGCGACCTGGGTCAGAGGCGCATGGTAGGGTCAGATAAAACTCACAGAGAAGAGAAGAGACGAGGAGGGTCTCTTAATGAGTGTTTTGTCTATTGTCATAAACCCCTTCTATCCACGTAGATAAGTGGAGACTATTCTTGTAAATCTGCAGATTTGCTGTACTATTTGTTTTAGAGGCAAGAGGGTATAGGCACAAGTAGATAAGATAAAAGACTGGCCAGTCATTATGGGCATTCAATTAATTAAGGGAATGAAGGGAGAGAGGCCTTCAGAAAATGCCCAGCGCAAGATGAGCGCTAGAGAATATATGAACCGAAGGTACGGTTCTGCCTATACTGAGCCCCTAGATAAATGGGTAGAATGGACAAAGGGAACAGCTAAACCTTTAAAATTTGAAGGGACTTTTGATTTAAAAGTATGGCAAACTTTTCTGCACGATTATGGCCCACTACTGTGCAGTGAAGGAATGTGGAGAATAGCTTGCACATGGGAGACAGAAGCTAAAGTAGCAAATCAAACTGGCTTGACGGAGATATTTAATAAAAGTACTGCCCAAATTTACTATGTTTGGCCAGAAGACTCTGTAGAGGAGGACCCCCCACCTTATGTGGCTGCCAGTTTGGCTTTAAGGGGTCCACGCACAAAAGCAAAAGAATTAGATTACATGGAACACACAAAAGATGAGCTATGCAATATAGTGGAGAGCAGAGGTTTAACAGCCCCATATCAACCTACAAAGAGGGATTTGGCTCGTATCCTACAAACAGATGATTGGCATAAATCAAAAGGCACATATGCAAACCTAGATCTCTCTGAACTTAAGGCTTTGGCCAGAGAAAGAGAGATAGAGTCTGAACTTCCGGAGCAAACCATAATTTCCAAATTGTGGCAGCAAGATGAAGAGAGAAGGAAGGGAGATGCCAGCCCTTCTGCCCCTGGCATAGAGAAATCTGTTGCAGTTTATCCTGTCAGAACCCAATTAGTTTTTGAAGGTGATGCTGTTGACAGTAAGTCTCAAATTAAATGGCATGTACCTTTTAGTCCCCAAGATATGAGAGCCATGTTAGAGGAATTGGGAGATCCTAGAAAGAATCCAATTGGGTTTGCAAACAAACTTAGTGCTGCACAGAAAGCATATGAGGCTTCTGCTACTGACATTCATCAGCTTCTTATTAAAGCAGTGGGAAGCAACATGTCTGGCTATATACTTAAAGAATGTGGTGTAGACGTCAAAAATCTAGGTAAGATGGTTAGTGGACGGAAGGTTTGTGAGAAATTGAAGGAAAAATTGCCCCAAATATATGGACAAACCAGACATGCTGAATTTATGAATGCTAAGCAAGGGAAAGAGGAAGCAGCAGGGGCTTATTGGAGGCGGTTAAGTGATATGGCTGAGGAAGCAGGCATTAAAATAGAGGAAGAGAAGGCGGGAGAAACTGCAAGTCCATCTACACAACTGGTGAAACAAAGGTTTCTTGATGGTTTAATACCCCAGTTGAAAGAAAAGTTGTTCACAGCAAGGCCTGAGGCAGGCAATATGTCTATTCGAGACGTCCTGCCTATCCTGTTATCCATAGAAAACAGGATTAACCAAAAAGACAGCAAACCCAAGGTAATGTACATGGGGAAGCAGAGAGGAAAAGGAAGAGGAAGAGGCAAAGGCAATTTCAGAAATCATGGCAATCGGGGACCAATTATATGCTACAATTGTGATGGGGAAGGACACATAGCCAAATTCTGCCATCTTCCTGACCGTAGACTGGAAAAGAGCTTAGAGGCACCTCATGCTGATCCCAGTTCTCTGCCAAAAGCAATGGATCAGGCATAGGAAAATGGCATGCCAGTATCAATCATGTTAAATTGGGGGGGAGACAATGGTCCCGAGGCCAGAGTAAAAGTATTTTTACAAGAACTCCCCTATCCTGGAGGAGAAACAGAATTAACCTGTTTAATTGATACTGGTGCAAGCCGAAGTGTTTTTAATATAGAGGACTTACCTCCAGGATTATTATCTACAAATGTTATCTCTGGTGTTGGCCTAACCGGGACCTCTACTGATTTGGTTGAGTCCAAGCCACTTAAACTCAGGCTAGGACAGCAAACAGAAATTGTCACTAAAGTGTTAGTTTCAGACACAGTTCCTACCAATCTTTTGGGAGTTGACATTTTTAACCAAATTTTAGCAAACATAGACTACACTCCTACAGGAGTCCAAGTGGTCAGTAGTCTGTCAGGAGAATTTTTAAATTCTGCCTGTGGAGTATTTTTAATCCAGGACTCCACTCTGCCATTTCCACCAGAATTGAAAGTGATTCCCGCTGAATTATGGGCCACCAGCAAATATGATGTAGGTCTGCTGGATTGCACCCCAGTCATGAAAAAAATTAAACCAGGAGCCCATCTCCCACAGATTAAACAGTACCCACTGAGTATTGCTCAGACTGAGGGGATAAAGGATCAAATCACTCAACTGAAAGCAGCAGGGGTTGTTGTACTAATTAAGTCCCAGGTCAATACACCCCTGTTCCCAATTGCAAAGAAGCCAGACAAGAAGGGTGGGCAGGTGACATATTGCATGGTGCATGATTTGAGAGCCATTAACAATATAATAGAGGCAGATACCCTGATCGTGCCCAACCCCCGCACTTTACTAAGTGGAATACCTGCTTCCAGCACCTGCTTTACAGTGATTGATCTTGCAAATGCTTTCTTTTCGGTGCCCCTGCACCCAGATTGCTGGCACCTTTTTTCATTTACCCATGATGCCCAAAAGTTAGCATGGACAAGATTGCCCCAAGGCTGTGTGAGTAGCCCCTCTGAATATAATACTGAGTTAAAGCAAGTATTGGACCAATGGTCCCCCTCACACCCAAACACAGTTTTGCTTCAGTACATAGATGATTTGCTTATTTGTTCTGATACAAAGGACATTTGTAGCAGAGCAACAGTAAGCCTTCTCATGTTTCTCTATAACAGTAACAACAAAGTTAGCAAAGATAAGCTACAATACTGCCAAGAGAAAGTGATCTTCCTGGGTCACTGCATTTCACATGGAATCCGTCACCTAACCCCAGATCGAGTTAAAACTCTACAAAACTTTGAAAAGCCAAGAAATGTACGGCAACTACGTGCCTTCCTGGGGTTAGTGGGATATTGTAGGGACTGGATTCCAAATGCATCAGAACTTATGGCTCCTCTATATAAGACTACCACTAGAAACCCTTTCAAACTCACATGGGACAATGAATTGCAGATGAAGGAGCTTATTAAAATTTTGTCTGAAGCTTCCGCCATTGGACTTCCTGACTATACTAAGACTTTCTCGTTGTTCTGTCATGAAGTCAATGGATTTGCTGCAGGTGTACTCACCCAGCTACATGGAGACAAACAGGGGCCTGTGATGTATGTATCAGCCTCATTAGACCCTGTCTTTAAAGGCTCCCCAGTTGTATGCGAGCCATAGCAGCCTGCATTTTGCTGCTAGACAAAGTAACTGAGCTTGTACTAGATTCTGCTCTGATCCTGTATGTGCCACATGCAGTACAGGAAATCATGAATCAAGTAAATACCAGACATGTGTCTGCCAGTAGATTTGACAAGTACCAGTCTGCTCTTTTTGCTCCATCGAATTTAACAATCAAACGATATGTTACTTTAAATCCGGCTACTCTTCTTCCTATAATTGATGAGGAAGATGCAACAAATGGTACTGATGTAGAACCTGAGAGTTTTTCTCATGATTGTATGGCTCTTATGGAGGTAGAAAGGGCCTCTGTCACACCAGCAAAAGATGAGCCCTCATCAGATTGTGACACACACTTATTCGTAGATGGTTCCAGATTTTACACTGATGATGGTCAGCCACACACAGGGTTTGCTGTAACCACTACAGACACCATTTTACATCAGGAAGCATTGAAACCCCAGATGTCAGCACAGGAGGCGGAGTTGTATGCTGTAGTCAAAGCATGTCATCTCCTAGAGAATCAAAGGGGAAACATCTACACTGACAGCAGATATGCATTTGGAATAGCCCACGATTTTGGGCCTATCTGGAAAGCACAGAACTTTCTGACTAGTGCAGGGAAGCCAGTGAGACATGCAAAACTCATAGAGCGGCTATTTGAGGCCTTTCAGAAACCAGCAGAAGTTGCCATCTTGAAGGTAAAAGGGCATGCAAGGGGAAGTGACATGACAGCCAGAGGAAATGCTTTAGCGGACCAAGCGGCAAAGGATGCTGCCCTTATGGCATTTGGAGTCATATCCACTGTAGGGGTCGCCCAGGTAGCGGGGACAGATTCCCCTCATCAAGAGCAGTGGAATGTAGAAACTCTAATTCAGTTGCAGAACCAGGCCCCGGATGAAGAGAAGGATAAGTGGATCAAATGTAATGCTACTCAAAATCAGCAGGGCCTGTGGAGCGCTGACAACAGGTGGTGTCTACCCAGGAGTTCGTACCCAGTTTTAGCACAACTGGCACATGGCGTCAGTCATCTTGCTAAGGGCGCGATGATGGCACTTACTGACCGCTATTGGATAGCACCTGGATTTAGTGCATTTGCAGCCAGGTTTTGTGCTTCATGTCTCACTTGTGCTCTGTACAATGCAGGGAGGCCTGTTCATGTTCCCCAAAGGCATTCTCCTAAGGCAGATTTCCCTTTCCAAAGAATTCAAATAGACTACATTCAGATGCCCAGAATAGGCACCTATGAGTTTGCTTTAGTGTGTGTTGACATGTTCTCAGGTTGGCCCGAGAGCTGGCCAGTAGCCAAAGCAAATGCAAAAACAACAGCAAAGAAAATTTTGAATGAAATAGTTTGTAGATATGGAGTTCCTGAAACTATTGAGAGTGACAGAGGAACCCATTTTACTGGGGAAGTAATGAAAGAGGTAATGGAAGCACTTCACATACAGCAAGCTTTCCATACAGCTTATCATCCACAAAGTAGTGGTAAAGTTGAGAGACTTAATGGAATTTTGAAAAACAGATGTGCAAAAATTAAAGCAGATACAGGAAAAGGATGGGTGGAAGCTTTGCCATTAGCCCTATATTCTGTACGAACTACCCCTAAACAACCACATGGGCTGTCCCCCTATGAGATTTTATTTGGAGGGCCACCCAAAACAGGGCTATATTTCCCCCCCTTTTCAGATATGATCAGAAATCAGTCATATCAGGGCTAACTTTACTGTTTTGTGCGTGCAAGATAAAAAGTTGCAATGACCGCCATTGTATTCTCTAGGGTCTTTGCTAAAAAATATATATAATGTTTTGGGGTCCTATGTAATTTTCTAGCAAATAAATTATGATTTTTACATGTAGGAGAGAAATGTCCGAATTGGCCTTGGCACTCCAGAACGCCTTAAGGTGCTCTGTGCATGTTGGGCCTCTGTATGTGGCCACGCTGTGTAAAAGTCTCACACATGTGGTATCGCTGTACTCAGGAGTAATAGCAGAATGTGCTACACATATGCTGTGTGTGAGAAATAACCTGCTAATATGACAATTTTGTGAAAAAGAAAAAGAAAAAAAAATCTTGATTTTGCAAAGAATTCTGGGAAAAAATTACAACTTCAAAAAATTCATCGTGCATCTTTCTAAATACCTTGGAATGTCTCCTTTCTAAAAAGAGGTTATTTGGGGTATTTGTACTTTTCTGGCATGGTAGGGTCTCAAGAAATTAGAAAGGCCGTTAGTACTTCAGGTGTGATCAATTTTCAGATATTGGCACCAAAGCTTTTGGACTCTATACCTTTCACAAAGTAAAATAATTTCCACCTAATTGGGTTATTTTTACCAAAGATATGTAGCGGTATAAATTTTGGCCAAAATATATGAAGAAAAATTACTAATTTGCAAAATTTTATAACAGGAACAAAGAAAAATGCATTTTTTTTCTTTTATAGCACAAAAAATAAAGAACCCAGCGGTGATTAAATACCACCAAAAGAAAGCTCTATTTGTGTGAAAAAAAGTACAAACATTTCATATAGGTACAGTGTTGCATGACTGAGTAATTGTCATTCAAAATGTGAACGCACTGAAAGCTGAAAATTGGTCTGGTTATTAAGGGGGTTTACCCCCTTAATGACCAGGCCATTTTTTGTGATACAGCACTGCGTTATTTTAACTGACAATTGCGCAGTCGTGTGAAGTTGTACCCAAACAAAATTGATGTTCTTTTTTCCCCACAAATAGAGCTTTCTTTTGGTGTTATTTGATCACCGCAACGGAATTAAATTTTTTGCAATATAAACAAAAAAAGAGCAACAATTTTGAAAAAGAAACAATATTTTTTACTTTCTGCTATAAAACATATCCAATAAAAATATGTAAAAAATTTAATTTCTTCATCAATTTAGGCCAATTTGTATTCTGCTACATATTTTTGGTAAAAAAAATCCCAGTTAGCGTATATTGATTGGTTTGCACAAAAGTCTACAAACTATGGGATATATTTATAGACTTTTTATTTATTTTTAATTTTTTACCACGTGAACCCATACCAGGAATGGAACACCGTACAGGTACTTTGTTTCGCGCAGCTGGGCCACCCTGCTGCAGTATTTGTGCGGAAGTAGTTAATCAGACATCAGGGGGCTAAAAGGCTCCTTATCTCTCATGTTCCCTCCAATGAATCTAATTGAGCACAATCTTATAGCTTATAGCTTTTTCCCATTTGTGGGGAAAGTGACATTAGGACTCCAAAACAATGTTTTACTCATTGCTTCTGGGTCATTAGCAGGAAGTGAATATCAGTAAGTAGAGGATCACTGTTCACTGATCTCCCTCCTTTCTATCTGGTTACATAGTTACATAGTTAGTAAGATTGAATAAAGACACCAGTCCATCCAGTTCAACCTGAGTGAGTGTGGGTGCGTGTCTACAATCATCCCTATTTTTATTTAAGGTACCCATATAGCACTGCCAATTCACGCAGCACTCTGCACATACAACGTACACCCACATCGGTCCCTACCCTCAAGGAGCCCACAATCCAAGGTCCCCAACTCACATTCATATACTAGGGCCAATTTTGAACAGAAGCCAATTAACCTACCAGTATGTCTTTGGAGTGTGGGAGGAAACCGGAGTACCCGGAGAAAACCCACGCAGGCACAGGAAGAACATGCAAACTCCAGGCAGGCAGTGTCGTGGTTGGGATTTGAACCAGCGACCCTTTTTACTGCTAGGCGAGAGTACTAACCACTACACCACTGTGCTGGTGGCACCCACCATGCCAGTTTCAGGTCTCATTGATAGATGCATGAAGCCTGGGGAACATGGTGGGTTAGGGTGCGATTGGAGGGTGGTGCTTATGGGGGAGTGTGGAAGCAATCTGGCAGCTGAAAGGCCACTTTTCATTTTGATCTGGAAGCTACAGTTGGTTTGTCAAATTTACACACACTACAGCTTCGAGGAGTGTGTGTAACCCCACCCGCCGCAGATGTATGACATAATGCATTGCTAGTAAGTTAAAGGGTTAAAGTGTAATTCCACCCAGAATAGAATACATTAATAACTTTGGCTTTGTCATCTCAATGACTTATTGTTTTAGTAACAATTCCATAACCTTAAAGCTTGCAATTGACACATTTCCATCTTGTTAAAAGGACATACAGTATATTCTGTGGTCATGAATTTTTGAAGTTGTCTATTTACTTAATATAATACACAAAAAATGAAAAAAGCAAGGAACTAACTAAATCATATGTAATAAGTAAAATCATTAGTGTGTACATTTTCTTTTTTTTTTTTTATCAGATTTTATTTAACAAAGTTTTCAATTTTCCAATATACGGACATATTATACAAAACACATTTCACAAGACATTACCAATACCCCCCCCCCCCCCCACACACACACACACACAACTCCAAGGTAGTTACTCCAGATCCCACCCATCTCTGAAAACCCTGCAAAATAAAAAGCTCAGAGAGTCTGTCGTTATCCTATATGGGGGAGTATCTAGTAGGATAGGAAAAACACCATAATTTTCTTAACAGCATCCCATACTTTACACATTAGCACCAAATTAGGCATAGCAGTAGTTGAAATGCCCCCCTCTGCCCCCTCCAGTACATACAGCGGTGGCCGACCACTGAACGCATGGGAGAATAAGCACTGAGCGGGAGAGGATAACTTCTCAGAGTCCCATCCCGAAAAATGTTCTAGTTGGGTCACAAGAAAATATATTCTTGGGTTAGGTACTGCTAGTCCCCTAGTGTTTTCTTAGGGTGTTTTCTTAGGGTACTGTAAAACCTCCAGTTTTATATGGGGGGGGTTTGTTTTTCAATATTAAGTACTTAAATATACTGTTAATCTCAGTGATAATCCTCAAAGGTATCCAAATGGGGGCATTATGTAAAAAGTACAAAAGCTGTGGCATCCATATCATCTTAAAGCAGAGTTCCGGGCTTTTTTTTAAATTAAAAGTCAGCAGCTACAAAAAGTTTAGCTGCTGACTTTTAATAAACAGACACTTACCTGTTCCACGGTCCAGCGATGCGGCTGCATGGAGCCCCGCTCCTCTCCCTCCCAGCTTGCGACTTTACGGCCGGACACGCACTACGCATGCGCGAGTCATGCTGCGCTCTCCCAGTGGACAGGCAATCTTCTGGGACCTGCCACATGTCCCAGAAGATTGCAGAGAGGGAGGGACCACCTAGGGGAGATGAGGAGTTGCCTAGGTGGCCCGTGGGCAAAAGGAGGAAGTGGGAAAGGAAGTCCCTCTCTAAAGTAGTCACCCACACCCCACTTATTCCAAGTTTTACTTTGAATTTAAAATCTGTGAAGTAATGAATCTATATTATCTGAGATGAACACATAAGGGGAAGCAGAGATAGTTATACCCAGGTACTTCATAGAGGACACTACTTTAAGATGAGACAGTGTAGGTAATAAATCTGGCAGAGGGTCCAGAGGCAATAGCATAGATTTCTCCCAGTTTATACCAAGCCCTGAAAACCTTCCAAATTCATCTACATATTTTATTACTGCCGGGAGAGATGAACAGATATTGGTGAGGAATAGGGATGAGCTTCGTATTCGAGTCGAACCCATGTTCGACTCGAACATCGGCTGTTCGACCGTCCGTCGAATTGCGAACGATATGGGCCGTTCGCGCCAAATTCGTGTGGCGCGTCACGGCCCATAATTCACTGCGGCATCGCAGTGCATTGCTGGCTGATGATTGGCCAAGCATGCACTATGACCCGCATGCTTGGCCAATCACAGCGCCGCCAGTAGAGAGAGCTGTAATTGGCCAAAGCCAGGGTGGCTTTGGCCAATTATGGCTCAGGGGATTTAGTACACGCCCCACACTATATAAGGCCGCCTGCACGGCGGCCCTGTGTAGTGTGTGTTCCGGTGTGAGATAGAGAGAGAGACAGTGTCATTTGATTTGAGTTAGATAGATTAGGCAGAACAGTCAGTCAGTTAGCTGCACTTACAGTGTATTGTGTATATATATATGCATCCCAGGTGTTGCATATATATATATATACACTGTATTCAGTTTAGCTAGATCCGTTCCTGTTATCTTCTATCTAGACTATTTACATTTAGTGCAGTGCGTCCTGCTCACAGTGTTCAGCCAGATCCGTTCCTGTTATTTACATTTAGTGCAGTGCGTCCTGCTCACAGTGTTCAGCTAGATCCGTTCCTGCTATTTACATTTAGTGCAGTGCGTCCTGCTCACAGTGTTCAGCTAGATCCGTTCCTGCTATTTACATTTAGTGCAGTGCGTCCTGCTCACAGTGTTCAGCTAGATCCGTTCCTGTTATCTTCTAGACTATTTACATTTAGTGCAGTGCGTCCTGCTCACAGTGTTCAGCTAGATCCGTTCCTGTTATTTACATTTAGTGCAGTGCGTCCTGCTCACAGTGTTCAGCTAGATCCGTTCCTGCTATTTACATTTAGTGCAGTGCGTCCTGCTCACAGTATTCAGCTAGATCCGTTCCTGCTATTTACATTTAGTGCAGTGCGTCCTGCTCACAGTGTTCAGCTAGATCCGTTCCTGCTATTTACATTTAGTGCAGTGCGTCCTGCTCACAGTGTTCAGCTAGATCCGTTCCTGTTATCTTCTAGACTATTTACATTTAGTGCAGTGCGTCCTGCTCACAGTGTTCAGCTAGATCCGTTCCTGTTATCTTCCTACTGACAGGCAGGCTTGTCTGGTTACAGTATATAAAGCTACCTGAAGAAAATTACAGGTGTTCTATTTGATCCTATTAGTACCACGGTCAGGCAGCTAGACTATTTACATTTAGTACAGTTCGTCCTGCTCACAGTGTTCAGCTAGATCCGTTCCTGTTATCTTCCTACTGACAGGCAGGCTTGTCTGGTTACAGTATATAAAGCTACCTGAAGAAAATTACAGGTGTTCTATTTGATCCTATTAGTACCACGGTCAGGCAGCTAGACTATTTACATTTAGTACAGTGCGTCCTGCTCACAGTGTTCAGCTAGATCCGTTCCTGTTATCTTCCTACTGACAGGCAGGCTTGTCTGGTTACAGTATATAAAGCTACCTGAAGAAAATTACAGGTGTTCTATTTGATCCTATTAGTACCCCGGTCAGGCAGCTAGACTATTTACATTTAGTACAGTGCGTCCTGCTCACAGTGTTCAGCTAGATCCGTTCCTGTTATCTTCCTACTGACAGGCAGGCTTGTCTGGTTACAGTATATAAAGCTACCTGAAGAAAATTACAGGTGTTCTATTTGATCCTATTAGTACCACGGTCAGGCAGCTAGACTATTTACATTTAGTACAGTGCGTCCTGCTCACAGTGTTCAGCTAGATCCGTTCCTGTTATCTTCCTACTGACAGGCAGGCTTGTCTGGTTACAGTATATAAAGCTACCTGAAGAAAATTACAGGTGTTCTATCCCAGCTTAGTGCAGCTACAGGCCATTAGTATGTCTGGAAGGCCAAGAAGGAGAGGCAGACAGTCACAAGCCAATAAGAGAGGGCAAGCAGGCTCTGTGTCTAGTGCTGGTCGTGGAGACGGTGCATCCTCATCAGCACGTGGCCATGGGACACGCTTGGCCTTTTTTTCGGCAGCTGGCCGTGTTGAGCCGCAACATGCGGAAGACTTGGTCGAGTGGATGACCAAGCAGTCCTCATCCTCCTCATCCTCTCTCACCCATGCCCAGGGTGCTTTGTCTGGCAAAGCAGCGGCCTCTTCCTTCAGCTCAATGTCATCAGTGACTCCTTCCCTAGCTCCACCATGTCCTCCTGAGGATTCCCTCGAACTGTTTGACCACAGTGTTGGGTACATGCTCCAGGAGGATGCCCAGCATTTGGAAGGCTCTGATGATGATACTGAGCTCGATGAAGGCGGTAACATGAGCACGGACAGAGGGGGTGCCCAAGAAGGACAGCAATCTGGCAGTCATGCTCCCCCTGCTGCAGCATACTGCCAGGTTTGCTCCAGTGATGAGGAGGGAGGGGATGATGAGGTCATTGACTCAATGTGGGTGCCTGATAGGAGAGAGGAGGAGGAGGAGGAGGAGGAGGAGGCGGCACATCACCAACGAGGCAGGATGCCCTCCAGGGGCCAGCCTAAGGGCAGCACATTGACTGCATCACACCCCAAAGCTCCACATGTGCAGGGCGCTGCAGTCTCTGCGCGTTATTCAAAAAGTTCTTTGGTGTGGGCCTTTTTTGAGACGAGTGCATCAGATCGCACCGCTGCTATTTGCAACATATGTCTCAAGCGTATCTCGCGTGGCCAAAACATCTCCCGCTTGGGTACCACATGCTTGACCAGACATATGTTGACCTGCCATGCAGTTCGTTGGCAAGCGTATCTAAAAGACCCACACCAAAGAACAAAGAGGATCTCTCCTTGCTCCTCATCAGCTGAGATTTCCAACCCCACTAGACCTTCAGTCCTCTCTGAGACCTGCAGTGAGAGGAATGAAGGTGTAGAATTAGGTGTGTCACAGCCAAGTACTTGTGGGCAATCTGCTTTGGTACACCGACGTCAGATTGTACCAGGCAAATTTCCCTGCCCCAGCTGCTGCACAGCCGAAAGAAGTTGGCTCCCAGCCATCCACATGCCCAGCGGTTGAATGCTAGCTTGGCAAAATTGCTAGCACTTCAACTGCTGCCTTTTCAGTTGGTAGACTCTGCCCCCTTCCGTGAGTTTGTGGAATGTGCGGTTCCTCAGTGGCAGGTACCCAAACGCCACTTTTTCTCACGGAAGGCGATTCCGGCTCTCTACCGGCATGTGGAAGGCAATGTCCATGCCTCGCTGGACAGGGCGGTCAGCGGTAAGGTGCATATTACCACTGACTCATGGTCCAGCAGGCATGGACAGGGACGTTACCTAAGTTTCACGGCGCATTGGGTGACTCTGCTGGCAGCTGGGAAGGATGCAGGACAAGGTGCAGTAGTGTTGGAGGTTGTTCCGCCACCACGCCAGGAAAGTCTGTGTGCATTTCCGCCGGTCATATAATGCCAGTGCTCGGCTGACGGACCTCCAAAAGGAGTTTAACCTGCCCAAGAACCGCCTAATCTGTGACATGCCCACCAGGTGGAACTCAACGTTGGCCATGCTGCAGCGGCTGCACACGCAGCAGAGGGCCATCAATGAGTACCTGTGCGACTATGGCACCAGGACAGGGTCAGGGGAGCTTGGTTTTTTTTCCCCACGCCAGTGGGCCATGATCAGGGATGCATGCACTGTCCTGTCACCATTCGAGGAGGCCACGAGGATGGTGAGCACTGACAGTGCATGCATCAGTGACACTGTCCCCCTTGTCCACCTGTTGGAGCACACGCTGCGTGGAATAATGGACAGGGCACTTGAGGCAGAACAGAGGCAGGAAGAGGAGAACTTCCTTAGCTCTCAAGGCCCCCTTTATCCAGACAGTGTTCCTGCATGCCCGCCGATCACACAGGAAGAGGAGGAGGAGGAGGAGGAGGAGGAGGAAGATTGTGTCAGTATGGAGGTGGAGCCTGGCACTCAGCATCAGCAGCAGTCTTTAAGGGATCAGTCCCAAGGAACACATGGACTTGTACGTGGCTGGGAGGAGGTGGCTGCGGACGTTGTTGTCCTTAGTGACCCAGAGGACTCCGGACCGAATGCCTCAGCAAACCTACGCTGCATGGCCTCCCTGATCCTGCAAAGCCTGCGTAACGATCCTCGTATTCGTGGTATCAAGGAGAAGGACCAATACTGGCTGGCAACCCTCCTTGATCCACGTTACAAGGGTAAGGTTGCGGACCTTATCTTGCCATCGCAGAGGGAGCAGAGGATGAAACATCTTCGGGAGGCCTTGCAGAAAGGTCTGTGCAACGCGTTCCCAGAGACTGGGAGGTTACAAACTCCTGTTTCTGGACAACGTGTTGCTGAGGCTTCGGTCAGTCAAAGAAGGAGCGGTGGAGAAGGTGGCCGTCTGACCGATGCGTTCAGACAATTTTTTGGTCCGCAGCCCCAAGGTATGATCGGTTCCAGCAACCATCGCCAGCGTCTGTTTTACATGGTGCAGGAATACCTAGGGGCAAGATCAGACTTGGACACCTTTCCCACCGAAAATCCTCTGGGTTACTGGGTCCTGAGGATGGATCACTGGCCAGAGCTTGCACAGTATGCAATTGAGCTACTGGCCTGTCCTGCATCCAGCGTTCTTTCGGAACGCACATTCAGTGCTGCTGGAGGCGTGGTAACCGATCACAGGGTGCGTCTGTCCACCGACTCGGTCGATCGGCTGACCTTCATAAAAATGAATCAGTCTTGGTTCACCACCAGCTATCAAGCACCTGATGCTGATGTAACCGAATAATTTTTTTTGAAATCTCAGATCCCTTCAAAGACTGCCTATGCTGATGCTGAGTGACTATCCCTGAGTAATTATCCTCTTCCTCCTCAATCATCACGCTGATAGCTTGTAAGAACATTTTTGGTTCTGGGCGCCACCACCAGTGCCTAAGGCACAATTTTTCAGCCCCTGTTTAACAGGGGAGTGTAATTACAATTTTTGATGTAATACTTTGCAGCAGGGCTCGTTCCTGCATTCCAACTAGAGTGTCTGTGAGGGGTTGCAGTGTTGTGGCACCAGCACCAGTGCCTAAGGCCCAATTTTTCTGCCCCTGTCTAACAGGGGCGTGTAATTACAATTTTTGATGCAATACTTTGCAGCAGGGCTCGTTCCTGCGTTCCAACTAGAGTGTCTGTGAGGGGTTGCAGTGTTGTGGCACCAGCACCAGTGCCTAAGGCCCAATTTTTCTGCCCCTGTCTAACAGGGGCGTGTAATTACAATTTTTGATGCAATACTTTGCAGCAGGGCTCGTTCCTGCGTTCCAACTAGAGTGTCTGTGAGGGGTTGCAGTGTTGTGGCACCAGCACCAGTGCCTAAGGCCCAATTTTTTTGCCCCTGTCTAACAGGGGCGTGTAATTACAATTTTTGAAGCAATACTTTGCAGCAGGGCTCGTTCCTGCGTTCCAACTAGAGTGTCTGTGAGGGGTTGCAGTGTTGTGGCACCAGCACCAGTGCCTAAGGCCTAATTTTTCAGCTCCTGTTCAACAGGGGCATGTAATTACAATTCTTGATCTAATATTTCACAGCAGGGCCCTGTGAGGGCTTACAGTGTTGTGGCCACAGCAACACCTAAGGCCCAAATTTCTGCTGAGTATATAGGGCAGGACCCTACTTTCAAACATCTAACTTACAAACGACTCCTACTTGCAAACGGAAGGAGACAACAGGAAGTGAGATGAAATCTACCCCTAGGAAGGGAAATTCTCTCCTGTAAGAGTTAATATGGGAAAACAATTTCTCCTTTCCACTGATGCTTTCCAATCCTTGTTCCACAAAAAAACCCAAATTTTCAAAAAACATTTTTCATTGGGAAAAAAAAGTGAGGTGAAATCTTCTGAAGAGGAGGAAAGACAGCAAAACAAATGTCACAGGGGTGATAACCCTTCCCTATGTTTTCCAAAAAGCTTAGAAAAGATTTTTTGGCTGGAGCTAAACACGTTAAAAATGTTCAAAATTACAAAGAGATTCTACTTAACAACAAACCTACAGTCCCTGTCTTGTTTGCACCGCCTGTATACTGCTGTTCAGAGTATATAGGGCCTGGTGGCCCCACACCTTTCCTTATTTTAATTTGGGTGCGGGGTTCCCCTTAATATCCATACAAGACCCAAAGGGCCTGGTAATGGACTGGGGGGTACCCATGCCGTTTGTCTCACTGATTTTCATCCATATTGCCATGACCCGACATGACATTAAACCCGCAAGCAGTTTTAAATGAGATTTTTTCCTTTAAAAATGACATTTGGTGCAGGGACTGTTCTAAACATGGGAAACACGCGTCACTTTACATGCATACTATAGACACCCCCCAGGTACGATATTTAAAGGAATATTTCACTTTTTTTTTTACTTTAAGCATCATTAAAATCACTGCTCCCGAAAAAACGGCCGTTTTTAAAAGTTTTTTTTTGCATTGATACATGTCCCCTGGGGTAGGACCCGGGTCCCCAAACCCTTTTTAGGACAATACCATGCAAATTAGCCTTTAAAATGAGCACTTTTGATTTCGAACGTTTGAGTCCCATAGACGTCAATAGGGTTCTAACGTTCGTGCGAACTTTCGGTCCGTTCGCGGGTTCTGGTGCGAACCGAACCGGGGGGTGTTGGGCTCATCCCTAGTGAGGAACAAAAGAACATCATCTGCGTATAATGCCTTTTTCTTCCTCTAAGGCACCTCTAACAAGACCAGTAAATCTAAAGAGGTCTGCAGAAGACAGGCCAATGGCTCTATGGCAATAGCAAACAAAAAGGGAGACAATGGACAACCCTGCCTAGTACCTTGACGGAGTTTGAAAGAGGAAGATTGAAAGCCGTTAACCCTAATGGAGGCTTTAGGAGCATTATACAACAATTTGACCCATAGACCAAAGACAGGTCCAAGACAAAATTTTTCAAGAACAGTCCACAGATATGGCCACTCAATGCTATCAAAGGCCTTAATTGCGTCCAATGTTAAAAAAGCATGATCCGACTGATCCAAGACTGGAACCTGCATATTTAAGTAGGCACAACTAATGTTAACCACCATTAACATATTAGGCATAAATCCCATCTGATCAGGGTGGAAAATATGCTTAATAACCTTATTTAGTTTAATGGCAGGCACTTTAGCTAGTACTTTAAAGCGGGGTTCCACCCAAATTTTGAACATTATCTCTATGCATTCTCTTCCTTGCCTGGATGCTGACATGCTGTGTAAAAAAAATTAAATCACCCTAATTACCTTTTTTTTTCTAATCTTCTTAGCACTTCCTGGTTTTCCTCCCATGGGAGTAGGCGTGTTTCTAGCCTCTCCCAGACCTCCCACAGTCCCCTGGGAGCTAGTCTCAGGCTTCCCAGCATGCATTGTGCAACAGCGTCATCACCACATCTCGGTGAATGCTGGGAGCACAGCATTCACAGCATCCAGAAAATACATGCTTGTGGGCTTCAAATGCCCACAATGAAGATGGAAACCGCCTTCAGTGAATTTTAAGTTATTCTTTACAACGAAATCGGACACAGGCGGACTTATTACACAGAACATGTGAGTAGATAATCATTAAAAGAAGAGTTTGTGAATGAACTCCAAAAAAAAAAAAAACGATAGATAGGTGGACCCCCGCTTTAACATCTGTGGACAGTAGAGAAATTGGTCTATAGGACTTAGGTTATAAAGAGTTTTTATCTTTCTTTGGTATGACTGATATAACAGTCTCATCCATAGAAATTGGAAGCCTACCCATGGATAGAGCTTTAAATGTATGTAGGAGGGCTGGGAGCAACGTTTCCCTATATTTTTTATAGATCCCAATTGGAAGACCTTGGACCCCTGGAGCTTTAGAGTTGGAAAAGCTATCTACCACGTTTTCCAATTCTTGTATAGTAAGTGGAGCATTGAGAATTTCCTGGTCTGCCAATGGCAGTAACCAAATAGGCAGACAGCTCAGCTGAGGTATAGTCAACATTGGAGGTATATAGATCCTGGTAGTAAGACTGAAAAATGGACACAATAGAGTTTATTTGAGCATTAATCTGTCCCTCTCCATTCTTCAGAGCTGAAACACGAGTAGGGTCCGATTGGGATTGTACTATCTGGGCCAACAACCTACCAGTTGCCTCCCCCTCAGCCCAAGTCAGCCTCCTCTGGAAAAACTGTTTATTCCTGGTCCGAACCTCCAATAGCTCATTCAGCCTTTTTTGAGATGATAACCACTCAAGTTGGCTGTCTGTGGTAGGATCCTAGACGTAATTGGCTTATGCACAGAGGTCCCAGCCTTCGCAAGTTCAATGGAGGCTGGGATAGGATCTTCTCTGGGAAATAGTGTACACTTTTAAATATAAAAACAGGTTGTTTTCATGAAACAATGTTGCCTCTTGACCTAAGAGCTCTTTACACAGGTCACATCTAGTGATGTTTGGATTGCAATGTTTTGCAATGTTTTACAAAAAGTTAGGTTAACATGCCTTTCTCACCCCATGCTTACACACTATGGAGGTTTTATTGCCAAAGCTAAATTGAACAAGCTGAAGTTGGAAGCTGATTGGATACTATGCACAGCTGCACCAGATTCTGAGTGCACAAGTCTTAGTAAATCTCCCCTTACATGCCCTAACACAGACCTCAGACCAGCTGCCCCTTCCCCTTTCAAATGCCACAGCTTACTCTGGACCATGCCATGCAAATAACAACAAAAATGTCAAAGTGCAGACAGTCTGATTATTAACCCCCACATTCTTTGCCAACTCCATAGGTATCTTTTAGGGCATAGACAGAATGTCAACTTTGGCTTTTATGTTGCATTGTGTATATAGTGTTTATTTGATCAAGTCCTAATGTGTTTGCAGTGGTCCAGAAGTGCCAACATATCATGATTACACAAGTAAGAACAGTAGACAACCCAAAGTAATTAAAAAGTGGTAAATAGTAACACTGAAACATTTATGTGTTTTATAATTTAATTAATTATGTGATGACTTTAAAAAGAAAAGGAAAAAAAATGTTTTCAAAGTTTTAACTCTAATTGACATTTGTTTATACAAATACCATGCCCTAAAAAGCCAGCAAAAGACATTTCCTTGCTATCTTCTTAAAAAAAAACCTTAGGAGACGTTTGGAGGGGTATGTGTACCATTTAAAAAAAATAGAAGCCAGAGGACAAATTTCAGATTTGGCTCCTATTCAGTGGGATTCTTTGAAGTTCACTGAACCCTGCTTGAACTGAACCCAGAACAGTTCACCCCATCCCTATAAAATAATGATGTCAGCTGCCTGTGTGGGTTGCCAATGCTGAAAGATTATATATAACTGCTGCGGATGTAGGAAAACTATATAGTTCTACAAATTACCATTTTTGGTTTGGGAAGAATATATTTGCATGGGACTGTTGCTGATGGAAGTAGATTTCTGGTGATGTGAAGAGATTATATTTATACAGTATATATACAGTACTCTAGTACTAATGATAGATATAGTATTGATGTTTTAATGTTGAACTTTCAGATTTGGTCTCTTCAACCTTGAAGGCCCCCTGTTGGGGTTAACTCTTTCTGTACATGTTCACTATAAGCTCCATTGAATCCTTTAAAAAGTTTGCTTTTTCAGATGGAATCTGCTTATTACACTTATCACATTATACAGTATTATACAGTAGCTATACATTGACAGATAACACGTATAATATAAGGTAATTTAGTTTGCTTTTATATTACATTATTGATTTTTTTTAGTTTATAAAATCACCTACAATTAATACAGTTTGGAACATTTTGAATCAATTAGAGTATTATTTGTTATTTAAATACTAGATGTACCACCAAAATGTTATCAGTTCTATGCAATTGTAAAGCTATTCCACAAATTCATCAGTCTGCTCAGTGTAATGATAATGTGGTCTCTAAGTTCAAATGATTTAGTTTGAACACTTAACTAATTTAAACAAATACTTGCTAATATTTTCTTCATGCTTAGAAAGTTAATTATCTGATTTATTGTCTGACAATTTTTAGAGGCAGCTGTTACCATTTGTATGTTAAAAAAGATTTTGTACACACATGCAAATATCTGGAAAATGTACTGTTCAGAAATATGTTATAGAAAAAGTACTTTTATTCCCCTTTTACTAATTATTTTCTTGTAATAAAAATGTACAAGATGAAAAAGTGGATTTTTTCCTACTCTGCATTTCTGCGTTAAAAGAATGCTTATCTTAATTATAAGACATTGTATTGAATGATGGCAAGTCAAGAATAGCTCTCACTAAAATATAATTCAATTAATTATCTATTCACTTTGACTTATCTTTATCACCTTATGATGAAATGTCAGCTTGTTTTTTTTTTTTTTTTTGAATTAACAGTTAATTTATTTTAGCCTCACAGCATTTGGAATTTAGAATTCAAATATTTTTGTTTATTTTCTACCAAAGGTGTGTCTAAAATTTCAAAGCATATATCCTTTATCTACAATTGAGGAGTCACAGCAGACCCTTATCTGCTGAGCTTATTACCTCCAAAAATACACATGTATTTCATATTAGCAACATGTTGAAGTAGTCAAGAAGATCAACATCAGCAAGAAGAACTTACAACAACTCAAAGAAGATTAGAAACAAATAAATGATTTTATTTTTGCAAAAGCATTTAAAAGCTAAAGATGAAAATCCAAGCTAATAATTAAAATATAATATCTGAAACACATATAGCTATTCCATGAATCACAAGATGTAAGTACTAGCTGATAAGGGTGTGCCAAAAAATATTTATACCAGAGGTACAATATATAATGAAACAAAGCATAATGTCAAACAAAGCATAATCATAAATCAGTATACCCTTTGTCAACACATTTCTAGGGTGAAACCTGCTTCATCAGGACAAAGGAAGAAGAAGGACTCACATAGGTGTCTGCCAAACACTCAGCCCCGTGGAAAGGCTGAGTGTTTAGCTGACCTCTAAGTGGGTCCTTCATCTGGAGGGCCTTTTCCCTTTGCGAGCCAGTTACCTGACATCTTTGATGCTTGGGGTGTCTATCTACTCTTTGTCTATGTCATGGGGAATGGTCTTGAGGTTTAACAAGTAGCTAGTAATTACTCCCTGTGATTTATGGGGTAGCTATATAGTATGTGCTTCTTATATTCTTTTAATTATTGGGATGGATTTTCATCCCTAGCTTTTACATGTTTTACATGTTTTACAAAAATATAATCATTGACTTGCCTGGCCCAGCTGCAAATTGAGGCCCCGGTCTGGGCCTTCACGGTGTGGAGGCACAACAACAGGACTTCAATATCGAGTGCTCACCCCCCTCCTGCTGCCAGAAGTTACACCGAGGCCCCCACAAGCTACCCTATGGACCGATTTGTGGAGAAAACTGGCACGCGCTCTTACGCGGCCGCAACGATGCAACCGGCCCAGATGCAACTCGAGGCCCCGGTCTCGGTCCTCCCGAATACCGCGCCTGACGAACCAGACATGGAGGTGAGAGGTCCTACAGCACCCCCCTCCTCACTCCAATCTCCTCTCTCCCTGCATCCTGCCTCCTCCTCCCCATACCAGGGGGATAATGATACGGACCATATAGCTCAAGCTGTCGCAGCCCTCCTATCCCCCATGATAACCGCCTCAGTAGAAAAGGCGGTGGATGCAGGAATGAGGCAAGTCAAGGCACAACAAGGAGAACATTCAACTAGATTTCATGAGGTGGAACACCGCCTTTCAAGCCTGGAAGAAGAAGTATATCAGGCACAAGCTACCGAACGAGGAGAAAACCAATCAGTACATACTACAAAAACTGGACGATTTAGAAAACAGATCCAGAAGGAGCAATCTGCGATTTGTGGGGGTCCCGGAATCACTACAGTCCTCAGCTATTGCAGAATTCTGCGCCAGACGCATCCCAGAGGCATTAGGCCTCCCCGGCCCTTTTACGGTAGAACGGGCCCACCGAGTGGGAGCATTCGCCCCTGATCGCAAGTCCCCTCGCCCAATCATAGCGAAGTACCTAAACTACAACGACAAGACTGTCATCCTACAAAAGTTTTGACAAACCAGATCTCTGGAAATTGATGGAATCAAAATCCTGATCTTCGTGGACTATTCCATAGAAGTCTCTAAAAAGAGGAAAGCATTCCAACACATCTGCACAGAGCTACACCAGCGACAGATGAAGTTCACCTTGGCCTTCCCCGCAACTCTCCACCTCAAAGCTCCCAACGGAGACCAGCTTTCCTTTCAGGACACCTCTGAGGCGGAAGCCTTCTTGCGTTCACTGCGCACTGAATCACACTCAGATTCCCCGCTCAGGGCCTCTCCAAGCAATCGCCCTCTGGACCAGCGAAGCCCGAGGAAAGATTCCCCAAAACGCTTCAGATCCTCCGGGCCTACCCACCGTAACACCCCCCGCTGACGAGAAGATTTGATACCTTACCATATTTTCTTTAGGAGCATATATTTTGCTTGCTCCTCGGTTTTAAAGACTCCAATCTCTGTACACTCAGGTATATGGCTTGTTTAAATTTGACTGTTCTCTTTTCATTATGGCACAGGTTTTTCTTCCTTTTATACTACTTCACCTCCTATAGCCTCACTTTGTATGGCCTCCTCCTGATCCTGCGCCCATGAGAGGTCCTCCGTCGCGGCCGTTTGACATTGAGTCATCCAGGGCGCGCACCCACTACAGAGACTGGATCGCTAGGGGAGCTGGCCTGCACAGTGACTCTATGCGGAAAAAAGAGAAGTTCTTCTATTGTTATGAGATGTTTTTATTTCTTGCTCCTACCCCTCCTTATCCCTCCCCATTATTTGTCCCCAGCAACATCCATCTGTCACTACACTCTCAGCCACAACTCCTTCCTCATAGCCAGTCCACCCTAGTTAGCACTACCAGTTCAACTCCTCTCCTCAGGTCTACATATATTGTTAACAATTTACCAGCACATATCCTACCTTCGACCTTACTCACATGAAAGTCACCTCTTGGAACGTGAAAGGGCTTAGGTCCCCCGTTAAGAGACTTAAAATTCTTTGTCACCTCAAGAGACTGAAAACTGATATCGCCCTGCTCCAGGAAACCCACCTAACCTACTCTGACCTCCACCGAATTAAAAAACTTTGGGTGGGTACTGTCCTAGGCTCAAGTGCACTCAATCGCAAAGCAGGGGTTATCATATTAATCCACAAAAACCTTCCCTGCGAGGTACTGTCCGTGGAAACAGACAACCAGGGTCGTTTCCTCTCCACACACATAAAACTAGGTAACAGCACTCTAGTAAATTCTAACATATATGCCCCAAATAATCCCGGCAAAAAATTTCTTAATGAGATGTCCTCCTGGATTCTATGCTCTCCGCACCTCCCACATATAGTTGGGGGAGAAATTAACACCATCATGCACCCAATAGCTGACAGATCCTCTTCCAAACGAACGGGTTCATCTCCCACTTCATCTGATCTCACACACTTCACATCCACTATGGAATCTTTCCACCTGCATGACATCTGGCGGCTTTTCCACCCAGCAGATAGAGACTACACCTTTTACTCCAACCCTCACAACATTTTCACTAGAATTGATTACCTCTTCTGCACTGACAGTCTTATCCCCATGATCTCGAATTCTGATATCCATGACATAGCCATATCAGACCACGCCCCCATCTCAATCTCGCTAGATACCCCTGACTTACATCCTACTCCCAAACTTTGGCGTTTCCCCGCTTATCTCCAAAATAACTCAGACTTTCAACGCTACATGGAGAAAGCTTGGTCTAAATTCTCCGAGACTAATTCCCCCCATGCGGACAACCCGAACCTTTTCTGGGAAGCTGGTAAGGCCTTCCTCAGAGGCCGAATCATACCTACGCTGCCTCTCACAAGAGAAACACTTTGGCAAATTATAAGATGGCCAGTGCCAACCTGCGCTTGGCACAATGCTCTCTCTATACTAGGGACTCCCCTGATAACAGGCTACACTGGCAGGTAGCAAAAAGGGCCTTTGATACCTGGGCAGATACCCTTGAGCGGACACACAGGGCACATATGGTAGCCACCCTTCATAAATTTGGCAACAAAGCTGGCAAACTGTTAGCAAGACTCTGCAAAGGCCCTTTCCGCCTGACACACATCACCTCCCTTCGGGACACTGCAGGCGACATAAAAACCTCACAAACCTCACAACCTCAGGACATTAACAAAATTATGTTACAATACTACTCCTCGCTATACGCCACCGACCCTATCAACACGAACACAGCCAAATACTTCCTAGACAGACTGTCTCTACCCACGGTTTCTCCCTCCCAACTTGAAGTCCTCAACTCACCTATCTCCTTACAAGAAATATCTAATGTCATCCGGAACCTAGCTCCCTCTAAAGCCCCAGGCCCAGATGGGTTTACAGGAGAATTCTATAAGGCCCTACAAACTATTACCGAACCCGCTCTCTTCGCAGTCTATAATGGTATATGGACTGGCGTGCCCCTACTTACCGACTGGGAATCAGGCCATCGTCAAACTACTTTCAAAAAAAGGCAAAGACCCCCAAGAACCGGGTTCGTACTGACCAATCTCACTCCTAAATTTAGACGTCAAAATTCTCTCAAAAATAGAAGCTTCCAGACTTGCCACCATCATTCCCTCTCTGATTCACCCAGCCCAATCAGGTTTTGTGAAGGGGAGAACAGCCACTATGAACATCCGTAAGGTGATGATGGCTCTGGAACAAGCCAAAATCAGCCCAGGGGGGGACCATGCCATCATCACTCTGGACGCGGAAAAAAAAGCGATAATGTTAGCTTCGAATGGCTATCACTGGCTCTATCGAAAATGGGTTTTACGGGCCCTTTCCAACACCTCGTACATGCCATGTATGCCTCCCCCGTGGCCAGATTGGTGGCGGCAGGCCTTCTCTCGGATGAATTCCGCCTTTACAAGGGCACGAGACAAGGCTGCCCCCTATCCCCACTCCTCTTTAACATCGCCTTAGAACCCCTCTCTAGATACCTTACTCTAGAGGCCCCATTACATGGCATCAAAATAGGATCGCAAGAACTCCGCACGTCACTCTTCACCGATGACATCCTAATTTTCTCAACCAACCCCTCTTCTGACATGTCCACCATCAAAACAATCTTTGATGAATTTAAACTCTGCTCGGGTCTCCGCATAAATTACAGCAAGAGCAAAATTCTCCCCATAGGCACTTTATCTGTCCCTCGCTGGGCACAACACTCACCCTTTCCAGTAGCCAAGTCACACATAACATATCTAGGCATTAAGATAGGAAGACTGCCCCATTCTATATACCATCTAAACTATCCCCCACTGTTGAAAAAAAATTCTCAAGAATTGGGTAACTGGATGGATCTGCCCCTCTCGCTCCTGGGAAGATGTCACCTAATAAAAATGGTCAGTTTCGCTCGATTACTTTACCCTCTCCAAACGATACCCTTACTTCTTAAACACGCAGATATCAAAAACCTAAACAAAGCCATCTCCAAATTTCTCTGGCGGAACAAAAGACCACGTATAGCCCTTGCTAAATTGTATCTTCCCAGACGCGAAGGAGGGATTAGTCTCCCAAATATCAGGACATACAACCTCTCTTGCCTACTCAGGATAGGCCTAGACTGGATATCGCAACTTTCTCGCTGCTCTAATTACTCCATGGAATCTTCAATGGCCCAACCTTACTCCCTGGTGGCATTACTTCATTGCAGGTGGAAATCTACTCCCCCACCCATACAACACAATCTTCTCCTTAGAGACACAGCCATAGCTTGGAGGGAAGTACGGAAAGCACTGAAACTTTCGCCCCTTATGTCCAGACATCTCCCGATTCAAGAAAATCCCAGCTTCTCACCGGGTTTGGAATACAAACCCTTCACTATTTGGCAACAAAAAGGCCTCACAAATTTTTCCACCCTATGTGATCTGGAAACAGGCCGCCCTCATAACTTCTCTGTCATTGCAGAAACTTTCTCTCTCCCTCTATCTCATGCTTTATGCCCCGTACACACGGTCGGACATTGATCGGACATTCCGACAACAAAATCCTCGGATTTTTTCCTACGGATGTTGGCTCAAACGTGTTTTGCCTACACACGGTCGCACAAAGTTGTCGGAATTTCCGATCGCCAAGAACGCGGTGACGTCAATCACGTACGACGAGACTAGAAAAGGCCAGTTCAGAACCAAGCGCGGCACCCTTTGGGCTCCTTTTGCTAATCTCGTGTTAGTAAAAGTTTGGTGAGAGACGATTCGCGCTTTTTCAGACTCGTGGCTTTCAGATCGTTTTCTGCCGTTCCGTTTGTGCTTGTGGGTTTGTATCTGCTCTTCAGTGCGTGCAGTCAGTTCGTATCGGAGTTTTCTGTGCGATCTTGTCCGCTCGTTGCTGTTTTTCAGGTCGCTCTTCACAGGCCTTGCTGTTCTTCAGTGCGTTCTGTTACTTCGTTCTGAGCAGCCGACCGTTTTCTAGCCATGTTTCGTATGCGTACTCCTCGTACAGTTCGTGCTGTGCGGGGGCTTGGTGTTGGGGTCCTGACCTTGACACAAGTCCAGTCCATGAACAGGGTGAGGAGGAGTTCATGGACCAAGAATTGGTTGCTTCAGCGTGACCAGTTCTGTCATATGCCTTTGCTCCGTGAGATCCGTGAGAATAATCCTGATGATTTCAGGATCTTTCTCCGGATGATGGACCCCGTGTTTCACCGTTTGTTGGCTTTGCTGACCTCCTATATCAGCAGGCAGGATACCTGCATGAGGCAAGCCATCACTCCGGAGCAGAGGTTGGTCGCTACCTTGCTGTATTTGGCCACAGGGAGAAGCCTGCAGGACCTCAAGTTCTCGACAGGCATCTCCCCCCAGGCTCTTCTTTGTGGACATTTACTGCTTGTGTTTGTTTGAGCTGACCCTGACAGAAATGTGTGGAGTGCAGAAAATGTCGTGATTGTGTAACCTTATTATACAAAGCACTGTTGGCTGTTATTTACTAAATGCAAAGACACTTTTCACTACAAGTACACTTGCAACTGCACTGAAACTGCACTTGTAGTGCAAAGTGGATTTGCCCTTAGGAAATTACCCCCATTTTCTCATCAAACAACAATTACATCACCCCAAAAGTGTTGTAGCATTGAGACAATAATCCACACATTCTTGATGAACAATCTTTTTAATACCAGCACAATCACATGTGCATTTACCAAAGGTTTTTCTGACAAACCGACATGTTTGTTGTATAACAATTTTTGTGGTGTCATTATCCAAAATCAAAATGTGCATTTTATAGAAAACAGGCCTGTGTAAAACCAACAAGAAAGACACAAATCTTGATCTTACAAAGTTCACATTTGGTAGAACTGGAAGGCAATATCAGACATGAGTATTTAGGAACTGTGTTTGATATTGCGTTCAGATGGGGGGAAATCACCCCTGGAAAAGCCAAATTTGGAAGATGCACACAAATTTCACAATGTCAACATGTGCGACCTGCCATCAGGGGGGATCAAGGGATGTGTTTTGGGGGAGAAAGCCCTTCCTCACCGCTACTTTATTATTGAGGAAGCAGTTGCACCCCCAAAACGCGTCCATTGATCTCCTGTGATGGCAGATAGCACATGTTGACACACTGTGTGCATCCTCCAATTTTGGCTTTGGGAAAAATCACAAAAACATTTCGCACATTGTAGCACACAAAAGAAGAAAGTGATTTGGAGGGGTTTTAAACTCGCCCCAAAACATCAATGATGTTTTTATATTTTGGAATAACATCATTGATGTTTTGCTTGATGTTTTCCAATTGTAAATTACACCCCATGATCTCCCCGATCAGGATCTGGGCACTTTCGGATGTGAAAGGATCTGGATCCACACCCTCACGATCACCTAAAAAGAGAGGAACCCCAAAATAAATTAGGTCTAAAAAAAATGCCGCCATCCATCTCTTATCTGAGCCTGTGGTCGCAGACACTCACCTGTTGTGGTGACTACTTCCACCACGTCTTCATCCTCCTGCTCAGCTTGTGTTGGTATTTCCCCTTCTTCCAGAGGGGGGGGGGCTCTGGTCTCCTCGGATGAGGGGTGTCCTCCGAGTCTTTTCTCCCCTATGTAAAACCAAAATGGTATAATTAGCACACAGATATTTAATGTCAGAACTATAAATAGGAAACATTGCTTGGAAGTGGGGTACAATGATCTATTTTAGCAGAGTTCCAAGATGTAGCTTTTTTAGTGCCCTTTGTCAAGCTGCAATACTTTACCTGTTTGGTACAAGCTTCACAGATGGAGACCCCCCTATAGTATACACTGGAGCACCTGTGTGGCCCCCCTAATAAAAAGGGTGTTCTGGGGTCCCACACTAGTGCTTCAGTGTCCAGATGTGAAAACAGCTGCTTAGTGTCCTCTCCTTACACACAATCTAGTTTGCATTTCATTCTAGTAACAAAGCCATCTACACAACCCAATTCTTTGAAGACAAGTATAGGGCCTCAAAATGGTGGCCAAATGCATATGGCCTAAACAATGTTATTTTATATTTGCAACGAAAAATGTGTGATCCGAACGAATAATGTGCCCATGAACATGAAAGTTGCCATTTTAAACTGTACAACAGTTCCTAAAAGCACATGGAGCAGCACGAACGTACTAAACACAAGAACAATAGGAACACAGCACAACTACTTACTTTTTTGCAGCACTCTCCGGATCTTTCTGTACTGCTCATGTTCTCGTAATTTCAGGTCCGACCACCGCTTCCTGAGCTGATCTTTCGATCGTCGTACCCCGAATTTCCGTTGCAGACTCCTGACCACTTTCGCCATGATCTTGGCCTTTTGGACATTGTGGTTGGGGTAAGGCCCATACTTTCCATCATAGTCGGCCTTCTTCAGGATGTCCACCATTTCCAACATCTCCCCAAAGGACATATTTGAGTCCTTTAATCTCCTTCTGGATCGGGACGTTTCAGGCTCCGGCCTTTCCTCCTCCTCCTCCTCGTTGCTGTACTTAGCACTATCCTGCTGTCTCTCCGCCATGTGCTCTTCCTCCACTGCGCCGAAAGAAAAGGGGCGTGGAATAGAATAGAAAGAACGTCAGGGGCGGGCGGAGTTATACGCATGCGCAGTGTGTATAAATCGTACTGCGCGCGTCTTACGTACGATCTGTGAGCGGAGGAAGGAGCATCGGAGACGCCGATCGTGCTAACGAAGGTAGGATCTAAACTTGGGCCTATACTGCTTCGAAATTGAAGCCTATATTGTAACAAGATTAGGGGAGTTTGGCCTGACATTAGGGTTTGTCTTGTGTTGTGTCTTGCAGAGAAAATGGATGGGTTCAACGACCACAATTTCCTGCCCCTGTTCATAGACAAGTACAGGGAGCTGCCCTGTCTGTGGCAAGTGAGACACCCCCACTATAATCACAAACAGAAGAGGCAGGCAGCGCTGGAGAAACTGCTGGAGTTGGTGAAGCCGGTGGTCCCCACAGCAACCATCCCTTATTTAAAAGCTAAAATTGGGGGCCTGAGGAGCACTTATCTTAGGGAGCGCAAGAAGGTCACAGATTCCCAGAGGTCCGGAGCTGCAGCAGATGACATTTATGTCCCCAGGCTGTGGTACTATGAGAGACTGCGATTTCTGTCAGACCACACTGAAGTCAGGGAATCCCTCTCTACTCTTCCTTCCACTCTTCCTTCCACCCCAGCTGAGGCTTCCGATGTCCAACCTGGGCCTTCCAGCCAGGAAGAAGTGGAGGAGCCCAGCTGGAGTCAGGTATAGCATTCTTCTACAGATTTCTGGGCAATAAATAAATGATGTTTAGTAGATGTTATTATTGATCACTATTTGCTGATTTCATAAAGTGTTTTACATATCAATAGACAGTAGTGGGCACCCAAAATTGGGACAAGAATGAAAACTGCTGGGCTCAGAAGGATAGTCTGTTATATTTGTTAACATTCAATTTGCAGCAGTCAGGAGGTGAAAATTGTGTGTGATTGATGAAAACAATACTAAAACTATGTCCCTTTTTCATACACAGGAAGACCTCAGCCAGGAGGAGGCTGTGGAATGTGGCAGTCAGGAGGAGGCGGGGATTAGTGGCAGCCAGGAGGAGGCGGGGATTAGTGGCAGCCAGGAGGAGGCGGGGCTAAGTGTCAGCCAAGAGAAGCCTGGGACAAGTCACAGCCTGACTGAGTCTCAGGTCCCTCCCCTCTGCCTGCCATATAAAAGGGCCAGGAAGGCCACTCCCAGTCCTGTGCAGGATTCAGTGTACAGGCTGATCCAGGAGGCTTCGGCGTCCCTCAGAGCCTTCCCCAGTCCTGCAGAGGCCTTTGCCTGCATGGCTGCCACCAAATTGCTGGGCATGCAGGAGGGCCAACGCAAGATTTCTGAGGACCTGATTTATAAAGTCCTTCGGAAGGGGGAGAGTGGGGAACTGACACACAAGACGGATTTGTCATGGAGAGGGACGATCCTCCTCCTCCTCCTCCTCCTGCTGCCACAACTCCACCACCACAGCCAAAGGCTGGAAGGAAGCGTGGAAAGAAGACCTGAGAGTGATTGCCCTGGGTTCAGTCTGGTCTGACAGAAGATGCAGTCTCTCGTATGACCACAGCCTGGGGACACAGATGTCATCTGCTGCTTTCCGGATCTCTGGGACTTCTGGACCAGACTGCCCTCCCTTAGATAAGGACTCCTCAGGCCACCAATTTTGCTTTTAAATAATTGATGTCTGCCCTGAGGGTCCAAGGCTTCGCCCACTTCTGCAGTTTCTCTAGCGTTGCCTCCCTCTTTGTTTAGTTGTGACCCCTTAATAAAATATTTTTAGGTAAATTCTACTCTCCTGTGTGTGTTTTCATCCAAAAAGGACAGTTTGTTGGTGAATATTCAGGTACATTTCTAAAGTACAATGTGAAATTAACAAGGGACAACAACACCAAACAATCTCCTCCTACAGATTAAATAGAACAACATATCAATGGTGTTGTGGGAACTTGTCACAAAAAACACACAAACATTTTCGGGAGTACAAATCAAAATCACCAAAAAAAATAAATAAAAATAGAAACACAAAAAAAGATTCTACATTAAAGTAAAAAAAAAAAAAAAAAAAAAAAATATGTTGTCAGATGTGAGAAATCAAAATATATTGAGGGAATCCCAATAAATAGTAACGAAAAAAGTTTGTGAGAAGTGTGTGTGAATATGAGCATCAAAACGACTTAATTCTTGTCACATTATAAAGAAGAAGAGAGTGCGCTGTATTAAACCATTTTTTACATTGCAGCGTGACGAAAGTGCTTTATCCATTATGAACGCTAAGTTTACCAGAACGAGCTGTCCCGTGTCGGAATTTCTTCTGAGCATGCGTGGCACTTTGTGCGTCGGAACAGGCCACACACGGTCGGAATTGACGCGATCGGATTTTGTTGTCGGAAAATTTTATCTCCTGCTGTCCAACTTTGTGTGTCGGAAAATCCGATGGAAAATGTCCGATGGCGCCCACACACGGTCGGAATTTCCGACAACACGCTCCGATCGGACATTTTCCATCGGAAAATCCGACCGTGTGTATGGGGCATTACACTGCGCACAATGCGTCAGCTTTATAAAAGACTCATGCAGAGAGGAAAGTAAGAGATTTTAGACATCCATCACAGACCTACTACTCCACAGTGACTCTTATAAAATCTCGGATATCTATAAATCTTTCTTGATAAGGACCACTCCCTCACTTGCTTCCTCATCCGTAGCAAACCGGGGAAAGGACTTTCCTGACTCAGACATAGTGGAAAAGGTTCTTCAGGGGTACAAGAAAATGCTTCAGCTGACCCCCAATGAGGTATGGAGAGAAAATCAATTAAAGATTATGCACCGTGCCTACATACCCTTCATCTCGGACAAGACTGTCCAAGGTGCAGCAAATTGCCCCATGTGCCGCCAGCCAAAACCATCACTTTCCCACTGTTTCTGGACATGCCCCTCCATCTCCGTGTTCTGGAACCAAGTCATCTCCTACATCTTCAAAATAACGCTGCTAAAACTACCTAAAGATCCCCTACTCCTCATCTTCGGATACTGGGACGACCAACTGCTCCCGTGGTCCCCAATCACCCACTCTACATATAAGGACTGGGCCTTTATCAGTCTCTTACTGGCTAGAAGACTAATTCTACAAACCTGGACCTCCTCTCTTTGCCCACAGATCTCGCAACTTAAAAGGGAGCTTCTAACTTTGCTTCACAGAGACAAACTCAACACCGACTTCAAAAAAGAACTCTCCAACACACGTTTCTACTCAAGATGGTGGGCCTTCATGCAATCAACTCTGTCCCAAGAGGAACTACAGAACTTTGAAAATACTTAATTCGCTTACTATGACACTCCCATTACCACTCCGGAGGAGGAAGACACTCCCGTTCTTTTTTTTCCTGTAACTCTCTCGCTACTTAATACTTCAACCGACTGATGTATGCTTACACTCCCCCCCCATTCTATCCACCTCCCCCCCCTTTTTTTGTTTTTGATACCAGTAGTTCCCGAAGGACCCACCCTGTTGATCCATCCAGTTATATCGTCATGATATGTCCATCTAAAAGTCACACCATATAACCCACCGTGGTTATTTTGGTTCTTCACCCATATATAAATGCGCATAGGCTACTGGTATATATATAAGTACATATATATATATATGTAAAATGTTCAAAAATTTTGTATACCAACTATTGTGATACCCTGTATTGCACTTTCTTTCAATAAAAATCTATTGAAAAAAAAAAAAAGTATGTCTTCAGTCTTTGATAGTGATTGATGCCTAGAACCATTCAAAAGCTTGAGGTTATAAAAATGAATTATTATTACAGCTAGAGCTGCATTTGTATCTCTAATAGTGGGGGATATTTATTATTACAGCTAGTGCTGCATTTATATCTCTAAAGGTGGGGGATATTTAACCACTTGCTGACTGCCCAAGTTAGATTTAGGGTGACAGTGCGGCCGCTCTGTGCTGGATCACGTACCTAGTACGTGATCTGTGTGCCTGTCGCCCCAGCAGTCCTGTGGTTTGTTACAGAACAAGCCAATCAGCAAGTCCTGGCCAATGATTGGCCGCTGCTGATTGGCTCATGGAACAAAACTCTGTGATTGTAAACAATATAGGGCTCTGTTCACCGATTTAGCAGGGATAAAAACATTAAAATCCTTAGTAAAAGCAGCACATATTACACACATTACACATTGTTAGGTACACAATTAACCACTTGATCACCCCTAGATGTTAACTAATTCCCAGCCAGTGTCAGTACATTGAAAGTGTATAGTATTAGCACTAATCACTGTATTAGTGTCACTATTGATGTCAGTGTCAGTTAGTGTACCCTTAGATGGCGTCAGCTAAATGTTTTTAAATTTTTCGGTCTTTTTTCATTTATATAATTAAAAATAAAAAACCCAATGGTGAGGAAATACCACCAAATAAAAACTCTATTTGTGTGAAAAAAATATTTACATTTCATTTGGGAACAGTGCTGCATGACCATGCAATTTCCAGTTAAAGTAGCGCAGTGCAGAATAGCAAAAAATGGCCTGGTCACGAAAAGATTAAAAATTTCCAGAGTGCAAGTGGTAAAAAAAAATAAGCTATAGTTATAAAGTAACTATTTAACAGCTAGCTCTCCCTCCTCCCCTTCCCGCTGGCTGCAGCCACTGACAGATCACTGTCGGCTGGTAAACATATGTCCCCTTATCTGTTTAAAAAAGAGACATTAGAGGTTTGTTTAGACCCCTGATGTCTCTCCAAAGCCCCCCCACCCCAAATGTTTTTTAATAAAATATTAAAAAATGTACCTGCACAAGAAACTGAAGTTATAAAAATAGTAACGGTAGAGTTAGACATCAAGATCTTCCTTGGCTCTGAAACCAGATCCATGTTCAGATCATGCTTCAGTGGCTACTGACAGGAATTTAGCAGGAATTTTGTAGGTTATGTTGTGGTTTTGTGTGCAAATAAGGATTTTAGTTTTTTTTTGGTGAAAATAGTGATTTGATAAACATTTGTGCAACTATTGTGGGGCCTAAAAAAATCAGTAGCACCTTCTTTTTTTTCTACTGGTCATGTGCTTTCAGAAAGCATATGGTTTGGGGGTCTTTTACAAACTCTGAAACCTGTAAGTGAAAAATGAAAACCTTCAGATTTTTAGAAATTTGTTTGGCGTGTGTTAGACTTTCACCATTTCACAAAAAGGCTGTTTAAAATTGACAAATATTTGTTAGTTAGCATATTTTTAGTAAAAATATTGTTTGGATAAACATTTAGTGGGGCTTTAACAATCTGTAGCACCTTCTTGTTATTTTACTGGTCATGTGCTTTTAGAAAATATATGGTTTAAGGGTCTTTTACAAACTCTGAAAGGGATAAGTAAAAAAGCTATGGAAAAATTGCAAAAATGGTCTGACTACCTGAGTTTAAAAGTGGAGAGCAGGGCCTGGCAGTGAAAGGGTTAAGGGACCATTACAGAAAGGATTCTCCTCGCAAAGTTCTTTTAGATCAGGATGTGTACCTACAAGTATACTACCAGGAGCAAGAGAAAGATTGGAGAAGATCAAACCACCCCATAAACTGGAGCGATACGAAAGAAAAAACTCCCCAGAAAAAAAAGAGGTTGTTAAGGAGGAAGGAGACAGAAAAAGTAGAAGAGAGTTTTAGGAGAGGGAAGCTTTATCTGAGTGGAGTAACATTAAAGAAAGAGGAATTACATGTGTTGAATAAGGGTCTTAAGTTTGCTCCAGTAAAAAATCTCAATAATTTTGAGACGTTTATCAGTTTTCAGAAGTGCGTCAGTAATGTTAACATCAAAAAGTATATGATAATGAATCCACAGGTACCAGCCAGAAGATTGGAACAAGCGTTAACACATACTTCACTGTGCAATAAATCTACCTTCAACACTCAGATGGGGGATAACAAACATGTGGAGATCTTAAAAAAATGGAAGGTCTTGAACAACTAAAGCTGAAGAAGTATAGAGATCAGGAGTACATCAAAAAAGGTATACAGGAGACTGAAAGCCTAAACACTGTAGTGATTAGACCACTTCACAAAGGCGGAGGAATTATGGTGCTTTCTAAGTAAGATTACAAGGCTAAAATGGACTGATTGGTGGGTGATGAAGGAACTTATAGAAAAATGACAGGTAATCCAATGGCAACATACAGGAAAGAACTGGAGAGGATCATCAATAAAGCAAGGAAAAGAGATCCTTAATAAAAAGGAGGAAAGATATTTGATCCCAGGCATATGTAGAATCTGAGCCATCTACAGTATTCCCAAAATACATAAAGATCATGAGAAACCACCAGGATGCCTGATTGTAAACAGTATACTATTTTTATAATTATTGTGGACTTGCACAGTTGATTTTGGTTTTGTTTTTTTCTGCATAAATGATTTGTGGCATTATATAAGTTCATTAGTTGTTTTGTCTAATGCTACGCGACACTATTTAATATATTATTTGCTTGTCACATGTGGGAACACATAGAGTGTATGTAGCAGTATCTGGGTGTATAATCAGATACACATCTTGTTTGAAGCAATTGCACGTTCATATTCATATATACAGTATATAATAAAAACACCAAACGCTATTCAAAAATATAAAAAAAGATAAATATTGAGAAAGCAGCTATCATTGCAAAGTGTGCACACATCACTCCACAACAGAAAAAATGTTACAAACAGTGAAGCGCTATCAGTGCAAAGACCCCGCTATCAATAATTTATAAACACTATCTAAATTAAATAAGATATATACAGTTATATATATATATAACCTCAATACATCTACAATCTACAATAAACTATAGAAATGTGCAAAGAATGTGCAATGAATCATGTAAATCATTAAATAAATAATAGCACAATTAATCCATAAATCCACTTGAGGAGTGGTAAAATTATCCTTTAAATTATACAGAGAACTATAATAATGAGCGAAAGAATCCGCTATTTGTTTAGGGTTAATGTTTGTATGTTTTTATGTCTGAGTGCAGAAGGTGTGCAGAAGGTGTGCAGAATATTCCAAAAGTTTCAAACTTTTGGAATATTAATCAAATTGTTTACTCAGGAGGGATCACAATTAATTGTTTGAGCAGTGAGTTTTTTGAAGAGGTCTGAAAAGTAGGAGACGTTTTGAGTTTCCAGCAAAGTATGGATTTTTGAATGAAGATTATCCATACATTAGGTCCTCTGTTTTTTATCCCTTGTTTTAATATAATACCTTGCATGGTGGCCTTATAGGCAATCCAGAGTACAAATTAATCAGACACAGAAGGACTATTAAAGTGGTTGTAAAGGCTCAAGGTTTTTTTTTTTTCTTTGTGCATCCTATGCATGAAGTTAAAAAACCTTCTGTGTGCAGCAGCCCCCCTAGCCCCCCCTAATATTTATCTGAGCCCCCTCTCAATCCAGCAATGTGCACAACAGACCTGGCTCTCCTGGAACTCTCACTCCTCATTGGCAGAGGCAGCGGCGGGAGCCATTGTCATAGCCAGTGAGCCAATGAGGAGAGAGAGGGGGGCTGAGTCACAGCTCTGTGTGTGAATGGACAAACAGAGCAGCACAACACAAGTTACTTGCTTTGGGGGCACTCGGCAAGAGGGAGGGGCCTGGAGCACTGGCAGGGGACTCGAGAAGAGGAGAATCAGGGCTGCTCTGTGCAAAACCATTACACAGAGCAGGTAAGTATGAGATGTTTGTTGTTTAAAAAAAACAAAAAACAAACAAGCCTTTAATATTGTTTTAATGTTAAAGTATTCATGTACTGTTAATGCTGCATAAATGAAGAAGCAATTGGGAGTTTTCATCACTTAGGGATTATTGTGCCATAAGTACACAGGCATGAAACATTTTCTCACGTGACAGATTGCAGCACGGTCAGACCATGTTATATCAATAAACTAAAAAAAGATAAATTCTAAAATATGAGTCATGTCTGGATGAAAATAATGTAAAGTCCTTCTCATTTGCATGTTGACATCTACATAAATTTTATTGTAAATATCCTTATGAAAGAGGGAATAAAGTGTATGTGGTGGTCTTTTAACCAGTTGCTGACCGCCGCACGCCGATGCGTGTCAGCACAATGGCACGGGCAGGCATAAGGGCTTACCTGTACGTCCCTGCCAGCCCGTGGGCTGGGGGTCTGATTGGACCCCCCCGGTGCCTGCGGTGGTCGGATTCTCATCAAGGGCGATCAGAGGTGAGGGAGAGGCCACTCATTCGTGGCCACCCCCTCGCGATCGCTCCTGGCGAATGAAATGCTTTCTCGGCTTCTGTAATGTAAACAGAAGCGGAGAAATTAATGTCATCTCTCCTCGAGCCGGTCTTTTCATTACGGCGCCGAGGAGAGAAGACATCAATGTGAGTTGCACCAACACTACACTTACAGTAGAACACGCAGGCACACTTTTCACCCCCCATCACCCCCCAGTCACTCCCCCAATCATCCCCCTGTACCCCCTGTCACAGTGACACCAATAGCAGTTTTTTTTCTGATTATTGCATTGGTGTCAGTTTGTGACAGTTATAAGTGATAGGGCAGTTAGTGGTAGGCCCCTTTAAGTCTAGGGTACCCCCCTAACCCCCCTAATAAAGTTTTAACCCCGTTATCACCCCCGTCGCCAGTGTCACTAAGCGATCATTTTTCTGATCGCTGTATTAGTGTCACAGGTGACGCTATTTATGGAGGTAAGTATATAGGTTTGTGTCAGCGTTTTATAGAGTCAGGGACCCATATATACTACCTAATAAAGGTTTTAACCCCCCTATTGCCCCCTAGTTAACCCTTTCACCAGTGATCACCATTACGGGTGACGCTGGTTAGTTAGTTTGTTTATTATAGTTTCAGGGCACCCGCCGTTTATTACCTAATAAAGGTTTAACCCCCTAATCACCCGGCGGTGATATAAGTTACTTTTTTTAGGGTCAGATGGGTCTGCGTCGCCCCAGGCAGTTTCAGGTTAGTTCCAGTACCACTAACACCCACTCACGCAGCATACACCTCCCTTAGTGGTATAGTATCTGAACGAATCAATATCTGATCCGATCAGACCTATACTAGCGTCCTCAGCAGTTTAGGGTCCCCAAAAACGCAGTGTTAGCAGGATCAGCCCAGATACCTGATAGCACCAGCATTTTGCCCCTCGGACCAGCCCTGCCCAGCCCACCCAAGTGCAGTATCGATCGATCACTGTCACTTGCAAAACACTAAACACATAACTGCAGCGTTCGCAGAGTCAGGCCTGATCCCTGCGATCGCTAACAGTTTTTTGGTAGCGTTTTGATACAGTCGCTAACAGTCAGGAGCTTTTTTGCCTGTGAGTCTCACTAGTGTACCACTAAATTTAGAGCCCAAAATGGCAAATTGAAGGTACAGTAGTGAAGAGGCCTACACGTTTCTGAGCATGACAGATAGTGAAGAGGAAGTCACTCATCTGTCTGATTCAGGCTCAGAATACGAACCAGTAGACAGCAGCGGCTCCATGACAGATAGCTCTGACGAGGGAGTTGTAGTCCCTGTCAAGGTCAGGCATACCAGACCCCAAACTTCTTCTTCTGCTGTTGAGGTGCAAGAACCGCAGGGCTCTCATATGGAGCAGAGAAGTACTAGTGCCGCTATTCCTTCTGGTGAACTGGCAAGCACCAGCGGCCTAGTCGTACATCCAGCACTGCAGTAACACTTGGTGATGTGGCGAGTCCCATAAGTGCAGTTCAAGCTGGCGAGGTGGCAAGCACAAGTAGTGTCCCGCTGCCACCAAGAAGATGAACACAGGCCCGTCGTGCCCATAGTGCCCTTCCTGCTGCATTCGCCAATCCTAATTGGGAACCCACCACTTCTGCAGCACCCATACTTCCCCCATTCACTGGCCAACCTGGCATTCAGGTGGAAACAGTTGATTTTACGCCATTTGATTTTTATTCGCTGTTTTTCACTAAAGAGCTCTATAGATCTATTGTGGACCAAAGCAATTTGTACGCCGGTCAACACATCGCCACTATTCCCCAGTCTTCCCTTGCCAGAGATTGGAAACCAATTACAGTTTCCGAATTTAAAATCTTTCTGGGCTTTTCCCTCCTCATGGGAATAACCAAAAAGAGTGAGTTGCGGTCATATTGGTCCACTGACCCAATTCACCATATGCCCGTGTTCTCTGCTTCCATGGCCAGGGCACGATACGAGCAGATTTTGCAGTTCATGCACTTCAGCAACAATGAACTCTGTCGTCCTCGTGGATATCCTGGATACGATCGGCTCTACAAAATTCGGCCCCTCGTAAACCAACGTTTTGCAGACTTGTTTACTCCCCATCAAGTTGTCTGCGTTGATGAGTCCCTGATTAAGTTTTCTGGCCGCTTGTCATTCAAACAGTACCTTCCCAACAAGCGTGCCAGATACGGGATCAAGATGTATAAGCTCTGTGACAGGGCCACAGGCTATACATGTAGTTTAATGGTTTACAAGGGAAAAGATAGTCACATAGAGCCAACAAACTGCCCTGACTACATAGGAAGCGCTGGCAAGATTGTGTGGGACTTGGTGTCAGCCTTATTCGGGAAAGGGGTACCGCTTATATGTGGACAATTATTACACGAGCGTGCCACTTTTTAGTCACCTTTTTGATCATCAGATTGGAGCATGTGGCACTGTGCGACCTAATCGCCGGGGCTTTCCCCAGCGGCTTGTAGATTCTCGTCTGGGGGAGAGAGTCTGCTTGCAGTGTAATAATTTGCTCGCTATGAAGTGGAGGGATAATAAGAATGTTTTCGTTCTTACCTCCCTTCATGCAGACACGACGGTCCAAATTACTACGGCGACTGGTGTTGTGGAGAAACCCCTCTGTGTCCACCAATATAACCTCAATATGGGAGGGGTGGACCTCAACGACCAGTTTTTGGTGCCGTACCTAGTTGCCCGTAAGGCCAGGCGCTGGTATAAAAATGTGTCTGTATACTTATTTCAATTGGCTTTGCTGAATGCTCATGTGCTATACAGAGCTTCAGGATGGACTGGATCCTTCCTTAAATTCCAGGAAGAGATCATCAAAGCCTTTCTGTTTCCAGGCGGTGCTCCACCTCACCTTCCCAATCCAAATGCAGTAAGCCGGCTGCATGAGAGGCATTTTCCTTATGTCCTCCCGCGTACCCCTACCCAACGAGCCCCCCAAAGAAAATGTTGTGTCTGCAGAAAGCGCAGATATAGGCGTGACACCCGCTATTATTGTCCCTCCAGTCCTGACAATCCTGGTCTTTGCATTGGTGAATGATTTGAACGCTACCATACACTAGTTGAGTATTAGCATAGGGTACAGCACTGCACAGACTAGGACACACTTTCACAGGGTCTCCCAAGATGCCATCACATTTTGAGAGACCCGAACCTGGTACCAGTTACAAAAGTTAAAGTTACAAAAAAAAGTGTAAAAAAAAAGTAAAGAAAACACAAAAAAATATAAAATAAAAAGAACAAAAATAGTTGTCATTTTATTGTTCTCTCTCTCTATTCTCTCGCTATTGTTCTGCTCTTTTTTTACTGTATTCTATTCTGCAATGTTTTATTGTTATTATGTTTTATCATGTTTGCTTTTCAGATATGCAATTTTTTTATACTTTACTGTTTACTGTGTTTTATTGTTAACCATTTTTTTTTCAGGTACGCAAATTCAGCTGCAGCGCAGATTTATTTATCTTGACAGCGACAGCATTTGCTCCCACGATACATAAAGCCATGACTCCAGTGCTGTCGGAGGTGATTTCACCACAGTTACATACTTCAGCATATGCACAGGTTGCATTAAAAAATGTTTTACTTTTTACTATGTCTTTTTGTATTTGCTTTGCAGGTATGGTAAGTCTTATGCCCCGTACACACGGTCGGACATTGATCGGACATTCCGACAACAAAATCCTCTGATTTTTTCCGACGGATATTGGCTCAAACTTGTTTTGCCTACACACGGTCGCACAAAGTTGTCGGAATTTCCGATCGCCAAGAACGCGGTGACGTCAAGCACGTACGACGAGACTAGAAAAGGCCAGTTCAGAACCAAGCGCGGCACCCTTTGGGCTCCTTTTGCTAATCTCGTGTTAGTAAAAGTTTGGTAAAAGACGATTCGCGCTTTTTCAGACTCGTGGCTTTCAGATCGTTTTCTGCCGTTCAGTTTGTGCTTGTGGGTTTGTATTTGCTCTTCAGTGCGTGCAGTCAGTTTGTATCGGAGTTTTCTGTGCGATCTTGTCCGCTCGTTGCTGTTTTTCAGGTCGCTCTTCACAGGCCTTGCTGTTCTTCAGTGCGTTCTGTTACTTCGTTCTGAGCAGCCGACCGTTTTCTAGCCATGTTTCGTATGCGTACTCCTCATAGAGTTCTTGCTGTGCGGGGGCTTGGTGTTGGGGTCCTGACCTTGACACAAGTCCAGTCCATGAACAGGGTGGGGAGGAGTTCATGGACCAAGTATTGGTTGCTTCAGCGTGACCAGTTCTGTCATATGCCTTTGCTCCGTGAGATCCGTGAGAATAATCCTGATGATTTCAGGAATTTTCTCAGGATGACGGACCCCGTGTTTCACCGTTTGTTGGCTTCGCTGACCCCCTATATCAGCAGGCAGGATACCTGCATGAGGCAAGCCATCACTCCGGAGCAGAGGTTGGTCGCTACCTTGCGGTATTTGGCCACAGGGAGAAGCCTGCAGGACCTCAAGTTCTCGACAGGCATCTCCCCCCAGGCTCTTCTTTGTGGACATTTACTGCTTGTGTTTGTTTGAGCTGACCCTGACAGAAATGTGTGGAGTGCAGAAAATGTCGTGTTGAGACAATAATCCACACATTCTTGATGAACAATCTTTTTAATACCTACACAATCACATGTGCATTTATCAAAGGTTTTTCTGACAAACCGACATGTTTGTTGTATAACATATTTTGTGGTGTCATTATCCAAAATCAAAATGTGCATTTTATAGAAAACAGGCCTGTGTAAAACCCACAAGAAAGACACAAATCTTGATCTTACAAAGTTCACATTTGGTAGAACTGGAAGGCAATATCAGACATGAGTATTTAGGAACTGTGTTTGATATTGCGTTCAGATGGGGGGAAATCACCCCTGGAAAAGCCAAATTTGGAAGATGCACACAAATTTCCCAATGTCAACATGTGCTATCTGCCATCACGGGGGAAGAAGGGACGTGTTTTAGGGGAGAAAGCCCTTCCTCACCATTACTTTATTATTGAGGAAGGGGTTGCACCCCCAAAACGCGTCCATTGATCTCCCGTGATGATAGCACATGTTGACACACTGTGTGCATCCTCCAATTTTGGCTTTAGGAAAAATCACAAAAACATTTCGCACATTGTAGCAGACAAAAGAAGAAAGTGATTTTGAGGGGCTTTAAACTCGCCCCAAAACATCAATGATGTTTTTATATTTTGGAATAACATCATTGATGTTTTGCTTGATGTTTTCCAATTGTAAATTACACCCCATGATCTCCCCGATCAGGATCTGGGCACTTTCGGATGTGAAAGGATCTTCATCCACAACCTCACGATCACCTAAAAAGAAAGGAAACCCAAAATAAATTAGGTCTAAAAAAAATGCCGCCATCCATCTCTTATCTGAGCCTGTGGTCGCAGACACTCACCTGTTGTGGTGACTACTTCCACCACGTCTTCATCCTCCTGCTCATCTTGTGTTGGGGGGATTTTCCCTTCTTCCAGAGGGGGGGGGCTCTGGTCTCCTCGGATGAGGGGTGTCCTCCGAGTCTTTTATCCCCTATGTAAAACAAAAATGGTATAATTAGCACACAGATATTTGATGGCAGAACTATAAATAGGAAACATTGCTTGGAAGTGGGGTACAATTGTCTATTTTAGCAGAGTTCCAAGATGTAGCTTTTTTAGTGCCCTTTGTCAAGCTGCAATACTTTACCTGTTTGGTACAAGCTTCACATATGGAGACCCCCCTATAGTATACACTGGAGCACCTGTGTGGCCCCCCTAATAAAAAGGGTGTTCTGGGGTCCCACACTAGTGCTCCAGTGTCCAGATGTGAAAACAGCTGCTCAGTGTCCTCACCTTACACACAATCTAGTTTGCATTTCATTCTAGTAACAAACCCATCTACACAACCCAATTCTTTGAAGACAAGTATAGGGCCTCAAAATGGTGGCCAAATGCATATGGGCTAAACAATGGTATTTTATAGTCCGAAAAAAAAATGTGTGATCCGAACGAATAATGTGCCCATGAACATGAAAGTTGCCATTTTAAACTGTACAACAGTTCCTAAAAGCACATGGAGCAGCATGAACGTAATAAACACAAGAACAATAGGAACACAGCACAACTACTTACTTTTTTGCAGCACTCTCCGGATCTTTCTGTACTGCTCATGTTCTCGTAATTTCAGGTCCGACCACCGCTTCCTGAGCTGATCTTTCGATCGTCGTACCCCGAATTTCCGGTGCAGACTCCTGACCACATTCGCCATGATCTTGGCCTTTCGGACATTGTGGTTGGGGTAAGGCCCATACTTTCCATCATAGTCGGCCTTCTTCAGGATGTCCACCATTTCCAACATCTCCCCAAAGGACATATTTGAGTCCTTTAATCTCCTTCTGGATCAGGACGTTTCAGGCTCCAGCCTTTCCTCCTCCTCCTCCTCCTCGTTGCTGTACTTAGCACTATCCTGCTGTCTCTCCGCCATGTGCTCTTCCTCCACTGCGCCGAACGAAAAGGGGCGGGGAATAGAATAGAAAGAACGTCAGGGGCGGGCGGAGTTATACGCATGCGCAGTGTGTATAAATCGTAACGCGCGCGTCTTACGTACGATCTGTGAGCGGAGGAAGGAGCATCGGAGACGTCGATCGTGCTAACGAAGGTAGGATCTAAACTTGGGCCTATACTGCTTCGAAATTGAAGCCTATATTGTAACAAGATTAGGGGAGTTTGGCCTGACATTAGGGTTTGTCTTGTGTTGTGTCTTGCAGAGAAAATGGATGGGTTCAACGACCACAATTTCCTGCCCCTGTTTATTGACAAGTACAGGGAGCTGCCCTGTCTGTGGCAGGTCAGACACCCCCACTATAATCACAAACAGAAGAGGCAGGCAGCGCTGGAGAAACTGCTGGAGTTGGTGAAGCCGGTGGTCCCCACAGCAACCATCCCCTATTTAAAAGCTAAAATTGGTGGCCTGAGGAGCACATATCTTAGGGTGCGCAAGAAGGTCACAGATTCCCAGAGGTCCGGAGCTGCAGCAGATGACGTTTATGTCCCCAGGCTGTGGTACTATGAGAGACTGCGATTTCTGTCAGACCACACTGAAGTCAGGGAATCCCTCTCCACTCTTCCTTCCACTCTTCCTTCCATCCCAGCTGAGGCTTCTGATGTCCAACCTGTGCCTTCCAGCCAGGAAGAAGTGGAGGAGCCCAGCTGGAGTCAGGTATAGCATTGTTCTACAGATTTCTGGGCAATAAATAAATGATGTTTACTAGATGTTATTATTGATCACTATTTGCTGATTTCATAAAGTGTTTTACATATCAATAGACAGTAGTGGGCACCCAAAATTGGGACAAGAATGAAAACTGCTGGGCTCAGAAGGATAGTCTGTTATATTTGTTAACATTGAATTTGCAGCAGTCAGGAGGTGAAAATTGTGTGTGATTGATGAAAACAATACTAAAACTATGTCCCTTTTTCATACACAGGAAGACCTCAGCCAGGAGGAGGCTGTGGAATGTGGCAGTCAGGAGGAGGCGGGGATTAGTGGCAGCCAGGAGGAGGCGGGGATTAGTGGCAGCCAGGAGGAGACGGGGCTAAGTGTCAGCCAAGAGAAGCCTGGGACAAGTCGCAGCATGACTGAGTCTCAGGTTCCTCCCCTCCGCCTGCCATATAAAAGGGCCAGGAAGGCCACTCCCAGTCCTGTGCAGGATTCAGTGTACAGGCTGATCCAGGAGGCTTCGGCGTCCCTCAGAGCCTTCCCCAGTCCTGCAGAGGCCTTTGCCTGCATGGCTGCCACCAAATTGCTGGGCATGCAGGAGGGCCAACGCAAGATCTCTGAGGACCTGATTTATAAAGTCCTTCGGAAGGGGGAGAGTGGGGAACTGACACACAAGACGGATGTCATGGAGAGGGACGATCCTCCTCCTCCTCCTCCTCCTCCTCCTCCTCCTGCTGCCACAACTCCATCACCACAGCCAAAGGCTGGAAGGAAGCGTGGAAAGAAGACCTGAGAGTGATGGCCCTGGGTTCAGTCTGGTCTGACAGAAGCTGCAGTCTCTCGTATGACCACAGCCTGGGGACACAGATGTCATCTGCTGCTTTCCGGATCTCTGGGACTTCTGGACCAGACTGCCCTCCCTTAGATATGGACTCCTCAGGCCACCAATTTTGCTTTTAAATAATTGATGTCTGCCCTGGGGGTCCAAGGCTTCGCCCACTTCTGCAGTTTCTCCAGCGTTGCCTCCCTCTTTGTTTATAGTTGTGACCCCTTAATAAAATATTTTTAGGTAAATTCTACTCTCCTGTGTGTGTTTTCATCCAAAAAGGACAGTTTGTTTGGTGAGTATTCAGGTACATTTCTAAAGTACAATGTGAAATTAACAAGGGACAACAACACCAAACAATCTCCTCCTACAGATTAAATAGAACAACATATCAATGGTGTTGTGGGAACTTGTCACAAAAAACACACAAACATTTTCGGGAGTACAAATCAAAATCACCAAAAAAAAAAAAGAGAAACACAAAAAAAGATTCTACATTAAAAAAAAAAAAAAAAAAATATGTTGTCAGATGTGAGAAATCAAAATATATTGAGGGAATCCCGATAAATAGTAACGAAAGAAGTTTGTGAGAAGTGTGTGTGAATATGAGCATCAAAACGACTTAATTCTTGTCACATTATAAAGAAGAAGAGAGTGCGCTGTATTAAACCATTTTTAACATTGCAGCGTGACGAAAGTGCTTTATCCATTACGAACGCTAAGTTTACCAGAACGAGCTGTCCCGTGTCGGAATTTCTTCTGAGCATGCGTGGCACTTTGTGCGTCGGAACAGGCCACACACGGTCGGAATTGACGCGATCGGATTTTGTTGTCGGAAAATTTTATCTCCTGCTGTCCAACTTTGTGTGTCGGAAAATCCGATGGAAAATGTCCGATGGCGCCCACACACGGTCGGAATTTCCGACAACACGCTCCGATCGGACATTTTCCATCGGAAAATCCGACCGTGTGTATGGGGCATTACTGTTATACTGTAATGTTATTTTGTTTTATTGTTAACCATCATTTGCTTAGCAGGTACGCCATTCAATTGCAGCGCGGATTTATTTATCTTGACAGTAACAGTGTTTGCTCCCACAATACATAAAGCCGTGACTCCAGCACAGTCGGAGGTGATTTCACCACCACAGTTACATACTTCATGAAACAAGTGGGGTATAATGAGGCTTGTTTTATCATGTAGATGAATTTGGTACCATAAAAACTATGGTTGTCCTCCAACCCCCATATACATGTAACACAAAATTGTCCCGAACAGGGGGGGACCAAGAAGAAAAGCGGGGCTCAAAGGAGAGGCAAACTCAATATGTAATAAATGCGAAATGAATATTTATTGGTACAAAATTGATGAACATGGAGATATAGACAAGAGCATTACTCAGATGTAACCCTGCCCTAATAAAATTGATCAATATCTGAATTGATCAAACACAAACAAATCACAGACATGGGGAACATAAAACATGTATGGACTTACAAAACAAAACAAAAGCGTCCGGACTTCTTGGCTATTGATGTCTGCGCAAACCACCTCAATGTGGAGTATACAGCAATGCTGAGTAAGGTTTGTGGTGCAGACATCAATTCCCCCGGGGGAGGGGCGGCTCAGGAAAAGATGTGGAGGAATTGGGAAAGCTGGGAGAAGGGGGGAAGGGGAGAAAAGGGGAAGAGGGGAAAGGAATGGGGAACCTGGGAGAGGATGATCGGCCGTGGAGTGGGGTGCTGATATGAGGTCTGTGATCAGACGTCAATACATCCTATGGATGGGGATGTATTGGCCTTACATGTATGAATGTAGGATCATTATTACCAGGGTCCAGGATAGTATATTGCAAGATGTGCAGTTATCCAGTATTGATTGACTCTATACAGATGTATGCCGAAGCATGGGGGCAGCAGGGGCAGAGGAGCGATTTGCTCCTACCTTTTGCAGGAGGATGCCCCCATGCTTCGGCATATATATATTTTAGGCACAGGTTGCGTTAAAAAATGTTTTATTTTTTACTATGTTTTTTTGTATTTGCTTTGCAGGTATGGTAAGTCTTACTGTTATACTGTAATGTTATTTTGTTTTATTGTTAACCATTATTCTCTTAGCAGGTACGCCATTCAGTTGCAGCGCGTATTTATATATCTTGACAGCAACAGCGTTTGCTCCCACGATACATAAAGCCATGACTCCAGCGCTATCGGAGGTGATTTCACCACCACAGTTAAAAAAAAGAGCATTTATGCAGAAGCATGGGGGCAGCAGGGGCGGAGGAGTGATTTGCTCCTAACTTTTGGGGCGGATGCCCCCATGCTTCGGCATATATAAATGGTGCATGGATACCCATCATTAGAAGTGGGTGGATGAAGGGAGGTATTCTAATGGTGGGCATACCCACCGATCAATATCTTTTTTTCGTTCAGCCCACAGGCTGCATGAAAAAAAGATTACAATATATGCCCAACAAGGACCAGCAACGTACTGGTATGTTGCTGAATTTTGAGTGGTTATACCAGAATGATGCCTGCAGGTTTAGGTATCATCTTGGTATCATTCTTTTCAGCCAGCAGTCGGCTTTCATGTAAAATCAATCCTAGTGGCTAATTAGCCTCTAGACTGCTTTTACAAGCAGTGGGAGGGAATGTCCCCCCCTCCCACCATCTTCCATGGTTTTCTCTGGCTCTCCTGTCCCAACAAGGAACCTGAGAATGCAGCCGGTGATTCAGCCAGCTGACCATAGAGCTGATCAGAGACCAGAATGGCTCCAATCATCTCTATGGCCTAAGAAACTGGAAGCTACGAGCATCTCAAGAGTTCGATTTTGCCGGATGTAAACAGCGCCATTGGGAAATTGGGAAAGCATTTTATCACACCAATCTTGGTGTGGTCAGATGCTCTGAGGGCAGAGGAGAGATTTAGGGTCTAATAGACCACAATTTTTTCAAAAAAGAGTACCTGTCACTACCTATTGCTATCATAGGGGATATTTACATTCCCTGATATAACAATAAAAATGTTAAAAAAAATGAAAGCATCAGTTTAAAAATAAGATAAAAAAGCAAAAAAAAAAAAAAGCAAAAAAATAAGCACCCCTGTTCCCCCCTGCTCTCGCGCAAAGGCAAATGCAAAAATGGGGGGGGGGGGGGGGTTGTGCCATCTTGGCATTGTATGGCCTTCAAAACTGTGATAGGTAGTGAGGAGTGAAATCAAAAATTTAAGCCCTTAGAAATCCTGAAGGCGGTGCTTGGTTTCTGGGCCCCGTACGTGGCTAGGCTCCCAAAAAGTCCCACACATGTGGTATCCCTGTACTCAGGAGAAGCAAGCAGAATGTATTTTGGGGTGTAATTCCACATATGCCCATGGCATGTTTGAGCAATATATCATTTAGTGACAACTTTGTGCAAAAAAAAAAGTTTGTCATTTTCCCGCAACTTGTGTCAAAATATAAAATATTCCATGGACTCAACATGCCTCTCAGCAAATAGCTTGGGGTGTCTACTTTCCAAAATGGGGTCATTTGGGGGAGGGGTTGTGCCATCTTGACATTTTATGAGCTTCAAAACTGTGATAGGTAGTGAGGAGTGAAATAAAAATGTACGCCCTTAGAAATCCTGAAGGCAGTGCTTGGTTTTCGGGGCCCTGTACGCAGCTAGGCTCCCACACATGTGGTATTCCCATACTCAAGAGAAGCAGCTAAATGTATTTTGGGGCACAATTTCACATATAACCATGGCATGGGTGAGCAATATATCATTTAGTGACAACTTTTAGTAATTAATTTTTTTTAATCATTTTTCAATCATTTGGGACAAAAAAATTTAATATTTTATGGGCTCAACATGCCTCTCAGCAATTTCCCTGGGGTGTCTACTTTCCAAAATGGGGTCATTTGGGGGGGGGGGGTTACTGCCCTGCCATTTTAGCACCTTAAGAAATGACATAGGCAGTCATAAACTAAAAGCTGTGTAAATTCCAGAAAATGTACCCTAGTTTGTAGACGCTATAATTTTTGCGCAAACCAATAAATATACGCTTATTGACATTTTTTTTTACGAAAGACATGTGGCCGAATACATTTTGGCCTAAATGTATGACTAAAATTGAGTTTATTGGATTTTTTTTATAACAAAAAGTAGAAAATATCATTTTTTTTCAAAATTTTCGGTCTTTTTCAGTTTATAGCGCAAAAATAAAAACCGCAGAGGTGATCAAATACCATCAAAAGAAAGCTTTATTTATGGGAAGAAAAGGATGCAAATTTCATGACCTCGGTCATGCAGCATTGCATGACCGCGCAATTAGCAGTTATAACAACGCAGTGCCAAATTGTAAAAAGTGCTCTGGTCAGGAAGGGGGTAAATCCTTCCGGGGCTGAAGTGGTTAATAAAGGCTGTAAAGTCCATCCGTGGATCCACCGTGAGATTAAATTCCCCAACTCCCATTATAATAAAAAATGTATAAACAAACAAAAAGGAGACAATATGCCCTACTACAATCCTCCTATCTCAGCGCTTAAGGATATTCGGTATATGAAGATGGAAAATATTAAACCGCAGTGATTTGACCTGATGTCACCTGTTTCAAATGAGATATCTCTCAGCAGCCACTTAATACAAAAAAATTATAAATATGGATGAGTAAATAATCTCTAAATATCAGCCATTAACCCATCAAAGTGGCGCTATTCTCAGTCCTAAATGCTGACTGATAAATAAAAAAGTCTTTGTAAAATGCAGGCAAAACAAATGCAGGCAGGAAAATTCCAGCAAAGGCACAAAGGCTAGGACTTAATCTGGAGTCTCATATATGAATAGTAGATCTGATGGGTGCACCTTTCACCATCTGTTAGGACACCTTGGGCTGCACACACCCTGCAAGGGGTTCAAACCCACTGGAACCGAGAGGTTAACAGGCCTTGGATAGTATCCTCACTCTGATTACTCCCGAAGTCCTCCAGGGTTGATAGTCAAACACAAGCAACAATGTCCACATGTAAAAAAGAGACCCCAAATAGTCCAGTACGGTTTTGATAATTTATTATAAATCAAACAAAATAAAGGAAAATAAAATAAAGTCAAGTAAACTGTAACAATCGGTGGGCGCAGGTCCTTTTAAAGGATAGCCTTCTAGCTTTCGGTTGGTTGGTAATAGTGGATAACTAAAATGCTTTCTCTCAAAGCACAAAGGAGCTGGCTGCAGACTGAATGCATGATACACACTCACAGCTGATCAGCCTTTCGTCCCACTAGTAACAAAAAGCTACGAGCTTTGGAGCGCACTGCGCGTCAACCAGTCACAGCTGATCGGCACTTCCTCCCTCTCATGTCTGAAGCTTCAGGCTTAGAGCGCACTGCGTCTTCACGTGATAACGGTTGCCGTGGTATCACGCTGACTAGTTTCGTCATTGAGACTTTTTCAAAGAGCATGACTTCACGGCATGTTGAACAGAATTTATCTTAGAGACAGGGGGTGGGGTGCAACCAACACTCCCCAGATTCTACTAATTATTCATTCACTAGGGCGGAGTGCTGGCTTTGATGGGTTAATGGCTGATATTTAGAGATTATTTACTCATCCATTTTTATAATAAAAAATGTATATTTGAAAAAAAAAGTCCCCACATACTAAAAGTGAACCACGTCTAAATGTAACTATTTTGCCAAAGAGTTGTGTAAAAAGTGTAGCTGATGTAAGTTTGGAGCATGGAGTAGTAAGCGCATTCATTTGGAAATTAGTTTCCTGAATACATAGGATATTACAGTGCAACTTACTGTATGTGCTTCCTTTCACATTGCAGATCTTTTGATTTAGGCCATTGACATTGAAAGAAACAACTTTGAACTTCATGTTATGAATAAGAGATGAAGTGCAACTGAGAACTCAAAATAGTTCACAAACAGAAGCAACCAGTGGAAATGTATGTAGAGGAGGAGGAGCTTAATTCCAAGCTTTAAGAGTCCATTTTTAAGAGCATAGTTCATACCGAAGAAAGGAATCTGAATGAAAACAAAAACAGTAACAATAAAACAGTAAAGAAAGCCACAGGTTTGTAATTAGAGGAAAACTCAATGGGAATTTGAACACAGGTTGGTCTGTACATAAATTTGGGTTTAACAACACAAGCGGAGACCAGATCTAGCATTCTGGAGAAACATGTTAGATGTTGAAAAAAATAAGAATGACAGAATGACAGAATGACAGAATGACAGATCCTCTTTAAGATGTCTTTTTAGCTTTTCTTTTTAGAATGACCAGTTGCCAGACAGGTGATTAAGACCCCTGAGGTGGAGAAGTGGCATGGGATGGAGACTTTTTAGAGATTACCTCACATTCACACAGGAAAGGTTTTCTTCTACATTGTTAACAAGAGAGGTAGATCCATTCCTGAAAAGGCTACATTTAGCAGGGTAACTCCAACAATAAAAAATATTGTGGTTTTATAAGGGCTTAGTTATTGCTAGCAGGTTCTTACAAATGTGTAAAGTTTGCTGGGAAAGATCAGATTAAAGTTGCAAAGCTGAGTATTTTTCTGGAAGTTGGTCAGATTTCTAGGCGATGCCTAACAGCTTTTCTTTTACATGGAAAAAATGAATATTAAAAGAACTTTTCGAAGCGCATTGTCAAATAGATGAGGCAGTTTAACTAAACAATGTATCCCATCAATCACCAATTCTGCTTCATCGATAGAAGGCAGCATAGAAGGTAGCAGAAGGAAGATAGAAGGAAGCTGTGTTGGTAGTACAGACTCAGGGTTACTATGTACAGTATTTTAAGGTTTTTGCGTCTGTCCTCTAGATCTGCCACCTTAGATTTTAACCAGATCATCATGTTTCTCCACCAGTGTATTATTAGAGGTGGAAAATGTCCCCATCTTTTGTTTTATATGGTTAACTCTGTCTCCTAAATCCTGCACTTCTACTATAAATCGCTGAATAGAAGATATCATGTCTGAGTGTAAAAAGATGTGCAGGAAGACAAACACAGACTTCAATTTTGTATTAAGAATAGGCTGGTTGTTGGTGGGGAAACTGTTAATAGGGTCTATAAGCTCTCCTGTGTCCTATGGGAAATTGTTACATGTTACCTGTTATTGTTAACTTATTGTTATGCTGCTGGTGCATCATGCATGGTTTAGACTTCATTGGGTTCTACAAGGACGGTATTGAGGCATCTGAAGAAGCTGACTCTGTTATAGCCTTTGATCTGGCAGAGGATGGGCTGTGAGATGCAGCAGGAGGAATGGAAAAGGAGAAGCGGCGTCTGCCACCATCTTAGAGGCTGAGTCCTCTAGCTTCCTGCCAGGGTAAACAAATTAGAAAACCTCTGCACTTGGGGTTCTCCTTTCTTTTGCAGGTCATTTCACCTGGTACACTAGGCCCCCAGAAAAGTGGAGCTCTGTAAAGCAGTAGCAGAAGACACTGCTGTGATTAGCTTTCTTTGGGGGTGTAGCCAAACATGATTCCACTGATAGAAGAAGCATAAAAAACTGCTAAAAATATGTGAAAGGCTGAGTTGAAGGACCTCTTTTTATCTGGGCGGGCTGGACTAAAAAGTTCAACAGAAACCAGCCAACATTCGGCCCGTGTGTAAGCAGCCAGTCTGACAGAAGTTGGAGGGCTTCTGTCGAATGGGCATGACCAAAAAAGGTCAGCTGATCAGCACCCGATTAGCTCTCTCCGCCAATAGCTGAGAGTGCTGACCGGTGTGTTCTGGTGGGGGGTCCCCCTGTCAGAACACATTAGCACAGCAGTGGAGATTGCTGTACTAACATCAGATTGTTAGTACATCGGCCCCTCCTGAGCTCTTCAGTTTTTTTTCCATTCAGCCCCCTGTGTGTGTACTAGGCTTTAGGGATGACAGGCAATGTAACATTAGAACCAAAGGGTGTTTAATGTGAAGCTGTGGGATAAATTTATTGACCAGAACTAGCAAATTCTAAAAAAATGGGAAACATTTAAGCCATTTAAGTTAAGTATGGAAAAATTTAAGTCAAAATGTACTAAGCCTAGGCATCACAGAACATTTTGCCCTGGCCCAAATAAAATATTCTATATGTGACCAAAGAATAGAGGATGGATCAAGCTCTATGGCCCATCTAATTATAGAAACTAGAGCAAAAAAGTGCAGGAGGAGGAGAAAACTTAAAAAAAGAAATGGAAAAAAGGGGATACAGCAGGTTGGACATATAATAAAATGGAATGCAAGGGAAAAGTGCAAGTATAGGGGAATTAGGAAAATTTTTATTAACTCAGACTGGGAAACTTTGATAAGTAGATTAAAGGAAGGTGATCAAAAAGTGGAATAGTGAACAGAATGTGAGAAAAAATTGTGTGTCTAATATAAGAAATGAAAAAAAAATGCATGAGAAATTATGGTATGTGTAACTGTGCATGCTATTTGTGTGAGTTCAGTAAAGCTGTCTCACACACTATACTATAAAATATACCCGCACTATGCACCTCCCCTAATCCAGAGCAATATAAATGTGACAGCAGCTGTAATCACGGCTAGTGCCTATCAAAAAATGCAAAATAAGGAAACATGGCACTATCACTCATATAAACCACAATGTCCTAAATGTAGTTCTAAATAGGATAAACAATAAAAATAAAGATAAATAAAATGTAAAATGTGTATATACTGTATTTTTAATAAATCATGCCCCTTACTGCTTTAAAGTGTAGAACCTCTACACCCTTCACATATCAATATGAGAACACCATTAATAATATATATTTGTGCCAAGTGCAACAAAACAAATAAAAGCATGTGAAAATGAAAAATTGTGCCCAAGCGGATCTACCACTCTTTACACCAATATATAAGTAGTGTGTATACAACAGTCTCTATACATTGATTGAAATGCCCAGACAAATCCGGAAAAAAAAATTACAAAATCATCAAAAAAGAAAATGTGTCCATGTGGATCTACGGTGGCCTCTGCACATCAATATCTCAACAGCAGTCTCTGCACATTAATTTAAATTTCAACTTGTCCTAGCATCTATACTGCTCCATGCTCTTGTGCAGATTCTCCGCTTCCTCTTTACACCACTATGTTTGTGCAGTTCCCCCAAGTGTGCCCACTCTCACCAGAAGACGTGAACCTTTCACTATACTGCTAGAGAGGTCATGCAAGTGTGTAAGGTATTATCCCAGGTAATGGCAAGGCTTCAAATAGATCCTCCTTCATCCACTTTTTTCCTCCTTTAGTAGCAGTTTATTTTTCTTTTCCTATTACAGATGGCTAATGGCTCCAAATAAAGCACAAAGAAAAAAAAAGGAATTACCATCATAGTGTAGTATTACAATGTATTTAAAAAATGCTTATACAAAATTGCACTCACGTTAAAATCAGGAACCTGAACGCACCAGGTGCGTTTCACCTGGAGGTTGCTGAAGACGTCCACAGGTGGGGCAAAACATATTGGGCGGAGTCCATATTTCTGACATCAAATCCATCAAATCCAGCCCATGAAGCACATTCTGTGGGGGCGCTTCCGGGTTCCAGGTTAGACGCTTTCAAGTTAGACCTTTTTATAAGTACCTTAATTTGCAAAATGATCAATTAAATTGGACCAATACCTTTACAGGTCACACATTGTTTGAAAATTCGGTGCTAAGCTTCGGATTTATTGAAGTCCAAAATAATTTAAATTAATTTAGGAATCATTGTATAAACACACAGCCTATAATTTTGTTCACTGGATTGTCTCAAATGTATTTGGCATTGTACTGCTTTTATAAGTGTTAGCCAACACTGCTCTCACATTTTAACAATTTCAGATAAACAAAGAAGCAAAATATTGCAAGCAAAACTGTGATTGTAGAAAAAAAATGCAATGCCCCATCATTTTAGTAGTGAATGTAATCGTTGACCTGAAGCAGCTAGCTAAGCTAATTCATACCATGTGTGCAGAGTGTCATATTAGGCATTATCATGCATAAAACATATTTCTTGCATTATCACAGATGGAAAGACATTTGAGGTGTTACATACAGAATAATTGCTCATGTTGTGGACTACTTCTTTCATTTTACAGGATCATTGGTAAACTATTTTTCTTCCCTTTGCAAAATATTTATAAACACGTACTACCCATGACAAAGATAACAGTATGGCATGCTAGGCACAAGGATTGGTGACAGGGAGTATGACAGGGAGGTTTGCTTCATTACGAAAATCCCAAAATGCAATACCCTTCTTTATGTACTGATGCCTAGTGTAAATAATTGCTTGGCTCTTTGACCCTCATGAAGTACCAGCAACAATGTATATATTATTATTATTATTATTATTATACGAGATTTATATAGCGCCAACAGTTTACTCAGCGCTTTACAATGTGTAAGGGGGACAACACAATTACAGTACAATACAAAAGGTACAGGAGGGCCCTGCTCGTAGAGCTTACATTCTAAAAGGGAGGGGGTGGTGGTACAAAAGGTAATAGCTGCAAAGAATGATTTGATGGGGGTGGCTCAGGGACAGTTATGTGGGTGTGGGATAGGCTTCCCTGAATAAATGAGTTATATATATATATATATATACCATTGGTCGTTTAACTCTTTGAATAAGGTGAAGTTTAGAGAAACAACAAGTACTAACTGTACCTCTCGGGTAACCAGCTAGGGCATTTAAATAAAAATGATGTCAGGAATCATAATAAATTTCTACTATCATTCTCTAACTACTTCTAAAACTAAAAATAAACAAAGTCATTACTTTACTGTGCATGCGATAAAACCTAGAAGCTGATTGGTTACTGTACACAGCTGCACCAGATTCTGTGTGCATCAATTTTTGTAAATCTATCAAAATTATCATGTAAAAGGCCAGTGTACTCAGACCTGACTTTTTTTACTATATATAAATATTTGTCTGTTGTTTTGAATTTTTGTAGCCTTGACTTCTTTTTTTAAATATTCAGTCATATTCTTTGTAACTTTTAAATGATATTAAAGGGTATTCTTTCATCCTTATATTTTTTAAATGCAGTTTTCTTATTATTTATAGATTTTTCTTTAAAAATGAGACGCATTTTTATTTAACCTTTCAAACGTATTGACCATGGGAATATATTTTGCAGTGTGTTTACAGACAGTTAATTTGAAGAATTCCTACTTCTATTCTGTGTTCTTTTATTCTTTGCAACTGCTGACCAACATACAGTATGGTCAGCAGTGAATCTAATTTCAGATTTTAGCATTCAATTCAAAACAGTAATTGCTTTAAGAGACCTTGTCACCACTTGTAACATCAAGTGTACTCACTATTAGCACCGACAATAAACCAAACTTTGCTATTGTTGCTATGTTGTAAAGTTACAAGAGCTAATGATGCAACGATTGGAATTCAGAGCTCTTATAGGATAACAGAATGTGGTAGTTAGCAATGTGAATGACAAGATGACATCATTGGCAGGTTATTACTAACAATTACTAATCAAAGATACTCCTTATCAGGCAATTCTCCTCTCTGTCTCTTTCCCCCAGATTACTTACAGTACCTTAAACTTATATAGATGTCATGCAAGCTTAAAGCCCACTAGAAATCTTATCATGTCTAATAATACCTTAGAAGACTTTCAGGTGGCTGGTATGGACACGCATGTCTCTTACAGTGGTCTCATCATCATTATGCTGAGCACAATTCCACAGAACTGGTTACGGCATGTTTATTGCTTAAAAAATATTTTGTGATTTATTTTGCCAGTGATAAGCATTGCTGATATAAATATACACAGTGGGGACGGAAGGTCTTCAGACCCCCTTAAAGTTTTCACTCTTTGTTATATTGCAGCCATTTGCTAAAATCATTTAAGTTCATTTTTTTCCTCATTAATGTACAAATTTATTAAAAAAGAAAAACTGAAATATCACATGGTCCTAAGTATTCAGACCCTTTGCTCAGTATTTAGTAGAAGTATCACCAGCAGTGATGGTTGACTTTCCACAACTTTCTCCCATCTCCCAACTGCATCTCTGGAGCTCAGCCACAGTGATCTTTGGGTTCTTCTTTACCACTCTCACCAAGGCTCTTCTCCCCCGATAGCTCAGTTTGGCCGGACGGCCAGCTCTAGGAAGGGTTCTGGTCATCCCAAACGTCTTCCATTTAAGGATTATGGAGGCCACTGTGCTCTTAGGAACCTTAAGTGCAGCAGAACTTTTTTTGTAACCTTGGCCAGATCTGTGCCTTGTCAAAATTCTGTCTCTGAGCTCTTCAGGCAGTTCCTTTGACCTCATGATTCTCATTTGCTCTGACATGCACTGTGAGCTGTAAGGTCTTACATAGACAGGTGTGTGGCTTTCCTAATCAAGTCCAATCAGTATAATCAAACACAGCTGGACTCAAATGAAGGTGTAGAACCATCTCAAGGATGATCAGAAGAAATGGACAGCACCCGAGTTAAATAAATGAGTGTCACAGCAAAGGGTCTGAATACTTAGGACCTTGTGATATTTCTTTTTTTTAATAAATCTGCAAAAATGTCAACAATTCAGTGTTTTTCTGTCAATATGGGGTGCTGTGTGTACATTAATGAATAAAAAAAAATGAATTTAAATGATTTAGCAAATGGCTGCACTATAACAAAGAGTGAGATTTAAGGGGGTCTGAATACTTTCCGCCCCCACTATATATATATAGTGGGGGCGGAAAGTATTCAGACCCCCTTAAATCTCACTCTTTGTTATAGTGCAGCCACATGTGCCCTTATAGCACTGTCCAGCTCACCGTGCCCTTTTTGACAATAGCTTTCCTATATACAGTATACTGTACTTAAAAAAGCCCAGAATTGAATAACAAAAATAGTTTTTCCCACTAAGTCGTGGTTTTTGAAAATTAGTGCTCTATGCTTAGTGAACTAAGCTTGGGTTCTATGAATGGGAACCTAGGGTTAAGACTGATTCACTCATTCCCATAATTGGCAAATAAGAATGGCCATGGAAAATACCACATAATGTGTAGAAACACTGAGAGCAAAATAAAACAAAAATAAAAAAACTAACATTCAATGTATATTTTAATTTATTGTAAGTAAGAGAAAAAAAAACTGGCTATTGACCCCGGTCAACCATGGTTTTATACACAAGCATTTGGATACCATGGGAAATTCCAATATCCATAGACCATTGTGGTAGAGAAAAGAAAATGATATGCACTAAGAAACAAAAAGCAGTATCACATCTGTGATGCCAGCTTCATGAATGTTCTAACATACTTTGCAAGGTACATGTCATGCCTTCCAGAGATACTAGATTGTTATTAGAAATGTAAATGAACGCTATAGTACATATGCAGTAGATATAAATATAGGTACTCAGTTCTTCTCAGTTTTCCTTCTTCATATTATCCCCTAAATCGATTTCTCTCTCCTATTGCTTTTACATTATCCAGTAACCCTAAAAAATGTCATAATATTTATTCTTTCCCCCTCTCACCCCAACCCAGCAATGACCCCTAAATTGTTGTGGCAATGCTAAAATGTATATGGTCCTGCCAATAAAGCTTATTTCAATTATTTCACGTTAGAGAGAAAGAGACAGAGAGAGAGGGATAAATTAAAAGAGACAAAGAGAACAAGAAATAGATAAGAGAGAGAAAGAGAATGTCCTGAGAAGGCTAAAGAATATGGCTCGAACAGGATGGACATGTGGCTGCCCCCCCGGACAGATAGAATATTTAATTTTATTAATTAAAAAAAAAAAGAGTCATGTCACTTTAAGAAAAAGGTACAGCAGGTCAGGCAGGGAAATAAGGGTCAGGTAACATTGGGGTATAGGTAGGGAATGTCATTATCCAACCAGGAAGGTTTAAAAGGTCACATGACCAGTAGGAATCATTCTGTAAGCAGGGAAAGGCTATATAAAGGGGTCCTCTGAGGAAATTTCCTCACAGCTGGTCAGATTACAGCAACAAGCTCCCCATCCCCCCCCCCCACCCTTGTCGCAGGCATGTTATGTGGTTTGTCACCCTTCAAAGTTAAAGGGGGACTTGTTTTTTGATATACGGTATTGCTCGAGTCCTGAAGACTGAGCTGTTTATATTTATTATTTACAAGTGAGAACTTTATGATTTAATAAAATGATTGGATGGATTTCATTTATTTACAGTTTACACCAATAAATGTGCCTCGGCCAATTATATTCCAAGTAAGTCCTGAGTGTGTTTATTTATTTATTAAAAGTAAATTGGGTATTGTAGGAGGGATAGGTGCGGCCTACATTTCCATGAGGGAGAGAGAAATAGAGTAAGCAAGGAAAAGAGAGACAAGAGCTTAAAGCGTTTGTTAACCCCCCCCCCCCCAAAAAAAAAGAAAAAAAAGATCCTGTTCCTTTAAAGCAGGGATATGCAATTAGTGGACCTCCAGCTGTTGCAAAACTACAAGTCCCATCATGCTTTTGCCTCTGGGTGTCATGCTTGTGGCTGTCAGAGTCTCGCTATGCCTCATGGGACTTGTAGTTCTGCAACAGCTGGAGGTCCACTAATTGCATATCCCTGCTTTAAAGCATGTTATACAGGAGAGTGCTTGTGTTGTGACATTTGGCTCCCTGTAACACCTGAAATACCTGGCAGATCCTGCCAGTTTCTGCCCTGTCCCCTGTAAACTGACCATAGTTTATCATGGCTGCTAAGCTCTGACACCATGGTCAGTTTACATGCCTCCATCATCCGCAGCCTTGCTTTCTGCTCTCCCCCATCCTCAACTTATGCATCTGTTGACTTTAATTTAGTTTACCATAAAGCATAGAAACATAGCATATTTATTTTATTTTTATAGTGTGACAGGTCTTTGCCATGTCCTGGTGTAGAGAAAATGTGTTGTCACTCAGGCTTCTCACACATGCAAACTGAGGGGCTCAATAGTTCATGCAGCATTAGAAGAAAATTAAATTTGCAGTTTTCTCGGCATTGGTAAATCCTCATGTGGGATTAGAAGCCTGGGCATTTTTGTAGAGTATTAGGTGGGGTGAAGCTTCCAGCTCTGGGTCTATGTTTTAATATTAATCAGCACCTGTTGCTCACCTGTTCAATATTTAGCCTGTATTCATATTGTTCGATCTATGTTTTCAAAGAAATTCATTTGGTGAAATTATAGCCAATCTAATGAATCGTTCAGGAAATTTCTGATGCGAACGCACAACACTGTCCAGTACCAGAATGTGCAAACTGTCACCTTTGGCACTGGTAAAGAGAAACCTTGCGAGCCAGAAGGATATGTTGCCTCAATAATAAAGAAACACCTAGCTGCCTGCGTAAACACGTCTCATATACCGTGCACCACCATGAAGAAAATAAAATACGCTGCGCTAAAAGTGTAAAGACATTGATGCAAATAGTGTGCAAAAATTATAAATCCAATAATAAAATAAATAAAAAATATATTATATTAACAGAAAAAATGTTATGTAGTATTCCGGCTACTTACTACCACTAGTAACGTAATAAGGTAGTAGTATTAAATCAGTGCAAATATACATATGATTCACAAATACCACTATACATCAATGTAACATACTGTATATAACATATATAAACATGAAATATGAATATATGATTTAAATGAAAACATAAAGTGCCATGTGCAGTGAATCTACAGCAGTAGATATAGTATGTGCAATAATCAATAAAAGTGCCAAGTGCCCCACATTGGTGAAATATAACAATTTCTAAAAATGATATGCCGAGTGATCCGTGTTCAATAATAAAGATATTGAAATTGTCCATAAAATCCAACATGCTCCAAGTAATCTGTGCTTTGAAAAACCATGCTCCAGTGTGCATCCAGTGACCCCCCCAGGGAAAGCCGCTCACCTCAGAGCGTGTGACTCAGCTGTGACACTAAGTCAAAACACGCTTTGGAGCCCTTCCACGGCTCAGTATTGCTATCCAGGTGCACAGCTCAGGCAGAAGTTCCACAGTAAAGGAAAATGAGAAGAAAGACTGGATGGTGTAATACCGTTTCAAAAGGTTTATTGAAATAAAAACATTCCCCACAATGGGGTAATCACAAGTTCAGGGTGCGTCAGTGCACCAACCTAACAACAGCCTCCAAATAGCAAGCGTCAAGCGCGGTGAAGTGTGCGTCGCATCACACCAACAGAGAAAGCTCCGTGCTCCGTCCTGGCCCCTTCTCCTGCTGTTGAAAGTAGACTAACTGTCTTTGTACAGAGAGATGTAGGTGTGCCTAAGCTTGCAAGGGTGTGCAATGTGGGAAGCCCTGACAAGACATAAAGGGAAGTGTGCTGTTTGTGGTACGTGAGTGGGAGAATGCTCTCACACTTTTTTGTTTTTGTTTGTGCTGTGCAAAGCCCTACCATGTGCATCTTACTTTAAAAGCTAGATATAAGTTGGAGTGGTTGCCATTTTTGTATAACTTTCTCACTAGAAAGGCCATTCAAAACGCGGCAGGCAAGACTGTTAACAGGAAAAAAACCCTGGGAGTCCATCTCCCCATCCCTGAGAAGCCTACATTGGCTATCAGTAAAGAATCGGATCACATTCAAGACCCTCTGCCTCACCCACAAATGCATACAAGGTAACGCCTCTCAATACCTCCGAGAGAAAATAAAACATTACACACCGAATCGCAACCTGCGATCATCTAGCCTAAACCTGCTCCTCGTTCCCAAATACCGCTAAAAAGCAAGGGGAGAACGAAGATTCGCATTCCAGGGACCTCGGCTATGGAACTCTCTTCCGACTCACATCCGCATGGAAGAAAACCATCTGGCCTTCAGGAAAAAACTCAAGACTTACCTCTTCTAATGAAGCTGACAACACAAACGCATTAGCGCCTTGAGGCAATTCAGTTCGCATTTGCAGCGCTTTACAAATCATTCATTCATTCATTCATTCAGAATTGGCATGGGGATGCATTCAGCTGCTGTTGTGCTCTTGCTGGGTTTCCAATGTGTCCCTGCACCTTTAACGAGGAGTGGGCTGCCACCAGGTATACCTATAGTACTCTTAACTTATCCACTTCTGTATATGATCCAATACGTGGAATCTAATATATAAGCGCTAGGACCACACTTTATAGAGGAGCCTTGAAGAGGCAATGCAGCTTCCACATTTATTTGCAAATATATTTACACACATATATATATATATATATATATATATATATATATATATATATATATATATATATTCATTTAAATATATATATATATTTATTTATTTATTTATTTTGCGGGCTAGCTGTTAAGTATGCTGGGAAAATTTTTGTTTGTTTGTGCTGCCCCTTGTCCTAGTTTAAGTCACAAAATAACATGGCCAGGCAGAGATCTGTGATTCAAGCTACTACAAAAGGGCAGCCAACTCTGAGTGCAAGGGGAGAGAGTGAAGCTGACCAGGACTGAAAATGAATTGTGGTTGCCTATAGCAATACCAGATAGGCAAGTCCTGCTCTCTGTGTGCCACAGCTGTTGCCTGTGGCAAGGTTAAAGCAAACATGCTTCATGGGGAGAGGATTCAGCAGGTCTGGGAGGGCCAATGAGCTCTAGCTGGCAGGGTGCTGTCTCCCGTAGCAGCCTGGGGAAATTGTGTTGTCAGAAAGAATCAGCTGCAGTTCCTTGCTTGGTATGTAGCCAATGGGGGCATTGTATTGTGAGTCACAAAAGACTTTACTTTTCTGTCTGGTGTAAAAGTGTCTGATGTCCACCCTGGAATCAATAAACATAGCAAAAAGAAGAAGCAAAGCAATGGACAAAGTCTCCCTGAGCAAAAAAAGGAAAAATAATTGGTGGGACTTTGTATGAAGCACATAACTAAGTCAGACGAGCCAATCCATGTAAGACATAATAATTTATTACAAAGGGTATACATACACATAAAGGATAATAAAAGTAATACAATCATATAATATAATATTGAATCTCATTGGATAAGTAGCATTCCTAGATAGTTCATGATAAAACAAATGTCTCAACATAATGTGCATGGTAATATAGTATTAGGTCTCAATATAAAAAACCTGAACAATACATAATATAAGGCACTTGTCTCAACATCTAATACATGACAGTAGACTTATGGTATGTAAACTACAATTGTAATGGTAGCATGTAGGTATAGTAACAATGAAGAATTGGTTCGTACTTATAGACTTCAATATAGTAGAAATTGGGCCTAAAAACTGTGACGTAGCATCGTAAAAAAGCTCTACGCGTTTCGTGGCTACATTACCACTCGTCAGGAGCAGATGCATGATTTTAGAGGTATCTATAATAAAAAATGCCAAAGGAAAAATATAAGAGATAATAATAAAAAATAAGGCAAAAAAGAAAGAAAGAGGGGGAACATAAATGTCCCAAACACTCTCACCTATATATAACATATGGGTACGACTGGTGATGATATTAATGGTAGAAGGCACTGCAGAAAACGCTGTTCCTGGGAGCTGAGACGGTACCACTGGAAGCACGGCTTTGAAACTAACCACCAAAATAGAAAAGATACCAGATTCCAACTGGGGTATAGATGATTGATAGTGTGACCGGTTCACAATATGAGTGCTTGCCAGAGCTTATCTGTAAAAAAAATGTATTAGGGTAAGGTGAACTGAGACCACAGCTAATGTATTAGATAGAATGCAACCTAGTGTGTGTATGTAGGGGAAATGTCCATGGGTGTGAGAAAGTCTCCCTGAACCCAGAGCGCACAAATTAAGATGGCAGAGACTACTACAGTGATGGGTAAGTTTCATACAAGTTTCAGCTTGTATAACAGCAATCTTTGACAAAGCATTTGCAGAGCTTACAGCTAGAGTTGACACCTCATCCCTTTAAACCCGAACACATATGAAATACACAGGTTCTGAGGCTGATTTAATACAGACAAGGCACCAAGTGAGTTCAATTACCACTAGGGATGAGCCGAACACCCCCCTGTTCAGTTCGCACCAGAACATGCGAACAGGGAAAAAGTTCGCTCGAACACGTGAACACCGTTAAAGTCTATGGGACACGAACATGAATAATCAAAAGTGCTAATTTTAAAGGCTTATATGCAAGTTATTGTCATAAAAAGTGTTTGGGGACCCGGGTCCTGCCCCAGGGGACATAGATCAATGCAAAAAAAAGTTTTAAAAACGGCCGTTTTTTCAGGAGCAGTGATTTTAATAATGCTTAAAGTCAAACAAAAAAGTTGATAATATCCCTTTAAATTTCATAGCTGGGGAGTGTCTATAGTATGCCTGTAAAGGGGCGCATATTTCCCGTGTTTAGAACAGTCTGACAGCAAAATGACATTTCAAAGGAAAAATTCGCAGCTATTGCATTGCCGACAATACACATAGAAGTTCATTGATAAAAACGGCATGGGAATTCAACACAGGGAAACCCCGAACCAACATTTTTTAAAAAAATGAGGTGGGAGTCCCCCTAAATTCCATACCAGGCCCTTCAGGTCTGGTATGGTTATTAAGGGGAACCCTGGCCAAAATTTTTTAAAAAAATGACATGGGGTTCCCCCTAAATTCCATACCAGACCCTTCTGGTCTGGTATGGATTTTAAGGGGAACCCCGCGCCAAAAAAAAAAAAAAAAACGGCGTGGGGTCCCCCCAAAAATCCATGCCAGACCCTTATCCGAGCATGCAACCTGGCAGGCTGCAGGAAAAGAGGGAGACGAGAGTGCACCCCCCCTCCTGAACCGTACCAGGCCACATGCCCTCAACATTGGGAGGGTGCTTTGGGGTAGCCCCCCAAAACACCTTGTCCCCATGTTGATGAGGACAAGGGCCTCATCCCCACAACCCTGGCCGGTGGTAGTTGTGGGGGTCTGCGGGCAGGGGGCTTATTGGAATCTGGAAGCCCCCTTTAACAAGGGGACCCCCAGATCCCGGCCCCCCCCTGTGTGAAATGGTAAGGGGGTACTTACCCCTACCATTTCACTAAAAAACTGTCAAAAATGTTAAAAATGACAAGAGACAGTTTTTGACAATTCCTTTATTTAAATGCTTCTTATTTCTTCTATCTTCCTTCACCTTCTTCTTCTTCTGGTTCTTCTGGCTCTTCTGGTTCTTCCTCCGGTGTTCTCGTCCAGCATCTCCTCCGCGGCGTCTTCTATCTTCTTCTCCTCGGGCCGCTATGCACCCATGGCATGGGGGGAGGTTCCCGCTCTTCTCTTCATCTTCTTCTTCATCCTCTTCTCTTCTTCCTTCTTCTCTTCTTCATTTTCTTCTCTGGGCCGCTCCGCACCCATGCTGGCATGGAGGGAGGCTCCCGCTGTGTGACGGAGTCTCCTCGTCTGACGGCTCTTAAATAACGGAGGGCGGGGCCACCCAGTGACCCCGCCCCCCTCTGACGCACGGTGACTTGACGGGACTTCCCTGTGATGTCACGGGGAATGCCACAGGGAAGTCCCGTCATGTCCCATGCGTCAGAGGGGGCGGGGTCACCAGGTGGCCCCGACCCCCGTTATTTAAGAACCGTCAGGCGAGGACACGCCGTCACACAGCGGGAGCCTCCCTCCATGCCAGCATGGATGTGGAGCGGCCCGAAGAAGAAAATGAAGAAGAGAAGAAGAGAAGAAGGAAGAAGAGAAGAGGATGAAGAAGAAGAAAAGAGCGGGAGCCTCCCCCCATGCCAATGGTGTGGAGCGGCCCGAGGAGAAGAAGATAGAAGATGCCGCGGAGGAGATGCTGGACGAGAACGCCGGGGGAAGAACCAGAAGAGCCAGAAGAGAAGAAGATGAAGGAAGATAGAAGAAAGAAGCATTTAAATAAAGGAATTGTCAAAAACTGTCTCTTGTCATTTTTAACATTTTTGACAGTTTTTTTGTGAAATGGTAGGGGTAAGTACCCCCTTACCATTTCACACAGGGGGGGCCAGGATCTGGGGGTTCCCTTGTTAAAGGGGGCTTCCAGATTCCGATAAGCCCCCCGCCCGCAGACCCCCACAACCACTGGCCAGGGCTGTGGGGATGAGGCCCTTGTCCTCATCAACATGGGGACAAGGTGTTTTGGGGGGCTACCCCAAAGCACCCTCCCAATGTTGAGGGCATGTGGCCTGGTATGGTTTAGGAGGGGGGCGCACTCTCGTCCCACCCTCTTTTCCTGCGGTCTTCCAGGTTGCATGCTCGGATAAGGGTCTGGCATGGATTTTTGGGGGGACCCCACGCCGTTTTTTTTTTTTGGCACGGGGTTCCCCTTAAAATCCATACCAGACCAGAAGGGTCTGGTATGGAATTTAGGGGGAACCCCACGTCATTTTTTTAAAAAATTTTGGCCGGGGTTTCCCTTAATATCCATACCAGACCTGAAGGGCCTGGTATGGAATTTAGGGGGACTCCCACGTCATTTTTAAAAAACATTTTGGTTCGGGGTTTCCCTGTGTTGAATTCCCATGCCGTTTTTATCAATGAACTTCTATGTGTATTGTCGGCAATGCAATAGCCGCGGGTAGTTTTCAATGGAATTTTTCCTTTGAAATGTCATTTTGCTGTCAGACTGTTCTAAACACGGGAAACATGCGCCCCTTTACAGGCATACTATAGACACCCCCCAGGTACGAAATTTAAAGGGATATTACACTTTTATTGTTTGATGTTAAGCATTATTAAAATCACTGCTCCTGAAAAAACGGCCATTTTTAAAACTTTTTTTTGCATTGATCCATGTCCCCTGGGGCAGGACCCGGGTCCCCAAACACTTTTTATGACAATAACTTGCATATAAGCCTTTAAAATTAGCACTTTTGATTTTTCCCATAGACTTTTAAAGGGTGTTCTGCGGCATTCGAATTTGCCGCGAACACCCCAAATTGTTCGCTATTCGGCGAACTTGCGAACAGCCAATGTTCGACTCGAACTCGAAGCTCATCCCTAATTACCACCTTAATCAGCCTCAGAATCTGTGTAATTAATATGTGTTCAGGTTTAAAGTGATGAGGTGGCAACCCTACTTACAGCAAATTTTGTTGAAGCTTCTGAAATATTCAGCTCCTGGTTGTAAATGTTGAACACAGTTCTGACGGTGCTGATTGCAACTTTAAACAAGCTGTTAGCAGGCTTCTGCACTAGCCTACTTAAAGTGACAGTCAGAATCTGTGTTCAACATTTACCATCTTGACTTGGTACTTTTAGGCCAGGTTCATATCTGTGCAGGTTGCAGTTGATGTGTTTTTCTGGCGCAGTGCTTTTTTCAATTCTGAACACCATTTTTTAATGCATTTTTTATGTGTTTTTTATGTATTTTCTTTTTTTTACTAATAGGAAAGTATGACAGTTCATGTGATGCGACTTTACACTCTCTGGCACTCAAGTGGGTTCAAAGTAGCATTAAAGTTGCACTACATGAACAGGACTGTCATACTTTCCTATTGGCAACCCCCCCACAAAACGCATTAAAAACACATTAAAAATGCATCAAAAATGCAGCACTTGCATTTTTGGTGTGGGCCCATTGAAGTCTATTACACGCAAAATGAAATCTTCTGCAGGACAAAAAAAATCCCTGACCCTTTCCAAAAAAATGCACTGGCTCAAAATGCACAGATGTGAACTTGATCCTTATGCCGCATACACACGAGTGGACTTTTCAGCAGACTTGGTCCGACGGTATTTCCGCCTGACTACCGCCGGACTTTTTAACGGATGGACTTGCCTACACACGACCGGACTTTCTGGCAGGCTAGGTCCGCCCGTCTTTCCGACGGACTTTCGCCGGTGTTACGGCGAACTTTCAGAATGAACGGACTTGCCCACACACGGCCAAGTCCGTTCATTTTGAAGGTGACTCGGGTACGACAGAACTAGAAAAGGAAGTGAATCTCGCCGCATTTATCGGCGAGATTGACACCTTGCGAGCCCCGTCGTGGGGCATACAAGGCCCTTAGGTCTGGCATGGATTTTAAGGGGAACCCTCTACGCCAAAAAATGGGCGTGGGGTCCCCCCCAAAACCCATACCAGACCCCGATCCGAGCACGTTGTCCGGCCGGTCAGGAAAGGGGGTGGGGATGAGCGAGCACCCCCCCTCCTGAACCATACCAGGCCACATGCCCTCAACATGAGGGGGTGGGTCCAGAGGGTCCACCCCCAAAGCACCTTGTCCCCATGTTGATGAGGACAAGGACATAAGGGGGCGTGGTCAACATCACCCGGTGACCACGCCCCCTTATGCCGTCACAGTCCCAGCATGCCCAGGGACTGTGACGGCATAAGGGGGCAGGGTCTCTACCTATATAGGTCACATCGGAGCTCTCAGAGACCATTCCAGGCGGAAAGACCGTCGTGTCAACATGGGAAGAAGAGAAGAGAGAAGAAGCCCAGAAGCCCAGAGGCCAGAAGTCCGGACCTCCTCTGGCAAGAGAGCGGCATGAAGACAGCGGAGGAGCCGGAAGAAGAACTGGAACACCGGGAGAAGAGGACAGAGAGTGGAGAAGAACCAACCGGACGCCGGGAGAAGAGGAACCGGAGGGACCCACGAAGTCGGAAGAAGACCCGGAGCTGTCTAATAAATTACTTCAAAAACCTGTCTAGTGTGGTGTTTTTTTTAATGACACTTTTTCCCTTGGTGAATGGGTAGGGGTACCATGTACCCCATACTCATTCACATACGGTGGGGGGCCGGGATCTGGGGGCCCTCTTATTATAGGGGGCTCCCGGATTCCGATAAGCCCCCCGCCTGCAGACCCCAACAACCAACGGCCAGGGTTGTCGGGAAGAGGCCCTTGTCCTCATCAACATGGGGACAAGGTGCTTCGGGGTTGGGGGGTCCCGCTGGGCCCCCCTCCCCCAAAGTACCCACCCACCCATGTTGAGGGCATGCGGCCTGGTACGGTTCAGGAGGGGGGGGCACTCACTCGTCCCCACCCCCTTTCCTGACCGGCCAAGCTGCATACTCGTCCCCACCCCCTTTCCTGACCGGCCAGGCTGCATGCTCTGATCGGGGTCTGGTATGGATTTTGGGGGGGACCCCACGCCGATTTTTCGGCATAGGGGGTTCCTCTTAAGATCCATACCAGACCTACGGGCCTGGGATGCCCCGCACTCGCCGCAATAGGAACATTTGTTTTTCCTATTGCAGCGAACGCGAGATGCAGTACTCTGCCCTTGCGTCGTATCTGGTCCGTTAGACCAGCATACAGACGCATGCAGACGAACGGGCTTTCCGTCAGAAACTGTGTCTGGTGGACTAAGATTTAAAGCATGCTTTAAATCTAGGTACGGCGGACTTTTGAGAAAAAAAAGTCCGCCGGAGCCTACACACGGTCGGATTGTGCGGCGGACTCTGGTCCGCCGGACCAAGTATGCCGGAAAGTCCGCTCGTGTGTACGCGGCATTAGGAAATCATGTTAAGAAGACTGCAAAATGCACTAAAAATGTACAGGTAGGAACCAAGGGTAAAAGCTTCAGCAATGCTTGCTGGAAGCTTTGCAAATGCTTTGTCAATGCTTGTTGTTCACACTGCTCTAATACAAGCTGAAGCCCATGTGAAACATTTATTTTTTTCCGAGGTTATCACTGGAAATGCTAGTGAAATCATGAAAGCTACTGGTTATATATCAAATTTTGGTGAAGTAGGAGTGTACCCAGTTAGGAGATCTGTGGTATATCTTGAGAAAGACTTGCTTCTGTGCCATGCGCTGTTTGATGAGATGCACAAAAATGCATGTGCAAACTTGATATTGGTTTATTGTTGTTCACTCTTCATGACCTCATGGACCATAGCGCGCCAGGCTTTTCTGTCCTCCACTGCCTCCCAAAGCTTGCTTAACTTCATGTTAATTGTTTCGATGATGCTATCTATCCATCTTGTTTTCTGTCATCCTTTTCTCCTTTTCCCTTCCATGTTTCCCAGCATCGGGGTCTTTTCCAATGAATCCTCTTTTCACATTAGGTGGCCAAAGTATTTGAGTTTCAGCTTCAGGATCTCTCTTTCCAGTGAATATTCAGGGGTGATTTCCATCAAAATTGACTGGTTTGATCTTCTTGCCATCCAAGGGACTTTCAAGAGTCTTCTCCAACACCATAGTTTAAAAGCACCAATTCTTCGGCATTCAGCCTTCCTTATGGTCCAACTTTCACAGCCATAGGTTACTACTGGGAATACCATAGCTTTGACTATATGTTACCTTGTCGGTAGGGTGATGTCTCTGCTTTTTATAATGTTGTTTACGTTTGCCATTGCTTTCCTTCCAAGAAGCAAACATCTCTTAATTTCATGGCTGCAGCCACCGTCTGCCGTGATCTTGGAGCCTAGGAAGATAGCATTTTCACTGTTTCCATTCCTTCTATTTGCCAAGGAGTGATGGAACCAGTTGCCATGATCTTATATTTCTTAATCACTTGCCAACTGGCTCACGCCAATATACATCTGCAAAGTGGCACGGGTGCGCAAAACAACGTACCCATATGTCGCTGCGTAATCGGTGGCTAGCGGGTGCGTGCCCACCATGCACTGAGAGAGCATGCCCGCAGGTCCCGCGGACTCGATGTCTGCCGGTGGCCCACGATCATGACATGAATAGGCAGAACGGGGAGATGCCTATGTAAACAAGGCATTTCCCTGTTCTGCCTAGCAACATGACAGGGATCTACTGCTCCCAGTGATCGCGAGCAGTGATCTCTGTCATGTTCTAGTGAGCCCATCCCCCCTACAGTTATAACACACCCAGGGAACACACTTAACCCCTTGATCACCCCCTAGTGTTCAACCCCTTCCCTGCCAGTGACATTTACACATTAAACAGTGCATTTTTATTTCATTGATCACTGTATAAATGCCAATGGTCCCAAAATAGTGTCAAGTGTCCAATCTGTCCACCGCAATGTCGCAGCCATGATAAAAATCACAAAACGCTGCCATTACTAATTTAAAAAAATAATAATAATAAAAATTCCATAAATCTTTCCACTATTTTGTAGATGCAATAACTTTTGTGCAAACCAATCAATATACACTTATTGCAATATTTTTTTAACCAAAAATATGTAGACGAATACATATTGGCCTAAACTGAGGAAGAAATTTGTTTTTTATATATTTTGTGGGGATATTTATTACAGCAAAAAGTAAAAAATATTGCTTTTTTCAAAATGTTCGCTCTTTTTTGTTTATAACACAAAAGATAAAAACTGCAGAGGTGATTAAATACCATCAAAAGAAAGTTATATTTGTGTGAAAAATTTTGCTAGGGTACAACGTCGCATGACCGTGCAATTGTCTCTTAAAGCGACGCAGTGCCGTGTTGCAAATAAGGGCTTGGTCAGGAAGGAGATAAATCCTTCTGGGGCTGAAGTGGTTAATGTTCAAATTCAGGCCAGCTTTTGCACTCTCCTCTTTCACCTTCATTAAGAGACTCTTTAGTTCTTCTTCACTTTCTGCCATTAGTGTGGTATCGTCTGCATCTCAGGTTGTTGATATTTCTCCCAGGGATCTAAATTTTGGCTTGTAATTTATCTTTCCTGGCGTTTCGCATGATGTACTCTTCAAATAAGTTAAATAAATAAGGGGACAATATACATAAATAGAAAAATTGCGCTGTGCTTAGGTGTGTATCATTGTGTCCGTTCACCCTAGTGATACCATATACACTAAATGAAAAGTGCAATGTGCAAATGATGCAGATCTGAAATCAACTCTGCATATATAAATCAATATATCAAAGAAGTGCAACAAAGTGCCATATACAATAAATCCAAAGTGCAATGTGCAAATGATAAGGAACTGAAATCAGCTTTGCATATATAAATAAATAAATAATTACAACAAACACTTAATAATCGATGATATTCAATAAAATAAATAAAAACGTGCACTATAAATAATATATCATATACATATCGCATGCAAAACTCCAATATGGTCATATAAGTGACAGGTGATATTGAAAAAAATATATATACATATAACCATATGAATGATAAGTGATGTTTGAGACAACGGTTGTCCTTATTTGTGAAATATCCTCTAACACAACATCACACAACAATGTGCAGTGAAAAGTTCCAAAAGAAAACTTTGGTGCATAAAGTGTTTCACAGGAAAAATCCAATTGCTGAATCAAAGTGCCCAGATCATGCCGTGATGTGCCTCGGTGACCCCCAAAGTGGTTGCTCTCACCTTAGAGCGTGTGACACAGTGTTCAGCTGCGTCAATACATGCTATGGAGCCACCCCTGGGCTCAGTGATTGATAACAGATGACCTACAAGCAGGCTCTCTATGGCTCCACAGACATCTTACCAAAAAAATAGAAGGACTATATAGTGTGATATCGCCAAATACTTTTGCTATTCTGAAGAAATCGGATTTGCACCAAAGTTTTCTTTTGGAACTTTTCACTGCACATTGTTGTGTGATGTTGTGTTGGAGGATTTTTCACAAATAAGGACAACCGTTGTCTCAAACATCACTTATCACTCATATGGTTATATGTATATATATTTTTTTCAATATCACCTGTCACTTATATGATCATATTGGAGTTTTGCATGCGATATGTATATGATATATTATTTATAGTGCACGTTTTTATTTATTTTATTTAATACTATCGATTAATAAGTGTTTGTTGTATTTATTTATTTATTTATATATGCAAAGTTGATTTCAGTTCCTTATCATTTGCACATTGCACTTTGGATTTATTGTATATGGCACTTTGTTGCACTTCTTTGATATATTGATTTATATATGCAGAGTTGATTTCAGATCTGCATCATTTGCACATTGCACTTTTGATTTAGTGTATATGGTATCACTAGGGTGAACGGACACAATGATACACACCTAAGCGCAGCGCAATTTTTCTATTTATGTTTACTGCACGGCCATGAATACATGATCTGCGTTTGCAGCTGGGCATTTATATTTAATTTTAGTTGGTTCTCTATTAAGGTATTGGATTATTGTGGCTCGCAAGATTTTTTCTTTATTTCGGGACAATATACATCCTTGCTGCACTCCTTTCTCAATTTTGAGCCTGTCAATTGTTCCATGTCTTGTTCTAACTGTTGCTTCTTGACTTGCGTACAGGTTTTCCAGAAGACAGGTGAGGTGGTCTGGTATTCCCATTTCTTTCAGTATTTGCCACATCTTGTTGTGATCCACACAATCAAAGGCTTTACTGTAATCAATAAAGCAGAAGTAGACATTCTTCTGGAACTTCAAAAAAGAAACAAATGCTCCTGTGCTTGAGAAATTGCTGTGCGGCTGATTGAAAACGTATGTCTTCACTGGTCTAGCCACCACATGGGCTGTGCTGCCACTCCCAACAGGTCAAGGAACACTCAAATAGAACTCTAAAAAGAAAAGGAACAGAGGGCTCACAAGTCTAGCGTATTATCTTTGCGACAATTTATTATTTTTGAAAAAGCGTATAAAACAAAGGATTAAAACAAGCAAAATATAAAATCCACCAGATGCTCCATCCAGCATGGTCTGCTGGTCAGTAACAATAGTGGAAGGAAGAGTCCAAAAAACTGACGCATTTTGAGGGATGTTCCTCTTCTTCAGAGCTCTTTTAAAAAAATAATAAATTGTTCCAAAGGTATTGCGCTATTTTTCTGGAACTCCCTTGCTTTCTCCATAATCCAGTGAATGTTGGCAATTTGATCTCTGGTTCCTCTGCCTCTTCGAAATCCAGCTTGTACTTGTGGTAGCTCTCAGTTCATATGTTTCTGAAGTCTAGCCTGTAGAATTTTCAGCAAAACCTTGCTAGCGTGTGAGATAAGTGCGATAGTACCGTAGTTTGAACATTCTTTGACGCTACCCTTCTTTGGTATCGGAATGTAAACTGACCTTTTCCAGTCCTGTGGCCATTGTTGAGTTTTCCAAATTTGTTGGCATATTGATTGCAGCACTTTAACAGCATCATCTTTTAGGATTTTAAATAACTCTGCTGGGATACCATTATTTCTGTAAGCTTTGTTATTAGCAATGCTTTCTAAGGCCCACTTGATTTCTTGGTCTCTTCTGCTTCTGTCAGGTCCTTGCCATTTTTGTCTATTATCATGCCCATCTTTGCACAAAACTTTCCCTTTATATCTCCAATTTTCTTGAAAAGCTCTCTAGTCCTTCCCACTCTGTTTTTTTCCTGTAATTCTTTGCATTGTTGGTTAAGAAGGATGTTTTTGTCTCTTCTTGCTATCCTCTGGAAGTCTGCATTCAGTTGGGTATGTTTTTGTCTTTCTCTATTGCCTTTTGCCTTTGTTCAGCTATTTGTATAGCCTCGTCTAATAGCCACTTTGCTTTCTTGCATTTCTTCTTCGGGATGGTTTACATGGCTGCAACTTGTAGGATGTTACATACTGTTACACACTTCCTTATAGTTCCTCAGGTGATCTGTTTGTCACCTCTACTGAGTATTTACAAGGGATCCAATTTAGATCATATCTGAATTGTCTAGTGGTGTTTCCCACTTTCTTTAATTTAGTCTTAATTTTGCCATAAGAAGCTCATGGTCTGAGCCACAGTCAGCTCCAGATCTTGTTTTAAAAGTAATAATAACTATAAGCGCATATACAGCATACAGTAATCAGAATTAATCAGGTTAGCCAGGCGTATAGTCCATGGCTAAAGTGTTGGCAGCCCAGGGGTTAATAAGGGTCTGACAGTTCAGAGCATGTAAAGTGGGTTACATGGCTAAAGTGTTGGCAGTCCAGGGGTTAATAAGGATCTGACAGTTCAGAGCATGTAAAGTGGGTTGGTGGAGCAGTGGATTTAAGAGGCGGCTGCTGTCCTCAGAGAGCTGGCTCTGTGGTATGCAAGAGAGGGTGAAGAAAGGAAGCGCCACCTGAGTGCAGTATTAGTAGATACTTTTTAATGACACATGATAAAAAACACTTACAAGAGAGACATAAATAAAAGTCTCATCTGTAGATGGGTAATAATGGTGAATTCCTCGGGCTCCAGTCTGGACGATCCGTGACGTCACGCACACCCTCTGTGCGCTCCACGCCGGCCCCAGCTTCTCCCTGATGGCCACAGGACGACCCATCTGCTGAACAGCTTCCACCTGCAGCCTTACACCGCTGGCACACCATCCAGACTGGAGCCCGAGGAATTCACCAGGATTACCCATCTGCAGATGAGCCTTTTATTTATGTCTCTCTTGTAAGTGTTTTTTATCATGTGTCATTAAAAAGTACCTACTAATACTGCACTGAGGTGGCGCTTCCTTTCTTCACCCCCTCCAGGTCTTGTTTAGATGCCTGTATAGAGCTTCTTCTTCTATGGCTGCAGAGAATATAATCAATATGATATTTGCATTGACCATCCAGTGATGTACATGTGTAGAGTAAAGTAAATAATGTGTCCTTCACGCTTGTTGAATGAAAACTTATAAACTTATTTCAAAGTGAAAAATGCATAAAATCGCATAGTGAATTGGTAGCAATATTGCAGCAAAATAAGGGTGTTCACACCAACACTTAATACAGTATATAATAGAGATAAATTTCGCGCAATATTAAATAGAGTAAATAAAATAAATAAACATCCACGTGTATCAAATCAGTGTAACAAATATAAATATAAAATCTAAAATAGTGCCAATTGAGATAGTGGTCAATAGGCTATCACTGCAAGGACCAAATGTCTCTATATTGCAGCATATAGCTGTGGCCACTATCTTCTAATTCTGATAGTTAATTACAAATTTAACGTGGATAAAAAACAATAATTTTTGCAGCCATTATTTAAAAAATAAAATGTGCAAATACGTGCAATAAATCCTATCCTGAGACATCAAGTATAATGACATAAAAACAATTTTTTGTGAAGAAATCCTCATCAGCGCTCTGTTATAATGGGGAATGAAAGTTTTTTAGGAGATAAATGGGTTGCAGCATACAAAAGTCTGTAAATATATATATATGGAGTTCTTCTATTCAATTCTGGCACATAGGGTATAATATGTGTGTGACCCTGCTGGTGGTGTCTCCTCTAATAGTCTCTCAGAACCCTCACCTTAAGATTGTAGGAAAGAAGCATTCAGTAATTAAGGATTTTTGGTGTGGAAGCTGTCACTGGAATCCTTACTTTCTCTGTTACTGATCCTCCATCATTCTTTCTCTGTGCCTCCAAGCTGGTTCTCCTCACATAAAGACACACACTCTCCCCTAGATTCCAGTGACAGCTTCCACACCAAAAATCCTTAATTACTGAATGCTTCTTTCCTAAAATCTGAATCTGAAGGTGAGGGTTCTGAGAGACTATTAGAGGAGACACCACCAGCAGGGTCACACACATATTATACCCTATGTGCCAGAATTGAATAGAAGAACTCCATATATATATTTACAGACTTTTGTATGCTGCAACCCATTTATCTCCTAAAAAACTTTCATTCCCCATTATAACAGAGCGCTGATGAGGATTTCTTCACAAAAAATAGTTTTTATGTCATTATACTTGATGTCTCAGGATAGGATTTATTGCACGTGTATGCACATATTATTTTTTAAATAACGGCTGCAAAAATTATCGTTTTTTATTCACGTTAAATTTGTAATTAACTATCACAATTAGAAGATAGTGGCCACAGCTATATGCTGCAATATAGAGACATTTGGTCCTTGCAGTGATAGCCTATTGACCACTATCTCAATTGGCACTATTTTAGATTTTATATTTATATTTGTTACACTGATTTGATACACGTGGATGTTTATTTATTTTATTTACTCTATTTAATATTGCGCGAAATTTATCTCTATTATATACATGTGTAGAGTAGCCTCTTTGGTTGTTGGAAAAGAGTGTTTGTTATTACCAGTGTGTTCTCTTGACTAAACTCTGTTAGCCTTTGTCCTGCTTCATTTTGTACTGCAAGGCCATATTTACCTGTTATTCCAGATATGTTTTGACTTCCTACTTTAGCATTCCAATCACCCATTATGAGAAGTAGTTGCCTCTTTGGTTCTTGCAAAAGAGTGTTTGTCATTACCAGTGTGTTCTATTGACAAAACTCTGTTAGCCTTTGTCCTGCTTCATTTTGTACTCCAAGGCCATATTAATCCAGATATGCTCTGATCTAATCACCCATTATGAGAAGTAGGAATGATCTGGACACCCCCGCCCCTGTTCAGTTCCCACCAGAACATGCGAACAGGCAAAAAGTTAGAGCGAACATACAAACCCTATTAAATTCTATGAGACACGAACATAAAAAATCAAAAGTACCCATTTTAAAGGCGTATATGCAAGTTATTGCCATAAAAAGTGTATGGGAACCCAGGTACTGCCCTAGGGGACACATATCAATGCAAAAGAAAAAAAAATTCAGGAGCAGTGATTTTAATAATGCTTAAAGTGAAACAATAAAAATGAAATATTCCTTTAAATATAGTGCCTGGGTGGTCCCCTAGTCTGCCTGTAAAGTAGCACATCTGTGTGATGTGTAGAACAGTGCTGCAGTAAAATGTATTTAAGCTAAAAAAAAATGGCGTGGGTTCCCCCCAAAATCATTACCAGACCCTTATCTGAGCATGCAGCCTGGAGAACAATATGGGGGGCGAGCGAGCACCTCCCCTTCCTCCTGAACTATACCAGGTCACATGCCCTCAACATGGGGAGGATGCTTTGTTCCCATGTTGATGGGGACAAGGACCTCTTTCTGACAACCCTGGCCTTTGGTTGTCAGGGTCTGCGGGTGGGGAGATTATCGGAATCTGGAAGCCCCCTTTAACAAGGTGACCCCCAGATCCCGACCCTCTCATCTGTGAATGGGTAAAAATGTCAAATAAGTAAAAACCACAATAGACAGTTTTTGACAATGTACATCCATCTTCAATCACGCCACCCGACAGACCCGAAAAATAGAAAAATAAAACAGAAAAAACTCTGCCTCGATGGAAGGCTTCCTGGCGACTGCTGTCTTTTGGCTTTGACAGCTGTTATATAGGCAAGGGTGGGGCTACTTGCTGATGTAACTGAGTGACCCTGCCCCCTCTAATGTCACATGATGTCAGAAGGGGTGAGGTCACTCAGTTACATCACCGGGTGGCCCCACCCTTGCCTATATAACAGCTGTCACAGCCAAGAGACAGCAGTTGCCAGGAGGCCTCCCATTGAGGCAGAGTTTTTTTTCTTATATTTTTTGGGTTCGTAGGGCGGTGTGATTGAAGATATATGGACATCACTTTTTTTTCTTTTTTAATAAAGGAATTGGCAAAAACTGTCTATTGTGGTTTTTACTTTTTTGACACTTTTTTTGGTGAATGGGTAGGGGTACAATGTACCCAATAACCAATCACATGGGGGCAGGATTTGGGGGCCCCCTTGTTAAAGGTGGCTTCCAAATTTTGACAAACCCCACACCCGCAGACCCCGACAATTGCCAGGGTTGTCGGGAAGAGGTCCTTGTCCCCATCAACATGGGGACAAGGTGCTTTGGGGGAGGTCCCCAAAGCACCCTCCCCATGTTGAGTGCAAGCGTCCTGGTATGGTTCAGGGGGGGGCGCTCGCTCGTTCCCCCCCTTTCCTGGGCTGCCAGGCTGCTTGCTCGGATGAGGGTCTGGTATGAATTTTGGGGGGGATCATGCTTTTTTTTTTCTTACTTATCATAGGTTTACCCTTAACCACTTCAATGCACTTTATTATATAGTCTGTAATGACTGCACTGTATATATACAGTATCTCACAAAAGTGGCTACACCCCTCACATTTCTGTAAATATTTTATTCTATCTTTTCATGTGACAGCACTGAAGAAATGACACTTTGCTACAGTGTAAAATAGTGACTGTACAGCTTGTATAACAGTGTAAATTTGCTGTCCCCCCAAAATAACTCAACACACAGCCATTAATGTCTGAACCGCTGGCAACAAAAGTGAGTACACCCCTTAGTGAAAATGTCCAAATTGGGCCCAATTAGCTATTTTCTCTCCCCAGTGGTGTCATGTGACTCATTAGTGTTACAAGGTCTCAGCTGTGAATGGGGAACAGGTGTTAAATTTGGCGTTATTGCTCTCACTCTCTCATACTGGTCACTGGAAGTTCAACATGGCACCACATGGCAAAGAACTCTCTGAAGATCTGAAAAAAAGAATTGTTGCTCTACATAAAGATGGCCTAGGCTATAAGAAGATTGGCAAGACCCTGAAACTGAGCTGCAGCATGGTGGCCAAGACCATACAGCGGTTTAACAGGACAGGTTCCATTCAGGCCTTGCCATGGTCAATCAAAGAAGTTGAGTGCACATGCTCAGCATCATATCCAGAGGTTGTCTTTGGGAAATAGACGTATGAGTGCTGTCAGCATTGCTGCAGAGGTTGAAGGGGTGGGGGGGTTAGCCTGTCAGTGCTTAGACCATACGCCTCACACTGCATCAAATTGGTCTGCATGGCTGTCGTCCCAGAAGGAAGCTTCTTCTAAAGATGATGCACAAGAAAGCCTGCAAACTGTTTGCTGAAGACAAGCAGACTAAGGATATGGATTACTCGAACCATGTCCTGTGGTCTGATGAGACGAAGATAAACTTATTTGGTTCAGATGGTGTCAAGCATGTGTGGTGGCAACCAGGTGAGGAGTACAAAGACAAGTGTGTCTTGCTTACAGTCAAGCATGGTGGTGGGAGTGTCATGGTCTGGGGCTGCATGAGTGCTGCTGGCACTGGGGAGCTACAGTTCATTGAGGGAACCATGAATGCCAACATGCTCTGTGACATACTGAAGCAGAGCATGATCCCCTCCTTTGGAGACTGTGCCGCAGGGTAGTATTCCATCATGATAACAACCCCAAAAACACCTCCAAGATGACCACTGCCTTGCTAAAGAAGCTGAGGGTATATGTGATGGACTGGCCAAGCATTTCTCCAGACCTAAACCCTATTAAGCATCTGTGGGGCATCCTCAAATGGAAGGTGGAGGAGCGCAAGGTCTGTAACATCCACCAGCTCCGAAATGTTGTCATGGAGGAGTGGAAGAGGACCCCAGTGGCAACCTGCGAAGCTCTGGTGAACTCCATGCCCAAGAGGGTTAAGGCAGTGCTGGAAAATAAAGGTGGCCACACAAAATATTGACACTTTGGGCCCAATTTGGACATTTTCACTTAGGGGTGTACTCACTTTTGTTGCCAGCAGTTTAGACATTAATGGCTGTGTGTTGAGTTATTTTGAGGGGACAGCAAATTTACACTCTTATACAAGGTGTACACTCACTACTTTACATTGTAGCAAAGTGTAATTTCTTCAGTGTCGTCACATGAAAAGATAGAAAAAAAATATTTACAAAAATGTGAGGGGTGTGTATATATATATATATATATATATATATATTAATACATTGCCTGCACTGTATATTTATTCTACACTGACTGCACTGTGTGTGTGTGTGTGTGTGTATATATATATATATATATATATATTAAACTGTCTGCACGCCACTAACTGACCTGCCTAATCTAGCTCAAGTTCTCTCAATCTCTCCACGTTATTTCACTACATACGGTCACCATGTAAGCAGCCTTATATAGTATGGGGTGTGCAGATCGCGCTGTGATTGGCCAAAGCATGCAGGTCAGGTGCATGTTTTGGCCAACCAGCAGCCGTCAATGCACTCCACTGGCAGTGCATTATGGGGTGCTCCACGGCACTCAAATTTGCCATGAACGCCCCATATTTCAGTTTGTTTGCGGACAAACACCCAATGTTCGAGTCAAACTTATGTTTGATTCAAACATCGGGACCATCCCTAGTTCTAAAAGGTGTCGTAGATCTTCATAAAAACGGTCAACGTCAGCTTGTTCAGCATCAGAGGTTGGTGTATAAACTTGTTTTTTGTGATGTTGAGTGGATTGCCTTGGATACAGCTGAGATTCTGTTCCCAATCACCTAATGACTTTAATAGCCTCTGATTATCTATCACAGTGATCAGTCACAGTGTTTTTTTTTCTCCTCTGAATGGATAGAAAGATACATTTTACCTTTTTATCCCTCCCAGCGAAGGAAAATGTAAACAAACAAAAGTGTGTAAAAAAAATAAACAATACTTAAAAATAAAAATAAAATAGATCAGGGTTTGATCTAGTTCAGTGTCAGGGTCAATGGTCAAGGTCATAGTCAAAAATTAAGGTCAAAGGTCGGGGTCAAAGGCCAGGAGCCAGTGTATTTTAGGTAGGAAAAAACATTTTTAAATCAATATCAGGGTCAGTTAGTGTGTGTCAGTGTGTTTTAGGTAAGATTTAAAAAAGCAGAATGTACACCATTGTTTCTGGGTATGTGGTATTGCTGTGATCGTCAGGAGCACAGCAATTGTTTTGTTATTTTTCATGTTCATGTCCCATAGACTTTAACGGTGTTCGTGTGTTCTTCCAAATTGTTTGCCTGTTGGGGTGTTCTGGTGCGAATCGAACCGGGGGTGTTCAGCTCATCCTTAGTGCTCATAGAACTAGCAGAGCTGTATCAGAAACCAAAAAGGAAACACAGTGTGTGTTCTGACATTAGGCCTATAAGAACATTATATAAATATATAAAGCAGTGGCCAGTGTAAGATTGATGTACATGCACACGGGGGCCTCCAGATGCATTAAAACTATAACAACAAGGAAACTGGGATTGGGTAGATTACCAGACCGACCTCCTGGTTTGAATTATTTAGATGGAGTTTCTGGGTGTACATCACAGAAATGACTTAAGATGAAAAAGAATGAAAAGAGAAAGGAAGAGAGAGAGGAGAGGGGGAAAAAAAGGGGGGGCATGATAGGGGGAAGGGAAGAAAGGGAGCTAGGATGGAGCCCCTCTCCCACTCTTCCTTTTTATAGTGGTAACTCCCTAAATACACAATAGCACAAGCGCCCTACCATTCTCCTTGTTTTGCAGATTAGAATGAGAGCATGGGTCTCAGCTTAGGAGATGGTGTACAGTTTTACTGACACATGTCAAAGTTGCAAAACTGTATTCAGGTTAGGATTTATTTTACCTTCATCATGAAGGGGTTAAAAGTTCAAAAAGTGAAGTGAATAAAAAAATTATAATTACATGATTTTACTTCCTGTTAGATTGCCTCCAATAAACCTCCAAGAGCCAGGGGTTACCCAGGACAACTCTGGCGCCACCCTGATTAGTGAGAGTACTAAGAAATGTGAAAGTCTTCTCACTAATCAGAGAATCATGGTAATGAAACTGTTTTACAGTGGTTTGCCTCTCATGAAAGTACAGGTGAGTCAAATGCAGGGATACAGGCTTGAAATATGGAAAGTGTGGTAATGGAATTTTCTATGTCTAAAGAGGTGGTCTATGAATCAGATAATGTTCCTGGCAGGATTGGGGAGAAGTTCAAATATGCTTACTCTGAGAGGACTATAGTAGATATGAAAAAAAAAATGCCTTGGGAGGACATCAGGCTATTATAGCAGTTGAAGATGCGTTTTTAAACCCTGAGCACTATAGGTTTAAACTCTGAATCAATTAAATTACAGAAAGTACTGTATCCCAGGTACTAATTTTCTTAAGCCAAAACAAGTGAATAAATGCTCTCATGTTTTAGTAAATACATCTTTTAGAACTCCCGGAGAAGGAAAGGGCAGACTGAAGGAGATACTAAGTGGATTAATAGTGTTTCTGTAAATACTTTCTTTTGCTATTTTCAATAAACCAGACAAAGCCATTCTGGTGTTAGACAACTTGTGCTGTGCTGAGTTGCTTCATTAGTTAACTTGTGATGCTCTGGGAATCCTTTGTCATGTATTAAATGTTTTTTTTTGTAGAAAAGACACATATAATATAGTTTCAAATTTTACAGAATTTAACCTATAGTGTTATTCCCTAAGTTAGTCAGTTTGCAACATTGTAATGTAACCAAATATAATTATTTGCCAAAACGTCCATCTATTAACATAGTCTAATCCATAGTTCTTTTTCCAACATTGTTCCCAAAATGTTATATGGAAATCCACGACTGTGAATGGTTCAGTTGCCTAGGAATTAGGCTCACCATATATATTCAGACCTCTTGTGTTAAAAGGTTAGATATCCCAACATCCAGTACTATCTAGCAGCATCCATAATAGCTTACAATATACTGTATATAATTGGAAATGGTAATTTTGTGTGCCAACAAGACAATGACAACCCAGATAGTCTAGTAACCGTTATTGCTTAAAAATTAATCAATAGAACATACATACAAATTCTCTTTTACAGATGATAAATTGCATTTGATAAAATAATCTACACCCCAACTATTGCTTCTAATGTGCTCACGCCGCTCCTTCTAACTGACACATTTCATCATATATAGAGTTTGTAAATCACTAGTCTATATGTGACAAAATATGTTAGGTGGAGGATGTATGCATATGTGCATATTTATGCCTTACATATGCACACAGCTAAAAACATAGTAATAATGTCCTAATAATAATATAATATATAATATAATATAATATAATATAATAATCTCAGTAAAAGGAGTATGCAAAGTAATACAAGGTAATTTCTATCAAGAAAAAGACAAAGAATCTTCGTCAATATTTTAAGTGAATCACATTAATGTGTCCATCTGGCATATCATGACATATATCTAAAATAGGTATACAATAGGATTACAGAAGTTACACTGACATTTGTAAAGATCTGTCCTGAATTTTAGTCCAAATAAAATATAAAAAAAGGATGATGCATAATCAATGCAGTGGTATTTATGTATTTATTATTATTCATTTAATGACAATATTATTTGTTTAAAGGCCTTTTTTTACCAAAACAATATATCCACTGGCACTATTCTTTTATGAGAGTAGAAATAGCATATTGCATTGTGAACAATATTTTCTTTACTCATGAAAAAATGAATCCACCTACTGATGCAGCGAATATAGAGAAATGAATGAGATACATTTTTCTATTTCTGTAGATGTGCTCAATTGCCTTTAGTTGAATACACAGTTAATGACTCATTCTAATTTCTTTTCTAGAATTAAACAGTTTTGTTATTAGTAACAATAAGCTCAGATGCAGTTATACAGTTTTTAAGGGACTTCAGAAATCATATGATACCAGTAATTTGATTTCCAACTGTATAATGCACACACATATTACTTTATAGAGTACATGGAAGCACAGTTCCTGCTCCTGCAGGGTTGACAATGCCCCGGCGATCTCTCTATTTGGTCGTGGGGCCAGACTTTAACGTTTATTGTTTCCAGTAATTTCTTCAAACAAGTTGTATATAACAGCAATCAAAGAGAACTCTGTGTTACAACTAACACAACCTTTGTGGGCTCATATCTGCTAAACGTTGAGAATAAGTCAGAATGCCTCCTTTAGTATTGGTCATATTTCCTACAAATTGGCTTCTCTTGTATACCAGTCAAACCAAGACTTCCACTTTTGATTAATCTTTTCATAGTTTCCTGTAGATGAGGAATGTAAATGTTCATATGTGCTGTGTGTATGTATAGTTTGTATTACTTCAGCAATATTTGGTATGTTTGGATCCTTCCAGTGTCTTAAATAGATGGGTTGATAGTAGTATATTTGATACCACTATCCTGTATTGTGAGGGAATGTTATTTAACTCTAGTGAGAGTACTGCCATACCTGGACTAAGTGACACTTTATTGCCTGTAGTTTTGAATATTAGCCCTTCTATTCGGTACCAGAGTGGCCTTAGGTTTGGGCAAGCCCACATGATATGAAGTAGTGTTCCCTTGTACCCGCATGTCCTCCAACAGTTGGGAGAAGCCTCTTGGGTATATTTTTGCAATACAGTATCACGGTCAAGTACCATCTAAGAATTCATTTCTGTTGCATTTGCCATAGATTTGTGCTCTTTGTGGAATTGTATATGGGGTGAAGTGTTTTTCCCATTGCTTGGTTGGGTATTCTACACCTAATTCCTGTTCCCAGGCTAGCATTGATTGAGATTTCGTACATATGTCTTTTTCCTGAAGATATATATATTGATATACCTTTATTCACTGGTGGGTTTTGTTGGTAAAATTGGGTTATCTGTTCTGGAAACAATGTAGATATTTGGGAATTATTTTTAAGTAGGTGGACTATCTGGAAGTATTTATATTGTTCTTGTAAAGGTAGCTGGTATTCTCTTTGTAGGATGTTAATTTTTTAATTTCTCTGCCATCTAGTATGTCTTCTAAATAGGTGATACCCTTTCCCATCCATGACTTAAAATTGCTATCAGGTATTATGTGCTCTATTGCTGGGATGCACCCATGCTCTTAATGATGCTAAAATTGGTGTGGAGAGTTTGTGATCTAACGATACGTTGTGGTGTACGGTCCTTATGAAGTCTCGTAGGTTGCCTTTTGGTATTTGGGCTTTTTCTATTTCTTTCCACACTGGATCAGAGTCCGGTACCATCCAGTGTTGAATCTGTGTTAATATGGTTGCAAAGTAGTAGTCTTGCAAGTAAACGTGGCCTATTCCGCCCACTTTTCTGTGTTTGATTAACTGGCTGAATACGCATCTAGCCCTCCTTCCCTGCCAAAGGAATTTGTTCAGGATCTGCTGAAGGGTATTAAAGAATGAGTTGGGTATTGTGATCGGCAGTGTCCTAAAAAGATACAAAAATTGTGGTAGAATTTACATCTTAAATGCTGCTAGTCTGCCCAACAATGATAGTTCAAGTGAGGCAAATTTGTTCAGCTTGACCTGTAAAGCTTTAAGGAAAGGTATATAGTTGGCTGTGATGAGGTCTTCTAATTTAGGGGTTAGTTTAATACCCAGGTACTTAATACCTTCTTTTTCCCATATGTATGGAAACTTTAGAGCTCATTTTTGTCTGATTTCTTCTGGTACACCCAAGTTTAGGATATAAGATTTGGACCCATTTACCTTGTAGTACGATACCCTATTAAATGTTTGAAGTGCTTGATGAACTGTTGGTAAGGAGCTTTCTACTTTTGAGAGCATCAAAATGATGTCATCAGCAAATAGACTTATGGTGTGATGTCTCTGTCCTACTTGTATACCATTTATTTGGGGGTGTGATCTTAGGAAGGTTGCCAAGGGCTCCATCATCAAATTAAAAATTAGTGGGGAGAGAGGGCAGCCTTGTCTTGTCCCGTTAGTAATATCAAATGGAGTAGACAGCGCCCCGGAGATGTATACCTGGGCTGACGGGTGCGTGTACAATGCCATAATGGCTGAGTATATGGTACCACTAAAACCAAATCTGGACAACACCTGGGCCAGGAACTACCAATGAATCCTTCTCTGCATCCAAAGCTAGGAGCAGAGAAGGTGTTTTGTTCCGATCATTCATGTGCATTACATTTATTAGGCGCCGGGTGGCATCTGCAGTCTGCCTTCCCTTCGTGAAGCCTGACTGATCCTTATCAATGAGTACAGGCAGTATATCCATCAATCTAGAGGCCAATAGTTTAGCGTATATTTTGACATCATTGTTTAACAATGATATCGGCCTAAAATTTTGTGGGATATCTGGCTCCTTTCCCGGTTTAGGTAGGGTGACTATCGATGCTTTGAGCATCTCCGGGGGAAATGAAATGCCTGGAGATTTATTGAGTGGGAGAGTTTGTATGATCTGACGTACTTCTGATTCCGTGATGGGACATTCACAGTGTCAAGCTGTACAGAGGATAATTTGGGAAGTCAATGTTACTATCCGCTGCTGCCTCCTCCTCTTACATCTTGCCCCTTGCTGTATCAAGATACCCCTCATGAAGGCCTTATGAACATTCCACACAATAAAGGGATCAGAGACTGAGTCCTGATTATTTTCAAAAAATTCTTTCATCTGACCTTCTATTCTATACTTGGTCGGAGCATCCTGGAAAAGCCTTGGGTTTGCTCTCCAAATAAATGTAGGGTTGTGGGTGGTACTGTCTCCCACTATTAGCTTTACCGAGGCATGGTCTGACCAAGTAATGTTATTTATCTTTTAGTCTTTGATGACGCCCTGGGGGAGGGGCGAAACGCGTCGACGCAACATCCTGCCTACGCCTGTAAACTAGTGACATCACTTCTTGGAGTTGGTGGAACGCACGCCGTTCAGCGGCGAACACCGACCAAGTATCTGAATGCCTGCTCTGCACATCGGTTCCGTGAGTAGCGCTTATATGCGCAGGTGATCTCACGGTGTCATAAGGTTCTATACTATATGTCTTCTCTTTTCTTTTGGTGGAACGCGAGCTTTGTGGTCCTAAAAGTTTCTTCTCAACCATCACTAACATCAGCCTACCTTCTTGCCCAGACTTATCATATAATTTGATGTTTATTCTTCATAGAGGTTCACTTCATTGTTATTTGTGATCATGAATATATGGGAATACATATATATTTTTTTTTGCATCAGTATAGCGATATTTTATCGCCTTATAGCCGCATAGTGTTTGGGTGTGTGTGTTTTTTTGGAACCGTTACCATTACACACTACATTTATCATTGAATATCTTTGAAACAACTTTGTTTTATTTGTCACAATGGAGACCTTATCTTTTATGGGACTTTTTTGAGACTGTTTATTTATTTTCTACTATCTAAATATTATCCATTCATCCACACTCTGTGTGATCACGTTTGTTGCAGTATTTTAACTTGCTACTTTATTGATTGATTTGTTTCCTTTTTGGATGGGATGTTTTGGAGACTGCTCTATGTAAATATATTGCTTTACTTCGGGATTATTTTGTGTACACCCTGCTAGATCACATATGTTGCTATTTATGGTTTATTTTTTCATTAGACACATTTCTAGTCCTATTTAATTTAGGTTTGATATCATCAGATCGTGATTTTTATCCTGTGAAAATTACACTTATTGTTTCACTAGTGAATCTGCACTTATCACTCATCTATTTTTTGATTGCTGCACTAATTATTATAATTTCAGATAGTTTAATAGGTTATGTTTTAATTTGGATTCACTTATTTGAGTAGTGGTTTGAAGATCTGTTTAAACTGTGGAGTCTGTGGTTCTATTTTTCCATTTATTGTTTCAGATTATTTTTATTAGTATTCCCATTTTGTGATTTATCATAGTCATTTCAATTTTTTTGATGCAATATTGGCTTTTCTGTGACCTTTGATTGCACAAATTAGTGGAAGATTAAGCAATTAGACATTATCGATACCTGGAGATCTGGTTGTGTAACCTCTTGGTATGGTTTGGAGGTTTTACATATTTTAATTAGCGCCGCAGATTTACCCCCCCTTTTTTAGTAATTGTCTTTAGGTGTGTGAACACTCTTATTTGTGGCTGCTAATTCTTTTTATTTCATTTTTGACGTTGTTGAGGTTATTTTATATTTATTGTTGGCTTTTTAATATTTAATATTTTGGTGTGCGCACAAGTACCTATTACCTTGTTTTTTTGGATTATCCATCTAGACCACATTATTTGTGTGTATATATATATATTTTTGATTTGATCTCTATCACATTGGAGTCACCCAGATTGATAGTATATTTGTGCACAATTTCACCTAGCACACAGAAAACTGTGCAATTTTTATATTTTAATTTATATTTTTTATTTTTTATTTTTTCATATCCACAACTATTTGCATGGTGTATTTATTATTTGATCTTTTCATATTTCATAGTTATTTATTTGGTGAGTTGCCAGCGCAGATTTTCGTTTACATATTTATCTTTACAGTTTTGCATTTGAATAGTAACCACTTATCTACCAAAAACAAATCTTTTCTACTGTATGACCTGTGTCTGTTCGAGAAGAATGAATAATCCCTCTCATTCGCATTAAGGCATCTCCAAGAATCGTACAGTTCGTGGTTACATATTACCGAGTTCAGTGAGGATGGAAGACATTTTGGTTTAGAGGTGGAGTCCAGCATTGGGTTGGGAACCACATTGAAGTCCCCACTCAACACCAACATAACCTGCTGGGTAGACTGGATCTTCTTCATCATCTTGTTAACAAATCTGATCTGTCCTGTGTTAGGGGCATAGATGTTCGCCACTGTGTATGTGCTAGAGTTTATGTCGCTTACCAGAATGACGAAGCGACCTTGTGGGTCAACATTAATCTTGTGAATTTTGAAGGCAACTGTATCTCTAATTGCCACCATCACCCCTTTCTTTTTTATGTCTGCATTAGCGTAATATATGAATGGGAATTTAGGATGTGTAAATTTAGGAGGGGACTTGGAGGCAAAGTAAATCTCCTGAATGCATAAAATGTCACAATTATGTTGGAGGGCTTTCTTCCAGAGGCACCTGCGCTTGGCTGGGTGATTTGATCCCTTAGCATTCATGATCAGGAAGTTCAGCGCCATTGTGGATTGATGTTGTGGTGCTGGATGTTGTTTAAGAAAAATGGATCACTTACATTCAGTAATGTCCCAGACTGTGACTGGAGAACTCGTGAAGATTTGGGATGTTGTAGTGGTCGCAGTAGTCGTTGGCCGGTACATCTGATGTGCGATAAAGAGAAGAGGGCACTTCTGACTGATGGAAGAAAAAAACAAGTTGAACTGGAACATGCACATAACAAGTAAATGGCTAATAGCTAAACAACAAAAATGTAGGGGTGGGTGTGGCTCATGGCTACTCAAAGGCAAAACGGGTGGAGTAAAAAGGAAGAACAAAAAGGATCTGATAACTCAGTTCAGTCCCTGGTTAAATCCTTCCCAGCAGTGAAGTGTGATTTAGGTGACATACTCATATCCAGGTTAGTTGTGGGTTCGAGCATTCTTGTGGTTTACCATACGCCATTCAGACTCAGGGCTTCTATTGCCGCCATTCTGACGTTGTGGTAGGGAAGGGTCTGGAATTATCCCCCATGCATTGAGCAAGATCATACCTTTGGCTGCTGTTTCCATGACATAGTCTTTACCATCTTTCGTGACAATAAGTTTTGTTGGGAAACCCCATTTGTAACTCAGCTTGTGGTTCCTGAGGGCCTTAGTTATTTTATTCAGGTTCCTGTGCTTTTGAAGAGTAAACTGGGATAAGTCAGCGTATAACTGTAGGTTGGAGTATGGCGCATGGATCTGATCCCTCTGCCTGGATATCGCCATTAGTTTCTCCTTGGTGTGGTAGAAATGAAGCCTCAGTATGACATCTCTAGGGATAGTATCAGAGGGATAAGTTGGTTTAGGGAGGCGGTGAATTCTATCCACTATGAAATCAAGAGCGGACATGTGAGGCAGAATTTTAGTAAATAATTTGGAGACATATTTACGCAGATCGTGTTGTTGAACAGATTCTGGTATCCCCCTTATCTTAACCTTCTTCCTCCTAGATCTGTCCTCTATGTCAGCCATTTTAGCTTTTATTGCCTCCAACTCATCCTCATTGTTTTCATTTGCATCAACTAGATCGTTATTTGTTGTGGCATAATCCCCCATTTTGTTTTCAATGTGAGCCACTCTGTCTGTCACTGATCCCAGATCTATTCTAAATTTATGCACACATGAAATCATGTCTGAATGTAATGAACTCCTGAGGGAGACTAACATCTCTTTAAGTACAGTGTCCATCACAGGTTGATTGCTTGTGGGGAATGTGTCAATGGAGTCTGGCAGCTCCCTGGTGTCATCCCCTGAGTCACCTCATTTTCAGCATCCGCTGCATACAGCCGAAATCTGGCCTTTTCTGGACTCCCTGATAATGGTGTAGCTGGGGGAGAGTAAGAGGCTTTAGGGGGACTGCATCGTTTTTGTGTATTCCCCTTCTGTGCTGTTCGATTCTGGAATCCAGATGCTGGTGCGGATGAGGGGCCGGCGCCATTTTGCCTAGGCTCCGGAGGGAAGAACTCTGTCAGCTTCTGAGGCTGCTTCTCTTCCTTTTTTCGCCTGGTCATAGTGGCTGTCTGTGCTGCTGATGCCATGGACTCAGATCACCAGGTTTTGGAAATTATAACTGGCCTGGGTGGTGTCTTTGTGTCGTTCTAAATCCGCTAATACCGGAGCTCCGCTGTTATGCTGCCATCGCGGTCTCCGGCTAGCTCCGCCCCTGAGATGATATTTTTTCCAAACGCACAATTGGGCCCGAAAAACTGAAGCCATTACTCTGAATAGCCAGGACAAACTGATGTTGTCGAAAGCCTTTTCGCCATCAAGTAACACTATGGCAACGTCTTGGTCAAGGTCTGATCTAGCGTATTCTAGTGCCATCAAAACCTTACGCATGTTTAGGGTGGCCGAACATCCCGGGACAAAGCCAGATTGGGCTGGGTGTAATAGAGAGGGGAGTAGAGGAGCCAAGCACTATGCAATTATTTTGGATAGGATTTTGACGTCCACATTGATTAGGGAGATTGGGTGGTAGGATCCCAGGATTAAGGGATCTTTACCTTTTTTGGATATTAATCTAATATGTGCCTGTGTTCCTATAGGGAGATAGGGGCCACCATCCCACATAGCTGCATAGACATGTTTTAGGATGTCAGGGAGAAAGTCTTTTGTTAATTTATAGAATTCAGCCATATAGCCATCTGGGCCTGGTGCTTTGGCAGATGCCAGAGATTTGATTGTTAGTTGGATGTCTTCAATGGTGATGGGAGCATTAAGGGCCTCCAGATGTACATCCTGAAACCTGGGCAAACGTATCTTAGCTAGAAGGACTTCGGCAGTCGTTTGGTCATTCAGGTCCGCAGAGTATAAAGTTGTGTAGTAGCCTGCTAGTAGTTTACTAATTTCGGTAGATGAGATAGTTAGGGTGCCAGCCATATTTTTTAAGGCAGAGATATGGGTGGGTCGTCTTGGCCCTGAGCAGAGCATCGGCAGCAGTTTGCCCGCCTTGTTACCAAACCTATGAAAGTGTAAAGTGGAATAAGAGGTTTTAGCCATCTCTTGCGTTGGGCTTTTCTCCAGGGATGTATGTTGCCGGGGGGGTACGGTTAAGTGTAAGTAGTTTGTGTGCTGAGCGTAAAGCTTCACTATCTCACATGTAATGTTGCTTGGCATGTTTTTTAAATTGGGTGGTATAGGAAATGATTTTCTCCCTTAGGAAGGCTTTGCCAGCCTCCCAGAAGAGATTTGGTTCAGTAAGGTGTGTCACGTTTGTAGAGGCATATTCTGTCCATGCTTCTTAGAGCATGTGGCAAAAGTCCTCATTGTCTGCTAGTTAGGAAGGAAAGCGCCATATGGGCAAGGGAGAAGAAGGTTGGGTATTGGTCATGTGTATTGCGATGGGGCTGTGATCCGTAATTCTGGCATCGCTGATTTCCAAGTCGCATAGCATCAGTAGAAATGCGGGAGAGGCAAAAAAATAGTCGATGCGGGAAAAGGAGTTCTGGGGGGGCGAGTAAAAGGTATATTCTCGGTCTGTCGGTTGCATTAAATGCCATACATCTACCAAGTGCATGGAAGCAATGGACTGTGCTAGAAGTGTCGAGGCCAGAATTGGTGGGGTAGATTTGTTTGGCCTGTGCGGTCAGCTAGTATAGACATAACCGAGTTAAAGTCTCCGCCTACTAAGTGTAGAGTCCAAGGGGCATCTAGTACCCATTTCACCATGTCCTGAAAGAATGAGGTGTCTGGAGAGTTGGGAGCATATATATTACTGATAGCTACTTCCTTGTTAGCTAGGGTCATACGTAATGTCATTTTGTCAGTCTTAATATCTTTGATAGTATGTTTCAGGTTTTTGTGGAGTAAGATAGCTACTCCAGCTTTACGGCCTATGGCGGGTGAGCCATATACGGTTCCTACCCATAATTTTCATAGACAGGTCAAATTGTTGGCAGATAGACGTGTCTCTTGAAGCAATGCCACATTCGTCTGAAGACGCTTCCCTTTAATGTTCCATGAGACAATCTTTAGGTGGTTCCCAGCAGTTGAAGAAGCCATGTCTGGTGTGGAGGAATGCATTGAGTTTGAAGTGTGCAATAGAACCTCCCTTCAGGCATTGCATCATCAATCTGAGAGTCACTTTATTATTGTAGGTTTCCTGAGGGTATAGGTACAAAACACGTATTTATAAATATCACATATATATTCGCTTCCCGACCGTCTCACACAGATATATTGCAGCAGAAGGGCACGTACAGGCAGATTCACAAACCTGTACGTTGCCCTTTAAGAGGTGGGTTGCGGGCATGCGCCCGTCGCCGGTGGTGCGCACGCTTGCTCATTGGAAGCTTTATTACCACGATCGTGTGTCCCGCTGAATCGATGTCCGCGGGGATACCCGTGATCGTCTCATGGAGAGAAAGAACGGGGAAATGCTAATATAAACAAGCATTTCCCCATTCTGCCTAGTGACATTGTCACTGATCACAGCTCCCTGTAATCGGGAGCGGTGATCAGTGTAGTGTCACACACAGCCCCTCCCCCCACAGTTAGAATCACTCCCTAGGACACACTTAAACCCTACAGCGCCACCTAGTGGTTAAACCCTTCACTGCCAGTCACATTTACACAGTAATCAATGCATTTTTAATTGCACTGATCGCTGTATAAATGTTAATGGTCCCTAAATTGCACCAAAAGTGTCCGATCTGTCCACCATAATGTTGCAGTCATGATAAAAATCATTGATCGCTGCCATTACTAGTTAAAGAAATTATTAATAAAAATGCCATAAAACTATCCTCAATTTTGTAAATGATATAACTTTTGCGCAAACCAATCAATAAACGCTTATTATGATTTTTTTGCCAAAAATATGTAGAAGAATACGTATCGGCCTAAACTGAGGAAAAAAAGTGTTTTTTTATATATTTTTGGGGGATATTTATTATAGCAAAAAGTAAAAAATAATGTGTTTTTTTTAAAATTGTCGCTATTTTTTTGTTTATAGCGCAAAAAATAAAAACCACAAAGGTGATCAAATACCACCAAAAGAAAGCTCTATTTGTGGGAAAGTAAATAAATAAGTGCAGCGCTAAGGTTTACTAAATAAAAAGTTCAATAAAGTTCATATGTTCATGAATAGTAACACATGTAGATAAAGAGACACACAGACGTCACTGGTGATATAAGGTGCTTCATGCAAAAGTTTAAGGTGATCCTTGATCCGTGCTCACACCATTTGTTTAGTCAAACTGCTCACCTTGCTGACTAGACCCCTGAGCTAACAGGAAGGTCATGAGAGCTTTCACCACCTCCGGTGGTAATGGTAAACTTGTAGATGGAAGATGGACACCTCTCAGACTCCGCAGATAAGCCTTATGACTCTCCCACAGCAACATAAAACATAAAGAAAAAATCTAGTGCTCTCTGTATGACTAGTAAAAAAGTAGCATTTATTAAAAGACGGGTACTCACATAAATAGCACTTAATCCAAGTGCTAGGATATCAAGCATAGAAAGATTGGTAACAGCAAAGCTGGTAAGGTGGCCGTAGTGACATTAAGATGAACTCCCGCACGCGTATCGTCCATAGGACTTCCTCAGCGATAGTGGAGTCTCGAAATGCCACTATAGTTTAAATAGATAGCCCCTTATCACACTCACCTGTGTAATTGGAGAACAAGCGGTAAGTATCTAATCAGGACGCACCACTTACTAACAGGAAGTGTGTATCCAGAGAGGTTGCCATGGCGATCACTGGAGCGCGTCATACAGCGAGGAACCCCTTGCCACACTCACTTGTGTAGTTAAAAAACGAGTGGTAGGCATCCAATCAGGACGCACCACTCGCTAATAAGAAGTGTGTATCCGAAGTGGTTACCATAGCAATCACTGTAGCGCGTCATGCAGCGAGAAGCCCGTATGACAATCAGACTGTGTATTAAAAAGAACCGAGCGGTAAGCGTCCTATCAGAACGCACCACTCGGACATAGGAGAAGTTTGATAGGCTGTATCTTCATAGTGGTCATAGCGCCGCGACGGCGCAGCGGCATGTCAACGTGACAGCGGATCACATGACCACGCTCCTCAGGAGATACCGCCCACCTCGGACAGGCGTACGCGAGGCTGCAGTCTGTTTACATGTAACCATAGTGATCCGGCGTCGCGTCCGCAAAGCGGCAACACTCACGCCAGTCATCCTCACATTATACCGCCTCCCAGAGGCAGAGTAACCATACAGCCTTCAGCGTGTGTGGTTGTCTCAGCAGCCAAAATAATGTGTGGGCTGGGTACATACCACATCACTGCTGGGGACCAAATAACATTCAAAGATAGATGTATACCATACCAGGCTTAACGGTACCCACCCTACATTAAAAAAGGAAGAGTCTCCTGGGAACCAGCCTGGCCTAAGGCTCCCTCAAATTAGGAATTAATGATAATGTCTACATAATCTGTAGTCACCAATACTAACCCCTCATCCGGCATCAGAGGTGCACACAATATTTAAAGGTGTAGCCGGATGAAAACAATACCTAAACAGGTGTCCAATAAAAGACATCCTAAAAAAAACCGTTAAAATTAATAAGAAACTATTTAAAATAATTTAGAATAATCTTAATTAGTCACTACGGCCACCTTTTACAATCACCCAAATATCACAAAAAAAAAAAAAAAAAAAAAAAAAAAAAAAAAAAAAAAAAAATTAACGATCAGAAATAAAACAATTCAAATCAAACTCGACATTGAGCCCCGTAGGTACTCCCACATGTGTTTCATAAATCCAAAAAGACTCACGGCGGCTCAATTGCCTAATGAAATTGCCGCCCCTCCAATGGGGTGTTACTTTTTCCACTCCCCAAAACTTTAGTTTAACAGGACTGCGTTTATGAAAGAGTTTAAAATGTTTGGAAACATTGTGAGAATCTAGGCCCTTCTTGATATTGGTGATGTGTTCACCAATACGTATGTGAAGGGACCTAGATGTTCTGCCCACATATTGTAGGCCACATTCACATTCCATGATATAAACGACTCCTGATGTCGAACATGTGATGAAATCCCTAATTTGATAAACCTTATTTGTGGCTGTAGCTACAAACTCTTTACGTTTTTTCATATTGCCCTTGGTTTGTTTGCATGATGGGCAACGCCCACATGCATAGAAACCAGTCATGATGTTCGAAATCCTATTTACACAGGAGAGAGGTGGATCTATTACGCCAGGGGCCAATTTATCTCTTAAGGACGGTGCCCTCTTGTAGACAAACAGGGGGTATTCCGGGAGTACAGGGCCCAAAGTTTTATCCTGTCTGAGAATGGGCCAATATTTCCGGACTATTTTTTCAAATTTTTTGTATTGAACATTGTAGTCCAAGATCATTCTAATATTGCCCGTACCTTCGCGTTTCGCCCTGGGGCCACTGGATACCAGTGTCTTTCTCTCTAAACCTCGAACGGTCTCTATATGTTTATCAATATCGGTTTTGTTATAACCCTTTTGGACAAAACGGGCAGATAGAACCTCAGATTGTTCCAGGAAGTGATGCTCATGCGTACAGTTCCGCCTAATCCGTACAAATTGCCCCTTGGGAATGTTACACAACCATTGGAGATGGTGGCAACTCCCGAGGGGTATGTACGCATTGCGGTCTGTAGGCTTGAAATGATTTTTTAACTCCAACTGATTATCTTTCAGAAAAATGTCTAAATCCAAAAAGGTAACGTGAGCTATGTCTATATTCCAGGAGAGAACAATATTTCTATTGTTCTCATCTAGCTTTTGCATAAAGGTATCCAAGTTCGATCTACTCCCATCCCACACCATAATGATGTCGTCAATATAGCGTTGGTAGCATATAAGTTCAGGGGGTGTGTTCTTAAAGATAGACTCTTCCTCCCAGTGTGCCATGAACAGATTGGCAACACTGGGAGCGAAGCGGGCACCCATCGCAACTCCCCTGGTTTGGAGAAAAAAACGTTTATTGTACCAAAAATAATTTTTTGATAAGCAAAACTTAAGACAATCTAAGATGTAGTTTTTATGTCTTCTGGTCAAGTCCGATGTTCTAAAGGCCCATCGAACTGATGCTAACGCATCCTCATGACTGATAATCGTATAGAGGGAGCTAACGTCCGCTGTTATTAACAGACAAGAAGAAGAAAAGGAAAGGGTTTCTAAAATTTGGATGATGTGTTTGGTATCTTTGATAAAGGAACGAGTTCCCATAACCAAAGGTTGTAAAAAAGAGTCAATGTATTGACCCAGTCTAGAAGAGACTGAGTCTATACCATTGACTATAGGGCGGCCGGGTGGATTGGTACTATTTTTATGTATTTTGGGTAAACAGTAAATGATAGGGGTGCGGCAAAAAAGTGGATCTAAATAAGAAGCTTCTTTTTTATTAAGGACTCCAATATGTTTGCCTCTTTCTACAAGAAAGTGTAATTCCTCTTTATACTCAAACATCGGGTCTTTACTAAGTAAAACGTAGGTACTATAGTCTTTAAGCATGTTCTCCATCTCGTTGTTATAATAAGTTTTACTAAGAACGACCAGGCCACCCCCCTTGTCCGCTGGGCGTATTACAAGATCCTTCCGTTCTAAAAGGGACTCAATGCCCCTTTTGACATACGATGGATCTTGTGCCTTCCGGATCTTGAGTGTATCGAGATCTCTAGTCACCATGTTCTTGAAAACTTCCAAAAACTTGGTGTCTCGATTAGGAGGATTGAAGACCGATTTATTGCGGAGAGACGAATGAGTACTCAAAGGTTTAGAATCGTTTGATAAAGTCCGTGATATCGGGTTAGAAAGATGATACTTTTTAATATTCAAGCTTCTAATGAATTTTTGTAGTCCTATGTAGGTCTGGAATTTATTTAAGTTACGAATGGGGGCATATTTGAGGCCCTTATCTAGAACCATCATCTCATCCTCGCTTAGGGGAGAGCCACTCAGGTTGTAGATACCCGCCCCTATTGTGGTCTGACTCTTTTGAGTTCGCCTGCCTCCTCTCCTTCCTCTATGAGTTTTCTTTTCCTTGGACCGTTGTCTAGATTGGGAGGTGGCGGGGGAACGCTCCACCCCCCCCCTGGTTTGGGTGGGATGGACGGAGTTCCCCTCCCCATCCCCCTCTGGGTCCTGTGAAAATCCCCTCCTCTTCTGGGGCCAGAACTCTGTAGTGGTGCAAACCTATTCTGGGTATGCACTGGATATCCATAAGACTGAGATTCTCTCCCTCTGTTACGAGGGGTATTGGAGGAGTTAGTATGATACTGGTTGTAAGGCCGAACATCATTAGGTCCCCAATTTCGGTCTGTACCTTGATGATAGGAATCTTGATGATAGTAAACATCATCATTTAAATGGGGTGGATTCCAAGGGTACTGTCTGAACGGAGACTCATACACATCCCGCCTAGTGCCCCTGCCCTTTTTATTCTTACCTCTTTTGTTATATACAGTTTTGAATAAATTACCTCGAGAGGGGGTTGGGGTGCTGGTATAGTCACACTGGTCATAGTGGACAATCCCCTCCCCTTTGTGATTGTCAAGAGGAGTTTGAGGGGGTTCAGAAGATGTGGGACGCAACACTGGCTGATTAGTAGGGGCGTCAGCGGGTTTAATCTGCCATTTATAGATATTCCCTCTCCCAAAATCATCTGTATCTCTTATGTATTTCTTCTTCTTTTTATTTTGAGTTTCATAGTCCCATTTTATGAGCTTATTTTTCAGCTCTGCTGAAAGTCTAAGAAATTCTTCAGACTCTTTGTGGGATTCGATGGAACTCTTAAGTTCTGCAATCTGAGTTTCAAGAAGAATCATTTTCCGCCGTTTCCGTGATAGCAGAAAATCAATTAATTCTAGGCCTTTCTTGGTAAAAAAATCCCCCCATTCCTTTATAGAATAATCATCCATGAGGCCATCATTGGGAGGTACCTCCCATCTGAGTCTTCTAGGGATCAGCTTTGCAGTGAGATATTGCTCAAACGTTACTATATCCCACCAAGTTTTTACTTTTTTCTCAAACAGATACCCTAATTTCCTAAATCCGAGAGATAAGGTATTAACCTCCTCCGGATTCTGATTATTGGAAAAAATCTCTCCCAATTTAATTTCTCTTTTTTCTATATATTGAAAGATATCCATTAGTATTGCTGCTAGACTGGAATATATTATGTAAACAGGTAACCAATCAAAAACAAACAGTCAGCGCAAAACTCAATGACTAATCACAGCAGCTGGACACTAAAGGCAAATATATAAACCCTTTTGAACTAAGTAAATAAATAAGTGCAGCGCTAAGGTTTACTAAATAAAAAGTTCAATAAAGTTCATATGTTCATGAATAGTAACACATGTAGATAAAGAGACACACAGACGTCACTGGTGATATAAGGTGCTTCATGCAAAAGTTTAAGGTGATCCTTGATCCGTGCTCACACCATTTGTTTAGTCAAACTGCTCACCTTGCTGACTAGACCCCTGAGCTAACAGGAAGGTCATGAGAGCTTTCTCCACCTCCGGTGGTAATGGTAAACTTGTAGATGGAAGATGGACACCTCTCAGACTCCGCAGATAAGCCTTATGACTCTCCCACAGCAACATAAAACATAAAGAAAAAATCTAGTGCTCTCTGTATGACTAGTAAAAAAGTAGCATTTATTAAAAGACGGGTACTCACATAAATAGCACTTAATCCAAGTGCTAGGATATCAAGCATAGAAAGATTGGTAACAGCAAAGCTGGTAAGGTGGCCGTAGTGACATTAAGATGAACTCCCGCACGCGTATCGTCCATAGGACTTCCTCAGCGATAGTGGAGTCTCGAAATGCCACTATAGTTTAAATAGATAGCCCCTTATCACACTCACCTGTGTAATTGGAGAACAAGCGGTAAGTATCTAATCAGGACGCACCACTTACTAACAGGAAGTGTGTATCCAGAGAGGTTGCCATGGCGATCACTGGAGCGCGTCATACAGCGAGGAACCCCTTGCCACACTCACTTGTGTAGTTAAAAAACGAGTGGTAGGCATCCAATCAGGACGCACCACTCGCTAATAAGAAGTGTGTATCCGAAGTGGTTACCATAGCAATCACTGTAGCGCGTCATGCAGCGAGAAGCCCGTATGACAATCAGACTGTGTATTAAAAAGAACCGAGCGGTAAGCGTCCTATCAGAACGCACCACTCGGACATAGGAGAAGTTTGATAGGCTGTATCTTCATAGTGGTCATAGCGCCGCGACGGCGCAGCGGCATGTCAACGTGACAGCGGATCACATGACCACGCTCCTCAGGAGATACCGCCCACCTCGGACAGGCGTACGCGAGGCTGCAGTCTGTTTACATGTAACCATAGTGATCCGGCGTCGCGTCCGCAAAGCGGCAACACTCACGCCAGTCATCCTCACATTATACCGCCTCCCAGAGGCAGAGTAACCATACAGCCTTCAGCGTGTGTGGTTGTCTCAGCAGCCAAAATAATGTGTGGGCTGGGTACATACCACATCACTGCTGGGGACCAAATAACATTCAAAGATAGATGTATACCATACCAGGCTTAACGGTACCCACCCTACATTAAAAAAGGAAGAGTCTCCTGGGAACCAGCCTGGCCTAAGGCTCCCTCAAATTAGGAATTAATGATAATGTCTACATAATCTGTAGTCACCAATACTAACCCCTCATCCGGCATCAGAGGTGCACACAATATTTAAAGGTGTAGCCGGATGAAAACAATACCTAAACAGGTGTCCAATAAAAGACATCCTAAAAAAAACCGTTAAAATTAATAAGAAACTATTTAAAATAATTTAGAATAATCTTAATTAGTCACTACGGCCACCTTTTACAATCACCCAAATATCACAAAAAAAAAAAAAAAAAAAAAAAAAAAAAAAAAAAAAAAAAAAAAAAAAAAAAAAAAAAAAAAAAAAAAAAAAAAATTAACGATCAGAAATAAAACAATTCAAATCAAACTCGACATTGAGCCCCGTAGGTACTCCCACATGTGTTTCATAAATCCAAAAAGACTCACGGCGGCTCAATTGCCTAATGAAATTGCCGCCCCTCCAATGGGGTGTTACTTTTTCCACTCCCCAAAACTTTAGTTTAACAGGACTGCGTACATACCCCTCGGGAGTTGCCACCATCTCCAATGGTTGTGTAACATTCCCAAGGGGCAATTTGTACGGATTAGGCGGAACTGTACGCATGAGCATCACTTCCTGGAACAATCTGAGGTTCTATCTGCCCGTTTTGTCCAAAAGGGTTATAACAAAACCGATATTGATAAACATATAGAGACCGTTCGAGGTTTAGAGAGAAAGACACTGGTATCCAGTGGCCCCAGGGCGAAACGCGAAGGTACGGGCAATATTAGAATGATCTTGGACTACAATGTTCAATACAAAAAATTTGAAAAAATAGTCCGGAAATATTGGCCCATTCTCAGACAGGATAAAACTTTGGGCCCTGTACTCCCGGAATACCCCCTGTTTGTCTACAAGAGGGCACCGTCCTTAAGAGATAAATTGGCCCCTGGCGTAATAGATCCACCTCTCTCCTGTGTAAATAGGATTTCGAACATCATGACTGGTTTCTATGCATGTGGGCGTTGCCCATCATGCAAACAAACCAAGGGCAATATGAAAAAACGTAAAGAGTTTGTAGCTACAGCCACAAATAAGGTTTATCAAATTAGGGATTTCATCACATGTTCGACATCAGGAGTCGTTTATATCATGGAATGTGAATGTGGCCTACAATATGTGGGCAGAACATCTAGGTCCCTTCACATACGTATTGGTGAACACATCACCAATATCAAGAAGGGCCTAGATTCTCACAATGTTTCCAAACATTTTAAACTCTTTCATAAACGCAGTCCTGTTAAACTAAAGTTTTGGGGAGTGGAAAAAGTAACACCCCATTGGAGGGGCGGCAATTTCATTAGGCAATTGAGCCGCCGTGAGTCTTTTTGGATTTATGAAACACATGTGGGAGTACCTACGGGGCTCAATGTCGAGTTTGATTTGAATTGTTTTATTTCTGATCGTTAATTTTTTTTTTTTTTTTTTTTTTTTTTTTTTTTTTTTTTTTTTTTTTTTTTTTTGTGATATTTGGGTGATTGTAAAAGGTGGCCGTAGTGACTAATTAAGATTATTCTAAATTATTTTAAATAGTTTCTTATTAATTTTAACGGTTTTTTTTAGGATGTCTTTTATTGGACACCTGTTTAGGTATTGTTTTCATCCGGCTACACCTTTAAATATTGTGTGCACCTCTGATGCCGGATGAGGGGTTAGTATTGGTGACTACAGATTATGTAGACATTATCATTAATTCCTAATTTGAGGGAGCCTTAGGCCAGGCTGGTTCCCAGGAGACTCTTCCTTTTTTAATGTAGGGTGGGTACCGTTAAGCCTGGTATGGTATACATCTATCTTTGAATGTTATTTGGTCCCCAGCAGTGATGTGGTATGTACCCAGCCCACACATTATTTTGGCTGCTGAGACAACCACACACGCTGAAGGCTGTATGGTTACTCTGCCTCTGGGAGGCGGTATAATGTGAGGATGACTGGCGTGAGTGTTGCCGCTTTGCGGACGCGACGCCGGATCACTATGGTTACATGTAAACAGACTGCAGCCTCGCGTACGCCTGTCCGAGGTGGGCGGTATCTCCTGAGGAGCGTGGTCATGTGATCCGCTGTCACGTTGACATGCCGCTGCGCCGTCGCGGCGCTATGACCACTATGAAGATACAGCCTATCAAACTTCTCCTATGTCCGAGTGGTGCGTTCTGATAGGACGCTTACCGCTCGGTTCTTTTTAATACACAGTCTGATTGTCATACGGGCTTCTCGCTGCATGACGCGCTACAGTGATTGCTATGGTAACCACTTCGGATACACACTTCTTATTAGCGAGTGGTGCGTCCTGATTGGATGCCTACCACTCGTTTTTTAACTACACAAGTGAGTGTGGCAAGGGGTTCCTCGCTGTATGACGCGCTCCAGTGATCGCCATGGCAACCTCTCTGGATACACACTTCCTGTTAGTAAGTGGTGCGTCCTGATTAGATACTTACCGCTTGTTCTCCAATTACACAGGTGAGTGTGATAAGGGGCTATCTATTTAAACTATAGTGGCATTTCGAGACTCCACTATCGCTGAGGAAGTCCTATGGACGATACGCGTGCGGGAGTTCATCTTAATGTCACTACGGCCACCTTACCAGCTTTGCTGTTACCAATCTTTCTATGCTTGATATCCTAGCACTTGGATTAAGTGCTATTTATGTGAGTACCCGTCTTTTAATAAATGCTACTTTTTTACTAGTCATACAGAGAGCACTAGATTTTTTCTTTATGTTTTATGTTGCTGTGGGAGAGTCATAAGGCTTATCTGCGGAGTCTGAGAGGTGTCCATCTTCCATCTACAAGTTTACCATTACCACCGGAGGTGGTGAAAGCTCTCATGACCTTCCTGTTAGCTCAGGGGTCTAGTCAGCAAGGTGAGCAGTTTGACTAAACAAATGGTGTGAGCACGGATCAAGGATCACCTTAAACTTTTGCATGAAGCACCTTATATCACCAGTGACGTCTGTGTGTCTCTTTATCTACATGTGTTACTATTCATGAACATATGAACTTTATTGAACTTTTTATTTAGTAAACCTTAGCGCTGCACTTATTTATTTACTTAGTTCAAAAGGGTTTATATATTTGCCTTTAGTGTCCAGCTGCTGTGATTAGTCATTGAGTTTTGCGCTGACTGTTTGTTTTTGATTGGTTTTGTGTGGGAAAGAAAGGACATCAATTTTGTTTGGGAGCCACATCGCACGACCACGCAATTGTCAGTTAAATCGACGCAGTGCTGAATCACAAAAAGTGCTCTGGTCTTTGGCCAGCCAAATGGTTCAGGGCTTAAGTGGATATAGCTAAAATAATAAAAGAACAACAGAACAGAGGTTAGGTGCAAAGAGCACCTAACGGACAGCAAATACTTCACTTTTTTCCACATGAGGTTAGATCGCATAGCAGAGCCCCCGCCAGTTTCCTGTTCCTCGCTAGGGATGAAGTGTGAGGGGGGATGGGAGGGGAAGGGGGGGAAGGGTGGGGGAGGAAAGCGTGTAGAGGGGGGATTGTTATGGGAGTGGGGGTTAGGTGGGTATCGAGGCAGAGCAGAGTGGAGAGATAGGTTCTGGGGAGTTGTAGCCCAGTTCAAGGATTACCTCAAAGAGGGAGCAGGGGAGTTGGCTAATGGCAGGTACTTTAAAGGTGACCGTAGGTGCGTGTAGTAGCTTACCTAAGTGGTTAAAGTGGAAAAAAAAGGAAAAAACAACCTAGCACTTATATATAGGTAGTGCAGCGGGTTAGCCCAGTAGTTGTAACAGAGAGTTCAAACAATTCAAAAAAAAAGAAAAAAAGAACAGTGGTGTGGGAGAAAAAGAAGAGGGGGGACATGCTACCTGTCTCCCATGTGGATCCGCAGATAGTTAGTCTCTGAGTTTTTTCTCTAAATATTTTTTTATTGAGCATTGTACAAGATATGATACATACAATTGTGTATTGTTGATTTTCTTTCCATAGTACTATAACATTCTACACATTTTTCTCATTTCAATAACTGTATCTTACGTTATGTTAAGTATATGTAATATTCCTGTTGTGGTATATATTCATGGCCTCTCCATCTTTGGATTGAGCGATCTCTCATTATGGTCGCATCCTCCGACATGGGGCCACGTTTGCTTCATCTTACTCTTAGTGCTTTTAGCGGTTACAAATACCTGACTGTTTGTATTGGTAAGTTAGTATTTTCTTGTACCTTTATAGATAGAGTACCTCTGGACTTAATATTTATTTAAGGTAACTTATAGAAAAATAAGGAAAAGAAATAAAATTAAAAAAAACAAAAAAAAAACAAGTAAGCAATTAAAACTTGACCCAACAGACTTATTGCTTCCCCTAGGTAGATGGCTCAAATCAACTTATTCTTACTCTCAGTAAATCAATCGCCTTGAGTACCATGAGTTCCATGGAGCCCATAGTTTGGATAACTTCTCATAATTCCCCATAGCTGATGCGTGTAAAACTTCATATGTACCGTAATTGTGGACTGTGGTTATTACTTCTGATATGGATGGGGGTTCTATTTCCTTCCAGTGTCTAAGAATTGTAAGCCTGGTTACCAACAATATGTGTGAGATTATTGTTCTGAATTGGTTTGGAATAGAATCTAGGTTCATTGATAGTATTGCCATTGATAAGCTTAAAGGCGGGGTTTGTTGCGAAAAATTTCTTATTAAACGTTCTATTTGCCTCCATAGTGGTTTTATTTTGGGGCAGTTCCATAGTATGTGGGATAACGTACCGCACTCCCCACATAGTCTCCAACATTCAGGAGAGGAGTTGTGATAGATTTTAGATATGCGACTGGGTGTGAGGTACCACTTGTGGAATATTTTTTGCTGCATTTCCCTTAGGTTGGTGCTTTTAGTGGAGTTGTATATATTGTTAAAAGTTATTTCCCATTTTTTTGCGGGGTAACATTGTCCCATTTCTGTTTCCCAAGCTATTATGTTTGGGGATTTTGTGCAAACCTTTTTTTCTTGGAGACCCAAATAAAGGGTTGATATCCCTTTTAATTTTGTTGTGGTTTGTGATAGAAATTGGAGTATCTTTGTTGGCAAGTTGGTAAATATGTTGGGGTGTTTTTTCAGGAGTTGAGTAATCTGTGCATATTTGTAATATTCTGTGTGTGGTATGCCAAATTCCTCCTGTAACGTGTTGAATGCTTTGATGGAATTGCCCTCTACTAGATCTTCAATATGTTGTATACCCTTCATCTTCCATATCTTTAAGTTAATATCTGGAATGATATGGCTGAGTGCGGAAATCTGGAGCTTGAGTGGGGCCACTGTTCCCGTCCAATCTGAGTAATTTCTAAGGTAACTCCACGCTCTTATTGTTGCTAGTATGGTTGGGGATAGCTTTGCATCTAGAGAGAAGTTCATATGGGCTGTCATGAGAAAGTCTTTCAATGATTTATTTTTTATTTGGATTTTTTCTGTCTCTGCCCACAATGTAGACAGATCCGTCTCCGATGTCATCCAATTTCTTGTTTGCGCTAATATGGTTGCAAAGTAATAGTCCTGCATGTGTACATGTCCCACTCCTCCTGCTGTCCTTTGTTTTATTAGCTTGGTGAAAGCACATCTTGCTTTCTTCCCTTGCCATATGTATCTGTTTATTATAGGTTGAAGGGAATTAAAGAAAGAGTTTGGTAATGGGATTGGGAGGGTCCTAAATAGGTAGAGTATCTATGGTAGAATTTGCATCTTGAAAGCTGCAAGTCTGCCCAGCCACGAGAGTTCAGTTTTAGCCAGTTTTTTTAGTTTGTCGAGAAGTTGTTTCAGAAAGGGGGTATAATTGGCTGACAATAGATCTCCAGATTTAGGAGTTAGTATAATGCCTAAGTATTTTATTCCCTCTTTTTTCCATATGTATGGGAAATTTTGTTCTAGTTTGTGACTAACCTGTGGTGTTATTCCTAGGTTTAAGATATAGGACTTAGATTCGTTTACTTTATAGTACGATACTCTATTGAATGTTTGTAGGGCTTTGTGGACTGATGGTAGAGAGGTTTCTGCATTTGTGAGCATCAGTATAATGTCATCTGCGAATAGGCTGATAATATGGTTTCTTTGGCCTATCTGTACCCCGGAGATGCTTTGGTGTGTTCGTAGATGGGTTGCCAATGGTTCCATTAATAAGTTAAAGATCAGGGGGGAAAGGGGGCACCCCTGTCTCGTCCCATTAGTAATCTGGAACGGGGCAGAAAGCGCTCCTGCTACGAGTACTTGTGCTGATGGATGTGTGTATAGGGCCATAATGGCAGAGTATACTGTACCCTCAAACCCAAATTTTCCCAATACCCGGGAGAGAAACTGCCAATGGATTCTATCAAACGCCTTCTCTGCGTCCAAAGCGAGGAGCAGAGAAGGCGTTCTACATCTTTCCGCAATATGGATTACGTTGATCAGTCTTCTAGTGGCATCTGAAGTTTGCCTACCCTTTGTGAATCCTGATTGATCTATGTGAATAATTTCAGGAAGAATGTGCATTAACCTATTTGCTAGTAGTTTTGCATAAGTCTTAATATCCATATTTAATAGGGAGATAGGTCTGAAATTCTGTGGGGAATCAGGAGCCTTCCCTGGTTTAGGTAATGCTATTATGGTTGCTTTCAACATCTCCGGAGGGAATGACGAGGAGGCAACAGCAGCACCGAACATCTCTGTCATATGTGGGGTTAGTATACTACAAAATGCCTTATAGTACTCCCCTGAGAAGCCACCTGGACCGGGGGACTTGTTTATAGGTAGTGACTGAATGGTAAGACTGACTTCCGATTCTGATATAGGGGAGTTCAATGTATGAAGGTGTTCTGCGGTGAGTTTAGGTAAATGTATAGTTTGTAGGAATGTTTCTATATTTTCTATATTAGGTTGCGGTATTGCGGAGTCATTTTTAAGATTATATAAGGAGCCGTAATAGTGGCTAAACGCATCGGCTATTTCTTGTGGATGTTGGTGTTTGATTTGTGTTTTTGGATGAGTGATATATGGTATGTGTGTTTTATGTCTGTGACCTTTTAATTGATTGGCAAGTAGTTTCCCTGCTCTATTACCACTAGTGTAGTATGTCAATTTTAGCTTCCTGGAGGCCTTTTCGAAGTCCTCCAATAGAGTTAGCTTAAGCTCTGTACGAAGCGTATTTAGTTGGTCTATTAATTCTTGAGAGATAAGTGTCATATTTTGCTTCTCTAAAATTTCAATTTGGTTTATGATTTTCGTTGTCCGCTGTTGCCTCATCCTCCTAAACCTCGCCTCTTGTTGCATCAACACCCCCCTTACAAATGCCTTGTGGGTATTCCACAGGGTGAATGGATCTGAGACCGACCCCTTATTAAGTGAAAAAAATTCCTTCATCTGCTGCTCTATGTACAGCTTGGTCGGGCCATGCTGGAACAGCCTGGGGTTGGCTCTCCATATGTAAGTGCTTTTAATTGTAGAAGGTTTCCCCACTTGTAGCTCCACTGGGGCATGATCCGACCAAGTCATACTATGTATTTTAGCATTCCTACATTTAAACAGCAATCGTTTATCAACCAGAAATAAGTCTATTCTACTGTAAGATTTATGGCAGTGGGAAAAAAAAAGAGTAGTCTCTTTCATTAGCGTTAAGGCATCGCCATGCATCATACAATGAATACTTGCGAAGTATTGGTTGTAGGGTTGGTGGAGATCTTTTAGGATTGGATGTTGAGTCCAGAACAGAGTCAGGCACCATGTTGAAGTCTCCGCATATCACTGTTGCTCCTTGGCGTATCTGTTCAATTTTCTTGAGGACTGAGTGCAGGAATTTGGATTGCCCTGCATTTGGGGCATAAATGTTTGCCAAAGTGAAAGTTTCAGAGTTAATGTCACACACCATAATTATGTAGCGGCCATGTGGATCCAGTAAGATCTTATGCAGGATGAATGTGATAGTGTCCTTAATTGCTATCATCACCCCCTTCGTTTTGTTCTTTGCGTTTGCGCAAAAAATATGGGGGAATCTCGGATGGGAGCATTTAGGTGGTGAGTCAATGTGAAAATGGGTTTCTTGTGTGCATAGAATGTCACTGTTTTTTTGTATCGCTTCCTTCCATAAGGACTTTCGCTTGGCCGGGTGGTTTAGTCCCTTTGCATTAATGGTCAGGAAATTCACTGCCATGTATTCGGTTTATGTGATGGTGTGAATGGTTTATAATATAAGTTGCACTTACTTCGCTTAGATGCCTGACCTGGATGTTGATTTTTTGCTGGGCTTGGAGATTTTCTATAGATGTCTGTTCTTGATTGATGCGACATCCTCCCAGGTGTGAAGCAATGGTCTTGACTGTCGGGGTGAGAAGAGAAAAAAAAGGAAAAAAGAAGAGGAAAACAAAAAAAAACTTGTAGGAACTGAGGTTCAACATTCGTGGCTACGTGCCAACTAGTAAGTTCGTTAAAGTGTGACTCTCAGTCACTCAGGTATTAACTTGTGGGTAATAAGTTTAAATAAACTTGACAGAGCGGAAATGTGTACTCCAACGCGGGTCGTTGGTAATGTGATTTGCCCATGCTGGTATTAGTGGTGAGTGCGGGCATTCCTGCGATCGACCGTGTGCCATTCTGGACCCGGGCTTGTGTTGGGGCTTCTTGCCCTAGGGGGTGACTGTTTGTCTGAGATTATCCCCCAGGCGCTGAGTAGTGCCATGCCTTTAGCTAGGGAGTCCATCACATACTCCTTACCTTCTTTTGTTACGATCAGTTTGGTTGGGAATCCCCATCTGTACCCAATCTTGTGGTTTCTGAGTGCTTTAGTTAGGGTTGTCATATTTCTCCTTTTTTGTAGCGTGTATTGTGATAAGTCTGCGTAGAATTGCAGGTTTGAGTATGGCGATGGAATCGCTTCCTTCTGTCTTGCAGCCGCCATTATTCTTTCCTTAGTTTGGTAGAAGTGTAGGCGCAGGATCACGTCCCGCGGTATATCATCTCCTAGGTAGGCGGGTTTAGGTAACCTGTGAATCCTGTCCACTGTGAGGTCTAATGTTGCTAGATCTGGTAAGATGGCTGTGAATAGCTGGGTGGCATAGTCCCTCAGATCTTGTTGTTTAACTGTTTCTGGGACCCCTCTGATCTTCATATTATTTCTTCTGGATCTGTCCTCAATGTCCGCCATTTTGGCTTTGATCCCTTCTAAATCTTCATCTTTAGCTTCATTTGCATCTACCAGGTTATTTATTGTTGTGGCGTATTCCCCCATTTTATGTTCTATATGGGTCACTTTGTTAGTTACTGATTTGATCTCATTGCTGAATTTGTGCATACAGGAGATCATGTCTGAGTGTAGTGATCCTCTCAGTGATACTAACATTTCTTTTAACATAGTGTCTATGACAGGCTGGCCGTTTGTAGGGAATGAGTCAATGGAGTCAGGTAGCTCCCTGGTATCATCACCTGAGTCAGGGGGAGAGCTCACCTCAGTGCTGTCATCCATGGCATCGCCTTGAATCTGGACTTCTCTGGGCTCCCTGTTGATGGGGTAGCTGGGGGAGACCTTGAGTCTTTAGGAGGGCTGCTTCTTTTTTGGGTTTTCATCTGCTTGCTGTTGTTATTAGCCTTGGATGTCGGCGTGGATGCTGGGCCGGCGCCATCTTGCCTGGCCTCATAGGAGTAAAACTCCGTCAGTCTCATCGGCCGATTCCCTTCCTTTTTTCTCCTGGTCATGGTATCGGTGCGTTCCCCGGGATCTTGCGGACCGGAACGCCGTGGTTTGGGCTTAGTATCGGTCCCAGGCAAGGTGCTGTGAGCCGCGTTGTTCCCGCTGGTGTTGGAGCTCTGCTCTTTCACGTCCATCTTGGACTCCGGCTAGCTCCGCCCCCCGTCTCTGAGTTTTTTAAACGATTGCCGGAACGATTCACCTGGTGGGTAAAGCGACTGCGTTTGTATGGCGGCTTAGTCGGGCTGCATTGTTGCTTGTGGGATGCGGAGGGAGAAGTAGTCAGTAATGAGGAGGAACCTTCTGCAGAGTTGGTGTGTTCCATTTCTGTGCCAAATGCAGTAAGATATTGATCTGCTTCATCTGGTGAGGTAAAAGTGAGGTGTTCTCCTGAGTGTGTTTGGATATGTAGAATAGCTGGGTAGGCCAGGGAGAATTTCACTTGGTTGTTGTATAAAGTTGAGCAGATTGTGGAGAACATAAATAAAATGATAATGGAATAAAGACGGCGCTGCCCTCAATGTAATTAGGTGATATAGGCTAATAAAGTGAGTAAACCCAAACTATATATTCATGATGCAATCTCACTGAATTTGCAGAAATAACCTAAAAAGGAAAAATCCAACAAAATCAAAAAACACAAGACAGATGCCGCAATCTCACTCCATACGACACTGATAGTACATTAAAAGAAAAAATAAATTAAAATCCTCCCAGTGAGTAGATGAATAAGTACATAGTGTAAGTGATAAAGTAAACTATGATTAAATATACAATATTGTGTTTCCTCAAAACTCAAAAGTTTTGGGACAAAATGGCGCCAGTGTGATATAAATATTGTGCTGAAAAATGATTAATTGGATGTGTGTATAATATTACTAAGGTCTCCGTATATCATTACCATGTGTGTATAAGATAATTCCTACAATTTCCAAAAGTATTGTGACACCATAACACTTGTGAACCACAGCAACTTAATTGTGAACCATAAAAAACTTTAACAAACTTTTTTGTGACACCCTGTTAGCACACTCCTGATGGGTTAATTGCAGTTATATAAAAGTGCATACAGCAACCATAAATCCAGTTATAAAAGTACATATTCAGCAAACATTAGTTCCTAAAAGGTCCGTGCAGGGGGTCATCCATTAATGACCCATGGAGAAGACAAAGTTCAACACTATAAATGCTGTAGATTTTATCCCTGGGGACACACTGCAGTGACTTCTGTGCCTTTCACTCAAGACAGTGACTTTCAGGTACTCACCCCCCAATGACACCCCACTCACCAGAGATGAACACCCCTACAGGGGTACCGAGCGACAGAGTGGGTGTCCCGGGGCATGTGATATTCACTCCAAGTCTGCTTGCTATCCTCTGCAGCGTTCGATCCTCATCGATACTCCAGGGAACAGATGTGTTCTGATGTGATCAGGATACTACAACGGTTTGCCACCTTCAGCTCTCCAGTGTACCGGAGCAAAAGAAAAACAAGGGGGCCTCCTTGGTGAAGTACGTTGTGTCCAATTTATTGCACAAAAATGTTACAAAAAGAGTCCCATTTCAGATATCCACTTATTACAAGCCAAAAAACGAATTGAAAGTTTAAAACAAGCACCGCTGTGTGCAGGGTTGGAGCCGGCAGCAAACTAATAGCGTACGTTCCACCGTGCGTTCCAGCCAGCACTTCCGGGTATGACGTGTGAGCGTGGCCTCGCCTTACGCGTTTCGTCATAGGACGTTTTCAAAGACGGTGCCAACGCCTACGCTTCACACACTAATATAGTTCCACAATGCGCATAACCACTCCCCTTATTATGGTAATGTCGCTCGGGAGGGGAGGGTGTAATCCGGCCACTAGACATCAAATGTAGATTCCTGTTTAAGGCAGTAACCTATTCTTTGCCTGACCATACACCGCTGTCAGTGATCCAATCATGCATTGCTGCCTCAGCCCCCAGCATATACTACTACACATAGACCAGTAATATATGGTCTCAAAGGGAGAACATCCTTTAATATATGCCTATATGTTGAGGCCGCTGGCGGTGAATCATTTATGTTGTAATTAGATAATAAGAAGTAAAAAAATATAATAGTAATTTTGGTCTGCCTTTGTGGAACTATATTCTTAATATTAAAGTAGAAATCCGTGTATATTTATAAAATTACATATAGAACATATCCTAATGAGGTCCCCAGTATTAAATAGACATATCATACTATAAAACCTAAAAAATCCTAAAAAATTTTAAAAATTTTTTTACAAATAAATGCATTTATCTTAAGATCCCCAGAATTTATTAAACATTTTTAAAATATTAAAATCTCTATATTATATCAGCCTGTGTTTGGTATATATCCATATACCAACATAATAAAACTGCATGAAAAATAATAAAAATAATTAAAAAATATGTATATATATGGAAGAGGATGAGGTAGTAGTGGTCTAATGAATGTATATATACTTAAATTTTATTATAAAAATATTATTACTGAGGTGCAGAATCTTACACGGCATGGGTGATGCACCCATACTTTAAACTGTGGACAGATCCCTTGATATCGTGTTACCTTGCTCTCCAAGGTTTACCATTCTCTGCTAGGTTCAAAAGTATCAGGACAGACCCACAAATCAGATATGGTTATAATCAAATGTTAATAGAGTCAGAGGGTAATGAGAGGCGGGGAAATAGTGGAGTCATAAAATGATGGAGGCAAATGTAGAGAGACGAATAAAAAAGATTATTGTTTCAGATATCGTCTTTCTAGTTGTTATATATAGTCAGAATTGGATCATGCTGTAATCTAGGGGTTCGCTATATAACAATTCAAATCTATATCCAGATTAAGCCCTCTTGGGGCAAGGGAACCTAGTCGGTATATCCAACTGGTTACTGAAGTTTCTCTGTTTCCTCCACGCCAGTGTTCCTGGACAGAGTCAATACCATAAAAGATGAGTACACTTGGATCCCTATGATGGACCTCATCAAAATGTCTGGATAGACTGTGATTGGGGAACCCCTTCCTTATATTTTTAATATGTTCCCGGATCCGGACAAATAACTGACGGGTGGTTCTTCCCACATATTGGAGGTGACATGGGCATTCCACGACATATGTGACATGTGTACTTCTACAGGTAATCAGCTGGTTAATTTTGTATTCTTTATGGTCAGTACATGATTTGAATGTGTTCTTTCTCCTAGGTTGTTTTTTAGCTACTTTACACGGTAGACATCTCTGACACCTGAAGAAGCCCTTCAATTCTGGACATATTTTAACAGATTTCGGAGGGTCAGTGACATTCTTCACTAAATGGCCCTTTAGATTAGGTGCTTTTCTGTATATAAATCTAGGTTTAATCGGTAGTAGTTTTGTTAGGGTGAGATCTTCCTTGAGTATGGGCCAGTACTTTTTTATTATTTTTTCAAAGTCTCTATATTGACTGTTGAACCCTGTAATGAACGCTACTTCTGGTACCTTCTCAGCTTTCTTTTTCTGTTTATGAAACAGGGAGGTTCTATCCACCCTCATGATATCTTCTTTTAGTTTCAATAGTCTCTCCTTGTCATACCCTTTTTCTTAGAATTTATTGATTAAAATGTCAGCCTGTTTATTAAAATCCTCAACTAAATTACAATTCCGACGTATCCGTAGCAGCTGCCCTTTGGGAACATTGGTTTTCCATCTTGGGTGATGGCAGCTGGAGGTAGGAATGTACCCGTTTCTGTCTGTCGGTTTAAAAAAGGTGCGGGTGCATAGCTTGTCTCCTGTTTTAAAAATCTCTAGATCCAAATAATCAATTATCTCTGAGCTCCACTTGCCAGTAAACTTGATACCATATTTGTTATTATTAAGGTTATCCAAAAATTTTTACATAGATGACCTGTTCATCTTATGGAATGGAACATCAGATAGCCTCATAAAATTTTTTTTTAAGCTGCCATCACCCAAGATGGAAAACCAATGTTCCCAAAGGGCAGCTGCTACGGATACGTCGGAATTGTAATTTAGTTGAGGATTTTAATAAACAGGCTGACATTTTAATCAATAAATTCCAAGAAAAAGGGTATGACAAGGAGAGACTATTGAAACTAAAAGAAGATATCATGAGGGTGGATAGAACCTCCCTGTTTCATAAACAGAAAAAGAAAGCTGAGAAGGTACCAGAAGTAGCGTTCATTACAGGGTTCAACAGTCAATATAGAGACTTTGAAAAAATAATAAAAGAGTACTGGCCCATACTCAAGGAAGATCTCACCCTAACAAAACTACTACCGGTTAAACCTAGATTTATATACAGAAAAGCACCTAATCTAAGGGACCATTTAGTGAAGAATGTCACTGACCCTCCGAAATCTATTAAAATATGTCCAGAATTGAAGGGCTTCTTCAGGTGTCAGAGATGTCTACCGTGTAAAGTAGCTAAAAAACAACCTAGGAGAAAGAACACATTCAAATCATGTACTGACCATAAAGAATACAAAATTAACCAGCTGATTACCTGTAGAAGTACACATGTCACATATGTCGTGGAATGCCCATGTCACCTCCAATATGTGGGAAGAACCACCCGTCAGTTATTTGTCCGGATCCGGGAACATATTAAAAATATAAGGAAGGGGTTCCCCAATCACAGTCTATCCAGACATTTTGATGAGGTCCATCATAGGGATCCAAGTGTACTCATCTTTTATGGTATTGACTCTGTCCAGGAACACTGGCGTGGAGGAAACAGAGAAACTTCAGTATCCAGAAACGAAACCAGTTGGATATACCGACTAGGTTCCCTTGCCCCAAGAGGGCTTAATCTGGATATAGATTTGAATTGTTATATAGCGAACCCCTAGATTACAGCATGATCCAATTCTGACTATATATAACAACTAGAAAGACGATATCTGAAACAATAATCTTTTTTGTTCGTCTCTACATTTGCCTCCATCATTTTATGACTCCACTATTTCCCCGCCTCTCATTACCCTCTGACTCTATTAACATTTGATTATAACCATATCTGATTTGTGGGTCTGTCCTGATACTTTTGAACCTAGCAGAGAATGGTAAACCTTGGAGAGCAAGGTAACACGATATCAAGGGATCTGTCCACAGTTTAAAGTATGGGTGCATCACCCATGCCGTGTAAGATTCTGCACCTGAGTAATAATATTTTTATAATAAAATTTAAGTATATATACATTCATTAGACCACTACTACCTCATCCTCTTCCATATATATACATATTTTTTAATTATTTTTATTATTTTTCATGCAGTTTGATTATGTTGGTATATGAATATATACCAAACACAGGCTGATATAATATAGAGATTTTAATATTTTAAAAATGTTTAATAAATTCTGGGGATCTTAAGATAAATGCATTTATTTGTAAAAAAAAATTTAAAATTTTTTAGGATTTTTTAGGATTTATAGTATGATATGTCTATTTAATACTGGGGACCTCATTAGGATATGTTCTATATGTAGTTTTATAAATATACATGGATTTCTACTTTAATATTAAGAATATAGTTCCACAAAGGCAGACCAAAATTACTATTATATTTTTTTACTTCTTATTATCTAATTACAACATAAATGATTCACCGCCAGCAGCCTCAACATATAGGCATATATTAAAGGATGTTCTCCCTTTGAGACCATATATTACTGGTCTATGTGTAGTAGTATATGCTGGGGGCTGAGGCAGCAATGCATGATTGGATCACTGACAGCGGTGTATGGTCAGGCAAAGAATAGGTTACTGCCTTAAACAGGAATATACATTTGATGTCTAGTGGCCGGATTACACCCTCCCCTCCCGAGCGACATTACCATAATAAGGGGAGTGGTTATGCGCATTGTGGAACTATATTAGTGTGTGAAGCGTAGGCATTGGCACCGTCTTTGAAAACGTCCTATGACGAAACGCGTAAGGCGGAGCCACGCTCACACGTCATACCCGGAAGTGCTGGCTGGAATGCACGGTGGAACGCACGCTATTAGTTCGCTGCCGGCTCCAACCCTGCACACAGCGGTGCTTGTTTTAAACTTTCAATTCGTTTTTTGGCTTGTAATAAGTGGATATCTGAAATGGGACTCTTTTTGTAACATTTTTGTGCAATAAATTGGACACAACGTACTTCACCAAGGAGGCCCCCTTGTTTTTCTTTTGCTCTGGTACACTGGAGAGCTGAAGGTGGCAAACCGTTGTAGTATCCTGATCACATCAGAACACATCTGTTCCCTGGAGTATCGATGAGGATCGAACGCTGCAGAGGATAGCAAGCAGACTTGGAGTGAATATCACATGCCCCGGGACACCCACTCTGTCGCTCGGTACCCCTGTAGGGGTGTTCATCTCTGGTGAGTGGGGTGTCATTGGGGGGTGAGCACCTGAAAGTCACTGTCTTGAGTGAAAGGCACGGAAGTCACTGCAGTGTGTCCCCAGGGATAAAATCTACAGCATTTATAGTGTTGAACTTTGTCTTCTCCATGGGTCATTAATGGATGACCCCCTGCACGGACCTTTTAGGAACTAATGTTTGCTGAATATGTACTTTTAAAACTGGATTTATGGTTGCTGTATGCACTTTTATATAACTGCAATTAACCCATCAGGAGTGTGCTAACAGGGTGTCACAAAAAAGTTTGTTAAAGTTTTTTATGGTTCACAATTAAGTTGCTGTGGTTCACAAGTGTTATGGTGTCCCAATACTTTTGGAAATTTTAGGAATTATCTTATACACACATGGTAATGATATACGGAGACCTTAGTAATATTATACACACATCCAATTAATCATTTTTCAGCACAATATTTATATCACCCTGGCGCCATTTTGTCCCAAAACTTTTGAGTTTTGAGGAAACACAATATTGTATATTTAATCATAGTTTACTTTATCACTTACACTATGTACTTATTCATCTACTCACTGGGAGGATTTTAATTTATTTTTCCTTTTAATGTACTATCAGTGTCGTATGGAGTGAGATTGCGGCATCTGTCTTGTGTTTTTTGATTTTGTTGGATTTTTCGTTTTTAGGTTATTTCTGCAAATTCAGTGAGATTGCATCATGAATATATAGTTTGGGTTTACTCACTTTATTAGCCTATATCACCTAATTACATTGAGGGCAACGCCGTCTTTATTCCATTATCATTTTATTTACTTTTATATTGGACCCTTTGGGGTACCAATTAGGAATAGGCAGCAGCTCTCACACTGTCTTAAGTGCGGACTTTTTTAATTAGATTGTGGAGAACACTTTACGTTGTTTCATCACCTCCATCGAGTAGTCTGCTAAAATCAGCAGTTTTGCGCGAATCAACAAACAGGGAGCGTGTCCGGCGAAATGTCTGCATAATGGCGTTTTTGTAGTTTAGATATTTGACAATGACATGCCGGGGATTGGCACGACTTTCCGTGTACTGACCAATGCAGGGTATGCGAGCCCCAGTTGCTCAGGAATGATTTTAGCGCATATATTTGTGAGCTGGATGTTGGTTACTGATTCTGGCACTCCAATTATGTGCAAATTGTTCCTTCTGGAATGATTTTCCAGATCATCAAGCTTGTCCCATATGTCCCTATTTTCTGCAGTCATGCGGGCTATCACCGCTGAGTGAGCAGTGGCATCATCTTCCAGGGATGATATTCAGTCCTCCATGTGTGCGATCCTCTGGGCTTGGGCCTGCACTTCCAGGTGGAGCTGCTCTAGTCCTCTGTGTACGGCCGTCAGGGTGGGGCCCAGCAGGGTGACCACAACTTGCGCGATGCCTGCTGGAGATGCAGAATCCGGGGCCAGTGCTCCTGGTAGGGTGAAAGATTGGAGGTTTCTGCCGGGCATGGAGCGGCCACCATTTTGGCTGCGCCTCCTTCCGCGTCTCCCGGGGGCATACCTTGGAGGACACCGCTCAAGCGTACGATCGTTCCACAAAGCGGTCCATATGATCCCACAAGGTAGCAGGGATGGAAGGGGGTTACCCGGATGCTCTGGCAGGGCTAAGTAGTGGGATTCATGAGGGGAATGGCGGGAGCGGTGTATAGCTACCTCTGCCTCATGTGGCTCCGTAACTGGAAGTCTTCAGCTTCCTTTTACAAATATTATTTTCCTAGTGTGTATTTTTTTTTCTTACATTGGTTTTCATGTGCTGCATTTCTAAATTGACTTTAATAATATTTTTGTTTTAATAACCTTTTCATGCCAACTGCCACCAACTGATCTCCACTTGAACATATATCACTTGTGATGTTTGGGGAATTAGCAGGGTCATAGGACACCGGCTTTTTGGAACAACATAGTCCTTTATTTACTGTAGAAGGTTTATCAGCAACAAAGCAAAAGTTTACATCAAAGGATGAAAACACAAATACTTATATTTTGATTAATATAAGCCCAGCCAGTAGTGACTGTATATCCAAATCAAATGGTTTCAGCATTCACCAACCCTTCCATCCAAATCAAAAGGTAGATGTCATGTTTTGGTTTGGTTTGTTTGTTTTTTCTTGGTTTGGTTTGGATGCCAGGACGTGTCTCCATGCAACTGCCGTCTCTATGCAGGGTACTATGGAACTCTATTACCAGTTTTTCCCAACCACTTTTTTTTGTTTCATTGACATTGAAGGCTTTGCCCCCTCTGGGGCGCTTGTACTTACATCCTATGCATATCTGCAAGCCAAACAACCTATTTACTGATAATGTCACCTGCCTAATACTTACCTATAAGATAATAATTGAATGAGGATCTGTTATTGGCTGATATTAAGATTGATTCTCAACTTGTTTAACTAACAAATAACATGCTAATATAAAGATAGACTTTTGGCAATGTTACACATAGCATAAACCAGGCATTCATGTCAACGTACTTTAACTAGTTCATTATTATATATCGAATATATGCTATCTGGTTTATATCTGGAATTACCACAATATTACCAAAATATAATTATAGGATCAATAAAATGAAATACAAACTAAATAATATGTGAACCTAAATGTTTAGGATATTAATTATTAATAATACATTTGTATATTAAGTGGTTAATTTACTGCTATGCATTTATTCCTCTTTTTTCAGCACATACCATCCTCATATCTTTAAATCACCTTTATATCATCAGCCTGTCCTTATTTGACACAGGTAGGATGCATTGTATATATGTGTGTGTGTGTGTGTGTATATATATATATATATATAGGTATAACATTTAACTTATTATAAATCAATTCAGTCTCAATCATACTTATTGTGTGCTATATATTGTATCATCTTTACCCACAGAGTGACGTCTTCTTTTTGGCTTCAGCATTCCTAACTGTTCTCTGGCCTCTGGGGGAATCTGGCACTTTCTTAATTTCATTTGCTTGGTTTCTATGCAATCATCAAAGCATACCAACAAGATCAGCTATCTTGAGCAAGAAGGTTTATGGAGACATAGCCCTGTCTATGTTTTATGGAATGTTTTCATTGGTGACACCACTACAGTACATGTGAGTTTGCTAAAATACATGTAATGCAGAGATATTATATCTTACTAGAGGATTCCAAAGTGTAATCTTTGTGGTGATTTTGTACAGCTACTGTAATCATTCCAACATTTTATTATTTAATAATATTTTTTTGTACTATGTTTAATAAATTATATATTTTTTTCAACAATTTTTTACGTCAGTGCCGTTAAATAATAAACGACACTTCAAGGATTACAGTTTTGCCGGCTCTCCTTATTACTGTTGCATTGGAGTGTGTTGGGACACATCGAGACTCGGCACCTGTGAGTGGACCTGGTGTATAGATTGAGTTGTCCCTGCAGAGAGCGCTGTTACCTTTCTTCTTTTCTACAGTGATTGCATCATCGTGGTTATATGGGACATTCCGATCATTCTTATATAGTTCTTCTGTGTATTCTTGCCATCTCTTCCTTATCTTCTCTACATCCATTCAAAGTCCATGATTTATAACGTTTGTCTGAGCTGTCAGAAAGCTGAAGTTACACTCCACATAGCTCAGGGAGGAGAGCGCTGAGAGCTGATTGGAGGAAAGAGAAGCATCCATCTTCACACAGCACACAGAAACAGAGCTGAGGCTTTCAATCTGCCAAAGGTCCCTCCCCTGTCACCTTTTTTTTCTTGGTGTCAGAAAAACTTGTCAGAAATGATGCATGTTGATAGCAGAAGAATGAGATAGCAGATAGAAATGACACTTAGGGGTTGATTCACTAAACCTGGGGAGTGCAAAGCCTGGTGAAGCTCTGCATGGTAGCCAATCAACTTCTAACTTCAGCTTTTACAATTAAGCTTTGACAAAATACCTAAAAGCTAGTTGGTTTCTATGCAGAGCTGCAGCAGTTTTAGTACATCAACCCCTTGATGCTCTTTTTAAAGTACACACTTTAGAGGGATATGCTTTGTTCATATTTCATGTCTGAGGTTACAACCACTTTAACCACTAGCCGACCAGTGCACAATGGCACAGCTGGTCAAATGGGCGTACAGGTACGTCCCCTTTAAATCTCTGCATTGTGGGTGCGTGCCGCTGCGTGCTTCATGTTTGTGCCCGCGGGTCCCATGGACTCGATGTCCGCCGGGGGCCCGTGATCTTTGTAAACAAGGCATTTCCCTGTTCTGCCTAGTGACATGACAGGGATCTACTGCTGCCTGTCATCAGGAGCAGTGATCACTGTCATTTAAGTGGAAGCCCATCCCCCCACAGTTAGAACACCTCCCTAGGACACACTAAACCCCTTGATCACCCCCTAGTGTTTAACCCCTTCCCTGCCATTGTTATTTACACAGCAATCAGTGCATTTTATAGCACTGATCACTGTATAAATGACAATGGTTCCAAAATGGTGTCAAAAGTGTCAAAAAATGAATAATAACTGACACCCATTACTCAAGGCACTTGAATGACTCCCTGCTGGCAAACACTATCACACGACAAGAAATTTTATCTGCCATTCAGAAGTACCCTAAATGCTACCCCAGAAATATCCCCTAGCACTCTATGCGTGGCTCACAAGGCAGTGCTGAGGGGCCGTCTCATTAGTATAGCCTCAAGAAAAAACAAGAAACGCTGGCAACAAATCTATGCATTAACCTTAGAACTAGAAAAATTACATAAAATACAAATAGGGAATCCAACACTCTCAAACGCTTGATTGGTAGCCTAGAATAGGCTGGAGTTGGATACCCTCTTATCCACAAAAACAGAAAAAGCCCTCTGTTGGTCCAAAACCAAATTCCTTCTCCATAGCATCTCAGCGTCCTCTATGTTCGCCCGTAAACTGAATCAGACTATACACCCCCCTCATCTATATAAACTCCGTAATGCCTCTGGTCATATAGTCACATACCCTAAAGAAGTCCTGACTATTTTTGAAAATTTCTACTGCAACCTATTTTCCCACCCACCCTCCTACCCCTCCCAAACCTCACATGACAGGCTATCCTACCTTCCTCTACCTTCTTTAACTTTCTCCCAAGTTGAACCCCTTAATGCACCCTTTACAGAAGAAGAGCTACTTACTGTAATTAAATCCCTGAAACGTTCAGTCGCCCCAGGTCCTGATGGATTCACAGCCAGTTATTACAAACAATATGCCTCGGTCTTGATCCCACGATTGACCTCTATGTTCAATAACATACTTAAAGGAGACCACTTCTGAAATGAAATGACCTTAGCTAACATGTCCTTGTTACCCAAACCCCTTAAGGACCACTCACTCCCGCAGAACTACAGACCGATTAACAACAACCTTAAAATTTTTTGTCACACCCTGACAGATAGACTAGCCAACATTATTGAGACTCTGACCTCTCCTGACCAATCGGGATTTATACCCAATAGACTTATCACGGACAACATTCGCCTAACCCTGAATGTGCTTCAAGACGCTACTCTACACCGAAAATAAACCCTCCTCTTGAGCCTTGACATCAATAAGGCCTTTGATAGTGTTCTTTGGCCTTATTTGTTTTCAGTAATAAAACAGGTGGGCTTTAGGGATGAATTTTTAAGGGGTGTTCAGGCCCTTTATAACCATCCTAAAACAAGCGTTAAATTACCAGGACATAATTCTGACTTTTTCACACTGGGCAGAGGCACCCGTCAGGGATGCCCCCTATCTCCTTTATTATTCGCCCTAGCACTAGAACCCCTGGCAATCACCATTAAACAACACCCAGACATATCTAGATATCCCCTGGAATCTTCCCATTTTAAACTCTGTATGTATGCAGATGATATCATGCTCTTTTTGACCCAACCTCAAATCTCCCTTCCCAACCTATTCACTGTTTTGAATAAATTTGCGTCCATCTCCGAACTTACAGTAAACATATCAAAATCCACAGCACTTCCCATTAATTTATCCTCTGCCCAGTGTGAGACACTCCGAAGATCCTTCCCTTTCCAATGGTCTAGTGACAAAATCCTGTATCTTAGCATCTACATCACCCCTCAATTCTTGTAAATTTTTGCGGCAAATTATCCAGCATGTGACTGAGCTCCAGACTACGGAGCCTCTTTAAAAATTGGAGTTCATATCATATATCATTTCTAGGGAGAGTCATGGCAGTCAAAATGATCCTACTACCAAAACTCTTATACCTTTTCTGATCCCTCCCTATCATGATCCCTAAAACTTTAATTGATAACCTACAACAGGATATCAATAGATTTATCTGGTAGAACAGACGACCCAGATTCTCCAGACACATTCTATATAAATCTCAATCCTCTGACTGCTTGGGTCTGCCTAATCTCTGGTTTTACTTCTTAGCCACCCATTTTTCCCAGATAGCTCAATGGAACATTCCGGATTTGAGAGTGTCCTGGGTCGAATCCACCTCTGTCAGACCATTCTGCCTTTCGTACATACTATGGTCCCCCTCCAATTCCACACACAAGCTTACGACCCTTAACTCCATAGATTCCCAGTCACTCTCAGGCACAGATATAAAAGTAGACTTGGACTAATTTCAACTGCGCCCCCAGGATCTTCCTCCCTTGGAGAACCACTATTTGCCATAGCATTTAATCACCCCGACAGTTTTGCATGGTGGAAATCCAAGTCCCTGTTCACTTTGGCTGCTCTTCAGCTTGGGGATACATTCGCTACATTCAATCTCCTTCACGCACAACATCAATTCCCACTTCGGGAACACTATAATTTTATATAAATAAGACACTTTTATACCTCCCATCATAGTCTCACTCCCTCTTTCCCCCCTACACCCTTCAAACAGATCTGCCATGACTCTCCCAGAAGCAAAGACCTCATTTCAACGCTCTATAAGACGGCGTTGGCATCATATTTTTCAGATGAGCTTCCATATCAAATTAAATGGGAGACTGATTGTAATGTAAAATTTACTCCGGAGGATTGGGGTACCATGCTACAAAACCTGCGTAAGGCCACTAAGTCTCTGGCAGTTAGAGAAACGGCCTATAAAGTTTTGACCAGATGGTATTACACTCCTTCAAGACTCCAGATGATGTTCCCAGGAACATCTGGGCTGTGCTTTAGGGGTTGTCAACTTCCAGGCACCTTTAGACACATCTTTTGGGATTGTGGACTTCTGTCTCCAGTATGGAAGGGAGTAACTGCTGTTGCTTCTGCAATAGCTGGAACTCCTTTGCAGCTTACAATCTCAATGGGCTTACTCGGAGCGACAATCTTAGGTATCCTCCGCAAAGAGGAATGTCTTATACATACTATATGTATATCAACTTTGTGGGCTATTGCTCTCCACTGGAAGACCCCCTTAGTGCCCCTTCCCTCCATGCGAGACAGAGTGTATATAGTTGTGATAATGGACAGGATTTTGTATACCCTACAAGATAAAATGCACCTATTTGAACGTAGATGGGGAGCCTGGAAAACCCATAGACATATATTGGTAGTACAGGACTAAATACCATTCAATGTTGTTATATATTTTAACTGACAATACCTTCAGATATACCTTTTTAATGCTTCTTATTCCGTATGCTTTGAAATTATTCCTAAATTCTATTGTTGATGACATGTGTTTGATGTCAATTTTTTGATGAATATTGTCAAATGACTGTATGTTTTTTTTCTTTTTTTTTTTACTCTGCTAAATAAAAACGTTTGTAAACAAAAAAAAATGAATAATAAAAATGCTATAAATCAATCCCCTATTTTGTAGACGCTATAACTTTGCCGCAAACCAATTATTATACGCTTATTGTGATTTTTTTTACCAAAAATATGTAGAAGAATACATATTGGCCTAAACTGAGGAAAAAATATTTTTAAAAAAATATTTTTAGGGATATTTATTATAGCAAAAAGTAAAAAAAGTTGCTTTTTTTTCAAAATTGTTGCTCTTTTTTTGTTTATAGCGCAAAAAATAAAAAAATGTAGAGGTGATAAAATACCACCAAAATAAAGCTCTATTTGTGGGAAAAAAAGGATGTCAATTTTGTTTGGGTGCAAAGTCGCATGACCGTGCAATTGTCAGTTGAAGTGACACAGTACCGTATCGCAAAAAGTGCTCTGGTCAGGAAGGGGGTAAATCCTTCTGGGGCAGAAGTGGTTAAGAAAAGAGGGTCTATTTATCTATATCTATACTATTAGATTATTTCAAAGCTCCCCTTCAGCAATGGCACTTTTCAACTGATCATAGTGATAGTAAAACTGATAACTGATAGTAGTTTAAAAAGGAAGCTAAATACCAGAACTACTCTGAATTGACCTGCAGACCTGAGTTAACATCAAATTGCTAACAAATATCTGACAGGATCCTGGAGGCTTGTCTGCAGATAAAAGTAGACAATTATCACTTCATAAGCTATCAAAAGAGTCCCCCAGAGCTGGGGACAGCAAACTCGGAAGAAAAAGGAGAGGTGGGGCTCCATACTATCTGCAATCATTTAACGTCTCCTTAGATCAGACAGTATATGTTCCATCTATTACATGATATAAAATAATAGTAATAGGGAACAAAAAATAAGACTGCCAAAATGGTAGTTTATTACAATCTGTACCCCTTTTTTATTTTGTAAACAATTAGCTAATATTTGTGTATGACATTTTTTTCTTGCCTTTTTGTATTTTTTACTGCTGTACATTCTGTTCATTTTTCATTTTTGTGAGATTGCATTGTTGGCTGAGAGAGAACAAGACAGTCAATCTGATTGCATTCAGATTACTATCAATGTGCAGAAGCTGTTGTATCTGTCATAGGCATTAGGCTAGGGCAGATCTCATTGCCACCAACAGGGATCTCTCTCTCTCTCTCTCTCTCTCTCTCTCTCTCTCTCTGTCTATGGCTGCCTAGCAGACCAGCCAGCTGACATACAGAAGGTGGTGGCAAGCTATCTTGTTCTTGCATCTGATGAAGGTATGTGGGGGCAGTAGGAAAGATGAACGTGTGCAAGTCTTCCAGTTTACAGGACTTAGGGAATCTTAGCTGCTACACAACCCTTTGGCTTTCATTTGTGTGTAAACTGTCTTAGTGCTGGCATTGATTCCATCAAAATTATTATGGAACTTATTGTAACTTGGGAAAGTCAGTAAAAGTGCATATTTATTTAATCACTATCAGATTGTCCTTAATATTTTTATATTGTTTTTTTTTCTGATCTACAGATCTACAGAAAATTGTGCAATTTTCACATTCAAACAATCAGAATTCATGGTTTACACAATTGTGTGCAGATTGGTCTAATCTGCATGCAAATATTAAAAAAAAGGCTGAATATTTAGGATAGCTGATTCACCCATTTTTCAAACTCAATTGCTCATTACAATCTGCATCCAAAAATAATTTGCTAGCATCTGTTTTTCTGCTATATAAAGAAAACTTTCTAAATTTTCATTCACATGTCTAATAAATTGTTTTTCCATAGAAAGTGGTCTAGATGAAGTATTGTAATACATTCAACAAAAGCTTTGAAGTGCTGTCTATAAAATTGTGTGCTGGAAGACACAGTAAAAGAATGCAAATCACGGAAGATCTTTGTGAGGTTTTGTACAACAAGAGCAACTATTTCCTTTTCTATTACAAAGTAAACACTTCTTTGGGGATGAAATGACTGCCTAACTATTAAAGTTAAAAGTTTGGCAGCTACATTGTAAAAATAAATGATTGTACTGTTTGAAACTGTCAGGGCTGGGCTCAGCCCTTCCTTCTCAAAGCTGGCCACTCAGCTGTCGGCTAATTGCCAGCTCCTTTCTCTCTACATTGACTCACCTGTTGATGATATCCTGCTCATCAGTCCTGCCTACTTAAGCCGTCCAGCCCAGATGATCTCTGCCTTCGTCTTGGTCACATCTCTAGAGACGCTATCCTGTGTTCCTGTTAAAGACTTGCTTGGTTGACATTCTTTCTAGCTCCAGATCCTGCTTACTATTCTTCTATGCTCATCTCTGGCTCCCTGACGTTTTGGCTTGTCTGACTATCCGTTCCGGTTCCTGAACTCTGGCTATGTTTTGACTATGTTTTCTCTGTTTACCTTTTTACTATTATTATTAAACAAGTGCAATTTCACTGTACTTTTGTCTCAGTCTGCTTCATGGTTTCTGACAGTAGGCGAAGGCCATGAATTCAGAAGATGCTGTCAATCCACTTGTTGGTAATATTTTTTCCAGATTGGATGAGCAGGATCACCACATGGATCAGTTTGCCATGGCGTTACAAACACTCCTAAGTCGCATGGCTCACCTGGAATCTCCCACTGTGGCTTCCCTGGTACAACCTGTGTTGCAGGCCATCCTTGCTGCTGCTCCAGTCTCTGTGCAGGGACCCGCCTTGAGTATTACCTCTATAAAAGTTATGTCTGGTTCCGCTCCTCTTCCCCAGTGATTTGGGGATGATCCAGTCCAATGCAGAGGGTTTCTCAACCAGGTTGAGATATACTTTGGGATGCTGCCCCGGGCATTTCCCACGGACAGAAGCAAAGTAGGATTTGTGATATCTTTGCTTTCTGAGAGAGCCTTGGCCTGGGCAAACCCTCTATGGGAGACGCAAAAACCTGTTGTCTTGAGTTAAGCAGAGTTTGTGGCTTCTTTTAAAATGGTATTTGATGTCCCCGCATGCTCCGCTTCTGCTGCCAAATGCCCCATGTCCATCAAACAGAACTGTTGCCAATTAGGCCATTGAATTCTGAACTCTGGCAGCAGAGATTGCTAGGAACAATGAGGTCCTCATGACTGCTTGTTCTCATGGTCTCTCGGATACCATCAAGGATAAGATAGCAGCCCGAGATATACCCACTGAACTGGAGTAGTTGATCACATTTGCCATCCTCATTGACTCCAGATGCAGAAAAAAGACTTCCTTTTAAGGAGTGCTTGTGGATGCCTCCTGTACATTTGTCTCTGAACTTTGCAGTCCCATGCCTCCTGGTACCGAGTCGATCTGTGAAGATGAACCTATGCACTCAGTTTTCACGCATCTCTCTACGGATGAGAGACCCCCTAGGAGGAGGGAGAGATTGTGCCTTTATTGTGGCTAGGAATGTCACTTTTTAAAGTATTGTCCTACCCGTATAGGGAACACCCGAACTTTGAGGCCCTGTCATGGACAGACCTTAGGTGACGTTATTTCGTCCCCAGTTATCCAGAAGGATAAGCCCCTGGTTTCAGTTACCCTTTCTTGGGTTGAGTCGTTCGTCAAGATACAGGCTCTAATCGACTCTGGGGCTGCAGGCCTGTTCATTGATGCTGCCTTTGTATCGAAGCACTCGATTTTGCTGCAGCTGCGCGACACTCCACTTGTCATTGAGGCTCTTGGCGGGAGACCTCTACAGCCTGCCCACGTGACTCATGAGACTGAGACTGTTCCATTGTTCATGGACGTAGGGGATCTTCACCATGAGATAATCCAATTCCAAGTTATTTTCCTCCACTTCCAAGATGGAATCTGTTCTGGTTCCTGTGACTCTTCCTGAATGTATTCAGGCTACGGTTCGCACCAGTCTCACTTCTCCTTTAGGTGACAAAATTCTTGCCACTCAGGTCCATGCTCCTCCTGAGAAACCTTGTGACTGCTGCTTTGTCCCAGAGAGTCTCCGTACTGCCATGCCTCAGACTTACCATTCTCCCAAGGCTGCTGGCCACCCTGGGAAGAATCAACTCTTTTGGGCCATTTCCCAACAATTCTGGTGGCCTACTCTATGTGCTGATGTAACATCTTTGTAGCTGCCTGTTTGTGCTCAGAGTAAGGCTCCATGACACCTTCCAGTGGGCCTCCTACAACCCATACTCAGTGGAGAGAGGACTTGGACCCACTTGTCTATGGATTTCATTGTGGAGTTACCCAACTCCCAGGGCAACACAGTTATCCTTATGATGGTTGACCGGTTCTCAAAAATGTCCTATTGTATTCCTCTTAAGAAGTTTCCCTCTTCTAAAGAACTGGCTTTGATTTTTGCTCAGGAGATCTTTTGCTAACATGGACTACCCAAGGTGATTGTCTCGGACAGGAGTAGTCAGTTTGTGTCCCAGTTCTGGTGAGCCTTTTGTGCACAGTTGGGAATTCAGCTTGCTTTCTCCTCTGCGTATCACCCGCGGTCTAATGAGGCTGCAGAACGAGCCAATCAGTCCTTGGAGCAATTACTATGTTGCTATATTTATGACCATCATAACAACTGGTCAGACCTGTTACCGTGGGCGGAGTTTGTTCACATTAGTGCCTTGAATTCTGCTTCCTGATTGTCCCCGTTTATGGCGAACTATAGTTTCCAACCTTCCATGTTGCCTGACTTGTTTGCTCTGCAGAGTATTTCTGCATTAGAGGAGCATCTCTGTGGTCTTCGTTCCACTTGGGCACAAGTCCAGGAGGCTTTGGGACATGCTAATAATAGGTACAAACTCCATGCTGACCGCAGACCCCTGCCTGCCCCTTCCTATCAGGTTGGGGACAGGATCTGGCTGTCATCTCACAACCTCCGACTTCATGTTCCCTCTCTGAAGTTTGAACCTCAGTTTATTGGGCCTTCTGTATTCTTTGCAGGATTAACCCAGTGGCTTATGAATTAGACCTTCCTTCTAATATGCGTATCTCAAATGTATTTCATGTCTCCTTATTAAAACCTTTGGTCTGCAACCGCTTTACATACTCGGTGCCTCATCCTCAACCTGTATAGGTTGAGAACCATGAGGAGTATGAAGTACAGTCCATTGTTGACTCCCATAGGTTCCATTGGCGCATACAGTACCTAGTGCATTGGAAAGGGTCCGGTCCGGAGGAACGCTCTTTGGTCTCATTGTCGGATGTACATGCCCCTGTCCTCCTCCGTGATTTCCATAGATGTTTTCCCCTCAAGCCTGGTGGTCCTCCGAGGGGGGAGGGGTCATTGAGGAGGGGGTACTGTCAGGGCTGGGCTCAGCCCTTCCTTCTCAAAGCTGGCCGCTCAGCTGTGGGCTAATTGCCAGCTCGTATCTCTCCAGAGTGACTCACCTGTTGATGGTATCCTGCTTGTCAGTCCTGCCTACTTAAGCTGTCCAGCCCAGATGATATCAACATTTGCCTTGGTCACATCTCTAAAGACGCTCTCCTGTGTTCCTGTAAAAGACTTGCTTGGCTGACATTCCTTCTGGCTCCAGATCCTGCTTGCTGTCCTACTATGCTCATCTCTGGCTCCCTGACATTTTGGCTTGTCTGACTATCCGTTCTGGTTCCTGAACTCTGGCTATGTTTTGACTACGTTTACGCCGTTTACCTTTTTTATTATTGTTAATAAACAAGTGTGATTTAACTGTATTTCTGTCTCAAACTGATTCATGGTTTCTGACAGAAACGCATCCAATGAACAGAACGCTTCCAAAATAACAAAGGGCCTTCCGTATGTTGACTGTAAGATGCATTAGTTATTGTAGATTAAAACTGAGATAGGGTAAAGTTGAATTTGACAATGCCTTAAAGGCTAGAGTTGTGCTGGTGAATAAATCTCTTTGCTACTAAGGGCGGCCATACATGGATCGAAATTCAGCCACCTCAGTAGGGACCAGCTGAATTTCGATCCATGTACGGGCAAGTTGGTTGTACAATCAACTTGTTGTTTTTTTTCTGAACAATCTATAGCAGGCAGCACTGATCATTGTAGTCTGACAGTGAGGAAATCTCCCTGCTGTCAGAATACAATGACTCAGAGGAAGTGATTTCCCCATTCAGCTCAAATATGTGGAAAAAAATATTAATGTATAACCAGCCTAACTTAATGCATTTAAAACACAGAAACATACATATTGCATTCTAATTTGAGGAATAGTCTTTAATACCTATATTTAAAATATTGAAAAAAGTATATATATAATTTTTTTTGTTTGTTTATTTATTTTTTTTATTTATTTATTTATTTATTTATTTATTTATTTACTTTTTGTAATAAGATAAGGTAATACTTTATTATCATTGTATACATACATAGAAAATGTATCAAGGTATTCTGTACATTTTATAACAGCAATTAAAAATAAAAAAATAAAAATTCTCAACACAACTACACATACAGTACATAGTCTTAACACATGCTCATATACAGTATCTGTTCATATGGAAGAAAATATTAAATATTAAAAAAGTTAAAACTTTGCATAAAATTCCAAAAACTTTGCATAAAATTCCAAAAACTCTGCGACTGGTGGGTTTATAGATAATACAACCCTAGGTAAAATAAAAACTATACTTCACATGATTAGTGTGTGTTTTTAGGTGTCCTACTATATATTTTTTCCCTGACAGCAGTGAGGCAAACACACCATAACCATGATGGTTGGATCACTACTATCTTTTGCCAGCTTTTGTATCTTCTGGCATATGCTGTGTCCAAATTTAATAGATCTGTACCTATGATCTGCTGTGTAAAGTGGAGAAGAATTCTCTTGATGGTGCAATAATAGAAATTGATCAGAAGCCGTCATGGCAATCCAGCCTGTTTCAATCTCCTAAGGAAAAAAAGTCTCTGCTGCAATTTTTCCACTAGAAAATGAGTATTTTGAGTCCATGACAACTCCTTTGTAATATTCACACACCAAAATGTAACAATGTCTACTCTTTCCACCTCCACCTATATATCAGGGGATGACTGATCTTTCTTGATCTTCTATAATCCACAATTATTTCTTTAATTTTTGCAGTAATAAGTATTAATTCATTTCCTTACATCTAATAGATTTTGGATTTCCTGCCTATAAGCTGTCTTTTTATTATCTCATTAAAGTGTTGTCATCAGCAAACTTCACTATAGTATTTGATGCATGCATGGTAGTACAGTCATCCATAAACAATGTAAACAGAGCCAGACTCAACACACATCCCTGTGGTACCCCTGTATTAGAATAATAGTATTAGACACATGATCTCCTACTCTCACCCACAGCAGTGGATATACACCCAAAGCATTTAACTTTTCACTAATTTATCAGGAATTACTGTGGTAAATGTGAATTCAAATTAATGCATAACATCCTAACATATGTGTTTGAGCGCTCAAGATGTGTCAAAGCAGTATGTAAAGCAATAGAAATTGCATCCTCTGTCCTCTTGCACAAGAGACCAGCTGATGCTTATCCACATCAACAGGAATGATTGTCCTAAGATATGATAATACGGGCCTCTCAAAACACTTAATAATGATAGGAGTTAAGCCTGGTACACAAACAACATTTTTATTTGCCCCAGGGGGCTGAATGAGAAATACCGGAGAGATTGTTGTACTGTGCAGCAATATCTCCCACTGTGCAGCAATATCTCCAGCTGTGCAGCAATATCTAACACTCTGTTCAGACAGGGTGACTCCCCCCCTCACCAGAGCACACAAATCAGTGATCGCAGCCATTGGCTGCAAGCTCTGATCAGCTGCTGGTTTTCCAGCACACACCTTTGATAAAAAACAGTCCTTAGACCGGCTTCTGCCAGAAGGACAGCTGTATGCATGGTCTGCATGTCTATCCTAACTGGAACAATCATAAATGGTAAATTTAGAGCAAAACTAAAGTCTAACATAAGAAAAAACAACATATGCATAGGCAGGTTTTTTTTTGCAGAAGAGACATGCAATGTTTTTTCTGCAAAGAACCAAACATACCCGCCTAATCGCAGTCTGCTTTACAATGTATACAGAGTTGCAGATGCGCAGTTCAGGGTATTATTTTGTCAAGGTGCCTTTGTGTCAGGATAAATGAACTGTGCATGCACAGGAGCTTTGTTTCCTGCACCAGTCAATTGAGCTGGCTGAAGACTAGACTCCCAAAAGATAATAAATTGCATCAGTGATCATATTCCTACTTCAGGGGTGTTGTGAGAGCATCAATCGTGCATCTACAATATAGTGGTTTCAAAAGGTCAAAGATGTTATAATATTAAGATCAATAGTAAGATATAATATCTCTGCATTACATGTATTTTAGTAAATTCACATGTACTGTAGTAGTGTCACCAACGCAAAACATTCTGTAAAACAATTAAAAACATAGACAGTACTGTGTCTCCATAAACCTTCTTGCTCAAGATAGCTGATCTTGTTTGTATGCTTTGATGATTTCATAGAAACCAAGCAAATGAAATTAAGAAAGTGCCATATTCTCCCAGAGACCAAAGGACAGTTAGGAACACTGAAGCCAAAAAGAAGGCATCACTTTGTGGGTAAAGATGATACAATATAAAGCACACAATAAGTATGATTGAGACTGAATTGATTTATAATAAGTTAAATGCTATACCTATTTATATATATATTTATATAGAGACAATGCATCCTACCTGTGCAAAATAGGGACAGGCTGATGATATAAATGTGATTTAAAGATATGTTGATGGTATGTGTTGGAAGAGGAATAAATGCATATGTCAGGAAGATCCTGCCCCAGGTTTACTGGTGCGCATTTGCAAGCGCCACTGCGCACACGGGCGCGTGCACGCGCATCCCTGTTGGCGCCAGGCGGGCTATTTAAGTCTGTCTGTCATTTCCAGTCCCCACTGTCTGCTCTACAGCATTCCGTGTGCTTTATCTGATCTGATCTGAGACTACCTGTTTAGACCCGGCTATCTGTTTGTGACCTACCTAGCTGTCTGCCTGCATCTGACCTCCGGCTTGCCTACGACTATTCTTCTGTTTGTTTCCTGGAACCTCTGCTGTCTGCCTGATACTTGACCACCGGCCTGCCTGATGATTCTTCTGCCTGACCCTCTGGTACCTCCTCTGCCTGCCTGATATCTGACCTGGCATGCCTGACCTCTCTGTGAGGCTGTTGTTCCTGGTTCCAGTCCAGCACTCCAGTCTCCAGTCTACTTGCCTGCTGTCATTCCTGGTTCCAGTCCAGCACTCCAGTCTCCAGTCTACTTTCCTGCTGTCGTTCCTGGTTCCAGTCCAGCATTCCAGTCTCCAGTCTACTCTCCAGATCCAGTCTCCTGGCTCGTAGTGATTCCTGGACTTACGAACTGACTGTTGATCCTGCCAGGCACTCATACCACTCCTTACTCCTGTGCCCTCTGTCTCAATTGCAGGGGGCTGTGAGGGGGAGCCATAGGGGAGGCCTCTCTCTGCAGTTCAGGCTCAAAACTATCAAGTACATGACAGCATAGCAGTAAATTAACCACTTAATATAAAAAATAATTATTAATATCCTAAATATTTAGGTTCACATCAATATTATTTAGTTTGTATTTAATTTTATTGGTCCTATAATTATATTTGGGTAATATTGTGGTAATTCCAGATATAGAGCAGATAGCATATAGTCCATGTATAATAATGAACTAGTTAAAGTACGTTGACATGCCTGTTTATGCTATGTGTACCATGGCCAAAAGTCTATCTTTATATTAGCATGTTATTAGTTAGTTAAAACAAGTTGTGAATCAATCTTAATATCAGCCTAACAGATCCTCATTCAATTATTATCTTATAGGTAAGTATTAGGCAGGGGAATCTGGCACTTTCTCAATTTCATTTGCTTGGTTTCTATGCAATTATTAAAGCATACCAACAAGATCAACTATCTTGAGCAAGAAGGTTTATGAAGACACAGTTCTGTCTATATTTTTAATTGTTTTATGGAATGTTTACATTGGTGACACCACTACAGTACATGTGAGTTTGCTAAAATACATGTAATGCAGAGATATTATATCTTACTATTGATCTTTATATTATAACATCTTTGACCTTTTAAAACCACTATATTGTAGATGCACGATTCACGCGCTCACAAAACTCCTGAAGAAAGAGTTATCTAATACTCTGAAACGCGACGGTGGAACCTAGGGAGTTCCAAAGTGTAATCTTTGTGGTGATTTTGTACAGCTACTGTAATCATTCCAACATTTTATTGTTAAATAATAATTTGTTGTACTATGTTTAATAAATTATATATTTTTTTCAACAATTTATTACGTCAGTGCCGTTAAAGTCCATTTAGGGGTCTTTCTTCTCATGAGACTCCCAGAAGAGGCTGGGAAGAAGATGCTGGGAATCCCTGGGGAGAACTCGCCAATGTAAGGGCATTGAAGGGGAGGTGTGTATTGCAGACTTTAGTCTGCCGTATAGAAATGGCATTCCTCCTTCTGCTATAAGCTCATGGTCACTTGCTGAACAAACCAACAGCTGTGACCAGAGGCTGACAAGCCACTGACCACAGCTATTTACTTGAACTGTGACCCCCCTGCTGCTGCTGCTCTGTTCTGTGTGTCCCTTGCTTCCCGCCACTTCAAATCCTCCAGCAACTTTGCTGTTCTCTAATGGCCCCCCTTCATTTTTATGTGACCACCCGGCACTGATCCCTTATAGCACCACCCTTTCTCCCAGCACTTAACTCTCCCACAGCATCAATCCAATGGGGCTCCCTTGCAGCTTCCAGATTATCTTCCTCTCATCTCCTGCTGACTTTGGGGGATTTAACTATCCAAACATATATCTCCTGCTGCCCCAACCCCCCCTCACTGCTCCCCCAGTGCCCCCCCCCCCCGCAGCGCGAATGACTCTCCACTACCCCCTCTTCTATTGGCTGTCAGAGCCTACTGGGGAAGGAGATTGGGGTAGACCCACCCCCAAAAATTAAGAAAACATAGTAAGGTCTCGTTCACATGGTGCATACAACAGTGTAAACCCATGCGAGGCTGTGTTTACCCAGCATGGGAATGCAAATGTGTGCATCCACATGCAGGCAGTCCCATTGATGTCAATTGGCTGCTCCCAATTTGAGATCCATGTGGGTGCAGGTGCATGTTCCTGAACTTCTGAACTCACACTGTCTGCATTCTGGGCTGCGTATTGGCACCTGCATGGATGTCAGATTGGGAGCAGTGTCTGAGCAGCTGCTGAGTATCAATTGACATGGATAGGACCACCTACACGAGGATGTATGGAACACCTGTGCATCCCTGTGTGGGTAAACACAGCCCTCACATGGGTCTACACTTTAGTATGCCTCACGTGAATGAAGCTTTTATAGAAATTTTGTGGAAAATGTGGAAGTTATGTTGTGTTAATATGAGCTAATAATGATTTTAGTGCATTTTTAGTGAAAATAGTTATTTGACAAACATTTGTGCAACTATTGTGGGCCCACAAAATCAATAGCACATTTTTTCTATCGATCATGTGGTTTTAAAAAAAATACATGGTTTGGGGAGACTTTTACCAGCTCTAAAAGCTGTAAGTGAAAAATGATTACTTCCAGATTTTTAGACTGAATTGCTTTTTTACAGTTTATTGCACCCTCGATTTTCACAATTTTCACAAAAAGGTGCAATTTAAAATTTACAAATATTTGTTATTTATTAACTCAATACAGTTTTAACTTATATTGAGAAATGTAGGTGGAATTTTGTACATTTTGCTGTGTTTGTGTCTGCCAATAATGATTTTATTGTGTTTTTAGGGAAAATATTGTTTTGTAGAAAAATGTGCCCAAATATCACTGGGCATAAAAAAAAAAATCAGTAGCACCTTCTTTTTATCTACTGGCCCCATGCATTCAGAAAATGTATGGTGTGGGGGATCTTTAACAAACTCTGAAAGCTCTAAGTGAATAATAAAATGTAGGACACAGGGCCTGGCAGCAAAAGAGTTAATGGTCACTAAGCTTAAAATTCAATGTAATGTCTGATTAAATGGAAAAATTTAGCAGAACCTTTAAACTTTACATGAAAGTTAGTTTAGGAAAAAGCATATTAATGTCTATATGTCAAGTTATATTTACACAGTTGGGTCTATTTCTTTTTGTAATCTTCAGAAATTCACATGCAGAAAGCCATCACTTACGCTATGCATCCTACACATTTTGCTTTCTTGAACAGCTTTATGCTCCATGCTGTGGTCTTTTGAAAAGCATTGCATTGCTGAGCACCTGCTAGCCTATATATTTATTATAATTTAGGACACGGTGGGGTACTCAACATGTGTGCCTGTTCTGGACTTCTCATAGATGATTGATATCACAAAATGGCCCTTTCATAGCCAACAGTTCCTGGCAGTGGAACAATGGGATTTCATTTGGCTTCACAATCTTGTTATCAGCATTTGTGAATACTCTTTTCATGCCATATTAACAGTTCAATTGAAGTATTACAGCACAGGCATATAAAAAAATAGGGTTTACAAATTTAACCAGCAATTTCTCTCTTTTGAAAAGACTAATAGACAATTTTCCATTGAGCATTTTATTAACATTTTTTTAAAATAAATGCCAAGTATAGTCTTTTTGAAGGATTTAATTAAAATAAATAATCTGTTAGAAAATGCAACAGAGAAGATGCTATGGAAATAATACATTGTATAATGCAGTACTACTGTAAACAGAATTAATTACAGAAAATGTTAGTATACTTAGACTTAAATTTTCTTTTCTTTTGTATGTTATTTTAAAACGTATATAGTGTAAAAGAAAAACTTAAATTATCAGTGTGGTTAATTTACAAGGTTGCTGCAAAGGAAGATCAAATGTAGGAAATGTAGGCCAAAAGTTGCAGTTCAGATCTGAATGATTATTATGCTCAAAACCAACACTTTTGAGCAGTGTAATATTAGCAAACATAGCAGTAGTACCTCAAGGCATGCTCACATCTGCAAAACCCCACAAGCTAAAAATTCAGTTTCAGACAGAGATAGCAGTAAAAGGGTTAAAGTGTTTGTTCACAAAAGCTAAAGATCTGGCAAGCTAAAATGAGCTGGACTTTTTGGTTCTTGAATAATAATATCATTTAACAGACAAAACTGAATCAATAAGCTATTAATATTTCTGGCTAGTCTATCTCAGAGAGTAAATGGGAAGGGTTGGGGTGTTGGTTTCTATGTGAGAAGTGATCTAAAATTGAATAAGAAAGATGACATTATTGATGGAAAGTATAACGGTGCAAATTATTTTTGGGAAATTCTACAACCCCCAATTTTAAAGAGTAGCTAAAAATGTAGCTAATAGCTGTACAGAGTGGAGAGTGGTAAAGTAATTGACAGCAGTGTCAAAGATCTGTCATTTAACTGTTTGAGTACAACATGTAAACATCGGTGGGTATAGGGTGTGTGTTTATTTACTATTGAAAAGTTTTTGTGTGAATGATCACGTGTACTATGTGCCCCACCCATTCACATTAGGGGGCAATATTTGGGGGTTCCTAGATTCAAATAAGCCCCCTGCTTGCAGACTGCCACAACCACCAGACCAGGGTTGTAGGCAAGAGGCCCTTGTCTTTATCAAAATGGGGAAAACGTGCTTTGGCCTGGGGCCCCCTGGCAAAGTACCACCATTTTGAAGGTGTGTGGCTTGTTATGTTTTAGGTGAGAACCCCCCTTTTTTGGCCAGTCAGGCTGCATTCTTGTATATGGGTCTGGTATGGATTTTTTTTTTGTTTTTTGTATGGGGTTCCCCCTTAAAATCAAAACCAGAATTGAAGGTTCTAGTGTTTTTTCGGTGGACCACACACCATTTTTTCATGAAGCTTAGTGGGTGGGGGGGGGGGCTATACCTTTTTTTTACACTGCCCTTTTGTTTACACTCTACTGAATGTGCCTAGAGGGGATGAGTCACTGGTTGTTAGGACACTGGGGATGCGAGTTCCTTAACAACCAGGTGCGCACTGGGGGATTCCATTTCCCTAACAACCAGGTGCCCTGAGCAACAAGCTGTCATATGTAGCAGTGATAGTAATACTACTACTAAATGTTTCCCTTTAGACTGCAGATGGAAACTTACTTGACTGAACACCCATTACACACCAAAATCTCCATAGACTCTGCTGGTTCAATGTGTTCAGCCTATAGTGTTAAGCTATTTCATTTATTGGTGAATGTTCTTTAAGTATTATGGCTGACTATTCTTATGGCTATTTTTCTCTTAAGATTGAATGTTAGGGAATGTTACATTGCTTGTTACATGCTTTCTTAGCAACCATTGACCATCGGGATAGTGGTGGTGACATCATGCCCCAAATATGGCCATGTGTACATATTTAGGCAATTATGTAACTCATTTAATTCCCTGCGGTTTGCTTATGATTGGGCAGGTGACGTCAGTGGTTGGTAAGGATGCAGTGGGTGCAAATAGCCACTGCTTTCTTAGCAACCACTGACAGCTGGAAGCTGTCCTGTTCATCCATACTAAATGCCCAAATTTTTGGCAGATGAGCATCCAAAAAAGATATTCAGTGAATACTCAGTGTGTGGTTGTAAATGGGGTTCATTCTGAACAGAGATCACTCGTGGTGCACCAAAAGGCCCTCTACTAGATCTCATTGCATTTAATCTGTTTGTAAATTATATCAATAAAGGTTTGGTGGGTAATAGGGATGGGCCGAACACCCCCTGTTCAGTTCACATTCAGAACATGCAAACAGGCAAAAAATTTGTTTGAACACGCGAACACCATTAAAGTCTATGGGACACGAACATGAAAAATCAAAAGTGCTAATTTTAAAGGTTAATATGGAAGTTATTGTCATAAAAAGTTTTTGGGGACCCGGGTCCTGCCCCAGGGGACATGTACCAATGCAAAAAAAAAGTTTTAAAAATGGCTGTTTTTTTCAGGAGCAGTAATTTTAATAATGCTTAAAGTGAAACAATAAAAGTGAAATATTCCTTTAAATTTTGTACCCGGGGGGTGTCTATAGTACTCCTGTAAAGTAGCGCATGTTTCCTGTGTTTATAACAGTCCGAGAGTAAAATGACATTTCTAAAGAAAAAAAGAGTAATTCAAAAGTATTATCGCTAGTGCCGGCTATAAATCAATTGTCGGTCCCGACAATACATATAAAAGTCATTGAAAGTCATTGAAAAATTAAAAAAAAAAAGCATAAGGGTCCCCAAAATGCCATTACCAGACCCTTCAGGCCTGGTATGAATTTTAAGGGGAACTTTAATTTTAAAGAATTAACAAAAAAATGGCGTGGGGTTCCCCCAAAAATCCACACCAGACCCTTATCCGAGCACACAACCTGGCAGGACGCAGGAAAAGAGGGGGGCAAGAGAGCACCCCCCCTCCTGAACCGTACCAGGCCACATGCCCTCAACATGGGGAGGATGTCCCCATGTTTATGGGGACAAGGGCCTCATCCCCACAAACCTTGCCTGTAGGTTGTGGGGGTCTGTGGGCGGGGGGCTTATCGGAATCTGGAAGCCCCCTTTAACAAAGGGAACACCCAGATCCCGGCCCCCTTATGTGAATAGGTAAGGGGTACTTAATATGTACATTCTTGAGAAATTAAAGGAACAAGGTACATGATTGAATCATTTAAATACATTAAGGGGGTGAATAAGGTTAATAAGGTTCAGAGTGGCAGTGTTTTCAATATGAAGCTAAAATCAAGAACATGGGGACAAAAGAAAAAAAAGAAAAAGAAGAAAAAGAAAAGAGGGGAAAAAACGACATGGGCCTGTTGATGAGATGTCTGATACTGTATAAAAGAATAGGGATTTTGAAATCAGGTGAAGGAATTCTAGGATAGTAAGGTTGCAAAACCTGGGTGATTGATGTACATTGTAAGGATTATAACAACCTTTGTTGCAGATTCCTACCTTTTGTTACTCTGAAGAAATCCATGTGTGTTTGCCTGTGCCTCTGTACTAAGTGGGTCTAATGGGAGGGGTTTCATAATTAACTGACAGGTGTGCAGGGCACTAATGAGGACATCAGCTGGGCCTGCATTCCTTTAGACATGCTCCTATTGAAAGTATCGCTCCAAAAATGACATTTTTGTTGCAGGGGATGCCTGCAATCTGACTTGTATCTTAGGCAGACTTCTGGGAAAAATGGTGAGCCAATCACACAAGCAGGAAATTATGTTTCTGGGGAATGGTAAGTACACACTCTGTGTACAGAACAACTCCAGGTAACCATATTGCAATGCATTCTCAGAAAATTACAGTGGCTGCAGATTGAAAAGGAAAAAGGTAATTTTTAATGAAATTCAATCACAATATGATTAATGTCGTGACATTTTTTCTTTATTTGCTATTTTTTTTCCCCACGAAAGTGGATTTACACTTTAAGGCTTGTTTGAGCGCTAGTGTATATTTTTTATGTTTTTTTATAATTTTTTATAAATTCCTATGATGAAAATTTCAATAAAGATACATTATTTAAAAAAGGGAAAAGGGAAAGGGGATAAAAAAGAAACAGAGGGGAAAAAAAAGAACATGGGGACATAACCTTAAAAAAGCCAGAGGAAAACAAATCTTATTTTACTTGTTACCAGATACAACGTTGCTTGTATAATATATTGAATAAGTATTCTGATATATTTGGTAATATATTTAAAAAAAAAATATGATGATGATCGGGATCATCATCAGCATTCCCACTGTATAAAGAATGCAATAAGAAATGTAAGGGGGTAATAAGGGTGGATAAGATAGAACACAAAAGGCACATAGCGGAGGAGAATAAGAAAAATCCCAAGAAATTCTTTAAGTACATAAATAGTAAAAGAGGCAGGACAGATCATATTGGCTTCATAAAGACTGATGAAGGTATAATGGCTACAAAGGATGGTGAGATGGTGAAGGTTTTGAATGTATTCTTCTCTTCAGTCTTCACAACGGAAAAGGGGGGCTTCAGTAACCAAAACTGCAATGTTTATCCTCATGAGACGTCAAATCAAAATCAGAAACAGACTTGAAAAACTTAACATAAATAAGTCACCGGGAGCAGATGGCTTGCACCCAAGGGTCCTCAAGGCGCTTAGTCAAGTAATTGCCAGACCGTTGTTCCTAATGTTTGATAGTCTACTGACTGGTATGGTACCAGCTGATTGGAGAAAAGCCAATGTAGCACCAATCTTTAAAAAAGTACCAAGATATATCCCTGGGAACTACTGACCAGTTAGCCTAACATCAATAGTATGCAAGCTCTTGGAAGGGATGATAAGGGAGTATATACAAGATTTTAGTAATGGAAACAGTATCATTAGCAGTAATCAGCATGGATTCATAAAAAATTGTTCTCGCCAAACAAATCTATTAATCTTCTTTAAGGGTTGAGCTGCCACCCAGATGAAGGAAAGCTGGTAGATGTAGTGTCTGTCGGCATGGACCAAAGAGTGACAACACAACACATTCAGTATGTAAATGGGTGGTGCTGCGCTAATCCTGAATGCAAGAACCAGTGTGGCTTAGGTGATAAACGTCACTTATGTCGTTAAGATAATAAATGGTGAAAATAAATTACAATGGTGGTATTAGTATTAAAACTAATATAGTGACTAAAAAAGTAGTGTGTAAAATATTCTGGATATAGATAGTAACAGCATAGATCATGACAGAGATTAATAAGTATATAATACAGCATAAAAGATGACAAAGATTAATAAGGTGAAACCCATATACTGGAGAGTAAATAACAGTGATAATAAAACTGGCTAAACATCAATATCTGACAATAATCCTAAATAAGGTGCATAATAGTTGAAGCTGTGTGCATCCACAGCTCAAAAATGACAATGTGTATAGTGCAAACATAAAGTACAATGTGAAAGCCTTTTAAACAGTGGGGGAGTGGTTCGCTACTTTTTTCATAAAGTGCATAATGTGCAAAACTTCATCAAAAGATGATAAGGTATGTGTCCCAAATCTTGAAAAATGAAAAAAAGGAAAAAGCCAATAAAAAATAAAAAAAAATAAGAAAAAACTTTCACAAGAAAAAAAGTCCTTTGAATTTAAATATGTGACAGCAACGTCCTGGCATGCACACGTTGGAGTTAGAGTGCTAAAGTGAATCACATCAGGTGCTTCTTCGTGTGCAGACACTCAGGTGAGTAATGGCCCCTTACCTTAAGGTAATAGGGCAAAAGCATGTAACCAGGAGAGCTTTTCGTAGCATCCGCCTATGGGCTCCAGCGCGTCCCTCACCAGCCTAGGTCCTAGGATGGGGTTCCCTCAGATGTAGTGCGGGGGGATGTAAAAGATAATAGGCAGGAAGAAAGCCAATAGTGTAATCCTGTTTGATAAATAAAACCTCTTTTTATTCAAAATTATAGGTACTCACATTAACGTTTAGAAAACAGCAGTTTTGGTCCGACGAGCGGCGAGCTCGTATGCCTCTGATAGTGTGTGCAGCCTGTCTCGTCCCTACGCGTGACGTCACACCACACGTGACTTCATCAGGGGATGAATACAGGCTAAAAACGTGTCCTTAAGTAGTTTAATATTGGCCGGTATTAAGCGGCCATTTTTCTGGAGTCTAATGGGAGTTAATGCGGCGGCCATTTTCTTAGAGATTATACGCCGCTACTTCCACTTAGGGTGTCCGTCTGTGTGAAGCGTCAGCTGACTTTTTGGGCCAATGGGAGCTGTTCAGCCAATTGTAATGTCTCGTATTGTCAGCAGAAGGAGGCGAATGCTGCCTCTAATATTCAGAACCCGGCGAGGGAGAGCTAGATGGGGATTTTTATTAAATAAATAGATGTCACTGGCTAAGGGATGGTTTAAACTAAGTGTAGCATACTAGTTATGACTTAGCAACATAACTAGTGAGATCAACTACCACCCTAGTTATAAGGTGTAATGGGCAAAGATAGTATGTTGGTATTAGTCATGTATGCCATTTATAACCGGGGAAGAGAAAAGCAGCAGACATTATAAGCACACTTGGTGTGTATAATATATAAAAATATGGGAATGTATTAAAGATAGAACAGTATATGCTGATAGGAAGATATTTAACCATAAAACATATGTGTAAAACCCATTAAAAACAATACTACAATATTAGTCCATGACAGTACATAATTAGCCATGTGGATAAAGAGTAAAAAATATATTGAAATGAAATAAAAGATAAGCTCAAGTAATACATTTCAGAAGGGACGGAAGGAAGAGGGCTGCAGCAGATGTTGGTGATGATCCTATGGGGGCATTTTATTTATGCCTTCAGTCTGTATCATTGTGGGAATATTTAAGCAGGTGTGCAGTGAGAGCTTTGCCCTTTGTCCAGAGTCTCCTGCCATAAAGTATATGCAGGTTGTTCCTCTAGTAGGTGGCAGATTGGGAGTCGGGGCATATAAGCCATAACAGGTGTTACATAAAATGAGACAGTCACAATAAGTATATTTCTATAAAAATATAAAAGATACATTAAAAATTATGTTAAATTTTATTAAAAAATATATTTTTAATTAAAAATCACTCAGGAAGCAGTTTAGGTCAAACTCAATGTTTAGACCACGGGGCCAGAAAGTGTCTAAGGTGAAAATCCATTTGGATTTGAGTTTGCTTAGGGTTCTCATCTTGTGGCCACCCCGCCAGTGTTTGATATATGGGGTAATGCCCCAGAAGCTCAGATGGGTGGGATCTTTATTATGACAGGTTAAAAAATGTTTGGACACGCAGTGTTTGTCATAGCCGTTAAGGATATTTTTAACGTGTTCCTTAATGCGGACTCTCAGGGGTCTTTTTGTGCGGCCTGCATACTGGAGGCCGCAGCTACATTCCAGTGCATATACTGCCCCCTCGGTGTTACAGCAAATTAAATCTTTAATTTCATGATTTTCTCCTGTGCTAGTTGAAGTGAAATTAAACACTTTTTTATTTGGGCGTTTAGTCCTTAAACAGGCAAAACACCTTTTACATGGAAAAAATCCATTCCCGGTAAAAAAAGAAAACAGTTTTTTGGGTGGGTCTACAACATTTTTTACTACTATGTCCCTAATTGTGGGTGCCTTTTTATATATAAATTTCGTTTTTTTCGGGAGGATACAGGGGGTCCCCTACTTACAAACATCCGACTTACAAACCACTCCTACTTACAAACGGAGGGAGGCAACAGGAAGTGAGAGGAAATCCACCCCTAGGAAGGGAAATTCACTCCTGTAAGAGTTAATATGGGAAAAAGGTGTCTCCACTGATGCTTTATCACCAATCCTTGTTTCCCTAATAACCCCAAATTTTCAAAATCGAATTGTGATTGGGACAGAAAGTGAGGTGAAATCTTTTGAACAGGGGCACAGACAGCAAAACACATGTTACAGGGGTGATAACCCTTCCCTAGGCTATCTAAAAAACTTAAAAATAGATTTTTTGGCTGGAGCTACACTTAAAAAATGTACCTGTTCCGACTTACAAACAGATTCTACTTAAGAACAAACCTAAAGTCCCTATCTTGTTTGTAACCCGGGGACCCTCTGTATCTGCGTGTCCAAACATTTTTTAACCTGCCATAATAAAGATCCCACCCATCTGAGCTTCTGGGGCATTACCCCATATATCAAACACTGGCGGGGTGGCCACAAGGTGAGAACCCTAAGCAAACTCGAATCCAAATGGATTTTCACCTTAGACACTTTCTGGCCCCGTGGTCTGAACATTGAGTTTGACCTAAACTGCTTCCTGAGTGATTTTTAATTAAAAAATTATTTCTTAATAAAATTTAACATAATTTTTAATGTATCTTTTATATTTTTATAGAAATATACTTATTGTGACTGTCTCATTTTATGTAACACCTGTTATGGCTTATATGCCCCGACTCCCAATCTGCCACCTACTAGAGGAACAACCTGCATATACTTTATGGCAGGAGACTCTGGACAAAGGGCAAAGCTCTCACTGCACACCTACTTAAATATTCCCACAATGATACAGACTGAAGGCATAAATAAAATGCCCCCATAGGATCATCACCAACATCTGCTGCAGCCCTCTTCCTTCCGTCCCTTCTGAAATGTATTACTTGAGCTTATCTTTTATTTCATTTCAATATATTTTTTACTCTTTATCCACATGGCTAATTATGTACTGTCATGGACTAATATTGTAGTATTGTTTTTAATGGGTTTTACACATATGTTTTATGGTTAAATATCTTCCTATCAGCATATACTGTTCTATATTTAATACATTCCCATATTTTTATATATTATACACACCAAGTGTGCTAATAATGTCTGCTGCTTTTCTCTTCCCCGGTTATAAATCGCATACATGACTAATACCAACATACTATCTTTGCCTGTTACACCTGATAACTAGGGTGGTAGTTGATCTCACTAGTTATGTTGCTAAGTCATAACTAGTATGCTACACTTAGTTTAAACCATCCCTTAGCCAGTGACATCTATTTATTTAATAAAAATCCCCATCTAGCTCTCCCCCGCCGGGTTCCGAATATTAGAGGCAGCATTCGCCTCCTTCTGCTGACAGTACGAGACATTACAATTGGCTGAACAGCGCCCATTGGCCCAAAAAGTCAGCTGACGCTTCACACAGACGGACACCCTAAGCGGAAGTAGCGGCGTATAATCTCTAAGAAAATGGCCGCCGCATTAACTCCCATTAGACTTCAGAAAAATGGCCGCTCAATACCGGCCAATATTAAACTACTTAAGGACACGTTTTTAGCCTGTATTCATCCCCTGATGAAGTCACGTGTGGTGTGACGTCATGCGTAGGGACGAGACAGGCTGCACACACTATCAGAGGCATACGAGCTCGCCGCTCGTTGGACCAAAACTGCTGTTTTCTAAACGTTAATGTGAGTACTAATAATTTTGAATAAAAAGAGGTTTTATTTATCAAACAGGATTACACTATTGGCTTTCTTCCTGCCTATTATCTTTTACATCCCCCCGCACTACATCTGAGGAACCCCATCCTAGGACCTAGGCTGGTGAGGGACGCGCTGGAGCCCATAGGCAGATGCTACGAAAAGCTCTCCTGGTTACATGCTTTTGCCCTATTACCTTAAGGTAAGGGGCCATTACTCACCTGAGTGTCTGCACACAAAGAAGCACCTGATGTGATTCACTTTAGCACTCTAACTACAATGTGTGCATGCCAGGACGTTGCTGTCACATATTTAAATTCAAAGGACTTTTTTTCTTGTGAAAGTTTTTTCTTATTTTTTTTTATTTTTTATTGGCTTTTTCCTTTTTTTCATTTTTCAAGATTTGGGACACTTACCTTATCATCTTTTGATGAAGTTTTGCACATTATGCACTTTATGAAAAAAGTAGCGAACCACTCCCCCACTGTTTAAAAGGCTTTCACATTGCACTCAGCCGCTTCCATATTTGATAGCGCGGGAATAACCCACTCCAACAACACATTCAGTGCCTTGAGGTGATTCAGTGATTCAGTTCTTGAGGTGATTCAGTTTGCATTTGCAGCGCTTTAAAATTATTCATTCATTCATTCATCCAGTGAGTACCTGGATTGAAAACTGGCTACAAGGGCAAGGTCAGAGGGTAGTAATAAATGGGGAGTACTCGGAATGGTCCAATGTAGAAAGTGGGGTCCCTCAGGGTTCTGTCCTGTCTGTCCAGGGTTCTGTCCTGGGACCAATCCTATTTAATTTATTCATAAATGATTTGGAGCTCAACAGCTCAATCTCAGTATTTGTGGACAATACTAAGTTAAGCAGGGCAATAGCTTCTCCGCAGGATTTGGAAACCTTGCAAGAACATCTGAACAAACTAATGGTGTGGACAACTACATGGCAAATGAAGTTTAATGTAGAAAAATGCAAAATAATGCATTTAGGTGGCAAAAAACATGAATACAATCTACTCACTAGGGGGAGAATCTCTGGGGGAATCTAGGATGGAAAAGGACCTGGGGGTCATAGAAGATGACAGGCTCAGCAACGGCATGCAATGCCAAGCTGCTGCAAGCAAAGGCAATAGAATATTGGCATGCATTAAAAAGGGAATTAACTCCAGAGATAAAACGATAATGCTCCCACTCTACATGACTCTGGTCTGGCCGTACCTGGAGTATGCCATCCAGTTCTGGGCTCCAGTCCTCAGGAAGGATGTGCTGGAAATGGAGCGTGTACAGAGAAGGGCAACAAAGCTAATAAAGGGACTGGAGGATCATAGTTATGAGGAAAGATTACAAGCACTGAACTTATTCTCTTTGGAGAAGAGACGCTTGAGAGTGGATATTACTTCACTGTACAAATACCGTATTGGTGAACCCACAATAGGGATAACATTTTCCGCGAATGGGCATTTAAAAAGACTCGCGGCCATTCACTAATATTAGAGGAAAAGTGATTTAACCGAAAACTGTAATGTCCCGTACACGCGGTCGGACTTTGTTCGGACATTCCGACAACAAAATCCTAGGATTTTTTCCGACGGATGTTGGCTCAAACTTATCTTGCATACACACGGTCACACAAAGTTGTCGGAAAATCTGATCGTTCTGAACGCGGTGACGTAAAACACGTACGTCGGGACTATAAACGGGGCAGTGGCCAATAGCTTTCACCTCTTTATTTATTCTGAGCATGCGTGGCACTTTGTCCGTCGGATTTGTGTACACACGATCGGAATTTCCGACAACGGATTTTGTTGTCGGAAAATTTTATAGCCTGCTCTCAAACTTTGTGTGTCGGAAAATCCGATGGAAAATGTGTGATGGAGCCCACACACGGTCGGAATTTCCGACAACAAGGTCCTATCACACATTTTCCGTCGGAAAATCCGACCGTGTGTACGGGGCATTCGAGCGGTAAGAATGTGCAATTCTCTTACACAAGCAGTGGTTTCAGCAGGGAGCATAGATAATATCAAAAAAAGATTAGAAAGGCACCTAAACGACTAAAACATAAAGGAATATTCAATGTAATATTGACATAAAAGCGCACACACAGGTTGGACTTGTGTCCTTTTTCAACCTTACCAACTATGTAACTATGTAACCTGTTTCTCAATTATACTGCCCTTATACTGATTCCCAATCAGTTGTTACTGTGAATATTTCTACTTCAAAGACCTGGTCATTGTTTTTCCTTATCACATCTCACAGTATGACCATACCTGAAGCTGAGAGGTAATCAACTTCATACTTGTACTGTACATTGCATTGTACAGTAAATATTTTGTGTGTATTTGTAAATATCATGTAACCCACTGTACATATAATGTACATTGTGTTGTAAATATTGTTTAGATTGTTATTTGTAAATATTATGAAACCCTATCAATAAATGTATATTTCAGATTAAACTAGTTATTTTGTCTATGAATCCTCAGATATAGCTTTGTTTATGTAAATACTTTTAAGGTCAATGCACACTGGCTTAAAAAAATGTCAATGCTCCTGGCAGAAAACAAAAACAAATTTTGAGCATTTTTTTGTACTAGCATGTAGGCATGTTTAGACATGTTTAGGAGTGTTTAGACACATTAAGGCACATTTAGCATTTTTTTCTGCCGGAAAACTGCTCTCAAAAATGCAAAACAGACTTTTTTTTTGCCTCAAAAAATGCTGTGCTTAAAATATTCCTCTAAACATCCTAATGTGCATAGTAACATAGGATAACATTAACTGCTTCTACAGGCAAAATGCTAAACTCCTCCAGAAGCAGCATTTTTTTAAGCCAGTGTACACAGACCCATATAGTGTTTAAAGTGTATTCACATATACACTTAACCTAATAAACATAGTTAACATACTGAAAAAGTAGTTGGACTACAATTCCAGCAGAGATAGTGAGCCAATCAACATTAGGTGGATTCAAACATGCTTGGGACAAACATATATCTATACTTAGACCAAAAGTGAGTACACCCCTCACATTTTTGTAAATATTTTATTATATCTTTTCATGTGACAACACTGAAGAAATGACACTTTGCTACAATGTAAAGTAGTGAGTGTACACCTTGTATAACAGTGTAAATTTGCTGTCCCCTCAAAATAACTCAACACACAGCCATTAATGTCTAAACTGCTGGCAATATAAGTGAGTACACCCCTAAGTGAAAATGTCCAAATTGGGCCCAAAGAGTCAATATTTTGTGTGGCCACCATTATTTTCCAGCACTGCCTTAACCCCCTTGGGCATGAAGTTCACCAGAGCTTCACAGTTTGCCACTGGAGTCCTCTTCCACTCCTCCATGACGACATCACGGAGCTGGTGGATGTTAGAAACCTTGCGCTCCTCCACCTTCCATTTGAGGATGCCCCACAGATGCTCAATAGAATTTAGGTCTGGAGAAATGCTTGGCCAGTCCATCACCTTTACCCTCAGCTTCTTTAGCAAGGCAGTGGTTGTCTTGGAGGTGTGTTTAGGGTCACTATCATGCTGGAATATTGCCCTGCGGTCCAGTTTTCAAAGGGAGGGGATCATGCCCTGCTTCAGTATGTCACAGTACATGTTGGCATTCATGGTTCCCTCAATGAACTGTAGCTCCCCAGTGCCGGCAGCACTCAGACCATGACACCCCCACCACCATGCTTGACTGAAGGCAAGACACACTTGTCTTTGTACTCCTCATCTGATTGCTGCCACACACGCTTGACAACATCTGAACCAAATAAGTTTATCTTGGTCTCATTAGACCACAGGACATGGCTCCAGTAATCCATGTCCTTAGTCTGCTTGTTATCAGCAAACTGCTTGTGGGCATTCTTGTGCATCATCTTTAGAAGAGGCTTCCTTCTGGGATGATAGCCATGCAGACCAATTTGATGCAGTGTGCGGCGTACAGTCTGAGCACTGACAGGCTGACCCCCCCACCCCCTCAACCTCTGCAGCATTGCTGGCAGCACTCATATGTCTATTTCCCAAAGACAAGATCTGGATAGGATGCTGAGCATGTGCACCCAACTTCTTTGGTCGACCATGGCGAGGCCTGTTCTGAGTGGAACCTGTCCTGCTAAACCGCTGTATGGTCTTGGCCACCATGCTGCAGTTAAGTTTCAGGGTCTTGGCAATCTTCTTATAGCCTAGGCCATCTTTATGTAGAGCAACAGTTCTTTTTTTCAGATCCTCAGAGAGTTCTTTGCCATGAGGTGCCATGTTGAACTTTCAGTGACCAGTATGAGAGAGTGACACCAAATTTAACACACCTGTTCCCCATTCACATGCAATACCTTGTAACACCAACGAGTCACATGACACGGGGAGGGAAAATGGCTAATTGGGCCCAATTTGGACATTTTCACTGAGGGCTGTACTCACTTTTGTTGCCAGCGGTTCAGACATTAATGGCTGTGTGTTGAGTGATTTTCAGGGGACAGTAAATTTAGACTGTAATACAAGCTGTACACTCAGTACTTTACATTGTAGCAAAGTGTCATTTCTTCAGCGATGTCACATGAAAAGATATAATAAAGTATTTACAAAAATGTGAGGGGTGTACTCAATTCTGTGAGATATTGTGTGTATATATATATATATATATATATATATATATATATATATATATATATATATATATATATATATATATATATGGGACGGACCACTTGGTCTTTTTCTGCTGTCACTCTTCTATGTCACATTTTGAGCTTTAGATCATTTCCATGAGTTATGCCTCCTTGTTACCTTTTCATTTTTTTTTCATCCCCTGGATTTCTTATATTTGAGTATTATGTTATATACAGAATGGGGTCTTTAACCACTAAGCTACCACCCACCGTCATATGACGGCGGGACGAGGCAGCTGTTGTTCTGGGCGGATGTCATATGACGTGATCACCCTCCGAAGCCACTAGGGGGCTGCGTCGCTCGGGACCCGCGATTGCCGGGTAACAGGGCAGGACCGTGGTTCTGTGTATGTAAACACAGATCCATGTCCTGTCAGAGAGGAGAGGAGACCGATGGTGTGTCCCTTGTACATAGGGACACAGATCGCTCAGCTCCCCCAGTCAGTCCCCTCCCCTCACAGTTAGAATCACCTCCCTAGGACACACATTAACCCCTCGATCGCCCCCTAGTGTTAACCCCTTCCCTGCCAGATCACATTTACACAGTAATCAATGCATTTTTATAGCACGGATTGCTGTATAAATGTGAATAGTCCCAAAAATGGGTCAAAAGTGTCCGATATGTCCGCCGCAATATCGCAGTCACAATAAAAATTGCAGATCGCCGCCATTACCAGTAAAAAATAAATACATAAATAAAAATGCTATAAATCTATCCCCTATTTTGTAGACACTATAACTTTTACGCAAACCAATCAATATACGCTTATCACAATTTTTTTTTTACCAAAACTATGTAGAAGAATACATATCGGCCTAAACTGAGGAAAAAATTTGTTTAAAAAAAAAAATTGGATATTTATTATAGCAAAAAGTAAAAAATATTTGTGTTTTTTTCCCTCTTCTTTTGTTTATAGCGCAATAAATAAAAACCACAGATGTGATCAAATGCCACCAAAAGAAAGCTCTATTTGTGGAGAAAAAATGATAAAAATTTCATTAGGGTGCAGTGTAACATGACCGCGCAATTGTCATTCAAAGTGCGACAGCGCTGAAAACTGAAAAATGGCTTGGGCAGGAAGGGGGTGAAAGTGCCCTGTATTGAGGTGGTTAAATACCTATGAAGTGTAAATACAGATGATTACTACTCTACATACTGTATGAGGACTGATATGATATAATAGCCATAGGTGATATTTGAACTAAACTTGAATCAATATTGACATGCTTTAGTAGATAATATAATATAGGTAATATCTTTGTGTTTGATATTTGCAGCTGGTAATAATTGTATTCCATGGCTGTGACAAATATGAATGTATAAGTCGTAGTGTCGTAGTGTACACAATGAATTGATGGCAAGATGTACAACATGTGTTACACGTGTTACAATCTGATGGACTTTCTGACCCCAACGGGTCTATTACATGCTTGGAATTTGCACATGCACAGTGCTGAGCAGATGCATCATGATGACATCACATGCTGCAATAAAGCTCAAGTATGCAGCTCATAATGGAAATAATAAAGGAGCTGGGGGGTGGAGAAATATGGTGTACAAGGTGGGCTAGGTGAGATGCGTTAGTCTCTTCAAGCTGTAATACATTTGTACCATTTTGAACAGAAGAGCAGAGTATTGCCCCGTACACACGGTCGGATTTTCCGATGGAAAATGTCCGATCGGAGCGTGTTGTCGGAAATTCCGACCGTGTGTGGGCTCCATCGTTCATTTTCCATCGGATTTTCCGACACACAAAGTTGGACAGCAGGAGATAAAATTTTCCGACAACAAAATCCGATCGCGTCAATTCCGACCGTGTGTGGCCTGTTCCGACGCACAAAGTGCCACGTATGCTCAGAAGAAATTCTGACACGGGACACACTTTCGTCACGCTGCAATGTAAAAAATGGTTTAATACAGCGCACTCTCTTCTTCTTTATAATGTGACAAGAATTAAGTAGTTTTGCTGCTCATATTCACACACACTTCTCACAAAGTTTTATTTGTGTTTTTTAGTGAGATTCCCTCAATATATTGTTATTAGTTGTCACATCTGACAGTTTTATATTTTTTATGTTTTTTTTTTTGTTTTTAAGCCTTTTTTTTTCTTTAATGTTTGGATTTTTTCCAAGGCTGATCTTTGTTCAATGTTATTTTTATTTTTACTCCTGAATATTTTTGTGTGTGTTTTGTGTGGCAAGTTACCCCAACACCATTGATATCTTTTATTATTTAATCTCCATGAGATTTTTTGTTGTTGGTGTCCCTTGTTCATTTCACATTATATATTAGAAATGTACCTGAATCCTCACAAACAAACCAACATTTCCTTTATTAAGGGCTCAGAACCAAGCAAAGAGGAAGGTAACACTGGATCAACAGGAGAAATTAGTGAAGCCTGGGACCCCCACGGCAGACATCAATTCTTAAACCTCAAAATTGGTGGCCTGAGGAGTCCATATATAAGGGAGGGCAGTCTGGTCCGGGATTCACAGAGACTTGGATAGCAGCAGATGACATCAGTGTCCCCAGGCTGTGGTACCACAAGAGGCTGCATCTTTTGGCCGACCAGACTGGATCCAGGGTCCTCACTGTCTGGTCTTCCTTTCACACTTCCTTCCGGGCTGTGGCTGTGCAGTTGGAGATGTGGCAGGAGGAGGAGTAGGACCTGGAGGAGGAGTAGGACCTGCAGGAGGAGGAGGAGGACCATCCCAAAGCTGTGTGTGAGGTGTAATTTGGCCCCTCACACCTTTCGCCAGAGCCTCTGATATGAGGGCCTCATACATGGCTTTTTGGCCCTCCTCCATCCTCTGCATTTTATAGGCTATGAATGCAGCAAGGTTCTCCTGCCTGGTGTGTGGTGCTCCCAGGACCTCTGTAGCCCTACAAAAAAATCTGATAGCCGTCTCCTCTAGGGTACTCCTCCTACTGCCACTTTGTGTTTCCAGGGGGGTGGAGGAACCTGCAGATCAGCCACCTCCTGGCTGAGACTTCCCTGTGTATGAAAAAAGGACATGGTTTTAGTTTTTGCATCATCAATCACAATCATAAATTAGTACTCCCAACTAACATCTAGTTAACATCAATGATTGGACAAGCAGAAATATTTAGAGGAATGCTATACCTGGCTCAATCTGGGCTCCTCCACATGTGGCCTGGAAGGCCCAGGTTGGGCGTCAGAAGCCTCAGCCAGGGGGGAAGGAAGCGTGGAAGGAAGACTGGAGAGGGATGGCCTGGGTTCAGTCTGGCCTGCCAGAAAGTGCAGCCTGTCGTAGTACAACATCCTGGGGACATAGATGTCATCTGCTGCTCCGGATCTCTGTGAATCAAGGACTTTATTGCGCTCCCTCAGATATGTGCTCCTCAGGCCACCAATGAAAATCTTTAAATAAGTGATGTCTGCCGTGGGGATCACCTGCTTCACAATTTCACACAATTGCTCCAGTGTTGCCTTCCTCTTTGCTTGGTTCTTGTAATGGGGGTGTTTAATCTCCCACAGACAGGGCAGCTCCCTTAGCATCTCTATGAAGACTGAAATGAAGTCCTGATCTTCCAGTACCATATCCATGTTCACTGCAAGACACAACACAAGACAAAGCCTAATGTCACACCAAACTCTCCTAATCTTGTTACAATATAGGCCTCAATCTATAGAAGCAGTATAGGCCCAAGTTTGTCTCTTACCTTCGTTCTTACGATCGCCGCGTTCAATGCTCCTTCCTCCGCTCACAGATCAAACGTAATACGCACGCGTGTTACGCTTTATATACACTGCGCATGCGTGTAACTCCGCCCGCCCCTGACGTTCTTTCTAGTGTATTCCCCGCCCCTTTTCGTTCGGCGCAGTGGGGGAAGAGCATGATGGCGGACATACAGCAGGTGCGGGCTAATTGTAGCAACGAGGAGGAGGAGGAAAGGGCGGATCCAGGCACGTCCCGATCCAGAAGGAGACGTTTTAAGGCCACAAATATGTCATTTGGGGAGATGTTGGAGATGGTCGACATCATGAGGAAGTCCGACTATGACGGAAAATATGGGCCTTACCCCCACCCCAACATCAGAAAGGCCAAAATCATGGCGAAAGTGGTCAGGAGTCTCGAGCGGAATTTCGGGGTACAAAGGTCTAAAGATCAGCTCAGGAAGCGGTGGTCGGACCTGAAGTTGAGAGAGCCAGAGCAGTACCGAAAGATCCGGAGAGTGCTGCAAAAAAGTAAGTAGTTGTGCTGTGTTACTATTCTTTCTGTCTTTATTACGTTCGTTCTGCTCCATATGCTTTGATTAGTTGTAACGTTTCCAAAGGTCAACTTTAATGTTCATGGGCACATTATTCGTTCGTATCAAACATTTTTCTTTCGGCCTCTAGAACACCATTGTTTAGGCCATATGCATTTTCACACATTTTTGGGGGCCTACTTGGATGCCAAATATTTGTTTGTGTAGATGGGTTTGTTACTAGAATGAAATGCAAACTAGATTGTGTGTAAGGAGAGGACACTGAGCAGCTGTTTTCACATCTGGACACTGGAGCACTAGTGTGGGACACAAGAACACCATTTTTATTAGGGGGCCACACAGGTGCTCCAGTGTATACTATAGGGGGGTCTCCATCTGTGAAGCTTGTACCAAACAGGTAAAGTATTGCAGCTTGACAAAGGGCAATAAAAAATATACATCTTGGAACTCGGCTAAAATAGACAATTGTACCCCACTTCCAAGCAATGTTTCCTATTTCTATAGTTCTGTCATCAAATATCTGTGTGCTAAGTATACCATTTTTGTTTTACATAGGGGAGAAAAGACTCGGACACCCCTCATCCGAGGAGACCAGAGACCCCCCACCTCTGGAAGAAGGGGAAATACCGCAAACACAAGAAGCTGAGCAGGAGGAAGAAGAAGACGTGGTGGAGATTGGCACCACAACAGGTGAGTGTCTGCGACCACAGACTCAGGTAAAAGAGATGGATGCTGGCAGATTTTTGAGACCTTTTTTTTTGTTCTTTATCTCTTTTTAGGTGATCGTGATGTGAGGGATCCAGAACGCTTTAAATCTGAAAGTGCCCAGATACTGATAGGGGAGATCATGGGGTGTAATCTCCAATTGCAAAACATCCAGCAACAAATCAGTGATGTTATTAAAAAAAATAATAACATCATTGATGTTTTGGGGTGAATTTAAACCCCACAAAATCACCTGTTTTATCGTACCAAACTTTTTTCAATGTTTAGAAAAGCCAAATTTGGAGGATGCACACAGTGTGCCAACATGTGCTATCTGCCATCACGGGAGATCAATGGACGCGTTTTGGGGGGGCAACCCCTTCCTCAATTATAAAGTAGCGTTGAGGAAGGGCTTGCTCCCCCCAAACACGTCCCTTGATCCCCCATGATGGCAGATAGCACATGTGGACATTTGTAAATTGGTGTGCATCTTCCAAATTTGGCTTTTCCAGGGGTGATTTCCCCCCATCTGAACGCTATATCAAACCCAGTTCCTAAATACTGATGTCTTATATAGCCTTCAGGTTTTACCTAATGTGAACTTTGTAAGTTCAAGTTTTTTGGCTTTCTTGTTGGTTTTACATAGGCCTGTTTTATCTGAAATGGATATTTAGATTTTTCATAATGCTACTGCAAACATTGTTATACAACAAACATGTTGGTTTGTTTTAAAAAACCTTTGGTAAATGCGCATGTGATTGTGCAGGTATAAAAAAGTGCCTTACTCAAGAATGTGTGGATTATTGTCACAACACTACAACACTTTTGGGGTGATGTAATTGTTGTTTTATGCACAAATGGGGGTTATTTCCTAAGGGCAAATCCTCTTTGCACTACAAGTGCAGGTTCAGTGCAGTTGCAAGTGCACTTGTAGTGAAATGTGTTTTTGCATTTAGGAAGTACCAGCCAACACTGTTTTTTATAAGGTTACCCAATCACGACATTTTCTGCACTCAACACATTTCTGTCAGGGTCAGCTAAAACAAACACAAGCAGTAAATGTCCACCAAGAATTTCTTTTGGTTGTTTTTTATTTGAAAAAGGTGTCACATATTGTCTGGCATATTGATAGCCCCCTACCCGCAAAGAACTCCAGGTATCGTAACCGGACATCACGGGCATTCAGGGAGGGCAAGCCAGGACGGCCGCTTTCAAGTGCCGTCATTGTTGATGTATTTGGGATTCCGGCCTCAGGCCCAACTGAGCCAGCATAGTTGGCTGAATGTTTTCGTAGAAAATTATGGAGAACACAGCAGGCAAGTATTATATGGTTCAGTTTATACTCCGCCATATGGATGGGTGTCATAAATAATCGGAACCGGCTGGCCAGGATTCCAAATGTGTTCTCCACCACTCTTCGGGCTCTGGCCAGCCGGTAATTAAAAACCCTCTGTTCCGGGGTGAGGGTCCTCATCGGGAATGGCCGCATCAGGTGGTCCCCCAGTGCAAACGCTTCAACAGCAATGAACACAAATGGGAGACCTTCAACATTGTCCTCTGGAGGTGGCAAGTCCAAGCTGCCATTCTGGAGATGCCTGTAGAACTCCGTCTGGGCGATCACTCCACCATCGGACATCCGGCCATTCTTCCCCACGTCCACATACAAGAAGTCGTAATTAGCCGACACCACCGCCAACATCACTATACTATTAAACCCCTTGTAATTATAATAGTACGACCCAGAGTTGGGTGGTGGGACGATGTGGACATGTTTCCCATCAATTGCCCCTCCGCAGTTAGGAAAGTCCCACCGCTGGGCAAAGTGGGAGGCCACAGTCTGCCATTCCTGTGGCGTGGAAGGAAACTGTTGAGGAAAAAACAATAAACATTACTATTTTTTCACAGAAACCTGGCAAGCAGATTAGACACAAACATTATGGGTCAACCTCCAGATAGCATTTATTAAGGGGAATTTAACAACAACAAAGTATAAGGTACACCTATCATATCCCCCCCTCTCATGGGCCATTTCTAACATTATAGGGGGGGGAACTCTTGGACAGGTAACCCTCTTCACTTCATTGAGAGATGAATGCCTAAATACAGGGTATTACTTGGAACAGCCCCTCCTTAGTTACACTATTGACAGCCCACTGGACAGGTAAGAAGTGTCATAATACAAAGATATAAATACACACTGTACACATTTGAGCACATTTGCACATTCTGCTATTACCTATCAAGATCATAATAGGATACAAGAACTTTAAACAGTACCATTGGAAAGTATACAGGCAGGCCCTTGCACTACATGCTTTGGGGAATTCATCCATAAATCTGAGCACTAAAGAGGTGGGTATAGTGTGTATGGGTTTGGCAAAGTCAGCAGATAGATGATTGAGGATAGAGAATTGGGATCAGCTGACTTAGCAGTTGGGGGAGGGAGGGTTACAAAAAATTTGGGGACACCACAAAAAAAAGCCTCTGGCCCTCTGCCTGAATTTAAATCAAAAATAACATTTCAAAACATTTTATATAGTTGCTGATATAGGGGGTCAGCGAAGCCAACAAACGGTGAAACACGGGGTCCGTCATCCTGAGAAAGTTCCTGAAATCATCAGGATTATTCTCACGGATCTCACGGAGCAAAGGCATATGACAGAACTGGTCACGCTGAAGCAACCAATTCTTGGTCCATGAACTCCTCCCCACCCTGTTCATGGACTGGACTTGTGTCAAGGTCAGGACCCCAACACCAAGCCCCCGCACAGCACGAACTCTACGAGGAGTACGCATACGAAACATGGCTAGAAAACGGTCGGCTGCTCAGAACGAAGTAACAGAATGCACTGAAGAACAGCAAGGCCTGTGAAGAGCGACCTGAAAAACAGCAACGAGCGGACAAGATCGCACAGAAAACTCCAATACGAACTTACTGCACGCACTGAAGAGCAGATACAAACCCACAAACACAAACTGAACGGCAGAAAACGATCTGAAAGCCACGAGTCTGAAAAAGCGCGAATCGTCTCTCACCAAACTTTTACTAACACGAGATTAGCAAAAGGAGCCCAAAGGGTGCCTCGCTTGGTTCTGAACCGGCCTTTTCTAGTCTCGTCGTACGTGCTTGACGTCACCGCGTTCTTGGCGATCGGAAATTCCGACAACTTTGTGCGACCGTGTGTAGGCAAAACAAGTTTGAGCCAACATCCGTCGGAAAAAATCTGAGGATTTTGTTGTCGGAATGTCCGAACAAAGTCCGACCGTGTGTACGGGGCATATGAGTGATTAATCCATATATTGAGATATCAGACACACTTTAAGATAGCTGGTATAAATCACATAGTGGTTATGATTTATTGATCTACTTTTTAGGACTCCTACTGGTTTGTTGCCCATTCAGAGGAACTAATGGATGACCTGATGTCTCCGGTCTGTTATATAGATGTGGTATATATTTGAAGTGAGTGTTGTACCATATGATTACATGAGTAATGCTGTGTACTAATGATAAGACTAGGAACTGTGGATAAACCAATATTATATTATTTTTACTATGCCAGGATTGGTATACCTTTAGGATCATTCTTTCAATAATATTACCCCTAAAGGGAAATATGAGGCAGAAAATGTACTGCCCCTTTTTGAGGGTGATACAAAATGGGAGGTGATTTACATTAGTATGAAATCCTGAATATAAGATTATGTAATATGTATCATCCTTAGGCCTTACTATCCATTTCACATTTTAACCCCTAGGAACCATATATACATACACCATGTGATATACTAGGAGCATCTTGATAACCCACACAAAGAAGGTACGGATGAACATGTAGTGTGGAAAATGATGATATAGAATTGATATTACTAGGTAACTAGGAGAAGCTGCAGCTGGCCCCAAAGAGTGGGGCCCTCTGTTTTTGTCCCAACACTTGCCCAGTGTACATTATTAAGCACATTAAGTGATTGCACCCTGGTCATGCATACAGCCATATAAGCACTATGTAAAGATATTTGTAGTAGGACACTCTAATTGTGTACTATGTGTATTGGTATGTGGATTTGATACAATTTCACATCGATTTCAGACATGCTGTCAGTTATGTCCCTGAAGAAGTGGATTACAGTATCAGTGAAAAGTGTCACAAGATCTCCATTCCATGGCCCTTATTAGCATGAAAAGATCTTGAGAATATACTTGTACCGGATTAAGGAATTTTATGTATTATCAATCATACTATTAGCTAACTGAAAAGGGATACTGTAAGTGTACAACTGAGATACAAATAATTGTATTCTATGAAAACAGATTTTTTTCAAAGTGCTTTAAGATGGTGTTAATAAAATTATATGTTTTTTTTTATAGTATGTATAAATGTTTTTTGGAGTACCTGAAAACAGGCCTTTGTTTTCCAATATTTCTTTGCCAACAAGGGCAGAATAACAATGCATGTACAAAGGCCTCCATGTCTAACTGACACAGACACCTTTCCAATGATCTCCTGCCACCTGTTCATCCATCACAGTCAGCAACAAATTCTCAGAGTCGGCTGACGTCAAATTCTAGAGGGATCAGTTGACATGTGATAGTGCTCGGGCCTAGAGATTGAATGCTAAACCAGGGCATTGTCACATGGGAGGAGGTTACAGTCTCTTATGAACCTCCAAGCATTAGGTATTTCACATAAGCTGAGCAGAAGTGTTAGGGAGTGCTGGAAGAGTAAGTATCTACTTAGAAAAATCACAGCTTCTTTAAGAAGCAGTCAATGAGTTTAAAAACATAGATGTAGATACTGTGGAGTAATTAATTTCCAATCTTTCCAGCATAAACACTAAAGTCATTCAAATCTGCTTTCTTACCAGTTATCCATAGTCTTCTTTCCCTTCCAGTGTGGTAGGAGTGAGGTAAGGTTGAAATGAGATGCTGTGAAAACATTAGTGCTATTGCTATAAACTTTGGGTCTGAATTGAACCACAGTGTTTGTAACTACAGAATACAATGTGGGTTCTGAATAGTCTGTTTTCAGGAAACATCATTTTTTTGGTCTGAACTCAATGGGCATGTGTATATTTCAAACTCTTTGTTAAGAATAATGCTAGTATTTATTGGGTCAGTTGATATTCACTAATAGGGATGAGCTTCGAGTTCGAGTCGAACTCATGTTCGACTCGAACATTGGCTGTTCGCAAGTTCGTCGAACAGCGAACAATTTGGGGTGTTCGCGGCAAATTCGAATGCCGCAGAACACCCTTTAAAAGTCTATGGGAGAAATCAAAAGTGCTAATTTTAAAGGCTTATATGCAAGTTATTGTCATAAAAAGTCTTTGGGGACCGGGTCCTGCCCCAGGGGATATGGATCAATGCAAAAAAAGTTTTAAAAACGGCCGTTTTTTCAGGAGCAGTGATTTTAATAATGCTTAAAGTCAAACAATAAAAGTGTAATATCCCTTTAAATTTCATACCTGGGGGGTGTCTATAGTATGCCTGTAAAGGGGCGCATGTTTCCCATGTTTAGAACAGTCTGATAGCAAAATGACATTTCGAAGGAAAAATTCCATTTAAAACTACCTGCGGCTATTGCATTGCCGACAATACACATAGAAGTTCATTGATAAAAACGGCATGGGAATTCAACACAGTGAAACCGTGAACCAAAATTAAAAAAAAAAAATGACGTGGGAGTCCCCCTAAATTCCATACCAGGCCCTTCAGGTCTGGTATGGATATTAAGGGGAACCCCGGCCAAAATTTAAAAAAAAAATGACGTGGGGTTCCCCCTAAATTCCATACCAGACTCTTGAGGTCTAGTATGGATTTTAAGGGGAACCCCGCGCCAAAAAAAAAAAAACGACGTGGGGTCCCCCCAAAAATCCATACCAGACCCTTATCCGAGCATGCAACCCGGCAGGCCACAGGAAAAGAGGGGGGACGAGAGTTCGGCCCCCCCTCCTGAACCGTACCAGGCCACATGCCCTCAACATTGGGAGGGTGCTTTGGGGTAGCCCCCCAAACACCTTGTCCCCATGTTGATGAGGACAAGGGCCTCATCCCCACAACCCTGGTGTGTGGTTGTGGGGGTCTGCGGGCGGGGGGCTTATCAGAATCTGGAAGCCCCCTTTAACAAGGGAACCCCCAGATCCTGCCCCCCCCCTGTGTGAAATGGTAAGGGGGTACTTACCCCTACCATTTCACTAAAAAACTGTCAAAAATGGTAAAAATGACAAGAGACAGTTTTTGACAATTCCTTTATTTAAATGCTTCTTCTTTCTTCTATCTTCCTTCATCTTCTTCTGGTTCTTCTGGCTCTTCTGGTTCTTCCTCCGGTGTTCTCGTCCAGCATCTCCTCCGCAGGGTCTTCTATCTTCTTCTCCTCGGGCCGCTCCGCACCCATGGCATGGGGGGAGGCTCCCGCTCTTCTCTTCATCTTCTTCTTCATCCTCTTCTCTTCTTCCTTCTTCTCTTCTTCTCTTCTTCATTTTCTTCTCCGGGCTGCTCCGCATCCATGCTGGCATGGAGGGAGGCTCCCGCTGTGTGACGGCGTCTCCTCGTCTGACGGTTCTTAAATAACGGGGGCGGGGCCACCCAGTGACCCCGCCCCCTCTGACGCACGGGACATGACGGGACTTCCCTGTGGCATTCCCCGTGACGTCACAGGGAAGTCCCGTCAAGTCACCGTGCATCAGAGGGGGGTGGGGTCACCGGGTGGTCCCGCCCCCCGTTACTTAGGAACCATCAGATGAGGAGACTCCGTCACACAGCGGGAGCCTCCCTCCATGCCAGCATGGGTACGGAGCGGCCCGGAGAAGAAAATGAAGAAGAGAAGAAGGAAGAAGAGAAGAGGATGAACAAGAAGATGAAGAGAAGAGCGGGAGCCTCCCCCCATGCCATGGGTGCGGAGCGGCCCGAGGAGAAGAAGATAGAAGATGCCGCGGAGGAGATGCTGGACGAGAACGCCGGAGGAAGAACCAGAAGAGCCAGAAGAACCAGAAGAAGAAGAAGATGAAGGAAGATAGAAGAAAGAAGAAGCATTTAAATAAAGGAATTGTCAAAAACTGTCTCTTGTCATTTTTAACATTTTTGACAGTTTTTTAGTGAAATGGTAGGGGTAAGTACCCCCTTACCATTTCACACAGTGAGGGGCGGGATCTGGGGGTCCCCTTGTTAAAGGGGGCTTCCAGATTCCGATAAGCCCCCCACCCGCAGACCTACACAACCACCGGCCAGGGTTGTGGGGATGAGGCCCTTGTCCTCATCAACATGGGGACAAGGTGTTTTGGGGGGCTACCCCAAAGCACCCTCCCAATGTTGAGGGCATGTGGCCTGGTAAGGTTCAGGGGGGGGCCGCACTCTCGTCCCCCCTCTTTTCCTGTGGCCTGCCAGGTTGCGTGCTCGGATAAGGGTCTGGTATGGATTTTTGGGGGGACCCCACGCCGTTTTTTTTTTTTTTTTTTGGCGCAGGGTTCCCCTTAATATCCATACCAGACCTGAAGGGCCTGGTATGGAATTTAGGGGGACTCCCATGTAATTTTTTTTTTTTATTTTGGTTCGGGGTTTCCCTGTGTTGATTTCCCATGTCGTTTTTATCAATGAACTTCTATGTGTATTGGCGGCAATGCAATAGCCGCGGGCAGTTTTATATGGAATTTTTCCTTCGAAATGTCATTTTGCTGTCAGACTGTTCTAAACACGGGAAACATGCACCCCTTTACAGGCATACAATAGACACCCCCCGGTACGAAATTTAAAGGGATATTACACTTTTATTGTTTGACTTTAAGCATTATTAAAATCACTGCTCCTGAAAAAACGGCCATTTTTAAAACTTTTTTTGCATTGATCCATGTCCCCTGGGGCAGGATCCAGGTCCCCAAACACTTTTTATGACAATAACTTGCATATAAGCCTTTAAAATTAGCACTTTTGATTATTCATGTTCGTGTCCCATAGACTTTAACAGTGTTCGCGCGTTCGAGCAAACTTTTTTCCTGTTCGCATGTTCTGGTGCGAACCGAACAGGGGGGTGTTCGGCTCATCCCTATTCACTAATTAATATTTTTTTTTTGTCAACCAACCAAATGGCCACCAATATTTGTCACGTTTCTCAGCTCTCTTTCTGCTACTTGTCCATTTGATATTTCTTACTCAACCCATAAAAGACTTAGAGAGCTATTGCCAAGGACAGTAATGTAGTCTTTAATATTGCAAGTAAAATCCTTTAAATAAAGTCATTTGCAACATATTTTCTCCAAGAACAGCATTACTTTGAAGATCTAGCTTAGTGTCACCAATGATACATGTCTCTTAAATTGTAAAATTTGTAAACCACAGTCTTAAGTAAGCTTAAATTTGCAAATACAGTAGGTAAAACAAACCAGAATTACATAGCAATGTCCTCATTAGATAAATGTTGCTCACTCCAGGGTACATAGAGATACACACAAACACAGTTTTAATCCTTCTAATCAATATATCTAGTGTGTGTTTTTTTGTGAACATATACGGTGTATGTTCCAATTCCCATATATTAAATCTAGAGATCACTTGTTTTGCTTGTTCTAAATGATTATAAAATAATAAAATATGTTATTCAGAGAGAAAAGTTTCCTACAGATATAAAAAGTTAATTGCAGACGTACAGTAATTCAGCTTTCCTTTTTCTCTGTTAGGAAGTTTTGTGCAATGAGAAATATATATTAGTTTTCCAATTTATGAATAATACTAAATAATTACTAACTTTTCATGCTGCCATAATTAAAGGTATTATTCAGAATACTGTTAATATTCAATTAAACTATAATTAACTAATTAAGTAAGAATTTTAATAAATTAGACAACATAATAAATGTCTACCTTTCTTTCACTAATGTCTGCAGTACACATTAAGCATTGCTTGAAAAAAAATAATTAGGCTATTTAATCTTGTTAATGTTATTTTAATGTTAACAGAGATTTTGTGATGTCAACATTAATGTTTTTACTTCTCTAAAAGAAATAGCTTAACTAAATCACAAATATAGCAAGCTATATTTTTAAGATCAATAAAACAACTGCTTTTAATATGAAATCGGGGAACCATCCAAGCAAGAAATAAGAACAGCATATAAAAGAGTTGTTGTAAAAAATAAATAAATAAAGTCCATCAAGAAATAATATGCACAGTAGCCAAGAATTGTAGTTGAAAAAAAAACCTACATAAAATGCATTTTAACTTTGCTTATTGAGCTTTATTGACTTTTTTCAGTAAACATTGAACTTTTATCTGTTGCTTTATTTTCTTGCTGCATTTAATTTTAGTTTAGTCCATCCCTCATCTTCAGTTTTCTATGCTTTTAAATACAAACATATTGTTATACTACTTTTTATTGTGCTAAATAATTTACAGTCTTAAAGCAGTATCTATCTGATTAATTAAGGAGTTAAACCTTAGTATGGATGCTTCAATTTGTGCAGATGTTAATTTTGTCCTGCAAGCAACATCTGTATGTGTTATATCTACATCATATCTACATCCTAGGAAATTATATGTGTAATTTGACTCCACATATTCATAGTTTTACCAATTAAGGTTATCCTTGCATTGAAAGTAGTTCTAAAGGCTCAACATTTTTACCGTAATACATTCCCTGCTTTACCCCCACCTCCAGTATACTTACTTCGTTACTCAATCCAGCACTGTGCCTGTCTGCAGCGGTTCTATCCTCTCTCTCTGCTCAGAAAAGCAGAAGCGGGAGCCATTGGAAGTAAGACCACAGGTGTGGCCCCATAAAAAGTGTCTTCCTATGGTAGTGCACAGAGAAGAGGGAGAGCCAAGAGCACCAGAAGTGGATCCAAGAAGAGGAGTTTTTTTGGCCACTGTGTGCAATATCATTGCACAGAATAGGTAAGTATAACATGTTTGTTATTTTTAAAAAAATAGCCTTTTCAAACAGTTTAAGCTTTCTAAATAAAAGTAATGTTTAAATTTATTTAAACATAAAATTGCAAGGCCTAATGTTTTGACAGTAGTAGTACTGAATTCCAAGATAATACAGAGAAGCACCCAGAGATATAAACTTATAAGGCTTCCAATATATATTGATGATTTGGCAGCTGGATCATGGTGCACATTTGCATCAAGTAAATCACCTTGATTGTTCTCATATAGAGGGGAGAGATAGACATTTTCCATCGGATTTTCCGACACACAAAGTTTGAGAGCAGGCTATAAAATTTTTCCGATAACAAAATCCGATCGCGTCAATTTCGACCGTGTGTGGCCATTTCCGACGCACAAAGTGCCAGGGATGCTCAGAAGAAATTCCGAGACGGAACAGCTCGGTCTGGTAAAATTAGCGTTCGGAATGGATCCAGCACTTTCGGCACGCTGCAATGTCAAAAATAGTTTAATACAGCGCACTCTCTTCTTCTTTATAATGTGAGAAGAATGAAGTAGTTTTGCTGCTCATATTCACACAGGCTTCTCACAAACTTCTTTCTTTATTATTTATCGGGATTCCCTCAATATATTTAGATTTGTCACATCTGACCAAATTTGTTTTGGTTTGTTTTTTAATTTTTTTGGTTTTCTTCCAGGCTGGTTTTGTATTTTTTGGGGGTTTGTTTTTTTTCAAGGCTGTGTTTTTATTGTTGTTTTTGTTGTGTTTTACTCTATAATATTTTTGTGTGTGTTTTGTGTGTCAAGTTACCACAATACCATTGATATCTTGTATTATTTAATCTGTAGGAGATTGTTTGGTGTTGGTGTCTCTTGTTAATTTCACATTGTATTTTGAAATGAATCCTCACAAACTGTCCTTTTTGAAGGAAAACACACATAGGCGAGTATACTTGAACAAAAAATTCCTTTATTAAGGGCTCTCAACTAAACAAAGAGGGAGGCAACACTGGAGAAACAGCTGAAATGGGTGAAGCCTTTGGCCCCCAGGGCACACATCAACTATTTTCAAGCAAAATTGGTGACCTGAGGAGTCCATATATAAGGGAGTGCAGTCTGGTCAAGAAATCCCAGAGATCCGGAAAGCAGCAGATGACATCTGTGTCCCCAGGCTGTGGTCATACAAGAGACTGCATCTTTTGCCAGACCAGACTGAACCCAGGCCATCACTCTCTGGTCTTCCTTCCACGCGTCCTTCCACGCTGTTATTCTGGTGGTGGAGTTGTGGCAGCAGGAGGAGGAGGAGGAGGATGGTCCAACTCAATCACGTCGGTCTTGAGTGTGATTTCGCCACTCACCCCCTTAGTTAGTACTTTATAAATAAGTTGCTCACACATGAGGCATTGACCCTCCTGCATGCACTTCAGTTTGGTGGCAGCCATGCGGGCAAAGGCCTCTTCAGGTGTGGGTAAGGCTCTGAGGGACGCAGAAGCCTCCTGAATGAGCCTGAGTGCTGAATCCTGCATGTGAGTCGCCTTCCTCGCTCTTTTGTATGGAAGGCGGAGGGGAGGAACCTGCGATTCTGTCAGGCTGCGACTGGTCCCAGGCTTCTCCTGGCTGACACTTAGCCCCGCCTCCTCCTGGCTGCCACTAACCCCCGGCTCCTTCTGGCTGCCACATTCCACAGCCTCCTCCTGGCTGAGGTCTTCCTGTGTATGAAAAAGGGACATAGTTTTAGTTTTTTATTCATCAATCACACACAATTTTCACCTCCTGACTGTTGCAAATTGAATGTTAACAAATATAACAGACTATCATTCTAAGCCCAGGATTTTTCATTCTTGTCCCAATTTTTTGTGCCCACTACTGTCTATTGATATGTAAAACACTTTTTTCAATCAGCAATTAGTGATCAATAATAACATCTAGTAAACATCATTTATTTATTGACCAGAAATCTGTAGAAGAATGCTGTACCTGACGCAAGCTGGGCTCCTCCACTTCTTCCTGACTGGAAGGCCCAGGTTGGACATCGGAAGCCTCAGCTGGGGTGGAAGGAAGAGTGGAAGGAAGGGTTGAGAAGGGATTCCCTGACTTCAGTGTGGTCTGACAGAAATCGCAGTCTCTCATATTACCACAGCCTGGGGACATAAATGTCATCTGCTGCAGCTCCGGACCTCTGGGAATCCGTGACCTTCTTGCGCTCCCTAAGATAAGTGCTCCTCGGGCCACCAATTTTGGTTTTTAAATAAGGGATGTTGCTGTGGGGACCACCGGCGTCACCAACTCCAGCAGTTTCTCCAGCGCTGCCTGCCTCTTTTGTTTATTATTAATTATTAATTATTATTAATTATTGTTTATTATGATCCCACAGTAACACAGTACTGTACAGCATTAGATTAAAAACATGTAATGTGTACTTGGAATAAAAGCATATATATATAAGTATATAAGACAGTTGGCCCTTGAACAACAGAAAGCCAGCACGGGAAATCCATCCAGGTGTGTATCCCAACCAAAGTCAAAATAAAACGAGGTAGTAGAAATGGAGAGGGGGTGCCCAGATCAAAGAAACAAGGGGACTCACAGTTACCCCGCTGGCTGTGTTGTCTAATGTCAGGAAGGACAACTTACCAGCTCCAGCGGGCAGATGGTATGGCGTGGAGGGAGCCGATGCTCCGCTGTGAGGAGAGCAGCCTCGCCGAGGCTCCGTGGTGGTGGATGATGATGTCAGCACGGGAGAGCCGTCACAGTGTCAGCTGAGGAACGTAGGTTGCTGGCTCTCCAGCCTGTGTCTCCTCGAGGGAAAAAACCTCAATGGTGGATGGTGTCACTAGAAAAGATCCAGTGATGAACCTGGGAGGTCAACCAGGAGGGGAATGATTGCACCCGCAGTGCTGGTAGAAATCACATATGCCCAATAGGTCTGTGACCCTTCAAGAAGGGGGTGCTTCAATGATAATTGGTGACACACAGGGAGACCAGTGGAAAAAATGTCAAACCAGAAGGAGATGGTGGAGCTAGCAATGCTAAAGGAAAATCCCGCTGTTAACCAATATAGAGCTCACAAAAATGGATGGATGGATGGATGGATAGATGGATAATCACCGTGACATGGTTCTGGATAGGACCACTGTCATAAGGTTGCCTTGACGACGCGTTTCGCGCACGAGCGCTTTGTCATAGTCAAGGAAAGAGGCAACTCGCAAAGTTTAAATACACTAATGTAAATTAGGGGGAGGAAGGGGTGGGAGGGCAAAAAAAAAGAACAAAGGACAATTAACCCATTGTGAGAAAAAAAGGGGAGGATAATATCTCTAGTGTTAACCCCCTGTTGTTCAAAAGACCCACAATGGAATATCCTATAAAATACAACGTACATAAATGGTACAGATCCTTGAGAACACATATTCAAAATTAAAATTAAACAGATCAAAACAAAACATTTTTATTCTAAAAAAGTTTTTATAAAAAAGTTTTTCAAACAATTGTAAAATTGTAAAGATCGCCCAGCATAAGCCAAACTCTACACAAAACTACATGTCTCCAGTTCCTCATTCAACCCCTTGGGGGCAAGCGAGTCAAACATATAAATCCAAAAAACCTTGCGCTTGCATATCAAGGAGAATCTCTCATTATTGGTTAATGTACCCTTGGGGATAGTTTCAATCACAAAGACCTCTAACTGTCTAATGTCCTTGTTATGGAAACGTAAAAAGTGTTGAGGGACACTGTTCATCACTCCCTTTAGAAATAAGTCTACGGTGGTCACCCACTCTGGCCCATAGTGCCCGAATGGTCTGACCAACGCAGAGGAGCCCACATGGGCACCGCAATACGTAAATAACGAAGTCTGTAGAGCAAGTGATAAATTGCCTAATCTCGTATTTTTTGCCTGTGTTAGTTGTAATAATCTTAGTGCCATGGACAATGAATTGGCACGTAAGACAACTCTTCTTACACTGAAATATACCCTTTCTGTCATGAAAATATAATCTAATGTCAAGGGGGGACTTGGATGATTTATTTACTATCTTACTTGGTACTAATAAATTTTTCACGGTACGGGCTTTGCGAAACGTCACTTGTGGAACCTCAGGTAATACCGGAGCTAAACGTTGGTCCAATCGTAGAATACCAAAATGTTTTTTGACAATTCTGGATATGGACTTAAACCTGTCATTAAACGTAGAAATAAATCTAATTGTCTGGTTGGTTCCTGGTTCTTCTTGTGAGATCTTGTCCCTGGGAGGGGGATTCATGTGGGCTAAGAAGGCATCACTGATGAGGTCACCTGGGTAACCCTTCTTTTGGAATTTCTTTTTCATCACGGCCCCTTGTTCAACATAATCCTCCACCCTGGAACAATTGCGTCTCAATCTGTTAAATTGGCCACTTGGGATGTTACATTTCCATGATGGATGGTGACAGCTTCCAAAGTGGAGATAGGAATTGCCACTAGTTGGCTTCACGTGATTTTTAGTGAATTCGCCAAGCTTCCTGTATCAGTGACCTTAGTTCCAGTTGAAATCCTGGAAGAGGGTCAGACTGTAATTTCAAGTATGTGTTAGTGTCCACCAACAACCTACTCGCCTCTTTGATGTAATTGGTGTTGGCCATTAGATCTTTCAAGGCCACATTCTCACATCTACTCAGATTCCAGCAGACTCCACTCCAGCGGCTCTCCCGTGCTGACGTCATCATCCACCGCCACGGAGCCTCGGTGAGGCTGCTCTCCTCACGGCGGAGCATCGGCTCCCTCCACGCCATACCATCTGCCCCCTGAAGCTGGTGAGTTGTCCTTCCTGACATTAGACAACACAGCCAGTGGGGTAACTGTGAGTCCCCTTGTTTCTTTGATCTAGGCGCCCCCCCCCTCCGTTTCTACTACCTCGTTTTATTTTGACTTTGGTTGGGATACACACCTGGATGGATTTCCCGTGCTGGCTTTCTGTTGTTTAAGGGCCAACTGTCTTATATACTTATATACATATGCTTTTATTCCAAGTACACATTACATGTTTTTAATCTAATGCTATACAGTACTGTGTTACTGTGGGATCAATTTTAATAATTGTTTACAACTTGTTTTTATAATTCATTATTCACAATTTACTATTAACATACTAGTATTTGAGTCAATAAACTGTTCAGTTTTTATTTTTGGGCTACTATAGTATAGTTTATTTTGGTGAAATCCAGAGCGCTGGACATTTTTTGTTTGTTTGTCTGGATCTGTATCTATCAGCTACGGTTGGTCCAGCTGCACTGGTTTTCTATCCATTCCTTACCCCTCTCGATCTCAGGTCATGTCAAATGTACATAAGATGTTACACTATAAGGTATGGTAACAATACATGTTACCCACCCCACGTCCTGATTGAGCTCTCCAGGTTGTTATTCACTGGCGCTGGGTTATTGTTATTGTTTTTTTTGTTTATTATTATAATGAGGATGTCTCACCTGCCACCTACAGGGCAGCTCCCTGTATTTGTCTATGAACAGGGGGAGGATATTGTGGTCGTTGAAGCCATCCATTTTCTCTGCATGACACAACACAAGACAAACCCTAATGTCAGGCAAAACTCTCCTAATCTTGTTACAATATAGGCCTCAATTTAGAAGCGGTATAGGCCCAAGCTTAGATCATACCTTCGTTTTCACGATCGGCGTCTGCGATACTCCTTCCTCCGCTCACAGATCGTACGTACTACCCACGCGTGTTATGCTTTATAGACACTGCGCATGTGTGTAACTCCGCCCGCCCCTGACATTCTTTCTAGTCTATTCCCCACCCCTTTTCATTCAGCGCAGTGGGGGAAGAGCACATGGTGGAGACACAGCAGGTGCGTGCTAATTACAGCAACGAGGAGGAAGAGGAGGAGGAAAGCCCAGATACGGAAACGTCTGGATCAAGAAGGAGAAGATTTAAGGCCTCAAATATGTCCTTTGGGGAGATGTTGGAGATGGTCATCATCCTGAAGAAGGCCGACTATGAAGGGAAGTATGGACCTTACCCCAACCCCAATGTCAGAAAGGCCAAGATAATGGCGAAAGTGGTCAAAAGTCTGCACCGGAATTTTCGACGATCGAAAGATCAGCTCAGGAAGCGATGGTCGAACCTGAAATTAAGAGAACACGAGCAGTACAGAAAACTCCAGAGAGTGCTGCAAAAAAGTAAGTAGTTGTCCAGTGTTCCTATTCTTTTTGTGTTTATTATGTTCGTGCTGCTCCATGTGTTTTAGGAACTGTTGTACAGTTCATGGGCACATTATTAGTTGGTATCAAACATTTTCTTTCGGCCTATAAAACACCATTGTTTATGCCATATGCATTTGACCACATTTTTTAGGGGCTACTTGTATGAAACTAATTTGGTTGTGTAGATGTGTTTGTTACTAGAATGAAATGCAAACTAGATTCTGTGTAAGGAGAGGACACTCAGCAGCTGTTTACACATCTGGATGCTGGAGCACTAGTGTGGGACACAAGAACACCCTTTTTATTAGGGGGCCCACACAGGTGCTCCAGTGTATACTATAGGGGCGTCTCCATCTGTGAAGCTTGTACAAAACAGGTAAAGTATTGAAGCTTGACAAAGGACAATAAAAATTCTACATCTTGGAACTCTGCTAAAATAGACAATTGTAGCCCACTTCCAAGCAATGTTTCATATTTATAGTTCTGCCATCAAATATCTTTGTGCTAAGTATACCCTTTTTGTTTCACATAGGGGAAAAAAGACTCAGAGGACACCCCTCATCCGAGGAGACCAGAGACCCCCCACCTCTGGAAAAAGGGGAAATACCCCAAACACAAGAAGAGCAGGAGGAGGAAGACGTGGTGGAACTAGTCACCACAACAGGTGAGTGTCTGCGACCACAGGCTCAGGTAAGAGATGGATGCCGCCATGTTTATAATACATGGGTTTTTTTGGTTTCTCTCTTTTTAGGTGATCGTGATGTTGTGGATCCTAATCCTTTCACCTCGTAAAGTGCCCAGATCCTGATCGGGGAGATCATGGGGTGTAATGTTGCCTTGGAAAACATCACCAAAAACATCATTGATGTTATTTAAAAAAATAAGAACATCATTGAAACATGTCCCTTGATCCCCCGTGATGGCAGCTAGCACATGTTGACATTCATAAATTTGTGTGCATCTTCAAAATTTGGCTTTTCCGGGGGTGACTTCACCCCATCTGAACGCAATATCAAACATAGTTCCTAAATACTCATGTCTGATATTGCCTTCAAGTTCTACCAAATGTGAACTTTGTAAGTTCAAGATTTGTGTCTTTCTTGTTGGTTTGAAACATGCCTGTTTTATCTTAAATGGACATTTGTACTTTTTCTAATGCCACCCCAAAAATTGTTATACAACAAACATGTTGGTTTGTTTTAAAAACCTTTTCTAAATGCACATGTGATTGTGCTGGTATTAAAAAGATTGTTAATCAAGAATGTGTGGATAATTGTCTCAACGCTACAACACTTTTGTGGTGCTCCAATTGTTGCTTTATGTGACAATGGGGGTTATTTAATAAGGGCCAATCCACTTTGCACAACAAGTGCAGTTTCAGTGCAGTTTCAAGTGCACTTGTAGTGCAAAGTGTCTTTTCCTTTAGTAAATAACACCCAACAGTGCTTTGTAAGGTTACACAATCACGCCATTTTCAGGTCTCACCACATTTCTGTCAGGGTCAGCTAAAACAAACACAAGCAGTAAATGTCAACAAAGATTTGCTTATTTTTTTTTTAATTTGATAAAGGTTTCACACATTGTCTGGCATATTGATGGCCCCCCTAACTGCAAAGAACTCAAGGTATCTTAGCCGGAGATCACGGGCACTCAGGGAGGGCAAGCCAGGATGGCCACTTTCAAGCGCCGTCAAGGTTGTTTCAGTTATAATTCTAGCCTTAGGCCCAACTGAGCCAGCATAGTTGGCAAAATGTTGATGTAAAAAGTTATGTAGAACACAGCACGCCAGGATAATATGATTCAGTTTATACTCCGCCATATGTATGGCTGTAAGAAATATGCGGAACCGGCTGGCCATGATTCCAAATGTGTTCTCCACCAATCTTCTGGCTCTGGCCAGCTGGTAATTAAAAACCCTCTGGTCCGGGGTAAGGGTACTCATCGGGAATGGCCGCATAAGATGGTCCCCCAGCACAAATGCTTCATCCGCAATGAAGACGAATGGGAGCCCTTCCACATTGTCTTCTGGAGGTGACAAGTCCAAGCTGCCATTCTGGAGATGCCTGTAAAACTCAGTCTGGGCGATGACTCCACCATTGGACATCCGGCCATTCTTCCCCACGTCCACATACAGGAACTCGTAATTAGCTAACACCACCGCAAACATCACAATACTATTGAACCCCTTATAATTATAATAGTACGACCCCGAGTTGGGTGGTGGGATGATGTTGATGTGTTTCCCATGAATTGCCCCTCCACAGTTAGGAAAGTCCCACTGCTGGGCAAAGTGGGAGGCCACAGTCTGCCATTCCTGTGGCGTGGAAGGAAACTGTTGAGGAAAACAAAAAAATATTAGTCTTTTTGCACATAAACATGGAAAGCAGATTAGACACAAAGATTCTTGGCCAACATCAAGATAACATTTATTAATGGGAATTTTTAAAGACCAAAGTATAAGGTACACATATCAGATCCCCCACACCTCTCATGGGCCATTTCTAACATTATAGGGGGGGCACTTGGACAGGTAACCCTCTCCACTTCATTGAGAGATGAATGCCTAAATAATGGGTATTACTTTGAACAGCCCCCCCTTAGTTACACTATTGGCAGCCCACTGGACAGGTAAGAAGTGTCATAATACAAAGATATAAATACACACTGTACACATTTGAGCACATTTGGACATTCTGCTATTACCAAGCAAGATAATAATAAGATTCAAAAACTTGAAACAGTACCATTTGAAAGTATACAGGCAGGCCCTTGCACTACATGCTTTGGGGAATTCATCCATACATCTGAGCACAAAAGAGATGGGTATAGTGTGTATGGGTTTGGCAAAGTCAGTAGATAGATGATTGAGGATAGATAGAGAATTGGTATCAGCTGACTTAGCAGTTGGGGGAGGGAGGGTTCAAAATGATTTGAGGACCCCCCCCCAAAAAAAGCCTCTGGCACTCTGTCTGAATTTAAAGCACAAATCACATTTAAAAACATTTTAGGGGGTGTTTGGGGTAAAGCACTACTATGGAGCTGATAAAATACATTGTTAAGTGACTACATGAGGTGAATATAGGGTCAGGAGAGCATGCTGGGGAGGTAAGTGAAGGCAAATATGTACAGTATGAAGGACAAAAAAATAATTACATAAAAATCCAGCATGCATGAGGACAAAGGGGACATTCACAGCATATTACAATCATATTACAATTTTCATTTAAACATTAACAGGTTACCCTTGAACAACACCATGGCCAAAATGTATTTACCAAAATAATAAATGGTTTAAAGAAAGAATTGTTGTTGTCTCTTTGTTTAATGACTCCTTTGTGCTAGACCATGAATTATGAGCCCCCTCTTTAATATCATTAATCTATATTGAATAGGGATGAGCCGAACACCCCCCTGATTCGGTTCGCAGCAGAACATGCGAACAGGCAAAAAATTTGTACGAACACATGAACACCGTTAAAATCTATGGAACATGAACGTGAAAAATCAAAAGTGATAATTTTTAAGGCTTATATGCAAGTTATTGCCATAAAAAGTGTTTGGGGACCTGGGTCCTGCCCCATGTAAAAAAAAGTTTAAAAAGAAAAAGTTTTAAAAACGGACGTTTTTACGTGAGCAGTGATTTTAATAATGCTTAAAGTGAAACAATAAAAATTAACTATTCCTTTAAATATCATGCCTGGGGGTGTCCTTAGTATGCCTGTAAAGTAGCACATCTTTCCCATGTTTATAACAGTGCCACAGCAAAATTACATTTCTAAAGGAAAAAATGTCATATAAAACTGCTCGCAGCTGTAATGTATTGTCGGATCCCGGCAATATAGATAAAAATACCATAAATACAAAAAAAAAATGTTGTGGATGTCACCCCCAAAATCCATACCAGGCCCTTTAGGTCTGGTATGGATATCAAGGGGAACCCCACACTCAAATTTTTTAAATGGTGTGGGGGTCCCCCAGGCCTACAAACACTATATACTCTGAACAGCAGTATATATACTACACGACCTGCCCTATATATACAGAAAATTGGGCCTTAGGTGTTGGTGGTACCAGAACACTGTAAGTCCTCACAGTTACACAGCTGTTGGGTGCAGGAACTGGCCCTGCTGTAAAATATTATATCAAAAATTGTAATTACATGTCCCTGTTAAACAGGGGCAGAAAAATTGGGCCTTGGGCGGTGGTGGTGGTGCCACAACACTGTAAGCCCTCACAGATACTATTGTTGGATGCAGAAACGGGCCCTGCTGTAAAATATTATATCAAAAATTTTAAATACATGCTCCTGTTAAACAGGGGCAGAAAAATTGGGCCTTGGGTGTTGATAATGGTGTCATAACACTGTAACCCCTCACAGATACTCTTGCTGGGTGCAGGAACGGGCCCTGCTATGAAATATTAGATCAAAATTGTAATTACATGCCCCTGTTAAACAGGGACAGAAAAATTCAGCCTTAGGCAGTGGTGGTGGTGGTGCCCTAAACCAAAAATATTGTTGAAAGCTAGCATCATCAAGATTGAGGAGGAAAAGGATAGTGAGCATAGGCAGTCTTCAAGGGATCCCACATCCATAGCAAACTCAATCAGTTACATCAGTATCAGTTGCTTGATAGCTGCTGATCCAAGACTAATTCATTTTTATGAATGTGAGCCTATTGACAGAGTCTGTGGATAGGCGCACTCTTTGATCCATTACAAACCCTCCAGAAGCACTGAATGTGTGTGTGTGTGTTGGAAAGGTCTCCAAGTCTGCTCTTGCCCCTAGATATTCCTGTTCCATGTAATGCAGATGCTGGCGATGGTTGCTTGAACCAATTAGACTTTGGTGCTGAGGAATGAAAAATAGTTTAAATGTATCAGTCAGCTGGCCACCTTCTCCACCACTCTTCCTCTGACTGACTTGTTGTCCAGCATCAGGAAATTGTAACCTCCCAGGGTCTGGAAATTTGTTGCACAAACGTTTCTTCAAGGCCTCCCGAAGATGTTTCATCCTCTGCTCCTTCTACAAAGGCAGGATGAGTTCTGCAACCTTACCATTGTAACATGAATCAAGAAGGGTTGCCAGCCAGTAATGATCCCTCTCCTTGATACCACAAATTCTAGGGTCCTTTCACAGGCTTTGGAGAAAAAGGGAGGCCATGCAGCGTAAGTTTGCAGAGGCATTCGATCCTGAGTCCTCTGGGTCACTAAGGATCACATGAAGACTGCTGCTGAGTGTTATCCTGTACATCCATGCTGACACAGTCCTCCTCCTCTTCCTTCTGTGTATTTGGCGGGCCTGCGGGAATACTATCTGGATAAAGGGGCCTTGAGAGGTAAGGAAGTTCTCCTCTTCCTCCCGCTGTTTTGCCTCAAGTGCCCTGTCCATGATTGCATGAAGCATCTTCCAACAGGAAGACTAGAGGGACAGTGTTACTGATGCATGCATTGCTGATGCTCACCATCCTTATGGCCTCCTCAAATGGTGACAGGACAGTGCATGCATCCTTGATCAGTAGCCACTGGCATGGCGAAAAGAAGCCAAGCTCCCCTGACCCTGTCCTGGCACCATACTCGCTCAGGTACTTATTGATGGCCCGCTGCAGCATTGCCAACATTGAGTTCCAACATGTGGGCATGTCACAAATGAGGCGGTTGGTGGGCAGTTTGCATTCCCTTGAATGTCAGCCAGCTGAGAACTGACATTGTATGACAGGCGGAAATTACCACAGACTTTTCTGGCCTACCTCAGAAGATCCTGTAAGCCTGGGTGCCTAGTCAAGAACTGCTGCACCACCAATCTCAGGATGTGTGCCAATCATGGAACATGGGTCAAGTGTCCCTGTCAGAGGGCAGAGAGAAGGATGGTGCCATTGTTGCATACAACCATTCCTGGCTGAAGCTGGCTTGGTGAGTGTGGCTCCTGTCCCCTGGGCAGACCAACTCAAGCACTGCATAGCATCTTTTAGCCTGACTGCTTGCATAGCTCCTTGAACGCTTACGGAGCACTGCTGGTTCAGGACAAATCTGCAGAAGAGGCCATAGAGGAAGAAGAAGAGGAGGGGGTGGAGGAGAGAGCTGTGGCAGAATCACCACTAGCATTTTGGAGGCATGGTGGCAGAACAAGCTCCAACAACACTGAACCCTGTCCTGCATCCTTCTCAGCTGCCAGCAGAGTTACCCAGTGCGCCATGAAGGAAAAGTAAAGTCCCTGCACATGTCTGCTGGACCATGAGTCAGCGGTAATATGAACCTTACTGTTGACCACCCTGTCCAACGAGGCCAAAACATTGCCTTAGAGAGAATGGCCGGTAGAGAGAATGGCCTCCTGTGAAAAGAAATGGCGTTTTGGAACCTGCCACTGAGGTACAGCACATTCTACAAATTCAGCAGTTGCAGTGCTAGCAATTTGGCCAAGCTAGCATTTAGACGCTGAGCATGTGGATGGCTGGGACCAAATTTATTTTTACGGTTCAGCAACTGGGTTAAGGAAATGTACCTGCTAAAATCACATGGTGGTGTACTGCTAGCAGATTGGCTGCAAGTACTTGGGGCACCTATTGCTATACCCTCATTCCTCTCAGTGCAGGTTTCTTGAGAGGACTGAAGGTATAGTAGGGTTAGAGATCACAGATGAGGAGCAAGGAGAAGTCCGCCTTTTTCTTTGATGTGGGTCTTTCAAGTGCTGTTGCCAACGGACTGCATGGCAGGTTGTCATATATCCGATCAAGCATATGGTGCCCAAGCGGCTGCTGTTCTGGCCATGCTTCATCCGACATAGGTAGCAAAGAGCAACACCTGCGGAGCTCTGCGGTGTGATGCAATAGGGTGGATGCCCTTAAGCTTCCTCCTAGAGGACATCTTGCCTCATTGGAGTTTCCTCCTCCTCCTCCTCCTCTCTTTTTTCAGGCACCCAAATACAGTCAGTATATAAAAAGTTAATAAAGCGCTACCATCAACATTAATATAGCACAGTGATCCAATAAATATGATCCAATAAAAGATGTGATCCTATAAAAAATAAATTAACTAATCATATATATGTGTCCAGTAAACCACACTGAATATAAATTAATTACTGTTCTTTCAAAATGTCTGTATATTTCTAGAGATACTGGGAAAAAGTCAAATACCACTCATTTGTAAGATAAAACACAGAAGGACAACGAACGATACCCAAATGATCAGGTGTGTAGTCTCTGATTATGTTCACATGTGGTGGATTGCTTTCAAACCTTCATTGCTTTCAATCCTTCATAGATGGATATTGCTCAAACAAAAGAAAGGACTTACCTCATTACACAAATAAATAAACTAAAAACAACATGTGGGTAATAACACACAGTTGCACTCACACATGCCTTGCAATTTTTAGTCATGTGCCAGTGATGTAACGTGTAGGAGGAACCAGTAACCCCAGTTCTGTGTGAGCAGTAACAGCCAAGTGAGGAGATTGTCTCTGAATATATGCAACTGACCTTCTTAAATGCGATCTTATTGTGGGGCATGTGTGAGTGCAACTGTGTGTTATTACCCACATGTTGTTTTTAGTTTATTTATTTGCGCAATGAGGTATGTCCTTTCTAAACTTGTACAGTGTGGGTTGTAGACAGCCTCATCTACCAATGGAGTTCAGTTTTGCGTAAATGTGAACTTTTAATTTAAATTGCTTTTTTTCTGTACGTGCCTGCCTGTGACGTAACTTAGTCCCCTGTAAAAATTAGTTAATACAATACTAGCCCTCTTTCTATAACATTAGCAGCGCTTAGAATGATTCACAATAAACAAATGAAGTGAATGTTCAACCGATCAAATTAAAAATGGTTGAAAAAATCTTCATGAAGGTTATGCTTTCCACAATAGGATTCTGTCACTACGCTGTGTGAATAATCACCCCTATGGTCACACACTCAGCAGAAAAATTCAGAACCTGCACCTGTTATAATCTGTATCTTTACATCTGGGATTGTTTCCTTCACTCTAGATGTCTCTCTCAACAAAAAACAGATGTGTGCACATAGAGTAATTCTGTCATGAAACTTTATTGAAAGCAACCCTCCCTTTACGGGAATGGAAAAAACACCGCGCTCTAAAGAGTGTTAATACTACTAAGCTACAGTTCAAATGTGCGATGTCCACATTAATATAAAGAAAGGAAAAACGGAACTGCGCTATACCTTAGAAAACATATATGTGAATATATGTGACAAATAATATGAAATCTTTAACTAGGTGAAATTTTGAAAAAACAAACTGGTATCTAACTATTACCAGATGCATATATCAATACCACAAAGTATATAGTGAAACCAAATAAAAAACCAAGTCCATGGATCAAATAGACACAGTCCACTAGGCAGTGGGAAGAAGCCCTCAATCGCTGTTCATGGGGATCGGTGTGCAAAGGGGGAAAGTAGGGAAACACCCATCATAGTGATCCTCCACCACCTGAAGTGCACGCTTACCAAATAGCAAGCTGAATAAGCTTGATCAAAAAAACGGGAGGCCAGATGGACATGGATCTGCAGCGTCACTCTGTGTATTGTAACAGGCAGCAGGTAGACTGGGTTGAATGAAGACCTGGATATCCAACCAGCATCAAAGCATCCCTCTAGCGGCATGGCCGCGGACGGATTTAGGGAAGTACCAATCCCCGAATTACAACCATAGAAATAAAAGAAAGGTATCCATAGTGTGACTCCGTAAATAAAATTTATTAAAAAGTTGGTAAAACACTTACAATTTGGTTTGGTCAGATGATTAGGAAACATTGGCATATCCTTATGAGTGATTCTACTCTTAGTATCATCCTTCCTCCCAGGCCCCAGGTGGTCTATAAGGGGGCACCTTCTATTAGGGGTACAGTTGCTAATAATATTATTGACCCACCTAGCGTGAAAAGGGGATTCTTTGATAACCTAACTGGATTTTACCAGTGTAGGCGATGCAGAATTTGCACTCTAAATGGATGTACTCAGAGGAGAACCCATTCTTTCAGATCCAATAGCACATAAGCAGAATTTACCATTAGGCCTTTTGTCACATGCTCCACCAAGGGGGTCGTATACCTGCTCCAATGCCCTTGTGGGCTACAATATGTAGGCAGGACCAAGCGACCCCTTATGGTCAGACTCAATGAGCATGTGACAAATATTCTGAATGGTGTCCCTAAACACCCTGTGTCTGGGTACTATTTAGAAGTTCATAATAGGAACCCAGACAAAATGGTATTTTTAGGGATAGACAAATATACCAGTCCCTGGAGAGGTGGCTCTTTGGTGCAAAGTATATCACGGCTAGAAATGGCATGGATACATAAAATAAAGTGCCTGTGATTTCTTAGGAGCAATACCCTATGGTGTACGCATGTGCTTTCATATTTTTATCAATTAATGAGTTTCAATTTTCGTAGATGTGTCCATACAATATGATTGTCTCTTATTGATAATATCCATCTACCCATTTTCATATTTTTAAAAAAGCAAAAAATTTTTTTTTTTTTTTTTTAATAAAATTCATTTTATATATTTTCATAATAATTTTTGTTTTCATTTCTTAACAAATTTATTCTATTTCTATTTTTATTTCTATTTTTAGTTTCCCTCTTCCTGCATGGTGGCGCCATATTGATCTTTGTCATATCTGTGGAGCTGTATATGCAGGAGACAGTTTTTGATTTGTTTTATTTATTTTCTATGTATATTCATTTTCATTCTCCTTTTTCCCCACAAGATGGAGCCAAATTGTTTCATAGCATTTTTGTGTTGTCATCACATGTGGGATTTTAACTCTAATAGGGCGTACACACAGTTGGACTTTGTTCGGACATTCCGACAACAAAATTCTAGGATTTTTTCCGACGGATGTTGGCTCAAACTTGTTTTGTCTACACACGGTCGCACAAAGTTGTCGGAATTTCCGATCGCCAACCACGCGGTCACGTACACCACGTACGACGAGACTAGAAAAGGCCGGTTCAGAACCAAGCACGGCACCCTTTGGGCTCCTTTTGCTAATCTCGTGTTAGTAAAAGTTTGGTGAGAGACGATTCGTGCTTTTTCAGACTCGTGGCTTTCAGATCGTTTTCTGCCGTTCAGTTTGTGCTTGTGGGTTTGTATCTGCTCTTCAGTGCGTGCAAGCAAGTTCCGCGTGACTTAGTCATTGTATTCTTGTTCGTTCGTTACTGTTTTTCAGGTCGCTCTTCACAGGCATTGCTGTTCTTCAGTGCGTTCTGTTACTTCGTTCTTAGCAGCCAACCGTTTTCTAGCCATGTTGCATATGCGTACTCCTCGTAGAGTTCGTGCTGTGCGGGGGCTTGGTGTTGAGGGCCTGACCTTGACACAAGTCCAGTCAATGAACAGGGTGGGGAGGAGTTCATGGACCAAGAATTGGTTGCTTCAGCGTGACCAGTTCTGTCATATGCCTTTGCTCCGTGAGATCTGTGAGAATAATCCTGATGATTTCAGGAACTTTCTCAGGATGACGGACCCCGTTTTTCACCGTCTGTTGGCTTCGCTGACCCCTTATATTAGCAGGCAGGATACCTGCATGAGGCAAGCCATCACTCCGGAGCAGAGGTTGGCCGCTACCCTGCGGTATTTGGCGACAGGGAGAAGCCTGCAGGACTTGAAGTTCTCGACAGGCATCTCCCCCCAGGCTCTGGGGATCATTATCCCAGAGACCTGTTCTGCCATCATACAGGTCCTGCAGAAGGAGTATATGAAGGTAAGATTTTTATCCTTTAATATCACATTTTATTGTATTGAATGTTTGCTAATATATTGTATTTCTTTCCTCATTCCCTAATTACCATGATTGTAATATGCTGTGAATGTCCCCTTTGTTCTCATGCATGCTGGATTTTTATGTAATTATTATTTTAGGTCCTTCATACATATTTGCCCTTCAATAACCTCCCCAGCATGGTGTCTCCTGGCCCTATATTCACCTCATGTAGTCACTTAACAATGTATTTTTTCTGCTCCATAGTAGTGCTTTACCCCAAACACCCCCTGAAATGTTTAGAAATGTTATTTTAGCTTTAAATTCTGGCAGAGTGCCAGAGGCTTTTTTTTTATGGTGTCCCCAAATAATTTTTAGTAACTCTCCCTCCCCAACTGCTAAGTCAGCTGATCCCAATTCTCTATCCTCAATCATCTATTTGCTGACTTTGACAAACCCATACACACTATGCCCATCTCTTTTGTGGTCATATTTATGGATGAATTCCCCAAAGCATGTAGTGCAAGGGCCTGCCTGTATACTTTCAAATGGTACTGTTTAAAGTTTTTGGATCATATTATTATCTTGATAGGGAAAAGCAGAATGTCCAAATGTCCTCAAATGTGTACAATGTGTATTTATATCTTGGTATTATGACACTTCTTACCTGTCCAGTGGTCTGCCAATAGTGTAACTAAGGAGGGGCTGTTCCAAGTAATACCCATTATTTAGGCATTCATCTCTCAATGAAGTGAAGAGGGTTACCTGTCCCAGATTTCCACACACCCCCTATAATGTTAGAAATGGCCCATGAGAGGGGAGGGGGGAATATGATAGGTGTACCTTATACTTTGGCGTTGTTAAATTCCCCTTAATAAATGCTATCTGGAGGTTGCCCCATAATGTTTGTGTCTAATATGCTTGCCATGTTTCTGATCAAAAATAGTAATGTTTATTGTTTTTTCCTCAACAGTTTCCTTCCACGCCACAGGAATGGCAGACTGTGGCCTCCCACTTTGCAGAGCGGTGGGACTTTCCTAACTGCGGAGGGGCAATTGATGGGAAACACGTCCACATCGTCCCACCACCCAACTCGGGGTCATACTATTTTAACTATAAGGGGTTCAATAGTATAGTGATGTTGGCGGTGGTGTCGGCTAATTACGACTTCCTGTATGTGGATTAGGGATGAGCCGAACACCCCCCGGTTCGGTTCGCACCAGAACCCGCGAACGGACCGCAAGTTCGCACGAACGTTAGAACCCCATTGACGTCTATGGGACTCGAACGTTCGAAATCAAAAGTGCTCATTTTAAAGGCTAATTTGCATGGTATTGTCCTAAAAAGGGTTTGGGGACCCGGGTCCTACCCCAGGGGACATGTATCAATGCAAAAAAAACTTTTAAAAACGGCCGTTTTTTCGGGAGCAGTGATTTTAATGATGCTTAAAGTAAAAAAAAAAAAGTGAAATATTCCTTTAAATATCGTACCTGGGGGGTGTCTATAGTATGCCTGTAAAGTGACGCGTGTTTCCCATGTTTAGAACAGTCCCTGCACCAAATGTCATTTTTAAAGGAAAAAATCTCATTTAAAACTGCTTGCGGGTTTAATGTCATGTCGGGTCATGGCAATATGGATGAAAATCAGTGAGACAAACGGCATGGGTACCCCCCAGTCCATTACCAGGCCCTTTGGGTCTTGTATGGATATTAAGGGGAACCCCGCACCCAAATTAAAATAAGGAAAGGTCCCTATATACTCTGAACAGCAGTATACAGGCGGTGCAAACAAGACAGGGACTGTAGGTTTGTTGTTAAGTAGAATCTGTTTGTAATTTTGAACATTTTTAATGTGTTTAGCTCCAGCCAAAAAATCTTTTCTAAGCTTTTTGGAAAACATAGGGAAGGGTTATCACCCCTGTGACATTTGTTTTGCGTCTTTCCTCCTCTTCAGAAGATTTCACCTCACTTTTTTGTCCCAATGAAAAATGTTTTTTGAAAATTTGTGTTTTTTTGTGGAACAAGGATTGGAAAGCATCAGTGGAAAGGAAAAATTGTTTTCCCATATTAACTCTTACAGGAGAGAATTTCCCTTCCTTAGGGGTAGATTTCATCTCACTTCCTGTTGTCTCCTTCCGTTTGCAAGTAGGAGTCGTTTGTAAGTTAGATGTTTGAAAGTAGGGTCCTGCCCTATATACTCAGCAGAAATTTGGGCCTTAGGTGTTGCTGTGGCCAAAACACTGTAAGCCCTCACAGGGCCCTGCTGTGAAATATTAGATCAAGAATTGTAATTACATGCCCCTGTTGAACAGGAGCTGAAAAATTAGGCCTTAGGCACTGGTGCTGGTGCCACAACACTGCAACCCCTCACAGACACTCTAGTTGGAACGCAGGAACGAGCCCTGCTGCAAAGTATTGCATCAAAAATTGTAATTACACGCCCCCTGTTAGACAGGGGCAGAAAAATTGGGTCTTAGGCACTGGTGCTGGTGCCACAACACTGCAACCCCTCACAGACACTCTAGTTGAAACGCAGGAACAAGCCCTGCTGCAAAGTATTGCATCAAAAATTGTAATTACACGCCCCTGTTAGACAGGGGCTGAAAAATTGGGTCTTAGGCACTGGTGCTGGTGCCACAACACTGCAACCCCTCACAGACACTCTAGTTGGAATGCAGGAACGAGCCCTGCTGCAAAGTATTACATCAAAAATTGTAATTACACGCCCCTGTTAAACAGGGGCTGAAAAATTGTGCCTTAGGCACTGGTGGTGGCGCCCAGAACCAAAAATGTTCTTACAAGCTATCAGCGTGATGATTGAGGAGGAAGAGGATAATTACTCAGGGATAGTCACTCAGCATCAGCATAGGCAGTCTTTGAAGGGATCTGAGATTTCAAAAAAAATTATTCGGTTACATCTGCATCAGGTGCTTGGTAGCTGGTGGTGATCCAAGACTGATTCATTTTTATGAAGGTCAGCCGATCGACCGAGTCGGTGGACAGACGCACCCTGTGATCGGTTACCACGCCTCCAGCAGCACTGAATGTGCGTTCCGAAAGAACGCTGGATGCAGGACAGGCCAGTAGCTCAATTGCATACTGTGCAAGCTCTGGCCAGTGATCCATCCTCAAGACCCAGTAACCCAGAGGATTTTCGGTGGGAAAGGTGTCCAAGTCTGATCTTGCCCCTAGGTATTCCTGCACCATGTAAAACAGACGCTGGCGATGGTTGCTGGAACCGATCATACCTTGGGGCTGCGGACCAAAAAATTGTCTGAACGCATCGGTCAGACGGCCACCTTCTCCACCGCTCCTTCTTTGACTGACCGAAGCCTCAGCAACACGTTGTCCAGAAACAGGAGTTTGTAACCTCCCAGTCTCTGGGAACGCGTTGCACAGACCTTTCTGCAAGGCCTCCCGAAGATGTTTCATCCTCTGCTCCCTCTGCGATGGCAAGATAAGGTCCGCAACCTTACCCTTGTAACGTGGATCAAGGAGGGTTGCCAGCCAGTATTGGTCCTTCTCCTTGATACCACGAATACGAGGATCCTTACGCAGGCTTTGCAGGATCAGGGAGGCCATGCAGCGTAGGTTTGCTGAGGCATTCGGTCCGGAGTCCTCTGGGTCACTAAGGACAACAACGTCCGCAGCCACCTCCTCCCAGCCACGTACAAGTCCATGTGTTCCTTGGGACTGATCCCTTAAAGACTGCTGATGCTGAGTGCCAGGCTCCACCTCCATACTGACACAATCTTCCTCCTCCTCCTCCTCCTCCTCCTCGTCCTCTTCCTGTGTGATCGGCGGGCACGCAGGAACACTGTCTGGATAAAGGGGGCCTTGAGAGCTAAGGAAGTCCTCCTCTTCCTGCCTCTGTTCTGCCTCAAGTGCCCTGTCCATTATTCCACGCAGCGTGTGCTCCAACAGGTGGACAAGGGGGACAGTGTCACTGATGCATGCACTGTCAGTGCTCACCATCCTCGTGGCCTCCTCGAATGGTGACAGGACAGTGCATGCATCCCTGATCATGGCCCACTGGCGTGGGGAAAAAAAACCAAGGTCCCCTGACCCTGTCCTGGTGCCATAGTCGCACAGGTACTCATTGATGGCCCTCTGCTGCGTGTGCAGCCGCTGCAGCATGGCCAACGTCGAGTTCCACCTGGTGGGCATGTCACAGATTAGGCGGTTCTTGGGCAGGTTAAACTCCTTTTGGAGGTCCGTCAGCCGAGCACTGGCATTATATGACCGGCGGAAATGCACACAGACTTTCCTGGCCTGCCTCAGGACATCCTGTAAGCCCGGGTACCTGCCCAAGAACCGCTGCACCACCAAGTTAAGGACGTGAGCCAAACAGGGCACATGGGTCAGTTGTCCCTGTCGGAGGGCAGAGAGGAGGTTGGTGCCATTGTCGCAAACCACCATTCCTGCCTTAAGTTGGCGTGGCGTCAACCACCTCTGAACCTGCCCCTGCAGAGCTGACAGAACCTCTGCCCCAGTGTGGCTCCTGTCCCCCAAGCACACCAGCTCAAGCACCGCATGGCATCTTTTGGCCTGCGTACTTGCGTAGCCCCTTGAACGCCTACGGAGCACCGCTGGTTCCGAGGAAGAGGCCATGGAGGAAGAAGAAGAGGAGGGGGTGGAGGAGAGAGGTGTGTCACAATCAGCATTTTGGAGGCGTGGTGGCGGAACAACCTCCAACACTACTGCACCTTGTCCTGCATCCTTCCCAGCTGCCAGCAGAGTCACCCAATGCGCCGTGAAACTTAAGTAACGTCCCTGTCCATGCCTGCTGGACCATGAGTCAGCGGTAATATGCACCTTACCGCTGACCGCCCTGTCCAGCGAGGCATGGACATTGCCTTCCACATGCCGGTAGAGAGCCGGAATCGCCTTCCGTGAGAAAAAGTGGCGTTTGGGTACCTGCCACTGAGGAACCGCACATTCCACAAACTCACGGAAGGGGGCAGAGTCTACCAACTGAAAAGGCAGCAGTTGAAGTGCTAGCAATTTTGCCAAGCTAGCATTCAACCGCTGGGCATGTGGATGGCTGGGAGCAAACTTCTTTCGGCGGTGCAGCAGCTGGGGCAGGGAAATTTGCCTGGTACAATCTGACGTCGGTGTACCAAAAGCAGATTGCCCATAAGTACTTGGCTGTGACACACCTAATTCTACACCTTCATTCCTCTCACTGCAGGTCGCAGAGAGGACTGAAGGTCTAGTGGGGTTGGAAATCTCAGCTGATGAGGAGCAAGGAGAGATCGTCTTTGTTCTTTGGTGTGGGTCTTTTAGATACGCTTGCCAACGAACTGCATGGCAGGTCAACATATGTCTGGTCAAGCATGTGGTACCCAAGCGGGAGATGTTTTGGCCACGCGAGATACGCTTGAGACATATATTGCAAATAGCAGCGGTGCGATCTGATGCACTCGTCTCAAAAAAGGCCCACACCAAAGAACTTTTTGAATAACGCGCAGAGACTGCAGCGCCCTGCACATGTGGAGCTTTGGGGTGTGATGCAGTCAATGTGCTGCCCTTAGGCTGGCCCCTGGAGGGCATCCTGCCTAGTTGGTGATGTGCCACCTCCTCCTCCTCCTCCTCCTCCTCCTCCTCCTCTCTCCTATCAGGCACCCACGTTGAGTCAGTGACCTCATCATCCCCTCCCTCCTCATCACTGGAGCAAACCTGGCAGTATGCTGCAGCAGGGGGAGCATGACTGCCAGATTGCTGTCCTTCTTGGGCACCCCCTCTGTCCGTGCTCATGTTACTGCCTTCATTGAGCTCAGTATCATCATCAGAGCCTTCCAAACGCTGGGCATCCTCCTGGAGCATGTACCCAACACTGTGGTCAAACAGTTCGAGGGAATCCTCAGGAGGACATGGTGGGGCTAGGGAAGGAGTCACTGATGACATTGAGCTGAGGGAAGAGGCCGCTGCTTTGCCAGACAAAGCACCCTGGGCATGGGTGAGAGAGGATGAGGAGGATGAGGACGGCTTGGTCATCCACTCGACCAAGTCTTCCGCATGTTGCGGCTCAACACGGCCAGCTGCCGAAAAAAAGGCCAAGCGTGTCCCATGGCCACGTGCTGATGAGGATGCACCGTCTCCACGACCAGCACTAGACACAGAGCCTGCTTGCCCTCTCTTATTGGCTTGTGACTGTCTGCCTCTCCTTCTTGGCCTTCCAGACATACTAATGGCCTGTAGCTGCACTAAGCTGGGATAGAACACCTGTAATTTTCTTCAGGTAGCTTTATATACTGTAACCAGACAAGCCTGCCTGTCAGTAGGAAGATAACAGGAACGGATCTAGCTGAACACTGTGAGCAGGACGTACTGCACTAAATGTATATAGCAGGAACGGATCTAGCTGAACACTGTGAGCAGGACGCACTGCACTGAATGTAAATAGCAGGAACGGATCTAGCTGAACACTGTGAGCAGGACGCACTGCACTGAATGTAAACAGCAGGAACGGATGTAGCTAAACACTGTGAGCAGGACGCACTGCACTGAATGTAAATAGCAGGAACGGATCTAGCTGAACACTGTGAGCAGGACGCACTGCACTGAATGTAAATAGCAGGAACGGATCTAGCTGAACACTGTGAGCAGCACGCACTGCACTGAATGTAAATAGCAGGAACGGATCTAGCTGAACACTGTGAGCAGGACGCACTGCACTGAATGTAAATAGCAGGAACGGATCTAGCTGAACACTGTGAGCAGGACGCACTGCACTGAATGTAAACAGCAGGAACGGATGTAGCTAAACACTGTGAGCAGGACGCACTGCACTGAATGTAAATAGCAGGAACGGATCTAGCTGAACACTGTGAGCAGGACGCACTGCACTGAATGTAAATAGCAGGAACGGATCTAGCTGAACACTGTGAGCAGGACGCACTGCACTGAATGTAAATAGCAGGAACGGATGTAGCTAAACACTGTGAGCAGGACGCACTGCACTGAATGTAAATAGCAGGAACGGATCTAGCTGAACACTGTGAGCAGGACGCACTGCACTGAATGTAAATAGCAGGAACGGATCTAGCTGAACACTGTGAGCAGCACGCACTGCACTGAATGTAAATAGCAGGAACGGATCTAGCTGAACACTGTGAGCAGGACGCACTGCACTGAATGTAAATAGCAGGAACGGATCTAGCTGAACACTGTGAGCAGGACGCACTGCACTGAATGTAAATAGCAGGAACGGATCTAGCTGAACACTGTGAGCAGGACGCACTGCACTGAATGTAAATAACAGGAACGGATCTAGCTGAACACTGTGAGCAGGACACACTGTACTAAATGTAAATAGTCTAGCTGCCTGACCGTGGTACTAATAGGATCAAAAAGAACACCTGTAATTTTCTTCAGGTAGCTTTATATACTGTAACCAGACAAGCCTGCCTGTCAGTAGGAAGATAACAGGAACGGATCTAGCTGAACACTGTGAGCAGGACGTACTGCACTAAATGTATATAGCAGGAACGGATCTAGCTGAACACTGTGAGCAGGACGCACTGCACTGAATGTAAATAGCAGGAACGGATCTAGCTGAACACTGTGAGCAGGACGCACTGCACTGAATGTAAATAGCAGGAACGGATCTAGCTGAACACTGTGAGCAGGACGCACTGCACTGAATGTAAACAGCAGGAACGGATGTAGCTAAACACTGTGAGCAGGACGCACTGCACTGAATGTAAATAGCAGGAACGGATCTAGCTGAACACTGTGAGCAGGACGCACTGCACTGAATGTAAATAGCAGGAACGGATCTAGCTGAACACTGTGAGCAGCACGCACTGCACTGAATGTAAATAGCAGGAACGGATCTAGCTGAACACTGTGAGCAGGACGCACTGCACTGAATGTAAATAGCAGGAACGGATCTAGCTGAACACTGTGAGCAGGACGCACTGCACTAAATGTAAATACCAGGAACGGATCTAGCTGAACACTGTGAGCAGGACGCACTGCACTGAATGTAAATAGCAGGAACGGATCTAGCTGAACACTGTGAGCAGGACGCACTGCACTGAATGTAAATAGCAGGAACGGATCTAGCTGAACACTGTGAGCAGCACGCACTGCACTGAATGTAAATAGCAGGAACGGATCTAGCTGAACACTGTGAGCAGGAAGCACTGTACTGAATGTAAATAGCAGGAACGGATCTAGCTGAACACTGTGAGCAGGACACACTGCACTGAATGTAAATAGTCTAGATAGAAGATAACAGGAACGGATCTAGCTAAACTGAATACAGTGTATATATATATATGCAACACCTGGGATGCATATATATACACAATACACTGTAAGTGCAGCTAACTGACTGACTGTTCTGCCTAATCTATCTAACTCAAATCAAATGACACTGTCTCTCTCTCTCTCTATCGCTCAGCACACCGGAACACACACTACACAGGGCCGCCGTGCAGGCGGCCTTATATAGTGTGGGGTGTGTACTAAATCCCCTGAGCCATAATTGGCCAAAGCCACCCTGGCTTTGGCCAATTACAGCTCTCTCTACTGACGGCGCTGTGATTGGCCAAGCATGCGGGTCATAGTGCATGCTTGGCCAATCATCAGCCAGCAATGCACTGCGATGCCGCAGTGAATTATGGGCCGTGACGCGCCACACGAATTTGGCGCGAACGGCCCATATCGTTCGCAATTCGACGGACGGTCGAACAGCCGATGTTCGAGTCGAACATGGGTTCGACTCGAACACGAAGCTCATCCCTAATGTGGATGTAGGGAAGAATGGCCGGATGTCCGATGGTGGAGTCATCACCCAGACTGAGTTTTACAGGCATCTCCAGAATGGCAGCTTGGACTTGCCAGCTCCAGAGGACAATGTGGAAGGACTCCCATTTGTGTTCGTTGCTGATGAAGCGTTTGCGCTGGGGACCACCTGATGCGGCCATTCCCAACGAGGACCCTCACCCCGGAACAGAGGGTTTTTAATTACCGGCTGGCCAGAGCCCGAAGAGTGGTGGAGAACACATTTGGAATCCTGGCCAGCCGGTTCCGCCTATTTCTGACACCCATCCATATGGCGGAGTATAAACTGAACCATATTATACTTGCGTGCTGTGTTCTCCATAACTTTTTAAGGAAACATTCGGCCAACTATGCTGGCTCAGTTGGGCCTGAGGCCGGAATAATACATCAAACCACACTGACGGCGCTTGAAAGCGTCCGTCCTGGCTTGCCCCCCTTGAGTGCCCGTGACGTCCGGTTACGCTACCTGGAGTTCTTTGCGGGTAGGGGGGCTATCAATATGCCAGCAAATCTGTGAAGCCTTTTTATAATAAAACAAAAAAAGAAATTCTTTGTGGACATTTACTGCTTGTGTTTGTTTTAGCTGACCCTGACAGAAATGTGTTGAGTCCAGAAAATGTCGTGATTGTGTAACCTTATTATACAAAGCACTGTTGGCTGTTATTTACTAAATGCAAAAACACATTTCACTACAAGTGCACTTGCAACTGCACTGAACCTGCACTTGTAGTGCAAAGTGGATTTGCCCTTAGGAAATAACCCCCATTTTCGCAGAAAACAGCAATTACATCACCCCAAAAGTGTTGTAGTGTTGAGACAATAATCCACACTTCTTGATTAACCAACTTTTTTATACCTGCACAATCACATGTGCATTTACCAAAGGTTTTTAAAACAAACCAACATGTTTGTTGTATAACAATTTTTGGGGTAGCATTATCAAAAATCGAAATGTCCATTTAAGATAAAACAGGCCTGTGTAAAACCAACAAGAAAGCCAAAAAACTTGAACTTACAAAGTTCACATTAGGTAAAACCTGAAGGCAATATCAGACATCAGTATTTAGGAACTGTGTTTGATATTGCGTTCAGATGGGGGGAAATCACCCCTAGAAAAGCCAAATTTGGAAGATGCACACCAATTTACGAATGTCAACATGTGCTAGCTGCCATCATTGGGGATCAAGGGACGTGTTTTGGGGGAGCAAGCCCTTCCTCACCGCTACTTTATAATTGAGGAAGGGGTTGCACCCCCAAAACGCGTCCATTGATCTCCCGTGATGGCAGATAGCACATGTTGGCACACTGTGTGCATCCTCCAAATTTGGCTTTTCAAAACATTGCAAAAAGATTTAAAAGATTGGACCACAATCCAAAAAGTGATTTTGTGGGGTTTTAAAATCTCCCCAAAACATCAATGATGTTATTATTTTTTTGAATCACATCATTTATTTTTTTCTGGATGTTTTGCAATTCGACATTCCCCCCTCATGATCTCCCCGATCAGGATCTGGGCACTTTCAGATGTGAAAGGATCTCGATCCCTCACATCACGATCACCTAAAAAGAGAGAAACAAAACAAAAACAGGTATCAAAAATCTGCCACCATCCATCTCTTACCTGAGTCTGTGGTCGCACACACTCACCTGTTGTGGTGCCAATTTCTTCTACATCTTCTTCTTCCTCCTGCTCTTCTTGGGTTGGTGGTATTTCCACTTCTTCCATAGGTGGGGGGTCTGTGGTCTCCTCGGATGAGGGGTGTCCTCCGGGTCTTTTCTCCCCTATGTAAAACAAAAATGGTATAATTAGCACACAGATATTTGATGGCAGAACTAGAAATAGGAAACATTGCTTGGAAGTGGGGTACAATTGTCTATTTTAGCCGAGTTCCAAGATGTATTTTTTTTTGCCCTTTGTCAAGCTGCAATACTTTACCTGTTTGGTACAAGCTTCACAGATGGAGACCCCCCTATAGTATACACTGGAACACCTGTGTGCCCCCCCTAATAAAAATGGTGTTCTGGGGTCCCACACTAGTGCTCCAGTGTCCAGATGTGAAAACAGCTGCTCAGTGTCCTTTCCTTACACAGAATCTAGTTTGCATTTCATTTGAGTAACAAACCCATCTACACAAACAAATATTTGGCATCCAAGTAGGCCCAAAAAAAATGTTGGAAAATGGCCTAAACAATGGTGTTTTAGAGGCCGAAAGAAAAATGTTTGATACGAACGAATAATGGGCCCATGGACATTAAAGTTGCCCTTTTAAACTTTACAATTAAGAAAAGCATATGGAGCAGCACGAACGGAATAAAGACAGAAAGAATAGGAACACAGCACAACTACTTACTTTTTTGCAGCACTCTCCGGATCTTTCGGTACTGCTCTGGCTCTCTTAATTTGAGGTCCGACCACCGCTTCCTGAGCTGATCTTTTGATCTTCGTACCCCGAAATTCTTGTGAAGACTTTTGACCACTTTCGCCATGATCTTGGCCTTTCTGATATTGGGGTTGGGGTAAGGCCCATACTTTCCGTCATAGTCGGCCATCTCCAACATCTCCCCAAAGGACATATTTGTGGCCTTAAAACGTCTCCTTCTGGATCGGGACGTGTCCGGATCCGGGCTTTCCTCCTCCTCCTCGTTCCTGTAATTAGCACGCACCTGCTGTGACTCCGCCATGTGCTCTTCCCCCACTGCGCCGAACGAAAAGGGGCGGGGAATAGACTAGAAAGAACGTCAGGGGCGGGCGGAGTTACACGCATGCGCAGTGTATATAAAGCGTAACACACATGCGTATTACGTACGATCTGTGAGCGGAGGAAGGAGCATTGGACGCGCCGATTGTAAGAACGAAGGTAAGAGACAAACTTGTGCCTATACTGCTTCTACATTGAGGCCTATATTGTAACAAGATTAGGAGAGTTTTGTCTGATATTAGGCTTTGTCTTGTGTTGTGTCTTGGTGAACATGGATATGCTACTGAAAGACAATGACTTCATGTCAGTATTCCTAGATATGTTAAGGGAGCTGCCATGTCTGTGGGTGATTAAACACCCCCATTACAAGAACCAAGCAAAGAGGAAGGCAGCACTGGAGCAATTGTGTGAAATTGTGAAGCAGGTGATCCCCACGGCAGACATCACCTATTTAAAGATATTAATTGGTGGCCTGAGGAGCACATATCTAAGGGAGCGCAAGAAAGTCCTGGATTCACAGAGATCCGGAGCAGCAGATGACATCTTTGTCCCAAGATGTTGTACTACGACAGGCTGCATTTTCTGGCAGGCCAGACTGAACCCAGGCCATCCCTCTCCAGTCTTCCTTCCATGCTTCCTTCCCCCCCGGCTGAGGCTTCTGACGCCCAACCTGGGCCTTCCAGGCAACATGTGGAGGAGCCCAGATTGAGCCAGGTATAGCATTCCTCTAAATATTTCTGCTTGTCCAATCAATGATGTTAACTAGATGTTAGTTGGGAGTACTAATTTATGATTGTGATTGATGAAGCAAAAACTAAAACCATGTCCCTTTTTCATACACAGGGAAGTCTCAGCCAGGAGGTGGCCGGGCCGAGCCGGCTGGCTGATCTGCCGGTCCCTCCACCCCCCCTGAAAAGAGAAAGTGGCAGTAGGAGGAGTGCCCTAGAGGAGGCTGACAGAGGACTCTTTTGGAGGGCTACAGAGGTCCTGGGAGCACGACACACCCTAGAGGAGGACATTGCTGCCACCATTGCCTATAAAATGCAGAGGATGGAGGAGGGCCAATAAGTCATGTGTGAGTCGCTCATATTGGAGGCTCTTAACAAAGGTATGAGGGGCCAAATTACAGCTCAGACACACCTTTGCGATGGTCCTCCTCCTCCTCCTGCAGGTCCTCCTCCTCCTTCTCCTCCAGGTCCTCCCAGTCCTCCTCCTCCTCCAGGTCCTCCTCCTGCCACATCTCTAACAGCACAGCCAAGAAGGAAGCGTGGAAGGAAGACCAGAAAGTGAGGACCCTGTATCCAGTCTGGTCGGCCAAAAAATGCAGCCTCTTGTGGTACCACAGCCTGGGGACACAGATGTCACAGTGTTGCCTTCCTCTTTGTTTGGTTCTGAGCCCTTAATAAAGGATTTTTGTTTTGAATTATACTCTCCTATGTGTTTTACTTCAAAAAGGACAGTTTGTTTGTGAGGATTCAGGTATATTTCAAATATACAATGTGAAATGAACAAGGGACACCAACAACAAACAATCTCCTTGAGATTAAATAATAAAAGATATCAATGGTGTTGGGGTAACTTGACACACAAAACACACACAAAAATAGTCTGGAGTAAAAAGAAAAATAACATTGAACAAAGATCAGCCTTTGAAAAAATACAAACATTAAATCTAAAAAAAAAAGGCTTAAAATCCCCCAAAAAATTAAATAAAAAAAAAAATTCTGTCAGATGTGACAACTAATAACAATATATTCAGGGAATCCCAATAACAAAACAAAATTAAAACTTTGTGAGAAGTGTGTGTGAATATGAGCAGCAAAACTACTTCATTCTTGTCACATTATAAAGAAGAGAGTGCGCTGTATTAAACCATTTTTGACATTGCAGCGTGACGAAAGTGCTGTATCCATTGCGAACGCTAAGTTTACCAGAACGAGCTGTTCCGTGCCGGAATTTCTTCTGAGCATGCGTGGCACTTTGTGCGTCGGAACAGGCCACACACAGTCGGAATTGACGCAATCGGATTTTGTTGTCGGAAAAATTTATCTCCTGCTCTCCAACTTTGTGTGTCGGAAAATCCGATGGAAAATGTCCGATGGAGCCCACACACGGTCGGAATTTCCGACAACACGCTCCGATCGGACATTTTCCATCAGAAAATCCGACCGTGTGTACGGGGCATTCATCTTTTTTCAATTTCACATTTAGGGTAATATTTGTAGCATTTTTGTATATTTTTTTGGTAGTCAATACACTTATTTAGTTTATTTTATCCCATTCAGTGCGATTACTGCCTGGTAATGCAGGTATTTTCTGCTGCGTGGTGATTTTTCGTTCCGACCTTCTTGTTGGTCACATGGGTTGCACTCCCCTAGGAGATCACAACGAGGCGTGGTTCCAATTGGTTATTTAATGGCGATGACTCAGAGCGTCGCCCGTTCCCCAGACAACGTCAGTTACTAGACGAAACGTACGTCGGAAAGGTGACGCTCTGACGTCATCACCTCACATTAGGAAGGGCGCTCGCCAGCCGGCCGGTGATTTCTGCTCTTTTTTCACTGCAAAATTGTAAGTGTTTTACCAACTTTTTAATACATTTTATTTACGGAGTCACACTATGAATATCTTTCTTTTATTTCTATGGTTGTAATTCTGGGATTGGTACTTCCCTAAATCTGTCCGTGGCCATGCCGCTAGAGGGATGCTTTGATGCTGGTTGGATATCCAGGTCTTCATTCCACCCATTCTACCTGCTGCCTGTTACAATACACAGAATGACGCTGCAGATCCATGTCCATCTGGCCTCCGGTTTATTTGATCAAGCTTATTCAGCTTGATATTTGGTAAGTGTGCACTTCAGGTGGTGGAGGATCACTATGATAGGGGTTTCCCTACTTTCCCCCTTTGCACACCGAACCCTCCCTTTACAATTGCATACTTAGAATGTATCAAGATTTTAAAAGCGTAGTAAAAATTCACAATCACAATCCTTCATCACAATCCTCTGACGAAGTGTTGACGAAATGCGTCAGCTGTGACAAAGCAGTTATCTAAACTGTCTGTCAGTGGTCTGCTCAACCCAGGCACGTGGCTCTTTGTGAAGTCAGTGGAGTGGTGTGAGATAGACAAGTGACTAAGAGACAGGATTGTGAATTTTTACAATGCTTTTAAAATTTTAATACATTGTTCATGGACCTGGGAGGCTGTCCATTGTCACTGAGGCATATAGAGATAACATATCTTTATATATGAAGACTATACATCAGGCTACCAAGGTATATTAGGATATCTAGTTCATTGATGCTTCCCCTGGCCACTACCACACAAGAGGAACATTGGATGTGAGCCATTGGAGGATTTATTGACCACCACCATTTGTTACAACACGTTACCTTACAGTGGTAAGGTAGCCACTGCACACCTGAGGTGTTTATACTGAAGAGGATTCACATCCCCTATACGCTGAAAGACTGTATTTTCACTGACTGTCAATTGGAGCACAGCACTTCACCGCACTTTATTTTTATTTTATTTTATTTTGTTCTATTCATGTTCACTGTTGGACTCTACCTCATACTTTGTCAGCATTAGCACCTTTTCTATGCGATTTGAAGGCTATGCGATTGTGTAGCAATTGTATGTGTTTCTATGCAATTTTGCACTTGCGATGTCACTTTATATGTGTTTTTTTTTTTTTTTGCAACTTGAAGGTTATGTGATTATTTAGCAATTTTATGCATTTCTATGCAAATTTGCACATACATTGTCACTATATATGCATTTTATGCAATTTTGCACATGCAATGTCATCATATAGCACTTTAATTAATTTAGCACTTTATTTATGGTAATAATTTTTTAACTAGAGCGCGACAGAATATATTGATTTTCATTTACTTATTGTTGGTGCGGTTTGACCAGTTTGGTGTCTGCTGCAGCTAGTGTCCCGTTGTTTATTGTTGTCCTGGTAGCGCAAGATGTTCTTTCCTATCTAACCCAAAATGTGGGAATTTCTTTTCCTTTCACTTTCAGGGATACGGAGAAACAGTAACAATAGAGGGTGAATCTCCTTAATGGGGGCACAGACAGCAATAAAAATTGACAAGAGTTTTAATTCCTCTCCACTCTATCCATCCCACTGGATAGCACATCATGAGGTAAAATACCAAATGGTTTCATGCGATAAAAAACCTCACATTTCAATGAAATACCTCATGCCTTATTTTAGTAGCTTTTTTTATGAATTGCAAAAAAATGTTTGAAAAAGATATTTTACCCTAGATCTTAAAGAGGAAAATACCTCATTGTGAATTGATCCTAGTGTCTCTTTAATATGTAATATGCCTTTACTGAATAAAACCATATAACATAATTCTAGCAATTATAACTACCTATACATAGTTTTAGGTAATGTTTAAAGTTCTACAGGAGTCTGGATACCTGGAGAGCTCTATTATGCTATTATATATTATCAGAAGTTGAAGTGTGTGACTTAAGCAGCTTATTGTAATATTGGAGTCCAAAACAAGCTTTTTTAATATAAGGTCCAATAGAAACTGTATAAAAGGCTAACATATTTTGGGACCTAAAACTGATATCAAATGTATAAAAATAGAAGTAATATATATTGTAGAACAAGGAATTGTGATATAGGGGGTCATTTACTATAACTCCAGGAAGTACTGGGCACTATGGCAAATAATAGAGCCAATTTTAGCCAAATGGAAACAAAACGGCGAATTTGCGCATGAAAATCAGCGATATAAGTGGAGAACAAACGTTTGAAAATTCTAAATTGCCGCTAATTAGCGCTTCCGCGTATATACAAATGCCAATTCTTATCAAGTTGTTATATAGCAGTGTACTGTAGCCATGATCCATGTATGTGAAAGAAACATTTTTATGTGAGATGTGCTCTACCTCGTGTGCATCTATTGATGTATGTTGCAATTAGTATTCCTATTTCTTTCCTTCTTTTACTAACTAATGCAGTTATGAATGATTATTACATAGTAATGTCTGCTATTCTGTAAAGTTACATGTATTAAACATTTAGGTTACCTATTTGTTGTATGTTGTTTTTTTTTTTTAATTTAGGTGACTATAAAGCGGTAATTATTTATATTCATTCTTTAATCATACTACACTATTATGTAGGTCTCATACTTAGCACAATGGCTTAGTAGTCTGCTCAGATGTCTCCACAGCACTCATGGTACAAGTTCAAATACCAGCCAACCTACCATCCCCCAGCTGTGTTTATTTTTTCAGTGCACAAGCGAATTAAAACGAACAAACAAAAAAATGTAATCTGCCCATTAGTTAGTGTGTGGTGTTTGGAATTTCACACCATAATAGTATTGAATACTTACATATCATTGCATGCATTTGAAGAGTTAATATAATCAGCCAAATTTAAAGTGCATTGGCTAATTGGCATTCACCTATTTTCAGCATATGCTGCTTTGGCTAATTGGCTAATAGTCATTTGCTTTTTTTTCACCAATTCAATCTTTTAGTATTTCTCTGTGGGATTTGAACCCATGAGTTCTTCAAGGTAGAAGTACTGACTGCTAGCCTATTGGGTGTAGCACAGTCATACATAGAAAATACATAGAAAATACATTCACTAGTGTTTGATGTTTCTTCTCCCCGAGCTGTCTCTCCTGCTGCCACCATCTTCCCCCGCTGATGTGTTCTTCAGCGCAGCCGGTTACCCACTAATTAAAAAAAAAGCCGCTCTTCTTGTGGCGGTCTTCTGTGGCCATCCGATAATGTCACCCGGAGAGTCCGCTCCATGGCTATGTAAGAGACGCCACACAGCGGGTGACAACACAGCAGAGGAAGACCACCATGGAAAAAGAGCAGCTTTTTTTTATTAGCGGGTAACCAGCGGTGCGGAAGAAGACAGCAGATGGAGAACATGGCAGCGGCAGGAGAGACGGCTCTGGGAGAATACAGCTCGGGGAGAAGATGGAGGAGGGAGAGACAGCGTCTGGAGAAGATGGCCAAGGGAAGAAGACAGCTCGGAGCTATTTTACAATAAAGGACTTGTCAAAAACCGGCTATTGATTTTTTTTACATTTCACTGCTTTTTTTGGTGAATGGGTAGGGGTAAAATGTACCCTATACCTATTCACATAGGGGGCAGGATCTGGGAGCCGACTTTTTAAAGGGGGCTTCCAGATTCTGATAAACCCCCTGCCTGCAGACCGACAACCACCGACCAGGGTTGTCGGGAAGAGGCCCTTGTCCCCATCAACATGGGGAAAAGGTGCTTTGGGGCATGTGGCCTGGTAAGGTTCAGAAGGGGAGGGTGCTCACTCGTCCCCCCCTATCCTGACCTCCAGGCTGCATGCTCGGATAAGGGTCTGGTATGGATTTTGGGGGGCCCCACATCAAATTTATTTTACAATTTGGTGTGGGGTTCCCCTTAAAGTCCATACCGAAGGGCCTGGTATGTACTGGGGGGACCCTACGACATTTTTTTCCTTGAATTTTGGAATTCCATACCATAATATTATTGAATAAGTACATACCATTGCATGCATTTGAAGAGTTAAAATATGGAATAAAGCAAGCTGATGTGCTTTGGCTAATTATGCTTCTGAGTACAATGCACACTAATAGGAGGTGATGCTGTCAGTGGGATTTGAATTCATGGCTTGAACTTTTGGGGGCAGCAGGGTATACCGCTATGCTACAGAGCTGAGCACTTACCTACAGAGAAAATACATTTACTAATGTTTGATTCAATACAATAATGTTTTGCATTTCAGGCATTAATATTATAGTAACAACCATGCTCATGCCGATGTGCCGATGTGGCATTGGCTAATAAGCGTTCGCCTCTTTTCAGCATACGCTGCTGAGTACAATGCAAGCTTTCAGTAGGTGATACCATCTGTGTGATTTTCAGCCATTTGAGCACAATTATATTGAGAACATATGTTTACTAGTGTTTGATGGTGGGACTACTTTATATTCTAGGTATAAAATAGTACTCAGCACAGTGACTTAGGCACCTTTCACACTTGTGCGACCTGAAAGTTGCGAGATTTTAATGCGACTTTAAGCAATGCCTGTGTAATCTTGAGGTCTATGGACGCAGGAGTCGCAGGGAAAGACACGCAACTTTCCCACGATTTTGCATCAGCAATTTTGCCGCAATTCCAGGGAATGCCTGTGTAAACTTGAGGTCTATGGACCTCAACTCGCATCAAAGTCAGACCAAAGTAGTACAGGGACTACGTTGAAGTCAGTGTTACTTGAAGTCGCACAGATATGAATGGTACACATTGAAAATCATGGGGTATGACTTGTCATACGACTCTGATGTCCAAAGTCGCACAAGTGTGACTCAGCCCGACTTTGTCAGCGATTTCAGAGGCATCAGTGCACTTTCCTGCACAAATGTCTAGTGAAATCACATAGGTCCCAACTGTTCTCCTTTAAGAAGGTGTCCTATGCCTACCTACTTTTGCTAATAGGTGTCCCTTATACCCATCTCAAAAAGTTGGGAGGTAAGAAATCGCCCCCTGAAGTCGCCCAAAGTAGTGCAGGAACTACTTTTGGGAATTGTTGTGGCGTCGCACCAATTTGGACAGTTCCATTGCCATCAATAGGCGCCGATTTGGCCTACAATTTGACATGTCAATTCAGACCTATGTGAACATGGGTGAAGTTGCATAGATATTAGAGCTGCACGGTTCTGGCCAAAATGAGAATCACAATTTTTTTGTTTAGAATAAAAAGATCACGATTCTCGTGACATAAAATCTTTCACATTATCCCACAAGAAATTAGGCTAACTTTTCTTTTTTTTTTTTAAATCATTAAAGTAATTTTTTCCAAAAAAAATTGCATTTGAAAGGCGCAAATACAGTGTGACATAAAATATTGTAACAACCACCATTTTATTCTCTAGGGTCTCTACTAAAAATATATATATGATGTTGGGGGGTTTTAAGTAATTTTCTAGCAAAAAAAAAAATGATTTTAACCTGAAACCAACAAATGTCAGAAAAATGTTTAGTGTTTAAGTGGTTAAACTTTGCTCACTTACACAGAATTCTATTTAATTGACAAATTGTTACAAGGTTTCTGGTCAAGTTCACTGATAAAGAATGTTCTAATTCTTGGCAGACTTCCTGGTTTTTCGGCTGTGGCTTCAGAAGAGCAGAGAGAGTTCTTTGCAATAGCAAGAATCGTGAAACGCTTTTTTCAAGATCGTAAAGGGGAAAAAAATTACGATGACGATTAATCGTGCAGCTCTAATAAATATTAATGGAAATCAAGGGGGACAACTTTTCATGTGACTCTGAGGTCCAAAGCTCCATGAAAAGTCACCCAAGTGTGAAAGTAACCTAATGCGATTAATTGATAACACCTTTGAATAAGGCCCCATTTGCACTTGTGCGACCTTAAAATTGCACAGCTTTGTCATGACTTGAAGCAATGTCTGTGTAATCTTGTGGTGTATGGACCTCAAATTGCATCAGTCAAACCAAGGTAGTGCAGGGACGAATTTGCTACACTTTCAGGATGCACAAGTGACAATAGGGCCAAATTCAAAGGTGTTATCCTTGAATCTCATTCACACTGCTGCGACCTGAAAGTCACACTATTTTGCTGCCACTTTGCCGCTGCAACTTGGCCCCAACTTCTGGGAATGTCGGTGTAATATTGTACCCGATATACCTCAAGTCACACCAAAGTAGTACAGGGACTACTTTGAAGTTGGTGCGACTTAGTAGCACAGATATGAATGGTTGTCATTGAGAATCATGGGGTACAACTTGCCATGCAACTCAGAGGTCCAAATTTGCTGGAAAATTCGCCCAACTGTGAAACAAGTCATATATATTTTAATAAAAGGATCTCTCATTTATACTTGCATAGTCCTTACTGATTTACATCAGCAGAACAAATGCAGGAATTGATGTGTGCACATGGGACGGAAGCAAATGTGTGGTGATGCCAAACAAATCAATGAACCCCACCCACACCAAATCTAACTATGACATCCACCCCTGCATTGATTAAGTACAAGTACATATCCTACACTTACCCGGCCAATGAGCAGCGCCTCCTCTCTGCTAAAGAGACCTCGCCATGTCCACCTAGATTGAGATCCTGACCAGCACAAGAACTTCCGGGTGCATACAATGACTAATTTCCAGGTCAGAAGGTGAAACCACACTTTTGATTGCAGCTGCGAATATTTGATCTCAACCATGATTAGTATTTTTTATTTTCAGATATGCAAATCTGTATTTCTACATATATTTGAAGGTAAACTTAAGGGAGTTTGCTAAGAAATGGTGTCCCTAGGTTAGCAGCAGGTGAATTACAAAGGCAAAAGGCCCAGTTTGAGCCCTGGTTCACACTGACAGCAGGAGGAAAGCGTTTAGCTGAACTCCCACAATTTCATTCCTGCATGTCAGTCCCGACTGTGGGGGCAACATCAGAGACATCGTTGCAGGTTTCTGCACCAATATCAATACAAATCGCACTAATTAGAACAGTGCAATTGCCACAGATTTGACATGTCAAATCACACCAATGTGAACCAGAGCTGACACATTCAAACACTGGCTATCCACCAGCTGAATTCATTACCTGCAATTCTCCACAGCTGTTAATGATAAAGGTGGAATCTTTATATATAACTTGCAGTTGTGCAGAAGCCTAGGTTTACATTGGAGCGATTGGTCATGCAATTTGAGAGATCAAATCGCGTGACTCTTGGCAATGGCACTGTTCCAATTGATGCAAAATTTTTTTTGTGGCACCACATCAATTTGCTAAAGTAGTTCCTGCACTACTTTTGCCGATTTCAGGTGCGACTTCAATAGACATTTGTGTATGAAGCCACCTGAAATCACGCTGACCTTGCTACTTTGAAATCATGCTACTTCAAGTGAAGTAGCACAATTTCAAAGTAGCATGTGAACCAGGGCAAAGAGATTAGTTTTTTGGTGCACAAATACATATTGAAATAAAATATAAAAGAGATATTGCACTTTCCCAAAACCACCACCCACAAAAACTAAAGAAAGAAAAGTAGAAGGAAAAAAAAAAACCCCACACACCACAACAAGAGCTCAATGTACTTTTATTTTACCAGCAGAAAAAAAATAAATTTACATTTACTAGCTTCAGAAAAATTTGGACAGGATATATGGTACTACATTTAGCAACGGAATTTTAAGGGCCCTGCTCATAGGAGCTTACAATCTAAAATTAGACAAAACCTTAGAGTGGACACAGCTTTAATTTCAGTGTATAACGGGCAACACATCACATTATTATCTGAAAGATTATAGAAACATACTTAACAGTCATTCTTACAAAGCATTCCAACATAATATTGCAAAAGACTTATTCAAAACACCCACCACCAGCCCACAATCCACACATACATACATTGGTGACCACGTTCTACTGGAAGCTGCATTTCGGTGTACACAATTAAATGAGATCAAAAATAGTAGGTCAGCAGATGCTTCCAAACGATGTTCGCATGATCAGACAGGAACAATACACACACAACATTGACCACATAAACCCACTTTTGATTGCAAAAATGCACAAGAATTTCATCAAATCTCCCAATATCATTCCTTCTCCATCACAACAAAAAACCTGACCTTCTCAGGCCAAACGAACCCCCCTACTGCAGGCCTTTATATAAGAGAGGTTGTATTGTTAGCACACTGACACACCCAATAGAAGTACACGCCCACCAGTATCTTTCAATCTGTCTCTTCATGTATGTCTAAAGTGATTGCACCTGATGAGCAGGAACACATAATAGGATTTGCAACTGTGTTAGCCTTGGCTATGTGCATCAAATCTCCAACTACAGGACAAAGATCAAAGTCTATTTGCATCCACATAAACAAAGCAACAGTTTTCTAAGCATATGTACCTGTGCAGTGTAAACCCTAAAATTTGAAATGTCCAAGTCCCTGGGCATGATTAGTGCTAATAAACATTAACATCTGTCCCTGGCTGCAATGAGCTTCCAATATAAAGTCCAAAATTAACTTTCTTACATTAGAACCTATTTCGACAGGAGACAAATAAGATGCCAGCACGTCTTTAGATTGTGGTGAGAAACCCACACAGGGAGAACATATAAACTTCAACACAAGCATTAGCATGTTGGTGGAAGTGAACCAACATCCCAGGTGCTGCTAGACAGAACTGCTACCCACTAAGCCACCAGGGCAGACCCACACATGTTCTCTGCATCTCTGTGGTGTGAACCAGTCCTAAGTCCATAGCCATGCTCAGTATCACAAGCAATATTCAGTATATTGGCGTAAGTATTGGGATGCCTGCCTTTAAACACACATGAACTGTAAAGGTTTAGGAGTGTGTCTATGGGAATGTTTGACCATTCTTCCAAGTGCATTTGTGAGGTCAGGCACTGAAGTTGGACAAGAAGGCCTGACCTACAGTCTCCTCTCTAATTTATCCCCAAGGTGTTCTGTTGTGTTGATGTCAGGACTCTGTGCAGGCCAGTCAAGTTCCTCCACCCCAAAATCACTCATCCATGTCTTTATGGACCTTGCTTTGTGCACTGGTCCAAATGATTTGGTGGAGGGGGATTATGGTGCGGGGTTGTTTTTCAGGGGTTGGGGTTGGGCTTGGCCTCTTAGTTTCAGATAAGGGAACTCTTAAGGCGTCAGCATACCAAGACAATTTGGACAATTTCATGCTCCCAACTTTGTGGGGACAGTTTGGGGAAAGCCCCTTCCTGTTCCAACATGACTGCACACCAGTACACAAAGCAAGGTCCATAAAGACATGGATGAGCAAGTTTGGGGTAGAGAAACTTGACTGGCCTGCACAGAGTCCTGGCCTCAACTCGATAGAACACCCTTTGGCTGAATTAGAGTAGAGACTGCAAGCCAGGCCTTCTCATCCAACATCAGTGCCTGGCCTCACAAATGCACTTCTGGAAGAATGATCAAACATTCCCATAGGCAGACTAAACCTTGTGGACAGCCTTCCCAGAAGCTGTTCTAGCTGCAAAGGGTGGGCCAAATCAAATTTTAACCCTACGGACTAAGACTGGGCTGCCATTAAAGTTCATGTGTGTGTAAAGGCAAGCGTCCCAATACTTTTGGCTATATAGTGTATCTGGAAAAGACTTACAATGGTGGTGGAACCCTCCTACACATAAATACTACATTTAGACATAGTTATAGGACCTGAGAGATGAGACAACTTCTCTACATGAATTAACATGGTTGGGATTTGAACCCAGACCCTCAGAGATACTAAGCAGAAGTTCTAACCTCTAAGCCACAGAGCTGCCACGTGTGAGACCCTCCTACACATAACTACACATAAATACACATAAAAACACATATATACTGCATTTCTATGGACATACAGGTGATGGAATTACATTACTCAAGAGTTATTCTTCTTGATTTATTCTGTGATATTTGGTGTTTTTTTGTGGGTGAGAGTAGAATATTACCCTCAAATTTTTGGGAATTACATTTTGATTTCTGATGTTGGTACACATATCACATTTTTGGGCTCAAATTATGAATATTTGGAAATAATAAAAAGCACAAAAAATTGTGATTCATTTTAAATTTTCATCAGCAATGGTATTGTTTGTGGATTGTAAAGACGCCTGTGTGAGTTTGGGGTAAAGATGGTTGTGAGATGAAGAAAAACAAGTGAAAGTGACAGAGAAAAATATATTTTACCAAAACATCAAAACATTCCACATTGTAGCATTCTTAAAATCAAAATATTTTAAGTAGAAGCAACAATGTTGCAAAGGAAAATGTATTTCACAGAAAGATACATTTCATCTCAACATTAAAAAGGTTTTTTTGTGAAAGTTAGAATTGTTCCATTAGAATCAGTGACTGAAACTTCATTTGGACTAAATTAGAGCAGATTTTAACTCCCAAAAAATGCTCTCTAATTAGCTCTCATTTTGGTATTTACTATACCTCCAGGTAAAAAAGACACTTGAGTTAAAATGAGAGTTATTTTCAGGTCTGAGCATGCTCAGTTGTGTTGGCACCTAGTTGTCCAAAACGGGGAATTTTTCACTTTTCAGACTTTTAAAGATATTTCAGTGTAGAAATCACTTTTTCACACAGTTTAAAAGCAGATAATCTTTAAATAATATACCGCATATTTCAGTACCATTTAGGCAATTATATCATGCTCTAAAAATTATTTCCATGTGCAATTCTCTAGGTTTTAGCAGAGTAAGGGTTTGGGCTCTATTTAGTTTCAGGGAGCTATAGTAAATTCGATTTTGGGAGAATTTTCTCACCAGCGCTATAGTGAATACCGTTTTTGCGCGAATTACCGCTATTAGCGCTAATTCGCGCTAAATTGCCGCAAATTAGCGCTAAATTGCCGCAAATTAGCGCTAAATTGCCGTGAATTAGCGCTAATTCGCGGCAATTTGCGCGAATTAGCGCCATAGCGCTATAGTAAATGACCCCCATAGTGTAAAACATAATCTTATTAAAACAGAGAATGTATAAATGAATACAGGTCATGAGAAACAATAATCAAATGCAGTTAAAATACATGCATTACATAATATTACATAATACATAACATTACATTACATAATATGCATTACATAATATAGTATGTTTTACTTTTTTGGACCACACTTCCCTCTTTTATGTATCATCTCTTTTTTATTTCACCCACTTTTTCACTTCTTCCTTCAAGGTGACAATCTGATTGTACAATTCCCTTTAGAGCTACCATCCACTTTGTAGTGCAAGGGCCTGCCTGATTTGACACAAATTGAATAGATTGTTCAGGTAGGTCCTCATATTACATAGTTTTGGTAAATCTAAAGGAAATTCTACAGAGATTGCACAATCAAATTGCATAGTGCATGGGCAGATTTATACAAGTACATGGGAGGGAATGGGTGGAGACAATCAGCTTTCATTTTTCTTGTAATCCAGCTCCAACTCCGGGAGGGGGAGGGTGTAAACACAACAACTTCACTTTCATTCACAGCTAGTGTAGTGGGACCACACTATTTTGGTGTGTTTTTCCCACTACACACATAGGGTAGCCCATTGATTTAAATGGGCTGCCCTATGTGTGACAAATGCAGGAAAGTAGCTCATTTTGCCACTTTTATTACATATTTGCTTCCACATTTGGGGTGTCATTAGCAATTAAGGGCATGATAGTGCAACTAGCTCATTTTAGATGTACAAATGTGGCCACATACTTTACAATCTAATTGTACAATCACTGTACAATATCCTTTAGATTTACCAAAATAAATAAATGCAGGAAACACCTATCTATCCATTTACTCTGTATCCAATCAGACAGGCTCTTGCACTATATTTGTTGATGGTAGATCTAAAGGAGATTGGGCAATAAAATTGGATAGTGTATGGTGAGCTTTACAGACTTCCGGGCACACACTTCTCCTGTTATCAATACTAGAGCTCTGCTCCACATAGGCTATTATGTGATCATTCAACTCATGCATACTCTGTCAAACAAACAATCTATGCAAGATGAAAGTAATGTACAAAATGATCCATCAACAGAGGAGGACACTTGCTGTGTATTGAGGGAGAATGGTGTTTACAGACTGTAAACTTCTCCAATGCCTGCTTTGGAGAAGCGTGTAACTTCAGAGGTGGGCGAGAACAATCTCCTGGAATAGAAGGTCAGCTGCCTGAAGAACTTCCCCACTCTACCAACAGTTCTCCCATCCTTTAAGACAAATACAAAAAAGGCATAAAGGAGTTTTCTATAGAAGAAACTGGACACTGTGGTGGGGCCTTCCCTAGAACAGAGAGACAGCTTTTTCTTTTCTGCAGTATAGGTACATTAATGGTATATTGGTACATAAAGCCCTCGTACTTTAAAAAAAAAGGGAACCAATACAGATACTCAAAGAATTATACATTTTATTAAATAACCTTTTCTGACACTGCTTAATAATTAACAAGCATCTAAGACGGACAGAAGGAAGGAACAAAGAAGTTTTGCTGGACAACATAGAAAAAGGAATTCAATGGGAAAAAAAAGTTCAAAACAGCACAAACATTCAACTAAAAATATCCTATAAACTTTGACCCCTGTCACAATTCACACACACACACACACACACACACACACACGTCACAATAAACACACACAATATATATAATGCTTTCAGCCACAGAACACATAATTTCTTGTTCAATATTTTTATTGAAATTTACATGAGAAAAGACATATGATAACAAGAAAAAGAAAGAGAAAATTACAAACATGGGAGATTCATAATAAATAAAATAATCAGATATTCATATATGTAGTCACTTTTGAGCGTATAAATAAAAATAGGATATACAGCAATTGTTGTACAAGAAAAAAAATATTGGTATAACTTAGGAAGGAAAAAAGAAATAATTAACAAAATAAAATATAAAATATAAGATATACGATATCCCAAAATTATATATTCATTCTTTCAAAGATATTAAATAAATAAATAAAATATAGCTCTTCATCACCCGTCCACCCCTAATGGGTTCAAACTGTGGACGAGTAGGGGCATTCTTAAAAAAAAAAAAAAAATGAAGTTTATCTCAAACCGAAAGAAAAGTGTGTTTTTTATAAGGTATGTCGGGGTCTTAAAGTAAACCCTATCATATTCAATTGCCTTACTTAAACGTCATAGAGAAGCTATAATAAATGAGAATTCAGTAGGGTAGCTGTAACCGATGCTCTAAGTTGTATACGTGAGTAAAAGGAATAAAACGTAATCCCATGTTCATAAATTATATATGAAAAATAAATAGAAGGAAGAGAAGGAAGAGAGGAAGAAAAATGTAAAAGAAAAGAAGAGAGAGGAAGAGGGAGAAAGAGAAGGTTCACGTGGTGGTGGTCAGACCCCAGGCCCGGGGGTAACTATAATAAAAAATATTAACAGGAAGATGTAATAAACATCAATAATTTTTAATAAGGCATCAACAGAGTTAGATCGAAGTCTGTAGATAGATGATGTTTAACCCAAGGTTGCCAAATTTTGTGATATTTTTTGATATTATTATCTTCAATAGATGACATTTTGTGAAAGATAAGAGCCTTATTCATTCGGTGTTTAGCTTCAGCCACAACTAGCGTTTGGGTTTTCCATGCTTTAGCTATAGTTTGTTTGGCAGCAGTTGTGAGATGTATTAGTAATTGAAATTGAGCCCGAGTAAGACCCGTAGGTTTAAGATTTAGAAGCGCCAGGGCCGGGTCAGGAGATATCCTGGTTTCCAGAGCTTTAGAGGCCATATCAAAAAAATTTTCCAGAAGATTTGAACAATCGGGCATTGCCACCAAATGTGAAAGTGGGTACCAGGTGAAGTGCAACCTCGAAAGCAATACTATGAATAAGAGGGGACAAATTTGGTTATTCTAGCTGGTACCAAATACCAACGTGCCATGACTTTAAAATTAGTTTCCAGTGCGAAACAATTAGGAGAGGAGTTTTTAGTGGCTAACCAGATACTACGCCATTCATCTGTACTAAATGTTCTGTTCATGTCTATTGACCATTTAGTAGCGTAAGAAGGTAGAGTGTCAGTAGATAACGAATTGAGTTGTTTATATAAAAGTGAAATCAGTCCTCTGGTATGAGGGTCACTTTTACAGATTCTTTCAAATTGCGACAATTGATTGAGTATTGATCCCGTCTTGATCAAGGGTATATTAAAATTTTTGATTTGTAAATAGCGGAACAACTCAGTATTAGGGAGCTTATAAATATCACAAAGAGTGGGGAAAGTATGAATAGATTTAGTGGAAACTAAATCATGAAAACGAACCAAATTTTTAGAAGACCAGGCCATGAATGACATTGGAAATCTCCATGCAGGATAAAAAGCAGGGTTCCTAATGAAGGAAAGGAGGGGGTTGTGAGTGGATTGAAGTTTAAGAGAGCTTCTGAATTTATCCCATATGTTTAGGGAATGCTTAGTTATGGGGTTTGATAAATGAGTTCTATCTTTGGGGGATAACCATAACATATTGGCTACAGATATAGGGTCAATTTCGATAGCTTCGATAGCAACCCATAGTGGAGATTCCATGTTCGCATGATATTTAGGCAGTTGCGATAATTGTGCTGCATAGTAGTAAGCAGAAAAGTTGGGTAGTCCTAATCCACCACTAAGCTTGTCAAGAAAGAGTGTTGATTTAGGGATACGTGGTTTAGTATTACCCCATATAAAAGACATGACTCTACGTTGCAAAAGTCTTAAGAAATAAGATGGTATTTGGATAGGAAGTACCCTAAATAAATACAAAAATTTTGGTAATATGGACATTTTTATAGCATTGATCCTCCCGAGCCAAGATAAAGGGAGGGAGGACCATTGTTTCATTAAATCAGTGAATTGTTTCAATAGTGGTAAATAGTTTGTTGTAAACAAATTTGATAATGAGGCTGTGAGTTGGACTCCTAAGTATGGGATAAATTGTGTTACCCAATTAAATGGTAATGATGTTCGGGCTTGTTGTAGTTCAGCTTGTGATAAGGAGACATTGAGCGCATTAGATTTATTAGGATTGACTTGAAGTCCTGAAACATGGGCGAATTTATCTAGAATGTCAAGAAGATTAGGAGCGGAGATATGAGGATGAGTTAAAAATATAAGTATATCGTCTGCGAAAAGACAAATTTTATGTTGATATCCACCTAATTCCACTCCTTTAATATTGGGGTTATTCCTAATTAAATGAGCCAAGGGTTCTATAAGTAGGGCAAAAAGTAAAGGGGATAAAGGGCAACCTTGTCTTGTACCTCTTCTAATATCTATCATGGCAGATTTGTAGCCCATATATTTAATGTATGCACTAGGATTACCATATAAAGAGGAGATCCAAGACAAAAAATTGTTTCCAAAGCCCCATTTTTGGAGGATAAAATGCATATATGGCCATGTAACCGAATAAAATGCCTTTCTAATGTCCAAAGATAGAAGGCAGGTTGGAATATGTCTTATTTTAGCTGCATGTGTCAATAAGAGCGCTCTTCTAATATTGTCTCCTGCTTGACGCGTGGACATAAAGCCCCTTTGGTCGCGGTGAATAAGTTTGCCAATGATGGAATTTAGTCTATTTGCTAGGATTTTGGCTAATAATTTAATGTCCAGATTTAATAAAGATATAGGTCGATAGTTAGTCCAAGATGTGGTATCTGATTTAGGTTTAGGAAGCATAGAGATAATGGAGAATAAGGATTCATTACTAAATGAATGTCCAGCTAGTATAGAGTTAAAGGCTCTAGTCAATATAGGTGTTAAAATAGACGTAAATTGTTTAAAATATGAAGCCGAAAACCCATCGGGGCCTGGTCTTTTATGAGACTTTAGTGCTTTAATAGCGACTTGGACTTCTAATGGAGTAATGGGATCCTCAAGAAAATGAAGTTGTTCATGTTCTAGAGTTGGTAATTTAATATCAGCGAACATGTCATCTGCTTTATTCTTATCGAAATTCTGAGCAGGGGAATAGAGTTTAGCTAAATTTGAGCGAAAAATCTCTAATATTTTCACAGGGTTGCTAGTATATGCATCTCGTGATGTTTTAAGTCTAATAGATGTGTGTGGATGATGGATTCTCTTTAGGCTACGTGCCATAGGTGTATCTGGCTTGTTGGCTTTAAGATATTGAATGTGTTGTCATTTACGTAGAAGTTTGTCTGCGGAGTCGGTCAAAAAAAGGTCAAGATCAAGACGAGCCCTATCTAATTTAGTATTGTTGATGGCATTCGGGGCAGATTGAAAGGTCTCATGGCATTTATTAAAGTTAGCCTCTAACTTTGCAAACGTGAGTTTACGTTCTCTCTTGAGAACTGACGCTTGCTGTATCAACCTACCTCGGATGACAGCTTTATGGGCTTCCCATAGTGTTAGGGCCGAAATGTCTTCTGTATCATTAAATGAGAGGTATTCTTTAAGAGCTGTTTCAATTTCTAGGCAATGTGAGGGACGAGTCAACGTAGTGTCATTAATACACCAAGTCGCATCATGTGACCGAGGAATCATGGAGGCCAGAGTAGTAAAAACTGCAGAATGGTCAGACCATGTGTAAGGAATGATAATAGAGGAAATAATCTCAGGTAACATGCTTGATGGAGTAAGTATGTGGTCTATACGTGAAAAAGACTTATGTGGATAAGAGTAATGTGTAAAATTTTTGCTAGTTGGGTAAATTTCCCGCCATGTATCTACCAGACCATGTGTAGTAAACAGCTGGTGAAAAGTTTGTTTATGCATATTTGAATTAGGGTTAGGTGGGAACTTATCTAAATAAGGAAAAACAGTAGTATTAGAATCTCCACATAACACAACAGCGCCAATCTTATGGGCTTCCACCACCTGAAAAAGGTGTGATAGAAAGGCTTCTGGGTGTCTATTTGGAGCATAGTAAGATACCAATGTAATTGCGGTATCAGCAATAAGGCCTGTGAGTAAAATATATCTACCCTCAGGGTCACATACTTGTGAGGTAAGGGAAAATGGCGCAGAGCGATGGAAACCAATAAGGGTCCCACGTTGTTTAGTTGTGGCTGAAGCTGTGTAAAATTGAGGGTAAGAGGCGGAAAGAAATTTAGGACAAGTTTTATCAATGAAGTGAGTCTCCTGAAGACAAATAATATGTGCTTTTTTAGTTGCAAAAGCACGCATTGCTTTGGTTCGCTTTTGCGGGATGTTGAAGCCTTGTACATTCAAGGATAAAATGTTTATGGGGGCCATAATAAATCCATGGAAAACAATATAGTAAAAGGAACATAGTCCAGGGCTAGAGCCAGAACCACCACCAGGAGAGAGAAAAAGAAAGAGGAGAAAAAAGAGAAGAAAAAAGATAGAGTAAAAAAGGATAGTTTAAAAAAGAATCGAAAAACCCTATAAGATATATAAAATATCAATAATTTGCAGCATACAAATAGGGTGTGGGAACGTCTCAGGGGGGTATCAAAGAATCCCCGAGATGTTCCAGAATCACTCTCAGGAACCTGCATAACAGTAACAGGAGTCCGAGGGTGATAAGGGGGCAACAAGAAGTTCCTGTGGGATAGACGCCACCGGAGAACATACAGAAAACATTGTAACTAATCTTTAGATACAATGACTATAGCTATAAATGTAGTAATAAAATAATAGTTATTTCAGGATCATTCCATATAAGAAACCATCTGTCTGAGATTGTGTTAAATATATGATAAATAAAAAATTTGATGAACATAACAAGGTCCAAAAACAAAACAAAAAACAATATAGCCTAAGTGTATTAAAACAAATAAATAAAAAAACCCAAAAAAAACCAAAGGCTAATTAAACCGGAACCGATGGTGAATAAACCATAAAATATTATTATTGTAAGTAGTGCGGTAATCTACCTACGAGTACTAGAAGATATTCCGGAAAGAAAAAATAATAAATAAATAAATAAATGAGTAATAATAATAATAATAATAATAATAATAATAATAATAATAATAATAAATAAAACAATAAATAAATATATATATATATATATATATATATATATATATATATATATACACATACATATATATACATATATATATATATACATACACATACATACACACATACGCATACATGCATATACATACACATATACACACACACATACAAACATACACGTACATACACATACATACACATATATTCATATACATACACACACATACATAATACATACACCTACATATACGTACTCATATAGAAATACACAAATATACATACACATCTACATATATACACCCATATACACATACACAAATATACCTATACACATACACGCAAATACATATCTAAAAAAATGCTCCTGAGGAGTAATGAAAAATGAGTGTGTCTCAAAGAGGGAAAGAAAAAAAAAAAGAGAAAAAAAAAAGTTTTTTCCCCCTCTTTTTCCCCTGCCCCTCACTCCTCTTTCCCTTACAAAATAAAAAAAAATAAAAATAAATATATATATATATATATATATATATATATATATATATATATATATATATATATATATATATAATGAATATATATTGCAGGGTATGTAATGACTTTAAAAAGAGGGAGTGAGTGGAAAAAAAAAAAGAGAAAAAAAAAAAAAACATAACCTAGCATAATTTGCTAGGTGTCATTTTTATGAAACAAACCGATCGGAAGTTTTAATTCAGTCCATAGAGTCTTCATTGGGTGGTGATAGATTTTCAAAACGTCCCCGTTTATGTTGGTTTTGCGAAGTAGAAGTTGAAGGTCTTAAGTTTGAGGTATTTTGGAGTGGAGGAGAACTGGAAGTGGAGCGTCTGCGAGAAAGATCTTTAGTTACACTTGTATCTAAAAGTCCCATGTCGATCAAAGTCGATTGTAATTCTTCTGAGGAGCGACAGACATATTTGGTTGTAAGATGTGTAAATCGGAGTGAAAATGGAAACCCCCAATGGTATATAATTTGGTGTTGTTGAAGAACTTGCAATAGTGGCTTAAGTGCACGTCGCTTGGCTACTGTAAGTGGGGAGAGGTCTGTGTAAAGCTGATATTCATTACCTTGAAAAACAAGTGCTTTTTTCCCTCTGGCTGTGGCGAGTAGCTGCTCCTTTGTTCTATAATAATGAAATCTAACTATTATGTCCCTAGGGGGACCGTTAGATTTGCGTGGGGCCAAGGTTCTATGTACTCTGTCCATTTCTAGTCTTTCGACCGGGATGTCAGGCTGTAATTCCTGAAAAAGTGTAAGCATTGTGGTCTGTAAGTCTAGAATGTTCTCAGGAATTCCTCTAATTCTTATGTTCGCACGACGGTCTCTATTTTCTTGCTCCTCTAAATGAGATAGCAGGATAAGTTTTTCCTCCTTGAGGTATTCAATCTCGTCAATGTGTTGCTGTGTGTGATTTTCTATTTCATCAACCCGCACCTCTAGTTCATCTGTTCTCTGTCCCAGTTCCCTTATCTCCCTGGTAAGCTTATCTGTTATATGGTCAGATGTTTGTTTCAATGCTTTCTTTAGCATTATTTCGAATTGCTTAAACATGCCAGATTGAGGTACAGATAATAAATTTCCAGCTTCAGAATCTGATTCACCATCAGAGTTCTGTGTATTCAGGCTGTGTGACAGGGGAGTAGAAGCGCTCTGTGTGGTGCGCTGTGAGGGATGCTGTGAGGCAGGCTGTGAGGTACCTGGCGACGCCATTTTAGGTGCTGACCTGGACTGCATCTCTTTAGGATTACCGACTTTGTACTTCAGTTTAGAGCCTCTCAGGACCATGGTTTTGTACCAGAAAGCTCCAGGAGGTAAGCGGCAGAAGCTGAAGTCGTTGGCGGCGACGGAGAGATTATTTATTCTCCGGTGCATCTATCCCAGGAGCGGAGCTCTAAGAAAGCGCGACTGCTCTCTCAGGCATCCGCGCATGCCGACTAGAACACATAATTTCATATTGATTCATCATAACACTGAGGAGCTGGGCCTTATCATGACCCTAGAAAATCAAAAGTCATGTGAGCTTTTAGAAGTTTTGGTAAACTGACCCCTGAGATCTACAGTTTGTGGTGCTATCTTATGTAAGAAATAACAAATTCATGTTTCCTCCATTGTGAATAAAGGTAAATGTATTTCAGATCCCTTTCCCTATACCAGTGGGGAGGGGAGATTAATGTGTGCCAGATCCCACTATTTTCCACAATGGGGAGGAAAGTTGATTGTCTGCTGAGAGTAAAACAAAGTGGGTTTCCCTGAACTACTCTTTCATGGAGGGGGGGGGCATAATCCTCCAATTATTTCTGATGTCAGAATAAATTTTCTTTGGGGAATGCAAATTTCTCATTATTTGTAGAAGATTGTGGCACATAATGGAAAACCCTCACTGACTGTGAAATAAACAAGATATGTTTCCCTTGATTACAACAAGTGGGGAGGTGTTGATATCTAGTTAATCCCTAAATATGGATGGGTTCTAAGACTAGAGAACTGTTTTTAAACTTTTATTAAAGTGGTTGTAAAGACTTAAGATAAAAAACAACCTTTTAGGTGCAGCTCCCCCAGCCCCTCCTAAATACTTACCTGAGTCCAATCTTGATCCAGCTCTGTGCCTGAGAGTACTTGCACTGCTCTCTCTAGCCCTCCTCACTGGACTCAGCGAGAGCAATGGGAGCCATTGACTCAGGCTGCTGTCAATCAAATTCAGTGACGAGGGATGGGAGGGCAGTGCAGGGATCAAGCCTGTATGAGTGACCCCCTAGCAAGCAGCTTTCTAAGGGGGCACTTGGAAGACAGGCGGAGCCAGGAGCACCGGAGGGGGACCCCAAAAGAGGAGGATCAGGGCTGCTCTGTGAATAAACATAAAAACATTACATAGAGCAGGTAAGTATACCACTTTTTGTTCTTTAAATAAATCCTGTACAATCACTTTAACAAATGTATAGGTAAAACTGGTAATCACATTAAAACGTAGTCTTCGCATAGTCTTACCATGCAAGAAGTCTTATAAATTCTATAAATATTGTGTGTTACACTGTAACATTTTCAATAAAATAATTTATTGAAAGCCATTACAATAAAAAGAACAATGTTAGTAGATAATCACTAATTTTTATTAGGTGGTGGAAGCACTTGCTACATAGAGTAAAATCAAAACATGGTCTGTCACTTAGCTATAGCTATGCAGAAGCTTTCTTTGCGGATTTGCGGATAAATGCGGATTTATATATCATGTATGGGAATTCTATACACTACTATCATTTCTTTTTTAAACCATTTTTTTAAATTGTATTATAATTATTTATTGGAGTGTCATGTATTTATGAGATAAATGTCTCATTTACAAAGGACCTTCATGAATTCAAAACTCACTAGACTTTAAGAGTAGCTGAAAAAACAAATCCACGCCATGTTTCGTCTTAGTTTTCCTAAACAAGCAAAAGATTTTTTTTTCATCTACAGTACTTGTTACAAATTGCTGGCACAGATGGAGCCAAGAACATTAAATTTATATATTCCCATAATGAATATAAAGAGTACATAGGTGTGGTTAATGAATTAAAGATGAATATATCTACTAACCTAGTTAGTCTTGGTATTTTGATCCAAATTTGCACTTTGGTACTCTCAAGTTACATTAACAGCACCTGTCTCAGGTAAAGAAATTGTATCTCTGTTGTATTGGGAAACATTAACCTTCTTTCTCCCACAACCACTTGATTATAGTACATATATTATGTTAGGTTTTAATAATTCACTGTAGGCCATCTAGCTCAAGGTGCATGTTCTATATGCCTAGTTCATAATGTATAAAGTATAGATCTGTTACACAATGGGGGTTATTTACGAAAGGCAAATCCACTTTGCACTGCAAGTGCACTTGAAAGTGCAGTCACTCTAAATCTAAGGGGTAGATCTGAAATAAGGGGAAGCTCTGCTGATTTTATCATCCAATCATGTGCAAGCTAAAATGCTGTTTTTTAACTTCCTTGCATGTCCCCCTCGGATCTACAGCAACTTTATTTCCAAGTGCACTTGCAGTGCAAAGTGGATTTTTCCTTATTAAATAACCCCCAATGTCTTTCAGTAAAAGAGGACAAAACTACAATGCTTAAACCCATCCAGCTTTTGTATCTATATACCCCTTATAGACCAGAACAATTATCAAATTTCCTATTTATTTAGCAATCACATTATAATTACCTAAGGTACCAAAGTAACGCATAAAGCTTTTTTTAGTACAAGCAATGATTTTTTTTTTGGTAATAGTGGTTACAGTACATAGTTACATAATTGGTAAGGTTGAAAAAACACTCCAGTGCATCTAGTTCAACCTGTGTGTGTATAGGTGCGTACGTGTGTATGTCTCTACTACATCCCAGATGACTGTATTTTGTGTTCAGTACGATGCCCATCTAAACGTTTTTTGAAATGTGACACTTTCCTCTGAAAAAGATTATGGAAGGGAGTTCTACATCCTTACTGCTCTAACAGTAAAAGACCCTCTATGACATTTATTGTTGAACCACTTCTCATGCAAACTCATTGAGGGGCCATATGTCTTCTTGAGTGACCTGAAACTGAACAGTCTGCTCCCAATGTTGGAATCGCCATTAAGATATTTGTAGATTGCTATCATATCCCATCGTATATGTCTCTTTACCAAGGAGAATAAATGTAACGTTTGTAATCATTCCTCATAACTAAGGTCCTCCAGGCCCTTCATCAGTTTTGTTGCCCTTCTCTGGACTCTACAATCCCAGCACATTCTTCCTAGAAATAGTGACCAGAACTGAACAGCATACTCAAGATGCTGAGTTTGTCATTAACTAGGATCCCCAGATATTTTTCCAATCTTGAATCCCCCAAAGGTTCTTTCCCCTAGTGTGTAGCATGCATTTGTATTTTTAGCCCCCAAGTCAGGGCCGTCTTTAAGGCAGGGCAAAAGGGGCAGCTGCCCTGGGCCCTGTCATTGTTGTGGGGCCCAAAGCAGCTGCCTCATACTTGCCAACTATCCCAGTTTAAATTCCCTTGTCCCTTAAAGTTTTAGTCCCTTGCTGTGTCCTGATATCTCAGTGTGAAGTGCTGGTACTAATGCTGCCCAGCTCTGCCCTATTGTTGTGTACAGATGACTCACCTGCAGACACTGTGTTTACATGTAAATAACCGGCATTCATATGTAAATAGGCGGCATCTGGCGGCATAAATATGTAAATAAAGGCAGCATTCATATTTATATCTCGCCCCCTGCAGTGAGGAGATGATGTGCTGTAACCTCTAGCAACCAATCAGTGAGCAGTATTACTGTACAGTGATCTCTAGCAACCAATCAACAAGCAGAAATCATTTGCTGTAACATCTAGCAACTAATCAGAGAGCCATAATGTGTGCTGTAACCTCTAGTAACCAGTCAGTAAGCGGTAATGATACACTGTAACCTCTGGCAACCAATCACAATCGCTGCCTGCTCTGATACAGTAAACTGATTTTAAGTCTAGCTGCAATTTAATGTATGTCTCAGAGCAGGTGGAAAGCGAAATTGTATGGGGGGGGGGGCCCAAGAAAACGTTTGCCCAGGGTCCAATCAATATTAAAGACGGCCCTGCCCCAAGTGCATTATTTTACATTTCTTTACATTGAAACTCATTTGCCATGTGTTTGCCCACCCCTCTATATGCCTAGATTAGTGTTGTCAGCAAACATTGAGATTTAACTTTTTATCCCAACCTCTATATTGTTTAGGATTGGTCCCAAGACAGAGCCCTGAGGTACACCACTTATAACTCCAGACCATTCTGAAGATGCTCTTATTATCACCACCCTCTGAACCCTTCCCTGTAACCAGTTTTTTATCCAGGTACATATACTATCACCAACACCAATAGACCTCAATTTGTGGTTTAAGCGTTTATGGGGTACTATTTTAAATGCTTTTGCAAAGTCTAGGTGCACTACATCCACAGGCCTTCCTTTATCCAGATTACAGCTCACTTCCACATAGAATGTTAATAGGTTGGAATGGCAAGAACGAAGTTTCATAAATCCATGCTACCAATGACTCTATTCTTATCAGCACATTCTTGGATATGGTCCCTTATCATTCTTTCCAAAAGTTTACAAACTATTGATGTTAGACTAACTGGCCTTTAGTTTCCAGGTACGTATATGGGCCCATTCCTGAATATTAGTAGCACCTTAGCTTTTTGCCAATCTGCTGGCACCATTCCAGTCAGTAGGGATGAGCCGAACACCCCCCGGTTTGCAGCAGAACATGTGAACAGCCAAAAAATTTGTTCAAACACCGTTAAAGTCTATAGGACATGAACGTGAAAAGTCAAAAGTGCTCATGCTTAAAATGAAACAATACAAATTAAATATTCCTTTAAATATCGTGCCTGATGGATATGCCTGTAAAGTAGCGCATCTTTCCCATGTTTATAACAGTGCCACAGAAAAATGACATTTCCAAAGGAAAAAATGTCATTTAAAACTGCTCGTGGCTGTAATGTATTGTCGGATCCCGGCAATATAGATAGAATACCAAAAATACAAAAAAAATGGTGTGGATGTCACTCCCATAGGTCTGGTATGGATATTAGGGGAGCCCCGCACACAAATTTTTTAAAAATGGTGTGGGGGTACCCCAGGCCCCCAGGCTCTATATACTCTGAACAGCATTATATAAACTATAAGGCCCGCCCTATATACTCCGCAGAAAATTGGCCCTTAGGTGTTGGTGGTACCAGAACATTGTAAGCTCTCACAGATACTCTTGTTGGGTGCAGGAATGGGCCCTGCTGTGAAATATTTTATCAAAAATTGTAATTACATGCCACTGTTAAACAGGGGCAGAAAAATTGGGCCTTGGGTGGTGGTGCCAGATATATTAATACACCACCTAAAGTGTATTAGAAACAGTACACCACGGAATGCACTGTAGATATAGGCTACACTGGATGCAGAGTATATATATATATATATATATATATATATATATATATATATATATATATATATATATATATATATAAAGATAATTATATATATTATATATACGAGACCGTGTATATATATATATATATATATATATATATATATATATATATATATTAATACACTGGCTGCACTGACTAAACACTGAATATATAGTCTATGCTAAATGCAGAGTATATATATACATATATATATATATATATATATATATATATATATATATATATATATATACTAGACTGACTGTATATACATATATACATACATTACACTGCCACTAACTGAATAAACTGCCTGCTTAATCTAACTCAAGCTATCTCTCTGTTCACGCCAATAACACTACACATGGCCCGGGCGCCGTGTAAGCAGCCTTATATAGTGTGGGGCGTGGACTTAGTCCTCCTGAGCCATGATTGGCCAAAGTTGCAATGCCTTTGGCCAATTATGGCTCTCTCAGCAGAGCGCACTGTGATTGGCCGAAGCATGCAGGTCAGGTGCATGCTTTGGCGAATCATCATACAGCAATGCACTCCAATCTCGCAGTGCATAATGGGGCGTTCCGCAGCGTGCAAATTTTCCGCAAACGCCCCATAATGTACACTGTTTGGTAAACGGGCAAACACCCGATGTTCGATTTGAACCCGAACATCGAGCTCATCCCTACCGGTCATCAAGCTTTCCTTAAAGATTAGGAATAGCGGTCTAGCAATAACCTGGCTAACTTCTTTGAGGACAGGTGTAAGCCATCTGGTCCTGGTGATTTGTTCACATTAAGTTTTTCCAGTCTTTTTAGAACATTGGTCTCTGTTAGCCACAAGGGTATCCTCCCTGCTGTGTTGCCAATAAGATTGACTTGTCTATTGTACTCCTTCTTTTCCATAGTAAAAACTGAGGAGAAGAATGTATTTAACACAGTTACCTTCTCCTTGTCACTTGTAACCATCTTCCCTTGATCATCCTTTATGGGGCCAATATGCTCTTACTATTAATATATATTTTTTTTAATTGGGATTCTATTTACTCTCTCCTGCTATGTGTCTTTCATGGTCTATTTTTGATGCTCTCCCCAGTGTAATTTAGTGAATTAAAAAAATGAATTAATAAAAGTACAGAATGAATAAAAATAACAATATATCAATATATTAATGGTTTACCCCCTTGACCACCGGAAGGTTTTACCTCCTTCACGACCAGGGCATTTTTTGCTATTCAGCTCTGTATAACAATTGTGCTGTCATATAACACTGTACGCAAATTAATTTTTTTTTCAAACAAATAGAGCTTTCATTTGGTGGTATTAATCACCACTGGGATTTTAATGTTTTGTTTTATGAATAAAAAAATACTGAAAATAATGCAAAAAAAATGCTGTTTTCTGTTATAAAATTTTGCAAGCAAATAATCTTTCTTGATACATTTAGACCACAATTTAGTCTGCTACATTTATTTGATAAAATAGAATCTACAAACTATGCTATATATATATATATTTGAAAACAGATCAGTCCTAATGAGGCCCTAAAATGCTAGAACAGTACAAATACCCTCCAAATGACATGATGATGAAAGTAGAAAGTCTGAGATGTTTAGCAAAAGGCATGGCGAGTTTTATTTTTTGTAACTTTAATGCAGATATTAGGTAAAATTTGTGTTTTTTCACATTTTTTTTTACATACTGTCACCAGTGCAGTACAGCTCAATCATACCGTCACCAGTGCAGTACAGCATCATCATAAGACTAGTGTGCTGGGGATCAAACTTACTGAATGGTGACAGTATGTACAAAAAAAAATTATTTTTTTAACACTCTTTTCTTTCTTTCTTTGTTTTACTATTTTTACTAAATTTTTTACTACATTCTGTCATCAGAGTAGTTTCAGTGTCACCATAGTGATACTGTACTACTTTGAGGGGGTGATTAGGGACTTTTTTCTTTTTTACAATATTATTGTTTAAAGTGTTGGGTGAACGGTTCGGCCCGAGCATGAATTCGGGCCGAACATTGGCTATGCACCCCTATTTGGGAAACATCCAAATTTGTAGGGAGTTCAGCGGGTGTTCACCCTGCCGAACACCCTAAAATGCACTGCGCACTGCATGGTGCATTCTGCACCCTGATTGGGTAAAGCTTTGCCCAAATAAGGCACAGTAAAAGCTGGTTGTTAGGGGCTGGGGCTGGGAAGCTTTCCGCGACATCCTTAACAACCGATGAATCATCAGCTGTCAATGGGCTTCGCCACTCACAGCTGAATAAAAAAAATTGCTGAAAACTGGTGTGGTGCCCCCTCCCAATCCATACCAGACTTTGGACCTGGTATGAATTTTAGGGGAAACCCCATGCCAAAATCCACACCAGACTCTTATCTGATCATGCAAAACCAAACCAAAGAAAATTCCCAGTTTGTGTTAAAAACAGGGGTTTAGCTAGCACACATTTGCAAATACATGTGTAAGCTGCAGAGCAGCTGCAAGGCACCCCAATATTTCTACAGTCCTAACTCTTGTACATTTATGAGAGCCTCCACAGTGGAAGCACATGCATTCTAATAGATAGGTAGAAGTCAGTGACATTTAAAAAAAATGTTTGCATTGATACATGTCCCCCAGGGCAGTACACGGACTTCCATACCCCTGTTATGGCCAATTACTTGCATATAAGCCTTCAAAATGGCACCTTTGATTTCTCATGTTCGGCTCACATAGACTTCAATGGCGTTCACTGTTTGGGGCAGAACCTTTCCCCTGTTCGGGATTTCTGCTGCGAACCTAACAGGGGGTGTTCGACTTATCTCTACATGTTTATAACAGTGATGATCACTGTTATAAGCAATAGTTTATGCTGTCATAAATCACCATGATCTGTTATGTCCACTGGATACAGCAGTCGCAGAATCGCAACGCTGCATGCCCCAGGGGGTGTTCTAGTGTGCATACTCACCACAACGTACTAGTACATTGCAGTACCCGCAGCTGTGACCTGCTTGCAGAACATTTACTGTGAGTGGTTCAGCAAGTGCTTAAAATAGATGCAGTAAACTAAACAAAAAAGTAAGCAGACAATAATAGCTAATGAAATTAAGGCTCATAGGGCTTATAGAACCCCTCACTTTTTGCATATCATTGGCCTGAGATCTGAGCCAGCCTGTGCTAGATGTGGTAACACAGGTACGTTGATACATCTTCTCTGGAGGTGTCCTAAACTTCAGAGATACTGGACGGAGGTGATTGGTACCTTAAATGGGCTACTGGATATCAATATCTCGGCTGAACCACTTATGTGCCTATTGGGCTACTGCGATATCTCTACTTTTATACTTTTTTGCTATACTTTTTCTATAGGCAACACTATTAGGCGAGCACTCTTTGTTGCCCACAGACAGATTGCCCTTAAGTGGACCTCCCCCATCCACCAACTGTATCTGACTGGATTTTAGACCTTAATAGGATTATGATGTTTGAAAAACATACATATTTTTTAAGGAACGCCATGAATAAGTTTGATGCTATCTGGTCAAAGTGGCTTGAATCTATGTCCCTGGCATCGGTATAGACCAATCTGTATTATGTATACTGTAATATCAGATATTGGGCTGTAGGTGACCATCTTAATATAGGTATTTCTGGGTAAATATATATGTTTTTGGATTGTCTGTTTTCCTGTGAAAGCTGTATTTTGTGGCCACCCTCAGTGCTTCTAAGAATTAAAGATTTTTTTTCCTGCTGTAATTTAAGAAAGTCATAGCAGTAAATATTAACAAGCTAGTAAGGATCATGATCTTATGCATAAAAAAGCTTAGTTGTAGCAAGGAAAAGATAGGAAAGGGGAATGAAAAAGGAAAACAAGAGAATCTTAGGAACATTAATGCCACAATAACAACAACAACAACGGCATCAGAGAACTCCTTGGAGGCAAACCTCCATCTCGCTAGTCTATTTAACAAAGAGAAGCAGATTATTTTTTCAAAAATGATTTATGGCTATGGGTGTCAGGAAGGGCACGCCAGCAATCAAGATGGTGACCGTAGATGTCCCCCTTTTCTGCATGTCCCACTGAGAAGGGCTGCGCGGGCAAGTTTGAGCGCACCTATGCACATGCGCACATGCTTGCGCACTAATACCCGTGCGCCTGTCCAGTGACGTTTGTGGTACTAACAGACTATTTAAACTGCCTTACTTCCTTGGATCGGTGCTGTCCGGTCTACAGCGTCACCTGTGATCCCTGATTATCGTTTGCCTGTACCAGTTGACATACCTGGCTTGCTCCTGACTATCCCTGCTTATCTGCCTGCATCTGACCTTGGCCTGTCTTGACTATATTCCTGCCTGTTTCTTCTGTTACGTTGCTGCCAGCCTGTTGCCGAACCTGCCTCTACCTGACCTTGCTCCAGTGTCCATCTGCTCTAGGACTCATGTGCCAACACTTCCAGTCCATCTGCCTGCACCTGCCTGAGCTCCAGTTTCTAGTCTACAGCTGTTCCTGGGTCCGTTCCAGTTCCTGCTTCAGTTCCGGTCCAGCTTATCCACTAGCAACCTTGCCTGGCACTCGTGCGACTCTGCACTCCTGCCCCTTCTGTTTTCTCTATCAGGGGCCTCAAGCCAGAGGTGTAAGAGAGGCCTCCCTCTGCATACCAGACTCTATCACCAGGTACGTGACAGTACCAGACAGCCATGTCTGAATCTGTGCAAGGAGCCTCTCCCATAGAGCAATTCTGCTGCCATCTTGCAGACCTCACCCAGACTGTTTAAATCGCACAAGAGGCATACATGCGACTGGAAGAACGTGTCCAGGCTCTTTCCTCACCTATAACGGCTCCACAAGGAACTACCTCTGTAATGGCAATGTTACCTCCAGAACCCAGGGTTCCCACACCTTAAAGATTTACTGGTGATTGCTGTAAATTTCGGACATTTCGCAATGCTTGTGAACTCTACTTTATCCTGCAGCCATGCACTTTCTCCCTGGAAGTCACCAAAGTTGGGTCCATCATCTCCCTACTACAGGGTGAGCCCCAGTCATGGGCTCGCCGCCTGCTGGAACAAGGAGCTGATTCTCTGACTTGCCTAAGCAACTTCTTTAACTCTATGGCTCAGCTCTATGAGGATCCCCAGCTGACTGCAACTGCGGAAGCAGCATTACACACCCTCCAGCAAGGTCGCAGAGCGGCCTAAGACTATGCTTCTGATTTCAGGTGCTGGAGTTCCGATATCAGCTGGAACAAAGCTGCTCTTCGCCATTGGTCTTTCTGAGCCTGTGAAAGATGAGTTGGCCCGAGTTGGCATTCCCCATTCTCTGAACACTTTAATTAATCTGGCCATCCAAATCGATCACCGGTTATGAGAACGGAGATCTGAAAAAGCAAAAAAGCCATCCTGTCCGACCCGGAAGTTGCCCTACGTCTCCAACTCCAGCAGCCTGACGTCTTCTGCCCCTGCTGTACCTACACCGACCTGGCTCTTCCCATTGTGTTACAGCTACCGGGAAGATGTATTCCAGTCGCTGCTATAATTGACTCCGGTGCCTGTAGCCGTTTTATGGACTTATGGTTCATTACAAGACACCAAAATCCTTTGCAACCCAGGGCCCAGGGACTCTCAGTACATCTGGCCAATGGGTCTACCATTAAATCCGGACTTGTGACTCAAGAAACAATACTTTTACCTGTTGTTATAGCCGGTAATCACAAGGAACTGTTATGCCAGGATGCCATCGCATCTCCCCTGTTTTATCAGGAACCATGGATCAGACCGAGACAGAAGTATAGTTAAATCACACTCGTTTAATAATAATAAGGTTAACAGAGTAAGCATAGTCAAAACAAGCCACAGTTCAGTAACCGGATCGAGTATTCAGCCAAGCAAATGGCAGAGGGCCAGAGATAAATGTAGTAGTACAGCAAGCAGGATCAGGAGCCAGAAGTAACATCAGCCGAGCAAGGAACACAGGAGAAAGTCTCTTTGATGTTGACAAAGGCGAAGGCAGAGATCAAGTGAGCTGGATGGCTTTAAGTAGGCAGGACTGACGAGCAGAATCAACGACAGCTGGGTAACTGTGGAGAGAGATGGGAGCTGGCAATTAGCTGACAGCTGAGTGGCCAGCTCAGAGAAGGAAGGGCTGAGCCCAGACATGTTTCCTGTAATCCTTGGCATGCCGTGACTCCAGGCGCATAACCCTCTTATCAACTGGGCCAAGGGGGAAGTCAAGTTCCACTCTTACTGCCTCCAACACTGCTTGCTGGAATTCTCATCCGACCCGCTATCCTTGCTATGCTTAGACTCTGATGCTGAAACCCACTTATCTGTACCAGTTGCATATCATGACTTTCTAGATGTGTTCAGCAAAAAGGGAGCAGAGACTTTTCCTCCTCATCGGCCCTATGACTGCCTGATCGAGTTTCTCCCAGGGGTTGATGTTCCTTTTGAAAGGATTTTTCCTCTGTCAGAATTGGAGCTTGTTACCCTAAAGGACTATATAGACGATAATCTAAATAAAGGCTTCATTCGCCCCTCTATCTCTCTAGCAGGAGCGGGTATTTTCTTTGTGGAGAAGAAAGATCTTTCCCTTTGTCTATGTATAGATTATCGTGAACTCAATAAAGTTACGGTGAAAAACCGTTATCCTCTCCCCTTGGTGCCCAAGTTGTTCCAGAGGTTGGGAGCCAAAACCATATTTACAAAGCTGGATCTCCGAGGGGCTTACAATTTGATACGGATCCGGGAGGGTGATGATTGGAAGACGGCTTTTCGCACCCGATTCGGGCATTTTGAATATCTAGTGATACCATTCGGCCTATGCAATGCCACAGCCACATTCCAGCACTTCATTAATGACATCTTTCATGATTAGCTAGACTTGTTTGTTGTAGTGTATCTGGGTGACATCTTAATTTTCTCTTCTTCCCTTGATAACCACCACTGCCATATTAAGAACATACTGGGCAGACTACGACAACGCTGGCTATACTCTAAACCAGAGAAGTGCGAGTTTGAGCAACAAAACATCCAATTTTTGGGACTAATTATCTCCATCGAAGGTGTCAAGATGGACCCACAGAAGATCATTGCCATTCTAGATTGGCCAGCCCCAGTGGACAAAAAAGGCATTCAATGCTTTGTCGGGTTCTCAAACTTATACCAGAAATTCATCAGGGCATTTTCAGCCATCATATCTCCTATCACGCAACTGACTAAGTAAGGCATCTGTTTTCAGTGGACCCCTGAAGCTTAAAATGCTTTCAAAACTCTTAAAAATCTGTTTACTTCTGCACCAGTTCTGAGGCATCCTGACCCAGCATTACCTTATGTATTAGAAAGAGATGCATCAGAAACGGAAGACGGGGCAGTATTATCCCAAAGACAGGGATCCAAGGCCTTGTTACACCCAGTCGCCTTCTTTTCCAGAAAATTGTCAAACTCTGAAAGGAATTACGACGTTGGGGATCGTGAACACCTGGCCATTAAGAATGCATTGGAGGAGTGGAGATACCTCTTAGAAGGAGCAGCCAATCCTAATCTATATGGATCACAGAAACCTAGAATACCTGAGGACAGCTAAGAGACTCAAACCATGCCAGGCTAGATGGGCACTCTTCTTTTCCAGGTTCTCTTTCCATCTAACTTACAGGCCACAGTCTAAGAACACCAAACTTGATGCGCTCTCCCGTATGTTCTGTGAATCTGGGGAATCTGCACCACCTGACACTATCCTGTCTTCTGAGAACTTTCTGCTACTTCAGGGAGACCTGCTCTCAAATTAAACAGGCTTCTGCATACGAAACAAGAATAGTAAAACCAAAGCATGTGTTTTGGTGAAACTACTATCAGTCCCGCAAAGACTCTGGAAGAATATTTCAATCGATTTCATTGTGGAACTTCCCCCTTCAGTCAGTTTTTCCATCATCTTTGTGGTGGTAGACCGATTATCCAATATGGCCCTCTTTCTGCCCATGAAAGGCACACCATCTGCCCTGGAAACAGCTCAAATTTTTGTGAAGGAAGTTGTAAGACTCCACGGAGTCCCAGCAAACATTGTATCGGACCGGGGGATGCAATTTACCTGAATGTTCTGGAGGTCACTATGCAAAACCTTGGGAATTGAGTTGTCATTCTCTTCCGCGTACCATCCCCAAGCTAACGGGCAAACAGAGGGAACTAACCAGACTCTCGAGCAATATTTACTTTGTTTTTCCTCATTTTCACAATACTCCCTTTAGCGGAATTCGCTTATAACAGCTCCATTCACTCTGTCACAAAACAGTCACCATTTTATGCTAATTACAGATTTAACCCATCATTTCTGACCAATACCTTTCCGGAATGTTCAGTACCTACCATCCTTGAAACCGTAAATTTCTTCGATATCAATAACAAACTGTTACAAACAACTATGGCTAAAACACAAGAACATAACAAACAGACCTTTGATAAGAAGAGGCGGGGAGAGCTAAAGCTAAAACCTGGTAACCGGGTTTGGCTGTCCACAGCAAACTTAAAACAAGCATGCCTTTCTAAAAAGTTAAGGAGGAGGATCAGCGATGTGCTAGAACTGCCATATTCCTTTAAGATACATCCTGTCTTTCACATAGCCTTTCCCGTGACCCCTGATTCATTCCCTGGACGGAATACGAGTCCACCCGAACCCATATTAGTTGATGGGACAGAAGAATTTGAAGTCAAGGCAATTTTGGACTGTAGGAAAAGAAGAAATCAGATCCAGTATGTAGTTAAATGGAAAGGGTAAATTCATGGGAACCCGAGGATAATGTCCATGCTGAAAGACTTGTTCAGGCATTCAAGAGATCCCATCCTTTGAAGTTGGCCCAATTAGGCATCCGGATGCTCTCCTCAGGAAGCCTTTTCGTTACAGCGCTGAGGAGAGAAGATATCCAAGTAAGTGCACCAACACTACACATTACAGTAGAACATGCAGGCACACTTTTCACCCCCCGATCACCCCCTGATCACTCCCCTGCACCCCCTGTCACAGTGACACCAATAGCAGTTTTTTTTTTACTGATTACTGCATTGGTGTCATTTTGTGACAGTTATAAGTGGTAGGGCAGTTATCACCAGTGTCACTAAGCAATCGTTTTTCTGATCCCTGTATTAGTGTCACAGGTGATGCTATTAGGGAGGTAAGTATTTAGTTTCGCCATCAGCATTTTATAGTGTCAGGGACCCCCATATACTACCTAATAAAAGGTTTTAACCCCTTGATTGCCCCCTAGTTAACCCTTTCACCAATGATCTCCATATAGCTGTTACGGGTGACGCTGGTTAGTTAGTTTGTTTTTTTATAGTGTCAGGGCACCCGCCATCCGTTTATTACCTAATAAAGGTTTAACCCCCTGATCACCCGGAGGGTGATACAAGTTAGGTTTTTGGGTCAGATAGGGTCTGCGTCGCCCCAGGCAGTGTCAGGTTAGTGCCAGTACTGCTAACACCCACGCACACAGCATACACCTCCATTAGTGGTATAGTATCTGAACGGATCAATATCTGATCTGATCAGATCTATACTAGCATCCCCAGCAGTTTAGGGTTCCCAAAAATGCAGTGTTAGCGTGATCAGCCCAGATACCTGCTAGCACCTGCATTTTGCCCCTCCGCCCAGCCCAGCCCAGCCCACTCAAGTGCAGTATTGATCGATCACTGTCACTTGCAAAATACTAAACACATAACTGCAGCATTCGCAGAGTCAGGCCTGATCCCTGCAATCGCTAACAGTTTTTTTGGTAGTGTTTGAGTCGCTAACAGTCAGGAGTTTTTTTACCTGTGAGTCTCACTACTGTAACACTAAATTTAGAGCCCAAAATGGCAAATTGAAGGTACAGTAGTGAAGAGGCCTACATGTTTCTGAGCATGACAGACAGTGAAGAGGAAGTCATTCATCTGTCAGATTCAGGCTCAGAAAACGATCCTGTAGACGACACCGGCTCCATGACAGATAGCTCTGACGACGGAGTTGTGGTCCCTGCCAAGGTTAGGCGTACCCGACCTCAATCTTCTTCTGCTGTTGTTGAGGTGCAGGAACGGCAGGTCCCTCGTATGAAGCAGAGCAGTACTAGCGCCGCTATTCCTTCTGGTGAACTGTCAAGCACCAGCCGCCTAGTACACCCAGGTTGTAGTCAAACCCGCACTGCAGTAACACTTGGTGACATGGCGAGTCCTATAAGTGCAGTTCAAGCTGGTGAGGTGGCAAGCACAAGTAGTGTCCCGCTGCCACCAAGAAGAAGACAAACACAGGCCCGTCATGCCCATAGTGCCCTCCTGCTGCATTTGCCAATCCTAATTGGGAACCCACCACTTCTGCAGCACACGTACTTCCCCCATTCACATCCCCAACCACATGCAGTCAGCTGCATGAGAGGCATTTTCTCTATGTCCTCCCGAGTACCCCTACCCAACGAATCCCCCAAAAAAGATGTCGTGTCTGCAGCAAGCACGGATGTAGGCGTGACACCCGCTATTATTGTCTCTGTTCTGACAATCCTGGTCTTTGCTTGGTGAATGTTTTGAACGCTGCCATACACTAGTTGAGTATTAGCGTAGGGTAGCAGGGACGGAGGAGCGATTTGCTCCTAACTTTTGGGGCAGATGCCCCCATGCTTCGGCATATATAGATGGTGCATGTATGCCCATCATTAGAAGTGGGTGGATGAAGGGAGGTATTCTAATGGTGGGCATATCCACCGATCAATCTCTTTTTTTCATTCACCCCGAAAACCAAGCACCAGGCTCAGGCTTTCTAAGGGTGTAAATTTTTGATTTCACTCCTCACTGCCTATCACAGTTTCGGTGACCATGGAACAGGTAGATGGCCCAAACCCCCCCACAAATGACCCCATTTTGGAAAGTAGACACACCAAGCTATTTGCTGAGAGGTATAGTGAGTATTTTGCAGACCTCGCTTTTTGTCACAAAGTTTTGAAAATTTAAAAAAGAAAAAAAAAAAATTTGTCTTTTCTTTCCTCTCATCCCAAATGAGAGCTGCAAAATACTCACCATGCCTCTCAGCAAATAGCTTGGGAAGTCTACTTTCCAAAATGGGGTCATTTGGGCAGGTTTGTGCCATCTTGGCATTTTATGGCTTTCGAAACTGTGATAGGTAGTGAGGAGTGAAATCAAAAATTTACGCCCTTAGAAATCCTGAAGGCGGTGATTGGTTTTCGGGGCCCCGTACGCAGCTAAAGTCCCACACATGTGGTATCCCCATACTTAGGAGAAGCAGCAGAATGTATTTTGGGATGTAATTTCACATATGCCCATGGAATGTTTGAGCAATATATCATTTAGTGACAACTTTTTGTAAATTTTTTTTTGTCATTATTTAATCACTTGGGACAAAAAAAATAATATTCAATGGGCTCAACATGCCTCTCAGCAATTTCCTTGGAGTGTCTACTTTCCAAAATGGGGTCATTTGGGGGGGTTTGTACTGCCCTGCCATTTTAGCACCTCAAGAAATGAGATAGGCCGTCATAAACTAAAAGCAGTGTAAATTCCAGAAAATGTACCCTAGTTTGTAGACGCTATAACTTTTGCGCAAACCAATAAATATACGCTTATTGACATTTTTTTTACCAAAGACATGTGGCTGAATACATTTTGGACTAAATGTATGACTGAAATTAAGTTTATTGGATTTTTTTTATAACAAATAGTAGAAAATATCATTTTTTTTCAAACTTGTTGGTCTTTTTCCATTTATAGCGCAAAAAATAAAAACTGCAGAGGTGATCCAATACCATCAAAAGAAAGCTCTATTTGTGGGAACAAAAGGACGCCAATTTTGTTTGGGTACAGAATTGCATGATCGCGCAATTAGCAGTTAAAGCAACGCAGTGCCAAATTGTAAAAAGTGCTTTGGTCAGGAAGGGGGTAAATCCTTCTGGGGGTGAAGTGGTTAACAAATCAGAAAGGTTAGAGGCATTAGGGCTTTTACGTTTACTGGTTATAGTTAGTCTACAAATGAACAAAATATAAACGATTATAGTCATATACTCAAAAGTAAATATTTTAAGGCCAGTACTCAAAAGCTATGAGTTAAATTGGAGATCATTACTGTGATTGACTTTCAAAAGCTTCTTAAATTCTTGCATCTTCAAAGTATATGAAGGAAATTGCCTAATTGTTGACATTTTCTTCAAAAAGAGAGAATTGTAAAGGATAAAGTTTAGAAAGTCTGTGTCTAAAGTCTTATGGTGTCATATACCATCTATATAATATCTTTTGAAAATTGTCCCACTGATCTACACATCTAGAGGGTTTATTACTTACTAGTATGGCCTTCTGTCAATTTTTTTGAATAAATGTTTATTGGAAGTCCATTTCCTAGTTTAAAATAATATTTTAACATAAAGGTCCTCTTGGCAATGCTATACACATTTTGAAGTGTTTAAAAGTGTTTAAAAGGTGATCTTTTTCCATTTCTACTTCATTGTAGATATTAAAAATGCCAAATTGTAGAAATAATAGCAATGGCCTTCTGAGGATAAGACTTGTGAAAATGTTTAATTTGATATAATTTTTAGTTATCTGTAATAGGTCTGTATGTAAATGTTCCCAGAAATTGTATCCTTTAGTAAACCAAGACTGTGTTTGAAAATTTGGAATTAGATAAACAATGGAATATTTATGGAAAGCAATAAACATTAAGGGGGCATGGTAGATAACAGAGAACTCCAGGCATCTAAGCATTAATGGTGGGATTGGATATTTTGTCAGGGAAGAACACTTGAGTACAAATTGCATAAAGCTAATGCTAAAGCTTTAAGATCATGTCCTGGCACTAGCAACTGTTCTATATCCATCCACAACTTATCCCCTTAGGGTGAAAACCATACCTTCATTTGGTCTAGTAATGAAACACTAAAATATTTGTTCAGGTCTGGTATAGCTGTCCTACTAATAATTCTATGTTTCTAAAAAAAGAATATGGTATTCTAGCCTTTTTATTGTTCTACACATATGTCCATAACAAGGAACTGAATGTGAGAATGTTTTTTTTTTTTGTGGAAGGAAGGAAGGGTAGTTTACAACTTACTTACAACTTATGGGAAGGGGATGCACAGTAAGTTGGATACCAAAATATGTTTTCGAAAGTGCATTCCACTTATAAGGGAACACTCTTCATTATAGATAGTGTCGTCATACCCATAGGTAGGATTTATTAACATTAACTTTGTAAAAGGAGAGCAAGCCAAACTGAGTGATAATATTTTGCACTGTTTGTATAGAAAGGGTTATATTATTCAATAAAAGGATATATCATCAGGGAACATTCCTATTTTTTGGGCATAGCCTCCTATACAGTAAATGTACAAGCGATTAAAAGCTTAGACCTTAAGGCTTCTGAAAAAAAGATTCTATCATATGTGGAAAATTAGGGGGGTAATGGGCACCCTTGGCAAGTGCTATTAGTTATTTTTAACATTTTTTTCTACTGTACAAGATGAGTAATAATGAGGATTAATATAAAGTGACAAGATAGCAGAATACATAAAGCCAGTTTCCAAATTTCTGCAGAGTTTGAGTTACATATACCCAGTAAATTCTATTGAATGCTTTCTCTGCATCAAAATCTAGGAACAAAGAAGGTATTCTAAGAGATTCTAAATATTTGATCAAAATTAACATTCATCTGATGCCATCGGGTGCTTGTCTGCCCCTTGCGAAGCAAACCTGATCAAAGCCATTCAAGGATGTGGTTATTTCCGATAAACACTTTGCCAGGATTTTTTGTGTATATTTTCAATCCAAATTAGGTAATTAAATTGGTCTTAAGTTATGTAGATGAGTGCTTTTTTTGTACACTGTTTCTGTAGGGTCACAAAAACTGCCTCAAAATATCTCAGTAGGGAAAAGTGCAGGAGAATGCAGCTTTATAGAAAGGAGCTGTGGGGATAATATGTCCAAGACATTATTATAGTCTTCAGCTTAAAATCCATCAATACTGGGAGATTTATTAAGAGCCAATGACTGTATTGCTTTTGTAATTTCCTTATCAGATATACTATAGTGCATTCAGTTGAATTGTGAGTTCTCAGAGTTTGGAGACTGTGGTGGGATTTCACTTTACAAGAAAAAACAAATCATGTTCAGGGAAAATCAAAATATGTATATATATTTGCTTGCACTTCATTGATGGATTTCAGCAGAGCGTCACCTTATTTACCAAGCTCTGGAGCAAATTTGCTTTAAAAATCCAACTTTCCTGCAAAGTGAACAGCCTTTTTGCCTTTAATAGAGACAGACATAGAACATATGGTGCTTCTGTCCAGTGGATCCTGTATCAGTGTGAGTGGAGCCTTGAATTCCAAGAGAAGCGTGGGTGGAGGGTATAGAGAATAAAAATACTGGTGCCCAAGCAGCTCTTCAAAGTGTGGAAACAACTCTGGCTGGCAAAGAAAAGAATAGAGAAGGTTCTTCTAAGTACAGTATTAATAAGTTTATTAAACCAATACAATAAATTACACTTACAAGATGTAGGTGTGTAGCAAGCTTATTTAACAATCACATTCAGTGACCAAGTTCTTGCCCCTGTGGCTCTGAGTCCCCTTGCCAACTAACAGTAGTGGGAGAGATAAATACACCAATAGGAGGATCTGTCATCTGGGGGTAGCGGTGGAACACATGCCGAGCTCGTGGACCACACAGACAGGAAGTCACGTCAGAATGTCGGCAGTAACACATTTTGGAGTATGCGTGCAATGCTCCTTCCTCAGACCGATATCCGAACAAACAAGCCCAATGGGGATAAAGAGTAAGGGGGGGATGGAGGCATGTAAGTGGGTGGGGATGTACACCGACACTTGCCGGCAATGGGATAGGGAGACAGAGGGCCGGTATCATGTGCAGTACTGAGCATGGATTCATGAAGAATCGTTCTTGCCAAACCTAATCTAATAACATTCTATGAGGAGGTGAGCACCATCTAGATAAAGGAAGGCCCGTAGACGTGGTGTATCTGGATTTTGCAAAAGCATTTAAAACCGTTCCCCATAAATGTTTACTGTACAAAGTAAGATCCGTTGGCATGGACCATAGAGTGAGTACATGGATTGGAAACTGGCTACAAGGGCGAGTTCAAAGGGTGGTGATAAATGGGGAGTACTCAGAATGGTCAGGGGTGGAAAGTGGGGTCCCCCAGGGTTTTGTGCTGGGACCAATCCTATTTAATTTGTTCTTAAACAACCTGGGGGATGGGGTAAACAGTTTAATCCCAGTATTTGTGGATGATACTAAGCTAAGCAGGGCAATAGCTTCTCCGCAGGATGTGGAAACCTTGCAAGAAGATCTGAACAAAATATTGGGGTGGGCAATTATATGGTAAATGAAGTTTAATGTAAAAAAATGTAAAATAATGCATTTAGGTGGCAAAAACATGAATTTAATCTACTCACTAGGGGGAGAACCTCTGGGGGAATCTAGGATCGAAAAGGACCTGGCGGTCATAGTAGATGACAGGCTCAGCAAAGGCATGCAATGACAAGCTGCAGCAAGCAAAGCCAATAGAATATTGACATGCATTAAAAAGGGAATTAACTCCAGAGATAAAATGATAATGCTCCCACTCTACATGATTCTGGTCCGGCCGCACCTGGAGTATGCCGTCCAGTTCTGGGCTCCAGTCCTCAGGAAGGATTTACTGGAAATGAAGCGAGTACAGAGAAGGGCAACAAAGCTAATAAAGGGACTGAAGGATATTAGTTATGAAGAAAGGTTACGAGCACTGAACTTACTCACTCTAGAGAAGAGACGCTTGAGAGGGGATATGATTTTAATTTACAAATACCATACTGGTGACCCCACAATAGGGATAAAACTTTTCCATGGAAAGGAGTTTAATAAGACATGTGGGCACTCTTTAAGATTAGAAGAAAAGAGGTTTAACCTTAGACTGCATAGAGGGTTCTTTACTGTAAGAGTTTCAAGGATGTGTGGAATTCACTTCCACAGGTGGTAGTTTCAATGGGGAGCATCGATAGTTTCAAAAAACGATTAGATAAGCACCTGAACGACCACAACATACAGGGATATACAATGTAATACTGACATATAACCACACATATGGGTTGGACTTGATGGCCTTGTGTCTTTTTTCAACCTACTATGTTACTATGTAACCTGCATTTAATATGTTACGAATTGACAAGGAAATAAAACAAAAAATAAACAGTCAGTGTTGCCTTATGAGTTTATGAGTAATCTCCATTAGCAACTGGGAATAATTGTGTATATATATATATATATATATATACAGTATCTCACAAAGGTGAGTACACCCCTCACATTTTTGTAAATATTTTATTACATCTTTTCACTTTGCTACAATGTAAAGTAGTGAGTGTACAGCTTGTATAACAGTGTAAATTTGCTGTCTCCCTCAAAATAACTCAACACACTTAATGTCTAAAACGCTGGCAACAAAAGTGAGTACACCCCTAAGTGAAAATGTCCAAATTGGGCCTAATTAGCCATTTTCCCTCCCCAGTGTCTTGTGACTCAGTAGTGTTACAAGGTCTCAGGTGTGAATGGAGAGCAGGTGTGTTAAATTTGCTGTTATCACTCTCACTCTCTTATACTGGTCACTGGAAATTCAACATGGCACCTCATGGCAAAACACTCTCTGAGGATCTGAAAAAAAGCTCTACATAAAGATGACCTAGGCTATAAGAAGATTGCCAAGACCCTGAAACTGAGCTGCAGTACTGTGACCAAAACCATTAACGGTTTAACAGGACAGGTTCCACTCAGAACAGGCTTTGCCATGGTCGACCAAAGAAGATGAGTGAACATGCTCAGCGTCATATCCAGAGGTTGTCTTTGGGAAATAGACATATGAGTGCTACCAGGATTGCTGCAGAGGTTGAAAGGGGGGTGGGGTGAGCCTGTCAGTGCTCAGACCATACGCTGAACACTGCATCAAATTGGTCTGCATGGCTGTCATCCTAGAAGGAAGCCTTTTCTAAAGATGATGCACAAGAAAGCCTGAAAACAGTTTGCTGAAGACAAGCACATGGATTACTGGAACCATGTCCTGTGGTCTGATGACAAATAAAACCAAAGAATTTCCAAGCTCAACTTACCAACCAGTCTCTGACCAACCAAATTAACCTGTCTAACAGTATGCCTTAAAAACAGGGGTTTAGTTGCACACATTTGCAAATACATGCATAAGCTGCAGGCCACAGCAAGGCACCCTGTATCCTGCAGACTCTAACTTTGAAGAGTCTCCGCAGTGGCCATGAAGACCAGTTATAGGTGGGGGCAGTGACTTTTTTTGTACTTTTGACATATTGGTCAGGCAACTCACTGACACCTTTGCTGCCATTGTGCAATGTGCTGGGTGTTCAGTGTGTTCCTGCACCTTTAAGGAGGGTTGGACTCCCTCCAGTCACCTGCCCTTCATCTATCCATTAGAATACATGTGCTCCCACTGTGGAGACTCCTCAAAGTTAGAGTTAGGGTCTGCAGGTTACAGGGTGCCTTGCCGTGGCCTGCAGCTTATGCATGTATTTGGAAATGTGTGCAACTAAACCCCTGTTTTTAATGCATACTGTTAGACAGGTTAATTTGGTTGGTCGCAGGCTGGTTGGTAAGTTGAGCTTGGAAATTCTTTGGTTTTATTTGACATGTGTTTTACCTTCCACTGCTCCTTGCCGTGAAGACCAGTTATAAGTGGGGGCAGTGACCTTTTTTTGTACTGTGGTCTGATGAGACCAAGATAATCTTATTTGGTTCAGATGGTGTCAAGTGCGTGTGGTGGCAATCGGGTGAGGAGTACAAAGACAAGTATGTCTTGCCTACAGTCAAAAATAGTGGTGGGAGGTGTCATGGTCTGAGGCTGCATGAGTGCTGCCGACACTGGAGAGCTACAGTTCATTGAGGGAACCATGAATGCCAACATGTACTGTGACATACTGAGGCAGAGCATGATCCCCTCCCTTCAGAGACTGGGCTGCAGTGCAGTATTTCAACATGATAATGACCCCAAACACACCTACAAGACGAACACTGCCTTGCTAAAGAAGCTGAGGGTAAAGGTGATGGATTGGCCAAGCATGTCTCCAGACCAAACCCTATTGAGTATCTGTGGGGCATCCTCAAACGCAAGGTGGAGTAGCACAAAGTCTCTAACATCCACCAGCTCCATGATGTTATCATTGAGGAGTGGAAGAGGACTCCAGTGGCAACCTGTGAAGCTCTGGTGAACTCCATGCCCAAGGAGGTTAAGGCAGTGCTGGAAAATATTGACACTTTGGACCCAATTTGGAAATTTAGGGGTGTACTCACTTTTGTTGCCAGTGGTATAGGCATTAATGACTGTGTGTTGAGTTATTTTGAGCGGACAGCAAATTTACACTGGTATACAAGCTGTATACTTGCTACTTTACATTGTAACAAAGTGTCATTTCTTCAGTGTTGTCACATGAAAAGATATAGTAACATATTTACAAAAATGTGAGGGGTGTACTCACTTTTGTGAGATACTGTGTGTATATATATATATATATATATATATATATATATATATATATATAAATATTAGAATAAGAAACAAGGATTAGTTAGTATGAAATATTGTTGTTTATTGTTGTTTGTAATGGGTTAATATAGCTAGCTATACACATGTGACAGGCTTTAGATTGAGAATCTAATTCATTTAACAGTTCCTTTTGATTTGCAGGAATGTTAGATGTGTGTGATATGGGAGATGCTCTGCTATTTACCCGTCATAAATTCAAATGCAAGGAAGAGAGACCATCTGAGTTAAATACTGTAGTGGAGACTGGAGTAATTAGTTAGATAACGGCCTTGTAGTGCCCTGTGTTAACCAACCTTTTATCCACTTCAAAGAAAAGTTTGGTATGCAGAGAATATTTCTCAGATCTGTTCAGGAATGGACAATTTGCCCGGCTATGACCATGCATAGTTAAGTGCCCCATTAAAGAGAAGGTAAAGGCCTTCTCTTTCATTCATTTTTCTTCTAACTAATTATCTCCCCAAGAAAGGAGGTGCTAGTGAGGGGCTGAGCTATGCTAAATTTGGGGAAGGGGAAATTGTCCAATCCTGGAGGAGATACTCCGGGAGGGAGGAAAGGGGTAACATCGTTCCACCACGCAGGGTGGCCCTGTTCAAGTCAATGAGAGATGGGCCTTTATTTGTCTAAGGTACACACAGGGAAGGCAGAAGGAGTCATGAGTCTGATGTGGGCCCACACACACATCACTACTGGTAAATATCAGGTTAGCTCCCAGCGCCTAAGGTATACTTGCTTGTCATATGTTTGTTTGCTGTTTGTATTTTGATGTTTTGAGGAATATACTCTGTATTCTTTTATTTTAACCTAAGATTTCCTTCCTTGGTATAGACTATAGATAGATTGCTGTGTATTAGATAGACTTTCAACTACTCACCAATAAATTTTGTTATTGTGTTAAAGCTTTCACTCACAGACAAAGAACTCTCATTTAACCCATATCATATCTGAGAGATATTAAATCTCAAATAAAATAAACGGGTAACAGTCAGGGTGATAAAAAAACAAATGGGCAAACCTAATATGTATAATTATTATGTATTATTATTTTTCTTGTTAAAGAATTTTATTAAGTTTACATAGTTTAACAGAGATCATAATTAAATCAACAAAGTCAGGTGTAGAGCAGAACAGAATCGGTAGAGCATGATACAGTATAGTCCACCAGGCAACATGAGTTTGTAGTAGGTGGTAAGATAAACTTAAAGCTGGACTAATATGATGAACATTGTACGAATACAAACAGTAACAGCTGGATTACAAATAGGGCAAAGATACCCGGGGGTAGTGGCATGGAATGTAGCCTGGGGAGTCGATGCTTGTATTGTATAGAGTCGGGGGAGCTCCACATCTAGAGAGGAGGGAGAGAGAGGAGAGAGAGAAGGAAGAAAGGAAAGAAGTCCACGGGGACGGTTTGGTCACCAGTGCAGTGCTCAGATGGGGCGGTGGGGTGGTTACTACTATGGTAGAAGGACCGTTAGGTCGAAAGTCAAACAGTGCTTGATCCAGGGTTTCCAGATCTGGTCAAATTTGCAGATTTGATCATTTTCCATGGCATTTAGTTTGGCATGGATCATAGAACAGGTTACTCTATGTTTGGTTTCAGCTACAACTAAAGAGGGGGTTTTCCAAGCCTTAGCTATAGTTTGTTTCCCAGCTGTGAGGAGTTGAATAAAGAGCTTAAATTGTTTGCATGACAGGGTGTCAGGTGTTTAGATTAAGAAGTGCTGTGACTGGGTCTATTTGTACAGGGATGTCAAACAAATTGGTAGCAAGTGCAAAAATATCATTTCAGAAGGCTTGGACTATCGCGCATGTTCACCAGATATGAAGGTGTGTACCTCATTCCAAACAGCCTCTAAAACAGAGAGCTGAGTAGGAATAGGCAAATTTGGCTATTCTAGAAGGCACTAGGTACCAGCGGGTCAGTACTTTATAATTAGCTTCTATTGCCAGGATATTGTGTGAGTATGATTTATTTGCTGACCATATCTCAGACCAGTCTGCGATGTCAAGGGTGCGTCCAAGGTCCAAGGTCCTCCTCCCATTTCTGTGTGTATTGAGGTTTATCAGTGTTAGGCTTAACTAAAAGTTGGGAGTAAAGGGATGAGATCAGTCCTCTAGCAAGTGGTTCATTTTTGCATGTGGACTCAAAACTAGAGAAATTATTGAGGAGGGTAGCAGAGCTTGTGTTGGCTGCGTAAAAGTTTTTGATTTGGAGGTAGCAAAACAGTTCTGACGGGAGTAGATTAGAGGATTTGCTAAGAATCGGGAAGGAGAGAAAAGTGGAGAAAGAGACAAGGTTATGGAACCTTAATAGTCCCAAGGTTGTCCACCTATGAAATGTTACTGGGGAATCCCAAGCAGGATAAAAGGCTAGGTTTTTGAGAAAGGAAATGAGGGGGTCGTGGGGGGATTGTAGGTTGTATTTCGATTTGAGCTTGTCCCAGAGGGAAATATAGTGTCTGGTAATGGGATTACGAAGGTTAGGGTGGTCCTTTGGGTGTAGTCATAATAGGTTAGAAAGTGATAACTGGTCGCATTCAACTGATTCTATCGCTACCCACAGGGAAATTTCTTGTGTGGCATGATATTTAGGTAAGGTGGCTATGTGTGCAGCTTGATAGTATGTCGCAAAATTGGGGAGGCGGAGGCCACCGCAAAGTTTGGAAAGGTAAAGCGTATTTTTGGGTACTCTGGGCTTCAGGGAGCCCCATACAAAACACAGTTGTTTCGCTTTTGGAGGAGCCGTAGATAATAAGTATGGATGGGGATCGGTAAAACCCTGAATAGGTAAAGCAATTTGAGTAGGATAGACATCTTGATTATGTTTATTTTGCCTAGCCAGGATAGCGGAAGGGAGTTCCATTGTGTCAGTAAGTTTGCCACTGTCACGGAACGTCCCACACTCCGCTTGAGCGTTTCCGTCAGTATACCACTTCCTCCCAGTCTGAATACAGATATCAGATATTCCAACCGCTCCCAAGCATCAAACAAGGCGACACTTGTTTCACTGCTAACATGGACTATTTTTTATTAGAACCAGAATACAAGACTTTATACAACATTAGAGGAGGTTCCCTCCTCCTGCTCATATTACTCTAACAATACACTTGTAACAAATAAACATGAGCTAATTAACTAATCCTTTATACAGCCTAGGTGACTGAGACATGACCTTTTGCCCAGACTTGTGGTCACCGAGCTTCACACAGTAACAGAGTTAATTATCATAAGTACAATCACAGGACATTTTCTTACAATAGCAGAAGCTCCAATAGGAGTCGGCCCGTCTCCTACATTGTAGAGAGGACAATGTGATCAGCTCTCTCAATTAACTAACATGTTGAGTTCAGAATCAATCAAACCAAGAATAGTCTCTACATACATCCTGGGAGATATTGTGGACAAATATTACTGTCCCATTTTAAGTAGTCCAAGATATATTTTCTCACTCACCCTGTGCCAAGATAGCACAGGGTGACTTAGACATAAGAGGTGTATGGGGAGCTGAAACAAGGGCATCCCCTACTTTCCAAGGGATTCTGAGTTCCACGGGCCCTCCCTTCACATCTCTCCCCTTTCGGCAGAAGACTAACACAGGAGGAGACCCCAGACGGGTTGACTCCGAAGGTAGTCAGTAGTTCCAGTCCTCTAATGCCTGTACCCACACAGTACCCCAAACAAATTGTTCCAAACAAAGCATTACTCACCCAGCCAGCCTCTGCCTCTCTCAGAGAACATATCTGCCACTGGGGAGAGGCCTGGACTGGCTCTTCTCCCTGGAGTCCTTTTTGCCGCTGGAGAGAAGACAGGGTGACTGGGCTCACTCCGTCATGCTGTTGGGGATCTGGGCCGACTGCCCAGCATCCCTGGGGTATACAGGTGGAGACTGAAGTCCCATCCACCTTCACAGGAAATCCATCCTCTGTTAGTTGAGGGCAGAGTCCAGCAGTACTCAGCCCTGTTGCCAGCCCTTCTGCTGGAAACCCCACACCATCTGCTCCAGCTAACTGTTGGGGAGGGAGTCCGACTGCCCCGCCTCCCTGGAACTCTGTAGTTGTTGCCGGTGCTGGGCAGAGGTTGGTAGCACTCTGCCCTGTTGCCAGCACTTCTGCTGGGGACTCTGCATCATCCGCTCTGGCTAACCGTTGGGGCAGGAGGCTGGCTTCCTCCACTCCCAAACTGTGTAGCTGCCATTGGGGAGGTGAGCCGGCTGCTTCCTTTTCCATTCCCTCATCTGGCTGCTGGGACTACATGTCTATGGTACTGTCTCCCAGGTGCACTGATCTTTGCTGGGGAGGGAAGGCCGCTTCCTCCACCCTGGCCAACTGTTGGGGAGGGACAACACACACCTCCTCTCCCTTCTCCCCCTGTATCTGCTGCTGGGAAGTGATTGCCACCTTCTCACCCTGAGCCTCCGAAACTGCCACAGGTGTGGGGCAGAGGTCTCGGACTCTCTGTCCAGTTGCCAGCACCTCTGCTGGGGGTTTGCTAGGTGGTTCCTCCTCTACAGAAACGTCTATTAAATCTCCAGTCTCTGGAATTGCTAAAAGTATGGGGCAGAGTTCTTGGACCCTCTGTTCAGTTACCAGATCTTCAGCTGGAGAAGTTTGTTGTAACTCCACAGATACTGCTGTTGGTGCTGGGCAGAGCACAGTAAAGTTTGGCCCTAATACCAGCTCTTCTGCTGGAGGCTCATCAGGTTGTTCTTCCTCAGCAGAAAAGTCTATTAAATCCCCTGTCTCTGCAACTGATTTCTGGGGATAGAGATTCACCATCTCCTGCCCATGGAGCTCAGAAGATGCTATCAGTGCTGGGCAGAGGTTAGCAGAGCTCTGCCCTGTTGTCAGCACTTCAGGTTTGGGGACGGCAATCTCCAGATTTTCCACTGCCGATTCTCTGGCATGCTGCTGGACAGGCACATTCCTCCATCCATGATCATCCCATGCAGAAACAGGATCATCAAGGTCAGTCAGCACTTGCTGCATCCGCCATAAGACCTCCGCCTCCATAGCTGTGGGGGCAGGTTGACAAGGCACACTATTACTCTGCCACATTGCCGACTATTCAGCCAGGATTTCAGGATTGTCAAGTGGTATTTCCTGATAGTCCCAGGCAAAGGGATCCCAGCCCTGGCACTGAGCAACGTCTAGCAGCCGTTTGTAGGCAATCTCCAGCTCCCATTCCTGAATGGCCAGAAACTCCAAATCTTCCTGTGCCCAGTGCACTTCCGAAATGTTTAGTAGCCCTTCTCTGAAATCCATGATTTCATCCACCCGCCACTCCAAATCACTCCCAAAGTTAGGGTCCCCTGTCAGCTTCACATACAACAGTCCCAAGCCGCCGTAGCTTAAGCCTTCCGTTGGGCTGTCATCTGCTATCCAGGGACATGCTTGGGATACATGCCACCGGAGGGCTCTGTAGCTCTCATCCAGCTTCATCTCTGCCCAGACCAGCCTGCTTAATTCAGCTGTCTGCTCCTTGTGCGTTTTTTCTTCCAAAAACCGCACCCGCAATCCGTACTGTGACCAGTACCTTTCCTGGATGGAGGGGAGAACTTTTCCCTGGTGTCGCTGCTCACGGGCTAGCGCTTCTTTCCATAGTTCGCAGCGAATAGAATCACACCATCCCAGCAGGACCTGCTCTGATACTGGTCCTCTGTGCTGTATCTGCATCTCTTGCAACCTCCTTCTGAATTCCTCCTCCATGGCGGCTGGTATCTGTACCTCTCCTCTCCTGCTATCCGGACCTTGGATCCAGGTGGAAGTTTGGATGTCCCAGACTGCAAGAAGCGTCCCGCTGCTTGCCACCAATGTCACGGAATGTCCCACACTCCACTTGAGTGCTTCCGTCAGTATACCGCTTCCTTGTAGTCTGGATACAGATATCAGATATTCCAACCGCTCCCAAGCATACAACAAGGTGACACTTGTTTCACTGCTAACATGGACTATTTTTTATTAGAACCAAAATACAAGACTTTCCCTCCTCCTGCTCATATTACTCTAACAATACACCTGTAACAAATAAACATGAGCTAATTAACTAATCCTTTATACAGCCTAGGTGACTGAGACATGACCTTTTGCCCAGACTTGTGGTCACCAAGCTTCACACAGTAACAGAGTTAATTATCATAAGTACAATCACAGGACATTTTCTCACAATAGCAGAAGCTATTGTGAGAAAATGTGAGACTATTAGTAATGTGTTCTGAGGTTTGTTTCAATGCTTTATAGAACATATGTTCTATTTGTTTTAGGAGGGTTGGTGAGGTGGATTGCTCTGCTGCAGCATTAGAGGAGAGGGGGAGTTCACTATCAGACTCATCTGGGGAGACTGGCTGTATCAGCGGTGGCAGCTGCTTGTGAGAGGGCCCTGCGTTGTGTGAGGGAGAAGGTGACGGCGTAGTCTTAGCTGTGGCCCGGGCCAGCGCCTCTTTGATGGAGGCGTTCTTGTACCTAGCGTGTGTGCCTCCTAGAACCATGACAGGCGGTTTAATCGGCACACCGGAGCCTCAGGTGATGGCGGGGGACGGTGCGTCGTTCAGCGGGCTGCAGGTGAGCTGATTTCGGCGGCTTCTGTTCTCTCGTGGAGCGGAGCTCTAGCAGAACATGTCCGACCTGCTACACTCCATGCATGCGCCCCTCGCATAAATAATTATTTATACAAAAAAGAAACAATCTATTACCCAAGTCATAGGCACTGGAAGGGGCAGAAAGTGCATAGATAGTTCTTAAAAAAATATTATAACTATACAACTAACAATTGGAGGGAAATATATAAAGTGGTAAAAACAAAACACATTTTGCACATTTTTCAATCAATTAATTCAAATTTCATTTTAAAATAAACTTACCATTAAAAAAAAATTATATATATATATATATATATATATATATATATATATATATATATATATATATATATATATATATATATATATATATATATATATATATATATATATATATATATATATATGTGGCATTTTAAATAATTGCTTTAAAATATGTGCACTTTTTACTGCTTTATATATTCCCTTCCAATTGTTAGGTGTATGTTTATAATATTTTTTTAGAGAACCATCTATACACTTTCTACCCCTCGCAGTGGTAATAGATTGTTTTCTTTTCTTTTATGAATAGTAATTTCTGCAGCGTTTAAAGGGGTTGTAAAGGTAAACATTTTTTCACCTTAATGCATTCTATGCATTAAGGTGAAAAAACTTTTGACAATACCGCTGCCCCCAGCCTCCCCGTTTTTCTTACCTGACGCCTCGAATCTTCGCTGCTCGTTCTCGTCATCTCCATTGCAGCTCAGCCTGGTCGCTGATTGGCTGCAGTGGATGGATTGAAAGCAGCGCAGCCATTGGCTCACGCTGCTGTCAATCACATCCGATGACGCGGCGCGCCGGGGGGCGGGGCTGAGTGATACAGCGAGCGGCTATAGCCGCCGGCTGTATCACGGGAGCGCGCCGGCAAGCACTCACCACCATGCGAGGGAGCTCGCATTAAGGTGGTTAATGCTTGCGGGGAGGAGCTGAAACAGCCGCTGAGGGACCCCAGAAGACCAGGTTCGGGGCCACTCTGTGCAGAACGAGCTGCACAGTGAAGGTAAGTATAACATGTTTGTTATTTAAAAAAAAAAAAAATTACCTTTACAACCCCTTTAACAGAGGTTGGAATTTTGACACTACAGTATACATATTAGGTTTGCCCATTTGTTTTTTACCATCCAGATTCTTTCTTTTATTTTTTGTTTTAATTTCCTGTCAATTTGTAACATATCAAATGCAGGTGTGTATACCATCCCTGTGTCCCCTTGTTCTATTGCTGGTAATTGTCTGTGTACATCACTGCCCATTTACATGCTCCCATCCTCCCCTTCACTCTTTATCTCCATTGGGCTTCTTTGTTCAGATATTGGTCTGTTGAAGGAGCATTGCACACATGCTTCAAAACGCGTTAATGCCCACATCCTGACGTCACTTCCTGTCTGTGCGGTCTACGAGCATGGTGTGCATTCTACCCCTGGATGACAGATCCTCCTCCTATTGGTTCATCCATCTCTCTCACCACTGCTGGTCGGCAAGGGGACTTATCTTGTAAGTGTAATTTATTGTGTTGGTTTAATAAACTGGCTAATAATGCACTTAGAAGTGTCTTCTCTATCTCTTTTTTTGCCTTTAGTAAGTCAACCACTATATGTGATTATCCCCTTAAGAAAGAGTGCAGGACCCGAGGCGCATGCGCGAGAGCTCCGACATGGCTGACCTACGAGCCACACTTGAGCCGCCACAGCCCACAGAGAAGCATCCCGCCACCCCATCCATGCCTGTGACTAATGGGGGAACACGCGGAGATGTCCGGTCCCCCAGTACGACGGGGTCTCGGCCCGCAATTTGATTCGGCAGGGGTGGAGGGGTGCACCAAGATGGCCACCAGCACGGACTTGTTCCAGCCTCATGCAGCTCCACAAACTAAGGGTCCGGATCACAGGCCAGTATTAACCCCACCTACTCTAACTTATGCCCAAGCGGCACAAGGACCTTCCAGCATGCCCCATGCAGCCCATCAAGGCCCCCTTAAACACCAGGCCCCTACTAAGGCCTCCACGGAACCCTTGAGCCAAGTGCATCAGGAGAAACATGCCCTGGCCCAGTCCATGCATGCTCAACAACTCTCATCTGCACACCAGTCTCCAGGCTACTCAGTCAGAGACTTTACAGCACTTCAGGAAGACCTCTTTGCAAAATTCTCAACTTTATTAGAGAAAGGTTTTGCCAGCACAGCTACCCAGATAACCAACACTAATAAAGAGGACCTATCAAGTCTAGGCTCCAGAATAGAAGCCATGGAGGATGAAATCGAAATCACAGTCTCTAGAACCAACCAAAATGCAGCGCACCTCCAGACCATTCAAGAACAGCTGGATACGGCCCTCTCCAGGATCGACAAACTTGAAAATAGGTCCAGGAGGTATAATTTTAGAATCAGAGGCCTCCCAGAATCCTACACGGATATCCCTCCCACGGTACAGGACATTATCTCTGAACTCATCCCAAATATCCCACCACAATGTTTTGAGCTGGATAGGGCACACAGGGCTCTAGGACCCACCAGACAGGACGGAACCCCCAGAGATATTATAGTGAAACCGCACTTCTATGCGGTTAAGGAGGAGGTCATGCGACAATCTCGTCTGAAGCCTAAGCTTCAACACCGGGGGCACCAGATTCAGGTATTTGCGGATTTGGCCCCTGCCACCATCCAAAGAAGACAAACCCTCAAACCTCTCCTTACGGTCCTATTACAACGAGACATCAAGTACCACTGGTCCTTCTCATTTGCCGTAAAGTTCACAATTCAGGGCAAGACCCATTCATTTTCCAACCTCTCGGATGGTGAAAGACTGTTCCTCTCCCTAAAGTTAATCTCCCAGGAGGCACCTATGGACTTCTCCACATCTTCTACGGGTTCAGCCAAGCATCCTCCTCCTGCCAGCCCCGTTTCCCCCCTCTGGAACAAAGGTACCTCTAAGAAGAGCAAAGACGGTAGACCACCGTAAGAGTCAGCCTTGATCTTCATACTCCACTTTCCTTTTTTGGACTCCATCTTTGGGGCAGTAGTCCCTTCAGTTGACGGAGCTGGAGCTCCAACCCCCCCCCAAATGCCAGACTATGTTGGCCCCCTGTTCCAGGACTTACCTTTTCTTTAAAGACCCCTCCACTGCAAATATTCTACGTGCAATGAGGAGAGACTTTGTCTTCGACCAGCTTAGCTGCAATCCACACCTTTCTGGAGCCGGTCGGTGGAACCCTATACCCTCCAGGCGAAGAATCAATTCACATGAGACTTGCTCCTCCTGGTCGACGGGGGTTCTCTCCCATATAGCAGAGTTATTATGTGACTGGAATACGCGGGTCAATTGTTATAGGGCCTATCCCCGACTGTTTTGGGGTCAACATTTTTATTCAATGCTCCCTTGCCCTCACCTCATTTGGTTACGGCCCGGTTATCAGTTACTTTTTCTTTTCCCCCTCCATGCTCTGAGCTTCTCCGACCTCCCCCCTACCAGGCTGGGGGGGGGTCGGGGGAGGTTGGAGGGGAGGAGGGTGATGATGGCCTGTTTTTCAGTTTTTACGTGACTTCATTTTTTTTTCTTCTCTTACATTTAGTCCATGGAGTTTAGGGCTGAGTAAGACTTAGTTGCAATTATTTCAATTGTGCAAAAGTTTAGTTGCAAACACATGATATAGCTAGGGTCCGGAGTGGTCCCCTTGTGCCTCCACTCACTTCCAGAGAACCGAGCTTGTCCTTTGGATTTGGGGATTCGGTCGACCCTCCGGGTAGACTGAAGGTGAATAGTGGGGTTAAGGCGGACACTACTCCGTCACTCCCCACGGGTCCTGTTAGGGGACCCATGTCTATGTCTTTGTTATTGTTTGTATGTTTTTCTCTCCCCCCTTTCCCCCCCACTCATTCTTCTTCTCTTTTCTAGCCTGTCGGCGGGAGATTATCCCACACATCACCCAAACAGACTTCGGTGGCCTCCACAACATCATCCCCCATGCTAAAAGTAGAAGACATCTAAAGGTAAGTGACTGCTGGATCAGTGGCCTCTCTCCCCTCTGTTCTAGTGACTGACACAAACCTGAAGGGATCTGATTTCAGGGTGGCTTCCCATAACGTTCAGGGCCTGAATTCTCCCAGGAAAAGGAGACTTGCTTTTGACCACTACAAATCCCTCAAACTGGATGTAGTGCTTCTGCAGGAGACGCACTTTCCGATCCGGTACAGCCCCAAGTTTCTCCACTCATACTATCCATCCTTTTACCTCGCTAATGCACCAAATAAGATGAAAGGGGTGGCAATTCTTTTCTCTAAAAACAGCCAATTTTCACACATCTCTGATTTTAGGGACCCGGAGGGAAGGTATATTCTTGTGAAGGGCACTCTGGAAGGAGTTCTATACTCTATCATTTCTTATTATGCCCCGAATAAGGGTCAAGCTACTTTTTTCTAGGATCTCTTTGCAACTCTAGACCCCCTCTTGGAAGGAAGGGTCATCTTAGGGGGAGAATCCAACGTGGCGTTTGATCAGGGTTTAGACAAAACTAGGCCCCCCAAAGACCAGCTTACGCGCCCCACGAAATTGAGCACCAGAATAGCCAAAATTCTGCATTCCCACAGATTAGTTGACATCTGGAGGGAACCGAACCCCAAAAGTAGAGATTACACACACTTCTCCTCTCCCCACCAATCGTATGCCAGAATCGATCACATACTCACTCCTACTAATCTCATACCCCTGGCTAATAAGGCTTCTATCATAGACACAGCATGGTCGGACCATTCATTGGTCCTCCTTTCCCTGAGAAATATCCTCTCGGGGAAAGGAGGCTCCTTTTGGCGCCTGAATGATTCGCTCCTTAGCGACCCAAGCCACACCAAGGTAATAGCAAATGCCATTAAAGAATACTTCCTCCTAAATGACATAGACAACATATCCCCCAAGATCCTCTGGGCTGCCCGTAAGGCAACCATTTGAGGTGTACTCATCAGGATAGCTACCCAGTCCAAGAAGGAGCGCCTGATTGATATCCAACGTTTAGAAAAATCCTTTAGTAACCTAAAAGCGGACCACAAAAAACACCCATCAAGGGCACTATCAGAAAGTCTAGACGCAATAAGACTTGAGCTCAATCTAGCGTTGAAACGGCTAAAGCAGAAAAAAACATTCGATGGAGTGGAGCCAAATATTATGGCCAAAAAGATAGAATCGGCTCGATGTTAGCCACAAAACTAACCCCTAAATTCCGTTCTCATACCTTCCCCAAACTGTGCATAGCAGGTCAGCCTCCAACAGCTAACCCGACCAAAATCATGACTGCCTTCCACGAATTTTACTCCAAACTGTATAACTCCTCCCACACAGAGAAGGGCCCCTTGACCAACTCATTTCTTCAGACCTTGGAGTTGCCCTCCATCTCCAAAGAACACAAAGATTTAATGGACAGAGCCTTTACAGCAGAGGAGATTAGGGATGTTATCAAAGGCCTTAGGTCTGGCTCAGCCCCAGGTCCAGACGGTCTTTCTGTCCCCTACTACAAGGAATTTCGGCAAAATCCTGGCACCCCACATGGCTAAATTTTTCAATTACAAAAGATTAGGCTGCCCACTAGACCCGCTCCTGAACACTGCGTTTATCTCAGTCATCCCCAAACCCAGTAAAAATCTTGAGGAAGTTGAAAATTACAGACCCATCTCCCTAATTAACAATGACCTTAAAATCTTGACCAAAATCCTAGCCAATCGTCTATCTTCCTTTTTTTTTTTTTTTTCAAATATGAGTTTTATTCAAAAGCAGGAAAGGTTACAGGCCCACGATATCATCATAGATATACAGCATATTTGAGGGCGCAGCCTCTTATATCAACACGACTGAGGGCATGACAACATAGTTTCCTATTACAGTCTCATAGATATGTTTATATAATCTGTGTGATACATTCAATCCTGCATTGAAACTCAGGTTTATCTGTTTGCCTCTTTCCTACCGTCCTTTTTCCTTTTTCCAAATTAGCAAAAGTAGATGAGAATTAGAAGAAAGAAATATAGAAGAAAGAGGACAGAGAAGTAATAGTACGAAAGATGGGGGGGCAGAAGTGTGGGACGAGGGTCGAGGGGGAGGGGGGGAAGGGGGGAGAACAGGGAAGGGGGGAGAACAGGGAAGGGGGGAGACCGGAAGGCGAATCCCCTCTACTACTCGGTACATATATGTCAGGAGGGTGACTGTTGCCTGTAGGCTTTCATTGTCATAGTCATTTTAATGATTTGTAAGCAGGTTTTGTCCTTCATTGGAAAATATGAACATAAGCCATTGCGACCAGGTTTTAGAGTACTGTTCAGTTTGGTTACGGGCCGTGAGGATAAGATCCTCCATCGTCCTGATTTCTTCTACTTTTTTTAACCACATACTCACAGTTGGGGGACTAGTAGACTTCCACAGCAGAGGGATACAAGCTTTGGCTGCATCTCGAAGATGCCGTAGCAGTGATCTTTTATATTTCTTTTTGGACATGGTAGATACATGTAATAAGAAGAAGCTGGGATCCGCCACAATGGGGCGTTCCGTAAATTTCTGTATCGTCTGCTGTATGGACTTCCAGTACCGCTCCAACCGTTTGCAAGTCCAGAATACATGAAGAATCGTACCCCTTTCCTCCCCGCATCTCCAGCAGATACCTATAGTGGATGGGAAAAATCTCTGCAGTTTGTCTGGGGTATTGTACCATCTGGTTACTAATTTATAGTTAGTCTCTTGCATCTTTGTGCAGATGGAAGATTTGAATGTAAAATAGATTATGTTTTGTTTTTGCCGTGGTGAGAATTTACACTGCATATCTCTTTCCCATGTCTCAAGGGTGGGCATTTGGTAGTTCTCTAGTGGTGTAATCAGTAGTAAATAACTTGCTGATAGTGCGTGAGGTAAAGCTCCTTCTCCTGAGCAATATGACTCATAGGTAGTCAAATCCCTGACAAAGCTACCAGGAGGTGGTAACGTCTTAAAAATTGGTTAAGCTGCAAGGCTCTCCACAGGTTTAGTTGGAACGGTCCCTCTGCACTCATTAGCCCCTCTATAGAGGGCCATTGTCCATTTGTTATAAAGTGGGATGCCTGTGAATACCCTGTCTTACGTAATGCACAGAACACTGGATCAGAGCATCCCGGACTAAATTCTGGGGTACCCAGAATCGGCCGGAGTGGGGAATTGAGGGATGTAAGATGCATTTTAGCAAAAAGGGATGAACAGATTTGTAAAGTTACTCCTATTAGGGGGTGGCTCTTCATATCCCTGGGCAGTAAGTCATGGCACCAGGGGGCTCTGTCTAAAGGTGTTGTGCTTTGGGCTTGCTCCAATTGGGTCCATAATTTGGTGGTGTTGTATCGATTCCAGTCAATAAGTCTGGTTAAGTGAGTTGCTTGCTGGTATTTGCGAAGGTCTGGTACCGCCAGTCCCCCGTACAGTTTGGGTAATGTGAGCTGACGTCTGTTAATCCTAGGTTTCTTGTGTGCCCATATAAAATCTAGGAATAGAGCGTTTGTCTGGTCAAAGTAGCGGGCAGGTATTTGGATGGGGAGGGCCTGCAGGAGGTATAGGAATTTTGGTAGTATGCACATCTTAAGGATGTTACACCTACCAAACCATGAGTGTAGCCCCGTGCTCCAAGTTTTAAGTAGTGATCTAACCTTGGACATTAATGGGGGGAAGTTCATGGCAAATACTTGTGATAATTTAGGAGGGATGTGAGTTCCAAGGTACTTCAGCGCCGTGTTGGTCCATTTGAATTTAAAATTTTCCCACAGCGTGTTAAGGAGTTTTGGAGAAAGCCCAACACTCATGGCTTCCGATTTATTAAAATTTATCTTTAGGTTAGATATGTGCCCGTATGTTTTAAATTCGTGGAGTAGATTGGGGAGAGATATTGTTGGGTTTGTGAGAGTGAACAACATGTCATCTGCGTAAGCAGCTATTTTCTGTTGCGTCTCTCCTATTTTTACTCCCTTGATATCTGGGTGGGCTCGAATTGTACGCAGGAAGGGTTCCAGTGACAGGGCGAATAGGAGCAGGGATAATGGGCATCCCTGACGAGTACCATTTTGGATCTCAAAAGGGGCAGACAAAATCCCATTTACTCTCACTCGAGCTGAGGGATTGGTGTATACTGAAGAAATCCAGTCCAGCATCCTAGTCCCCAGGCCGACATGCCTTAGAACCGATGTCATGAACTGCCAATTCACCCTGTCAAAGGCCTTCTCCGCGTCCGTACTTAGAAATATGCAGGGGGTCTTACTTTGATTAGTTACATGCAAGATGTTGAGAGCTTTGATTGTATTATCTCTGGCTTCTCTAGAAGGGACAAAACCCACTTGATCAAGGTGAATCAGGGATGGAAGATATGTTTGGAGTCTGGTTGAAAGTACTTTCGTGAAGACTTTAAGATCAATGTTAAGAAGCGAGATCGGCCTGTAACTCCCGCATTGCGTCGTATCTTTCCCCTCTTTGGGAATCAGTGCTATATGTGCCGTTAGAGTTTCTCTGGGGAAGTGGGTGCTAGGGTCTAGTGAATTAAAGAATTTATGCATGGGTTCGCCCAAGGACGGTAACAAGGTTTTGTAATATAGGGTTGTAAAGCCATCCGGGCCCGGGGCTTTCCCTAATTTCATGGAAGCGATTGCTTTCTGTATTTCTTCCAAGGTAATGGGTTCTTCTAGCAATTCAGTGGATTCAGTTGTTAATTTGGGCATATTTGATTTAATTATATAATCTTCTATTTGGGCTTGCGAGACCGGTTGTTGTTTTAGGTTGTAGAGGGAGGAGTAAAATTCCCTGAATTCAGTTGCTATCGCTTGAGGTAATGTTGTCTTCTGACCAGAAGACGACATTATGTGGGGGATATAGTTCGCTAATACTTGTTCACGCAGTGATTTGGCTAGCATTTTGCCACATTTGTTACCGGATTCATATGTCATTCGTCTACAGATTTGCAACGCGGCCTTTGCTCGGTATTGCAATATGTCATTGATTTTAGTGCGTATCAACGTGACTTCTGCTTCCCCCGCCGGGGTCTGTGCGTGTTTGTGTCTTGCCTCTGCAAGGTGTAAATATTGCAGGAGTTTTGTCAGTTGAGCAGATCTTAATCGTTTGATACGTACCCCATGCTTTATTAGGACTCCGCGAATTACCGCTTTATGTGCCTCCCAAACAATGCCAGGGTCACTATCAGGGGTGTAGTTAGTTTCAAAATAGAAGCCTAGTTCCTTCCTCACATCCGCAAGTACCTCCTCATCATACATGAGGCTTTCGTTCAGTCTCCAAGTCTTCTGTCTGTCAGTAGGGTTATCTGTCAAGGCATAGGTCAGTAGGACAGGGGCGTGATCAGACCACCTGATGGATCCAATCTTTGTGTCTCTGAGGGCATGCAGCTGGGCATGTGGGAGTAGAAAATAGTCAATCCTGGAGTATTGTTTGTAGGGATTCGAATAAAAAGTGTAATCTCACTCGGTTGGGTGGAGGAGTCGCCAAACGTCTATCAGTTGGGCCTTGTGTAATGCTCTGGAGATTCGTTTCCTAATGGAGGGAGTGATAGAAGAGGTCCCTGAGGAAGTATCTTCTGAGGGGATCAGGGGTACATTGAAATCGCCTCCTACAATCAGGTGGCCTCTAGAGAATTCCGTCAGGGTTGCTAGGGTCTTAGTGATAAAGCTGTCTTGATGGCTGTTAGGGGCGTAGATGTTTGCGAGGGTTACCTGAACCCCCCCGATTTCGCCTCTGAGAAACAAGTATCTTCCCTCTGGGTCTGATAATGTGTCTATACATTTCCAAGGTACTTTGCTGGCAAATAGTATGGACACTCCACGGGTCTTGGTGTCCCTATTAGTGGAGTGATATGCCATTGGGAAATACCTATTTCTCAGTAGCGGGAGCTTATCGCTTTTAAAATGCGTCTCTTGGAGTAGTGCTAGGTCTGCCTTATTACGTTTTAAATCCTGTAACAGCATATGCCTTTTCTCTGGCACGTTTAAGCCCTTTGTGTTTAAGGATAGTATGTTCACCGCCTCCATGTTTCTTTAATTTAGTAGAGGGGGGGGTTGAGTAGGGAAAGAGACAAGGAAAAAGATATGGGGGAACAGTTGAGGTATAGAAAAGGAAGTTGAAGTTAAGAAGAAAATAGTATCTTAGATGTACTAGTCCAGTACAAGTAACTTTGCTATTAGAGTTGCACAATAGTGCTGTAACGCTCACCAAAGCTAGTCTGGTGATTGAACGCTGTCCTAATTGGGGTTGTGTATAGCAGTAACCAAGAAGGAGTTTACCTGCCACCCCTCTCCATCCCTGTCTGTGTTTATACTTGAATAAAAAAAAAATAAAAAATGTTAAGACGGGTTTAGTGTCCGTTATTCTAAGGCAAATTAAGTAAATAAAGTAAGTATACATGGTACTAATTTGTTTTAAACGATATAAAATGTAACAAACGTTTAGCTAAGCAACAGGTGCATATATCTAATATCTGTGATCCTCGGTGTTCAGATCAGGTAAAGGTACAGATACAACAGTAACTTCTTCAACCCTACGCCTGCATTAACCACATTCTTAAACTTTGGAACCCATTGTTTCTTGCTAATTGTGATGATGTCACTCCTTCCGTAGGGAGAAAAAGATGGGGGAGGGATGGGAGGGGCCCCCACCTCGGTTTAAGACCTGTAGGGAAACCGCAGGGATTCCCCTCTATCCCGGTGTCACCCATCTATCTGTGAGTGTCCCTCCCTCCTCACCCGCATCCATGTCATAAATATCAGGGGCATGCCTCCTATCCAAGCCTCTATGGTTAAGATACCCATATCTCTCTCGCACATGTGTGCAACGTTATATCTAGGCCCCGCGGAAGCCAGTGGGATAATAATGGATCCCTCCTCCCCCCATCTCCCACCAGCACCTTCCACTAGGAATGTCTAGGGCCCCTCATGGTTAGAAATCAGTACATGTAACCGCCTGTTTGCAAACCCTGGTGTGATGTTGATTCCTCTGCTTCCGCTGTGTTATTCTCCAACACCAGGACAGTCAAGCGAGGACAAAAGGTGCTCCGTTCTGGAAGTGTCTGTATGCCCCATATCATCCCTTCATCTGACCGTCCCTGCATCTATACAACAAGCAAGGGGCTCCACAAGGGGGGACAAAACCATGTGCTGGTGACGTTGTGCTGTCTTCATTGGCAGGTGGAACAGGGATTGCAACGCACAAGAGAAGGGGGGGTGAGACCGCGTCGCTGTGTATACACCATCTAGGCAGTTCCAGGTGTTCTATATATTCCAGGGGTGGCTAGTATTGGCATGTGGGTTACTGACATCTGGGCAGGGGCAGGGAGAAGTCAAACAAGGAAGAACAGTACAGAAAAAACATATAGAAATGAAAATAAACGTATACCAGTGCCTGATCTGTGGATGTCTTTCAAGGTTACACTTCCCGGGAATCTCCCGCCGACACTGGGCTCTCCTATGGGATCTCTGCTGGCGTGGAGGTTGATGATTCCTGTGGGTGTTGGGTCCCGAACGGATCGACATCCTGGGGATGAAGGCTAGCCAGTCCGGAACTAGAATCGGTTCTGCATCCAGGTATTCGAAAAAGGCTGGCAGTTCCGCAGGTGAGCGCAGGGTAAACGAGGATGTGCCATTTCGGAATGTTACCGCCAAGGGGTATCCCCAGCGGTATGTACATCCCTGTTGCCTTGCCAGTTCCAGCGCCGGTCTCAGTAGTGCTCTCCACTGCAGTGTGGCTCTCGATAGGTCAGGCAGTATTTTAATAATGGCTCCATCAAATTCCACCTCGCCCTGTTCCCAAGCTTTGCGGAGTATCAGCTCTTTCTGCATGTATCTATGGATCCTGCAGAGTACGTCTCTTGGTCTGTCGGGGTCTGTTGATCTGGGCCCTAGAGTTCTGTGCACCCAGTCTAACTCCAATTGTGGTGGGGGGGTCCCCAGGACCTTGTGGAAGATGGCTGTAACCGAGGCCGCCAGATCTTCCGATCCTGTTGCTTCTGGGATACCCCGCAGCCGCAAGTTGTTACGGCGGCTGCGGTCCTCCAAATCCTCGACATGTAACTGCATATCGATAGCCTGAGAGGCCCTTGTCTCCTGCGAGCGTTCTAAGGCTGTGACCCGCTGTGTAAGTGATGAGATTGTCAGGTCACTTTTGTCAGCTCTTTCTGTAAGGTCTTGAATCCCCGTTTTCAGTTCCTGGATGTCTCGCGCGTGTGCTTCTTCCACACGCTGGATTAGGGACTCCATGTCCGACCGCGAGGGTAAGGCCTCAATGTCAGCTTTAGTGGGGAGGGCTTTTAATATACTCCGGAGATCCTCCGGGATGCCACCTAGGCCTTGGGATGAACCTGCCATTTCTCCTCGGCGTCCCGTTGATGTCACTGGGGACAGCTCCCGAACTGTAGAGGTAGCGGGATCAGTTGATGGGTTCAGCGCGGCCTCCTCTGTCCTAGTGTGGACACGTGGAGCTGCTGCTATGGCGCCTGGGGAGATCGACTGAGAGTCCCTGAAATAGCGCTTGATACCGCTCTGGAGGGTGAGATGTCTGGAGCCACCGGTTGATGAGCGTGTCCTGTACTTTTTGGACGATATCATGCCTTGTATCCTCTGCTTATTTCCCGTCGGAATACAGGTAAGAGAGGGGTCTAGCCAGGAGCTCTCCAGAAATGCTTCCTCACTCGGCCATTGCTAAGCCACGCCCCCGTCTATCTTCCTTTATTAAACTTTATGTCCATAAGGACCAGGTAGGCTTCATTCTAGGTAGACAAGGGCCAGATCAAATCAGGAGAGTGATAGATATTCATCCATTCTCCAATCAAACTGGGAAGGGATCCCCAAGCAAGAAGGGATGATCCTTTCGCTAGACCTTCATAAGGCCTTTGACTCAATTGAATGGCCCTATCTTTTCTCCCTACTGGAGAAGTGGGGATTTGGGACCAGTTTTCTAGAGACCCTTCGATCATTATACTCCACACCACGAGCGGTTATCTGTCTACAAGGCCAGTACTCTAAACCCCTTCCCAAAGCAAGAGGCACAAGACAGGTCTGCCCGCTCTCCCCTTTAATTTTCGCTATCGCGATCGAAACACTTGCAATAGCAATAAGATCTAATCCTAACATTCAAGGGGTGTCCTGTGGGAGCCAAGTCCACAAATGCGGATTATTTGCGGATGATATGCTCCTTTTCATCACGTCCCCGACCACCTCCCTCCCAAACCTCTGCAAACTCCTGAAGGAGTTTTCCAAGATTTCAGGGTTAAAGGTTAACTACTCTAAGTCATCAGCTCTAAACATCTCCCTCAAAACAGACACAGTGTCCTCTCTCCAAAGTTCCTTTGACTTTAAATGGAGCCACTCCTCTATTGATTATCTGGGGATTAAACTCACAGCTAAAACGGAGCAACTATATTCTGCCAACTTCATACCGTAAGCTCGAGGCTGACTTAGGAAACTGGTCAAAGGGTGGGTTATCCTGGTTAGGGAGAATTCACGCCGTTAAGATGACATTACTACCCAGACTCCTTTACCTCTTCAGAGGCCTTCTGATAAACATTGTTAAAGATCATCTAACCTCATTTCAAAGAAGTAGTCAAATAATTTTTTTGGGGGGGTAAAGGACACAGAATCCAGCAAAGCACCCTATTCCTGTCCAGACCACAAGGGGGTTTAGGTCTCCCCCAGCTATTCTGGTACTATCAAGCAGCCAGGCTAGCCCAGATCTCTACAGTTTACTCAAAGGCTGAGAAACCAGATTGGATCCAAATAGAGCGACAGGCTGTACCATCCTACACCATTGACTTCCTACTGTGGGTCCCCCCCAGATAACGCCCCCAATCCTCTCCCCGTCTCTCTCTCAATCCTTTAAATCTGGGATAACTTAAGAAACAACCCTGCTTTAATTTTGAATTGCCACCCTCTAGCACACATTTTCAACAATCCCGACTTTACCCCGGGACTAGACATCAAAGCATTCCGATGGTGGTTGGACAAGGGGCTGTATCGGATCGGGCACTACTTCACTATCGTCGGCCCTATCTCCCTTGATTTTTGTGTGAACCATCTAGAGATTCCTAACTCTGAACGTTACAGATTTAACCAAATAAGACACTTCCTCCGCCACATTGGGGGGGAGAAATCCTCACCTCACACATTTAACACATACGAATTATGGTGTGGCCAGTCCACAGAACAGAGGGGTGGAATCTCCATCATCTACCAGTCACTTTCCAATCAATCTGTCAAGACCCCATACATGCTCGCGTGGGAGAGCGACCTGTCCCTACAGTGGGACCTAGATAAATGGAGGGTCTCCTTTAATAGGGCCTCTAAGGGCATAAAGAACATATCCCTGATAGAATCCAGCCTCAAGGTCATTACTAGGTGGTATCTAACCCCAGATAGATTAGCCAAAATGTTCTCCTCAGCAGACCCCAGGTGCTATCGTGGGTGTCAACTTAGGGGCTCATTAGCCCACATATGGTGGGAATGTCCGAGACTGAGGCCCTTCTGGAGCAGGATTTTCCACCTGATCAGAAAAGTCACTAAAGTCCAAATTCCGAAAATCCCTGCCATAGCCCTCCTCAATGCAAATCTACCTAAAACACCAAAACTTACGCGTAAACGAATACACTTCATTCTCCTAGGTGCTAAGCTAACCATTGCCAAAGCCTGGAAACAACCCAAGGTTTCCGTCAAGGTGGCTACCCTTAAAATATTGTGGATTATGTCCCAAGAGAAACTCACCAGTATTCTTCACAACACCAAAGCGCAATTTGAAGCTATCTGGGAACCTTGGGCAAAGTATATGGGCATCTCCCTGATTCCAGGAGTGCAACCGTAATATTCTCAGGTCCACAAAGGGCTGTGGGGCCCTCTCCCTTTGATAGGCTTTCTTTTCTTTACCTCCTTCTTCTCCCCCTCTTTCCTCCTTTTCCCTTCCCTCTCTCCTTCCCTTGTCTGTTTATTCCTCCACAGTACTTAGAACGTTCTCCAGATTTAAATGCATTTAGGTCCCTAGAGGGGAGTCTCCCCCCTGGGGGCAAGTAACACAGGTCTTAGCTGCCTCAATTTATACCCTAGTCCCCAAGACTTATCTACTGAGAGGTGAATTAGGGGGTTCGTTGAGATTTGGCCGGACACAGTGTGATCCCTTTTGGGGTGCCGTCGGAACCTCTCCTTGCCCCTCCCTTCATCTGGTCGAAGATCAGAGGGAATTTCCATATGTGTAAGAGGTATTTTTGCTTCTTAGGAACCAGTTAGGTTGATTTATTTGTGCTAGATCCTTTTTAATGTTTTCAGATATGTCTTGCATCCCCATCAGGGGAATGTTTTTGATTGATTTGTTTCTATTCTCATTATTGCATATTGTTTGTTTCCTTTTTTAAAACCAATAAAACATTTTGAAAGTAAAAAAGAAAGAGTGCAGGACCCTTACAATGCTGATAATAAGTTTCAAACATAAGTGAGATTTTTAAGTGTACTGTATGTGCAGTCAAAACTCTTGTTTGGACATTTAGATAAAGAAAGGAAGGGCTAGAATCCCTGTGAGGTTGTTACTGCTATCTAGGGCACCTTTATAGAGATTTGTCCCTATTTACTGTCATGCAGTCATTGGTTTCATTAGACAGGGATTTATATAAAATTAGCAACAGTTCGTGTCTGATAAAATTAGTTGTTACTGTGAGGGAAAACTTCATTACTGGAGCCCAAGATAGAAGCAAAAAGCCACAAGGGTTCAAATCTTTTCTCTCTATTGAACACAGAATAAACAACGTTTTGTCTGCTTTTACAAAAGCTGATTGTGTATAGCACAAATATTATTTAGTTCTCAAACAATGGTTAAGATAGTTCACTTCACTGCAACATATTTAAAAGACCATCCATAGAGAGCATATTAGAAAAAAATAAAACATTCCCCTCAATACCAACAGTTAAGACTCCAATTATAATACAGACTTTTGGAAAAAATCAGTGAGCCAATCATATAAGCATTAAAGCATTCAATTTTCAGAGGCAATCTGTATAACAACTGTGTACAGAATGCTTCCAGGTTGCACTTAATTCTACAGAAAATTACAGCACTGCAGTTAAAAAAAGTAAGAAAAAGCAATATACAAGGAAACTCTCTCATTTGAAAAGTGTCTATATTCAATAAAGGGTTTAATTTTTAATGTTTATGTTTGAAACAGCAATAATTCATTAACCACTTATTAAAATACAATGGCGTCTGGCATATGTTCCCATTCAAGATCAATTTTCATAAATCGTATAGTTATAATTTTTTTAGTTATTTATTTATAAACAAGGGAAGCACATGCACTGCATATACAGTGGCAAACAGTATACATGGAATAATCATAGGGTATAGAAGCACCAGAAGTATAAAGTGCCATTCAGATACATATAATTATCTGAGCATTATAGATACAAAGTAAGAGTATTGTAATTTTCTATAAATATCACAACTTCTGCTAATCTACATGGAAAACTGGTAAGTACTTACAATTTTAATAAGCATATAACAATTTTAAAAACTAAAAAGAAAAAAAACAATTTGCCTGGAAAAGTGGGTGAAGGAAAGGAAGAATAAGGGGGAAGTAAAAAGGGTAGAAAAAAAGGCTTACAGATATACCTAAACTGACACATAAAAGGTACCATCTTAGTCCACCCTATTGTTGCTCACCATACTAAGTTTCACAGGTTTTGCTGAATAAATTGATAGAAGGTGGACACACCTTCTCTCTACACATTTCACAGACTGAAGTGCCTGCTTCAGTCTTAATACACAACCCCAGAAAGTTTGTAATTCATATTGCAATGTACCAAAAAAAAAATATAATATACTGCAACATATGATATGATATGTAAAAAGACACTTACATGTAGTTGAATGCAGTTCTCAACACTTATAGCGCCAAAACATAGACCCTAGTTTGCAGTGTGAAAGCACCAGCTGATTTTATGGGGACTTCTACTTGTACAGGTTATTAATTTATGAAGCATTATGCAATGCTTGTATTGAATAATACATCATATTTTTATCTTTCCAACCATGGGGATTATATCTTAATAATCTATACTATTGAGTTATTAGTGTCTATAAACACATATAGAAATCACCCATCGCGATAGCTTATAATTTTTTTTTGTGTAAGAAATATATTCTACCAGTACAAATTTAGTAGTATGTCCTCGTCTTTACAAGGAGCAAGATGACTCTCCCTGTACCCCATATGAGAGGGCAAGGGTGCTCCCCTACTTAAATCCCCTGCCATCACTGTCTGCTGGAATCCATGTGGCCTCTGACAGTGATGTGTATGTGACCCCACAGATGAGAACACTGTACATCATTCCTGCCAATGACCTGCCCATACCTGCCCCCTCTCTGACATGTACAGGTTTAGGGCATCATTGTCATCTTACCACTGGGTAGTCCCAGGCATTGAAATGTATAGTAGAGGCAAAAATACACCAGCTGCACCTCTTCCATTTTGGTACATGCCAAACCCATACACTGTGGGGAAAAGGCAAGGAGGAGACAGGAACTGTAGCAAAATAAACCACTTCCTGGTGGGGACCCTGCCATTGGGTGTGAGGCTTAAAAGGATAGTGCTCTCCCTCTATCTTCTGCAACAAGGCAGGCCAAGCATGATTACTGTATAAAATCAGCCATGTAAGAAAACATACAAATAAGTACAAAATATGTGGATTGTTTGCTTAATAAACATGATCTTGGGACTTGGTCTTATGTTGGTTTTTGTCCATTCAATCTTAACAATATATATAAGTTAAAGCGGTGTTCCACCCGCAATTTATTCTTTTTTTTTTAAGTCAGCAGCTACAAACATTGTAGCTGCTGACTTTTAATAAGGACACTTTCCTGTCCAGGGAGCCCGCGCTGTTGCCCCTCGAGGCTGTTCCGTCCATCAGATCAAGTGCAGGTGCCGCCATTCTAACTAAGGGAAACTGGCAGTGGAGCCTTGCGGCTTCACTGCCCAGTTCCTACTGCGCATGCGTGAGTCGCACGGTGCTTTGTGAATGATCAGCTGTCTTCTAGGACACACACAGGTCCCAGAAGACAGTGGGGGGGCTTGCTGCACAAGAGGATATGACATCCTGCGCCACAGACTGGATGCATTGGAAGCATAGGCTGTACTTCATAAAAAGGTACTATAGAATAAAACTTTTTTTTTTTTACTATCCAAAAATGAGGGGTGGGGAGGTGGTCTTTCGTTTAAGACCACCTCTCAAAAGTGGGTGGAAAGGAAAATCATGGTTACCAATATGGGAAATCATATAGTGAATACCTTCATGCTATCTTTCCTGGGTCTTGCAATTAAACCTCAATAATATTGAATCAATTATCAATAAAGAAGACCTATTTTCTTGTTCTTATAAAAAGGGCTTAAAGCTCAGCATTTCACTGACCACTTGAGACTCTGTTAGATCTATCTACTTTAAACGACTAGCTGATCCCAAACTCCTTCTTGGTGGTCCTCTTGTATATGTTCTAATGCAGTGGATTGGATCATAACTGTATCAATGTTTTGTAGCAGGCCTATATGTCTGTTTATGGAGGTAGATATTTTCCCATTCTCTGTCAAATAGATAAGATCATAGATATGCTTACAAAATTCCCTCTACTTTTCCTATATAAAATATTATATTGCATTAAATAAAATATAGCCTGTGTGCCACAAGCAACCTAATGTTTTATGAAAAATAAGCAGTCTAAAAATAAGATTCAAACCTTATGTGTCATATTTGCATCAACACACATATATATACCGTGAAAAGACAAATCAATCAACCTTGCAACTATACAGTTCAATATTGATATTGCACTTATACCACTAAAATCTGGTGAACTGAAAATGTGCTTTCAGAAATTGTTCAATGGTGACTTGTGCAATCAAACCACTAAATAAAATAAACCAACGTGATATAAAAAAAAAAACTTTTAAGATAAAAAATGTACATAAATAAATGAGTTAAATGCCCACTAAGAGTGTCCATCCATATCCTTGGTGTTACAGTGTCTTTGTGCAAACCAATTACAAGTGCCTGAATATAATGAATGGCAGCTTACCAGAAGCTCAGATCCACAAGGGATCTAACGCACATGTCATATATCCTGATGGAATGGATACTACTCCTTATGGACATCTCACTTGGGTTTTATAGTATAAACAGGCTCTCAGTTAGTGGATGTTAGGAGTTAGAATTGAAAAAAAAACTCATAGTGCATTATCCTTTAAAACCAATGTATGTAATTAAAATTGCACTTACAGAGTATCACTGGAATATGAGCCAACAATTGTAGTATAGGCACGGTCGACTACAGTACAGTCCGGACCCATCAATGTCATAGCTCCTGGCTGACGTGTTTCCCCTCAGAAGGCATTAACTGGGATTGAAACCTAATGTTTTAGACAAAGGTCATTGCCATTTGGTAGCTCAACTTACCTTCCTTCAAATACCCATGGGCATTGTTTACAATCCTTACACCTCTGTTTTTGCATGAGTCTCTCTTTTTTTTATTGTTGATAGTAACTATGACCAAGTCTAGGATACCTTATATTAAATTAACTGTCACCACCCCTTGAGGGGCTTATAAGCTGTATAGCCATAGAGAATTGCTAATCAAAGAAATGCATAGACATCAGTTCATGAGTAATATAATAATAATAATAATATAATGCATCATAATATACAATACATAAATCATGCACATTGAGGCATAATAAAAATAGTAGTCATGTTGATAGAAACGTTGTTTATAAACGCTGTTTGAAAATAATTGATACAAGCAATCACAGTTCGAAAATGGGTATACAAAAAAGGTGAACAAGGTATTCCGAATAACAATGTTAGTAAGTATAAATGGTATACGATAGAATTCATAGATGAATCAAACTTGAAATGGCAACCCTGAGTGTAGACTCTACGCGTTTCATGGCGTTTAAAGCCAATCATCAGGAGTGGGATGCATCAAGAGATGACTAGAAAAATAAATAAAACAAATCAATAAGTAGATCATTGGAGTCTCGATTAAAATCATGCTTACAGAAGGTAAAGCAGGTATTTTAGAATATATAAATGCACATTACCTTTTGGCAACAACCCAGCACATTATTATTATTATTATTATTATATTACTCATGAACTGATGTCTATGCATTTCTTTGATTAGCAATTCTCTATGGCTATACAGCTTATAAGCCCCTCAAGGGGTGGTGACAGTTAATTTAATATAAGGTATCCTAGACTTTTTCAAAGACCTACCCATGCCTCATTTAAAGTCCCACTACCCCTCTCTTTTGCTTTTTAATGTTTATACAGGGATGGAGACATGGTTATGGTAACTGTGGGGCCCAATCAGGTCAACTGCTTTACAGTAACTATGACCAAGTTTGTCACAAAATAATCAGTTTGAATACATATTCAGGGTATTTGTTTACATATTCTTTAATCACATTATCATTAGTTAGAAGATACCAATATTTATAGTATAAGAGAATTTCTCTAGTTTTATTTTAAGCTTTCTGATATGGCCTTTAACTGATGTTTGAAATCTAGGTTAGTACTAGGGAGGTGTTTCTAACTGTAGGGGGGTTGGGCTGTGTGTGTTAGTACACTGATCCCTGCTCCGATGACAGGGAGCAGAGATCGAGTGACACTGTCACTAGGCATAACGGGGAGATGCTGTTTACATCAGCATCTCCCCATTCCTGCTCTCCGTGAGACGATCGCGGATATCCCCGCGGCGATCGAGTCCACGGGACCTGCGAAATTCAAATGGACGTACCTGTACGCTCATTTGCCCAGCCATGCCATTCTGCCGACGTACATCGGGGTACGCTGTTTGGGAAGCGGTTAAAACAAGAACAAATAGATTTAAAGAGCGCCTATTTCCCAGGGTTATTAAGGCTATCGATGCAGGAATGAAATGAAAGAGGTCACATAGTCTTATTTTATTGTCTTGTTTCATTTTTTAAAATGAGGACACTTTTTATATATAATACAGGGACACTTTATATATATATATATATATATATATATATATATATATATATATATATATATATATATATATTTTTTTTTTTTTTTTTTTGGGATAATTAAATCCTGTGTGGTAAATGCATGGTTGATAATTGTGATGTATGAATAATGTGTGGAGTAGAAATGTAATTTCATTGTGAATTTGTTTTCTACAATGACAATAAATCTTATCTAAATCTTATCTTATATGTAATATTACTAGTGAAATATTCACAGCCTCGGTCCTTTAGATTTAAATGTAATAATTGCATTTAACTTTCTTTAAACCCAAAATGTATCTCTAAAACATATGCCATGGTTGCTTTATTGAATTTATGTAATTCTTAACTTGGTTCAGAAATAAACACGTAAAGTTTATTTCCGCACATTTCCATCTGTTAGAAACTTTAAACGTTGATGTATGTCCCAATGGTTTCTGCTTTACCACCTTCTCACACCTAATGCATTACATATGTCCCCCAGGCTACCCTCAGTTGTGAGGGAATATGAGATCTGTCTAGCTTTAGGGAAAATACAGTGATATTTACTGAAATTTTAAACAGTAAAGCAGATTGTGAAACCCCAGGCTAGACATCATGTAGAGCCATGCAGTTATCTTGAGGGCATTTTCATTCTACTTCACTTCATAAGTAGGATAAGGTAAGCATACTTTATGAGAAAATATTGCTTCATAAAAACCCACAGGCACTGCAAGAGTATTTATTTATCTATGTATTTATTTTTTAAACAATTACCAATAGCAAGAGTAAAACATTTTTAATAAAACATATATGCTTTATGTATTTTCTAAGATTGCTACAGTGTAAACTTCTAAAACCAGCAGAGGTACATTTTCCCTTTTCTTCCTTGTAAATTAAAAACATTTATGGCACACACCACAAATAAACACAACCTGATCCTATGCTCACATGGCTATAATGCCGCGTACACACGGTCAGACTTTTTGAGCGGACTTGTCCGACAGACGCCGACGGACCAAATCCGGCGGACAATCCGATCGTGTGTGGGCTTCACCGGACCTTCAGCGAACTTTTCCAGTCGCAAATCTGACGGACTTTAGATTTGGAACATGCTTCAAATCTTTACGTCGTAACTCCGCCGGACCCAGAAATCAGCTCGTCTGTATGCTAGTCCGACGGACAAAAACCCACGCTAGGGCAGCTATTGGCTACCGGCTATCAACTTCCTTATTTTAGTCCGGTGTACGTCATCACGTACAAATCCGTCGGACTTTTGTGTGATCGTGTGTAGGCAAGTCCGGTCATTAGAAAGTCTGTTGAAAGTCCGCCAAAAGTCCGTCGAAAGTCTGTCGAAAGTCTGTCGGATGGGCTGTCGGACTTTTGTAGCTGAAAAGTCCGACCGTGTGTACGCGGCATAAGAGTATTATTTGCCAAGTCTCATTATGATCAATGCAACAAGAATGGTTATTATTTTCCTTCAAATCTGTATGATAAGAATGTATGGCTGCCTCTTTTTCTACCTGTAACTTGATACTTAAGGTAGTCAGATTGGGTAACTGTAATCTTATGTCTAGTAGTATATTTATGCAATTAGCAAACTTCCTGAGTTCCAGTCTTTCAGTGTATTTATACACAAGAACAAAATGCAGGGGAATATCTGCAGTGGGACAAACTTGCCTTGGGTGGCAGTTTTCAGAGGGGCGGTGCCACCACCCCCAGGCCCTCTCTTCCTGCCACTTCACCCCACTGCAATGACCCCCACTTCACCCTGCAGCTGTCGGCTTCCCTCCTCTGCCCTCCCACCAACTTTGGGAGCGGGGCATCCATAGAGGGATTGGTTTGTCCAAACAGATCCCCCTCTGCTCCTCTGACCCTCCCTTTAGTGCCCCCCACCTCCCTGGTTGGCAGGCGCCCCTTCCATGCAACTGCTGGCCGACTCTCCCACTTCCCCCTCCTACCAGTTGCAGCAGCTTCTAACGCGGGAGATGTGGATGGGTGGGGGGGCTGCTCCATGCAGCGGCTGGCCGGCTCTCCCACCTCCCCCTCCCGCCGTCTGCAGTCACTGCTAGTGCGGGAAATGTGGATGGATGGAGAGTGTTGGGGACTGGTAATAGTTTGTTTACCGGCCCCTTTCCTGAAAGAATACAGACAGCGATCACAGTACTGATTGCTTCTGTATTCATTATTCATTGACACATAGTAAACCCCCCCAAAAATGTAAACAAAATACAAATAAAAATAAATAAAATTGTACCTGTGCAACAAAAAATAAAGTTGTAAAAAAAAAAAAAAACATAGTAAGAGGTGATTTGTCTGCTATGCAGAGTGGACACAGACACAGCTTGCTCTCCTCTATGGGGGGGAAGGATGGAAACAGACCACCTGTCCATTTCCATCAGACTGTCATCCAATCCGATCCCCCATCCGTCTGTTTTTGGCAGGATTGGATGGTGGTGAGTGTCAATGACAGGAAGGGGTGGCCCTAGGCAAGATTTTAGTCTTGCCTAGGGCAGCACAAAACCAAAATACACCACTGACAAAGTGTATTTTAGTGTATTTTATTATTAGTAGTATTATTAGTATTATCATGGACAAGATTTGTCCTGGGGCTTTATAACACCTCCCCCTTAAGGGTAGGTGTTCTGTAGTCCAAGATGATAGGTGGCAACAATGGAAACTGAAAACAAGATTCAGCTCACAACATTTTTTGAAGAAACAACTTTCTTTGCATTTATCAAGCAAGTATAACAAAACATTTCCGTGGTATATTTAATAGATTAAATATAGATGAACAGGGAACAAATATAAGGAGCCCATTGTTCGGGTTTACATACACTTTAAATTGCATATATGTATCAGAGAATGCTTATCTGCTCCAGGCATTTATGGCCAGATTGCAAAACTTTTGTTTGCCTGTAGACATCACCATGCCATGGCTGACGCTTTATGACTGAGGAAAGTTGGGCAGCTGGGAAGGGCACCTAAAAAGCTCCTCTTCCCATCAACCAAACCCAATGTAAAACAGTCATGCTAATACAGAGCTTGCTATTGAAAACAGATTAGAGATTAGAGATTAGAGATTAGAGATAGAGAGAGAGAGAGAGAGAGAGAGAGAGAGAGAGAGAGATAGAGAGAGATAGAGAGATTCAGAAAAGACTGATCATGTTTATTCTGCTAGATACTTCTTTGTATACAAAATAAACATTTAACATATGGCAAAGGATTAAGTGCAATATGGGTTTTCTAAAAGGGCACAGTAGTAGCTATCTCCTTTCACAGACATGCACATGTAACACATGTACATACACATGCCCTGTAATAGTGTACGTAACTCATTACCAAATGAATCTTATGTTTCTGGGGTTATGTGACATATGTTAGTTATTTTGCATGCACATTTCATACAAGAACTATACCATATAAAGGGTGAAGTGAGATAAAAAAAAACTGGTGACTGTAAAAATTATTGCTTACAAATTACATAGTTCATACTGCATAGAGGATACCATAGTGTAAATGCATAATGTTCATATGTAAGATGTGCACATTTGAGTATGACAAGTAAATGTAAACTATTTCATATTCTGTTGCTTGTGAATGAAGGTTCCAATGAAAATAATCATATATACTGTTTTATTTGCACCAGCAGCATGGCATAGAGGTTTTTTCAGCTTTTCTTTTGTTTGGTGCATGTGCAATTCATAACTCAACACATTTGCTGCTTGTCATTTGGTAGCATTTTTGTATTTATTTATTTTTTTAAGGCAGAATCTGAACATGCATTTTCCTTGGGTGTCAAGAATATAATATACAAAAGCAGCATTTTTAGATATTGTGTGCACATTGCAAACAGGAATTGCAACAGAAGCATTATAAATAGGCATACTGTACACTTTAGAAGATCAATGAGGGTAACACAAACACTGGGTGAAGCTTATATCTGTACTAGTGCAAACCCAAATTGCAAGCATACCAATAATCTTCAATTTCTCCTTGCTCTTGTGCATTTTGTTAGTAAATTAGGTCCACTTTCTCTCATTGTTTCTTTGGAAGGTACCCTATGACACAGAGGAGGGGGGTAAGTGAATAGGTCACTGCTGTGACTTATTCACTTGTGTTTTGTACAACATAGAAGCTAAAGTAATACAGGAAAACAGGAAACCTGATGGCTGTTATAAGAGTACATTATATTCTACTCTGGCAAACATTTATGCTCCTTATTATGGACAAGCTACCATGATAACTTCCATTTTATGTAAACTTAAAGATTTTGAGGAAGGAATGCCTGTTCTTGGTGGTGACCTGAACTTAATTTGGATACCTTGACATTTAAGCCACTCATTTTCTATCTCTGTCTAAATAGGCTGAGGCGTTTGTTCCACTCGCTTCAGCTAGTATACATTTGGCATATCCTGCACCCTTCAGTTAAAGATTTTATGTACTGATCCACTACCCATAATACATACAGCAGGATAGATTACTTTTTAATTTCCAACCATACATTGGATTGGGAACCATGGTCACACCTGGGGTCGTGTCATTTTCCACTGTACTTTTCGGTGAAACTTCCTAACACCCATAAATCACAAATAACCTGGAGATTAAATGGGAACCATTTAAAGGATCTTCCAACTAGGGTGGCTATCATAGAGACAATCTCAGGCTTTCCCAGAGATCGCACAGATGATATAACAGCATCCCCTATAAAGTAGGAGGCCCTGAAGTATGTGTTGAGGGGAGACCTTTTTTCTCATCGCTTGACACTGAAAAGAGAAAAGGCCTCTATAATGGCCCCCATACTTGGGGAGATTCATGAACTAGAAGTGAGTCATAAACAAAGGGTAGAGGCTGCTACTTTTCAATCCCTTCAACAAAAGATTGTCAAATTGCATTCTCTACTTGACCAAGCTTTTTTGAAACATAAAGATTGTGCACAAAGAGCCCTTTATGACTATGGAGATAAGTGTAGTGGAGCTAGAACGTGCTTGGTTTCTATGAAACAGTCTAGGTGGTTTATTGCAAAGGTTCACTGGCCACAGCAGGGTCTTGTGTATGCAAATAGCTTCTACTTTTTATGACTACTATTTCTCACTGTATAATTAAAGGGACACACCTGTGTCTCTACTGGATAGTACTAGCCCTTCTCAATAGTTTATTGATCCCTTTCTCAATAGAAGAAATTACATCTGTCATTAAATCTTTGAAACAGGCAAAAGTCTTGGCCGAGACAGGTTTTCAGGTGCTTTTTATAAACAATTTGGAGATTCCCTTACTCCTGTCCTCTGCAACCTGTATAATGAGGTTAAGCCAGATTGCCCATTTACTAAGCAATCAAAGGAGGCCAAAAGGATTCTCATCAATGCTCCAGCTACAGGCCTATTTTTTTAATAAATATGGACTTAAAAATATTTGCTAAACTTCTGGCTGCAAACCGGGATTTCTTCTTTAATAGGATTAGACCAGGTTGGATTTGTTACCAACAGGGAAGCATGTGATAATATTATATAATTTAAAGACAAACCTCTTGGTACACCATGCCTGGAGGTTCAAAAGCCCACTGTGCCTTCTATCTCTAGATGCAGAGAATGCTTTTGATCACCTGGATTGGAGGTTCATGGTAGCACCTTTGGAACATGTAGGCCTTCAGGGAGCATTTATACAGAAAATAATGGCTTTATACACAACCCCACATGCTAGGATAAGGATTAATTGCTTACTATCTTTGCCTCTTAAAATTTCTAATGGAACACGCCAGGGGTACCAATTTTCACTGTATCTTTATACTTTGGAACACCTGGAGGCTGCTCTTTAGTCTAATGCTTCTATCCAGGGGGTGCAGGTGGGTAACAGTTCACATAAACTGAATATTTTTGCTGATTATTTACTCCTATATGCATCTAACCCAAGAGTAGCATTTTCCAACATTCTCCATGAATTGGAACAATTTGGCCTCCAGAGCAACTTCAAAGTGAATATCACCAAATCACAGTGACTTAATATTACTTTACCATTATCTGAAAAATAGATGTTGGAGGCTACTTTTCCATTTCAACGGGAATCGTGATCTCTTAAATATTTAGGTGTGAATATTGCTCCTTCAGAGGTTAAAGTCTATGAATTGAACTGTTTGCCCTTGTTGAACTCCATGATTGGTGGTTGCAGTCTAGGGCCACGGAGAAACATTCTTGGTTAGGGAGAATTGCAGTATATTAGATGGATATTCTACCTTGTTTTTTAAATCTATACTAAAGGCTTCCTATAGCAATTCCAATGGATTTTTCCGTTACTTACGTTCTAGCCTACTTCGTTATCTTTGACCAAACTCTTCAGTTATGCTTTGCCCTGATATCTTAGTAATGCAGAAGATGGAGGGGAAGTGGGCTTACTGCATATGAAATTTTATCATATAGCATCCATATTGACCATAATTTTGGACAGTTTTTTTCATGGTCAATCAAAACAGTGGGTGTCTCTTGAACAGAAAATAACTTCTGTTTCTTTGACCTTTACACTGTGGATTGTGCCTCTTTTTCATCCATCTAGACAATCATTCTCACCCCTGATGCAATCTTTGCTGAAAGTTTGGGATTCGACTGTCGGAAAGTTGGATATTTCCTCAATACCGGGTCTGCTCACTCCAATCATGGGCAACTCAGAATTTTTTCTTGTTTTATCCTCGGCTAGGTTTTTACAATGAACATCTTTTGCCCCCTCCCCAATTAAACAAGCCCTTGCTGCTAAGGGATTGCAACCACTTAATGCATTTGTTTCTGTGGATTATATCTACTGATGACTTCATTACTTCCAGCTTCAGCACTTCTACACGCACCTTTCTAAAACTGGCTCACTACATAGGGACTTAACTCCTTTCGAGTCTCTCTGTCTCAGGCATTCGGAGTGCTCTCGCACTATCTCTACAATATATGGCATACTTCTATCCTATGCATTCCCCCATTGCCCCTATTACATCAGAGACTGGGAGAGAGAACTAGGCCACATGATTACTGTGGAAGATGGGGAAAAAAATCATTTTTTTAACCTTTAAATCAAGTTTCTCAACCTGTATACAAGAGAAGAACTATACAATACTAACCAGGTGGTATAGGTGCCCCTGACTTACAAAGAAAAATGGGCTCCCAAGAAATTATGCGAAAAAATTACCAGCAACCCTGAATATATGAAATAAATAAACCTCAGATGGTGGGATTTTAAGGGCACTTAAAGATGAATAGAAAATTATATAGAAAAATGAATAAATAAAATTGAATTTATTGATATACAAAATTTAAAAGCAAATATTGAAACAAAAAAGAAAGACAATTACATAGATAACATATTAAGTGGTCTGTTTAACAGTAGTGGCAAATAAATCCCACTACACAAATGAACATCATCCATGAGTGAGAGAATCTGACGCGTTTCGAAAATATGAATAAATATAATCTTCCTCAGGGACAATTTGCCATTTCTGAAATTGTAAAATACAATATCAATGAAAAAAAATATACAAAAAACATTACATCATTTGCAGGACTGACAAGTTTGCATGGCTCCCATTAGGGTGTACCAAAACTTATGTGTCAAAAAAAGTTTCCGTGCAACATTCGACATCCGCACAGCCCGTTTTGGCCCTTCCACATGCAAAGGAACCCCAGGATATTATAATCCAATCAAAGCGCCAAAAAAGGGGGTGTAATTGCACCTTAGAGAGACAAAGACCCAAGGTAGCAAAGCAGGGGGAATCTAAAAAGAAAAATCAAAACCAATGATCAAGCTACCTTTTTGAATTTTAAATAATTCTACAGACGGTATATAAGATATTCAGAAATTAGTTCTACCTTCCAGACTTGGGCAAAGATTGAGACATACCCATGACAAATCCCTACAAAGAGGGAGGTGTGTCAGGAGGATTCGAGAACCCCAATGCCACAAGTGTGGGAACGACCAATAATCACAAAATTCATAAAAAATAAAACCAATAAAGGTGACACTTACAAGTGGATCACCGTCACTGAAGTGAAGAGGTGCTCCAATAGGGATGCTCCAAGCCACCCTAAAGGATAGAGATGGAAAGTCCCAACTCAAAACCAAAATAAGGGGGGACACCAAGAAAACATCCGTCTGAAAAAAAAATTGAAAATTGAATAAAAATGAAAAATTATATCAATAAAAAATAAGGAATCCAAGGATAATAATAAAGAAAAAATGGTTCAATGAAAATTAACAAAATAAAATTGAAACTAAAATTGGACAGACAGGAAGAGGGGCCGCACAAAAGGCAGGCAAGAACCCTCTGCACAACATAAAATTTGCAGAGCCCAAAGCATCCAATCCAACAAGCTAGCAACAACTAAGTGAGGTGTATAAAAAAAAGGGCTATGCTTACCAGTAGTGTTGAATTCTCAAAGATTCCCCAGGAATGGTGAAAGTAGTTAGGAGAGAGACTAAACCTCTACCCTGCATGTCACAGGGTCAGGCAACCAATGCGTTGTCATAGATAGGGATGGCAGCTAGAGGGTTCCCGGCATTCTCCTTATATAGCCCAGCTGAAGCAAATGCAAAGCCTCGTGAAGCATAGGGGGGTGATGCCGCACGACGTAGAGGCCTTGACGTCACTCCCCATGCGCTGCTGTACAGAGTAATCAAACAGCTGATTGAGGGAGAGCGCAGCCGAACAGAGCAGACCCGCCCCCCTCGATCACGTCAGTCAATCTCAGACGCGAACGGGGAACATCACTGCTGACAGTGAAAGCTTCCATGCGTTCAGCGCACTAGAGATAGGTAAATGGAAGCGGCGACCTCACTGCTAACAGGGAAAGCTGCAACACCACTACGAATCACATATCACATGTAACTGGGACCGGTGTTGTGTCGATGAGTGCCTCCTATCGAATAATGCCTCCTACATACTGCGCATGTGCAGTGCATGACGTCACACCAGCTGATTTCCCGATCAGCTGGCTTGGTGTATCGACTGCACATGCGCAGTTTGTCGGAGGCATTTTCCGACGGGAGTCACAAAACACAGTGGAGAGGCACAGAGTAGGACAGGCAAGAGGAGATACTTTGAGCTCCTGTATCCGGGGACCCACTCAATAAAAACCCACCAAACTTGGCACACTTATAGGGTGCAGGTGAAAGAAATTTCGGGTCCAGGGAACCAAAGGGCAGCCAGTACCGACTCACCAAAATGGGCCACTCGCTTCATTTTTCCGCCTGGGGGGAAAAAAATGGATGAATTTGAGCTACAGTTTCTGGGGACCCACCAGGTCAAATCCCACCAAATTAGGCACACTTGTAGGGAGGACCCATGGCTATACGTGCAAGAAATTTTGGGTCCAGGGAACCGAAGGAAGGCCGATACCAACTCCCCAAAGTAGGCCCCTCACTTAACATGGGAGTCTATGAGGAAACCAGGCAAAATTGTGGCGGATTTCATTTATCGCTCAACCATTCGATGACCAAATGGGCTAGCGACACCAAACTTGCACCCCTTTTTTCCAGATATCACAGCTACACCTCATAAAAATGTGGAGGTTCGGGGACCTTTTACCAGGGATTTACCGGGGCCACAATGTTGACCGTCTTCATGGTACCGGTGCTCCCTGACCATGGGTTACAAAATTACAAAGCTTGGGGGTGATGTAGAGACACTCTATGGGTACCCCCACACCGAACCGGTGTCCGGTACCCCAACCGGAACCCTCCCGTTACCGGAAAATGGCACTTTGAAACGGTGTAGCTCAGACCCGGTTCACCTGGGAAGGCTCCGGTAGGTCTCATTTGAATATTTCAGGCCTTTTCTACAGAATGGCATCCACTTTCGATGACCAGTGGATCCCTCACAAAACACCGGCAAAGACGTGCACGGCGTTCTCCGGTTCTATGGGTCTTAAAAATACACAGACACCGGGAGGCAGTGGGGATGCTCTTCAGGTACTCACTGGCCAAGTTTGGGGTCCAGGGAACGTTTGGCGGGCAGGTGGCACCCCAAAAGGTCAACCGGTAGAAACCGCACATTTAACATTGTAGTCTATGGGAAACTCAGTTAAATTGGGGGGCTGATATTTCCTCGGCTGTTGGGGTTAGGAACACCAAACTTGGCACACTTGTAGGGGAGACGATGCACTACATGTGGTCCACATAGGGGTTCCTAGACTCTAAGGTTGGCTCGTAACCATCTCCCAAAGACGGCACCCCTAGGGCGGTAAAACCGGTTCTGCTACTCAGAAAATTCAGACTTAGGTTCTGGCTTCTCCCGGTTGGATGACTTTGAGGGCTCATATCTCCGGAACCCCAAATTTGGTGTGCTGGCTCATGGGATCTAGATCTACAACATATCCAAAAATTGGACTCCTAGCTCAAACGGTTCGGAAGATGACTTTCCTGGAGCCCAAAAAATGCTTGAGTTTGAAAGTTAGGTCGACACAAAGCATGCATGGTGGTTTTCAGAAAAGTCGGGCACCTTTCATTCCAGAGACCTCAAATTTGGCCTGCAGCTAGGGTGCCTCTATGAACCCCCAACTACCAAGTTTGAAGTTCCTGTGACCTAGGGTTCCGGAGATATGGACCAGTAAATCGAAAAGTTCATACTGGCCATGGGGCACCAAGGGACCGGTTCCGATCTCGCTGCCCCCTCTGCCTTGGTGGGCACCATGGGTCGGTCCCCTTTGGAAGTCCATATCTCCCCAATACTTTGAGCTAGAGACCCAAAATTTGGCAGGTCGGTATCGGTGGATTTTAGACACAAGATCCGGGTAGACCGACACTCCTGCGAGCAACCGTGTGGAAGTTTCTCTCCGATTGAGCCCAAAATACCACCCCAGGAAAGAGGGGACTCGTAGTATGCATTTTTCAACGGGAGGCAATAATCAACACTACACCGGTGTAACGTCGATTATTGCCTCCTGTCAAAAAATGCCTCCTACGTACTGCGCATGCGCAGTACGTCACATCACTCCAGCTGATTTCCCGATCAGCTGGCGTGACGTATCGGAGAATCTTAAAGAGGGAGTCACGCGAAAGAATTTTTAAAAGTCAGCAGCTACAAATACTGCAGCTGCTGACTTTTAAAATAAGGACACTCACCTGTCCCAGGGTCCAGCGATGTCGGCACCCGAGACTGAATCGTCCCTCGGTCCTCGGGTGCTGCCACCGCCATTCTCTGTAAGGAAATCAGGAAGTGAAGCGTTGCGGCTTCACTTCCTGGTTCCCTATTGCGCATGCGCCAGTCGCGCTGCGCTTCCTTACTGGTCCCCGCTGCCTCTGGGACCTGTGTGTCCCAGCAGACAGCACGGGGGGTAGGGACGGGAGGGGGCACAGACTCCCGTGGGAGTCTACGCCGGAAGTAGGTGCAAATACCTGTCTTAGACAGGTATCTGCACCCCCCTCCCCCCTGAATGGTGCCAAATGTGTCACCAGAGGGGTCGGGTTCCAAAAAGCAGAGGTTCAATTTTTGTGTGAACCTCCACTTTAAATGTAAGATTCTGCCTTGCTCTCTCTGGCGTGACGTATCGACTGGGCATGCGCAGTTCGTCGTATGCATTTTTTGACGAGAGGCAAGCCACGGGAGCGCGCGGAAAGAGAACACTGACGTAAGAGAGAACTCCACAGGGAACACTGACGTAAGGAAGAACTCTGCAGGGAACACTGACGTAAGGAAGAACCCCGCTGGCTTAATAACGTCAGCGGCAACACCGCATCCAACCCCGCCCCCAACACACACCTAGGCTGCTCTAGAGAAAGGGGGCAAGCGCCATGCATAAGCAGTGTATTTGTCAGGGAAGCTTGGATTGACACAGCGGTGCCAGTGGGAGGGCCAAGGTCTGTGCTTCCAGAGGGGGGCGGGGCCCTGAATAGCTATGTATGTGTAAGTGACCTACACTGCAGTTTAAGAAAGCCCATCAGAGATCCCGTTCCCAAGAGCTTTATTAAAATGACATACAGTTTATCTCTGTTTACTGTTTGTTCTTTTGACAAGTGTGCTTTAGATAGAGCATGTCAAGCCGTAGCTGTGCTCCCTGGGGATATGCTGATCGTCCATCCGTGCTGCAGCTGGAGGGAGCCCAGGTGACCATAAATGAGCCCTACAGACTTGGTCATGGTGAGTGACCAAGTCACCAAGTGGTATATCCCCCACACCATCCCATACCCCACTCCATCTCCCCTGAGGACTTAGGACCCTCTAGGCAACTCACCTGGGGACTGGGACCCTCTAGGACACTCACCTGTGGACAGGGACACCCATTTTCCCTGGGGACTGAGACCCCCTTCTCCCATGGGGACTGGGACACCTTCTCACCTTCTCACCTGGGGACTGGGACCCCTTCTCACCCGGGGACTGGGATCCTATCTCACCTGGGGACAGGGAGCCCACCTCCACTAAGAACAGGAACCTGATCACCCTGTGTGTGCCAAACTCACCTCCCTGCCCCTGTGTGTGCCAACCTCACCGTCCTGCCCGATCACTCTGTGGAAGGTGGTCTCTGGTCAGCAGAGTCCCCCCCCTTCCCACATCAGAGTTACTGGCATTTCCCTTTACATCAGAGTCTGCAGGATTCCCCCTTGCAGTGCAAAGGAACTCAGATGTAAAGAAAAATGATGCAGAGCATGATCTAAAGAGGAACTCTGATGTAAGGGGTTCCTAACTACATCAGAGTCTGCAGCATTGCCCTTTACATCAGTGTTCCCCTTTTCATCAGGGTTCACAAAGTTCCCCCTTGCACTGTAAGATTAAAAGGTATGGAGGCCCAGAGACATGTCCAGGGTACACAGAGGAGGCCTCCGTCCCTTCTAATCTAACTCATGTGTCTTCTGTGTACCCTGGAAATGTTTCTAGTCATCCATCCCTTCTAATCTATCTCATGTATCCTCTGTGTACCTTGGACATGTCTCTGGGCCTTCATCCCTTCTAATCTATCTCATGTATCCTCTGTATACCCTGGACATGTATCTGGGCCTCCATCCCTTCTAATCTATCTCATGTATCCTCTGTGTACCCTGGACATGTCTCTGGGCCTCCATCCCTTCTAATCTATCTCATGTATCCTCTGTGTACCTTGGACATGTCTCTGGGCCTCCATCCCTTCTAATCTATCTCATGTATACTCTGTGTACCCTGGACATGTCTCTGGCCTTCATCCCTTCTAATCTATCTCATGTATCCTCCGTGTACCCTGGACATGTCTCTGGGCCTCCATCCCTTCTAATCTATCTCATGTAACCTCCGTGTACCCTGGACATGTCTCTGGGCCTCCATCCCTTCTAATCTATCTCATATATCCTCTGTGTACCCTGGACATGTCTCTGGGCCTTCATCCCTTATATACAGTCGTGTAGTGAGAGCACATCAATGTAGGGGAGCACCAAGTGGGTTAAAGTCCTGATAACAGCTGTCACAGGAGGGCCCTCACACAGGACACATGTCAGGCAGGGCGGTGAGGTTGACACACACAGGGTGATCGGGGAGGATGGTGAGGTTGGCACACACAGGGGCAGGGAGGTGAGTTTGGCACACACAGGGTGATCAGGTTCCTGTTCTTAGTGGAGGTGGGTTCCCTGTCCTCAGGGGAGATGGAGGTCCTGTCCCCAGGTGAGATAGGATCCCAGTCCCCGGGTGAGAAGGGGTCCCTGTCCCCAGGTGAGAAAGTGTCCCAGTCCCCATGGGAGAAGGGGGTCTCAGTCCCCACGGAAAATGGGTGTCCCTGTCCACAGGTGAGTGGCCTAGAGGGTCCCAGTCCCCAGGTGAGTGGCCTAGAGGGTCCTAAGTCCTCAGGGGAGATGGAGTGGGGTATGGGATGGTGTGGGGGATATACCACTTGGTGACTTGGTCACTCACCATGACCAAGTCTGTAGGGATCTCATTTATGGTCACCTGGGCTCCCTCCAGCAGCAGCACGGATGGGCGATCAGCATATCCCCAGGGAGCACAGTTACGGCTTGACATGCTCTATCTAAAGCACACTTGTCAAAAGAACAAAGAGTAAACAGAGATAAACTGTATGTCATTTTAAAAGATTGCAAGCTCTTGGGAACAGGATCTCTGATGGGCTTTCTTAAACTGCAGTGTAGGTCACTTACACATACATAGCTATTCAGGGCCCCGCCCCCCTCTGGAAGCACAGACCTTGGCCCTCCCGCTGGCACTGCTGTGTCAATCCAAGCTTCCCTGACAAATACACTGCTTATGCATGGCGCTTGCCCCCTTTCTCTAGAGCAGCCTAGGGGTGTGTTGGGGGCGGGGCTGGATGCGGTGTTGCTGCTGACGTTATTAAGCCAACGGAGTTCTTCCTTACGTCAGTGTTCCCTGCGGAGTTCTCCCTTACGTCAGTGTTCCCTGTGGAGTTCTCTCTTACATCAGTGTTCTCTTTCCGTGCGCTTCCGTGGCTTGCCTCTCGTCGAAAAATGCATACGATGAACTGCGCATGCTCAGTCGATACGTCACGCCACAAAGAGCGAGGCAGAATCTTACATTTAAAGCGGATGTTCACACAAAAATTGAACCTTCGCTTTTCGGAACCCGACCCCTCCGGTGACACATTTGGCACCATTTAGGGGGGAGGGGGGTGCAGATACCTGTCTAAGACAGGTATTTGCACCTACTTTCAGCGAAGACTCCCACGGGAGTCTAAGCCCCCTCCCGTCCCCTCCCCCGTGCTGTCTGCTGGGGGACACACAGGTCCCAGAGGCAGCGGGGACCAGTAAGGAAGCGCAGCGCGACTGGCGCATGCGCAGTAGGGAACCAGGAAGTGAAGCCGCAACGCTTCACTTCCTGATTCCCTTACAGAGAATGGCAGTGGCAGCACCCGAGGACCGAGGGACGATTCAGTCTGGGGTGCCGACATCGCTGGACCCTGGGACAGGTGAGTGTCCTTATTTTAAAAGTCAGAAAATTTCGCGGGACTCCCTCTTTAAGATGCTCTTCTCCACACGCTCCCCCGTGGCTTGCCTCCCGTCGGAAAATGCATTTGACGAACTGTGCATGTGCAGTCGATACGTCACGCCAGCTGATCGGGAAATCAGCTGGAGTGATGTGACGTACTGCGCATGCGCAGTACGTAGGAGACATTTTTTGACAATAGGCAATAATCGACGTTACACCGGTGTAGTGCTGATTATTGCCTCCCGTTGAAAAATGCATACTACGAGTCCCCTCTTTCCTGGGATGGGCTCAATCGGAGAGAAACTTCCACACGGTTGCTCGCAGGAGGGTCGTTTCACGGAACGTCCCACACTCCGCTTGAGTGCTTCCGTTATATACCACTTCCTCCCAGTCTGTATACAGATATCCCAACCTCTCTGAGCACAAACAAGGCGACACTTGCTTGTTGCTACCAAGAACTCACTTTATTCAGAACCAGAATACAGTCTTATATACAAAGGAGAAGATTACTCTAACAATACAAACGTAACCTAATTAACATGAGCTAATTATCTAATCCTTTATACAGCCTAGGTGACTGAGACATGACCTTTCGCCCAGACTTGTGGTCACCGAGCTTCACACAGTTATATCAACACAATAGCAGTCGTCCCGTCTCCTACATTGTATAGAGGACAATGTCATTAGCTCATTCAATTAACATAAACACAGGTTGATGACACCAGCATCTCCTCACAGGATGTGTCCCAACAGAATGAATCCATTGAAAATCCAGGGCCCATAATCAAAAGGCAACAGGCTTGCATACAGTCCTCTCCAACAGCCTCTGTTCTGGCTAGGTCTGTGACATTTCTCCCCTTTCGGCAGGAGACTAACATAGGAGGAGACCCCAGACGGGTTGACTCTGAAGTTAGTAAGTAGTTCCAGTCCTCTAATGCCTGTACCCGCACAGTACCCCAAACAAATTGTTCCAAACAGAGTATTACTCACCCAGCCATCCTCTGCCTCTCTCAGAGAACATATCCGCCGCTGGGGAGAGGCCCGGACTGGCCCTTCTCCCTGGAAACCTTTCTGCCGCTGGAGAGAAGACAGGGGGACTGGGCTCACTCCATCCTGCTGTTGGGGATCTGGGCCGACTGCCCAGCATCCCTGGGGTATACAGGTGGGGACTAAAGCCCCATCAACCGACACCAGATCAAGCTGCAGTTGTGAGGTGATGACTGCATTCTCTCCTTGGATCCTGATCTGCAGCTCGCGATAGACTGCCACCTCCTCACCTTGGGCCTCCACAATTGCTGCAGGTGTGGGGCAGAGGTCTTGGACCCTCTGTCCGGTTGCCAGCACTTCTGCTGGGGGTTTGCCAGGTGGTTCCTCCTCTACAGAAACGTCTATTAAATCCCCAGTCTCTGGAATTGGTAAAAGTGTGGGACAGAGGTCTTGGACCCTCTGTTCAGTTACCAGATCTTCAGCTGGAGAAGTTTGTTTTAACTCCATAGATGCTGCTGGCAGAAAATCACATGTCCCTGTCAGTGTTGTGGGAGAAAGGCCGACTACCTCTTCTCTCAAGAAGGCCGAAGCCACTGTTGGTGCTGGGCAGAGCACAGTGAACTTTGGCCCTGATAGCAGCTCTTCTGCTGGAGGCTCATCAGGTTGTTCTTCCTCAGCAGAAAAGTCTATCAAGTCCCATGTCTCTGCAACTGGTGTCTGGGGATAGAGGTTCATCATCTCCTGTCCATGGAACCCAGAAGATGCTATCATTTCTGGGCAGAGGTTAGCAGAGCTCTGCCCTGTTGTCAGCACTTCAGGTTTGGGGACGGCAATCTCCGGATTTTCCACTGCCGATTCTCTGGCATGCTGCTGAACTTGTTCTAGCAGTTTCCTGTATGCCCTTTCCAGATGCTGTTCCTTCCTTAGCAAATGGTCCAGATCAGGTTTGAGCTCTGAGACCCCTGCAAGACCGAGCATAGACTCTCTATAGTCTCTCAGGTCCTCAAGGTCAGGTTCCCCTTCATCGCCAAACATAAAAAGATCTGTAAGGTTCTCCCACAGCAATCCAGGGCCGCCAAAGTCATATCCCTCCGGAGAGCATTCTGTTGTCTCCCCTAAATATCCCTCCTCTGCGTGCCATTGCAGAGCCCGATAACGATTGTCCAGCTCTATCTCCTGCTGGACCAACCTGTCCAACTCAGTCACCCCTTGCTCCTGGGGCTGCTCTCCCAGGAATGCCATCCGCAATGCCCGTTGGTCACTGGCCCTTTGCTCTTGGGTTGGAAAGCACTTGCCCTGTTTTATACCAGCGAGACGGAGGGCTGCAATCCAGAGCTCCACCTGAATTTGCTGCCTAAGCTCCAGGTATTCATTCTCAGACACAGTCCTGGTGTATGTTGAAAGGATGATCCGCAGCAGCCCCGGGAATTCTGATGCCAGGTCCATATCTCCGCTGGGGTGACTGAAGTCTGCTATGCTGATCTTGGATCCAGTTGGAGGTTTGGATGTCCCAGACTTCAGGAAGCTTTCCCGCTGCTTGCCACCAATGTCACGGAATGTCCCACACTCCGCTTGATTGCTTCCGTCATATACCACTTCCTCCCAGTCTGTATACAGATATCCCAACCTCTCTGAGCACAAACAAGGCGACACTTGCTTGTTGCTACCAAGAACTCACTTTATTCAGAACCAGAATACAGTCTTATATACACAGGAGAAGATTACTCTAACAATACAAACGTAACCTAATTAACATGAGCTAATTATCTAATCCTTTATACAGCCTAGGTGACTGAGACATGACCTTTCGCCCAGACTTGTGGTCACCGAGCTTCACACAGTTATATCAACACAATAGCAGTCGTCCCGTCTCCTACATTGTATAGAGGACAATGTCATTAGCTCATTCAATTAACATAAACACAGGTTGATGACACCAGCATCTCCTCACAGGATGTGTCCCAACAGAATGAATCCATTGAAAATCCAGGGCCCATAATCAAAAGGCAACAGGCTTGCATACAGTCCTCTCCAACAGCCTCTGTTCTGGCTAGGTCTGTGACAGGTCGGTCTACCCGGATCTTGTGTCTAAAATCCACCAGTACCGACCTGCCAAATTTAGGGGTCTCTAGCTCAAAGTATGGGGGAGATATGGTCTTCCAAAGGGGACTGACCCATGGTGCCCACCAAGGCCGAGGGGGCAGCGAGATCGGAACCGGTCCCTTGGTGCCCCATGGCCGGTCTGAACTTTTCGCTTTACCGGTCCATATCTCCGGAACCGTAGGTCACAGGAACTTGGTAGTTGGGGGTTCATAGAGGCCCCTTAACTGCAGGTCAAATTTGAGGTCTCTGGAACGAAAGGTGCCCGAAATGACTTTTCTGAAAACCACCATGCATGCTTTGTGTCGACCTAACTTTCAAACTCAAGCATTTTTTTGGGCTCCAGAAAAGTCATCTTCTGAACCGTTTGAGCTAGGAGTCCAATTTTTGGATATGTTGTAGATCTAGATCCCATGAGCCAGCACACCAAATTTGGGGTTCCAGAGATATGAGCCCTCAAAGTCATCCGACCGGTAGACGCCAGAACCTAAATCTGAATTTTCTGAGTAGCAGAACCGGTTTTACAACCCTAGGGGTGCCGTCTTTGGGAGATGATTATGAGCCAACCGTAGGGTCTAGGAACCCCAATGTGGACCACATGTAGTGCATCATCTCCCCTACAAGTGTGCCAAGTTTGGTGTTCCAAACCCCAACAGCCGAGGAAATATCAGCCCCCCAAGTTGACTGAGTTTCCCATAGACTACAATGTTAAACGTGCGGTTTCTACCGGTTGACCTTTTGGGGTGCCCCCGACCGCCAAACGTTCCCTGGACCCCAAATTTGGCCAGTGAGTACCTGAAAAGCATCCCCACTGCCTCCCGGTGTCTGTGTATTTTTAAGACCCATAGAACTGGAGAGCGCCACGCATGTCTTTGCCGGTGTTTTGTGAGGGGTCCACTGGTCCTCAAAAGTGGATGCCATTCTGTAGAAAAGGCCTGAAATATTCAAATGAGACCTACCAGAGCCTTCTCCGGTGAACCGGGTCCGAGCTACACCATTTCAAAGTGCCATTTTCCGGTAACCGGAGAGTTCCGGTTGGGGTAACGGACCCCGGTTTGGTGTGGGGGTACCCATAGAGTGTCTCTACATCACCCCCAAGCTTTGTAATTTTGTAACCCATGGTCAGGGAGCACCGGTACCGTAAAGATGGTCAACATTGTGGCCCCAGGTAAATCCCCGGTAAAAGGTCCCCGAACCTCCACATTTTTATGAGGTGTAGCTGTGATATCTGGAAAAAAGGGGTGCAAGTTTGGTGTCGCTAGCCCATTTGGTCGTCGAATGGTTGAGCGATAAGTGAAATCCGCCACAATTTTGCCTGGTTTCCCCATAGACTCTCATGTTAAGTGAGGGGCCTACTTTGGGGAGTCGGTACCGGCCTTCCTTCGGTTGCCTGGACCCAAAATTCATGCACGTATAGCCATGGGTCTCCCCTACAAGTGTGCCTAATTTGGTGGGATTTGACCCGGTGGGTCCCCAGAAACCGTAGCTCAAATTCGCCCGTTTTTTCCCCTAGGTGGAAAAATGAAGCAAGTGGCCCATTTTGGGGAGTCAGTACTGGCTGCCCTTTGGTTCCCTGGACCCGAAATTTCTTTCACCTACAGCCATGGGTCTTCCCTATAAGTGTGCCAAGTTTGGTGGGTTTTTATTGAGTGGGTCCCCGGATACAGGAGCTCAAATCATCTCCTCTAGCCTGTCCTACACTCCTACACTTTTCTCTTCCTGTCAGCGGAAAAATGAAGCAAGGGGCTCACTTTCGGGAGTCGGTACCGGCTGCCCTTCGGTTCCCTGTACCCAAAATTTTTTCCACATGCAGCCATGGGTGTTCCCTAAAAGTGTGCCAAGTTTGGTAGGCTTTCACTAAGTGGGTCCCCGGATACAGGAGCTCAAATTATCTCCTCTAGCCTGTCCTACACTGTGCCTCTCCACTGTGTTCTGTGACTCCCGTCGGAAAATGCCTCCGACGAACTACGCATGTGCAGTCTTACGTCATGTCAGCTGATAGGGGAATCAGCTGGTGTGACGTAGTGGATGCATTATTCGATGGGAGGCACTAATCGACAAGACACCGGACCAACCAGAGGATGACAGAGATCCAAGACAGCTCTGCAATCAAGGGGCTGGAAACAATCCCCAGAGTAATAGCAAATTAAAGCCGCCTTAGTTGTACTCATCCTTTGTGGTAAAGATGAACAAAAAAAGGAAGTAAAAATACAATTAGAAAAAATAAATCAAAATAAATATAGAAGCTTGGGCATGAGAAGGAAAGAAAAAACTCTTTGAGAATTCAACACTACTGGTGAGCATAGCCCTTTTTTTGATACACCTCACTTAGTTGTTGCTAGCTTGTTGGATTGGATGCTTTGGGCTCTGCAAAGTTTATGTTGTGCAGAGGGTTCTTGCCCACCTTTTGTGCGGCCCCTCTTCCTGTCCGTCCAATTTTAGTTTCAGTTTTATTTTGTTAATTTTCATTGAACCATTTTTTCTTTATTATTATCCTTGGATTCCTTATTTTTGTATTGATATAATTTTTTCTGTCTAATTTTTTCAGACGAATGTTTTCTTAGTGTCCCCCCTTATTTTGGTTTTGAGTTTGGACTTTCCATCTCTATCCTTTAGGGTGGCTTGGAGCAACCCTATTGGAGCATCTCTTCGCTTCAGTAACAGTGATCCACCTATAAGTGTCACCTTTATTGGTTATGCCCCTGTAGATGGACAATCGTCCGAAACATGTCGGGTTGCTGACTGCTGTTACTCTGTTACCACGCTAATTTCCAATTCTATTTTTATTCAACTTGTGATCACTTGTTCAACTTTTTTATCTGATGCTTGTGAAACATCTGCTGTGCCGCTGATGATTTCAAATAAACCTGCTTTTATCGGTTCATGCACCATGTGGAGATTCCCTTTTTTTTCCCTATGTGGATGACATTGTGACGTGGTGAGAACTACATCCTTTCGGCCACTAGTGTATTGGGAGAGGTGAATCCATCCATCCATCCGATGACCTACAGTCTACTTCGTCTCTGAAGTCGCTGAAGTCGCTGTGTATGCAGTTTCTGTCTCCGAAGTCGCTGTGTATGCAGTTTCCAGTATTGTCCATTGGCACGCCTCACCGAGTTTCCAGTGAACATCCATAGGATCATCTGGATCCACAAGTCCTTATGACACCCCGCCGTACGGTGAGAGTGTCCATCCTTTCTGGTAAGCGCATCCACCTTACTATTTCTATATGAAATCTGTATGCAGGAAGATTGCCCACCAGATGTAACAATCACTACGGGATCTCATCAGTGCGACAGTTTGCACAGCGTTATCGCTAGAATTTTTTATGTATGGACTTTATTCCTTTATATACTACTTTACACTGCTGTGATGTAGGGTGATATATATTATTCTAATTAGATGATTCATGTGTGTAGACACTGCACTTATAATTTGTTGTTTATTTTCACTTATATTTTTTTGAATCACCATCACATTTTTTCGGATGAACATCCTTATTACCTATGAAAGGTGATATGTTTGATTATATGTTTGTATAATCGCTGAAAACTCATGTTTGATTACACATTTGTTTAACCACAGAAAAACGCATGGTTAATGACACTTAGCGCTGCATTTATTTATTTATCACATTTTGTATACGGTTATCATACTGGTGATGCTGGCTGCTGATTTATGCCCCGTACACACGGTCGGACATTGATCGGACATTCCGACAACAAAATCCTCGGATTTTTTCCTACGGATGTTGGCTCAAACTTGTTTTGCCTACACATGGTCGCACAAAGTTGTCGGAATTTCCGATCGCCAAGAACGCGGTGACGTCAAGCACGTACGACGAGACTAGAAAAGGCCGGTTCAGAACCAAGCGCGGCACCCTTTGGGCTCCTTTTGCTAATCTCGTGTTAGTAAAAGTTTGGTGAGAGACGATTCACGCTTTTTCAGACTCGTGGCTTTCAGATCGTTTTCTGCCGTTCAGTTTGTGCTTGTGGGTTTGTATCTGCTCCTCAGTGCGTGCAGTCAGTTCGTATCGGAGTTTTCTGTGCGATCTTGTCCGCTCGTTGCTGTTTTTCAGGTCGCTCTTCACAGGCCTTGCTGTTCTTCAGTGCGTTCTGTTACTTCGTTCTGAGCAGCCGACCGTTTTCTAGCCATGTTTCGTATGCGTTACTCCTCGTACAGTTCGTGCTGTGCGGGGGCTTGGTGTTGGGGTCCTGACCTTGACACAAGTCCAGTCCATGAACAGGGTGGGGAGGAGTTAATGGACCAAGAATTGGTTGCTTCAGCGTGACCAGTTCTGTCATATGCCTTTGCTCCGTGAGATCCGTGAGAAGAATCCTGAGGATTTCAGGAACTTTCTCAGGATGACGGACCCCGTATTTCACCGTTTGTTGGCTTCGCTGACCCCCTATATCAGCAGGCAGGATACCTGCATGAGGCAAGCCATCACTCCAGAGCAGAGGTTGGTTGCTACCCTGCGGTATTTGGCCACAGGGAGAAGCCTGCAGGACCTCAAGTTCTCGACAGGCATCTCCCCCCAGGCTCTTCTTCGTGGACATTTACTGCTTGTGTTTGTTTTAGCTGACCCTGACAGAAATGTGTGGAGTGCAGAAAATGTCGTGATTGTGTAACCTTATACAAAGCACTGTTGGCTGTTATTTACTAAATGCAAAGACACTTTTCACTACAAGTGCACTTGCAACTGCACTGAAACTGCATTTGTAGTGCAAAGTGGATTAGCCCTTAGGAAATTACCCCCATTTTCTCATAAAACAACAATTACATCACCCCAAAAGTGTTGTAGCGTGAGACAATAATCCACACATTCTTGATGAACAATCTTTTTAATACCAGCACAATCACATGTGCATTTACCAAAGGTTTTTCTGACAAACCGACATGTTTGTTGTATAACATATTTTGTGGTGTCATTATCCAAAATCAAAATGTGCATTTTATAGAAAACAGGCCTGTGTAAAACCCACAAGAAAGACACAAATCTTGATCTTACAAAGTTCACATTTGGTAGAACTTGAAGGCAATATCAGACATGAGTATTTAGGAACTGTGTTTGATATTGCGTTCAGATGGGGGGAAATCACCCCTGGAAAAGCCAAATTTGGAAGATGCACACAAATTTCCCAATGTCAACATGTGCGACCTGCCATCACGGGGGATCAAGGGATGTGTTTTGGGGGAGAAAGCCCTTCCTCTCAGCTACTTTATTATTGAGGAAGCAGTTGCACCCCCAAAACGCGTCCATTGATCTCCCGTGATGGCAGATAGCACATGTTGGCACACTGTGTGCATCCTCCAATTTTGGCTTTGGGAAAAATCACAAAAACATTTCGCACATTGTAGCACACAAAAGAAGAAAGTGATTTGAAGGGGTTTTAAACTCGCCCCAAAACATCAATGATGTTTTTATATTTTGGAATAACATCATTGATGTTTTGCTTGATGTTTTCCAATTGTAAATTACACCCCATGATCTCCCCGATCAGGATCTGGGCACTTTCTGATGTGAAAGGATCTTCATCCACAACCTCACGATCACCTAAAAAGAGAGGAAACCCAAAATAAATTAGGTCTAAAAAAAATGCCGCCATCCATCTGTTATCTGAGCCTGTGGTCGCAGACACTCACCTGTTGTAGTGACTACTTCCACCACGTCTTCATCCTCCTGCTCATCTTGTGTTGGGGGGATTTTCCCTTCTTCCAGAGGTGGGGGGTCTGTGGTCTCCTCAGATGAGGGGTGTCCTCCGAGTCTTTTCTCCCCTATGTAAAACAAAAATGGTATAATTAGCACACAGATATTTGATGGCAGAACTATAAATAGGAAACATTGCTTGGAAGTGGGGTACAATTGTCTATTTTAGCAGAGTTCCAAGATGTCGCTTTTTTAGTGTCCTTTGTCAAGCTGCAATACTTTACCTGTTTTGTACAAGCTTCACAGATGGAGACTCCCCTATAGTATACACTGGAGCACCTGTGTGCCCCCCCTAATAAAAATGGTGTTCTGGGGTCCCACACTAGTGCTCCAGTGTCCAGATGTGAAAACAGCTGCTCAGTGTCCTCTCTTTATACACAATCTAGTTTGCATTTCATTCTAGTAACAAAGCCATCTACACAACCCAATTCTTTGAAGACAAGTATAGGGCGTCAAAATGGTGGCCAAATGCATATGGGCTAAACAATGGTATTTTATATTTGCAACGAAAAATATGTGATCCGAACGAATAATGTGCCCATGAACATGAAAGTTGCCATTTTAAACTGTACAACAGTTCCTAAAAGCACATGGAGCAGCACGAACGTAATAAACACAAGAACAATAGGAACACAGCACAACTACTTACTTTTTTGCAGCACTCTCCGGATCTTTCTGTACTGCTCATGTTCTCGTAATTTCAGGTCCGACCACCGCTTCCTGAGCTGATCTTTCGATCGTCGTACCCCGAATTTCCGTTGCAGACTCCTGACCACATTCGCCATGATCTTGGCCTTTCGGACATTGTGGTTGGGGTAAGGCCCATACTTTCCATCATAGTCGGCCTTCTTCAGGATGTCCACCATTTCCAACATCTCCCCAAAGGACATATTTGAGTCCTTAAATCTCCTTCTGGATCGGGACGCTTCAGGCTCCAGCCTTTCCTCCTCCTCCTCGTTGCTGTACTTAGCACTATCCTGCTGTCTCTCCGCAATGTGCTCTTCCTCCACTGCGCCGAACGAAAAGGGGCGGGGAATAGAATAGAAAGAACGTCAGGGGCGGGCGGAGTTATACACATGCGCAGTGTGTATAAATCGTAACGCGCGCGTCTTACGTACGATCTGTGAGCGGAGGAAGGAGCATCGGAGACGCCGATCGTGCTAACAAAGGTAGGATCTAAACTTGGGCCTATACTGCTTCGAAATTGAAGCCTATATTGTAAGAAGATTAGGGGAGTTTGGCCTGACCTTAGGGTTTGTCATGTGTTGTGTCTTGCAGAGAAAATGGATGGGTTCAACGACCACAATTTCCTGCCCCTGTTCATAGACAAGTACAGGGAGCTGCCCTGTCTGTGGCAAGTCAGACACCCCCACTATAACCACAAACAGAAGAGGCAGGCAGCGCTCGAGAAACTGCTGGAGTTGGTGAAGCCGGTGGTCCTCACAGCAACCATCCCCTATTTAAAAGCTAAAATTGGTGGCCTGAGGAGCACATATCTTAGGGAGCGCAAGAAGGTCACAGATTCCCAGAGGTCCGGAGCTGCAGCAGATGACATTTATGTCCCCAGGCTGTGGTACTATGAGAGACTGCGATTTCTGTCAGACCACACTGAAGTCAGGGAATCTCTCTCCACTCTTCCTTCCACCCTTCCTTCCATCCCAGCTGAGGCTTCTGATGTCCAACCTGGGCCTTCCAGCCAGGAAGAAGTGGAGGAGCCCAGCTGGAGTCAGGTATAGCATTCTTCTACTGATTTCTGGGCAATAAAGAAATGATGTTTACTAGATGTTATTATTGATCACTAATTGCTGATTAAAAAAAGTGTTTTACATATCAATAGACAGTAGTGGGCAAAAATAATTGGGACAAGAATACAAAATGCTGGGCTCAGAAGGATAGTCTGTTATATTTGTTAACATTGAATTTGCAGCAGTCAGGAGGTGAAAATTGTGTGTGATTGATGAAAACAATACTAAAACTATGTCCCTTTTTCATACACAGGAAGACCTCAGCCAGGAGGAGGCTGTGGAATGTGGCAGTCAGGAGGAGGCGGGGATTAGTGGCAGCCAGGAGGAGGCAGTGATTAGTGGCAGCCAGGAGGAGGCGGGGCTAAGTGTCAGCCAAGAGAAGCCTGGGACAAGTCGCAGCCTGACTGAGTCTCAGGTCCCTCCCCTCCGCCAGGAAGGCCACTCCCAGTCCTGTGCAGGATTCAGTGTACAGGCTGATCCAGGAGGCTTTGGCGTCTCTCAGAGCCTTCCCCAGTCCTGCAGAGGCCTTTGCCTGCATGACTGCCACCAAATTGCTGGGCATGCAGGAGGGCCAACGCAAGATCTCTGAGGACCTGATTTATAAAGTCCTTCGTAAGGGGGAGAGTGGGGAACTGACACCCAAGACGGATGTCATGGAGAGGGACGATCCTCTTCCTCCTCCTCCTCCTCCTCCTCCTGCTGCCACAACTCCACCACCACAGCCAAAGGCTGGAAGGAAGCGTGGAAAGAAGACCTGAGAGTGATGACCTGGGTTCAGTCTGGTCTGACAGAAGATGCAGTCTCTCGTATGACCACAGACTGGGGACACAGATGTCATCTGCTGCTTTCCAGGTCTCTGGGACTTCTGGACCAGACTGCCCTCCCTTAGATATGGACTCCTCAGGCCACCAATTTTGCTTTTAAATAATTGATGTCTGCCCTGGGGGTCCAAGGCTTCGCCCACTTCTGCAGTTTCTCCAGCGTTGCCTCCCTCTTTGTTTTTTTATAGTTGTGACCCCCTTAATAAAATATTTTTAGGTAAATTCTACTCTCCTGTGTGTGTTTTCATCCAAAAAGGACAGTTTGTTGGTGAGTATTCAGGTACATTTCTAAAGTACAATGTGAAATTAACAAGGGACAACAACACCAAACAATCTCCTCCTACAGATTAAATCGAACAACATATCAATGGTGTTGTGGGAACTTGTCACAAAAAACACACAAACATTTTCGGGAGTACAAATCAAAATCACCAAAAAAAAAAAAAGAGAAACACAAAAAAAGATTCTACATTAAAGTAAAAAAATAAATAAAACAAATATGTTGTCAGATGTGAGAAATCTAAATATATTGAGGGAATCCCGATAAATAGTAACGAAAGAAGTTTGTGAGAAGTGTGTGTGAATATGAGCATCAAAACGACTTAATTCTTGTCACATTATAAAGAAGAGAGTGCGCTGTATTAAACCATTTTTTACATTGCAGCATGACGAAAGTGCTTTATCCATTACAAACGCTAAGTTAACCAGAACGAGCTGTCCCGTGTCGGAATTTCTTCTGAGCATGCGTGGCACTTTGTGCGTCGGAACAGGCCACACACGGTCGGAATTGACGCGATCAGATTTTGTTGTCGGAAAATTTTATCTCCTGCTGTCCAACTTTGTGTGTCGGAAAATCCGATGGAAAATGTCCGATGGCGCCCACACACGGTCGGAATTTCCGACAACACGCTCCGATCGGACATTTTCCATCGGAAAATCCGACCATGTGTACGGGGCATTACACTTTTAAGAGAAAAATCTTTTTAGTAGCGCAACAATACTTTTCTTTCTTTTTTATTTTTTATGAATTTTGTGATTATTGGTCGTTCCCACACTTGTGGCATTGAGGTTCTCAAGTCCCCTTGACACGCCCTCCTCTTTGTAGGGATGTGTCATGGGTGTGTCTCAATCTTTGCCCAAGTCTGGAAGGTAGACCTAATTTCCGAATATCTTATATACCGTCTGTAGAATTATTTAAAATTCAAAAGGGTAGCTTGATCATTGGTTTTGATTTTTCTTTTTAGATTCCCCCTGCTTTGCTACCTTGGGTCTTTGTCTCTCCAAGGTGCAATTACACCCCCTTTTTTGATGTAATGTTTTTTGTATATATTTTTTTCATTGATATTGTATTTTACAATTTCAGAAATGGCAAATTGTCCCTGAGGAAGATTATATTTATTCATATTTTCAAAACGCGTCGGACTCTCATTCATGGATGATGTTCATTTGTGCAGTGGGATTTATTTGCCACTACTGTTAAACAGACCACTTAATATGTTATCTATGTAATTGTCTTTCGTTTTTTTTGTTTCAATATTTGCTTTTAAATTGTGTATATTTTATTTATTCATTTTTCTATATAATTTTCTATTCAGCTTTAATTGCCCTTAAAATCCCACCATATGAGGTTTATTTATTACAGGTGCCCCTGATTTACCCTAAAATGTGTTGACACAAATGGTGGACCTGTCCCTGGATCAAACCATTTTGGTAGTCTGTGTTTCAGATCTGTTCCCATATTACTGACACAATCAGATGTCTCCAGAATTATCTGTACTTTCTTTTTTTCCAGGGTCTCTGATGGAGGCCTAAAAGGGGCTGCTTCACTTAATCCTCTCCGCAGCGCAAACACTGATACCTAGACATTGGAGTACTCTGGTTGCTCCTACTATTAAAGAATGGGTAGTCAAACCGAATCATTTAAAGAGAATGGAGAAACTAAATACTATTCCAAATATATGGCAGTGTGGTCTCCTTGGATTGAGTTTTCAAGTTCTAACACCTTGAGATCCTTTTTAGTAGCTTCTATTCTGAAGCCTGGGTATAATCATAAAATGGCGGTCATAGGAGTATTTTTTTTCCCGTCTTTTTTCCCAGTCAGAAAAGCTCCCAAGTTGTTTCTTTTTCCCTTTTTTTCTATTCTCATTTTTTTTCTTTCTTTTCTTTTCTTTTTATGGGAAACACTGGTTTGCACACTACAGATATTTGTGATGAATATGTGGTAGTATATATTGGTTTTATTTTTAGTCTGCAAGGACTGTTTTTTTTTAATTCCATTATTTTCACACTGAGTAGGTACAACCAGTTACATATTCATTTATACAACAGTGTTAGAATCAAGCAAATGGAATACAGAAGTAAGTTTATAACCCGAGATATCAAAAACAGCAAGGTCAGAATATCTGATTACTTAAATTAGCACCATATTCACAGTTTGTGGGGATTATACCCCCACATAACACTACTGCCCAAAAATAGGACCTTGAGAGTGCTCCGGGGTCTTAGTTGCTTGGTTCGGTACTGATTCCCTGAGGTGGTAGATTTCATCACTCAGTGATAGATGAAGTTTTTTTTCCGGTAAGGATGGTAAAGGTGGGGATCTAAAAAGCTATGAAACCCAGACATGGGACCAAATGAGAAGGTAGTTGATTTTAAGATTTGCTTTGTATCTGGCCGTAGGGAAACCCATGCATGAGAATGCGTTGGACAGAGACCAATATCCCCGGGGACAGGTAAGGGATATGTCCGGATAAGGGGGGGAGGGAGGGTGAGGAAAGGAAGGGGAACAGAGAGGGGAGTAGAAGATGGGGGGTTAAGATACAAGAGAGCAAGAGTACAGAAAATATGAGAATACGAAATATAAGGAGGATTGACCTCCGCCTGAAGTGTGGAGCATGTTCATTCAGTTAGCTTGGTTGCTGGATTGCTCCATTTCCTGAAGATATGTTTCCGTGTATATAAAGTGCTGCCAGGGTCTCCAGGTTTCCCGAAAGGCCTCCTCCCTATTGTATAGGGTAGCCGTGAGATCCTCCATATCCCTTAGTTCATTAACTTTGGTGAACCACAAGGATTTCGCCGGTGGTCTCTCCGATTTCCAACACAGGGGAATGCATGCCTTTGCGGCATTCAAAAGTTGAATGGTGAGAGAGGTCTTGTATTTTTTAATGGGTCGATCTGACAGATGGAGCAGACAGGCTGCAGGGTTCCCCTCCAGGGAAACACCCGTGAGGTGACCGATTGCGCGGGCCACCCCTAGCCAGAAAGGGGCAAGTTTGGGGCATGACCAGAAAATGTGTAACATCGTCCCCTCCTCAGTACCACAACGCCAACAGAGGCTGGGAAGTTGAGGGAAGAAACGATGAAGGATGGCAGGGACCCTGTACCAGCGTGTCATGATTTTGTAACCAGTTTCTTGAACCCTGGTCGCAATTGAGGATTTCTGGGCAAAGTAAAGAATTTTTTGTCTCTGTACATCAGTGAATTGGATTCCAAGTTCCCCCTCCCATTTAGTGAGAAACGAGGGTATGTATACCTCCTCTGGTTGGGTTAGGGATGAGTATATCAGTGACAGGCAGTGTTGTATCGGCTCCCCCCGGTGGCAGATGAGCTCCAATTCAGTTAGTTTACGGGTAACCACTGGTTTCCGTAGATAGCTGCGTAGAAAATTCCGCAGCTGCAAGCTGCTCCAGAAATCTAGGGGGGGGTCTGTCGCCACCGTCCCGACGTTTAGGGAAAGTTGGCCATTGGGCTCTATGAAGTCGTGTAAATACAACCTGTTGTCTATTGCGAGTCGCTTAAATTGTGGGCTCTGCAATCCAGGTGGGAACTCCGGATTACCCAGAATTGGGACCATGGGGGACGGCTGCGGGGACACAGATGAGTGCCGAAAAGCATCTCTGACCACCGTTAAGGTGCTGCCCAGAGTAGGGTGTTCTGTGATTCCCTTGGGCAATGGTGTTGTGATCCAGGGCCAACTCTTGGCCGAACCCCCGGAGTCTTCCTCCTCCATTGCAACCTAATGTTTCGCCTCAGCATGACAATGCCAGTCCACCAACCTAGTTAGGTGGACCGCTCTGTAGTAAGCCTTAATATCCGGCAAGCCCACCCCCCCCTACTTTTCGCCAGATGGAGAAGTTGCAGTCAGACTCACGGTTTGCGGTGGGACCAGACAAATGCCCGGAACATGGAGTCAATTCGTTTGAAAAACGCTGGAGGCAGTCGGATGGGGAGAGCCTGAAGCAGGTATAACACCCTTGGCAGCAGAGTCATCTTAAGGGCACTACATCTGCCGAACCACGTCAGCGTCAGGGAGTGCCAGTGTAGGAGGTCAGTTTTAAGGCGTAGAAGTAGTGGGTCAAAATTGGCCGAGTACAATTCTGCTGGATCTGATGTGATGTCAACTCCCAAGTATCGTATAAGCTTGGTTGCCCATTTCAGTGGAAAGGACGAACGTAAACGTTGGACAACTCCTGTTTCTGCCGTTATGTTAAGGATGGAGGATTTGGTTATATTAATCTGAAACGAGGAGAGAGTACCGTATTCTTGGAGGGATTGTAACAGGTTGGGTAGAGAAACAAGTGGTTCCGTCAGAAAGAAGATGAAGTCATCCGCAAAGGCGGCTACCTTATGGGATCCCGAGGGTTTCGGGTAGCCTACAATGTCGGAGTTTGCCCTAATTGTGCACAACAGGGGTTCCAGGGACAGGATAAAGATCAGAGGGGAAAGGGGGCATCCCTGTCGTGTACCATTTCGGATATCAAAGAAGTCCGATCTCGTCTCGTTCACCCTTACCGACGCAGTAGGGCGAGTGTACAAGGAAAGTATCCACTGCAACATGGATGAGCGAAGACCTATGTGTTCTAAAGTAGCCCTGATAAAGGACCATTTGACGAGATCAAAGGCCTTCTCCGCGTCGGTAGACAGTAGGGATGAGCCGAACACCCCCCGGTTCGGTTCGCACCAGAACCTGCGAACGAACGAAAGTTTGCACGAACGTTAGAACCCCATTGACGTCTATGGGACTCGAACGTTCGAAATCAAAAGTGCTCATTTTAAAGGCTAATTTGCATGGTATTGTCCTAAAAAGGGTTTGGGGACCCGGGTCCTACCCCAGGGGACATGTATCAATGCAAAAAAAACTTTTAAAAACGGCCGTTTTTTCGGGAGCAGTGATTTTAACCACTTGCCGACCGCCTCACGCCTATATACGTGAGCAGAGCGGCACGGGCAGGCAAAATCACGTACCTAGTACGTGATTGCCTTCCCGCGGGTGGGGGGTCCGATCGGACCCCCCCCCTGTGCCAGCTGCGGTCGGCATTTGGTTGGGAGCGATTACAGACGAGGGGGAGACCATCCGATCGTGGCCCCCCCCTCGCGATCGCTCCCAGCCACTGACAAACATCCCCTGCCTCTGTATAGTACACAGAGGCAGAGGATGTGATGTCATCTCTCCTCGGCTGTCAGTTTCCGTTCCAGCGCCGAGGAGAGATGACATGTAAGTAAGTGCACAACACAAACACACACAGTAGAACATGCCAGGCATACATTACACCCCCGATCCCCCCCCGATCGCCCCCCGATCCCCCCCCCAATCACCCCCCCCCCCTGTCACAAACTGACACCAAGCAGGTTTTTTTTTTTTTTTTTTTTTTTCCTGATTACTGTATAGTGTCAGTTTGTGACAGTTAGCAGTGTTAGGCCAGTTACTGTAACCCCCCTGTAGGTCTAGGGTACCCCCCTTACCCCCCCTAATAAAGTTTTAACCCCTTGATCACCCCCCCTCACCAGTGTCGCTAAGCGATCATTTTTCTGATCGCTGTATTAGTGTCGCTGGTGACGGTAGTTAGGGACGTAAATATTTAGGTTCGCCGTCAGTGTTTTATAGCGACAGGGACCCCCATATACTATCTAATAAATGTTTTAACCCCTTGATTGCCCCCTAGTTAACCCTTTCACCACTGATCACCGTATAACCGTTACGGTTGACGCTGGTTAGTTAGTTTATTTTTTATAGTGTCAGGGCACCCGCCGTTTATTACCGAATAAAGGTTTAGCCCCCTGATCGCCCGGCGGTGATATGCGTCGCCCCAGGCAGCGTCAGATTAGCGCCAGTACCCCCCCTAATAAAGTTTTAACCCCTTGATCACCCCCTGTCGCCAGTGTCGCTAAGCGATCATTTTTCTGATCGCTGTATTAGTGTCACTGGTGACGCTAGTTAGGAACGTAAATATTTAGGTTCGCCGTCAGTGTTTTATAGCGACAGGGACCCCCATATACTATCTAATAAATGTTTTAACCCCTTGATTGCCCCCTAGTTAACCCTTTCACCACTGATCACCGTATAACTGTTACGGGTGACGCTGGTTAGTTAGTTTATTTTTTATAGTGTCAGGGCACCCGCCGTTTATTACCGAATAAAGGTTTAGCCCCCTGATCGCCCGGCGGTGATATGCGTTGCCCCAGGCAGCGTCAGATTAGCGCCAGTACCGCGAACACCCACGCACGCACCGTACACGCACCATACACCTCCCTTAGTGGTATAGTATCTGATCGGATCAATATCTGATCCGATCAGATCTATACTAGCGTCCCCAGCAGTTTAGGGTTCCCAAAAACGCAGTGTTAGCGGGATCAGCCCAGATACCTGCTAGCACCTGCGTTTTGCCCCTCCGCCCGGCCCAGCCCAGCCCACCCAAGTGCAGTATCGATCGATCACTGTCACTTACAAAACACTAAACGCATAACTGCAGCGTTCGCAGAGTCAGGCCTGATCCCTGCGATCGCTAACAGTTTTTTTGGTAGCATTTTGGTGAACTGGCAAGCACCAGCCCCAGGCAGCGTCAGGTTAGCGCCAGTACCGCTAACACCCACGCACGCAGCGTACACCTCCCTTAGTGGTATAGTATCTGAACAGATCAATATCTGATCCGATCAGATCTATACTAGCGTCCCCAGCAGTTTAGGGTTCCCAAAAACGCAGTGTTAGCGGGATCAGCCCAGATACCTGCTAGCACCTGCGTTTTGCCCCTCCGCCCGGCCCGGCCCAGCCCACCCAAGTGCAGTATCGATCGATCACTGTCACTTACAAAACTCTAAACGCATAACTGCAGCGTTCGCAGAGTCAGGCCTGATCCCTGCGATCGCTAACAGTTTTTTTTGTAGCGTCTTGGTGAACTGGCAAGCACCAGAGGCCTAGTACACCCCGGTCGTAGCCAAACCAGCACTGCAGTAACACTTGGTGACGTGGCGAGTCCCATAAGTGCAGTTCAAGCTGGTGAGGTGGCAAGCACAAGTAGTGTCCCGCTGCCACCAAAAAGACAAACACAGGCCCGTCATGCCCATAGTGCCCTTCCTGCTGCATTCGCCAATCCTAATTGGGAACCCACCGCTTCTGCAGCGCCCGTACTTCCCCCATTCACATCCCCAACCAAATGCAGTCGGCTGCATGAGAGGCATTTTCTTTATGTCCTCCCGAGTACCCCTACCCAGCGAACCCCCCCAAAAAAGATGTCGTGTCTGCAGCAAGCGCGGATATAGGCGTGACACCCGCTATTATTGTCCCTCCTGTCCTGACAATCCTGGTCTTTGCATTGGTGAATGTTTTGAACGCTACCATGCACTAGTTGAGTATTAGCGTAGGGTACAGCATTGCACAGACTAGGCACACTTTCACAGGGTCTCCCGAGATGCCATCGCATTTTGAGAGACCCGAACCTGGAACCGGTTACAGTTATTATAGTTAGTTACAAAAAAAAGTGTAAAAAAAAAAAAAACACAAACAAAAATATAAAATAAAAATAGTTGTCGTTTTATTGTTCTCTCTCTCTCTATTCTCTCTCTATTGTTCTGCTCTTTTTTACTGTATTCTATTCTGCAATGTTTTATTGTTATTATGTTTTATCATGTTTGCTTTTCAGGTATGCAATTTTTTATACCTTACCGTTTACTGTGCTTTATTGTTAACCATTTTTTGTCTTCAGGTATGCCATTCACGACTTTGAGTGGTTATACCAGAATGATGCCTGCAGGTTTAGGTATCATCTTGGTATCATTCTTTTCAGCCAGCGGTCGGCTTTCATGTAAAAGCAATCCTAGTGGCTAATTAGCCTCTAGACTGCTTTTACAAGCAGTGGGAGGGAATGCCCCCCCCCCCAACATCTTCCGTGTTTTTCTCTGGCTCTCCTGTCTCAACAGGGAACCTGAAAATGCAGCCGGTGATTCAGCCAGCTGACCATAGAGCTGATCAGAGACCAGAGTGGCTCCAAACATCTCTATGACCTAAGAAACCGGAAGCTACGAGCATTTTATGACGTAGATTTCGCCGGATGTAAACAGCGCCATTGGGAAATTGGGAAAGCATTTTATCACACCGATCTTGGTGTGATCAGATGCTTTGAGGGCAGAGGAGAAATCTAGGGTCTAATAGACCCCAATTTTTGCAAAAAAGAGTACCTGTCACTACCTATTGCTATCATAGGGGATATTTACATTCCCTGAGATAACAATAAAAATGATTTAAAAAAAAAAAAAAATGAAAGGAACAGTTTAAAAATAAGATAAAAAAATAATAATAATAAAGAAAAAAAAAAAAAAAAAAAAAAAAAGCACCCCTGTCCCCCCTGCTCTCGCGCTAAGGTGAACGCAAGCGTTGGTCTGGCGTCAAATGTAAACAGCAATTGCACCATGCATGTGAGGTATCGCCGCGAAGGTCAGATCGAGGGCAGTAATTTTAGCAGTAGACCTCCTCTGTAAATCTAAAGTGGTAACCTGTAAAGGCTTTTAAAGGCTTTTAAAAATGTATTTAGTTTGTCGCCACTGCACGTTTGTGCGCAATTTTAAAGCATGTCATGTTTGGTATCTATGTACTCGGCCTAAGATCATCTTTTTTATTTCATCAAACATTTGGGCAATATAGTGTGTTTTAGTGCATTAAAATGTAAAAAAGTGTGTTTTTTCCCCAAAAAATGCGTTTGAAAAATCGCTGCGCAAATACTGTGTGAAAAAAAAAAATGAAACACCCACCATTTTAATCTGTAGGGCATTTGCTTTAAAAAAAATATATAATGTTTGGGGGTTCAAAGTAATTTTCTTGCAAAAAAAAATTATTTTTTTATGTAAACAATAAGTGTCAGAAAGGGCTTTGTCTTCAAGTGGTTAGAAGAGTGGGTGATGTGTGACATAAGCTTCTAGATGTTGTGCATAAAATGCCAGGACAGTTCAAACCCCCCCCAAATGACCCCATTTTGGAAAGTAGACACCCCAAGCTATTTGCTGAGAGTCATGTTGAGTCCATGGAATAATTTATATTGTGACACAAGTTGCGGGAAAGAGACAATTTTTTATTTTTTTTATTTTTTTTTGCGCAAAGTTGTCACTAAATGATATATTGCTCAAACATGCCATGGGAATATGTGAAATTACACCCCAAAATACATTCTGCTGCTTCTCCTGAGTACGGGGATACCACATGTGTGAGACTTTTTGGGAGCCTAGCCGCGTACGGGACCCCGAAAACCAAGCACCGCCTTCAGGCTTTCTAAGGCCGTAAATTTTTGATTTCACTCTTCACCGCCTTTCACAGTTTCGGGGGCCATGGAATGCCCAGGTGGCAAAAAAACCCCCCAAATGACCCCATTTTGGAAAGTAGACACCCCAAGCTATTTGATGAGAGGTATAGTGAGTATTTTGCAGACCTCACTTTTTGTCACAAAGTTTTGAAAATTGAAAAAAGAAAAAAAAAATTTTTTTTTCTCGTCTTTCTTTATTTTCAAAAACAAATGAGAGCTGCAAAATACTCACCATGCCTCTCAGCAAATAGCTTGGGGTGTCTACTTTCCAAAATGGGGTCATTTGGGGGGGGGTTGTGCCACCTGGGCATTCCATGGCCTCCGAAACTGTGATAGGCAGTGAGGAGTAAAATCAAAAATGTACGCCCTTAGAAATCCTGAAGGCGGTGCTTGGTTTTCGGGGTCCCGTACGCGGCTAGGCTCCTAAAAAGTCCCACACATGTGGTATCCCCGTACTCAGGAGAAGCAGCTAAATGTATTTTGGGGTGCAAGTCCACATATGCCCATGGCCTGTGTGAGCAATATATCATTTAGTGACAACTTTGTGCAAAGAAAAAAAAAAAAAAAAAAAAAAATTGTCACTTTCCCGCAACTTGTGTCAAAATATAAAACATTCCATGGACTCAACATGCCTCAAAGCAAATAGCTTGGGGTGTCTACTTTCCAAAATGGGGTCATTTGGGGGGGGTTTATGTCATCTGGGCATTTTATGGCCTTCAAAACCGTGATAGGTAGTGAGGAGTAAAATCAAAAATGTACGCCCTTAGAAATCCTGAAGGCGGTGCTTGGTTTTCGGGGCCCCGTACGCGGCTAGGCTCCCAAAAAGTCCCACACATGTGGTATCCCCGTACTCAGGAGAAGCAGCTAAATGTATTTTGGGGTGCAATTCCACATATGCCCATGGCCTGTGTGAGCAATATATCATTTAGTGACAACTTTTTGTAATTTTTTTTTTTTTTTTTGTCATTATTCAATCACTTGGGACAAAAAAAATGAATATTCAATGGGCTCAACATGCCTCTCAGCAAATTCCTTGGGGTGTCTACTTTCCAAAATGGGGTCATTTGTGGGGGTTTTGTACTGCCCTGCCATTTTAGCACCTCAAGAATCGACATAGGCAGTCATAAATTAAAGGCTGTGTAAATTCCAGAAAATGTACCCTAGTTTGTAGACGCTATAACTTTTGCGCAAACCAATAAATATACACTTATTGACATTTTTTTTACCAAAGACATGTGGCCGAATACATTTTGGCCTAAATGTATGACTAAAATTGAGTTTATTGGATTTTTTTTAGAACAAAAAGTAGAAAATATCATTTTTTTTCAAAATTTTCGGTCTTTTTCCGTGTATAGCGCAAAAAATAAAAACGGCAGAGGTGATCAAATACCATCAAAAGAAAGCTCTATTTGTGGGAAGAAAAGGACGCAAATTTCGTTTGGGTACAGCATTGCATGACCGCGCAATTAGCAGTTAAAGCGACGCAGTGCCGAATTGTAAAAAGTGCTCTGGTCAGGAAGGGGGTAAATCCTTCCGGGGCTGAAGTGGTTAATGATGCTTAAAGTAAAAAAAAAAAAAAGTGAAATATTCCTTTAAATATCGTACCTGGGGGGTGTCTATAGTATGCCTGTAAAGTGACGCGTGTTTCCCGTGTTTAGAACAGTCCCTGCACCAAATGTCATTTTTAAAGGAAAAAATCTCATTTAAAACTGCTTGCGGGTTTAATGTCGGGTCATGGCAATATGGATGAAAATCAGTGAGACAAACGGCATGGGTACCCCCCAGTCCATTACCAGGCCCTTTGGGTCTTGTATGGATATTAAGGGGAACCCCGCACCCATATTAATATAAGGAAAGGCCCTATATACTCTGAACAGCAGTATACAGGCGGTGCAAACAAGACAGGGACTGTAGGTTTGTTGTTAAGTAGAATCTCTTTGTAATTTTGAACGGGTACATTTTTAACGTGTTTAGCTACAGCCAAAAAATCTTTTTTAAGCTTTTTGGAAAACATAGGGAAGGGTTATCACCCCTGTGACATTTGTTTTGCTGTCTTTCCTCCTCTTCAGAAGATTTCACCTCACTTTTTGTCCCAATGAAAAATGTTTTTTGAAAATTTGGGTTTTTTTGTAGAACAAGGATTGGAAAGCATCAGTGGAAAGGAGAAATTGTTTTCCCATATTAACTCTTACAGGAGAGAATTTCCCTTCCTAGGGGTAGATCTCATCTCACTTCCTGTTGTCTCCTTCCGTTTGCAAGTAGGAGTCGTTCATAAGTTAGATGTTTGAAAGTAGGGTCCTGCCCTATATACGCAGCAGAAATTTGGGCCTTAGGTTTTGCTGTGGCCACAACACTGTAAGCCCTCACAGGGCCCTGCTGTGAAATATTAGATCAAGAATTGTAATTACATGCCCCTGTTGAACAGGAGCTGAAAAATTAGGCCTTAGGCACTGGTGCTGGTGCCACAACACTGCAACCCCTCACAGACACTCTAGTTGGAACGCAGGAACGAGCCCTGCTGCAAATTATTGCATCAAAAATTGTAATTACACACCCCTGTTAGACAGGGGCAGAAAAATTGGGCCTTAGGCACTGGTGCTGGTGCCACAACACTGCAACCCCTCACAGACACTCTAGTTGGAATGCAGGAACGAGCCCTGCTGCAAAGTATTGCATCAAAAATTGTAATTACACGCCCCTGTTAGACAGGGGCAGAAAAATTGGGCCTTAGGCACTGGTGCTGGTGCCACAACACTGCAACCCCTCACAGACACTCTAGTTGGAATGCAGGAACGAGCCCTGCTGCAAAGTATTACATCAAAAATTGTAATTACACGCCCCTGTTAAACAGGGGCTGAAAAATTGTGCCTTAGGCACTGGTGGTGGCGCCCAGAACCAAAAATGTTCTTACAAGCTATCAGCGTGATGATTGAGGAGGAAGAGGATAATTACTCAGGGATAGTCACTCAGCATCAGCATAGGCAGTCTTTGAAGGGATCTGAGATTTCAAAAAAAATTATTCGGTTACATCAGCATCAGGTGCTTGGTAGCTGATGGTGATCCAAGACTGATTCATTTTTATGAAGGTCAGCCGATCGACCGAGTCGGTGGACAGACGCACCCTGTGATCGGTTACCACGCCTCCAGCAGCACTGAATGTGCGTTCCGAAAGAACGCTGGATGCAGGACAGGCCAGTAGCTCAATTGCATCCTGTGCAAGCTCTGGCCAGTGATCCATCCTCAAGACCCAGTAACCCAGAGGATTTTCGGTGGGAAAGGTGTCCAAGTCTGATCTTGCCCCTAGGTATTCCTGCACCATGTAAAACAGACGCTGGCGATGGTTGCTGGAACCGATCATACCTTGGGGCTGCGGACCAAAAAATTGTCTGAACGCATCGGTCAGACAGCCACCTTCTCCACCGCTCCTTCTTTGACTGACCGAAGCCTCAGCAACACGTTGTCCAGAAACAGGAGTTTGTAACCTCCCAGTCTCTGGGAACGCATTGCACAGACCTTTCTGCAAGGCCTCCCGAAGATTAGGGATGAGCTTTGAGTTCGAGTCGAACTCATGTTCTACTCGAACATTGGCTGTTCGCAAGTTCGCCGAACAGCGAACAATTTGGGGTGTTCGCGGCAAATTCGAATGCCGCGGAACACCCTTTAAAAGTCTATGGGAGAAATCAAAAGTGCTAATTTTAAAGGCTTATATGCAAGTTATTGTCATAAAAAGTGTTTGGGGACCCGGGTCCTGCCCCAGGGGACATGGATCAATGCAAAAAAAAGTTTTAAAAACGGACGTTTTTTCAGGAGCAGTGATTTTATTAATGCTTAAAGTCAAACAATAAAAGTGTAATATCCCTTTAAATTTAGTACCTGGGGGGTGTCTATAGTATGCCTGTAAAGGGGCGCATGTTTCCTGTGTTTAGAACAGTCTGACAGCAAAATGACATTTGGAAGGAAAAAACACATTTAAAACTACCCGCGGCTATTGCATTACCGACAATACACATAGAAGTTCATTGATAAAAACGGCATGGGAATTCCCCACAGGGCAACCCCGAACCAAAAAAAAAAATGATGTGGGGGTCCACCTAAATTCCATACAAGGCCCTTCAGGTCTGGTATGGATATTAAGGGGAACCCCAGCCAAAATTTAAAAAAAAAATTGACGTGGGGTTCCCCCTAAATTCCATACCACACCCTTCAGGTCTGGTATGGATTTTAAGGGGAACCCCGCGCCAAAAAAAAAAAAAACGGCGTGGGGACCCCCCAAAAATCCTTACCAGACTCTTATCCGAGCACGCAACCTGGCAGGCCGCAGGAAAAGAGGGGGGGACGAGAGTGTGGCCCCCCCCTCCTGAACCGTACCAGGCCACATGCCCTCAACATTGGGAGGGTGCTTTGGGGTAGCCCCCCAAAACACCTTGTCCCCATGTTGATGAAGACAAGGGCCTCATCCCCACAACCCTGGCCGGTGGTTGTGGGGGTCTGCGGGCGGGGGGCTTATCGGAATCTGGAAGCCCCCTTTAACAAGGGGACCCCCAGATCCCGGCCCCCCCCTGTGTGAAATGGTAAGGGGGTACTAACCCCTACCATTTCACTAAAAAACTGTCAAAAATGTTAAAAATGACAAGAGACAGTTTTTGACAATTCCTTTTTTTACATGCTTCTTCTTTCTCCTTCATCTTCTTCTGGTTCTTCTGGCTCTTTTGGTTCTTCCTCCGGCGTTCTCGTCCAGCATCTCCTCCGCGGCGTCTTCTATCTTCTTCTCCTCGGGCCGCTCCGCACCCATGGCATGGGGGGGAGGCTCCCGCTCTTCTCTTCATCTTCTTCTCTTCTTAATCTTCTTCTTCATCTTCTTCTTCTCTTCTTCCTTCTTCTCTTCTTCATTTCTTCTCCAGGCCGCTCCGCAGCCATGCTGGCATGGTGGGAGGCTCCCGCTGTGTGACGGCGTCTCTTCGTCTGACGGTTCTTAAATAACGGGGGGCGGGGCCATCCGGTGACCCCGCCCCCCTCTGACGCACGGTGACTTGACGGGACTTCCCTGTGACGTCACGGGGAATGCCACAGGGAAGTTCCGTCATGTCCTGTGCGTCAGAGGGGGGCGGGGTCACCGGGTGGCCCCGCCCCCCGTTATTTAAGAACCGTCAGGCGAAGAGACGCCGTCACACAGCGGGAGCCTCCCACCATGCCAGCATGGCTGCAGAGTGGCCCGGAGAAGAAATGAAGAAGAGAAGAAGGAAGAAGAGAAGAAGAATAAGAAGATGAAGAAGAAGATGAAGAAGAGAAGAAGATGAAGAGAAGAGCGGGAGCCTCCCCCCCCATGCCATGGGTGCGGAGCGGCCCGAGGAGAAGAAGATAGAAGACGCCGCGGAGGAGATGCTGGACGAGAACGCCGGAGGAAGAACCAGAAGAGCCAGAAGAACCAGAAGAAGATGAAGGAAGAAAGAAGAAGCATTTAAATAATGGAATTGTCAAAAACTGTCTCTTGTCATTAACATTTTTGACAGTTTTTTAGTGAAATGGTAGGGGTAAGTACCCCCTTACCATTTCACACAGGGGGGGGGCCGGGATCTGGGGGTCCACTTGTTAAAGGGGGCTTCCAGATTCCGATAAGCCCCCCGCCCGCAGACCCCCACAACCACCGGCCAGGGTTGTGGGGATGAGGCCCTTGTCTTCATCAACATGGGGACAAGGTGTTTTGGGGGGCTACCCCAAAGCACCCTCCCAATGTTGAGGGCATGTGGCCTGGTACGGTTCAGGAGAGGGGGGGGCCGCACTCTCGTCCCCCCCTCTTTTCCTGCGGCCTGCCAGGTTGCGTGCTCGGATAAGGGTCTGGTATGGATTTTTGGGGGGACCCCACGCCGTTTTTTTTTTTTTTTTTGGCGCGGGGTTCCCCTTAAAATCCATACCAGACCTGAAGGGTCTGGTATGGAATTTAGGGGGAACCCCACGTCAATTTTTTTTTTTAATTTTGGCTGGGGTTCCCCTTAATATCCATACCAGACCTGAAGGGCCTTGTATGGAATTTAGGGGGACTCCCACATCATTTTTTTTTTTTAATTTTGGTTCGGGGTTGCCCTGTGGGGAATTCCCATGCCGTTTTTATCAATAAACTTCTATGTGTATTGTCGGCAATGCAATAGCCGCGGTAGTTTTAAATGTGTTTTTTCCTTCAAAATGTCATTTTGCTGTCAGACTGTTCTAAACACGGGAAACATGCGCCCCTTTACAGGCATACTATAGACACCCCCCAGGTATGAAATTTAAAGGGATATTACACTTTTATTGTTTGACTTTAAGCATTATTAAAATCACTGCTCCTGAAAAAACGGCCATTTTTAAAACCCAGGTCCCCAAACACTTTTATTGACAATAACTTGCATATTAGCCTTTAAAATTAGCACTTTTGATTATTCATGTTCGTGTCCCATAGACTTTAACGGTGTTCGCGTGTTTGAACGAATTTTTTTCCTGTTCGCATGTTCTGGTGCGAACCGAACAGGGGGGTGTTCGGCTCATCCCTACCGAAGATGTTTCATCCTCTGCTCCCTCTGCGATGGCAAGATAAGGTCCACAACCTTACCCTTGTAACGTGGATCAAGGTGGGTTGCCAGCCAGTATTGGTCCTTCTCCTTGATACCACGAATACGAGGATCCTTACGCAGGCTTTGCAGGATCAGGGAGGTCATGCAGCGTAGGTTTGCTGAGGCATTCGGTCCGGAGTCCTCTGGGTCACTAAGGACAACAACGTCCGCAGCCACCTCCTCCCAGCCACGTACAAGTCCATGTGTTTCTTGGGACTGATCCCTTAAAGACTGCTGCTGATGCTGAGTGCCAGGCTCCACCTCCATACTGACACAATCTTCCTCCTCCTCCTCCTCCTCATCCTCTTCCTGTGTGATCGGCGGGCACGCAGGAACACTGTCTGGATAAAGGGGGCCTTGAGAGCTAAGGAAGTCCTCCTCTTCCTGCCTCTGTTCTGCCTCAAGTGCCCTGTCCATTATTCCACGCAGCGTGTGCTCCAACAGGTGGACAAGGGGGACAGTGTCACTGATGCATGCACTGTCACTGCTCACCATCCTCGTGGCCTCCTCGAATGGTGACAGGACAGTGCATGCATCCCTGATCATGGCCCACTGGCGTGGGGAAAAAAAAACAAGCTCCCCTGACCCTGTCCTGGTGCCATAGTCGCACAGGTACTCATTGATGGCCGTCTGCTGCGTGTGCAGCCGCTGCAGCATGGCCAACGTTGAGTTCCACCTGGTGGGCATGTCACAGATTAGGCGGTTCTTGGGCAGGTTAAACTCCTTTTGGAGGTCCGTCAGCCGAGCACTGGCATTATATGACCGGCGGAAATGCAAACAGACTTTCCTGGCCTGCCTAAGGACATCCTGTAAGCCCAGGTACCTGCCCAAGAACCGCTGCACCACCAAGTTAAGGACGTAAGCCAAACAGGGCACATGGGTCATTTGTCCCTGTCGGAGGGCAGAGAGGAGGTTGGTGCCATTGTCGCAAACCACCATTCCTGCCTTAAGTTGGCGTGGCGTCAACCACCTCTGAACCTGCCCCTGCAGAGCTGACAGAACCTCTGCCCCAGTGTGGCTCCTGTCCCCCAAGCACACCAGCTCAAGCACCGCATGGCATCTTTTGGCCTGCGTACTTGCGTAGCCCCTTGAACGACTACGGAGCACTGCTGGTTCCGAGGAAGAGGCCATGGAGGAAGAAGAAGAGGAGGGGGTGGAGGAGAGAGGTGTGTCACAATCAGCATTTTGGAGGCGTGGTGGCGGAACAACCTCCAACACTACTGCACCTTGTCCTGCATCCTTCCCAGCTGCCAGCAGAGTCACCCAATGCGCCGTGAAACTTAGGTAACGTCCCTGTCCATGCCTGCTGGACCATGAGTCAGCGGTAATATGCACCTTACCGCTGACCGCCCTGTCCAGCGAGGCATGGACATTGCCTTCCACATGCCGGTAGAGAGCCGGAATCGCCTTCCGTGAGAAAAAGTGGCGTTTGGGTACCTGCCACTGAGGAACCGCACATTCCACAAACTCACGGAAGGGGGCAGAGTCTACCAACTGAAAAGGCAGCAGTTGAAGTGCTAGCAATTTTGCCAAGCTAGCATTCAACCGTTGGGCATGTGGATGGCTGGGAGCAAACTTTTTTCGGCGGTGCAGCAGCTGGGGCAGGGAAATTTGCCTGGTACAATCTGACGTCGGTGTACCAAAAGCAGATTGCCCACAAGTACTTGGCTGTGACACACCTAATTCTACACCTTCATTCCTCTCACTGCAGGTCTCAGAGAGGACTGGAGGTCTAGTGGGGTTGGAAATCTCAGCTGATGAGGAGCAAGGAGAGATCCTCTTTGTTCTTTGGTGTGGGTCTTTTAGATACACTTGCCAACGAACTGCATGGCAGGTCAACATATGTCTGGGCAAGCATGTGGTACCCAAACGGGAGATGTTTTGGCCACGCGAGATACGCTTGAGACATATGTTGCAAATAGCAGCGGTGCGATCTGATGCACTCGTCTCAAAAAAGGCCCACACCAAAGAACTTTTTGAATAACGCGCAGAGACTGCAGCGCCCTGCACATGTGGAGCTTTGGGGTGTGATGCAGTCAATGTGCTGCCCTTAGGCTGGCCCCTGGAGGGCATCCTGCCTCGTTGGTGATGTGCCGCCTCCTCCTCCTCCTCCTCCTCCTCTTCTCTCCTATCAGGCACCCACGTTGAGTCAGTGACCTCATCATCCCCTCCCTCCTCATCACTGGAGCAAACCTGGCAGTATGCTGCAGCAGAGGGAGCATGACTGCCAGATTGCTGTCCTTCTTGGGCACCCCCTCTGTCCGTGCTCATGTTACTGCCTTCATCGAGCTCAGTATCATCATCAGAGCCTTGCAAACGCTGGGCATCCTCCTGGAGCATGTACCCAACACTGTGGTCAAACAGTTCGAGGGAATCCTCAGGAGGACATGGTGGAGCTAGGGAAGGAGTCACTGATGACATTGAGCTGAGGGAAGAGGCCGCTGCTTTGCCAGACAAAGCACCCTGGGCATGGGTGAGAGAGGATGAGGAGGATGAGGACGGCTTGGTCATCCACTCGACCAAGTCTTCCGCATGTTGCGGCTCAACACGGCCAGCTGCCGAAAAAAAGGCCAAGTGTGTCCCATGGCCACGTGCTGATGAGGATGCACCGTCTCCACGACCAGCACTAGACACAGAGCCTGCTTGCCCTCTCTTATTGGCTTGTGACTGTCTGCCTCTCCTTCTTGGCCTTCCAGACATACTAATGGCCTGTAGCTGCACTAAGCTGGGATAGAACACCAGTAATTTTCTTCAGGTAGCTTTATATACTGTAACCAGACAAGCCTGCCTGTCAGTAGGAAGATAACAGGAACGGATCTAGCTGAACACTGTGAGCAGGACGCACTGTACTAAATGTAAATAGTCTAGCTGCCTGACCGTGGTACTAATAGGATCAAATAGAACACCAGTAATTTTCTTCAGGTAGCTTTATATACTGTAACCAGACAAGCCTGCCTGTCAGTAGGAAGATAACAGGAACGGATCTAGCTGAACACTGTGAGCAGGACGCACTGTACTAAATGTAAATAGTCTAGCTGCCTGACCGTGGTACTAATAGGATCAAACAGAACACCAGTAATTTTCTTCAGGTAGCTTTATATACTGTAACCAGACAAGCCTGCCTGTCAGTAGGAAGATAACAGGAACGGATCTAGCTGAACACTGTGAGCAGGACGCACTGTACTAAATGTAAATAGTCTAACTGCCTGACCGTGGTACTAATAGGATCAAATAGAACACCAGAAATTTTCTTCAGGTAGCTTTATATACTGTAACCAGACAAGCCTGCCTGTCAGTAGGAAGATAACAGGAACGGATCTAGCTGAACACTGTGAGCAGGACGCACTGTACTAAATGTAAATAGTCTAGCTGCCTGACCGTGGTACTAATAGGATCAAACAGAACACCAGTAATTTTCTTCAGGTAGCTTTATATACTGTAACCAGACAAGCCTGCCTGTCAGTAGGAAGATAACAGGAACGGATCTAGCTGAACACTGTGAGCAGGACGCACTGTACTAAATGTAAATAGTCTAACTGCCTGACCGTGGTACTAATAGGATCAAATAGAACACCAGTAATTTTCTTCAGGTAGCTTTATATACTGTAACCAGACAAGCCTGGCTGTCAGTAGGAAGATAACAGGAACGGATCTAGCTGAACACTGTGAGCAGGACGCACTGTACTAAATGTAAATAGTCTAGCTGCCTGACCGTGGTACTAATAGGATTAAATAGAACACCAGTAATTTTCTTCAGGTAGCTTTGTATACTGTAACCAGACAAGCCTGCCTGTCAGTAGGAAGATAACAGGAACGGATCTAGCTGAACACTGTGAGCAGGACGCACTGCACTAAATGTAAATAGTCTAGAATTTAACAGGAACGGATCTAGCTGAACACTGTGAGCAGGACGCACTGCACTAAATGTAAATAGTCTAGAAGATAACAGGAACGGATCTAGCTGAACACTGTGAGCAGGACGCACTGCACTAAATGTAAATAGTCTAGAAGATAACAGGAACGGATCTAGCTGAACACTGTGAGCAGGACGCACTGCACTAAATGTAAATCGTCTAGAAGATAACAGGAACGGATCTAGCTAAACTGAATACAGTGTATATATATATATATGCAACACCTGGGATGCATATATATACACAATACACTGTAAGTGCAGCTAACTGACTGACTGTTCTTCCTAATCTATCTAACTCAAATCAAATGACACTGTCTGTCTCTCTCTCTCTCTCTCAATGAACGCCAGAACACACACTACACAGGGCCGCCGTGCAGGCGGCCTTATATAGTGTGGGGCGTGTACTAAATCCCCTGAGCCATAATTGGCCAAAGCCTCCTTGGCTTTGGCCAATTACAGCTCTCTGTTCAGGCGGTGCTGTGATTGACCAAGCATGCGGGTCATAGTGCATGCTTGGCCAATCATCAGCAAGCAATGCACTGCGATGCCGCAGTGAATTATGGGCCGTGACGCGCCACACGAATTTGGCGCGAACGGCCCATATCGTTCGCAATTCGGCGAACGGGCGAACAGCCGATGTTCGAGTCGAACATGGGTTCGACTCGAACACGAAGCTCATCCCTAGTAGACAGCAGGAGAAGAGCCCTTTTGGTGGTCTTTGCCGCATGAATCAGGTTGATAACTCGGGTAGTGTTGTCTCTTGGTTCATGTAGCGGCACAAAGCCTGCCTGGTCTCTGTGTATCAGACTCGGTATGTGGGGGAGCAGCCTATGGGCTAAGATCTTGGCAAAAAGTTTAGGATCTGAATTCAGGAGTGCAATAGGACGATAGCTCCCACAAAGTGACGGGTCTTTACCCTCTTTCGGAATGAGGGAGATATAAGCCCTTAGTGTGTCTATTGGGAAGGGGTTCCCCTCCGTGAGGGTGTTAAGGGCAGAAACCAAAGGTTTTGACAGTGTGTCAAAAATGGTTTTGTAGTACACTGGGGTTAACCCGTCAGGGCCAGGAGCCTTTTTCGGTTTCGAGGAGGCCAGTGCCACCCCCAGTTCTTCTACCGTCAGGGGTTCCTCCAGCTTCTCCCTCACATCCTCTGGTAATGATGGCATGCCTGAGGCAGCTACATATGTTTGGGGGGAATGCCTGCCCTCTAGAGGGGGGTCCATAGGTTGCGTTCTTTCCAAATTATAGAGGCCTGTGTAGAATGAGCGGAACTCCTCTGCTATGTCTGAAGATGCATTTAGCTTCCGTCCTAAGGATGACTGTATGTGAGGGATATATGTTTTCGTGCGAGGGCCCTGCAGGGCTCTGGCCAGGAGTGACCCGGGTTTGTTTGAAAACTCGAACATGGTACAGTGTGCCCACGCTAGTTTCTGTTTGGTCTTATGGAATAACAGTGTACATAGTTCCTCATGGGCCTTCTGTAGGTCTCGGAAGGTTGCGCGGGCAAGACTAGCTTTATGTATTCTCTCTAGTTTACGAATTGATGCAAGGAGTTCCTCAGTACGTTTCAGTCTATCTTGCTTGAGGCGGGTTCCTATTTTGATCAGTGCCCCTCTCACAACCGTCTTGTGGGCTTCCCAGACCACAAGAGGGTTGGGAACTGACCCCTCATTGACAGCGAAGTACTCCCGTAATGCGTTCAGTATCTCCGAACGGGTTGAAGCAGTGCTTCATTTAGTCGCCAAGATGTGGGGGACCTATTCATCGACCCCAATTGAAGAGTCAGGTGGACCGGTGCATGATCAGAGAAGGATATGACATCTATGGACGTTGATACCACTTTGTCAAGATCCTTATGTGACAGCAGCAGATAGTCTAGCCGTGAGTAGGTGTGGTGCACCTGGGAGAAAAAGGTATAGTCTCTGTCTTGGTTGTGAAGCAGCCGCCACGGGTCGACTAGGTGTAGGGTTTGGAGGTCCGTCTTGAGGCGCCTCAGACGTGAGTAGGACATGTGTGAGGATCCTCGTGAGACGTCTATGGCCGGGTCCATGGCAAAATTAAGGTCTCCGCCAAAAATAAGCATCCCCTCTGAGAATTCCAAGAGCTCAGAGAGGAGCTTGCGCATGAACTGAGGATGATTCACATTAGGGAAGTAGACATTTGCGAACGTGTCCCGCACATCAAACACCCTTCCCTTTAGGAGAAGAAAGCGACCCTGCTCATCTGTCCGCTGTGCCTCGAATACCCATGGAACCGACCCGGCCAAAATGATGCTGACCCCTTTGGACTTGGAGATCAGAGAGACACTGTGGTATGCCATAGAAAAGGCCCTATTAGTTAGCCTAGGTATAGAACCTGCCCGGAAGTGCGTTTCCTGCAAAAAAGCTACGTGGGTTTTGCCCCTACGCAAATCAGCCAGTAGCTGTGAGCGCTTCTCTGGGACATTGAGGCCCCGCACGTTTAGAGAGGTGACCTTAAGGTGACCCATTGTGTCTTCTGGCAGGGAAATGGTTGGCAGTATGCGTATGGGAAGTTCCCAAATACAGAACCCCCTACAGGCAGAGGTCAAGAAGAGAAAGAGTAGACCAGAGAGAGGGGGGCGGGGGGTAGTAAGGTGAGAATGGGGGAGGGGAGGAGGGATGGGGTGAGGGAAGAAATCGATTCCTGTCGTAGACTAACTATGGGCCCCTGTTGTACACTTAAAGTGTCCAGTCAGGGGACCGCCCTAATGCGGGGGTGGAAAGTGCGTTGAGTTCTACTTGAGAATAAGTAGAATTTAGGCAGTAATCTGAGTGAATATAGAAAGTGGAGATGTGGGGGAATAGCCCTTCTGGGAATCATATTGTTTCTAATATGAGAGCTGACATAACAAAACACCTTTGCTAATAGATACCTGCCACATTTATTGCCGTACACCCCCCGCCGTGACCAGTTGGTGACTGCGTCTCCGGGAGGCCCACGGACGCCATAACAAATCCCCTTACCAGTGCAAGCGCGGGATATTGCCGGCAGGGTCCATGATGGCGCCTCACGGAATGTCCCGGAGCGTCAGGACCAAGGGCCTTTGACCTTCGCAACGATGAATACCGAAGCGAGCCCTGAAAGGCGGGATCAGAACCAACATCACAAATGTAAAACAAAAAGATGATAATAAAATGAAATATACCATTATAAAAGTCATAACAGAGCATAACAGACAGAGCATGCTAACTATAGTTGTCATGTCCCTGGGGGCTGCCACACGTTATAAAACCATAGAACCAAATTGTCATAGAACTCCCCCCCCCCCTCCCACCACAAAACTACTTGCATATCCTCCCAGGGGGAGCTAAAAAGCGGAAGGGGTCCCGGGGGCAACCCGGGTGACTAGCAGCGAGTCAGATGAACCAATGAACTATTAGAGGGGGGGGGAAGCCGGGGAACAAACCGGGCCTCCAGGACTCAAATCTAACAATGTGGAGCCCACCTGACCAGGACAGCCTAAAATTTAGCAATAACATCTTGAGGTTCCGGGATTAACAGCCCGTCAACCGTCCCCCCCACTGCATCCGCCCCCCCCAGCCGCCCACCAGTGGCGAGTCCGTATGGGAGAGGCGGCGTACAGGCGAGCAGGCCCAGGCCACCAGTAGACTGAACTAACCCAGCACCTCCCCAAACAGGTCAGTTAGAGTCAGTTGACAACCCGTCACTCCCGAGAGGGGTACAAAGGCACATCCCTGGGACAAGAATTCTGGACGTGTATTATGTGTGGTAGTCAACTCTGATCTGGGATATTGCCAAAACGGCTTCCCAAACCCTCTGTAAGGGAAGATCTAATGTTCTTGGGATGTCCAGGGTGGTGATGTAGTGTAAATGTTCATCTTGTCTTACCAGTCTTTGGGATGGGATGAAGAGTTAAGCATCGGAGGACCTCGGGTGAGGTCTAACATTTTCACGGTCTACGGACACGTTGCGGCATGGGCAGAGGTGGGCCCAAGGCCTCCAGGGACAGCAGGTAGTCAAACCAGTTGGGGACACTAACAGCCGGCTTAGCTAGGAAACTGAACAGATCTGGGAGTTGGTCCGGTGAGCGTAGGTAGAATTCTGCTCCTCTCCTCCGCACGATGAGATGGAAGGGGTGTCCCCAGCGATACGTCGCATCCGCCGACCGGATCACTTCTAGCAGCGGTCTCAAAAGGCCTCTCATTGCTCTTGTCTGCCTGGAGATGTCCGGGTAGATTCTGATCGACGCCCCATCAAAGTCAATTGGGCTACGTTCCCACGCCAGGCGAATAATCTCCTCTTTAATAGTGAAAAAGTGCACCCTGCACAGGACATCCCGCGGGAGGTCCATGGCTTCATGATCCTGTGATTCAGCAGGGGGTGTCCTGGGTCCTGGGATACGGTGGACCCTATCCAGCTCCAGCTCTGCAGCAGGCGGTTTCCCGAGCACCTGATTGAGAATAGCTGCCACAGTTGCGCGCAGGTCTGACCCCATGGTGGCTTCCAAATTGTTGCGCCTGCTCCTGTTCTCGCCGTCATCTAACTTAAGTTGTATGTCAACAAGATGGCGGCGAAAGGCACGCTGTTCTTGCTCTATGGCGGTGATTCGGGCATCAGATGTGGATGTAGAGGATTCCAGTACAGTGACTCTCTCTTCTACTGTGTCCACTTGTTGGCGCAAATCATGCAGTTCCCATGAAAGTGCATTTACTATAGTTGCTGCCATTTCCTGCAGGTCTTGTCTTGTAGGGAGACTGGACACAATGTCTCTGAGAGAGCCCTCTGCAGCGTTGCCTGGCTCCCCTGTGAAACTGCAGCTGGGTGGAATGTCAGTAATGGGGATCACAGGGGACAGTATGGGAGAGGCTGACCTGTCATCTGCAGCGGCTCGATCTCCTCCAGCATTGAGTCCTGGCTGAGTTCCCTTCTTAGATGAGGCTGCGGCGCTCGTTGGAGGCACACGAGGCGGCGCCATCTTGGCCGGCGCGGCGGGGGATGAAGCTGCGTGCTGCCTGAGGAAATAATGTGTAATTTCCGAGCCTTTCTGAACCCCAACGTCCAGCGGGTGTTTGCGGTCCCCTGGCATGAAGTCCGGCTCTCACAGACACGGTTTGCTGATCGTTCTCAGGGCTTCCCCACACAGAGCTCCGAGGTGTGCGTCCTCACTCTGCCATCTCTTGGCCACGCCCCTGCAAGGACTGTTTTGAAAGACTGCCACATTTTTGTTTTATTGTTGTAATACTGTTTTGGATTTTTTTCTTCTATGGTCTGTGCTAAGTGTACCCTCTTCAAAAGTGTTCAATAAAATCTAATTTAAAGACATTGTATTCACCATTATAATCACCTGCGATATTTTATGTTTGCCTGACTATATATACTGTATATGTGTGTGTATATATATATATATATATATATATATATATATATATATATATATATATATATACAGTTTATATATATTACTGTGCAAAAGTTTCAGGCAGGTGTGAATAAATTCTGTAAATTAAGAATGCTTTCAGAAGTAGAAGTGTTCATAGTTTATTTTTATCAGTTAACAAAATGGAAAGCAAATAAACATAAGAAAGATATAAATCAAATCAATATTTGGTGTTATTACGCTTTGAAGGAACTCGGCAGGAAGGTGGTTGTAAACATCTTGGAGAACTAACCACAGATCATCAGTGGATGTAGGATGCCTTCGGTCTCTTCATGTAATCCCAGACAGACTTGATGATGTTGAGATCAGGGCTCTGTGGGGGCCAAACCATCACTTCAAAGACTCCTTGTTCTTCTTTACGCTGAAGTTCTTAATGGCATTGGTTGTATGTTTGGGGTCATTGTCTTACTGCAGAATACATTTGGGTCCAAGAACACACCTTCTTAATAATATGGCATTAGGGATGAGCCTGACGTTCGAGTCAAACATAAGTTTGACTTGCATAAGTTCGACTCCAACATCGGGTGTTCGCCCATTCGCCAAATTTAGAACATTATGAGGCGTTTAGGGGAAATTCAAGCACCCGCAGAATGCCCCATAATGAACGGCAAGACCGTCAATGCACTGTGAGATCACAGTGCATTGACGGCTGCTGATTGGCCAAAGCATGCACCTGACCTGCATGCTTTGGCCAATCACAGTGCACTCTGTGAGAGCCATGATTGGCCAAAGACAGGGTGCCTTTGGCCAATCATGGCACATGGGGCTGAGTCCACGCCCCACACTATGTAAGACTGCTTACATAGCGGCCTTACATAGTTATATGAATGAGAGCAGCAAAATGACATTTGTAAAGGAAAAAATGTAATTTAAAACTGCTCGTGGCTATAATGTATTGTCAGATCCCAGCAAGATACATATAAATCATTGAAAAAATGGCATGGGTTCCCCCCAGTCCATTACCAGTCCCTTTGGGTCTTGTATGAATATTAAGGATAACCCTGTGCCAAAATTTAAAAAAATGGCATGAGGGTCCCCCCCAAATCCATACCAGGCCCCTCAGGTCTCATATGGATTTTAAGGGGAACCCCACACCAGAATAAAAATTGGTGTGGGGGTCCTCCCAAAATCCATACCAGGCCCTACAGGTCTGGTGTAAATTTTAAGGGGAACCCCGCACCATTTTTTTCAAAAAAATGGCGTGGTGCCCCCCCAAAATCCATACCAGACCCTTATCTGAGCCCACAATCTGGCAGGCTGCAGGAAAAGAGGGGGGATGAGAGAGCACCCCCCTCCTGAACCGTAAAAGGCCACATGCCCTTAACATAGAGAGGGTGCTTTGGGGTCACCCCAAAACACCTTGTCCCCATGTTGATGGGGACAAGGTCCTTTTCCCCACAACCCTTGCCCGGTGGTTGTTGGGGTCTGCAGACGGGGGGCTTATCAGAATCTGGAAGCTCTCTTTAACAAGGTGACCCCCAGATCCCACCAACCCACGTGAATGGGCATTGGGTACATTGTACCTCTACTCATTCACCAAAAAAAGTGTCAAAAAGTAAAAATGACAGGAGACAGGAGAGTTTGGGGACAATTCCTTTATAAAAAAATGCCCCACAATGTAAATCTATCTTCGATCACAGTGCCGACAGACCAAGAAAAAAAACCCCGAAAAACTCCCGCCGACAGCAGTCTTTTTGCAATGACAGCTGTTATATAGCTGAGGGCGGGGCCACTCAGTGTCGCAAATGGGTGGCCCTGCCCCCTCTGACATTACATCACCGGGTGGCCCCACCCTCAGCTATAAAGATGTTAAAGCGAAAAAAATGCTGCAATCGGCGGGAACTTCCCATCTAGGCGGAGTTTTTCCATTTCTTTTTATCTCAGGTTGTGGGCGCTGTGATCGAAGATGAATGGACATCGCGGGACATTTTATTTATTTTTTTAATAAAGGAATTGTTCTAAACTGTCTACTGTCATTTTTACTTTTTGACACTTTTTTTGGTGAAGGTGAAATGTACCTGATATCCGTTCACATGGGGGGTGGGATCTGGGGGTCCCCTTGTTAAAGGGGGCTTTCAGATTCCAATAAGCCCTCCGCCCGCAGACCCCCCACAACCACCGACAAGGGTTGTGGGGAAGAGGCCCTTGTTCCAATCAACATGGGGACAAGGTGTTTTGGGGGACCCCAGAACACCCTCCCCATGTTGAGGGCATGTGGCCTGATATGGTTCAGGAGGGGGGTGCCCCCTTTTCCTGCGGCCTGCCAGGTTGTGCACTTGGATAAGGGTCTGGTATGGATTTTGGGGGGACCCTCACACCATTTTTTTGGCACGGGCTTCCCCTTAAAGTCCATACCAGACCTGAAGGGCCTGGTATGGATTTTTGGGATCCCCCACGCCATTTTTTTTTACATTTTGGCACAGGGTTCCCCTTAATATTCATACCACACCTAAAGGGCCTGGTAATGGACTGAGGGGGAACCCATGTCTTTTTTTTGTAATGATTTTTATCTATATTACCCGGACCCAACAATACATTACAGCTGTGAGCAGTTTTAAATTACATGTCTTCTTTTAGAAATTGAATTTTGCTGTGGTACTGTTATAAACACGGGAAAGATGCGCTACTTTACAGGCAAACTAAGGACACCCCCCAGGCACGATATTTAAAGTAATATTTCATTTTTATTGTTTCACTTTAAGCATTCCTAAAATCACTGCCCCTTAAAAAAATGTCAGTTTTTGAAACTTTTTTTGCTATGATACATGTCCCCTGGGGCAGCACCCAGGTCCCCAAACACTCTTTATGGCAATAACATGCATAGAAGCCTTTAAAATTAGCACTTTTGATGTGTCATGTTCGTGTCCCATAGGCTTTAAACGGTGTTCGCGTTTTTGCACAAATTTTTTGCCTGTTCGAAAGTTCTGGTGCAAACCCAATCGGGGGGTGTTCGGCTCATCCCTATATGGCATGATGGATAAGTATCTGCCTGTATTTATCAGCCTTAAGAACACTATTGATCCAGACCAAAGCTCCAGCTCCAACTATTTGCAGAGGTATTGCTTTTTGACCACAATTCATCCATGAAGACCACTTCTTCCCAGATTTTCTGGACAGTAGATTAGTGTATCTGGGTCCCACTGGTTTCCACCAGTCCTATGGTGATGGAACTGCTAGATAGAGAACACCCCCGAATGGCGAACCCCATTGAAGTCTATGGGAGCCGAACAGGAAAAATATATTTTGAAGGCTTATATGCTAGTAATTGGCCATAAAAGGGGTATAGGCTTCTGGGTACTGCCATAGGGGACATGTATCAATGAAAAAATAGTTTTTAAAAATTATCATTGTTTCCGGAGTAATGATTTTAATGATGCTGGAAGTGAAACAATAAAAATGGAAAATTCCTTTAAATATAATGACTGGAGGGTCCTCTTAGTCTGCCGGTAAAGTGCCACATCTCTTTTTTGCTACATACTGTAGCAAAAATGACATTTCTAAAGAAAAAAAGCACAATTAAAATGACTCACAGTTGCAATTTGTCACCCAGCTATTTAATTTTTTTTTAAATGGTGTGGGTCCCCCGAAAATGCATACCAGGCCCTTATCCAGGAATGCAGCCTGGCAGGTCAGGAAAAGGGGGGGTGAGCGAACACCCCCTCCTGAACCTCCTCCTGAACCATACCAGGCCACATGCCCTCAATATGGGGGGTGGGTGCTTCGTCCACCCACCCCAAAGTACCATTTCCCTATGTTGATGGGGTCAAGGGCCTTATCCCCACAACTGTGGCTGGTGGTTGTGGGGGTCTGCAAGTGGTGGGCTTATTGGAATCTGGAAGCCCCCTTTAACATAGTACCCCTACCCATTCACCAGAAAAAGTGTCAAAAAGTAATAAAAACACAGAGACAGTTTTTGACAATTCCTTACTAAAAAATAAAAAAATATTTTCCCCTAAATTTATTATCAATCACGCCACCCGCCACACCCAAAAAATAAAAAAACAGAAACGCTTCCACCATCTATGAAGGCTGGCCACATACTGCAGGCTCCACCATTTGACATTTCTTATATAGGTAGAGGCAGGGCCACCTGGTGCCACCACCCCCTTGGGACATCACAAGGGGCGGTGCCACCAGGTGACATCACTAGGTGCCCCTGCCCCTTAGCTATATAAGAAATGTCAAACAGTTCAGCCTGCAGTAGGTGCCCAACCTTTATAGAATTCCTTTACTAAAAAATAAAAAAATATTTTCCCCTGATGTAAATTTATTATCAATCACGCCACCCGCCACACCCAAAAAATAAAAAAACAAAAACGCTCCCACCATCTATGAAGGCTGGCCACATACTGCAGGCTCCACCATTTGACATTTCTTATATGGGTAGAGGCAGGGCCACCTGGTGCCACCGCCCCCTTGGGACATCACAAGGGGCGGTGCCACCAGGTAACATCACTAGGTGGCCCTGCCCCTTAGCTATATAAGAAATGTCAAACAGTTCAGCCTGCAGTAGGTGCCCAACCTTCATAGATGGAATGGGCATTTTTTTTTTTTTAGGGTATGGTGGGCAGCGTGATTGACAAAGGATTTACATCAGGGGACACTATTTTTTTATTTTTTAATAAAGGAATTGTCAAAAAACTGTCTGCTTTTTTATTACTTTTTGACACTTTTTTGGTGAATGGGTAGGGGTATCCCCTACTCGTTCACATTGAGGGAGGGATCTGGGGGCCCCCTTGATAAAGTGGGCTTCCAGATTCTGTTAATCTCCCTGCCTGCAGCCCACCACAACAAAGGGTCATGCTTGTGGGGACTCATCAACATGGGGACAAGGTGCTTTGGGGTGGGGGGCTGAGCCCCCCACCCCAAAGAACCCACCCTCCCATTTTGAGGGCATGTGGCCTGGTGTGGTTCAGGAGGGGGGGTCGCTCGCCCACCCCTCCTTTCCTAGCTTGACTCTTTTTTTTTTTAACCGGCAATTTGTTTTTTTTCAGCTGTCAGCAGGGAAACCCATTGACAGCTGATGACTGGTTAAGGATGCCATGGCCAGCTTTCTGGCCCACTGCTTAACTACCAGCTTATACTGCACCCTGATTGGGCAAAGCTTTGCCTAATCAGGGCATAAAATGCACTGCACAGAGCGCAGTGCATTGTAGGGTGTTTGGCGGGGCGAACACCCACCAAACACCCTGAAAATTTGGGTGTTGGATGAGGAGAGAGGTCGAACTCATGCTCGGGCTGAACCATCAAACCGTTTGCCCAACACTACTGCTGGACATCTTGGGATACATTCCTTGGCCTACCACTGAATCTACAGTCCTCAATGTTGCCCAATCAATGGTGTCCCCAATGCTGAGAAATACAGGCACCATCAATCATGCCATAGCATCAGGGAGGCATGTGATTGGCCCAAAATGTATTCTGTAGCAGGAAAACCACCCCTAACATACATACAAACAATGCATGATCTCATGATCTAAACATCATTGAGTCTGTCTGGGATTAGAGTGAATAAATGTGACCCCCCCCCGCCCTTGCTAAATCAGGAATGGACTTTGAGTAACTCAATTTTTTGGAAAATTTCACTTGCCATACCCAAACCTGATTACTGCAGTGCCTGTTGAATCAAGAAATCAGTTAAATAGAAGAGTTAAATTGCCCACACTGTAAAAGAAAAGCATCCATACTTACCTCTCTTATCAGCCAATGTCTTCATAGTAAAAAAATGTTGCTTTTTAATGTTGCCAATTTTTTAGTCAAATTTAATTGGCAGTTCAGACAGCATCCTGTTATAGGTATAAGAATTATGATTTAATTGTAGAACTTTACTGTTGATAAACTTTAATTCATAATTCCAGAGTTTTCTGTTCTTGTGAGTTTCAAAAGATACGTTGTAAAGGCAAGCTGGCTTCATTTTAAAGTAATACAGATAAGTTCAAAACTGGCAACACAGAATACATGTCTTATAACATTCTCTTCATTTTATTCAGATACCAATGTATGCTTGACAAATTGGGTTATAATATAGTTTTCAGTTTTGGATAAAGAAGAGTTAACATTTTTATCTTTCAATGATTTTTATTCAAGTTTTTCACAGTACAAAGTAAGGACCATGCAATTGATTTTAACAGTGTATGATTTTCACAAACTGAGAAACAATCCTTATAATCACGGAAGACCCACTTCCCCCTCAGAAGAGGGGGGATAACTCTTACTATATTATCCTCTTTTCCTCCATTTTCATCTTGTTTATAAAAACTCTAAACCTTGGATAGGCCATTCGTATTGAGCATCATATCATATCCTGTAATAACATAACCATTATATAATAAGGGCTCTAGGGCACGCACCCAGCGACAGGGGAAGTGGGACTCCCCAGCAGAATTTCAGGGATAACCCGCTCCCAAACCACAGGGGCGATGCACCCCCGCCCAACAACACCTGAGACTTAGAGGAAAAAGGAAATAGAAGGGGGGAGAAAAGAAAGAAGAGGGGGGGGACTCCACGCTCTGTGCTAGACACATCAGGAGATTCCCTAGTCAGTGAGCGTCCGGGGGTCGTTCGTCAAGTAGTTGATCCAGGGATCCCATATTTTGTTAAAGAACTTCATTTTGTCCTGCACAATTGCTGTCAATCTTTCATTTAACATAAGCCAAGATAGTTTATGTTTGATTTGGTCAAACGGTAGGACTGCTGACTTCCAGTTCCTGGCTATTGTAATTTTGCCCACTACAAATATGAACATAAGGAGCCGTCTTTGGGTTTCGGAAACTTCATCAATCTTACATCCTAGGAGTGAGTGTTTTGGAGATTTGGTCAAGCTGATCTGTGTAAGGGAGTATATAAAGTTATAGACTTTGATCTAAAATCTCCGTCCTTTGGGGCATTGCCACCAGATATGATAAACCGTCCCTTCCTGACCACAGCCCCGAAAGCACTTGGAAGGTGTCTCGGGAACAAAAGTGGCCAGTCTGGTTGGCACTAAGTACCACCTTAATAAAACCTTGTAATTCACTTTGATTATTAATGTGTTAATCAGTGATCTGGAAGCAGCCTGTGCCAATGAATGCCATTCCTCAATATCCAGGTTTTCCTGGATATCTAATTCCCATGGGGTCATATAAGGCAGTTTAACATTGGTATATGTCAAGATAGTATATATGACAGATATATGACCTCAAATTTTATAAAATTGGCGACACATATTTTCCATAGGTGACATAGTTGTAAGGTCTCCTTTTTGTGAGAGAGTCTGGATCTAATGGTAGATTTGGTTGTATCTAAAAAGCTCTGAGCCCGGCAGTTGGTATTTTTCTATCAGCAAATTTTTTGATATCATTCCCTTGTGATCGCAGAGATCTGCGATTCACAAAAGATCCTTATTTGACCACCATTCAAACATAGAGGGGGTGAGACCCGGGGTGAACTCTCCATTTCGCAAAAGGGGGGCTAGTGGATTATGGGGTGACTTAAATTTTTGGGTTCTTACCAGTCTATCCCAAATACCTAAGGATAGAGAGAGGGAGGGGCACAAAATCGTTGGCCTTTCCCTCATTGGTAGCCACATCATATGCGAGATTGGTTTGGGATGGCAGGGATATGATTCAATAGCCATCCAGATTATCTGGGGTTGTTGGGAGTGGAATTTGGTGAGTTGGGCCAATTGGGTCGCATAGAAATATTTTTGCAGGTCAGGGAGTCCAAGACCTCCCTTCAGTTTAGGTGTGAAGAGTGTGCGCCTGTTCACCCTGGGCCTCTTGTCACCCCATACATACTGTAAAAGCTTTTTTTGAAATAACAACAGATCTGCTCTATTAAGTGCCACTGGAAGGGTGCGAAACAAATACAGGATTTTTGGAAGAATGTTCATTTTTATAGAGTGCAATCTATCGAACTACGACGAAGGGTGGACCTTCCATGTGGACAGGTCGGTTATTAAATGTCTATACAGCACTGGGTAGTTCTGTGAATATAGGGTGCGCAAAGAAGAGGTTAAATTTATTCCTAAATATGGTAGGGCTACCAGTTCCCAGTGGAATTGATGGGACTGTTCAAGGGCTTTCTGAGTTAAGGCCTGCAGGGAGACATTCAGTGCCTTTGATTTGTCATTGTTAATCCTAAGCTCTGAGATAGCTGAAAATGGTTGCAACATTGCATACAGGTTGGGGAGGGAGGTGAAAGGAGCCGACAGCACCATCAAGATGTTGTCTGCAAAAAGTATGCATTTGTGTTCCCTATCACCGCATTCTATGCCCTTAATGTCTGGACAGGCGCGAATCCTTACTGCTAATGGTTCCATTGCTAGAGCAAAAAGCAGTGGGAATAGGGGACATCCTTGTCTAGTCCCCCTACAAATATTTAAGGACTGAGAAGAGTATCCCTTAAGCATTAAAGATGGTGTTGGCAATGTATATAATACTCAAAGGAGATCCAAAAAGTGCTCTCCAAATTCATAGCGGGGTAAGACGTCAAACAGATAGTCCTAGGACAGGGAGTCGAACACCTTGTGGATGTCCAACGAAAGCAGCATCCCCCCGTCTGGGACCTTTATGGTCCCAGACAGAATGGATGGCTGAAATGATGTCAATGACTCTGCAGGTCTGGTCTGATGTCTGGCGGCCTGGGACAAAGCCTGACTGGTCGGGATGGATGTATTGTGGAAGAAAGGAGTTTAATCTAAGGGCAAGTATTTTTGTCATTACTTTTAAGTCAACGTTTATCAGAGAAATAGGGCGGTAATTGGCACACTCTCCATGATCTTTCCCAGGTTTCAGTATAACATGGATGTATGCTGCATTCTCATGTCTTGGGATATTGTTACCCTTTCTCAGGTCATTGAAATAGGAGCACATATGGGGGAGCAATATGTCTTGGTATTTCCTATAGTAATGACCCAAGAATCCGTCTGGGCCCGGGGCTTTAGAGGGGTGAATAGTTTTTATCGCCATTTTGAGTTCCGCTTCTGTGAATTCTTTATTCATGGGTTCTACATGGGTTTTTGTGAGCTGGGGTAATGGAACCTCCCTAAAAAAGGCTTCTGCTTGCATGTGGGAGTAATGATCTGGCTTGATAAACAGTTTGTGTAGAACTTATAGAATTCCTGAATTATATTTTTGGGGTTTTGTGTGGGATGACCCATGGATAGTCTCAATTTAGGCAAAGTAGGCGTGTGTATACGAGGTACTAACTTCCTAGCCAACATTGTGGTTGGCTTGTCATCCATAGTGTAATATTTATGTCTTGGCCAACGTATGCGTTTCTCTGCTTGGGTGGTTAGACCCAGGTTCAGTGCTAATCTAGCATCATCAATCCAGTGTCTAATGTTGATCTGAGGAGCCAGACGCTGTTCTTGCATAAGGTTGTCAAGGTCAATTTCTAGTTGTTTGATCGTCTGTTCCCGGATTCACTTGGCTCTGGCTGCTACTTGAAAAAGTTTACCCCTTATAGTAGCCTTGTGTGCTGCCCAAATTATCGCCGGAGACATAGTAGGAGAAGAATTCTCCCGAAAATAAGCCTGCAACTCTTTCTCGAGTTCCGTGTATATTATGGGGTCATTAATTAAACCTGCATTTAAATGCCATGGTGAAGGGTGCGGTTTAGACTAAAGGCTAGATAATAACAATTTAATTGGGGAGTGATCTAACCAGGGAATGGACAAAATGTTTACTGACATTATGGTCGGAAGTAGCAATGTGTGCACAAAAAAGTGGTCTATGCGGGAGTAAGTACAATGAGCCTGCGAATAATGCGTGTAATCTCTAGTAGAGGGGGTTATTTCCTGCCAGGCATCAATCAGGTCACATATGTAATAGGTGCGCCACTTTGCTGCTACTGTTGGGTGCTCGCTTAAAAACTGTTTTAGCAGGGTCCGATTTGTCCATGGTCTGATCTAAAGGAATGTTACTGTCTCCTCCCATGATCACCTGTCCCTGCACCCTGGGCATCAGTATCTTAAGCATCTTACTAAAGAACTCCACCTTTCCAGAATTAGGGGCATAGTAAGATATAAAGGAGACCAATTGGTTATGTAAGCGTCCCACTGCCATAATATATCGACCAATTTTATCCTTGATTATAGTTGGGTGTAAACGGGGTCCATTTTGAGAAACAGATGGCTTCCCCTCCCTTTTTTTGCGGACCAGAGGATAGATAAAACTGTGGGTATTTAGGATTCAGGTATCTAGGCGCCGAGGTTTTGGAAAAATGGGTTTCCTACAGTAAGAGGACCTCGGCTCGTTGTGAGTGATAGTATTGATAGATTATTTCTTTTAATAGGGGCATTAAAACCGTGGAGGTTATGGGTAACTATAGAGTGCTGGGTAGGACAAACCTTAGCCATCGTGGTAGGGCAGGGTGCACTCACCTTGATTCGTACGATATGTAGGGCTGGGTGATACTTTCAGCAATCTCCTCCTTGGCTGGATCACCGGGTCAGAGCGTGGAGTCGGGAACCAGGGTAGGAAAAGGAACAAAAAGAAAGACAAGTAAATGAAAAGAGAAAGAACATTCGGCCTTAGGCCTAGGTAACATTGCATAAGAAACCTTATATACATAATGAAATTTTGGGTCGAAACCCTGTCCGGGAAAAACATCCGGAAGTCCTGTTGCGAGGGTACCTTCATCCCTAGAGGGAGTTAGTCTCGCTAGCGGGGCATGTGTGTGCACCCCGACCCAGAGATCAAATATCTTAAAAGGAGAAAAAAAAATGAATAAGAAGTAGGCAAACAGGAACTAAACCAGTTTAACATTCTAGAACTTTTCTTTCTCTTTAACCCTTTCTCCTTGGCTAATGTGACCCTTCCCCCACGTGGCCCAGAAAACCAGGGCAGGGCGGTCTTAACCCAGCCTTCTGTGCCCTGGGGATGTGGGCCCACAAGGGAGGGCCAACCTTCCCCCACCCGTAGGAGGGCAGTCAGAATGTAAAACCAAGAAGCAGCGTAACAGTCAGGTCAAGGAGAATGAACCAAGAAGCATCTAAACATAACTTTTGTGCTAATCCAATGGATTACAACCGGGACGACAGTGGTGTATGCACTGTCTGTAACTGGTCTAAGCAGGCCTCATAAAGTGGGCCTTGTCAACCCTCACATGGAGGGAAGTAAAGTCCGACTGGATTCAAGTAATAGGAGAGGATCTTCTTGCCGATGATTTATTGCCAGCTTTCCAGAGCGGGGAGAGAAGGCAGATTACCTGATATGATGGAGAGGCAGTTTGGAGGTCCTGTGAAATGATTCCCAGATCCAACAGAAGCTCTTCACCATCCTGGAATGTAGAAAAGGGGTGGGATTTGCCCTTGTATGAGAAAGACAGTTTAAATGGAAATGCCCATCTGTATTTTTTCTATCGATTCATGAGTTGTTGCAGTAGAAGTTTCATGTTCCTCCTTTTTTGAACTGTAGATGGAGCCAAATCGGTGAAAAGCTGGATTGGTGTTCCAAACAGGGCCAAATCTGGCCTATTTCAGGCAGCTAACATTAATTTCTCTTTTATGCGGTAATAGTGCAGCTTGACTATTATTTTGCGTGGCAGGCCATCTGACCTGGGAGCTGTCAGAGCACAATGGATTCTGTCAGTTTCCATGTATTGCTCGGTTATGTCAGGAATTAGTTCTTTCATCAATTCCCTCATGGCTCCTTCTAGATCAGTGTGAGTTTCTGGCAGCCCTCTTAGGCGCACGTTATATCTGCGAGAACGATTTTCTTTTGTATGCGCCTCATCTAATCTGCCCTGGAGATCCGTTTTCATTGTGGAATTCTGGTTAACCTTAGTAACCGTTTCTGCCACTTTAGTCTCAATCATTTTGAATCTTTCTTCTATGCCTTGAATTTCCCGTTTAAGATCAGTTGTTATAATAGTGTAAGCTTTGGTTCCTGCTGCAGCATTGCAGAGACAGTATCCCCAGCATAGGGAATATGTGGAGGTGCAGGCAGCTCACCCTCATGGCTTGACTGGCTAAAGATTAGTTCAGTCATCTCTGCCATATTTCTGTCCATAGAGGACCCCGGGGGGTCTACAGGCTCTTGAGTGTCCCTGTATATGGCAGAGGATTTGGGCAGTGATAGAGACTCACCTGGTTGTTCTGTGTCCAGGTTTCCAGAGGATGGAGATGAGTAGGGGTCTCTGTCTCTGTGGTTGTCTGGGTGGGTCTTCTTGGCTGCCTGCCTCTGTATTTTTGAGGAGACTGCTGCCAAATTTGTTGCTGTATCAGGGCTGCCTCGTGGCACCCCTCATTCCGGCGCCATCTTGGACTGAGGCCTCAGTCCAGGGGAAGGCCCCGCCACTCTGTTCGGCTTCTGCTGCTTGTAGGGCCTGCGCTTGGGCTGTCCCGATGCCCGTTGCTGCATCACCAGCTAGGGGGAATGTGTCCCAGCAATTTCGGGCATTTAAGCCTGGTCTGCTGCACTAATGATAGCTTCTCCGGGCCGGCGGTGTGCGGAGCTCACTCAGAGCATGTCTGGTCCCGAGCTCCCGCGCATGCGCACCGAGAGTTAACATTTTTGTCGATCTTATTTCTGTCTGTAACTTCACTGGGGAGATTTTCCACCATTTTCTTGAATCAGGAGTACAGTTATTACCAGGGCTTTTCCCCAATCTACCAAAAATGGGTTTTTGTTTCCATTGAAAACCATTTATCATCACTTTCTGTTCTGACAAAAATAATTTAAGTGATTTGTGGGATTAAAATGTTTGTTTAATCTTTGTTTGATTAGATTCAGTAACATGCAAAATCTGGAATATTGCTGCACTCGTTGGTGTCTTTATTAAAGCATTAAAATCACATCATAGGTATGACAGGAACAAGCAAGGTAACATGTTTCACGCTATCTAATTAGAAACTTAGGATAGAAAAATATCTGCAGATATTTAAGTTTGGATTACTTACCTGTGCGTTCTTGCATAGAACTACTGGTTAAACACTTTGCTTGCGCAGGCATTTGCCTACATGCTGGACATTTTTCCTGCTACTATATATGACAGCTTCATTCTTCTCCTCCTGTCAAGGTTGTAAAGAGAGTAGCAAGTCCTTAGCAACCATCACATCATCTGGCCCCATTCATTTACTAGAAGGGATAGTTTTAAAAAAAGTGGGGTCCCCTCCTAATTCATAACAGGTCTTTCAGGTCTGTCATGGGTTTTAAAGGGGATCCCTATGCAAAAAAATCCAAAAGTCCATACTAGAACTTTTTTTCTGAGCATACTGCTTGGCAAGCCAGAAACATACCAGGCTACATGCCCTCGACATGGGGGTACCACCCATGAAAATGAACAAGGGTCTGCATTACTGGACAACATGATTGCCAGAGGATTTATATCATTATAACAAATAGGTATCCTTAATGCTCACGCGCTCTGCACGAGGAACACCTCCACCGCGCCAATGTGACCCCTAAAAACTTCAAAAATACTAAATAAAATACTAAATAAATATACACCAGTGACAGTGATTAAATTAAAATAAACTATTAAACACAGAAAATGTAGAGCTGCCCCCTTAAAATCACAATATGAATCAATAGTTAATTTAATCCTAAATGTCGGTTAAAAAACCAAAAAATGGTGAACCGACACATAGGGTAAATTAGAAGGCGATCAAAAACAGTCCAGGTATACCTTGCAGTATAAATAATGGTGACAATCTCTATTGGTCAATAGGTTCCCTGGGTATAAGCAATAAAGGTGTATCTACAGTGTACAATGGTGGTGATACCCTCTATTAGTGAATCAATCACCTAAGTGTAACACGCCTCTATTAATCAACAGGTTAACTGGGTGTAAACAATAAGGGTATACCTTGCAGTATACAATAGTGGTGACACCCTCTATTAGTGAATCAATCGCCTAAGTGTAGCACACTGGATTAACAGTGGACCACAAAAGTATATAAACCTCTAGACATAAAATAAAATAAAACTTTCAAAATGTATAGTGTGACCATATGAATAATTACACACATATAAAAGTGACAGCAACTGGAAAATAAACTCGTGCAAGTATTTCAATTCATGCTGCAAAAGTTAAAAAACTCCATATACAGTCCATGAATGAAACCAGCCTCCAAACAGGCTGCAGTTTATTAGTGACGATGAAATCCCATGAAGAAGTCTATCCATGACGAAACATGTCGGGGCTGTGGCTGTGAGTTGTGACGTACATGCTGTCGGCCACACAGGAGGATAGGATTACAAGCGCACGGAGGGACGGAGGTATCCCGAGGGAGGGGTGAGAGCATACCCAGCAGTTGTACACCTCGGGCCCGCCATGACCATTGGTTATTGTTTAATCCACAAAGTTGAGGCTTGCCGTTGATTACACGTTCTGTGCCTTTTTACGTTTACACAATGTGAGTGCTATGTGTGAGGATTGCAGTGATTTTAATAAATTGTTGTTGCTGAATTACACTATTGGAGCATTTATTTTCTTTTATGTGGATCCATTGAACACCATCGCTGTGAACTTCGTATGCACTATTTACCCTGGAGTGTGGTAAAGAGAGCTTGTTTTGCCTTGCATGAGAATGCTGGCATTATATTTCGGTGAGTGTATGTCTGGAGAGTGTGATTCACTGGCATGGTGGTGAGGTGGAAGAAGCACGAAGTTACTCATCATTTGACATTTATCACTGAGGAATCATCTGTGTGGGACATTTGATTTATATTTCATCGTCACTATTTTTTATCACCTGCAGCCTGTTTGGAGGCTGGTTTCATTCATGGACTGTATATGGAGTTTTTTAACTTTTGCAGCATGAATTGAAATACTTGCACGAGTTTATTTTCCAGTTGCTGTCACTTTTATATGTGTGTAATTATTCATATGGTCACACTATACATTTTGAAAGTTTTATTTTATTTTATGTCTACAGGTTTATATACTTTTGTGGTCCACTGTTAATCCAGTGTGCTACACTTAGGTGATTGATTCACTAATAGAGGGTGTCACCACTATTGTATACTGCAAGGTATACCCTTATTGTTTACACCCAGTTAACCTGTTGATTAATAGAGGCGTGTTACACTTAGGTGATTGATTCACTAATAGAGGGTATCACCACCATTGTACACTGTAGATACACCTTTATTGCTTATACCCAGGGAACCTATTGACCAATAGAGATTGTCACCAATATTTATACTGCAAGGTATACCTGGACTGTTTTTGAGCGCCTTCTAATTTACCCTATGTGTCGGTTCACCATTTTTTGGTTTTTTAACCGACATTTAGGATTAAATTAACTATTGATTTATATCATTATACATTTTTATTTTTTAATTAAAGCACTGTACAACACTACATATATATGTTTTTAGTTACTGCCTTCATTTTTTTATGAATAAAGAGGGGTACTATGTTCCTCCCCCCTTTCATGCCATGCTCAGATAAAGGTCTGGTATGGGTTTTGGTTGGGAACTCACAATTTGTTTCTTGATTTTTGCAAAGGATCCAGTACAGAAATTAGGAGGGACCCAACAGCATTTTTTTTCAGTTTTCATGTGTGGGGTTTTTGACATCCATACATCCTTAGTGAATGTTAGTTTTGCTGTAGTAGGTTGCATACATTTCACAGATGTGCCACTCCACATGCAGATAAGGGCATCTCCCAGGCATGTTATTTAAAGAAATTTAGCATTTTAATGTTTCACTTTTGGCATTATTCAAATCGCTGCTCCCAGAAAGAATTAAAAAAAAATATTGTAATTGTTTTTGACATTATATAAAGCCAAATTACCCCCTTCCCTTTTTCAAATGCCTAGCTGCCTTGTTTACCACTCTCCTAATTCAGAAGGATCCACACACTAAAAATTACATACCTACTGTGATATTGCAGTGCACGGTATTGGCTCAAGTGTTTAGTGTTTTCCAGTGAGTTCAGTTCATGCCAGAGTGCAGTTTCAGAGTTTGTTGGTCCACTTTTATTTAAGAGAAAGAAACAGTTATAACACAAAAAGCTTCCCTAACGGGGGTTTCCATCATCAACGTGAAATATGTAAAACAAGTAAACTACTTTAGCCTCCTGGCTTTGTTTTGCAGCACACTGCTAAGGCCTTAAACTAAGGCCTTTGGTTTGGTCCCACAGACCAACTGCCAGCACCATTGTGCTCTCATACAAGCTCTGTACCTCTGTCTTTAGCAATCTCGTAGCTTTGTTTATCTTTCAGCTCCCTGCTGCTCTGGCCCTCTGGTTTAGGGAATTTGTTCAAACACAGACTACAGCTGCCCCAGCCCTGCATCATGCAGATACGCATGGTCTTGCTTCTCCCTTTCAGCCTCAGACTCCTGGGGATGGGTGGAGCCCCAAACTGCTGCTCAGCCTGCTGATCTCCGGCAAGACTTGGACACAGTCCCCACCAAAGCTCTTCTAAGCCTCAGAGCTCCAGACCTTCTTCACTCTAAACTAAATTTCTGGAGCCCCTCACTCCACACACATGGAAACCCTGTATTGTCTTCAATCCCACTAATACAGTGGCAGGGCCTTGCACTATCTAAGCTTTTATATCACTTCAAATACCTACCAATCCCATTTCATATATTGCATATCAAGCAATTAAACTTTTTACATTTTAACTGGCATTACCACAGACCTTAAAGATAATTACCTGCAGTGCCACACAATCGGAGTGCAAAAATTATTCACACATCTATATAAAGTGCAAAAATTAACATAAATATAAATATGCCACTCCTAAAGTGCAGTATAATATCACAATAAAAATAATGTATAAAAGTGCCAATATAGTACAAAAAAACCCTGTATAATCAAAAAAATATATGTATTTTTATTCCTCCACCAATGACTCAGATTGTTGTCAGTCTTTTCCCCAATGTAAAGAAACACCAGCCACCACCTCATGAAATGAACACCAGAAAATGTGTTACAAAATGTGTAGAAAGCTTGACATCTTAAGTAGGTGTCATCCCAGTAGTAGGTGAACCCAAAAGATGGGCGCGCTCTGCTTAGACTATGGAGTCTATTGCTGTTGTTCCCCGTTGCTGCTTCGGGACTAATTATTTCTGGTTTTAAAGTATAGGCCTGTGGAACACAGATCTACCTCTGCCCTTTTGGCTATTAACCATTGTGACAGAAAACAAATGTTGTGTTACAGGTGATAAATGATTGCAAATCATATTCCCTTCCTGTAAGATGAAAGCAGAAACTTTTGTTTTTTCTACATCTGGACCCATAAACCCCACAGATATCACCCTTTAGATGAGTAAAAAAACATAACTCTTTTTGTATTCTACAATATTAGGGGCAATTTTGTACCTAAGACCTGGGGCTTTACTAAAAAAAACACCTGTTACCTAGATTTATCTTTTTAAGGACAGAGTCATGTTTGAGGATGTCCCAATGGTGTTTAATAATATGCTTAATCCGCTAGTGCTGAATTGAGAAATTGGTAATAAATGGACAGAAAGAATCCAACTTCACACTATTTTTCTTCCTCTCCTCCAATAAGGTTGTTCTTTCCAACCTCCCGACCTCCTGTATAGTGCTTTCAAGTTCCTCCTCCTTATACCCTTTTTGGTATGAATCTGCCATTTAAAATCTGAGATTGTGATAAAAAGGTCATTCATATTACTGCAATTCCTCCTCATACAAACAAATTGCCCCTTGAGGACATTTTTTAACCAGGTCGAGTGGTGACAACTTGTAAGGAGTATATAGCTTTTCTTATCTGTATTTAAAAAAATGGTTTTGTTTGTACAATGATATTTACTACAAGAAGGATCAGGTCTATGAACTTTAATCCTTGCTTGCTATAAGCGTACAACAATTTGATATTGTGATTATTCTGATTAAGGAAGCCCATGAAGTGATGTAAAGACCATATCTCCACTCCAATATAACAAAATATCATCTATGTAACATTTGTATGAATGCAAATATGGCATTTGCATTCCATAGATAACCCCCATCTCCCAACTCACCATGAAAAGGTTGGCTAGACTGGGTGCAAACTTTGCTCCCATCGCCACCTCTTTTCTTTGTAGATAACACTTTTTAATGAATCTGTTGTGGGACATGGCAAAATGTAGGAGATTTAAAATAAAACATTTCTGCAAAGGGGGAATGTCCTCAACTGACTAATAATCTACCGCCTTAATGGCATCTTAATGGAAATCATTTGTGTATAATGACGCAACATCTGCTGTCATGAGAAAAGCATAATTCTCTATTTTAGTGTCATTCAAATTATTAATAAGCTGTTTAGTATCTCTTATATAAGCTGGAGTTGTAACCACCGGTGGTTGAAGGAAGTTGTCAATATATTTTTGATAACAGGGATCCTACTGTATACCACTTATAATAGATCTGCCTGGTGGTTTATTGAAATGATTATATGTTTTGGCAGAAAATATGTAATAGGAACCCTTGGAGATAATGGTATCAAATACTCCTTTTTTTGTATTTATTAATATGCCTCTCTTATAACCTTCATTAATTTTCTTTTATAATTCTATCTTAACCACTTCCCTCATCCATAGACGCCCTCTAATAGGGCGTACACACGGTGGGACTTTGTTCGGACATTCCGACAACAAAATCCTAGGATTTTTTCCGACGGATGTTGGCTCAAACTTGTCTTGCATACACACGGTCAAACAAAGTTGTCAGAAAATCCGATCGTTCTAAACATGGTGACGTAAAACACGTACGTCGGGACTATAAACGGGGCAGTGGCCAATAGCTTTCAACTCTTTATTTATTCTGAGCATGCATGGCACTTTGTCGGTCGGATTTGTGTACACACGATCTGAATTTCCGACAACGGATTTTGTTGTCGGAAAATTTTATATCCTGCTCTCAAACTTTGTGTGTCGGAAATTCCGATGGAAAATGTGTGATGGAGCCCACACACGGTCGGAATTTCCGACAACAAGGTCCTATCACACATTTTCCGTCGGAAAATCCTACCGTGTGTACAGGGCATAAGAACTACACCTCCCCCTCCTTGCGCCCCCTGGTGCACGCATCTAATCACAGCGGCCCTTTACCATGTGATCAGCTGTGTCCAATCATAGTTGACCACATGTAAACAAACGTGCTGGTTATCAGCATTCCATTCCTCACACACTGTCACAGTATAAGGAGAGGAGAGCTGCTAACCCGGCATCTCTGATAACACACATTTACACTGATAACCAGGGCACTGATCATCAGTGCCCTGATGATCAGTGCAGCCTCATCAGTGCCAATCAGTGCTGCCTATCAGTGCCTATTAGTGCAGCCTATCAGTGCTCATCAGTGCCACCTATCAGTGACCAGTACTGCCTATCAGTGCCCATCACTGCTGCCCAACAGTGCCTCCTCATTAGGGATGAGCTTCGAGTTTGAGTCAAACTCATGTTCGACTTAAACATCGGCTGTTCGCCAGTTCGCCGAACAGCAAACAATTTGGGGTGTTCGCAGCAAATTCGAAAGCTACGGAACACCCTTTAAAAGTCTAAGGGAGAAACCAAAAGTGCTAATTTTAAAGGCTTATACGCATGGTATTGTCATAAAAAGTGTTTGGGGACCTGGGTCCTGCCCCAGGGGACATGGATCAATGCAAAAAAAAGTTTTAAAAATGGCTGTTTTTTCGGGAGCAGTGATTTTAATAATGCTTAAAGTGAAACAATAAAAGTGTAATATTCCTTTAAATTTTGTACCTGGGGCATGTCTATAGTATGCCTGTAAAGGGGCGCATGTTTCCCGTGTTTAGAACAGTCTGACAGCAAAATGACATTTGAAATGAAAAAAGTCATTTAAAACTACTCGTGGCTATGAATGAATTGTTGGTCCAACAATACACATAAAAGTTCATTGATAAAAACGGCATGGGATTTCCCCACAGGGGAACCCCAAACCAAAATTTAAAAAAATGACATGAGGGTCCCCCTAAATTCCATACCAGGCTCTTCAGGTCTGGTATGGATATTAAGGGGAACCCCGGGCCAAAGTAAAAAAAAATGGCGTGGGGTCCCCCCAAAAATCCATACCATACCCTTATCCGAGCATGCAACCAGGCAGGCTGCAGGAAAAGAGGGGGGACGAGAGAGCACCCCCTCTCCTGAACCGTACCAGGCCACATGCCCTCAACATTGGGAGGGTGCTTTGAGGTCCCCCCAAAGCACCTTGTCCCCATGTTGATGGGGACAAGGGCCTCAGCCCCACAACCCTTGCCTGGTGGTTGTGGGGGTCTGCAGGTGGGGGGCTTATTGGAATCTAGAAGCCCCCTTTAACAAGGGGACCCCAGAGGCCCTTGTCCCCATCAACATGGGGACAAGGTGCTTTGCTTTGGGGGGACCCCAAAGCACCCTCCCAATGTTGAGGGCATGTGGCCTGGTACAGTTCAGGAGGGGGGTGCTCTCTCATCACCCCTCTTTTCTTGCGGCCTGCCAGGTTGCGTGCTCAGATAAGGGTCTGGTATTGATTTTTGGAGGGGACCCCACGCCATTTTTTTTTATTTTGGCATGGGGTTCCCCTTTAAATCCATATCTGACTTGAAGGGTATGGAATTTAGGGGGACCCCCACACCATTTAAAAAAAAAAATTTACTTTTTTTCCTTTGAAATGTCATTTTGCTGTCAGACTGTTCTAAACACGGGAAACATGCGCCCCTTTACAGGAATACTATAGACACCCCCGGCCATTTAAAAAAACATTTTTTGCATTGATCCATGTCCCCTGGGGCAGGACCCAGGTCCCCAAACACTTTTTATGACAATAACTTGCATATGAGCCTTTAAAATTAGCACTTTTGGTTATTCATGTTCGAGTCCCATAGACTTTAACGGTGTTCACGTGTTCAAACAGATTTTTTTGCCTGTTCGCATGTTCTGGTGTGAACCGAACAGGGAGGTGTTCGGCTCATCCCTACTCCTCATCAGTGCTGTCTATCAGTTCTAAGAAGAATGGGGGGGGGGGGGGGAAGGGGGGGAGGGGTAGAAATACCCAGGAGAACGAAACAAATGGACTTTGTAGGCACCAATCATAAAAATCAATGTAAACTTTTATTTATACACAAGTTTAAAAAGAATCACATAAACGTAAACATTTTTTAAAAAAACGCAATACATTGCGGAAAGTAGTAGTATATATCACTACATAAATATATGAGAACGGATCGGGGGATAGCCCCTATACCAAAGGAAGGGATGAACCCCTTCCGTTCCCATTAAATAACCTCAAACTGGTATAGCTCGGCAAGGCTCTACATGTTTCGCAAATTTGAATGCTTCTTCAGGAGCTTGTTTGGGTTACCTGTAATAGGGAATAATAAAGAAAAAAATACACCAAAAAACAAAAAAAAAAAAAACATAGAGTAGCATATTAATATTGTTTTTACATACAGACTTTTCGATAATGCGTCTCAATCAAAACCACTGAGTACCATGAGGAAGCAATCGCACAAACCCAAGCTTCAACACGCATAAGGTGACATCAGTGCTGTCTATCAGTGGCCATCAGTTCTGCATATCAGTGCTGCCTCATCAGTGGCTCTTCATCAGTGTCCATCAGTGCCACCTCATCAGTGCCCATCAGTGCAGCCTATCAGTATCCATCAGTGCAGCATATCAGTGCCTGTCAATGTAGCCTCATCAGCGCACATCAGTAAGGGAGGACAATTACTTATTTGGAAAATTTTATAACAGAAACTAAGAAAAACTTTTTTCTCAGAATTTTCAGTCTTTTTTCATTTGTTTAGTAAAAAAAACCAAGTGGTGATTAAATACCACCAAAAGAAAGTTCTATTTGTGTAAAAAAAAATACAAATTTGATATGGGTACAGTGTTTAAGGACCGCACAATTGTCAAAGTGCAAGAGTACTGAGAACTGAAAATTGGCCTGGACAGGAAGGGGATGAAAGCGCTCAGTATTGAAGTGGTTAAATCCAAGAGTAGGGTTCTTACTCAAAGGAACAGATGTCAGAATCACTTAATATGTGATACATCTCCTCCAGATAATCTTCTTTATCTAACAGAATAATGCCTCCCCTTTGTCAGCATGTCTCACTATCAAATTATTTCTTTCTAATAAACTGTTCATTCCTTTCATGATCTCAATGTCACCATAGGGCTTCTTCACAAGCATATCCTCTAAATCCTTAAGCACCATATCTTTAAACACGGAGATGTGTGAATTATAACCTTCTGGACGGTAAATAGAAAGGCATTCCTCAATTCCATATGTCTGAACCCGAAAGCATAATAGCTTTTCTAATAACTGTATGCACAGCAATAAATATGTGAAAACTATTCAGCCTCACTTTAGGTGCGAAATGTAATCCTTTATTCAGGGTCTCCATTTCTTTTTTTTTTATCCTACCTTATTGAGATTAAAAATACCAATCTCTTTTATACTTTCCTCTTTTTTGTTTCGAACTTCCCCCTAAACAATTACTGCTGTCCAGGTCTATTAGGAAAAAGTCTAGGATCTTCCTCCTCTTTATTGCCTCTATATCCACCATCGGGTCCTGCATGGTTTCTGAAATTTTTCTTTTTCCTTAAAATTAAAAATTTCAAAACATCTACCCCTGCAATATTAAAAAAAAAAAAAAAACTGAAACCATTCTGTCAAAGTTTATAATGCCTTTCATTGGGTAAACATCCCATCTTAAGAAGCGTGGGACCATATTATTTGTGACATACCTTTACAAAAAGGAAATATCCCACCAGGTCCTAATTGCAGGTGTCATCACATTTTTTTAGATAAACAAAAATACCATGCACCTTGTCTAATTCCTCATCAGCAAGAAAAACTCCATCCATGTTCACAGTGTGTTTTGCTATTGCCGTAAATCAAATATATGCATCTCCTACATAATACTGCTGTGCAGATCTAACATGTATCCAAATATAATCCAAATATCTAATGTAAGGTCTGCACTTTGATAAAGGAGGCTATTAGCAAAAAGGTTGATATACAAAAACCCTATGGAACCATAAACACCTACAGTGTCACAAAAGCAAGGTGCAACAATTAATCACAAAGTGCAACAATTAGTCATATATCTATATAAAGTTCAAACATCAACATAAATATAAATATGCCAATCCTAAAATGCAGTATAATATTACAACAAAAATAAAATGTAAAGTGCATAAAGTGACAATAAAGTGAAAAAAAGTCCTGTATAGTCCAAAAAGAAACTTAGCATGTCATAACATGCCAATGGCTCCTGCTGCTGCCTTAGCTAATGTGGAGGCAGAGTTACCAGAGAGCCAAGGCTCTTTTGCACATCACTGGAGGAAGATCAGGCTTGGGTAAGTATTAGGGCAGGCTGGGCAGGAGGGGCTGCTACAGGGGGGCTGTAAAAAACCTTCAGCCTTTACAATCTCTTTAAGGTGACATGCTAAGCTTGCTACACATTTTGTAGCACATTTTATTGTAAGTGTTCATTTCATGAGGTGGTGGCTGGTGCTTCTTTACACTTGGAAGAGTCTGGCAACAATCCTAGTCATGAGTGGAGGAATTATAATACATATGATTTTTTGGACTATACAGAACCTTTGTGCACTTTATTGGCACTTAATGCACTTGTATACATATTGTGGCAGTACTGTGCACTGCCAGGGTTTAAATAAAGATTATAACCCAGGATTCTCAATCAGGGAGGTTGAGGGGTTCCTGGGGGTTTGCTTGATGCAGAGGAAGCTGGCTTTTCAGTTTCCTTGTGGTTTCATAAAGTACATTTTGGGACCTGGAGCCTGGAAATTTCTTAGAGATCTGGATGGGATGAAATCTTCAATTCTGGGTCCAGGTTTTCAGAACCACCAGCACACTAATTGGTAAGGTGTGTGCTGGGCTATTAGTGTGACCTGACCATGGTTCTGGGCACCACCCCAGCAAACAGGAGGTCTTGCCCAGGAGTCAGGAGAGCTCCACCTAGGAGTGAGGTGGGAGCCAGAGCAGCAAAGGGGCTGCTAAATGTATGGTCCAAACATTGTCTCCTACAGACTGCTCTCCCACCAGACAAGGGCCTGGAGTGTAAGGCCAGAGCAGCAGTGCTGCAACTGAAAACCAGAAGGGCTGAATGTTTTTTTTTTGGATGGAAGACAAATGCTGAATACCTCTGCATGGGAAACTCCTGTTATGTGTACTTTTTTAACTTTCTTTTAATAAAATTGGGCAACAAAAGCCCTTAAAAAGAAGTAGAAAGCGAGTGGCTGAGTCCTTAAAGCTCTACTGTTGATGCTAGTTCTCATAATATATGCTTTAATTTTAATGTGATATTTTACTGCACTTTAAGATTGACATATTTATATTTATGTTGATTTTCCACTATATTTAGATATGTGACTGTTGCACTTTGTAAATAGTTGCACTTTGATTGTGGTTTCATAGGAATTTTGAATATCAACTTTTTTGCTAGCTGCCTCCTTTGTTACAGCATGTACCAAATATTAGATATTTGGATTACCACAGATCTAGATTGTCCACTCCTGTCCTGTGCCATGGCAGATTAGCAGGTGGCCTCCCTGTATCCAATTTGAAGCATTAACATACAACAGCCCAAATTGTGCGACCTACAGAAATCAGCCATAACATTATGATTACCCACCATAACAGGATTACTCACCTAATATTGATCAGCTCCCCCTTTTGCCACCAAAACAGCCCTGACCAATTGAAAAAAGGACTCCACCAGACCTCTGAAGGTTTGCTGTGGTTTTCAGTGCAGATCACTAAAATACTTGGATAATGGTGCAAAAGATAAGATAAAGCACATTAATAAACAGGGATGCAGACGAGGTATAAAATGTACATCGTAGACTACGCAGGGTAGAGTCCTTTCACATCTTTGAACACTTGTTGCAGCACCTCAAAAAGACTGAATAATTCTCTATGAGAACATAAAAGAACACATTGGGGGTTATTTACGAAAGATAAATCCAGTTTACACTGCAAGTGCAATTGAAAGTGCACTGAAAGTGCTGTCACTGTAAATCTGAGGGGTAGATCTAAAATGAGTGGAAGCTCTGCTGATTTTATCATCCAATCATGTGCAAGCTAAAATGCTGTTTTTTTTTTTTTTTTTTCCTTGCATGTCCCCCTCGGATCTACAGCGACTTTACTTCCAAGTGCACTTGCAGTGCAAAGTGGATTTTCCTTTAGTAAATAACCCCCAGGGTGTATATACAAAGATCTATTCGATAAAAGACAAATGACAACTCATATTTTATGTGAATTTTAATTTTATGTAAAAGAGCACATCTCATCCAACATTGTATAGTAATAGTGGTTTCCCTCTGAACTAGTGACCAAATCCATGCCATAACATCAGATTTACCACTTCTAGCCAGGTGTGTGGATGGAGGCAGGAAGTGCCAAACATCAGGGAGCCAAGTCATCAGTGGAATGCAGTGGAGCAATGCAAAGTAATCAGAGTGTAAAAATGTGCCTTTAGGTTCGATATTTAAATAATAATATTAACAAATAAGCAACTACAGGTAAACAGCTTATTTTTAAGCTTCCTGAAGTACCAACTTTGTTTTAAAAATATTGATTCAGTCTAAACTCTTAATAATGACAAAACGTGCAATGACAGACAAGTAAATTAATGGAAATAATCTCTTTCCAGCTCTTTTTTTAATTATTACCTTTGGATTTTCTTCAAAGATTTAAATTACATTCAATAGGAAATACATTTAAATGCATTTAAAATCAGTTTCCGTGGATGCTGGGAAGTTGTTATAGGATATATTTTTATGCAAAATGGATTTGTTCTATTCTCAGATAAATCTTACAATAATCCCTTGCTTTGGAGCTTATAGTTGCTGTAGCCAAGGTTAATTAATTAGAAATATTAAAGCTTGGATTAACACTTGGAACTGATTGGCAAATGAGTTGCTTACTAACTGCACTGGGTTTCAAAAGGATATGTTTTTAAGCTCAGTATCACCAGAAAACAAAACAGTTTTCCTTTTTGTAAAATTACAAAAGAAGTGGGTTCACTTATAGAGATTAGACTATAAAAAGGAACTGGGGAACCCAAGTAAAAGGCTGGTTAAAGTGGAGGGCCACCCTGAAAAAAAAAAAAAAAAATCGTCAAAAATCCTAAAAAAAAATGAAAAAAACATTTGAAATTTTTTTTTTTTAAACTTACTTAAACCCTTGTTGCTAGGCAGTCTTCCTAATCTGTCTCTTCCTATTCCATGGCATGTTCTGCTCCCCTGTGAGCAGCCCTGTTGTCTTCTGGGAACTGTGTGTGTTCCCAGAACACCACGGGGCCATTCACAGAGCGTTGCGCCACTCGCGCGTAGGCAGTAGGAAACTGGCAGTGAAGCCGCAAGGCTTCACTGCCTGTTTCCCTTACTTAGGATGGCAGTGCCAGGACCCGAGAGCCGAGGGACGGGTCGGCCTCGGGCGGCCAACATCGCGGACACCCAGGACAGGTAAGTACTTATTTAAAGTCAGCAGCTACAGTTTTTGTAGATGCTGACTTTTAACTCTTTTTTTCAGGGATGGAATCCCGCTTTAAAGGAATCCTAAAGGCAGTAACATTTACTACATATAAAATGTTAATAGTGATAGTTCTAAAAGTTTACAATAACAGTGGTTCTAGGTAATTTTTAATATCTTTCAATGTACAGTGGAAGTACAGTCAGAAGGTTAGAGTGATGAGTTATTAAAACAAAGATTACTGACAGTTTATATGACCATACAAAAGCTCACTTCAACTTTATAGAACTTCTATAAAGTTCTAAAGAATTTGAAAACCCTTCTTCTCATTTACTGACACATAGGAATTATACAGATTTCCTGAAAATTCTTTTTTAGTTAATTTGCTCTGTGGATTTGCTTGCCCCTTTGATTACAAGAGGTGCTGAAGAAACAAGGTACAGTTTTCTATACCACTGGTAGTTGTGTACATAAAGAGCACCTGAAAAGAAAAAAGAAGAGAAGTGGTCTACATGATCTATATGATCTGACAATAAGTCTATCTTTGAGACGGTGAACGTACAGAAGGAATAACAACTTGGGACAAAGAAATAATGGGGAGAAAGGGGGTAAAAACTAATCAAGCAGATAGCGGAAATTTTAACTCCATAAAAACATATATGGTGCAGGATAAAGTTGATCACAGAATGGAACAAGTAGCTGAAAGAGCAGATGGAACAATCTCTTCCCCAGAATGAAAAATTAATAAAAAATATTGGTTCGGGGGAAGAAGAAGCCCAGCAAGGACCAACAACAACAGAAAATGGAAAGAGAAAAAGATTTGGATAGCCTACAGGCACTAACTACAAAGCAAAATATGGCTGAGATGATGTCCCATTTAGAACTGAACGCCACTAGAATGGACATACAGAATGTATTACAAAGGGTAGAAGGATCCGAAAGAACATCTACATGAACATAAAAAGCAATTATGGACTTATGGGCGAGGGCTGAGCTGGACTGGATGGAAATTAGGAATATCTGATATAGGTTGGAAGCTCAAGAAAATTGAAATAGACAGAATAACTTAAGGATTTGTGGACTACCAGAGTCTGTGAAAAATAATGACCTAGAAAACATCCCCTATACGCTTTGAAAGAGTCCACAGAATACAAAAAACAACTGTGTCATCAACAGATATCGTAATAGATGTAATAGTGAGATTTTCTCACTATGAAATAAAACAACACGTTTTATATGGTATGAGAAGTGCTCAAATTCAATGGGACTGAGATACTAATTTTTACAGACTTGTCACAAGAGACCCTGGCCCATAGGAGGGCTTTGAAACCCCTAAAAATCAGTTACAAGCAAAAAATATTTCTTATAGATGGGGCTTTTCAGCATGTTTGGTGGCTAAAAATCAAGGTGTCTCAGCTATATTGCGATTTCCAGAGGACTTGAAAGAATTTTGTAGCAAATTAGATTTGCCATGTATTAATTTAGAGAACTGGAAAAAAAAACCCTGAATGGGGGAAGTTAAAAGATCAGCAGTGGAAAAAAGTTTAAAGCCCCAATAACAGAATATAACAGGGACCGAATAAACAAGCAGTATAGAGAGCTCTAGGGGGAAAATGGACCGGTAGGGGAGAGGACTCGCTCGAGGGAGCATGGGGGTCTGGCGATGCCTGCCTGTACCCTCAGAACCATTCCTGAATTTGTAATGAGATCTGGGGATTCATGCTGTCATACTAAACCCCCCAAGGGATGCCCTGCCTGGTTGGGCGCCTACAATTTGGGCGACAGCCAGGTAGGCCATATCATTCATATTCAATGGATGGAGGGTTGGGAAGGGGGGGGGTTTATATGAGGAAGTCTACTGGGAATAGATTAGAGGGTGCTGTATTGTGTTGTTATGTCTTGTCAAATTTTGTGTTGTCAGTTGAGTGGATCATCTCTGGAAAATTGAAAGTTTTTTATCTCCCTCCCATGATTAAAGGTCTATTGATGCTTATGTTCCACCCATTAGAGAGATGGCGCCCTTGAAGATAGTGACTTATAATGTCAGAGGTTTAAATAGCCCTAGTAAAAGGTATCAAATACTGCAGGAATTGAAAAGTTGGTCATCAAATATTTTTTTTTGCAAGAGACTCATTTTAAATGGTCATCCAGGGTTGGATTGAATTCTAAAAAATGTCCAGTTTGGTTCCATGGATACTCTCCTAATAAGAGATCAAAAGGAATAGCAATAGGTTTTGATAGGAACAGACCATTTAATTTAAAAGCAATGGAATCTGATTCCTGAAGGAAGGTGCCTGTTTATCAAAGGCTCCTTGTTCAATATTGAATACACATTAGTCGACATCTACTGTCCCAACATCTGCCCTTGTCTTTCTCTGAGAAAAGTAATGAATAAGCTAGAAAACTTTAAAACGGGGAAAGTAATTATGGCAGGAGATTTCAACTTTGTGCTCGATCCAACCCTAGATGCCCAGCCTCTCTCTTTACGTTCAGAGGGTAAATATCTCAAGGCAATTAAACAAAAACTACACCAGCAGCAACTTGTGGAGACCTGGAGAATTGTGCACCTTAGAGGGAGGGACTTTCCATATTATTCTCAGGTACACTTCCCCTAATTGAGAATTGTTTATGTTTCTTTAGATCATCAGCTTCTAGAGGGGCTATTAAAAGGCAGAGGTGAAATTCATCACCCTCTCGGATCATGCCCAGGTTATGGTCAGTCTGGATTTAAAGGATAGACCGGATAGGCAAAGATCCTGGAGGTTGGATGAATCACTTCTATATGATCACGGTATAGTGGAGGATTTGGAAAGGGATTTGAATTTGTTCTTTAAAGAGAATAATATAGAGAATATTGCGCCAACCCATAAAGTATTTATGAGAGGGAGATTAATAGCAGAGGAGGTCAAAAGAAAAAAAAATTTGGATAGCACAAAAACAGAAATCCAGGATTTGGAGCAGATATATAAAAGCTTAAATGATAATAAGGTAATGGTGGAATTAACAGGAAAATGAGAGGCACTGAGGGATTTGATGGAGCAAGATGCTAAACGAGCATTTATTAGAACAGCTAAAAGGAAGTGCAAATTTGGTAACAGATTTTGGAGATTGTTGGCGGGGGTGATTAAACCTAGAAGGAACCTAAATTATATTGCGAAAATGAAAGATAAATAGGGGAGATGAAACATTCTACTAGGGATTTCGCGCAATATTAAGCCAAAATAAAAATAAAAATAAAGTGCATATTATAATATGGGACACTGTTATTAGTGCTAGGATCAAGGATCTCCCTTATGTACTATAGTGATCGCTGCTATTTACCTATAGAGTGATGGTTATTATTATTATTATTATACAGGATTTATATAGCGCCGACAGTTTACGCAGCGCTTTACAACAACATTAGGGCAGACAGTACAAGTACAATACAATTCAATACAGGAGGAATCAGAGGGCCCTGCTCGTTAGAGCTTACAATCTAGGAGGGAGGGTCAAGTTATACAAAAGGGTAATAGCTGTGGGGGATGAGCTAATGGAGAAAATAATGCAGTTGTTAGATGGAGGCAGGATAGGCTTCTCTGAAGAGGAAAGTCTTCAGGGATCGCCTAAAAGTGGATAAATTTGGAGACAGTCTGACAGATTGGGGTAGGGAATTCCAGAGGATGGGCGAGGCTCGGGAGAAGTCCTGGAGGCGGATATGGGAGGAGGTGATGAGGGAGCTAGAGAGCAGGAGATCTTGGGAGGAACGGAGATGGCGTTTAGGTTGGTATTTTGAGACTAGGTTATTGATGTAGCTGGGGGCACAGTTGTGGATGGCTTTGTAACTTATTGTTAGTATTTTGAATTTAATTCGTTGGGCGAGTGGCAGCCAATGGAGGGATTGGCAGAGAGGGGTAGCAGACACTGATCGGTTTGTAAGGTGGATGAGTCTGGCAGCAGCATTCATGATGGACTGAAGGGGGGATAGTCTATTTAAAGGTAAGCCAATGAGGAGTGAGTTGCAGTAGTCAAGGCGAGAGATAACCAGGGAGTGAATCAGGAGCTTTGTAGTTTCACTGGTTAGAAAGGGACGTAGTTTAGAGATGTTGCGGAGGTTGAGGCGGCAAGCTTTGGAAAGTGATTGGATGTGGGGCTGAAAAGAGAGTTCAGAATCTAGGATAACACCTAGCACCCTGACGTGTGGGGACGGGTGGATGGTTTTGCCATTGCTCTTCACAGAGAAGTCAGGGGAAGAGGCACGTGGGTGAGGAAATATTATAAGCTCGGTTTTGGACAAGTTGAGTTTGAGGAAGTGGTGTGACATCCATACAGATATGTCGGTTAGTAAGTTAATGATGCGTGAGGAGACTGATGGAGTGAGTTGAGGGGTGGAGAGATAGATTTGTGTGTCATCAGCATAGAAATGATATTGAAAGCCATGAGAGGCTATCAGTTGACCCAGGGAAGAGGTGTAGATTGAAAATAAAAGAGGTCCAAGAACAGAACCTTGGGGGACCCCGACAGAGAAGGGAAGAGGAGTAGAGGAAGTAGAATTGTAAGTGACACTGAAGGTGCGTTGGGATAGGTAGGATGAGAGCCACTGAAGAACACAGTCACGGAGACCGATGGAGTAAAGTTTTTTGAGGAGGAGGGGGTGGTCAACCGTGTCAAAGGCAGCTGAAAGATCCAGAAGTAGGAGTACAGAATAGTGTCCGTTGGTTTTTGAAGTTAGTAGGTCATTTGTGAGTTTTAAAAGAGCAGTTTCTGTGGAGTGTTGAGGGCGAAATCCAGATTGAAGGGGATCAAGAAGGTTGTTTTTAATGAGGTGGTCACTCAGTTGGTTGTAAACCAGGCGTTCAAGGAGTTTAGAGGAAAAGGGGAGCAAGGAGATAGGGCGTAGGTTGTTAAGATTGGTAGGGTCCAAGGATGGTTTTTTGAGTATGGGAGTGACCAGTGCATGTTTTAGAGCATCAGGGAAGATGCCAGAGGTGAGGGAGAGATTGAAGATGTGGGTTAGAGAGTATAGGATGGTTAAATATTTGCAATAAATACTGGAATAGTAAACATGCCACCCTGTAACTAGCATGCACGAATATACAATGACAAATTCTGGTGGTTCAAAAAACCCATACAATCTTCTATAAATGCTGATCAAATATAAAATATTATTAATACCACCCTATAATCTGCATAAAAAATACGTGCATAAAAATAATTCCTAGTGTATAAATCGAATAAAATCTTCTAAAATCCACAATGGAAAAATGTGCAATAAAACATCTGTGCAACCTTAAAAGATATAAATTCCAAATAGTGCAAAAAGTCCGTTTTAGTGCTACAATTTAGTGCAGGTATTCAAGTGACGAGGTGCTTTAAAACAAAAGTAAGTGGATATTTATATATAAACAAAAACTGTGAAAAGTTCTTCTTATTTGATATTGAAAATTTAAGTGTGACAAATATGTATCCTTCTGCTGCTGGTGTCTCTTAGTGTGGTCTCACAGAACCCTCACCTTACATTAGTAGTAATCTGGCATTCAGTAGTGTGTCTTTAAGGTGTGGGAGTGGTCTCTGGCAGCCTTTTCTTTCTGTGCTATTTTCTCTACTCCAACGTTCCCTCTATACAGCTCCGCTCTGGTAGACTCAGTATGGGGGGGATGAAATAAGGAGGGGGGAGAAGAAAAAGGCTCCACTAGTGCATTAAACTTTTAAAATCAAAGGGGGAATGTTCTATTTTACAGGAGGACCAACAGCCCATTAAAAATAATTTTTAATATTTTAATAAAATTTTTTGAACTTTATTTTATTTTATACCACACATGTGGGACTATATATATTTTTTGAAAACATTAATCCACTTACCACCATATAAACAGTCTCTATCACATTGTAATTAGAGAATATATTGAAATTCAGTATAATGGTTATGTACATGTATTTGATTCTCTTTAAATGCAAAATATTCCATAATTGTTTAACTGTCCCACAAATTAATTGTCTAATTAAAATGTATGATTTTTTAGTTGATTTTATATAATATTAACTGGTATAGTTACCAGAGCACTCTCGCACCTGCTTCATATATGTATAAAAGGAATTTTATATTAACCCAGTATTAATTGATTTGAGAACGCCATCGTAGTAATTTACCACTCAGTATATATATCCTACACTTGTAGGTATATAAAACAGTAGCAGCACATACTCTAGGAACAGCAGCGGTTATCCTTTCCAATATTCCTACAACACAATCACGTCTGCAATACTATACAGCAGTAATACACTTGAATATGTAAAAACACCACCAAAAAAATGGCCGCGCACATGTAAGCCCAAACTATAGAGAAACAACCCTCAATAAAATAGAGGAAACTTCCCTAAAACTAAAGAAAAATGGCCGCCAAACTAAATTAACATTGACCATAAGCAAAATGGCGGCTACGAAACTTCCGGTTTTATGACATATAAGCCTACACAGAACAGCCAATCCGGTTCCCCAGATGAAGACACGTGATGGTGTCGTAACGCGTAGGGATTGGCTGGAGCAATACACAGAATCTGAAGCACAAGTGAGAGGGCGCTGAGAACGCCAGACCGTTTTATTACATTTACCTTGCCTGTTTTTAATATGGGAAATGTAAGAGCAACACTTAATAAACATTCCCGCCTTTGATTTTAAAAGTTTAATGCACTAGTGGAGCCTTTTTCTTCTCCCCCCTCCTTATTTCATCCCCCCCATACTGAGTCTACCAGAGCGGAGCTGTATAGAGGGAACGTTGGAGGAGAGAAAATAGCACAGAAAGAAAAGGCTGCCAGAGACCACTCCCACACCTTAAAGACACACTACTGAATGCCAGATTACTACTAATGTAAGGTGAGGGTTCTGTGAGACCACACTAAGAGACACCAGCAGCAGAAGGATATATATTTGTCACACTTAAATTTTCAATATCAAATAAGAAGAACTTTTCACAGTTTTTGTTTATATATAAATATCCACTTACTTTTGTTTTAAAGCACCTCGTCACTTGAATACCTGCACTAAATTGTAGCACTAAAACGGACTTTTTGCACTATTTGGAATTTATATCTTTTAAGGTTGCACAGATGTTTTATTGCACATTTTTCCATTGTGGATTTTAGAAGATTTTATTCGATTTATACACTAGGAATTATTTTTATGCACGTATTTTTTATGCAGATTATAGGGTGGTATTAATAATATTTTATATTTGATCAGCATTTATAGAAGATTGTATGGGTTTTTTGAACCACCAGAATTTGTCATTGTATATTCGTGCATGCTAGTTACAGGGTGGCATGTTTACTATTCCAGTATTTATTGCAAATATTTAACCATCACTCTATAGGTAAATAGCAGCGATCACTATAGTACATAAGAGAGATCTTTGATCCTAGCACTAACACCAATTAGTCACCAGTGTCCCACATTATAATATGCACTTTATTTTTATTTTTATTTTGGCTTAATATTGCGCAAAATTCATTTAAATATTTATGTTACTAAGTGTTTGGTGTGAACACCCTTATTTTGCGACAATATTAGGATTTATTTCTTATACCACCACCCATTCTCTTATTATTTGACCACTTCACTATTTATCATCCACCAGCGCGAAGGACAATTTTTAACATTCTACTAGGGATATTAGTAAAATCTTCCTGGAGTACTATCAATCATTCTATAAAGTAAATGATATTCAAAATTGTGATGATAGACAAAATAGAAGAAAAAAATAGAACAGTACTTACGGAAGATAAAGCTATCGGCCATATCGGAAGAGGATTCAAGTAAATTAGAAAGCGATTTTTCCAAGGAAGAAAAAGAACAAGCAATTATGAAAAGTAAGGTTGGTAAAAGTCCAGGCCCAGACAGATATACATCCTTATATTTTAAAAAGTTTCTAGGTATCCTGACTCCCTTTTATCATCTATACATGAATTCTATTGGGAAAGGCCTGAAGATTCGTGAAGAAGCTTTGGGGGCCTATATATCACTTTTAGTTAAGGAAGGGAAGGATCTAAAACTGTGTTCTAGCTTTAGGCCAATATCCCTGATTAATGAGGATGTTACAATTTATGCAAGGATTTTGGCCGAACGACTGAGACCCTATATGCCAGACTGTATCGAGAAAGATCAAGCAGGTTTTGTAGCAAGGGACAATATATTAAAAACAACTTTATTAATGCACGAAGCAAAAAAAGGAAAGAAACCTGTTCTTTTTCAGTAGATGCTGAAAAGGCTTTTGATAGGTTAGATTGGGACTTTATGTAGCAGATACTATATAAATTTGGTATAGGCCCACAAATGCTGAGGTGGATAGAGGCTTTGTACTCTAACCCTACAGCCAAAATCCAGGTAAATGGAACTCAGAGACCTTTTGGCTTTATAATGGTACACATCAAGGTTGTCCACTTCCCCTCTTTCTATGAGAGCTAATTATAAAATTAAAGTTATAGAGGTTGTGGGACAAGAACATAAGATATCCGCATTTGCGGATGATGTTATGTTATATATAACGAACCCCACACAAACACTCCCAGAGATTTTGATATAATTGAGTAACTACGGGGCTGTATTGAACCTTAAGATTAACATAGAGAAAACGGATATATTAGATATCTCGGTTTCCTCAAATGAAGGTAGGGATCTCAGAACTCTTTATCCCTTTAAGTGGAGGAAGACAGGATTGAGATATTTGGGAGTGTTTCTGTCAATATCAACAACAGATCTATATCAGGACAATTATCTGCCCCTACTGAATAAAATTAAACAAGATTTGAAAGGATACCCTGTACATAGACTGTCATGGTTTGGCAGGATAAGCGTGATCAAAATGATGACTCTCCCCAAAGCCCTGTATATCTTTCAGTGTCTCCTGATAAACATCCCTGCAGCTTATTTTAAAACTCTTATGCCGCGTACAAACGATAGCACATTCCGAAAACAAAATCCATGTTTTTTCTCTGACGGATGTTGGCTCAAACTTGTCTTGCATACACACGGTCAAACAAATTTTGTCGGAAATTCCGAACGTCAAGAATAGGGATGAGCTTCGAGTTCGAGTCGAACTCATGTTCGACTCGAACATCGGCTGTTCACCAGTTCGCCGAACAGCGACCAATTTGGGGTGTTCGCGGCAAATTCCAATGCCGCGGAGCACCCTTTAAAAGTTTATGGTAGAAATCAAAAGTGCTAATTTTAAAGGCTTATATGCATGGTATTGTCATAAAAAGTGTTTGGGGACCTAGGTCCTGCCCAAGGGGACATGGATCAATGCAAAAAAAAGTTTTAAAAACGGTCGTTTTTTCGGGAGCAGTGATTTTAATCATGCTTAAAGTGAAACAATAAAAGGGTAATATCCCTTTAAATTTCATACCTGAGGGGTGTCTATAGTATTCCTGTAAAGGGGCGCATGTTTCCCATGTTTAGAACAGTCTGACAGCAAAATGACTTTTCAAAAGGAAAAAAAGTCATTTAAGGCGCATGCGCGAGAGCTCCATCATGGCTGCTTGAGCCAAGAGCTCCGCTCCACCCCGAACTGCCGAGCCGCACACCAGCCGCCTCAGCCCTATAGCGGGCTAAACGATACTACACCCAAGTAGGGGAACGTCCCGGGAACCGGAAGAAATGTCTGGGCCCCCGGCGAGACGCGATCTCGGCCCCCAATTCGCCTCAGTCAGCGCGGACGGGAGTCCCAAGATGGCCGCCACCACGGACGGACCGACACAACAGGCAGGCATCCACTCCAGGACCCAGGAGCACAGGCCAGTACTTTCTCCCCCGACCCTGTCCTATGCTCAGGCAGCACAGGGACCCCCCCAAACACCCCATTTACACCTGCAAGGCCACACGAAGCCCCAGGCCGCAGCAAAGGCCTCCACTGAGACTCTGAGCCTCACACAACAGGAGCTATGCTCTCAGGCCCTCCCTGCACAGGCCCATCCTCCATCTTCAGTCTCCCAGCAACCAAGCTTCTCAGTAACTGAACTCACAACAATGCAGGAAGACATATTTGCTAAATTCTCATCCCTGCTAGAGAAAGGTCTGGCTAATACAGCAAATCAGATTACCAGTACTATTAAAGCGGACCTGTCCAATTTGGGCGCCAGAATTGAAGCCATTGAGGACAAGGTGGAATGCACAGCTGCGAGAACCAACCAAAACTCTGCACACCTCATGACCATTCAAGATCAATTAGATGTTGCCCTTTCTAGGATCGACGAGCTCGAAAATCGGTCCAGAAGGTATAACTTTCGGATCAGAGGCCTCCCCGAAACTTTTTCGGACATCCCCTCCACGGTTCAGGACATTATTGCAGCCCTTATTCCTAACATACCCCCCCAGCGTCTTGAACTAGACAGAGCACACAGGTCTCTTGGTCCCCCTAGACAAGATGGATCCCCAAGGGACATAATTGTCAAGCCGTACTTTTTCGCGGTTAAGGAAGAGGTCATGCGGCAATCCCGACAAAACCCGAAGCTACAACACCAGGGTCACCAGATCCTGATTTTTGCTGACCTCGCCCCCACGACTATTCAAAGACGGAGGACGCTAAAACCCCTCCTCACGGTCCTCTCTCAACGGGATATCAAATACCGCTGGACCTTCCCCTTTGCTGTAAAGTTCACTATCCAGGGCAAGACCCACTCCTTTGCAAGCCTTCAGGAAGGTGAAAGACTGTTCCTCGCCCTCAGGCTAATCTCCCAGGAAGCACCAATGGACTTTTCGTCTTCTTCCTCGGGCTCCACTAAACGTCCTCCTCCAGGCAGCCCTGTATCTCCACTCTGGCTAAAGGGACCTTCCAAGAAGAGCAAGGACGGGAGACCGCCCTAAGGACCCCTTCACGTACCTTATCCCTTCAGTCTCGGCAGAGACATCTTTGGGCCGATTTTTCCCCCCAAGTTGAAGGAGCAAGTGCTCCAAACCCTCTCACGTCTTATGGACATGGAAAACCACACATCCAGATTCTCATCGAACTTCACGGCCTCACACAACGTTTTCTACTTCAAAAATTTGCTTTGTTAACGGAGATCTGAAACAAACACTTACCACCCGTTGCTTCACCTTCTTTCCCTCAAGAACCAGCCAACATTATCAGAGGAAGTAGCCTTCTACAGAGTTTTTGCTCCTCTATGAAGTCCTCGGTTTCTTGAATACAAAGTTCGGTTCACTGGACTAGATTCACGTAGTTCAACAGGTTGTGTCATATCTTAGTCCAGGTTACAGTCTAGGTTTAACTGAAATACCCATCTTTCTTCCCCCCTTTCAGGGGGTTATACGGTTCGCTGGGCCATGAAGGCCATCCTTTTTGAACGGTGACCCCCCAGGCATTCTCCCCCTCATAGTCAGATAGGGAGGGGTGGATTTATCTGGTTGTCCAGGGGTTGGGATCCTCAGGGAATTTTATTATATGTTCCTGCCTGGGTTGTTTATTGTTTCAGGCGCTTATAGCCCAGTTCCTAGGGCTGACCATACAATTTTTATGTTTTCCGTTATGGTGTGTATATGTTATGCTTTAAAATTGATATAACAAGGGTCCGGGGTGGAACCCTTGTGCCTCCACTCGATTCCAAAGAACCTATTGAGTCCTTTGGTGTCGGAACTTCAGACGCCCCTCTGGGCACTCTGAAGTGGTTAATTGGGGCTATAGCGAATTTCGATTCGCATAACTCCAAGGGTACAGTCCAGGTACCCATGTCGTTTTGTATGTCTTTACTTGTTAGTAAGTCTCATACCTTTTTCTTCCCCATCTCTTTCCTTCTCTATCTTCTAGCCATCCGGGGGGGGTTTCCTCCCGCGCCCCAGAGTCGGTCCTCCACGCAACCAGGTCTAAATCCGGTATGAGAAGACTCCCAAGGGTAAGTGACTGCTTGATTTCTGGCTTCTATCCCCTCTGCTCCTTTGGCTGACCTGAGTGCGAAGAGTAATGACCTCAAAATAGGTTCTCATAATGTCCAGGGCCTAAACTTTCCCAGGAAAAGGAGACTAGCACTGGATCATTATAGATCCCTAAGACTCGATGTGGTGCTTCTGCAGGAGACGCACTTCCCCATCCGGTACACCCCCAAGTTCATACATGCACACTTTCCAACATTTTACCTAGCGAATGCCCCTAACAAGATGAAGGGGGTGGCTATTCTCTTCTTTAAAAATTGCAAATTTTCACATCTCTCTGATTTTAGGGATCCAGAGGGCAGATTCATTTTGGTGAAGGGTATCCTGGAAGGTGTTTTATACTCCTTCGTCTCCTACTACGCCCCAAACAAGGGCCAAGCGTCTTTCTTCCAGGACCTGTTCTCATCAGTGGAGCCGCTCCTGGAATGTTGCGTTTGACCAGGGTCTAGACAAAACTAAGCCCCCTAAGGACCAACTCACACGACCAACCAAACTCAGTACTAGGATTGCCAAGATGGTTCACGCACAGGGTCTGGTGGACGCATGGAGAGAAATGAACCCCAACAAAAGGGACTTCACGCACTTTTCTGCTCCCCACCAGTCTTACGCGAGAATTGACCACATCCTCACCCAGACAGCCCTCATTCCCTTGTTTACTAGGGCGACAATACTAGACACTGCATGGTCAGATTATTAATTGGTTCTCCTTACTTTGAGAAATGTTCTGTCTGGGCGAGGAGGTTTCTTCTGGTGACTAAACGAATCCCTTCTGGCTGACCCTAGTCTGGCACAAGAAATAGCAAAATCTATTAAAGAATACTTCCTCTTTAATGATGTGGAGAACATATCCCCCGAAACCTTGTGGGCAGCCCACAAGGCAACTATTCGAGGAGTTATAATTAGGTTAGCGACCAAATTTAAGAAGGAGCGTTTAATCGACATACTAAGACTCGAAAAATCCTTCCTTCAACTAAAAGCGGAACACAAAAAAAACCCGTCTAGAACCCTCCTAAGCAAACTTGATGCCACTAGACTTGAGCTGAATCTCACTTTAACGGCTAAAGCAGAGAAAAATCTTAGATGGTGTGGAGCCAAATTTTACTGCCACAAGGATAGATTTGGCTCAATGTTGGCAGCTAAACTCTCTCCTAAATTTCGTTCTCTCTCCTTCCCCAAACTGAGGATAGCAGGTCAACTTCCAACAGCTAATCCGTCCAGTATTATGTCTGCTTTCCACGATTTTTATACTAATCTTTACAACCCTCCCCATTCGGATAAAGGGCCCTTAGATAATGAGTTTATAAAGAATCTTCCACTTCCCTCACTATCCAGAGAGTGTAAAAACTTAATGGAGGCTCCTATCACGGAGGCCGAAATTAAAGAGGTTATTAAAGGTCTTAAATCTGGCTCCGCCCCTGGACCAGACTGCCTCTCAGTCCCCTACTACAAGGAATATGGCGCTATCCTAGCCCCGTACATGGCGAAGTTCTTTAACTCTAAAAAGACTGGATCCCACCTTGAAACCCAACTAAACACAGCATTTATCTCAGTGATTCCCAAACCCAACAAAAATCATGAGGAAGTTGAGAACTACAGGCCCATATCTTTAATTAACAATGACCTCAAAATTCTTACTAAAATTCTAGCCAACCGCCTTTCCTCTTTCATCAATCTCTATGTACACAAGGATCAGGTTGGTTTTATTCCTGGTAGGCAAGGACCCGACCAAATTAGGAGAGCAATAGATATAGTATCCATTCTACAGTCTAACTGGGAAGGGGGGCCGAAACAAGAAGGTATGATCCTCTCGCTGGATCTCCACAAAGCTTTCGATTCGATTGAATGGCCATACCTTTTCTCCATTTTGGAGAAATGGGGATTTGGTCCCAACTTTTTAGGGACTCTAAAAGCGCTATACTCCTCCCCTCAAGCGGTGATTCGCCTACAAGGTCAATACTCTAAACCCCTAACCATTGCAAGAGGCACTAGGCAGGGATGCCCACTCTCCCCCCTAATTTTCGCTATCGCGATTGAAACGCTAGCAATAGCAATAAGAGCAGATCCCAACATTCAAGGGGTTGCCTGTGGTGACCAGGTCCACAAATGTGGATTGTTTGCGGACGATATGCTCCTTTTTATCACATCCCTGACCACCACCCTTCCAAACCTGTGCAAACTCCTGAAAGACTTCTCTAAGGTCTCTGGACTGAAGGTCAATTATGCCAAATCTTCAGCTTTAAACATCTCCCTTAACCCATCCATATTAGCATCCCTGCAGAGTGCCTTTGAATTCAAATGGAGTGACTCATACATTGATTATTTGGGGATAAGGCTCACTGCTAAGACGGAACTCCTTTATCCAACTAACTTTCCTCACACATACCGCAAACTGGAGGCAGACTTATCCAAATGGGCTAAAGGGGGCTTGTCCTGGTTAGGAAGGATTCATGCAGTCAAGATGACTTTACTCCCCAGAATGCTCTACCTATTTAGAGCCATTCCAATAAGCATCAATAAAGAGCATTTGAAATCATTTCAAAGGAAAATAATAAAATTCATTTGGGGGGGAAGGGGTACAGACTTCAACAGAGCACTTTATACTTAAATAGACCACAAGGGGGTTTGGGCCTCCCGCAGCTATTTTGGTATTACCAATCAGCCAGGCTAGCTCAGATCTCGACGGTATATGCGAAGACTGAAAGACCGGACTGGATACAGATTGAGAGACAGGCGGTACCCTCCTTCACTATCGACTTCCTCCTATGGGTCCCCCCAAAAAAACGTCCACCCATTTTATCCCCTATCCTCTCGCAATCCTTTCAATTATGGGATTCTCTGAGAAACCATCAATCCATAACCTCCTTCAGACACCCCCTTGCTCACATCTTCAATAACCCTGACTTTCCCCCGGGAACTGACATCAAAGCATTCCGCTGGTGGTTGGACAAAGGGATGTACCGGATAGGACACTACTTCACACCAATGGGGCCCATCACCAGAGCCTTCTGTGTGAATCAACTAAAGATGCCTAGCTCCGAGTTCTTTCGTTTCCAACAGATCAGACACTTCCTCACTCAGTTGGGTAAAAACAATCTCTCAAACCACGCATTCACCCCTTATGAAATATGGTGCGGTCAGGCTACGGAGCAGAGGGGTGGAATCTCCACCATCTACCAGTCACTCTCAGGTCAGTCCACCAAGACCTCATACATGACAGCTTGGGAGTCAGACTTTTCCTTGGAGTGGGACCTGGAGAAGTGGAGGGTCTCCTTTAATAGGGCTTACAAGAGCATCTTAAACATTTCGCTGGTGGAGTCCAGCGTGAAGATTATCACACGTTGGTACCTCCCACCGGAGAGACTGGCCAAAATGTTCCCCTCCACGGACCCCAGATGCTTTAGGGGCTGTCAACTTAGGGGATCCCTGGCCCATATCTTCTGGGAATGTCCAAGATTGAGACCTTTCTGGAGCAGGATTTTTCGCATGATCAAAAAGGTTACTGGAGTCCAGATCCCGAGGTCCCCCGCAGTTGCCCTATTAAACGATCACTTACCTAAGACTCCCAAACTGGCCCGTAAATTGATTCATTTCATTTTGCTGGGAGCGAAGCTATCTATTGCTAAGGCTTGGAAGCAGCCCAGGGTATCCTTCAAAGCGGCTATCCGCAAAATCTCTTGGATCATGGCCCAAGAGAAGCTAGCCAGTACCCTGCTCAACACCACACAGAAATTTGAAGCAGTTTGGGAACCGTGGGCTGATTTCATAGGCATTTCCCTGATTCCAGGGGTCCAACCATGATGCGTGGGGCTGTCGCGGGGTCAGGGGGGATCCCTCCAGTGGATTGGCTTTCGACTTCTCTTTTCTCTCTCTCTCTCTTCCCCCCATCTCATCTCTTCCTTTTCTCTTTCCCCTTCTCTCTTAATTTTCTGATTGATTTAACAAGATGATGTTTTGCCTGTTTAATTCATGCTGTAGTAGGGACCCTCGGGGGTCGTACTCCCAAGGGAAGCACACGATGTAGGTTTTTCTGCCTTGTTAGATACCTAGAGACTTTTTCTATCTCATAAGTGGGGGTTGGGGAGGGATCGGAGAGCTCCGATCAGGCACAGTGTGCTCCCAATTGGGGTGCTGTCGGTCTCTCCTCCCTCCCCTTCCCCCAACCAGTTCATATCTCTGGGTTATAAGGTTTACGCGAACGAAAGTTGGTATAGGAAGGCTTTACTGTACTGTATTGACCAGAGACATGCTTATATCTACAGTCACAAGTTTGAATTGTTTCCCCAAGGGGGTTCGCATTTGTCTGATGTATAATCCTGCATTTAACGCTGATGACTTGTAAACTTTTTTCTGAAAATACAATAAAATACTTTGAAAACAAAAAAGTCATTTAAAACTACTCACGGCTATTAATGAATTGCCGTACCGACAATACGCATAAAAGTTCATTGATAAAAACGGCATGGGAATTCCCTGCAGGGAAACCCCAAACCAAAATTTAAAAAAAATGACGTGGGGGTCCCCCTAAATTCCATACCAGGCCCTTCAGGTCTGGTATGGATATTAAGGGGAACCCTGGCCAAAATGTTTTAAAAAAATGGCGTGGGGTCCCCCTCAAAATCTATACCAGACCCTTCAGGTCTGGTATGGATTTTAAGGGGAACCCCGTCAGAAAATTAATAAAAAAATGGTGTAGGGTCCCCCCAAAAATCCATACCAGACCCTTATCCGAGCACGCAACCTGGCAGGCCGCAGGTAAAGAGGCAGGAACAAGAGAGCGGCCCCCTCCTCCTGAACTGTACCAGGCCACATGCCCTCAACATTGGGAGGGTGCTTTGGGGTAGCCCCCAAAACACCTTGTCCCCATGTTGAAAGGGACAAGTGCCTCATCCCCATGTTGATGGGGACAAGGGCCTCATCTCCACAACCCTTGCCCGGTGGTTGTGGGGGTCTGCAGGCAGGGGGCTTATCAGAATCTGGAAGCCCCCTTTAACAAGTGGACCCCCAGATCCCGGCCCTCCCCCCTGTGTGAAATAGTAAGGGGGTACAAAAGTACCCCTACCATTTCACAAAAAAACTGTCAAAAATGTTAAAAATGAGACAGTTTTTGACAATTCCTTTATTTAAATGCTTCTTCTTTCTTCTATCTTCGTTTAGTTTCTTCCTCCATCTTCTTCTTCTTCTGGTTCTTCTGGCTCTTCCTCTGGTGTTCTCGTCTGGCATCTTCCTCCGCGGCGTCTTCTTATCTTCTTCTCCTCGGGCCGCTCCGCATCCATGACAACATGGGGACAAGGTGTTTTGGGGGGCTACCCCAAAGCACCCTCCCAATGTTGAGGGCATGTGGCCTGGTACGGTTCAGGAGGGGGGGCTCTCTCTCGTCCCCCCCTCTTTTTCTATGGCCTGCCAGGTTGTGTGCTCGGATAAGGGTCTGATATGGATTTTTGGGGGGACCCCACGCCATTTTTAAAAAAAATTTTGGCTGGGGTTCCCCTTAATATCCATACCAGACCTGAAGGGCCTGGTATAGAATTTAGGGGGACCCCCCACGTCAGTTTTTTTATAATTTTGGTTCAGGGTTCCCCTGTGGGGAATACCCATGCTGTTTTTATCAATGAACTTTTATGTGTATTGTCGGACCGGCAATTCATTAATAGCCGCGAGTAGTTTTAAATGACTTTTTTTCCTTTGAAATGTCATTTTGCTGTCAGACTGTTCTAAACATGGAAAACATGCGCCCCTTTACAGGCATACTATAGACACCCCCCAGTTACAAAATTTAAAGGGACATTGCACTTTTATTGTTTCACTTTAAGCATTATTAAAATCACTACTCCCGAAAAAACTGTAGTTTTTAAAACTTTTTTTGCATTGATCCATGTCCCCTCGGGCAGGACCCAGGTCCCCAAACACTTTTTATGACAATAACTTGCATATAAGCCTTTAAAATTAGCACTTTTGATTATTCATGTTCGTGTCCCATAGACTTTAATGGTGTTCGCGTGTTCGAACAAATTTTTTGCCTGTTCGCAAGTTCTGGTGCAAACCGAACAGGGGGGTGTTCGGCTCATCCCTAGTCAAGAATGCTGTGACGTACAATGCGTACGATGGCACTAGAAAAGGAAAGTTCAATGCCAAGTGTGCCACCCTTTGGGCTCCTTCTGCTAATCTCGTGTTAGTAGAAGTTTGGTGAGAAACGATTCACGCTTTTCAGCCTCATGCTTTTCCAATCGTTGCTGCTCTTCAGTTTGTGTTTGTGGGTTTGTATCTGGTTTTCAGTGCGTGTAGTCATTTCACATTTGTTTTTCAGTGCATATTTTATAGTACATATTTGATTTTCAGTGCGTTCTTGTCCGCTTATTTCTGATTTTCAGCTCGCTCCTCTCAGACCTTTCTGTTTTTCAGTGCTTTCTGCTAGTTTGTTCTGACCAGCCGACCATTTTGAAGCCATAAGGACCCTCACCCCGGACCAGAGGGTTTTTAACTACCGGCTGGCCAGAGCCAGAAGAGTGGTGGAGAATGCTTTTCGGGATAATGGCCAGCCGGTTCCACCTATTTCTTATGGCAATCAACATAAACGTAACCATATAATTCTTGCATGCTGCATTCCACAACTCTTTAAGAAGAAATTCAATGAACTATGTTGCCTCAGTTGGGCCTGAGGCCGGACTTCAAGAAGAAACCCTGATGGTGCTTGAAGCTGGCCGTCCTTGCTTGCCCCCCCCAAAGTGCCTGAGAAGTAAGACAGAAGTATGTTGAGTACTTTGCAGGTGGGGGGCCATTGATATGCCAGAAAATGTTTAAGAAACATTTTCAAAATAATTTTTTTAGTTAAACTGAAATAAGATTTACTTAGATTTACTGCTTGTGAACCTAGGAGCTGTTTCCTAGGTTCTCCAATGGGCTTTTCTTTTTTGGCCATTTTCTTCAATAGTACAAATGTAATTTATTTGATACATGAGGTGACAATCTCTTCTTCAGCGAAATATTATGTTGTGGGTCTGCTACACACACACCTTGTTTTTGTTGTTAATGTATGTAATGCATTACTGATAAAAATATACATAATTTTCAGCACCGTGAATGAATTTTTTTGAGTCACGAAAATGGCATGATTGTAGCAAATTATACAGCACCGTGGGAGTTATTTACTAAAGAAAAATCCACTTTGCAGTCCAAGTGCACATGAAACTGCACTGAAAGTGCACTTGTAGTGCAAAGTGGATTTGCCTTTAGTAAATAACCCCCATTTCAGTGTAAACACCAACTTAGTCCAAAAAATTATATTGAGCCTTGAAAGAAGAAGCCACACATTGTTGAGTAGAAAACGTTTTACTTTATGCACATTCACACGTGCGTTGGAAAAGGGTTTTTGAACAAACCAACATATTTTAGTAATAAAATTTTTTTGGACAGTACAAATAGCCTTTTTTGTGTTAAAACAGGTATGTTTAAAACCATAAAACAATACACAACTCAGGAACTTACAAAGTTCAAAGGCAATATCAGACATTAGTATGTCCAAACTGCGTTGATATTGCCTGCATCAGATGGGGCGATGTCATCCCTGTGAAAGCCAAATTTTGAAGATGCACACAAATTGAGAGTCAAAATGGGGATTTCCCTCCTGATCCCATGCCTAATGTCAACATGTACTAGCTCCCATCATGGGGGATCATTGAACATGTTTTGAGGGTGCAACTCCTTCCTCCCATCTACTTTAGTTGCGAGGAAGGGGTTGCACCCCCAAAACAAGTACCTTGATATCCCTTGATGGCAGATAGCACCTGTGCATCTTCAAAATTTGGCTTTTAAAATTTTGGAGAAAAGTTAAGAAAATAGAAAGAAATGTATAAATGTTGGTGTGTTTTTTATTCTGCCTAAAACATCGGTGATGTTTTTGAGTCTTTTTTACCACATCATTGATGTCTTCCTTGATCTTCTGGAAATCCCGATTGAACACCATGATTTCCCCGATGAGACTTGTGCACTTACACTTGTGAAATGTGTTTCTTTTTCAACAGCATCCACATCACCTTAAAAAAAACACTATGTATTATAAATATGCAGGCATCCATCTATTACCTGAAGCTGTGGTCTCAGACACTCACCTGTTGTGGTCACTATTTCACCCATTTCATAAACCTCTCCTTCCTCCACATCCTCTGGTTGTTGTTTTTGGATTTCCCCTTCTTTAGGAGGTTGGGGGTCCCTGGTGACCTCAGACATCCCGAGTCTTTTCTCCCCTTATTTTCTCTTCCAGGGTGGGGGGGAGAGGGGGGAGATGGTGGAATATTTCCAACAACTTGGAGTGTATTTGTCATGAGAGGGTTTACCCGTTGGTGGCGCTATTGGCCTCTTGGATCGCAGTACCAGTGTCCACCAGCGGGTGTCTTCCAACACCTGGGACCTGCAGTAAGAGGTCTCTCCTGCTGGTGGCACTGTTGCATCCTTGGGTTGTAGTACCGGTGTCCACCAGTGGGTGCACTCCAGCAGTGTGGAGCAAACAGCACCCTCTGCGCTCAGGTGTGACTTGAAGTCAATTATAGTCAGTCCTTTAAATACCCGGCAAGCCCTCATATGCTTGCCTTGGTTTCTTTCTTCCTTGCGCCCTGAACCTGTATCCTGAACCTGTTATCCTGTAAACCTGTATCGGACCCTGAACCTGTTCCTGAGCCTGTATCCTATCCCATCCATTATCTCCCTTTCCCAACCTGCCCTTGTTCAGTTGCTGATCTCCTGTGTATGACCTTGGCTTGGCTAACGTTTATGTCTCTGGTATATCCCTTGTTCCTGCTGACCTGCTGTGTATGACCCTGGCCTGGCTGACATCTGTCATTTCGGTATTGTCCCTTGCTATATATATTGTTGTTTGTAGTGGGGTTGTTGTGTTGGTTTTGCACTATCTGTATTTTCTAAATTATCACTTATTTTAATAAATATTATTTATTTCATTTACATGCGTTTGGGTTATCTCTGTGCAGTCCACACAGTCTGGTCACACCTGTTCATGACAGTAAACCAAGGCCATCCGTGACCAGACGTGGCTGCACTGAGAAACCGTCCTGTTACGGTGGGCGCGCAAAAGATGGACTTTGATGAAATTGGCTATTATTCTCTGCTGGCGGCAGAGGATAATGAATATTGCCGTCAGACTCTTAAAGATTGGACCCGTGACCAACTGCTGGAAACGATCCAAACAGCCCATTAACTATAAGATCAGGGTCATGCGTTATTTGAGGATGTTCAGCCTTTGATCCAGCTGTGTGTAGAGTCGGCCTTGTCATGCATTCCTGAAGATAGTGACGATTTCTCCCCTCCTTTCAGTTGTGACCAGGTTGAATCCCTGGTATGGTTGTTAGAGGATGATCCGGCTTTCTTTGATGAACATTATTCCACTTGTTCCCAGCAGGTGTTATCCGCTTGCATTTATTCAGTACAATCTCTGGTTAGTCAGGCTGTGTGTGAATCAGCGTTTGTTCAACCTGTGCTGCAGGCATGGTCAGATCTCCTGTCTTTAGCTAAGCCACAATATTCCAGCCCTGCCATTAATCATCTGCCTTCCAAAAAATCTATCTCCCCGTCGCCTATGGCAACCTCAGCTACAACCCAGTTTAATCAGCTCCCTACCAAATACTACCACCCAGTCTCCAAGTGTAGCACCTATCCTGCCTTCAATCCATCTGTCTCTTCTCCTCCACCTGTAACAGTCCCACAAAACCCTTCTCTAGCTACAGTTCCTTGGTCTTCCTTCTGCCCAGCTACTTTCTTTTCTTACAGCCCTGCTCCTACATACAAAATTGCACGGGCTAAACCAAAAAAGAAACTGAAGTTCTTCCCCACTCATACAATCCTGCCAGTAACCCAACCTGCTCCCACTTTCCAGTCTGATGTGCCTGCCTTCCAGCCGAATGTCCCGATGCCTGCCTTCCAGCCAGATGTCCCGATGCCTGCCTTCCAGCCGGATGTCCCGATGCCTGCCTTCCAGCCGGATGTCCCGATGCCTGCCTGCCAGCCGGATGTCTCGATGCCTACCTCCCAGTCTGATGTGCCAGCTTCCCAGTCTGATGTGCCAGCTTCCCAGTCTGATGTGCCAGCTTCCCAGTTTGATGTGCCAGCTTCCCAGCCTGATGTCTTGCAGCTTGCCTTCCAGCCTGATGTCTCGAAGATTGCCTCCCAGTCTGATGTGCCAGCTTCCCCGCCTGATATCTCGATGCCTGCCTACCAGCCTGATGTGCCTGCCTTTCAGTCTGATGTGCCAGCTTCCCAGTCTGATGTGCCAGCTTCCCAGTCTGATGTCCCAGTGCCAGCTTCCCGGACTGACGTGCCAGCTTCCCGGACTGACGTGCCAGCTTCCCAGACTGACGTATCTGCTGCCCAGCTCGAAGTGCCCATGCCTGCTGCCCAGCCTGATGTGCCTGCTGCCCAGCTCGAAGTGCCCATGTCCGCTGCCCAGCCTGATGTGCCTGCTGCCCAGCTCAAAGTGCCCATGCCCGCTGCCCAGCCTGATGTGCCTGCTGCCCAGCCTGATGTGCCCATGCCTGCTGCCCAGCCTGATGTGCCCATGCCTGCTGCCCAGCCTGATGTGCCTGCTTCCCAGCTCGAAGTGCCCATGCCCGCTGCCCAGCCTAATGTGCCTGCTGCCCAGCTCGAAGTGCCTGCTGCCAAGCTCGAAGTGCCTGTGCCCGCTGCCCAGCCTGATGTGCCTGCTGCCCAGCTCAAAGTGCCCGCTGCCCAGCTTGGTGTATTCCTGCCCGCTGTCATCTCAGATGTGCCCGCTGTCATCTCGGATGTGCCCGCTGTCATCTCGGATGTGCCCGCCATCTTCTCAGATGTACCCACGGTCCAGTTTGTTGTACCCGATGCCCAGCCTGATGTGCCCTCATCTGTTCGGTTGGAGGCCATGAACTTTGGACAATTGCACCTTGTTGGAGCGTCCGGAGGCCGCTCCTTTAGGGGGGGTACTGTCATGAGAGGGTTTACCCATTGGTGGCGCTATTGGCCTCTTGGATTGCAGTACCAGTGTCCACCAGGGGGTGTCTTCCAACACCTGGGACCTGCAGTAAGAGGTCTCTCCTGCTGGTGGCACTGTTGCATCCTTGGGCCGTAGTACCGGTGTCCACCAGCGGGTGCACTCCAGCAGTGTGGAGCAAACAGCACCCTCTGCGCTCAGGTGTGACTTGAAGTCAATTATAGTCAGTCCTATAAATACCCGGCAAGCCCTCATATGCTTGCCTTGGTTTCTTTCTTCCTTTTACCCTGAACCTGTATCCTGAACCTGTTATCCTGTAAACCTGTATCGGACCCCGAACCTGTTCCTGAGCCTGTATCCTATCCCATCCATTATCTCCCTTTCCCAACCTGCCCTTGTTCAGTTGCTGATCTCCTGTGTATGACCTTGGCTTGGCTAACGTTTATGTCTCTGGTATATCCCTTGGTCCTGCTGACCTGCTGTGTATGACCCTGGCCTGGCTGACATCTGTCATTTCGGTATTTTCCCTTGCTATATATATTGTTGTTTGTAGTGGGGTTGTTGTGTTGGTTTTGCATTTTCTAAATTATCACTTATTTTATTAAATATTATTTATTTCATTTACATGCGTTTGGGTTATCTCTGTGCAGTCCACACAGTCTGGTCACACCTGTTCATGACAGTATTATGAGATAGATCCATGTTTGTGTTTTTGTGTTCTTGTGTTGTTTATTATGACAGTTTTGTATATATATATATATATGGTTTTGAAATGATGTGGAATGTTTTTATGTGTTTAATAACTTAATAAAAATAATTAAACAATTTGCTCTGGGGATGATTTTCTCACCTTATCTTTTGGACTCTAATTTCCTCCTGCAAGTATGGACACTAGAAAAAACAATGCTCTATCGCCCTGATGCTTTATGACAAGGATACTGACATTACAAAGGTATATAAATAAAAACCAAATAATTCAACATCCTCACTAAAAAGTGTATCCAAATACATTGAAATAAACCCAGCAAAATATATACTCCATATTTCAAAGCTATGTATGTTTAAAGTGCTATAGATAAATATATATTAAAAAATATAAAAAAAAAACAAAACCAATAAATTGATATTAGGTGCTAAAAAAATAATAATAATTCACTAAACATGTCAACTTACATGCATAATAATTGAAAACAAGTATATACCCACAAGCAGATTCATCAAATGCATTATAAAAAAATACTAAAAATCAAAAGTTCATATTGGGTGCAAAATGTACAGTTTGAATAAACACTCTATATAATATTCCCAAGTGCTGTGGTGCAAAGCAGCTCTGAAGTGTTGTTCAAATCCTCCAGTGATCACCATGTGACCTCACCTTGAGCACAAAACATGCTCACCAAATAGGAAACAACCAATTTAAAAGTCAGTTCATATGGTTAAAATGTCTCTTTTACTTTAACAAAAACTTCTCTTGACAGATAGGAAATCCTCTCCAGCACATAAGGTGTTAATCCCCATAGTCCACACTCATTGCATTCTCTCACGTGTATATATAGAGGGAAAGAGAGGCATCCATAGTGTAAAAATGTTGTAACATTTATTAGTCATCACACAAGTATCAAGTGTAATGGGAGAATCAACTAGGTGTTATTCCCTTACCTGCGCAAATATATACAAATATAATGGTTGGGTTAGGGTATGCTTGTTGTGAGGTTAAAAAACCTAATAGAAAGAAAAAATGGTAGTAAACTGTGCACTCTATTAACCACTTCAGCCCCGGAAGATTTTACCCCCTTCCTGACCAGAGCACTTTTCACAATTAGGCACTGCGTGATTTAACTGACAATTGTGCAGTCATGCAATGCTGTACCCAAACAAAATTTGCGTCCTTTTTTCCCACAAATAGAGCTTTCTTTTAGTGGTATTTGATCACCTTTACAGGTCTTAATGTTTTGCACTATAAACAAAAAAATAGTGTAAAGTTTGAAAAAAAAAACAATATTTTTTACTTTTTACTATAATAAATATCCCACAATTTTTTGAAAAAAAAAATGTTTTTTGCATCAGTTTAGGCAGATATATATTCTTCTACATATTTTTGGTAAAAAAAAAAAAAAATCTTATTGAGCATATATTGATTGGTTTGTGCAAAAGGTATAGCATTTACAAACAAACTGCGACATTGCGACGGGCAGATCGGACACTTTTGACACATTTTTGGGACTGTTGACGCTTATACAGCGATCAGTGCTAAAAAATGCACTGGTTACTATGTAAATGTCACTGGCAGGAAAGGGGTTAACACTAGGGGGCTTTTGCCCTGACAGAAGAGGGATTTGTGTGTTTAAACACACAAATCCCTGGGCTGGTGCTCATGCATGCGATCACGCATGGCCGACGGCTAACGTGCACGAAGGCTACGTGCATCAGGTACCCCGCCATGCAGTGGGCACGCGCGCGCCCTCTGGTGGCCACTAAGGGGAAGGACGTACCCATACGGGATTTCGCCCAGGAGAGCCATTCTGCCACAGTTTATCTGCGTGAGCTGGTCAGGAACCGGTTAATTCAATTTATATAAACAATAAAGTGCAAAAAGTGCAGTATCATGAACGACCACTAGATGTCCCTAGTGGATTAATTGCCGTGAGTGAACGTGAAAAATATATATTACACACACGTATTGATTACTTTAAAGTGCTAATGAACAAATCTGCATTGAACTTGCCACCTAAGGTTTCCAGTGGGTGACAAATGGTGAAGTGCAATGTCCAAAGAACTCAGTTATAATATTATTTAAAAGGTGAAAAGATGTCCAAAATATATCAAATAGTTTTTAGTGGTGCATATGATTCCTTAGATCCAACAATCAAGTGACTAAATCTTCCTCCACCAACACCGGTCACACAGCCTACTCACTGGATATATATGACCCCCATTACAGGAGTCACATACAGCAAATGGGTTCAAGGTTACTCCCGGTGTTCATCTCAATCGCTCAGCAGAGAAGCCTCCAAAAGCAGATCGAATCAACAGCCACAAGATCTCCAGACATCAGCATGGCAATGTAAAAAGGAACAATCTCCTATGGTGAGTATGTATGCCTTTTAACATAGCACTTAAAATCCACTTAAACAAGTGTACATAAAATACAAAGAAAGTGGAAGCAGGGGCGCAAAACTGCACGCAAAAGTATTGCACTTACATTCAGTAAGTGTCAGCATGACACTAAGGATTACACACTTATGCCCCATAAACACGGTCGGATTTTCCGAAGGAAAATGTGTCCAATCGGAGCGTGTTGTCGGACATTCCGACCGTGCGGGGGCTCCATCGGACATTTTCCATCGGATTTTCCGACACACAAAGTTTGAGAGCAGGCTATAAAATTTTCCGACAACAAAATCCGATTGCGTCAATTCCGACCGTGTGTGGCCATTTCCGACGCACAAAGTGCCACGCATGCTCAGAAGAAATTCCAAGACGGAACAGCTCGGTCTGGTAAAATTAGCGTTCGGAATGGATACAGCACTTTCGTCACGCTGCAATGTCAAAAATAGTTTAATACAGCGCACTCTCTTCTTCTTTATAATGTGAAAAGAATGAAGTAGTTCTGCTGCTTATTAGGGATGAGCCGAACACCCCCCGGTTCGGTTCGCATCAGAACCTGTAAACGGACCGAAAATTTGCATGAACGTTAGAACCCCATTGACGTCTATGGGACTCGAACGTTTGAAATCAAAAGTGCTCATTTTAAAGGCTAATTTGCATTGTATTGTCCTAAAAAGGGTTTGGGGACCCGGGTCCTGCCCCAGGGGACATGTATCAATGGAAAAAAAACTTTTAAAAAAAGGGATGTTTTTTCGGGAGCAGTGATTTCAATGATGCTTAAAGTAAAAAAAAAAGTGAAATATTCCTTTAAATATCGTACCTGGGGGGGTGTCTATAGTATGCCTGTAAAGTGGCGCGTGTTTTCCGTGTTTAGAACAGTCCCTGCACAAAATGTAATTTGCAAGTAGGAGTCGTTTGTAAGTTAGATGTTTAAAAGTAGGGGCCTGCCCTATATACTCAGCAGAAATTTGGGCCTTAGGTGTTGTGGCCACAACACTAAGCCCTCACAGGGTCCTGCTGTGAAATATTAGATCAAGAATTGTAATTACATGCCCCTGTTGAACAGGGGCAGAAAAACTGGGCCTTTGGTGGTGGTGGTGGTGCTGGTGCCACAACACTGCAAGTCCTCACTCGCTCTTGGTGGGCGCAGAAATGGGCCCTGCTGTGAAATATTAGATCAAGAATTGTAATTACATGCCCCTGTTGAACAAGGGCAAAAAAATTGGGCCTTTGGTGGTGGTGCTGGTGCCACAACACTGTAAGTCCTCACAGACACTCTATTTGGAACACAGGAACGAGCCCTGCTGCAAAGTATTGCATCAAAAATTGTAATTACATGCCCCTGTTTAAACAGGGGCTGAAAAATTGGGCCTTAGGCACTGGTGGTGGTGCCCAGAACCAAAAATGTTCTTACAAGCCATCAGCGTGATCATTGAGGAGGAAAAGGATAATTACTCAGGGATAGTCACTCAGCATCAGCATAGGCAGTCTTTGAAGGGATCTGAGATTTAAAAAAAAAAATATTTCGGTTACATCAGCATCAGTTGCTTGGTAGCTGGTGGTGATCCAAGACTGATTCATTTTTATGAAGGTCAGTCGATCGACCGAGTCGGTGGACAGACGCACCCTGTGATCGGTTACAAAGCCTCCAGCAGCACTGAATGTGTGTCCAGAAAGAACGCTGGATGCAGGACAGGCCAGTAGCTCAATTGCATACTGTGCAAGCTCTGGCAAGTGATCCATCCTCAAGACCCAGTAACCCAGAGGATTTTGGGTGGGAAAGGTGTCCAAGTCAGATCTTGCCCCTAGGTATTCCTGCACCATGTAAAACGTAGGAACACTGTCTGGATAAAGGGGGCCTTGAGAGCTAAGGAAGTCCTCCTCTTCCTGCCTCTGTTCTGCCTCAAGTGCCCTGTCCATTATTCCACGCAGCGTGTGCTCCAACAGGTGGACAAGGGGGACAGTGTCACTGATGCATGCACTGTCACTGCTCACCATCCTCGTGGCCTCCTCAAATGGTGACAGGACAGTGCATGCATCCCTGATCATGGCCCACTGGCGTGGGGAAAAAAAAACAAGCTCCCCTGACCCTGTCCTGGTGCCATAGTCACACAGGTACTCATTGATGGCCCTCTGCTGCGTGTGCAGCCACTGCAGCATGGCCAACGTTGAGTTCCACCTTATGGGCATGTCACAGATTAGGTGGTACTTGGGCAGGTTAAACTCCTTTTGGAGGTCCGCCAGCCGAGCACTGGCATTATATGACCGGCAGAAATGCACACAGACTTTCCTGGCCTGCCTCAGGACATCCTGTAAGCCCGGGTACCTGCCCAAGAACCGCTACACCACCAATTTAAGGACGTGAGCCAAACAGGGCACATGGGTAATTTGTCCCTGTCAGAGGGCAGAGAGGAGGTTGGTGCCATTGTCGCAAACCACTATTCCTGCCTTAAGTTGGCGTGGCATCAACCACCTCTGAACCTGCCCCTGCAGAGCTGACAGAACCTCTGCCCCAGTGTGGCTCCTGTCCCCCAAGCACACCAGCTCAAGCACCGCATGGCATCTTTTGGCCTGCATACTTGCGTAGCCCCTTGAACGGCTACGGCACACCGCTGGTTCCGAGGAAAAAGCACAGGAAGAGGCCATGGAGGAAGAAGAAGAGGAGGGGGTGGAGGAGAGAGGTGTGTCACCATCATTAGTAGTGGCATTTTGGAGGCGTGGTGGCGGAACAACCTCCAACACTACTGCACCTTGTCCTGCATCCTTCCCAGCTGCCAGCAGAGTCACCCAATGCGCCGTGAAACTTGGGTAACATCCCTGTGCATGCCTGCTGGACCATGAGTCAGCGGCAATATGCACCTTACCGCTGACCGCCCTGTCCAGCGAGGCATGGACGTTGCCTTTCACATGCCGGTAGAGAGCCGGAATCACCTTCCGTGAGAAAAAGTGGCATTTGGGTACCTGCCACTGAGGAACTGCACATTCCACAAACTCACGGAAGGGGGCAGAGGCTACCAACTGAAAAGGCAGCAGTTGAACTGCTAGCACTTTTGCCAAGCTAGAATTCAACCGCTGGGCATATGGATAGCTGGGAGCTAACTTCTTTCGGTGGTGCAGCAGCTGGGGCAGGAAAATATGCCTGGTACAATCTGACGTCGGTGTACCAAAAGCAGGTTGCCCACAAGTACTTGGCTGTGACACACCTAATTCTACACCTTCATTCCTCTCAGTGCAGGTCTCAGAGAGGACTGAAGGTATAGTGGGGTTGGAGATCTCAGCTGATGAGGAGCAAGGAGAGGTCCTCTTTGTTCTTTGGTGTGGGTCTTTTAGATACGCTTGCCAACGAACTGCATGGCAGGTCAACATATGTCTGGTCAAGCATGTGGTACCCAAGCGGGAGATGTTTTGGCCACGCGAGATACGCTTGAGACATATGTTGCAAATAGCAGCGGTGCGATCTGATGCACTCCTCTCAAAAAAGACCCACACCAAAGAACTTTTTGATTAACGCGCAGAGACTGCAGCGCCCTGCACATGTGGAGCTTTGGGGTGTGATGCAGTCAATGTGCTGCCCTTAGGCTGGCCCCTGGAGGGCATCCTGCCTCGTTGGTGATGTGCCACCTCCTCCTCCTCTCTCCTATCAGGCACCCACGTTGAGTCAGTGACCTCATCATCCCCTCCCTCCTCATCACTGGAGCAAACCTGGCAGTATGCTGCAGCAGGGGGAGCATGACTGCCAGATTGCTGTCCTTCTTGGGCACCCCCTCTGTCCGTGCTCATGTTACTGCCTTCATCGAGCTCAGTATCATCATCAGAGCCTTCCAAACGCTGGGCATCCTCCTGGAGCATGTACCCAACACTGTGGTCAAACAGTTCGAGGGACTCCTCAGGAGGACATGGTGGGGCTAGGGAAGGAGTCACTGATGACATTGAGCCGAGGGAAGAGGCCGCTGCTTTGCCAAAGTACCCTGAGCATGGGTGAGAGAGGATGAGGAGGATGAGGACGAGGACGGCTTAGTCATCCACTCGACCAAGTCTTCCGCATGATGCGGCTCAACACGGCCAGCTGCCGAAAAAAAGGCCAAGCGTGTCCCACGGCCACGTGCTGATGAGGATGCACCGTCTCCACGACCAGCACTAGACACAGAGCCTGCTTGCCCTCTCTTATTGGCTTGTGACTGTCTGCCTCTCCTTCTTGGCCTTCCAGACATACTAATGGTCTGTAGCTGCACTAAGCTGGGATATATATATATATATATATATATATATATATATACGTATACGTATATGTACTGATACTGCAGCTAGCAAAATCAACTGCCTGCCTGTAGTATGAGAAAACCACCAACCTTCTACAGGTAGCTTTAGCTGAACACTGTGCAGAGCTCGCAAAAAAATTACTTGTAGCTTTTTTAGCTGCCTGCAGTAGTGATAGGATCAGGAAAACACCACCAACCTTCTACAGGTAGCTTTAGCTGAACACTGTGCAGAGCTCGCAAAAAAATAACTTGTAGGTTTAGCTGAACACTGAGGAGGACGCACCGCACTAACTTGTAGTTTTAGCTGAACATTGTGAGCAGGACGCACTACACTAACTTGTAGTTTTAGCTGAACACTGTGCAGAGGTCTCACTACACTAACTTGTAGTTTTAGCTGAACACTGTGAGCAGGACGCACTGCACTAACTTGTAGCTTTAGATGAACACTGTAAGGAGGACGCACCACACTAAATTGTAGTTTTAGCTTTACACTGTGAGCAGGATGCACTGCACTAACTTGTAGCTTTAGATGAACACTGTAAGGAGGACGCACCACACTAACTTATAGTTTTAGCTGAACACTGTGAGCAGGACACACTGCACTAACTTGTAGCTTTAGATGAACACTGTGCAGAGGTCTCACTACACTAACTTGTAGTTTTAGCTGAACACTGAGCAGGACGCACTGCACTAACTTGTAAGACAAAGACAATTCCATAGCTCAACTTACCAACCAGTCTGCTGACCAACCAAATTAGCCTGTCTAACCGTCTGTTAAATGCAGGGGTTTAGTTAGCACACATTTGCAAACGCATGTGAAAGCTGCAAGGCCTCGTCAAGGCACCCTGTATTACTTGCAGTCCTAACACTAAATTTATAAGTGTCTCCACAGTGGAAGCACATGCATTGAATGTATGGGTGTGAGACAGGTGAGCCTGGAGGCCGCCCTAGCCCCCTTAAAGGGACAGGACACACACTGGACACCCAGCAATGGCAGCAAAGGCGTCCAGTGTGTCCCCGACCCAAATATACAAATGGTAACAAGACACTGGCCACCGCCCACACCCATAACTGGCCTTCACAGTAAGGAGCACATGGAGGGCATATACATGTAAGACAAAGACAATTCCATAGCTCAACTTACCAACCAGTCTGCTGACCAACCAAATTAGCCTGTCTAACCGTCTGTTAAATGCAGGGGTTTAGTTAGCACACATTTGCAAACGCATGTGAAAGCTGCAAGGCCTCGTCAAGGCACCCTGTATTACTTGCAGTCCTAACACTAAATTTATAAGTGTCTCCACAGTGGAAGCACATGCATTGAATGGATGGGTGTGAGACAGGTGAGCCTGGAGGCCGCCCTAGCCCCCTTAAAGGGACAGGACACACACTGGACACCCAGCAATGGCAGCAAAGGCGTCCAGTGTGTCCCCGACCCAAATATACAAATGGTAACAAGACACTGGCCACCGCCCACACCCATAACTGGCCTTCACAGTAAGGAGCACATGGAGGGCATATACATGTAAGACAAAGACAATTCCATAGCTCAACTTACCAACCAGTCTGCTGACCAACCAAATTAGCCTGTCTAACCGTTATGGGTGTGGGCGGTGGCCAGTGTCTTGTTACCGCACTGCACTAACTTGTAGCTTTAGATGAACACTGTGCAGAGGTCTCACTACACTAACCTGTAGTTTTAGCTGAACACTGTGAGCAGGACGCACTGCACTAACTTGTAGCTTTAGATGAACACTGTGCAGAGGTCTCACTACACTAACTTGTAGTTTTAGCTGAACACTGTGAGCAGGACGCACTGCACTAACTTGTAGCTTTAGATGAACACTGTGTAGAGGTCTCACTACACTAACTTGTAGTTTTAGCTGAACACTGTGAGCAGGACGCACTGCACTAACTGTAAATAGTCTAGCTGCCTGACTGTGGTACTAACAGGATCAAAAGAACACGAGCAATTTTCTTCAGGTAGCTGTTAATATTGTAACAAGACAAGCCTGCCTGTCAGTAAGAAGATAACAGGAACGGATCTAGCTAAACTGAATACAGTGTATATATATATATATATATATATATATATATATATGCAACACCTGGGATGCATATATATATACACACAATACACTGTAAGTGCAGCTAACTCACTGATTGTCCTGCCTAATCTATCTAACTCAAATGAAATGACACTGTCTCTCTGTCTATCTCTCTTTCAACGCCGGAACACGCACTACACAGGGCCACTGTGCAGGCGGCCTTATATAGTGTGGGGCGTGTTCTAAACCCCCTGAGCCATAATTGGCCAAAGCCACCCTGGCTTTGGCCAATTACAGCTCTCTCTACCAACGGCGCTGTGATTGGCCAAGCATGCGGGTCATAGTGCATGCTTGGCCAATCATCAGCCAGCAATGCACTGTGATGCCGCAGTGAATTATGGGCAGTGACGCGCCACACGAATTTGGCGCGAACGGCCCATAACGTTAGGAATTCGGCAAACGACCGAACAGCCAATGTTCGAGTCGAACATGGGTTCGACTCGAACACTAGGCTCATCCCTACTGCTTATATTCACACAGACTTCTCACAAATGTATTTCTTTATTATTACTTGGGATTCCCTCAATATATTTAGATTTGTCACATCTGATGAAATTTTTTTGGGGTTGTTTTTAAATATTTTATGTTTTTTTCAAGGCTGTGTTTTTATTGTTTTTTTTTGTGTTTTACTACATAATATTTTTGTGTGTGTTTTGTGTGTCAAGTTACCACAACACCATTATTATTGTACTATTGAACCTCAAGGAGATTGTTTGGTGTTGGTGTCCCTTGTTAATTTCACATTGTATTTTTGAAATGTACCTGCCTCCTCACAAACAAACTGTCCATTTTGAAGGAAAACAAACATAGGAGAGTATAACTGAAACAAAAATTCCTTTATTAAGGGCTCAGAACCAAACAAAGAGCGAGGCAACGCTAGATAAACAGCTGAAATTAGCGAAGCCTTGGACCCCCAGGGCAGACATCAATTGTTTTACAGCAAAATTGGTGGCCTGAGGAGTCCATATCTAAGGAAGTGCAGTCTGGTCCAGAAGTCCCAGTGATCCAGAAAGCAGCAGATGACATCTGTGTCCCCAGGCTGTGGTACTACAAGAGGCTGCATATTTTGCCAGACCAGACTGAACCCAGGGCCATCACTCTCTGGTCTTCCTTAGACGCTTCCTTCCACGCTGTGGCTGTGGTGTGGGAGATGTGGCAGGAGGAGGAGTAGGACCTTGAGGAGTAGGAGGAGTAGGACTTGGAGGAGGAGGAGGAGGAGGACCATGCGTGAGGTCACAAATGTGGGTAGCGCATGTTATTTCGCCTCTCAACCCCTTATTGAGAGCTTCCAAAATTAGGAACTCACACAGGAGTCGTTGGACCTCCTCCATCTGCATCATTTTGCAGGCAGTTATGCCAGGAAAGTCCTCCTCCACAGTGTGGGGGGATTCTCAGGTCCTCTGTAGCCTTCCAAAAGAGGCCTATGGCAGCCTCCTCCAGGGTACTCCTCTTCCTGGCACTTTGTCTTTGCAGGTGTAGGGGAGGCAGCCTGCTCGGCCCAGCCACCTCCTGGCTGAGACTTACCTGTGTATGAAAAAGGAACATGGTTTTAGTTTTTGCTTCATCAATCACAATTGTAAATTGGTAGTACTCCAAACTAACATCTAGTTAACATCATTGATTGGACAACCACGAAGATTTAGAAGAATGCTATACCTGGCTCAATCTGGGGTCCTCAACATGTTGATGCCTGGAACGCCCAGGTTGGGCGTCAGAAGCCTCAGCCGGGGGAAAGGAAGCGTGGAAGACTGGAGAGTGATGGGGCCGGGTTCAGTCTGACCTGCCAGAAAATGCAGCCTGTCATAATACCACAGCCTGGGGACATAGATGTCATCAGCTGCTCCGGATCTCTGGGAATGCTGGACCTTCTTGCGCTCCCTTAGATATGTGCTCCTCAGGCCACCAATTAGGACCTTCAAATAGAAAATGTCTGCCATGGGGATCACCTGCTTAACAAATGCCAACAAACTATCCAGCGCTGCCTTCCTCTTTATTTGGATCTTATAATGTGGGTGGTTTATCTGCCACAGACAAGGCAGCTCCCTGTACATATCAATGAATATGGCCATAAATTTATCCTCTCTAAAGATATCCATTTTCACTGCAAGACACAACACAAGACAAACCCTAATGTCAGCCTAAAGTCTACTAAACTTGTGCAAATACAGGCCTCAATATAGAAGCAGTATAGGCCCAATGTAAAATCTTACCTTCGCAATCACGATCAGCGCCTCCGTTACTCCTTCCTCCGCTCACAGATCGTACATACTACGCACGCGTGTTATGCTTTATAGACACAGCGCATGCGTGAAACTCCGCCCGCCCCTGACGTTCTTTCTATTCTATTCCCCGCCCCTTCTCGTTCGTCGCAGTGGGGAAGAGCACATGGCGGAGTCAGAGCAGGTGTCAGATAATTACACCAACGAGGAGGAGGAAAGCCCGGAGCCTGAAACATCCCAATCCAGAAGGAGACGATATAAGGCATCAAATATGTCCTTTGGGGAGATGTTGGAGATGGTCAACATCTTGAAGAATGCCGACTATGACGGGAAGTATGGACCTTACTCCAACCCCAATGTCAGAAAGGCCAAGATAATGGCCAAAGTAGTTAAGAGTCTGCACCGGAATTTCGGGGTACGACGATCGAAAGATCAGCTCAGGAAGCGGTGGTCGGACCTCAAATTAAGAGAACACGAGCAGTACAGAAAGATCCGGAGAGTGCTGCAAAAAAGTAAGTAGTTGTGCTGTGTTCCTATTCTTTATGTTTCTTACGTTCTTGCTGCTCCATGTGCTTTTCTTAACTGTTATCCAGTTTAAAATGACAACTTTCATGTTCATGGGCACATTATTCGTTCGTATCAAACATAGTTCGTTTGGCCATATGCAGGTGCCATCATTTTTTGGGGCCTACTTGTGTGAAAAGAATTGGGTTGTGTAGATGTGTTTGTTACTAGAATAAAATGCAAACTAGATTCTGTGGAAGGAGAGGACACTCAGCAGTTTACACATCTGGACGCAGGAGCACTAGTGTGGGACCCCAGAACACCCTTTTTGTTAGGGGGCCCCACACAGGTGCTCCAGTGTATACTATAGGGGGGTCTCCATCTGTGAAGCTTGTACAAGACAGGTAAAGTATTCAAGCTTGACAAAAGACAATAAAAATCCTACATCTTGGAACTCTGCCAAAACAGACAATTGTACCCCACTTCCAAGCAATGCTTCATATTTATAGTGACATCAAATATCTGTGTGCTAAGTATACCTATTTTTTTTGTACATAGGGGATAAAAGACTCGGAGGACACCCCTCATCCGAGGAGACCACAGACCCCCCACCTCTGGAAGAAGGTGAAATCCCCCAAAGCCAAGCAGAGCAGGAGGAGGAAGACGTGGTGAAAATTGTCACCACAACAGGTAAGTGTCTGCGACCACAGGCTCAGGTAAGAGATGGATGCCGGCAGATTTATAATACATGGTGTTTTTTTTGTTTTCTCTCTTTTTAGGTGATCGTGATGTTGTGGATCCTGATCCTTTCACCTCTGAAAGTTCCCTGATCCTGATCGGGGAGATCATGGGGTGTAATGTTGCATTGGAAAACCATCAAGAAAAACATCAAATGATGTACTTAAAAAAAAATAAGAACATCATTGATGTTTTAGGGCGAGTTTAAAAGCCCTCCAAATCCCTTTGTTTTTTGGTGTGCTACAATTTTTGAACATTTTTTTACAAATATTAGAAAAGCCAAATTTTGAAGAGGCACACAGTGTGTCAACATGTGCTATCTGCCATCATGGGAGATCAATGGACACGTTTTGGGGGTGCAAACCCTTCCTCAATAATAAAGTAGCTGTGAGGAAGGGGTTGCACCCCCAAAACACGTCCCTTGATCCCCCATGATGGCAGGTAGCACATGTTGACATTCTTAAATTTGTGTGCATCTTCAAAATTTGGCTTTTCCTGGGGTAACTTCACCCCATCTGCTGAAGGCAATATCAAACTCAGTTTGTAAATACTCATGTCTGATATTGCCTTCAAGTTCTACCAAATATGAACTTTGCAAGTTCAAGATTTGTGTCTTTCTTGTTGGATTTACACATGCCTGTTTTATCTTAAATGGACATTTCTACTTTTTCTAATGCCACCCCAAAAATTGTTATATAACAAACATGTTGGTTTGTTTTAAAAACCTTTTCTAAATGCACATGTGATTGTGCTGGTATTAAAAAGATTGTTAATCAAGATTGTGTGGATTATTGTCTCAACGCTACAAAACTTTTGTTGTGCTGTAATGGGTGTTTTCTGTGACAATGGGGGTTATTTCCTGAGGGGAAATCCACTTTAAGTGCAGTTTCAAGTGCACTTGTAGTGCAAAGTGTCTTTGCCTTTAGGAAATAACACCCAACAGTGCTTTGTAAGGTTACACAATCACGCCAATTTCAGGACTCACCACATTTCTCTCAGGGTCAGCTAAAACAAACACAAGCAGGAAATGTCACCAAACCTTGTTTTTTTTAAAATTTTATTTTAAAAAATGTTTTAGATATTGTCTGGCATATTGATGGCCCCCCTACCCGCAAAGAATTCAAGATATCTTAGCCGGACATCACGGGCACTCAGGGGGGGCAAGCCAGGACGCCCACTTTCTAGCGCCGTCGGGGTTGGTTCATTAGTAATTCCGGCCTCAGGCCCAACTGAGCCAGCATAGTTGGCAGAATGTTTCCATAAAAAGTTGTGTAGAACACAGCATGCCAGGATAATGTGATTCAGTTCGTACTCCGCCATATGTATGGGTGTAAGAAATAGGCGGAACCGGCTGGCCATGATTCCAAATGTGTTCTCCACCACTCTTCTGGCTCTGGCCAGCCAGTAACTAAAAACCCTCTGGTCCGGGGTGAGGGTCCTCATCGGGAATGGCCGCATAAGATGGTCCCCCAGTGCAAACGCTTTATCCGCAACAAAGACGAATGGGAGTCCTTCCACGTTGTCTTCTGGAGGTGGTAAGTCCAAGCTGCCATTCTGGAGACACCTGTAGAACTCTGTCTGGGCGATGACTCCACCATCCAACATCTGACCATTCTTCCCCACATCCAGGAACTCGTAAGTAGCCGACACCACCGCCAACATCACAATACTATTGAACCCCTTGTAGTTGTAATAATACGATCCCGAGTTGGATGGTGGGACGATGTGGACACGTTTCCCATCAATTGCCCCTCCGCAGTTAGGAAAGTCCCACCGCTGGGCAAAGTGGGAGGCCACAGTCTGCAATTCCTGTGGCGTGGAAGGAAACTGTGGAGTCAAAACAAAATCAAAAATTAGTCATTTTGCACATAAACAGGGAAAGCAGATTAGACACAAACATTCTTGCCCAACATCAAGCTAACATTTTTATGAGGGAATTTTTTAAGACCAAAGTATAAGGTACACCTATCAGATCCCCCCCCCTCTCATGGGCCATTTATAACATTATAGGGGGGGGGGGGGAACTCTTGGACAAGTAACCCTCTTGACTTCATTGAGAGATGAATGCCTAAATAATGGGTATTACTTTGGCCAGCATTCCTTAGTTACACTCAGGGATGAGCTTCAAACATCGGCTGTTCGCAAGTTCGCAGAAACAGCGAACAATTTGGGGTGTTTGCGGCAAATTCGAATGCCGCGGAACACCCTTTAAAAGTCTATGGGAGAAATCAAAAGTGCTAATTTTAAAGGCTTATATGCAAGTTATTGTCATAAAAAGTGTTTGGGGACCTGGGTCCTGCCCCAGGGGACATGGATCAATGCAAACAAAAGTTTTAAAAAACGGCCGTTTTTTTTAGGAGCAGTGATTTTAATAATGCTTAAAGTCAAACAATAAAAGTGTAATATCCCTTTAAATTTCATAGCTGGGGGGTGTCTGTAGTATGCCTGTAAAGGGGCGTATGTTTCCCGTGTTTAGAACAGTCTGACAGCAAAATGACATTTTAAAGAAAAAAAGTAATTTAAAACCACTCGCGGCTATTGTTCGAACAAACTTTTTTCCTGTTCGCATGTTCTGGTGCGAACCGAACAGGGGGGTGTTCGGCTCATCCCTAGTTACACTATTGGCAGCCCACTGGATAGGTAAGAAGTGTCATAATACAAAGATATAAATACACATTGTACACATTTGAGCACATTTGGACATTCTGCTATTACCTATCAAGATAATAATAGTATACAAAAACTTTAAACAGTAGCATTTACACACTGTACCTTTTTGTAAGTATACAGGCAGGCCCTTGCACTACATGCTTTTGGGGAATTCATCCATACATCTGAGCACAAAAGAGATGGGTATAGTGTGTATGGGTTTGGCAAAGTCAGCAGATAGATGATTAAGGATAGATAGAGAATTGGTATCAGCTGACTTAGCAGTTGGGGGGAGGGAGGGTTACAAATGATTTGGGGACCCAAAAAAAGCCTCTGGCACTCTGCCTGAATTTAAAGCACAAATCACATTTCTAAATATTTTAGGGGGTGTGTGGGGTAAAGCACTATTATGGAGCTGATAAAATACATTGTTAAGTGACTACATGGAGGTGAATATAGGGCCAGGAGAGCATGCTGGGGAGGTAAGTGAAGGCAAATATGTATGAAGGACAAAAAATAATTACATAAAAATCCAGCATGCATGAGGACAAAGGGGACATTCACAGCATATTACAATCATGGTAATTAGGGAATGAGAAAATAAATACTATACATTATCAAACATTATATACAATAAAATGTGATGTTAAAGGATAAATCTTACCTTAATATACTCCTTCTGCAGGACCTGAATGATGGCAGAACAGGTCTCTGGGATAATGATCCCCAGATCCTGGGGGAGATGCCTGTCGAACTTGAGGTCCTGCAGGCTTCTCCCCGTCGCCAAGTACCGCTGTGCTCCGGAGTAATGACTTGCCTCATGCAGGTATCCTGCTTGCTGATTTAGGGGGTCAGCAAAGCCAACAAACGGTGAAATACGGGGTCCATCATCCAGAGAAAGTTCCTGAAATCATCAAGATTATTCTCACGGATCTCACGGAGCAAAGGCATATGACAGAACTGGTCACGATGAAGCAACCAATTCTTGGTCCATGAACTCCTCCCCACCCTGTTCATGGACTGGACTGGTGTCAAGGTCAGGACCCCAACACCAAGCCCCCGCACAGCACGAACTCTACGAGGAGTACGTATACGCAACATGGCTAGAAAACAGTCGGCTGCTCAGAACGAAGTAACAGAACGCACTGAAGAACAGCAAGGCCTGTGAAGAGCAACCTGAAAAACAGTAATGAACGAACAAGAACACAATGACAAGTCAAGGGTATTCGCTGCACGCACTGAAGAGCAGATACAAACCCACAAACACAAACTGAACAGCAGAAAATGATCTGAAAACCACGAGTCTGAAAAAACGCAAATCGTCTCACAAAACTTTTATTAACACGAGATTAGCAAAAGGAGCCCAAAGGGTGCCGCGCTTGGTTCTGAACTGCACTTTTATAGTCTCGTTGTACGTGGTGTACGTGACCGCGTTCTTGGCAATCGGAAATTCCGACTACTTTGTGCGACTGTGTACGCAAAACAAGTTTGAGCCAACATCCATCGGAAATGTCCGATCAATGTCCGACCGTGTATACTGGGCATTAGGCTCATAAGCGCTGTTGGCTCTGATTCTCTCACAAAGCTGCGAACTAGACAGGCTGTGCATAATGATGTCACGATTCAACCCACACCTTACGAGTTTGTGTCAAGCCATCATAGGAGGTGGGGTGAGGTTTTAATTACACATTGAATTATTTGTTTTTTATATTTATTTACCTTTATTGATTGATCATTTTAGTATTCTTGTCATAAAGCATCAGGGTGGTAGAGTGTTTTTTTTTCTAGTGTCCATACTAGCAGGAGGAAACTAGGGTCCAAAAGATAAGGCAAGAAAATCATTCCCAGAGCAAATGACTTAAAAAAGAACTCCAACTATTGCCTGCACTTGGGGAAATACCAATAACACTAGACAGAAACAACAATAGTATCTAAGGATTTCATAAGGTTAATGTTATGTTATTTCAATCCTAGCATCAGAACAAATTAAACTTGGAATAGAAGGTGGAAACATTCTCATGAAAATTAATTACAGTGAATTGTTTTCTGTCTCTATATTGTGCAATAAAATGCCTTCAGGGTGTCATCAGAGTTTGGAAAATGTTGTGTTTCATTTGATAAATTAAAATTATTTATTCCTCTTGCAATATTATTGCATGGTGTGCTGTGATGATTAACTACATTTGTCCTGAAGTATGTGCAGTAGTAATGCGTCTTGTGATTCACTGATGAGCTCCAGAAACTCCAAAGCTTATAGCTTTTCAGTTAAAAATGTACTAGATAGTACTTTGCAAATCTGCACAAAGAAACAATAGTAATCAGGTTTTCTTCAACTAGTTGATTAGTGAGTTTTTTGTTTAGTTTGTTTGTCTTCCTTTCAGTAAGAACATATTGTTCAAAAAACTGATCCTCATTCTGGTCTGGCAAAATTGGTTATTATTATAAATTATATATTCTGTAAGTAACATTTAGTAAGACATCTGTAGATCCTCCCTGCAAAAAAGTGGAGAACCCCTTATGCCAGCCATAGATGGTTCTAATCTCAGACGGTTCAGTAGGAACCTGCTGAGATTCGAACCATGTATGGGCAGGCTGAATGTACCATGTCGATAGATCAATCAACGTTGTTTTCCAAGCTGGCCCAAATGAGAGATTTCCTTTACTAATTACTGTACCCACTGTCAGTGCTGTATAAACTGCACGTAGCATCAGCTACAAGTACATACAAGGACCAGTGCTGTGTTCTGGCAGCTGTACCAGAACTTCCCATTAGAACAAAATTCTTGAAGTCCTGTATTTTAATAATAAATACAAGGATTCCTCTGATGGGCTGAGATGAAGATTTTTACATCGTCCACCCACCCCTCCACCTCAGTCAATCAGAGGAAGCCTTGTATCCACTGATAAAATAAAAGGCCTCCTGTGATAGGCTGAGCAACACTCAGCCTGACTTAATTTTGTTTTGGCACCAGATGAGAAGAGCCCACTGCCAGAAAACAGCACTGCATATTATATGTAGCTATTACTATACATAGATTTTGTACTGTGCTAATAGCAGGTGCAGTAATTAGTAAAGGCAAGCTTGAGTTAAGCTTTTGGGGTTAAGCATACTCATACCTTAAAGATTGAAAGGTATAAAGAAGCCCATCAAGGTAATGTTTTTCAAATCAAGGTGCCAATATATATTGTAAATGTCCCTTAGGACATAAGCTAAAAAAGGATAATACTCCATCAGTAATTAAAGCACCCCAAACAATGTATATATCCTTAGGTAATGAATATGAGTTTACCTTACAATCAAGAGTGTATGTAGAGCGGGCATGCACCTTCAATTAGGCCAGTTCACCTTGTTAAACAAAAGGTGTCCTCCCTAATGACTACTATCCACATTAAAAGAGGGATATCACCCTGAAGGCTAAATTAATATTATACGTAAAGTAATAAAATATTGGGATTAAACCAGAGAAAAGGGAATATAGGGATTATGACGGTGCCAGGAAGAACACAATATGTTCCAATATTAAAATAGATAATTTTTATTAATACACAGAAGTTATAAAAAATAAACAATAGAATCACAAAGGCATGGTGTGCATAAATGCTAAAAACATATCTGTAGTGAGCTTCACGTCACTTGGCCTCATGGATGTAACGGCCAATGCAGTAGGTAGGTATTTTAAGTATCCGACATGTTTCGCCAGTATTGGCTTCTTCAGGGATAAGTTATTAATACCTAGAGCGCTACAGTAATTCTATGAGAGAAATATAACAATCAGTAAATATAGTCGGACAAATGATACAACGAATACAGGAAAAATATCAAAAATCCAAATATATACATGTTTGCGAGCTGTCAGTGTAGACTAACCTCCACCACCAATCAAAGAGCACCAAGGGGACATCCTCACATATACAACATCGGGTAGCCTAGAAACCCCCCACCCCAAAACGACCACCCAACCAGACATTCTACAGATGGAAATGAGGTACCTGCAAGTCACCAAGGGGGTGCCACACACTTCCAGGGATAAACCTCCAGCAAAGATCACAGTAGGTAGCTGCAGGGGGCAGTAGGAAGGACCTGGCCAAATGTATATCTAGAGAGGTATAATTATTTGCAATGAGTTCATTATCATAATTTTTTCTTTCTAAGGGGGTCATATGGCTCCCATTAGTTAATAAATAAAGAGATTGTATGGGACTAACATAGTCTCCAATTGATATACTTACAAAAAAACACTCTTTAAAGTGAGTAACAGGACACCGGTAGATCCTTGGCTTAGAGAAAAACTCTAAACAGCAACAGGAAACGTATCTCTATAAGTTAAATAAACAGACGGGAGGGAGTTTTATGGCATTTATGAAATTATCTGAGGGGAGGTGTGCTTGCAAGATGCACTTTAGTTGATCAGTGAATAAATTATACCAACAAAGAACTGAGTAAGTTAACACTTACCACTAAGTAGATATAGAGTGAGGTGCTGGGCTAGAAAAAGCCTACAGCCAGTGATAGCACTAAATGAAATAAGCTAGAAAGCAAAAGATAGTGTCAGCAAAAGGTAAATCTATTTATGCCCCAAACATAGATGGTCCATAATGATGCCTACCGGGTCAGATAACAGTCAGTACGTCGGTGTCCTGTGAACATCCCTGGCGTGTGTGCTGGCCTGGGATGCCAGCGTTCTTATGCCCCCCACACACGTGCGGCGTCTGATGTCACCGCACGTGTGAGCGGACGAAAGAGGCCACAGCGCATGCGCCAACCGCATTTCCATCCAGGCCTACAAGGTCCAGAGGGCATTGCGGTGGTGTCCATGGTGATGTACACAACATCACAGACAAGACGCGGTACCAGACACCGCATAAGGCAGCACGATACCTGGAAGGAGGCATTAATTTCCAGTGCGCCGTGGCTGGGGCGGGCAGAGGAAAATCCAAAGCCCTTGGGTGTCCATACAGCTAGATGTGTCCTTGACAGGGGGCTAAAGGCACCAGATCGGGTGCACATCCCCCACAGCGGAGTGCAGGGGCTCAAAGGCAATAGAGAAACCAGAAGGGGAGCTGGAAGGGGGAGGGGAAGAGGGGAAAGGAAAGAAAAAGAAAAGGGAAACAGAGGGGGAGGCGGGGGGGTTTTTTGAAGGAGAGGGAAAGAAAAGAGGAGGGGGGTAGAAGAAAAAGAAGGGGAAAAAGAAAAAAGAAAAAAACTTAGGCATCCGAAGGTACGGGGATGCCAAACGAGGCACACAGAGGGAGGAGGTGAAGGTGGGTGAGAACAGTCCAAGGATATATATAAAAAACCCCAAAGAAGCGCCTGCACACATGGCATGAAAATTGGGACAGAATACAGGAAGAAAGGGTAGAGAGGGGTTGAATCCCTGGGGTGTGCCCACACAGGTCACTCTGACAGCTCGCAAAGACAATACTTAAATAATAATACGGAAAGTTCATAGATTACAAATCAAACAATCAGGTCAGAATATATATTTACAATGATGTACATGATAATAGAGAAAATATGTCTTAATTATACATATATCATATACAGTCATGTGTCCAATGGTGAAAAAATGTTTTTAATGGAAAGGGAAAGGGGAACTGTATCCTAATCCAACATGGCTATCTCATGCGTAGGAAGGGCCAAAGGGAGGAGAGTAAAGGAACATGAACAAAATGATAAGAGATATATATTAAGGTACAGTAGGACTTGAAAAAGGACTTTAATTGAAAGATCCATAAAGAAAAATATTATGGTCCACCCCCAAGGGGGTTTTTTATAAAAAGGGTTTAAAACTAATATTTTCATTAAGCCCAGGATATGTAGTAGCATCCAAAATGTGTATCCACTTAGTTTCCAATTGTAAGAGTTTCTGATCAATGTCTCCACCCCTCACATGTGCAGGGATGTGTTCCAATGCTGTAAATCCTACAACATGGGGATTGGAATCATGGTACTGTGCTATGTGTCGATTGATAGAAGTAGAAGTCTTACCCTTCAGTAAAGGTTTGATATGATCTTGAATCCTAACGCAAAATTGGCGTTTAGTTTTGCCTACATAGTAGCTGCCGCAAAGGCATGTGGCAAGATATACTACACCGATAGTTTGACACGTGATCTTGTGTTTGATTTTGTATGTTTGGCCATTGGGAAGCGGTTTCTCGCATGTATCATAAATGAACTCACATGTGTCGCAGTGGCCACATGGGAATGTGCCATACACAGTTGAAAGACACTCTAGTTTAGGTGTATGATGACTCGCCGTGACTTTGTCCCTTAGGGATGGGGAATGACGATAGGTGATTTGAGGCTGAGACTGAATATATTTTTTGGATGATGTTGTCTGCTGTTAGGAGGGGCCAGAATTTTTTTTTTTTTTTTAATTTATTTTTATTCAAATTTTTCTTATAAGACACAAAGACATAAAGACATATACAAATTGGTTGTCTAGCTTGTACAGGTAATATCGCAAGTACATCAGGAAAAAGAAAAAAAAAAGAAAGGGAAAGAAAAAGAGAGAAATAGAGAGATACATCCATGCAATGCAGTTTTAGCATGTAAGTGAAAAGGGGATTTTTTGGAATTTTTGGGCCGCCCCCCCACTGCCCATAAAGGCCTATACCTATTAACTAGGAATTACATTTAATCGTCGATTCTTGGTATCGTAACTGAAGCTAGTCCAACATTAGTAAGCAATGTTCATTTCCTCCAGCCACCCGCTCCAAACCTTATTAAATTTCAATTGGCAGCCTCTATTAAGATAGGTATCTTTATATGGTGGAAGATTATCGTTAACCAAACGTTTCCACTGGACATTTGTGGGGGGATAGGGCTTCTTCCATTGAAATGTTATGGTTTTCCTAGCGTAAAATAGAAGCAAACCAATCATCGTGCGTTTAGCTACAGCAGGAACTAATTTTTTTATAAGGCCCAACATACAAATCTCCATAGACAGTGGTAGATTAGTGGATGCAATTTTATTGATTAGGCCTAGTACCTCCCCCCAGAATTGTTGTATCTTTGGACAATGCCAAAAGATATGGGAAAAATCTCCGGGGGTGTAGCTACATCTCCAACACTTAGGGGAGTGGGCAGGATTTATCAAATGAAGTCTGTGGGGAGTGAAATATGCCCGGTGGACTATTTTAAATTGGACTAACTTGTCACGTATAGAGACTAGCGAACTAAAAGGGAAGTCCCAAACACCATCCCAATCTTCGCTACTCAAAGCTGGAATGTCACGCTGCCAACGGGACAAAAGGCCGTCCAACGGAGGCAAGGACTCATAGATTAAATGCTGATATATGTGAGATGTAGGTTTTTTTGTACAACCAGATCTAAGAGTAGTCTCCAGTTTAGACTGTATTAATATACAGGACGAACGTGGGAATTGGGCTTCGAAAGCATGCAAAAGTTGAAGATAACGGAACTGATAGTGCTGCGGAAGATTATACTGGGAGGAAAGCTGACAAAAAGAAAGCAGTGAGGTGCAAGACACCACTTGTGAGATTAATTTTATACCATATCTAGTCCATATCTGGGGGTCAATAGATTTGTAAAAATGTGGTAGATTGGGGTTTAGCCATAGGGGTGTATTAGGGGAAATTCCCATCTGGCTGTGTTTTTCAATAGCCAAGCCCATTTTCCAGGCCCGTAAAGTAGTAAGCATAGACGGAGTTAATAAGTGTGGGGCACATGGGCCTCTGTAAATTAGGTATTGAAGAGATTCCCAGGAGCCTGCCACGGTGGCCTCCAAAGCGGAGGCCACATTGGTTTTATCAGGATTTAGCCACCCGACCACTGTCACCAGCTGTGTCGCCAAAAAGTACTTATAGCAATCCGGAAAGGCCATGCCACCCTGCGATAGTGGCCTCATTAATGTAGTTAACTTATATCTCGGTGGTAAGGAGCCCCAGAGAAACTCTGAAAAGCGTTGGTTTAGTTTAATAAAGAAGGATTTAGGAATCCACTGCGGGGAATGGCGGAATAAATATATGAATTTGGGGATGACCTTCATTTTAAGCAAGTTGACCCTTCCCCATACCGATAGGGGGAGATTATTCCATGCCTTGAGTTTAGCTTTCATATCCCCCACTACCGGATCCAAGTTTAATTTAAGAAAATCTGAGGCTTGTGCAGAGACACAAACCCCAAGATATTTAAAGGAGTCAACCCACTTTAATGGGCTATCTGGGGAGGATGTCAATTTGGCTGCTTGATCTATTGGAAATAGAGTAGATTTTGGCCAGTTTACCCGGAGGCCCGTTACCATGGAGAAAGTGTTGAGGAGTGACAGAGCACCCTGAAGTGATGGACCCGCGTCCCCCAAAAATAAAACCATGTCGTCAGCATACAGGGCTACCCTCTCCTCCAGCATACCTATCCTAAGCCCCTTAATATGAGGCGATGTACGGAGAGCCTCTGCAACTGGCTCTATAGCTAGAGCAAATAGGGCCGGAGAAAGAGGGCAGCCCTGTCTAGTTCCCCGAAACAGTTGAAATGGGGTTGAGAGTCTGGAGCCCAAACGAATCGATGAGATGGGACACCTATAGATCACCTGCAACCATGATATAAACCGCAGTGGAAAACCCATTCGACGTAGAGTCTCCCACAAAAAGGGCCACTCTACAGTGTCGAATGCCTTTTCTATATCTAGTAGGGCAATAGCTCTGGTACCGGAGTTGTTGTGTTGGGCATGAATATTAGTAAAGAGTCTCCTAAGATTAACGTCGGTTGACCTTTTAGGCATAAATCCTGTTTGATCAGAGTCAATAACCGAAGGTAATAATGGATATAGACGGGTAGCCAGCAGTTTGGTTAAGATTTTCAGGTCATTATTCAATAGGGCTATTGGCCTATATGAGGCACATAGCTCTGGGTCCTTAAGGTCCTTATGGATCAAAGTAAGATAGGCCTGGTGCATTGAAAGGGGCAGATCACCCTTGGATAGGCAGAGGGTGTATAATTGGGCCAGGATGGGTGCCAAAAATGCTGCATGTGCCCTATAAAATTCTATAGGAAGGCCATCCGGCCCTGGCGCCTTACCCAAAGGGAAGGACCGTATAATTTTTAAAACCTCTAAGGCCGAAATAGGGCGTACCAACGATTCTCGTTCCTCATTCGACAGCCAGCCAAGTGCTAGTGGATCTAAAAGGTTTTGCAACATCTCTGGCTGGAAGTCGGGGGGAAGAGCAGAGGTATAAAGAGTTTGGTAAAAGGCTTTGAACATTTGTAAGATTTCTACCTGAGAGGTCACCTTATCCCCAGTTGAAGACCGCAGGCCCGAAACCACTGTGGATGGATATTCATGCTGTGCCAACATGGCCAGGAAACGACCATTCTTGTCCCCCTGTTCAAATAGTCGCTGTCTACCTTTATGCATATCCAATCTTGTAACTTCCGTTAAATGTAAATTTAGTGAACTGCGGGCGGCATTTAATGCGTCAAAATGAGCTGCTGTAGGATCTGTACTATAGATTACTGTTTGATCCTCTACCATCTGTTGTAACCTGTAAGTTTCCCGGCCCTGCTGTTTCTTGACACTAGCGATAATAGAGATATATTGCCCTCTTGTATAGGCCTTAAAGGTGTCCCAGACCGTCTGTGGGGTCGAGGAGCCTTCATTAAGTTCCCAAAACTCAACTAGTCTGGGTGGGATAGTATCAGCCACCTCAGGGTGGGAAATCCACTGTGCCCCCAGCCTCCACAGGGCCGCATCTCGGCGTGCAGACGAGCGAAGCTCGATTACCAGTGGGCTATGATCGGACAACCCACTGGGTAGGTATTTAGCCCCTATTACATCCGTCAACAGGATTGAATTAGAGAAGGCTAGGTCAATCCGTGAGGCAGTCCTATGTGAGGCCGAAAAGCATGAGTATGCCCTAATAGCCGGGTGTTTCCATCTCCATATCTCCTGTAGCCCCATTGCCTGTGCCCATATAGATAGTTCAGAGCTATAGTTTTTTGATGGGACTGGTCTGTCCAAATCTGGGGAGATAGTAGAGTTGAAATCCCCCATCACCAGCAATTTCGCTGGATAAAAAGGAGCTGCTTTTTCCAAAACCTTATATAATAAATCATGTGTAAAAGGTGGAGGAATATAAACATTTATGATTATATATCGCTGAGACCAGTGTGAAAACACCACCATTGCAAACTTGCCCTGGGGGTCCGTGCACACGTCCTCAATAACACAGGGGAATTTCTTGTGTATTAGGATTGAGACCCCTCTAGCATAAGAGGAGTAAGTCGCATGGATGGCCCTCTGAATCCAGGGTTTTTTTAGAGTTAAAAGGAGGGGCCAGAATTTACATAAAATATCCCTCATTTCCTTATGATTTTGGGAATATTGGGTTATAACCCGAACCGGCTGAACGTCGTCCCTCTTTTTGGTAGAGAATATCAATTTTTTGCGATCCAATTTTTTAACTTTGTTAAAGGCCTGCTTCAACAGGTTATGGCTATACCCTCTTCTTTTTAATCTTTCATAAAGTTCATGTGAGGCCCTGAAGAAATCTCCCTCATCAGTGCAGTTTCGTTTAATGCGCAAATATTGGCTATAAGGAATGCTATTAAGCAATGGTTTGGGGTGAGCGCTATTAGCGTGTAAAATAGTGTTCCCTGACGTTTCTTTACGATACAGAGACGAAGAAAGATTTCCTTCAGAATCCAATCGTATTTCCAGGTCAAGGAAAGTGATCCTTGTCTGGCTGCACTCCATTGTGAACTTGAGATTATAAGGATTAACCGCCAGAGTGTCTACGAATCTTGAGAGATGTTGTCGAGTACCTGTCCAAAAGAAAATGATATCGTCTATATACCTGTGCCACGAAATCACGTGGCACAGGGAATCGACTAAATCATAATTAGAAAATAGGTCCTTTTCCCACCCCCCCAGGTACAAATTGGCGTAGGATGGCGCACATTTAGTGCCCATGGCTACGCCTTGCACCTGGAGGAAGTGGGAAGTACCAAATACAAAATGGTTACGTGTTAAGATGAAGTTCAGGAGATCAACAACAAATTGGTTGTATGCCTCAGAACTGGGGCCTCTATCCTGTAGCAGTTTAGAAATGACTTGAATACCAGTACCATGAGGTATAGTGTTGTACAGACTTTCTACGTCTAAAGCCACCATCCAGGTGTTTCTTGGAAGCTTTAGGTTCTCAAAAATACGGAGAAGGTGTACTGTATCCTGTACATAGGAGGGAAGGGCCTGAACATGTGGATTCAGGTACTTGTCCACCAGAGCACTCGCATTTTCTGTCAAACTTGAACATCCTGATATAATCGGACGCCCAGGGGGGTTTTTTAAGGACTTATGAAGTTTGGGCAAGGCATAGAACGTGGGTATTCTTCCATCTTTAACATTTAAGAATTTAAGAATTTAAGAATTTCCAGGTGTTAATGTCTATGATTCCCTTCTGGTAGGCAGAGAAAATAAGTTCTTAATATTCGCGAGCGTAATTTTCAATAAGTGTGCGTGAAATGGGTCTATACCAGTCAGGGTTGTCAAGGATGTTGCGGCACATGATTTCATATGCCGCAACATCCATGACAACCACGTTGCCACCCTTGTCGGCAGGTTTTATAACCAAACCAGGGTGGTTTTGAAGAGACTTCAAGGCCTGCCTCTGGGCACCAGACAAATTGGAAGAGCATGGAGTGGAGAAGTCAGTATCTTTGATAGTCTTGCTTATTTGTTCAACGAATGCCCAAATATTGGGATTCATGGAAAGATTAGGAAAATTGGTGGATTTAGGTTTAAAAGATAAAGGAGGGGGAAAGGATACTCCAGAGGCAACAATGCCGTGGTCATCAGATTGCCACTCGTATTCGTCCATTCGTCCTCTGTGCCACCCTCTTCAAGAAGCGTTAACAGGTCTTCGATGGCCTGAATTTCGGCCACCGTAGGGACGGTATTATCTGAAACTGAGGCTACCGTTGAAGTAACCGTGGTTTTATCAAAAATGACCTTGTACATCAATTTTCTTGCAAACAATTGTATGTCTTTGACAAATCGAAATTTGTCAAATTCTGCTGAAGGACAGAAGGTAAGGCCTAATTGCAAAACTTTTATTTGATGTTTAGTTAAAGAAAAAGACGAGAGATTAACCACATCTAGATCTAGAGTGTTAGACACAGGTGTAGTAGATGCTACAGTGTTGGACTCTGGGTTGAGTCCAAGGCTTGGGATAAAAAAATAGGGGCTAATTTAGGATCAATCGACTGAGATGCTGTGGGGAACATAGTAGTTAGAGTAGGTTCACTTACCCGTCTTGCCATAGGAGCAGGGAGTGCAAGTGGTGCCGGAGTGATGGTAGGGAGTGCTGAGTGCGTGGTACGAGTGGAAGTGAGTGGTGGTCGTGGTAGTGCTCGTGTGAGTGGAGTGGAGGTGCTCGTGGTTTTAGGTCGGGCCCCTAAGGGCTTAGCAGAGTGCGTAGTTCCAAAAGTGCATCGAATGGAGTCTGTGGAAGAGGTAGGTAAATCGCTCTTTCTTTTTTTAGGAATTCCATCTTGTGAAAGCTCACGGTAGGTGGTGGATGAGCTGGAGGAAAAGGACGTAGAAAAAAACATTAGGTGCTTCAGTGTTATTTTTGGGTACATTATCCGAGTTGGATTTAGTGAATGGTTTTTTGGGAATATTTCCGTCCCATCTATATGCATAACCATTAGTATGGGCGAGTTTATCCCGCAGAAACTTGTTTTCTTTGGCATTAATTATGTCTATTGTGTACTCCTTGAGGTGAGCGCGGAGGTCCTTCTCCCTCCGGGCAAATCTCGAGGAGGCTACATCTGCGGCCCGATCCGCAAGCCATTCATTAATGGAGACATCCAGAACTGCTAGTTCCTTGTCGTATTCCTCACAAAGCGTACGGATCATATTGAAAGAGCACATTTGTAAATTATCTTCCCAAGCCTTTTTAAGGGGGTCAGTGATTTTTTTAATATTGGGGAATATTTGGATTCTAAGTCCCCAAGGGACAATCTGGTTCTCAACGTATTTTTCAAAGTAAGTTTTGTGCCAATAGACACGAACCTTCTTTTCCAATAAACGTTGCAATCTAATGAAGTATTTGTCTAACTCAGTGTCCGAGACGTTTGAGCTTGTATGTGACGTTTGAATTTTAGTCATAAGGTCCTCCCAACCTTCCCCACAGAAATCCGCCATGACTTTAGAGGAAACAGCGAAAAATGTTTACAGAAAATTACACCGTTTACAATGTACAGTACCTGACCGCGAGATTGTGTTTCCAGCGCGATAGCGTCGCGCTGGTTCTCGGCGACAGGGTACTGTGAATGTCGCGCTGGCTCGCTCATCGGGAAAGGAAAACTTTGTCTTCCTTCCGCGATGAGTGACAGGCAGCGCTGACAGCTGTCTGGTATGAATCCTGAGGCGGGAACACCGCGCCAAATTTTCAATGAAAAAACCGGCGTGGGTTCCCCCCTCGGAGGCATACCAGGCCCTTGGGTCTGGCATGGATTGTAAGGGGAACCCCCTATGCCGAAAAATCGGCGTGGGGGTCCCCCCCAAATCCATACCAGACCCTTATCCGAGCACGCAGCCCGGCCGGCCAGGAAAGGGGGTGGGGACGAGCGAGCGGCCCCCCCCCCTCCTGAGCCGTACCAGGCCGCATGCCCTCAACATGGGGGGGTGGGTGCCTTGGGGGAGGGGGGCGCCCTGCGGCCCCCCCACCCCAAAGCACCTTGTCCCCATGTTGATGAGGACAAGGGCCTCTTCCCGACAACCCTGGCCGTTGGTTGTCGGGGTCTGCGGGCGGGGGGCTTATCGGAATCCGGGAGCCCCCCTTAATAAGGGGGCCCCCAGATGCCGGCCCCCCACCCTGTGTGAATGAGTTTGGGGTACATGGTACCCCTACCCATTCACCTAGGGGAAAGTGTCAATAGAAAAAAAAACACACTACACAGGTTTTAAGAGTCATTTATTAGTCAGCTCCGGGGGTCTTCTTCCGACTTCGGGGGGTCTCCTTCCGACTTCTCCCGGTGTTCGGCCTCTTCTCCCGGTGTTCGGCCTCTTCTCCCGGGCCCCGTCGCTATCTTCTTCCAGCTCTATTGCTAGCGAGGGGCCCGGTCTGCTGCCGCCGTCTCTCCGCCGCTGTCTTGTCGCCGCTGTCTTGTCGCCGCTGTCTCTCCGCCGCTGTCTCTCCGCTTCTTCTCTTCTTTTCTTCTTCCCCGATGTTGACACGACGCTGTCTCCGGCTCGAATGCTGTGTGCGAGCTGCGGAGCCATTTATATAGGCGGTAACCCCACCCCCTTACGACGTCATGGTCCCAGCATGCGCAGGGACTCTGGCGTCATAAGGGGGCGTGGCCCCAGAGTCCCTGCGCATGCTGGGACCATGACGTCGTAAGGGGGTGGGGTTACCGCCTATATAAATGGCTCCGCAGCTCGCACACAGCATTCGAGCCGGAGACAGCGTCGTGTCAACATCGGGGAAGAAGAAAAGAAGAGAAGAAGCGGAGAGACAGCGGCGACAAGACAGCGGCGACAAGACAGCGGCGGAGAGACGGCGGCAGCAGACCGGGCCCCTCGCTAGCAATAGAGCTGGAAGAAGATAGCGACGGGGCCCGGGAGAAGAGGCCGAACACCGGGAGAAGAGGCCGAACACCGGGACAGCGGCGGCGAGACAGCGGCAGCAGACCGGGCCCCTCGCTAGCAATAGAGCTGGAAGAAGATAGCGACGGGGCCCGGGAGAAGAGGCCGAACACCGGGAGAAGAGGCCGAACACCGGGAGAAGTCGGAAGGAGACCCCCCGAAGTCGGAAGAAGACCCCCGGAGCTGACTAATAAATGACTCTTAAAACCTGTGTAGTGTGTTTTTTTTTCTATTGACACTTTCCCCTAGGTGAATGGGTAGGGGTACCATGTACCCCAAACTCATTCACACAGGGTGGGGGGCCGGCATCTGGGGGCCCCCTTATTAAGGGGGGCTCCCGGATTCCGATAAGCCCCCCGCCCGCAGACCCCGACAACCAACGGCCAGGGTTGTCGGGAAGAGGCCCTTGTCCTCATCAACATGGGGACAAGGTGCTTTGGGGTGGGGGGGCCGCAGGGCGCCCCCCTCCCCCAAGGCACCCACCCCCCCATGTTGAGGGCATGCGGCCTGGTACGGCTCAGGAGGGGGGGGGGCCGCTCGCTCGTCCCCACCCCCTTTCCTGGCCGGCCGGGCTGCGTGCTCGGATAAGGGTCTGGTATGGATTTGGGGGGGACCCCCACGCCGATTTTTCGGCATAGGGGGTTCCCCTTACAATCCATGCCAGACCCAAGGGCCTGGTATGCCTCCGAGGGGGGAACCCACGCCGGTTTTTTCATTGAAAATTTGGCGCGGTGTTCCCGCCTCAGGATTCATACCAGACAGCTGTCAGCGCTGCCTGTCACTCATCGCGGAAGGAAGACAAAGTTTTCCTTTCCCGATGAGCGAGCCATCTCGGCGCTGGCTCCTGCGACGGGGCTCGTAGGTGTCAAATCTCGCCGAGAAGTGCGGCGAGATTGACACAATATCGCGGTCACCTACTGTATCAGCTTCTAAGGGCTTAATTTGAGAAATTCAGGGCAAAAAATAGAAGATAAATAGTAAACAATGACATAAAGTGCATGTCTTGGCACGGACACAAATATAAATATAAGAGGATGACCCAGCCTGGAAAACGTGTATTGAAACACTGTAATTTCAGGATAAGAGTCCAGAAAAACTACAAAGATTACTATGTAGCTGGGCGGTCCTCAATATAATACAGCACCTCATCCCAAGATTTAATGATTAAACCAGAGAAAAGGGAATATAGGGATTATGACGGTGACAGAAAGAACACAATATGTTCCAATATTAAAATAGATAATTTTTATTAATACACAGAAGTTATAAAAAATAAACAATAGAATCACAAAGGCATGGTGTGCATAAATGCTAAAAACATATCTGTAGCGAGCTTCACGTCACTTGGCCTCATGAATGTAACGGCCAATGCAGTAGGTAGCTCTTCCAATTTGTCTGGTGCCCAGAGGCAGGCCTTGAAGTCTCTTCAAAACCACCCTGGTTTGGTTATAAAACCTGCCGACAAGGGTGGCAACGTGGTTGTCATGGATGTTGCGGCATATGAAATCATGTGCCGCAACATCCTTGACAACCCTGACTGGTATAGACCCATTTCACGCACACTTATTGAAAATTACGCTCGCGAATATTATGAACTTATTTTCTCTGCCTACCAGAATCATAGACATTAACACCTGGAAATTCTTAAATTCTTAAATTCTTAAATGTTAAAGATGGAAGAATACCCACGTTCTATGCCTTGCCCAAACTTCATAAGTCCTTAAAAAACCCCCCTGGGCGTCCGATTATATCAGGATGTTCAAGTTTGACAGAAAATGCGAGTGCTCTGGTGGACAAGTACCTGAATCCACATGTTCAGGCCCTTCCCTCCTATGTACAGGATACAGTACACCTTCTCCGTATTTTTGAGAACCTAAAGCTTCCAAGAAACACCTGGATGGTGGCTTTAGACGTAGAAAGTCTGTACAACACTATACCTCATGGTACTGGTATTCAAGTCATTTCTAAACTGCTACAGGATAGAGGCCCCAGTTCTGAGGCATACAACCAATTTGTTGTTGATCTCCTGAACTTCATCTTAACACGTAACCATTTTGTATTTGGTACTTCCCACTTCCTCCAGGTGCAAGGCGTAGCCATGGGCACTAAATGGGCGCCATCCTACGCCAATTTGTACCTGGGGGGGTGGGAAAAGGACCTATTTTCTAATTATGATTTAGTCGATTCCCTGTGCCACGTGATTTCGTGGCACAGGTATATAGACGATATCATTTTCTTTTGGACAGGTACTCGAGAACATCTCTCAAGATTCGTAGACACTCTGGCGGTTAATCCTTATAATCTCAAGTTCACAATGGAGTGCAGCCAGACAAGGATCACTTTCCTTGACCTGGAAATACGATTGGATTCTGAAGGAAATCTTTCTTCGTCTCTGTATTGTAAAGAAACGTCAGGGAACACTATTTTACACGCTAATAGAGCTCACCCCAAACCATTGCTTACTAGCATTCCTTATAGCCAATATTTGCGCATTAAACAAAACTGCACTGATGAGGGAGATTTCTTCAGTGCCTCACATGAACTTTATGAAAGATTAAAAAGAAGAGGGTTTAGCCATAACCTGTTGAAGCAGGTCTTTAACAAAGTTAAAAAATTGGATCGCAAAAAATTGATATTCTCTACCAAAAAGAGGGACGACGGTCAGCCGGTTCGGGTTATAACCCAATATTCCCAACATCATAAGGAAATAAGGGATATTTTATGTAAATTCTGGCCCCTCCTAACAGCAGACAACATCATCAAAAAATATATTCAGTCTCAGCCTCAAATCACCTATCGTCGTTCCCCATCCCTAAGGGACAAAGTCACGGCGAGTCATCATACACCTAAACTAGAGTGTCTTTCAACTGTGTATGGCACATTCCCATGTGGCCACTGCGACACATGTGAGTTCATTTATGATACATGCGAGAAACCGCTTCCCAATGGCCAAACATACAAAATCAAACACAAGATCACGTGTCAAACTATCGGTGTAGTATATCTTGCCACATGCCTTTGCGGCAGCTACTATGTAGGCAAAACTAAACGCCAATTTTGCGTTAGGATTCAAGATCATATCAAACCTTTACTGAAGGGTAAGACTTCTACTTCTATCAATCGACACATAGCACAGTACCATGATTCCAATCCCCATGTTGTAGGATTTACAGCATTGGAACACATCCCTGCACATGTGAGGGGTGGAGACATTGATCAGAAACTCTTACAATTGGAAACTAAGTGGATACGCATTTTGGATGCTACTACATATCCTGGGCTTAATGAAAATATTAGTTTTAAACCCTTTTTATAAAAAACCCCCTTGGGGGTGGACCATAATATTTTTCTTTATGGATCTTTCAATTAAAGTCCTTTTTCAAGTCCTACTGTACCTTAATATATATCTCTTATCATTTTGTTCATGTTCCTTTACTCTCCTCCCTTTGGCCCTTCCTACGCATGAGATAGCCATGTTGGATTAGGATACAGTTCCCCTTTCCCTTTCCATTAAAAACATTTTTTCACCATTGGACACATGACTGTATATGATATATGTATAATTAAGACATATTTTCTCTATTATCATGTACATCATTGTAAATATATATTCTGACCTGATTGTTTGATTTGTAATCTATGAACTTTCCGTATTATTATTTAAGTATTGTCTTTGCGAGCTGTCAGAGTGACCTGTGTGGGCACACCCCAGGGATTCAACCCCTCTCTACCCTTTCTTCCTGTATTCTGTCCCAATTTTCATGCCATGTGTGCAGGTGCTTCTTTGGGGTTTTTTATATATATCCTTGGACTGTTCTCATCCACCTTCACCTCCTCCCTCTGTGTGCCTCGTTTGGCATCCCCGTACCTTCGGATGCCTAAGTTTTTTTCTTTTTTCTTTTTCCCCTTCTTTTTCTTCTACCCCCCTCCTCTTTTCTTTCCCTCTCCTTCAAAAAACCCCCCCGCCTCCCCCTCTGTTTCCCTTTTCTTTTTCTTTCCTTTCCCCTCTTCCCCTCCCCCTTCCAGCTCCCCTTCTGGTTTCTCTATTGCCTTTGAGCCCCTGCACTCCGCTGTGGGGGATGTGCACCCGATCTGGTGCCTTTAGCCCCCTGTCAAGGACACATCTAGCTGTATGGACACCCAAGGGCTTTGGATTTTCCTCTGCCCGCCCCAGCCACGGCGCACTGGAAATTAATGCCTCCTTCCAGGTATCATGCTGCCTTATGCGGTGTCTGGTACCGCGTCTTGTCTGTGATGTTGTGTACATCACCATGGACACCACCGCAATGCCCTCTGGACCTTGTAGGCCTGGATGGATATGCGGTTGGCGCATGCGCTGTGGCCTCTTTCGTCCGCTCACACGTGCGGTGACGTCAGACGCCGCACGTGTGTGGGGGGCATAAGAACGCTTGCATCCCAGGCCAGCACACACGCCAGGGATGTTCACAGGACACCGACGTACTGACTGTTATCTGACCCGGTAGGCATCATTATGGACCATCTATGTTTGGGGCATAAATAGATTTACCTTTTGCTGACACTATCTTTTGCTTTCTAGCTTATTTCATTTAGTGCTATCACTGGCTGTAGGCTTTTTCTAGCCCAGCACCTCACTCTATATCTACTTAGTGGTAAGTGTTAACTTACTTCGTTCTTTGTTGGTGTAATTTATTCACTGATCAACTAAAGTGCATCTTGCAAGCACACCTCCCCTCAGATAATTTCATAAATGCCATAAAACTCCCTCCCGTCTGTTTATTTAACTTATAGAGATACGTTTCCTGTTGCTGTTTAGAGTTTTTCTCTAAGCCAAGGATCTACCGGTGTCCTGTTACTCACTCTAAAGAGTGTTTTTTTGTAAGTATATCAATTGGAGACTATGTTAGTCCCATACAATCTCTTTATTTATTAACTAATGGGAGCCATATGACCCCCTTAGAAAGAAAAAATTATGATAATGAACTCATTGCAAATAATTATACCTCTCTAGATATACATTTGGCCAGGTCCTTCCTACTGCCCCCTGCAGCTACCTACTGTGATCTTTGCTGGAGGTTTAGCCCTGGAAGTGTGTGGCACCCCCTTGGTGACTTGCAGGTACCTCATTTCCATCTGTAGAATGTCTGGTTGGGTGGTTGTTTTGGGGTGGGGGGTTTCTAGGCTACCCGATGTTGTATATGTGAGGATGTCCCCTTGGTGCTCTTTGATTGGTGGTGGAGGTTAGTCTACACTGACAGCTCGCAAACATGTATATATTTGGATTTTTGATATTTTTCCTGTATTCGTTGTATCATTTGTCCGACTATATTTACTGATTGTTATATTTCTCTCATAGAATTACTGTAGCGCTCTAGGTATTAATAACTTATCCCTGAAGAAGCCAATACTGGCGAAACATGTCGGATACTTAAAATACCTACCTACTGCATTGTCCATTACATCCATGAGGCCAAGTGACGTGAAGCTCGCTACAGATATGTTTTTAGCATTTATGCACACCATGCCTTTGTGATTCTATTGTTTATTTTTTATAACTTCTGTGTATTAATAAAAATTATCTATTTTAATATTGGAACATATTGTGTTCTTCCTGGCACCATCATAATCCCTATATTCCCTTTTCTCTGGTTTAATCATTAAATCTTGGGATGAGGTGCTGTATTATATTGAGGACCGCCCAGTTACATAGTAATAAAATATTGGGCTTTTAGATATTTGACCTTCCCTATGTGAATTAATACAGGATAAATGGCACTCCTTGTAACTTCAGAAAATAAATAAAAAGGAAATAAAAGTAATCACGCTGTGAAAAAAGTTATATATTAAAAACAATAAATAAAAAGTCCGAAATGTAAATCCAACACCAATCATTTTAACCACTTGCCGACCGCCTCACGCCTATATACGTGAGCAGAGTGGCACGGGCAGGCAAAATCACGTACCTGATACGTGATGCCTTCCCGCGGGTGGGGGGTCCGATCGGACCCCCCCCGGTGCCGTAGGCGGTCGGCTCTTGTTCGCGGGCGATGAGGGGTCAGGGGGAGGCCATCCATTGATGGCCAGCCCCTCCCGATCGCTCCCAGCGAATCAAATGCTTCCTCTCCATCTGTAATGTAAACAGAGGGAGAGGAAGTGATGTCATCTCTCCTCGAGCCGGTCTTTTTGATCCGACACCGAGGAGAGAAGACATCCAAGTAAGTGCACCAACACTACACTTCCAGTAGAACACGCAGGCACACTTTTCACCCCCCTGTCACCCCCCGATCACCCCCCTGTACCCCCTGTCACTCTGACACCAATAGCAGTGTTTTTTTTTTGCATTGGTGTCAGTTATAAGTGTTAGGGCAGTTAGGTTAGCCCCCTTTAGGTTTAGAGTACCCCCCTTTAGGTCCAGGGTACCCCCCTAATAAAGGTTAACCCCGTGATCACCCCCCGTCACCAGTGTCGCTAAGCGATCGTTTTTCTGATCGCTGTATTAGTGACACAGGTGACGCTAGTTTAGGGAGGTAAGTATATAGGTTCGCTGTCAGTGTTTTATAGCGACAGGGACCCCCATATACTACCTGCTAAAGGTTTTATCCCCCTGATTGCCCCCTAGTTAACCCTTTCACCAGCGATCACCGTATAAGTGTTACGGGTGACGCTGGTTAGATAGTTTGTTTTTTGTAGTTTATTACAGTTTATTACAGTTTATTATAGTTTTAGGGCACCCGCCGTTTATTACCTTATAAAGGTTTAACCCCCTAATTGCCCGGCGGTGATAGAAGTTAAGTTTTTAGGATCAGATAAGGTCTGCGTCGCGTCAGGTTAGCGCCAGTACCGCTAAAACCCACGCACGCAGCATACACCTCCCTTAGTGCTATAGTATCTGAACGGATCGATATCTGATCCGATCAGATCTATACTCCCCAGCAGTTTAGGGTTCCCTGAAACGCAGTGTTAGCGGGATCAGCCCAGATACCTGCTAGCACCTGCGTTTTGCTCCTCGGCCCAGCCCAGCCCACCCAAGTGCAGTATCGATCGATAACTGACACTTATAAAACACTAAGCACACATAACTGCAGCGTTCGCAGAGTCAGGCCTGATCCCTGCGATCGCTAACAGTTTTTTGGTAGCGTTTTGAATCAGTCGCTGACAGTCAGGAGCTTTTTTGCCTGTGAGTCTCACTAGTGTATCCCTAAATTTAGAGGCCAAAATGGCAAATCGAAGGTACACTAGTGAAGAGGCCTACAGGTTTCTGAGCATGACAGATAGTGAAGAGGAAGTCACTCATCTGTCAGATTCCGGCTCAGAATACGATCCTGTAGAGGACAGCGGCTCCATGACAGATAGCTCTGACGACGGAGTTGTGGTCCCTGCTAAGGTCAGGCGTACCAGACCCCGAACTTTTTCTGTCCTTGAAGTGCAAGAACCGCAGGGCTCTCGTATGGAGCAGAGAAGTACTAGTGCCGCTATTCCTTCTGGTGAACTGGCAAGCACCAGCGGCCTAGTACACCCTGGTCGTACATCCAGCACTGCAGTAACACTTGGTGACGTGGCGAGTCCCATAAGTGCAGTTCAAGCTGGCGAGGTGGCAAGCACAAGTAGTGTCCCGCTGCCACCAAGAAGACGAACACAGGCCCGTCGTGCCCATAGTGCCCTTCCTGCTGCATTCGCCAATCCGAATTGGGTACCCACCACTTCTGCAGCACCCGTACTTCCCCCTTTCACTGGCCAACCCGGAATTCAGGTGGAAACAGTTGACTTTACGCCACTGGATTTTTATTCGCTGTTTTTCACCGAAGATCTCTATAGATCTATTGTGGACCAAAGCAATTTATACGCTGGTCAATACATCGCCACTATTCCCCAGTCCACCCTTGCCAGAGATTGGAGACCAATTACGGTCTCCGAATTTAAGATCTTTCTGGGCCTTTCCCTCCTCATGGGGTTGAATAAAAAGAGTGAGTTGCGGTCATAATAGTCCACTGACCCAATTTACCATTCACCCTTGTTCTCTGCCTCCATGGCCAGGGCACGATACGAACAGATTTTGCGGTTCATGCACTTCAACGACAATGAACTCTGTCGTCCTCGTGGAGACCCTGCATACGATCGGCTCTACAAAATTCGGCCCCTCGTAAACCACTTCAACCAACGTTTTGCAGACTTGTTTACTCCCCATCAAGTTGTCTGCGTTGATGAGTCCCTGGTTAAATTTTCTGGCCGCTTGTCATTCAAACAGTACCTTCCCAGCAAGCGTGCCAGATACGGGGTCAAGATGTATAAGCTCTGTGACATGGCCACAGGCTATACATATAGTTTTATGGTTTACGAGGGCAAAGATAGTCACGTAGAGCCGACAAACTGCCCTGACTACATAGGAAGCGCTGGCAAGATAGTGTGGGACTTGGTGTCACCCTTATTCGGAAAGGGGTACCACTTGTACGTGGACAATTATTATACGAGCGTGCCACTTTTTAGCCACCTTTTTGATCATCAGATTGGAGCATGTGGCACCGTGCCACCTAATCGCCGGGGCTTTCCCCAGCGGCTTGTAGATTCCCGTCTTAGGCTTGGGGAGAGAGCCTGCTTGAAGTATAATAATTTGCTCGCTATGAAGTGGAGGGATAAGAAGAATGTTTTCAATCTCACCTCCCTTCATGCAGACACGATGGTCCAAATTCCTACGGCGACTGGTGTTGTGGAGAACCCCCTCTGTGTCCACGAATATAACCTTAATATGGGAGGGGTGGACCTCAACGACCAGTTGTTGGTGCCGTACCTAATTGCCCGTAAGGCCAGACGCTGGTACAAAAAAGTGTCTGTTTATTTATTTCAATTGGCTTTGCTGAATGCTTATGTGCTATACAGAGCTTCAGGACGGACTGGATCCTTCCTTAAATTCCAGGAAGAGATCGTCAGAGCCCTTCTGTATCCAGACGGTGCTCCACCTCACCATCCCCAACCAAATGCAGTAAGCCGGCTGCATGAGAGGCATTTTCTTTATGCCCTCCCGAGTACCCCTACCCAACGAACCCCCCAAAAAAGATGTTGTGTCTGCAGCAAGCGCGGATTTAGGCGTGACACCCGGTATTGTTGTCCCCTCTGTCCTGGCAATCCTGGTCTTTGCATTGGTGAATGTTTTGAACGCTACCATACACTAGTGGAGTATTAGCGTAGGGTACAGCACTGCACAGACTAGGCACACTTCCACAGGGTCTCCCAAGATGCTGTCGCATTTTGAGAGACCCAAACCTGGTACCAGTTAAAAAAGTTAAAGTTACAAAAAAAAAGTGTAAAAAAAAAAAAAAAAAGAAAAAAAAAAAAAAAAAAAAAAACACAAAAAAATATAAAATAAAAAAAACAAAAATAGTTGTTGTTTTATTGTTCTCTCTCTATTCTCTCTCTATTGTTCTGCATTCTATACTGCAATGTTTTATTGTTATGTTTTTATCATGTTTGCTTTATAGGTATGCAATTTTTTTATACTTTGTTTTTTTTATTGTTAACCACTTTTTTGTTTTCAGGTACGCCATTCAGCTGCAGAGCGGATTTATTTATCTTGATAGCAACAGCGTTTGCTCCCACGATACATAAAGCCGTGACTCCAGCGCTGTCGGAGGTGATTTCACCACCACAGTTACATACTTCAGCATATATGCCGAAGCGTGGGGGCAGCAGTGGGTGGAGGAGCAATTTGCTCCTGCCTTTTGCGGGAGGATGCCCCCATGCTTCGGCATATATATTTTTTACGTAGGCACAGGTTGCGTTAAATGTTTTATTTTTTACTATGTTTTTTTTGTATTTTGCTTTGCAGGTATGGTAAGTATTACTGTTATACTGTAATGTTACTTTGTTTTTTGTTAACCATCATTTGCTTAGCAGGTACACCATTCATTTGCAGCACGGATTTATTTATCTTGACAGCAACAGCGTTTGCTCCCACGATACATAAAGCCGTGACTCCAGCGCTGTCAGAGGTGATTTCACCACCACAGTTACATACTTCAGAATATATGCCGAAGCGTGGGGGCAGCAGTGGGTGGAGGAGCGATTTGCTCCTGCCTTTTGCGGGAGGATGCCCCCATGCTTCGGCATATATATACGGTGCATGTATGCCCATCATTAGAAGTGGGTGGATGAAGGGAGGTATTCTAATGGTGGGCATATCCACCGATCAATATCTTTTTTTCGTTCAGCCCACAGGCTGCATGGAAAAAAAGTTTACAATGTAAGCCCAACAAGGACCAGCAACGTACTGGTATGTTGCTGGACTTTGAGTGGTTATACCAGAATGATGCCTGCAGGTTTAGGTATCATCTTGGTATCATTCTTTTCAGCCAGTGGTCGGCTTTCTTGTAAAAGCAATCCTAACGGCTAATTAGCCTCTAGACTGCTTTTACAAGCAGTGGGAGGGAATGCCCCCCCCCACACCGTCGTCCATGTTTTTCTCTGGCTCTCCTGTCCCAACAGGGAACTTGAGAATGCAGCCGGTGATTCAGCCAGCTGACCATAGAGCTGATCAGAGACCAGAATGGCTCCAAACATCTCTATGGCCTAAGAAACCGGAAGCTACGAGCATTTCATGACTTAGATTTCGCCGGATGTAAACAGCGCCATTGGGAAACTGGGAAAGCATTTTATCACACTGTTCTTGGTGTGGTCAGATGCTTTGAGGGCAGAGGAGAAATCTAGGGTCTAATAGACCCCAATTTTTTCTAAAAAGAGTACCTGTCACTACCTATTGCTATCATAGGGGATATTTACATTCCCCGAGATAACAATAAAAATGATTAAAAAAAAAATAAAAATGAAAGGAACAGTTTAAAAATAAGATAAAAAAAAAAAAGCACCCCTGCCCCCCCCTGCTCTCGCACAAAGGCGAACGCAAGCGTCAGTCTGGCGTCAAATGTAAACAGCAATTGCACCATGCATGTGAGGTATCACCGCGAAGGTCAGATCGAGGGCAGTAATTTCAGCAGTAGACCTCCTCTGAGAATCTAAAGTGGTAAGCTGTAAAGGCTTTTAAAGGCTTTTAAAAATGTATTTAGTTTGTCGCCACTGCACGTTTGTGCTCAATTTTAAAGCATGTCATGTTTGGTATCCATGTACTCGGCCTAAGATCATCTTTTTTATTTCATCAAACATTTTGACAAAATAGTGTGTTTTAGTGCATTAAAATTTAAAAAAGTGTGTTTTTTCCCCAAAAAATGCGTTTGAAAAATCGCTGCGCAAATACTGTGTGAAAAAAAAAAAATTAAACACCCACCATTTTAATCTGTAGGGCATTTTCTTTAAAAAAATATATAATGTTTGGGGGTTCAAAGTAATTTTTTTTGCAAAAAAAAATAATTTTTTCATGTAAACAAAAAGTGTCAGAAAGGGCTTTGTCTTCAAGTGGTTAGAAGAGTGGTCGATGTGTGACATAAGCTTCTAAATGTTGTGCATAAAATGCCAGGACAGTTCAAAACCCCCCCAAATGACCCCATTTTGGAAAGTAGACACCCCAAGCTATTTGCTGAGAGGCATGTCGAGTCCATGGAATATTTTATATTGTGACACAAGTTGCGGGAAAAAGACAAATTTTTTTTTTTTTTTTTTTGCACAAAGTTGTCACTAAATGATATATTGCTCAAACATGCCATGGGAATATGTGAAATGACACCCCCAAATACATTCTGTTGCTTCTCCTGAGTACAGGGATACCACATGTGGGAGACTTTTTGGGAGCCTAGCCGCGTACGGGACCCCAAAAACCAAGCCCTGCCTTCAGGCTTTCTAAGGGCGTAAATTTTTGATTTCACTCTTCACTGCCTATCACAGTTTCGGAGGCCATGGAATGCCCAGATGGCACAACCCCCCCCCAAATGACCCCATTTTGGAAAATAGACACCCAAAGCTATTTGCTGAGAGGTATAGTGAGTATTTTGCAGACCTCACTTTTTGTCACAAACATTTGAAAATTGAAAAAAAAAAAAAAAAAAAGTTTTTCTTGTCTTTCTTCATTTTCAAAAACAAATGAGAGCTGCAAAATACTCACCATGCCTCTCAGCAAATAGCTTGGGGTGTCTACTTTCCAAAATGGGGTCACTTGGGGGGGGTTGTGCCATCTTGGCATTTTATGGCCTTCAAAACTGTGATAGGTAGTGAGGAGTGAAATCAAAAATTTATGCCCTTAGAAATCCTGAAGGCGGTGCTTGGTTTTCGGGGCCCCGTACGCAGCTAGGCTCCCAAAAAGTCCCACACATGTGGTATCCCCGTACTTAGGAGAAGCAGCAGAATATATTTTGGGGTACAATTCCACATATGCCCATGGCCTGTGTGAGCAATATATCATTTAGTGACAACTTTGTGCAAAAAAAAAAAAAAAATTGTCACATTCCCACAACTTGTGTCAAAAAATAAAATATTCCATGGACTCAACATACCTCTCAGCAAATAGCTTGGGGTGTCTACTTTCCAAAATGGGGTCATTTGGGGGGGTTTTGTGCCATCTTGGCATTTTATGGCCTTCAAAACTGTGATAGGTAGTGAGGAGTGTAATCAAAAATCTATGCCCTTAGAAATCCTGAAGGCGGTGCTTGGTTTTCGGGGCCCCATACGCGGCTAGGCTCCCAAAAAGTCCCACACATGTGGTATCCCCGTACTCAGGAGAAGCAGCTGAATGTATTTTGGGGTGCAATTCCACATATGCCCATGGCCTGTGTGAGCAATATATCATTTAGTGGAAACTTTTTGTAAATTTTTTTTTTTTTGTCATTATTCAATCACCTTGGACAAAAAAAATAAATATTCAATGGGTTCAACATGCCTCTCAGCAATTTCCTTGGGGTGTCTACTTTCCAAAATGGGGTCATTTGGGGGGGGGGGTTGTACTGCCCTGCCATTTTAGCACCTCAAGAAATGACATAGGCAGTCATAAACTAAAAGCTGTGTAAATTCCAGAAAAATGTACCCTAGTTTGTAGGCGCTATAACTTTTGCGCAAACCAATAAATATACGCTTATTGACTTTTTTTTTACCAAAGACATGTGGCCGAATACATTTTGGCCTAAATGTATGACTAAAATTGAGTTTATTGGATTTTTTTTATAACAAAAAGTAGAAAATATCATTTTTTTTCAAAATTTTCGGTCTTTTTCCGTTTATAGCGCAAAAAATAAAAATGGCAGAGGTGATCAAATACCATCAAAAGAAAGCTCTATTTGTGGGAAGAAAAGGACGCAAATTTCGTTTGGGTACACCATTGCATGACCGCGCAATTAGCAGTTAAAGCGACACAGTGCCAAATTGTAAAAAGTGCTCTGGTCAGGAAGGGGGTAAATCCTTCCGGGGCTGAAGTGGTTAAAAGTAAAAAAAAAAAAAAAAAACACAACTCAACCACAAAGTAAACAAGCCCCACAATGTTAATTCAGCATCAGTCATGTTGCCTGGCTATGAAGATCCACAACTATCACCATCCAATGATGTTGACCTGAGTCCAGGACAACCCACTGCCTGACGATGCTGCCCCACCACAAATGACAGATCCCTGGCCAGCCTTTGTATGTAAGCAAGCCAATGGGGATCCTGGGTGACCTAATTGACCAAATAGTAGTGCTACCCCTGTATTTGTGTATTTTTAATGTTTTTCATTAAAGTGGATGTAAATACTCACTATACCCAGTGAAGTGAACAGCCTCAGATGATACACAGAGATGAAACAAATCTCCCTATATAAGTTTTACATGTATATCTGCTGTCTTCAGCTTTGTATACTGTTTAGAAAGTGCACATTGTGTTAGAATTTCACTTCCTCATTCTGCACTGTGAGAGAAGTCTTGGATTACACTGGGAGACAGCTGATTTGAGGAAAGGCACACCCCCCCTACAAATAGGCACAAACTTTCAGAGCTGTCCTGTGAACAAAGCAGCTTTCTGCTATTCTATTTATAGCACCTATCCTGACACAACATTCATTTCCCCACAGTGCTTGGGTACAGACTACCTTTCCATTGTTCAGCAACCACAAATAACAGAAAGAGGGGTACTTCTGATGTGCTATGTGCAATCAAATTATGGTACTGTCTGTGATGAGGGGAGAGCAAGGAATGCTGCTGACATTTGGATATTATTAGAAATAAACATAGCCACCCAGAGACAAGACATGTCATTTGCTTAATAAAAATACAATTGTCCCATATACACATACAAATAAAAAAGTTTCCCTTAAAGTGTTTCTTAATAATATTTATAAACCAATGTTTTAACACTGTATCACCAAAGAAAAAAAAAGGTATATGTTATTATTTGTTCTCTTTAGTATGTACTGTTATGTTTAATTTTAGGTTTAGCTGGAGCCCACCCTTGAAAGTTTCTGACAATAGGATCAGACAGTTAGGATGGGACATATCAATGACTAGTGATATTGCTGGAATTAAATTACAGATTCAGTTGACTTTCTACAAATTGCTTAATTTGTTACAAAAGATAAGAATAAACATCCCCATTTTAAACTTGAAAGTTATCTAATTTTTACCCTAAAACATTTACGTATGGATTTTCTTTGTCTGCATGAGTCATTGCACTGTACAGAAAGCTGAAAAGAATAAATGTTGGTAGAAACTCATTTGCATATAAAATACCCTGTTGATCTAGAAACAAATACATTCTGCTTCCAGACACATATTTATGAGCTTCATTAAAGCTTTACAAATAGAAGTCTCTGGTCATTTTGGGCTGATCACGAGACTGATAGTAAACCACTTTATGTTTATTTTAAAGCTAATGTGTTTAAAATGGCCTATTGACAAGTGAACAGTATTTTTAAAAGGAATTAAAGGAATTAAGCAATTTAATCAGAAATTGATTGGTGCTAAAAATAATTCAGAGTGATAACTCATTTATAACAGAAACTGTTTTAGTATACATATTTGGGAAAAAAGTTACTTGAAAAATGACATAACCACTATGATATATTATACAGTAATTTAAATAAAACATTGAAAAATTGTCATTAATTCCTGCTACTGTTAAATTAATGGTCATATGGTGGTCAGATACTTCCAGGTCTACTTTGGATGAAAAAAAAAAAAAAAAAAAAAACACAGCATTTTTAGTTCAAATGCATTGACCATATCACTCAAGGGCTCCCATTTCTCTACTGTTAAAGCCTTGGATCTGCAATATTATCTGACCACAAGACTAATTAAAAAGTTAAGCCAGGAACTCAAGACATGCAAAGCAGTATAAAACCTAAAAACAAGAATGTTATATTTTGCAGTTTACTAATTTGTACATGTGGGGGCTGCATTTGATTTATTTTAGGATTTTTTCCGTTTATTTTTACCAATAAGTTAGTTTTTTTTTTTGTTTTGTTTTTTTACTTCCTTTAACATACACATACATATATTATATATATATATATATATATATATATATATATATATATACACACACACACACACACACACACACACACACATATATTATATACCGTATTTATCGGCGTATAACACGCACCGGCGTATAACACGCACCTCAATTTAGGAGGGAATTTTAAGGAAAAAAAACTTTTAGGAGGGAAGTTGAAGGGAAAAAAACTTACATTTAAATGCCCATCATTGCAGCCTTCTCAGTGCAGCCTTGCCCCAGTCCAGCCTTGTCAGTGCAGCCATGTCAGTGCAGCCATGTCAGTGCAGCCATGTCAGTGCAGCCATGTCAGTGCAGCCTTGCCAGTGCAGCCATGTCAGTGCAGCCTTGTCAGTGCAGCCTTGTCAGTGCAGCCATGTCAGTGCAGCCTTGCCAGTGCAGCCATGTCAGTGCAGCCTTGCCAGTGCAGCCATGTCAGTGCAGCCATGTCAGTGCAGCCTTGCTAGTGCAGCCTTGCTAGTGCAGCCATGTCAGTGCAGCCTTCCCCAGTGTCCAGTCCAGCCTTGCCCCAGTCCAGCCTTGCCCCAGTCCAGCCTTGCTGAAGCCCGTGAGCTTCAAAATCGCCGACCGCGATTTGAAAATGGCGCCGCCGGCGCCGAAATACACAGAGCCGCTCCTCGGCTCTTCTCGGCGGCTCTCGTTTACTTTCGGTTTCACTCGGACGGTGAGCGGAGCTATCCGAAACTAGCCGAGTATACTCGGCTAGGTTCGGGCGGCGCTCGAGTGAAACCGAAAGCCGCCGAGAAGAGCCGAGGACCGGCACTGCGTATTGCGGCGCCATTTTCAAATCGCGGTCAGCGATTTTTAAATTCTGACAGCTCGGATCGCAGGGGATCGGCGTATAACACGCACCCGCGATTTTCCCCTGATTTTAAGGGGAAAAAAGTGCGTGTTATACGCCGATAAATACGGTATATATATATATATATATATACACATACATACATATACATATATATATATATATATATATATATATATATATATATACATACATACATACATACATACATACATATACACACTACCGTTCAAAAGTTTGGGGTCACCCAAACAATTTTGTGTTTTCCATGAAAAGTCACACTTATTCACCACCATACGTTGTGAAATGAATAGAAAATAGAGTCAAGACATTGACAAGGTTAGAAATAATGATTTGTATTTGAAATAACATTGTTTTTACATCAAACTTTGCTTTCATCAAAGAATCCTCCTTTTGCAGCAATTACAGCATTGCACACCTTTGGCATTCTAGCTGTTAATTTATTGAGGTAAGCTGGAGAAATTGCACCCCACGCTTCTAGAAGCAGCTCCCACAAGTTGGATTGGTTGGATGGGCACTTCTGGCGTACCATACGGTCAAGCTGCTCCCACAACAGCTCAATGGGGTTCAGATCTGGTGACTGTGCTGGCCACTCCATTACCGATAGAATACCAGCTGCCTGCTTCTGCTGTAAATAGTTCTTGCACAATTTGGAGGTGTGTTTAGGGTCATTGTCCTGTTGTAGGATGAAATTGGCTCCAATCAAGCGCTGTCCACTGGGTATGGCATGGCGTTGCAAAATGGAGTGATAGCCTTCCTTATTCAGAATCCCTTTTACCCTGTACAAAGCTCCCACCTTACCAGCACCAAAGCAACCCCAGACCATCACATTGCCTCCACCATGCTTAACAGATGGCGTCAGGCATTCTTCCAGCATCTTTTCATTTGTTCTGCGTCTCACAAACGTTCTTCTTTGTGATCCAAACACCTCAAACTTGGATTCATCCGTCCACAACACTTTTTTCCAGTCTTCCTTTGTCCAATGTCTGTGTTCTTTTGCCCATCTTAATCTTTTTCTTTTATTGGCCAGTCTCAGATATGGCTTTTTCTTTGCCACTCTGCCCTGAAGCCCAAAATCCCGCAGCCGCCTCTTCACTGTAGATGTTGACACTGGTGTTTTGCGGGTACTATTTAATGAAGATGCCAGTTGGGGACCTGTGAGGCGTCTGTTTCTCAAACTAGAGACTCTAATGTGCTTATCTTCTTGCTTAGTTGTGCAACGCGGCCTCCCACTTCTTTTTCTACTCTGGTTAGAGCCTGTTTGTGCTGTCCTCTGAAGGGAGTAGTACACACCATTGTAGGAAATCTTCAATTTCTTTGCAATTTCTCGCATGGAATAGCCTTCATTTCTAAGAACAAGAATAGACTGTCGAGTTTCAGATGAAAGTTCTCTTTTTCTGGCCATTTTGAGCGTTTAATTGACCCCACAAATGTGATGCTCCAGAAACTCAATCTGCTCACAGGAAGGTCAGTTTTGTAGCTTCTGGAAGGAGCTAGACTGTTTTTAGATGTGTGAACATGATTGCACAAGGGTTTGCTAATCATCAATTAGCCTTCTGAGCCAATGAGCAAACACATTGTACCATTAGAACACTGGAGTGATAGTTGCTGGAAATGGGCCTCTATACACCTATGTAGATATTGCACCAAAAACTAGACATTTGCAGTTAGAATAGTCATTTACCACATTAGCAATGTATAGAGTATATTTGTTTAAAGTTAGGACTAGTTTAAAGTTAGCTTCATTTAAAAGTACAGTGCTTTTCCTTCAAAAATAAGGACATTTCAATGTGACCCCAAACTTTTGAATGGTAGTGTGTATATATATATATATATATATATATATATTTTTTTTTTTTTTTTAGGGCAGCACATTGGTGTAGTAGGTAGCACTTTCGCCTAGCCGTAAAAAGGGTCACTGGTTCGAATCCCAACCACAACACTACCTGCCTGGAGTTTGCATGTTCTCCCTGTGCCTGTGTGGGTTTCCTCCGGGTACTTCGGTTTCCTCCCACACTGCAAAGGCATGCTGGTAGGTTAATTGGCTTCTTTTTCAAAATTGGCCCTAGTATATGAATGTGAGTTGGGGACCTTGGATTGTGGGCTCCTTGAGGGTAGGGACCAATGTGGGTGCACAATGTATATGTGGAGTGCTGCGTGAATTGGCGGTACTATATGGGTACCTTAAATAAATAGGGACGATTGTAGACACACCCACACTCACTCAGTTTGAACTGGATGGACTGGTGTCTTTATTCAACCTTACTAACTCTGTAACTACTACTATACCACACTGTACAGAAAAATTGGCTGTTAGATTGTTGAGACAAATCATTTAACACTGTCAGTGGTTCTTATTATGGTCAGCTTTTATTAAATTATGTAAAACTTACAAGGTGCATTCACACTTGCAAATGCACCTGCAGTCCAATTACATGTGAGAATTCCAGCAGGGGTTCCTGTGAGTAGCTGCATAAAGAAGCCCTATTGAAAGCAGTGGGAGGCTGCCAGCTCCCACAGCCAATCATGCCTACTCACGTGCAATCTCTCATGCAGTAAGCACATGCAAGCGATTGGCCCTGGATGCAGACTGCCTGCATCCAGAGCCGATCACTAGCATGTGATCTCTGCATGAGAGATTAGCTGTTAGCTGTAGTTTGGCTTTAATTTGATAATAAAGTTTGGTTTTTGAGTTTATTACCATTTTAAGTCCCAAAGTGAAAAGCAAAGCAACTTACTTGATTCATTTTCCTGTAGTCTATTGTAATGGGAGACATTAGGCTCTATTCACAACACAAACACACACTAGGATAAGGATCTTTATTTAAAAAAAAAAAAAGGAACAATTAATTTCAGCTGAATTCCTTAAAGTGGACAAAATACAGTGACATGGCTATATATAAAGATCATTATATGAAGCTTTCTGAATTGATCCTATTATCATTTGTTTTGAACCTTTAAGATGATGGCTATATGTTCATTACTCATCCATTCAATTACAGAGGTGTAGTCGTTTTTTTCTACACCTCCACGCTTAAGTTCACATACAGTATATGTGCTGACAGTGCTTCCGACTTTATAGAGTAGGTCATCTTTTCGTAACTATAGAGAATAAAATAAAATTGTGTGAAAATATCTAACCCAGCTCATAAAGCTCTGTTCAGATCAAACTCATGTGGATTTCTCAGACTGTAGCATATGTGCATACTTGGCTAATCTGACCCACTATTCTTCTCAGCTTGATTCTACAATACCATAAACGTATTTGATGAAAAACAACAACACTCAACTTTGCTTCTGCCTGGTACACACTATTCGTTTTTTTTTGTTCAACCCAGTGGGCTCAACAAAAAAAAAAAAAAAAAACTGAACAGCATAAGAGGAGCCAATATAGTAACTAAGCAATGCTAGTACAGCAATCTCCCTTAATGATCCAATGTGTTCTGATAGGGGGATGTCCCCCTGCCAGAACACACTGGTCAGAGATCTCAGCCATTAGCTGAGAGCGCTGATCGAATGCAGATTAGCAGACCTTTTTTATCCATTAATACCAAGTGTGAAAATTGTTTCAACACGTACATGCCAGCGCAACACGTTTTTATTTTATATACTAATATATATATATATATATATATATATATATATATATATATATATATATATATATATATATATATATATATATATATATATATATTTATGGTCGGAGCCCTATGTCCGATATGGACATAGATAACACTTATGCCGCGTACACACGGTCGGACTTTCCGGCATACTTGGTCCGGCGGACCAGAGTGTGCCGGACAATCCGCCCGTGTGTGGGCGGCGGCGGACTTTTCCGGCGGACTTCTTCCCAAAAGCCCGCCGGACCTAGATTTAAAGAAAGTTTCAAATCTTTCCGTCGGACTCAGTTTCGGGCGGAAAGTCCGCCCGTGTGTGTGCTGGTCCGACGGAAAGCCCGCTCGTGTGTAGGCTGGTCCGACAGACCAAATACGACACGAGGGCAGGGTATTGCATCTCGCGCTCGCTGCAATAGGAAAAACAAATCTTCCTATTGCGGCGAGCGCGGGGCATACCAGGCCCTTAGGTCTGGTATGGATTATAAAGGGGAACCCCTACGCCGAAAAAACAGCGTGGGGCCCCCCTAAAATCCATACCAGACCCCGATCCGAGCACGCAGCCTGGCCGGTCAGGAAAGGGGGTGGGGACGAGCGAGCGCCCCCCCCCTCCTGAACCGTACCAGGCCGCATGCCCTCAACATGGGGGGTGGGTGCTTTGGGGGAGGGGGGCGCCCTGCGCCCCCCCCCCCCAAAGCACCTTGTCCCCATGTTGATGAGGACAAGGGCCTCTTCCCGACAACCCTGGCCGTTGGTTGTCGGGGTCTGCGGGCGGGGGCTTATCGGAATCTGGGAGCCCCCTTTAATAAGGGGGCCCCCAGATCCCGGCCCCCCACCCTATGTAAATGAGTATGGGGTACATGGTACCCCTACCCATTTACCTAGGAAAAAAGTGTAAGTAATAAAACACACTACACAGGTTTTTAAAATATTTTATTAAACAGCTCCGGGGGGGAGGGATCTTCCTCCGGCTTCGGGGGTCTTCTTCCGGCTTCGGGGGTCCCTCCGCTTCATCTTCTCCCGGCGTCCGGTTGGTTCTTCTCCGCTCTCCGGCCTCTTCTCCCGGTGTCGCAGGTCTTCGGCCGGCCCCCTCCGCTGTCTTCATGTAGCTCTATTGCAAGCGGAGGTCCGGACTTCTTGGCTTCTTGGCTTCTCTTCTCTTCTCTTCCCCCAGATGTTGACACGACGCTCTCTCTGGCTGGACTGGTCTCTGAGGGCTGCGTTGTGACTTATATAGGCGGAGACCCCGCCCCCATATGATGTCACAGTCCTTGGGCATGCTGGGACTGTGACGTTTTAGGGGGCGTGGTCGACCGGAGAGCGGAGAAGAACCAACCGGACGCCGGGAGAAGATGAAGCGGAGGGACCCCCGAAGCCGGAAGAAGACCCCCGAAGCCGGAGGAAGATCCCTCCCCCCCGGAGCTGTTTAATAAAATATATTTTAAAAACCTGTGTAGTGTGTTTTATTACTTACACTTTTTTCCTAGGTAAATGGGTAGGGGTACCATGTACCCCATACTCATTTACATAGGGTGGGGGGCCAGGATCTGGGGGCCCCCTTATTAAAGGGGGCTCCCAGATTCCGATAAGCCCCCGCCCGCAGACCCCGACAACCAACGGCCAGGGTTGTCGGGAAGAGGCCCTTGTCCTCATCAACATGGGGACAAGGTGCTTTGGGGGGGGGGGGCGCAGGGCGCCCCCCTCCCCCAAAGCACCCACCCCCCATGTTGAGGGCATGCGGCCTGGTACGGTTCAGGAGGGGGGGGGGGGCGCTCGCTCGTCCCCACCCCCTTTCCTGACCGGCCAGGCTGCGTGCTCGGATCGGGGTCTGGTATGGATTTTAGGGGGGCCCCATGCCGTTTTTTCGGCGTAGGGGTTCCCCTTTATAATCCATACCAGACCTAAGGGCCTGGTATGCCCCGCGACGGGGCTCGCAAGGTGTCAATCTCGCCGATAAAAGCGGCAAGATTGACATCCTTTTCTAGTCCCGTCGCACCTGAGTCACGTTCAAAATGAACGGACTTGTCCGTGTGTGGGCAAGTCCGTTCATTCTGAAAGTCCGCCGGAACTCCGGCGAAAGTCCGTCGGAAAGACGGGCGGACTTAGCCCGCCGGAAAGTCCCGGCGTGTGTGGGCAAGTCCGTCCGTTTTAAAGTCCGGCGCACCTGGCGGACAAAGTCCGTCGGAAAGTGTGCCGGACCAAGTAGGATAGAAAGTCCGCTCGTGTGTACGCGGCATTATAGTAAAGATAAGACTTACCATCGGAAATAGACCTAAAAGTGTGGACTTACCATATGAAATGGACCTGAAAGTGTGCCTTGGTCTAATGGCCGGTATGCCAAAATAAGGGGGCATACCCTGGTTTAAGAAATGATTATTCTGTAAGAGAAATGAATGAAATGAATAGTTGAGAAATGCTATGAAATGGGGATGGGAGGGTGGGTATCGCGCACAGGAAACCGACAAGCACCACAGGTGAGCGGGCTGCTTAAATACCCCCCGGGCTCCTCCCATAAATTCAGGCCACCATACTGGCCTTCCTACTTATGGTCGGAGCCCTATGTCCGATATGGACATAGATAACACTTATAGTAAAGATAAGACTTACCATCGGAAATAGACCTAAAAGTGTGGACTTACCATATGAAATCGACCTGAAAGTGTGCCTTGGTCTAATGGCCGGTATGCCAAAATAAGGGGGCAAAAACATTCAGGTAGGGTTATAATTTTATTGGTTTTCAGTTATTTATTGAGCCAATTTGGAGAATGCCTGTGCCATCTCTGTTTGTGGATTGGGGATGTACCGGACGAAGCAGGCTGATTTCCACCTGCCTAGTCTTTTGATGATGTGATCTGGCACCCCGTGGCGGGACGCCGCGGAGGCTGCTCCGATGCGGAAAGAGTGTCCGGAATACTGACTAGGGTTAAGGTGGAGATTGCGGAGAAGTATTCTTATGTGACTCACAAACTGAGAGGCGTTTAAGGGTTTGACTGGGAATGGTAGAAGGGGACTGCTGTCTGGTTGCTCAGGCAGGAGAGATAGGAGTCGGTTGAGTACAGCGACTGGACACCAGCTGTTGTTGGTTCTGTAGAGGTGGATGTTCACTCCCGAGCCCGTTTGCTGGGTTTTAGAGACCTCGAGGTGCAGGATAAAGTGGTCTTGGTGTCGAAGCAAGTGTCGTCTGCATAGTACTTGGTCTGTGGGTTTGTTAGAGGTGAATTCGCCAGGCCGCAAGAACCCATAGTAAGCTAAATATATGGCTGCTTGTAAGACCGTGCTGGGGAGCAGACCGAATGGCGAAGTAGCCAGAATATTTGACATGTCCCTAAAGATGGGCCCTGTAATGGGCAAGCGCTTAGTGCTGATGACTGGTTGTTGTTTCTGTATTCCCCTTAGGATGGCTCGTATAGCGTGAGATGAGAACAGTGACGATTTCGTCGGGTCTTCAAGTGCCATGAAATGTTGAATGCCGGCTAGGTATAACCGGATGGTGTTGTAGGATAAGGCCAGCTGCGTGTGGCAGTGTGCCGTGAAGGCCAGTACCTGTTTGATATTTGTTGGTTCTTTGCGGCAGGACGTGAGGAATTTATTAAAAGCCTTCCAAGCTGTCTGGTAGGCTTTGAGTGTGTTGCGGGAGAGGGAATTATTTATGAGTTGCGTAGCTCCGTGTAGATGTTGAACTAGTCCAGGGTCAGTTGTGACCAGACGGGGATAGGGGCCGACATTGGATCGGCATCGGGAACCTGTTTGAAAAAGGAGGGATAATTGAAACGTGATAGTGCGTCAGCTGCTGAGTTGTATCTGCCGGGTATAAATTCACAGTGTATGTTGAACTGATGTTGTAAAGACAGTTGTACCAACCTGCGCAGGAAGGACATGACTGCTAGGGACTTGGACCTGCCTCTGTTGATGATGTCTGCCGTGGCTTGGTTGTCGGTGGTGAAGACTACGGTTTGTCCTGTCCAGTGGTGGCCCCAGAGTTGTGCGGCTGCCACTATGGGATAAAGCTCAAAGAGGGCAGATGTTTGGGAAAAGCCGGGTATCAACAGTATCTGTTGAGGCCAGGGTCCTGAAAACCAATGATGGCCAAAAATTGCCGCGAAACCTGTGGAGGCTGCAGCGTCCGTCACCACCTGGGGTGAATGGATCGAAACCATAGGTATGAATAGAGATATGCCATTCCAGGCGGACAAGAATTCCTCCCACATTGATAGGTCCGCTATAGCTGCGGAGTCTAATTTCAAAATCTGATCAGGGTCTTGAGTTTCTGACAGAAATCTAAGCAGGCGTGATACAAATGTGCGGCCTTGTGGGATAATTCGCATAGCGAAGTTGAGCATACCCAGGAGAGACTGCAACTGTTTTTTGGTACAGCCCTTGGTGTGTGTAAAGTCGTGAAGGACTGCCCTAATGCGTGTTAATTTGTCGGGGGGGAGACTGGCCTGCATTGCGCAGGTATCCAAGCTGACCCCGAGAAAGGTGATGATGTTTGCTGGACGTCGACTTTGTGCTCGGCGATAGGAACATTGAGGTTTCCAAAAATTGCTCTAAGTTTGTCGAGATCTCCTGGGGGCTTGTTGGGCGGTTCTATCAGTAGGAAGTCATCCAGGTAATGGATGACTTCATGGCATTGACCCTTGTGTAATAGTATCCAAACGAGGGACTGTGCGAACGTGTCGAAGAGCCACGGGCTACTCTTTGAACCGAAGGTGAGTTTCGTGGCAAAATAATACGCTTCCTTCCATTTGATGCCGTGCCAGCACCAAAGGGATGGGTGGATGGGCAGGAGCTTGAAAGCATCCGAGATGTCGGCTTTGGAGAGCCAGGCACCTGTGCCTGCTTTGATGATCGCTTGTATTGCCATGTCAACGGAGGAATATTTTAGGGAAAACTCTTCGGAGGGGATCAGGGAATTGAGACTGGGTATGTGCGAAGAATGAGGCGCAGACAAGTCGTACACCAAACGCAATTTATTAGAGAATTTGCCCTTGACAAGCCCAATAGGGCTGACTCTCCATGTGCTGAAAGGGGGGCAAGTGAAAGGGCCTATTACGTAGTCTCGATCTACCTCTGCCTGTAAGAGCTGATCTATGGCCTGTTCGTCGATGGCTGCCGAACGAAGATTGGCGCATTCGTGAGTACTGTGGGGCAGTGCAATGAGGCCGGTGTGAAAGCCTACTGTGAAGCCTTGGATAAGGTAGGTGGCCAGGGAAGGGGTGGGGTGTGAAGTGAGATACAGTCCTAACCATAAGATGTTGATTCGGCTTAGTCATGCCCTCTTGTGTTGCTTGACTTCACACAAATTCCTAGGGTGTGCTCTTTGGCATAAAGTGCAGATGTGAAGTAGACGGCATTGGCTGAAGTTGCAGGACCCATAGTTGAAGTTGTTACAGATGGCTGCCCCTCCCACGGTTCGGACTGGGCGTCCGAGTTTGTCCACCTGAGGCGTTGGTTCAGGGATCGACTGGCCCTGTACTGTACCTGAGGTAGAGGGGAACTCGAAGGGCCGTCTGATCGCCGTATTGGCGCACCAGGTGGCAGTGTGGGTGGAAGACTGGCAAATTGCACACAGAGGTGAGCGTAAGCCGGCAAAGTGGCGGCAGAAGAGCTCTGTGTCCATGAGACTCCAATCTGTCGTGATCTGGAATTGTGAGAATCTGGCGGCGGCCTTGGCTGAGAAGGAACGATGATAATCGTAGAAGGCGAAACCTCCATACTTGTGGCCCAAGTCTACCACAGTATGGAGGTATAAGTCCAGCTCTTCCCGCCTGCTAGGGGTGGCTGAGCACAAGAAATCTCTGAGCATGCCAAAGGCCAGGGTAAATTCGGGGACTGATAGCTTGCGGTTCAGCCTGGGGTCTTTGGCTTTAAGGACCACCGATATGTCGCCCCAGGAGTAGGCCTTATTTTCTGCCAAATCATGCACGGAGATAAGGAGAGAGGCCAGGTTGACGTCCTTGCCGTCCAAAATGTCCTTCCTGATACTGGTTGGGACCAGGTGGGAGGGGTAGACAATGGCGCTTGAGCCTGAGGTACCTGTAGGAAGAGGTGTCAAGGTCTGAGTTGCAGTTGGGTCGGGGACAGCTGTGGCCGGTCGGGCCTCCAGAAGTGCCACCCTGGCTTGGACGTCTGCAACTGAGGTGGATAGAGATGACACCATCGTGTGTAATTGTGAGATGGCCGATGATATGGACTGGAGGGATGCCTGTTGGGTACTGGGTCCTGCTGCTGGTGGGGGGAAGAGGAGTTTGAAGAGCTCGCCTTTCCTCGCTGTGGCGGGGAAGGGGACACCTCTGCGTCTGAGCTCTGCCGTCAGTTTGGGGATAGTCCATCCCCTGAGGGATTGCACGCTGCCGCTTTCTGAGACCGGAGTAGGTGATAGAGGGGCCGTGAAGTCTTCACTGCCGGCCTGGGACATGGTTGCTCTGGTGAGGATCTCTTGAGCTTTATTTCCTGGTTGACTGTAACCTATTGGGTGTGAGATGAATTTCAAGTTTTTCTTTGATCCGCTGAGTCATACTTACCCAACTTATTCTCCTTTTTTTTTTTTTTTTTTCTTTTTACCTGGGGGGATATCGTCCAACCTGGTGCAGGGTGGACCTACTGAACTTTGACTGACCTGAGGAAGATGAAAGGTGACAATTCGTGAAGGGATTGCTAAGTAACTTGAAGCCATGATTTGTATGGTGCTTGCAATTTTGTGACAATGAAATGATTCGAAATGTTTTGCCTTGATTGTGAAATGAATGAACTGCATGACAGAGGTGCGGCCTGGTCGTGTCACGATTTGTTCGACCGTGGACCGGGCTCTGGAGCATGTATTGGAATGAGGCAACTGAAAATATTGGTGCTCCTAGGAAGAATCGGTGCTTGTTTGATGCATCTGGATTCGAATAGGAGTGCAGTATTTAAATGAAATGAGAGAAATGATTGTTTTGACCGAGGCTCGAATTGGTTGTGCCGTGTTAGCGACTGGCAACTAACCGAGCTCTGGTGTAGGTATGAAATGTGATCGGAACCAGTGATGCATGCCGTGACGAATGGTGCGCCTCGGATGCGACTGGTTCCGAAACGGTGATGCGTTGTGGGAGTGAAATGGTAGAAATTGCATGACAGAGATATGGGTCAATCCCCCGATGTCTACGATTTAGCTATGATCCGGACTCTGGAGCATGTATCAGAAATGTGGCCAATCCTGGGCACGCCGAGACGAATCGGTGCATTTTCATGCGACTGAATTCCTGTCGGAACGTGATACGTGGGACTGAAATGATAACCATGACAGAGGAACAAATGACTGATAACGTAACTCTGGAGCATGTATAGAAATGAGGCCAATCCTGGGGCACGCCGAGATGAATCGGTGCATTTTTTTTTTTTTTTTTCATGCGACTGAATTCATGTCGGAACGTGATACGTGGAAATGAAATGATAACCATGGCAGAGGTACAATTGACTGACAATAACGTAACTCTGGTGCATGTATAGAAATGAGGCCGTAATAACTGGGGCACACCGGAACGAATCGGCGCATCTTTGGTGCGATTGGATTCGAATCGGAGCGCGGTAGGTGACTGAAATGAGAAATGATTTGAAATGTCAGAAATTAGTTTAGAAATGTTTTCAGAAATGATAATGATTGATATCGAACTAATTTGATTTGATATTTAACAAATTGCGACTGGCTATGGCTGTCTGCTGATACCGACATGCTAGAAATGAAGCGACGTCAGCGTCGCTGTGCTGTCGAATTGTAACGTATCGAAAGTACGAGCGATATACATTGCAGTTAGTGAGATGCGGGTGAAACGAAATTTAAACTCACGGTTTAGTGACATGATATGAAAAACGAAAAGTCAGACGGGACCTTACCTGCGACAGCCAAGCCAGACGCGTGGTACAAACTATAAACGAAAAACGCGGACTTCGAAAGTTTTGAGTACGGAGTATCGAATACGGGAACTTGCGAGGCAAGAACTTGCGGACGCTGGTATATCGAATAGTCGGCTTAGTGACGGGTATCACGCACAGGAAACCGACAAGCACCACAGGTAAGCGGGCTGCTTAAATACCCCCCGGGCTCCTCCCATAAATTCAGGCCACCATACTGGCCTTCCTACACATTATTATATATATATATATATATATATATATATATATATATATATTATGTAACATGGGGGATTGTTAGCTCTAGTGGTAGATGCATTTCCCAGTGATTCAAGTCAGTCAGAAACTATATTTTAAGGGCCCGGTAGCCCATTTTTATTAAAATGGTGAATGAAAAGTTCAAAACATATAGGGTTTCCCACGTAGGGGTTCTTCTCCCAGAAATACACATACAGAAAATGCTAGCTCACCTGTCTCTTAAGCTCTCACTCAGCTTTTTAGTTGCAGTATCTCTGCTCTTTACGCTGGTCCCCAGACCATAGGTTACTTCAGTGCTGACGGGTACACTCTAATGCACACAGCTCATCAATGCTTAATCCTCAGGCCACTTATTGTCTCTTGCAGACAATCATGCTCTGGCTGCCTCCTGCAGCCTCTCTGACTCCTGGAGAGGAATGGAGTCCTCCTGACTCCCCATGCACAGACCTCCTGTCTGTTGGGAGGAGATGTCTCCAACTGGGAGCCATTAGGTATGGCCATACCTTCATTATAAGGACTGTACTCACCTGAGCACATATCCTGCTTTTCCTCTACAAAACCTGGACGCAGGGTTGGAGATTCTATCCCACCCAAGGCACTATGTAAACTCCAAGCTAAAGAGGAGCCCCATATAGGGATACCAAAAGCCAGAGAAAGCTGCAAGAGCAGTTATCTCCAGTCCACATCTATGCTCTGCAGTCCTGCACCAAGCCAATGTGCACACCCTGTGTCCTTTAAATGACCAATTTTACAGTGACAGCATCTCATTCTGTCTCATAACCCCCCTTTGTTTTGAACCCAAAGGGGGTGAAACACACCAACACAAATCCTTGATTGGGGCACCTCTGCACCAGCTATCATCTGTTTAGGCCCAATCTTTTTTTCGGGTGCGTTTCCAGGCATGCCCCAGCCTGGATCGCAGTGGGGTCCTACAGTTCTGTATTCTCAGCCTTCTCCCTCTGTTCTTGGAGTTCCTGAGCTCACATTTCTTTTCTGGTGGCCCCTTGCCTTTCAACACATCTTCTGGTTTCTGTAGGGAACCTGTACCTGACACTATGCCTGATTAAGGAAGCACTTGTTGGGGGCTTGGCCAGGACCGGCATGTGAGAGGAAGTGTTTCTCACAGCTCCACTTCAGCACATTGAATCGATCCTTTCCCAGCAGCGATCCGGTGCCAAAAAACGGCGTTCCAGCTGGCTACCGAGCCGCTCACCCTCCCAGACCATCCACCGGCCCTGTGCACAAGAGGGAAAGCAAAAAAAAAAAAAAAAAAAAAAAGGAGGAAAACATGACCTCTGAAATCCAAGATGGCGCCGCCGTGGCCCTGGCACAGCACACACCGAGGGGATATGAAAAGAACAAAGATGCGGCTAGTAAGAAGGCACAGAAGCTACAGGGTAAGGAATACCAGAGAGATATGATGTACTATGCCCAAAAGATGGGGGGCTCCGGGCGCAAGAAGCAGGGGGGTCTGCATCATTGTCCCAGGCAGAAGCACATGAGATGGGAGAGCTGGACACAATATATGCTGACATGCAGGGAGAGGTGGATGATGCAGCAGAGCGGCCCCCTCCTCTATGCACAGACACAGACAGTGAAGAGACTGAGCAGCCAACTTTAGCTGACATACTTAAAGCTGTACATGTCTGCAAAGCTTCTGTAAACACTCTCAAAGAGCAATTTGGAGGGCCGAGAGAGGATGTATCCTTGTTGAGACAAGACTTACAGAAAATTAGAGAACGTACGACTGCTGTGGAAAGCAGAGTAAGCGATATTGAAGACAAACTCCCGCCAGTGGCTCGGGAAGCACATGCAGCCTATCAACTTGCTAAAGACACCAACAACAGTGCGGACGACATGGAAAGTCGCTTAAGACGCAATAACATACGCATCGTAGGCCTGCCAGAGAAAACGAAGGGTAAGGATGCCACCACATTCATAGAGTCCTGGCTGGTCGAGATATTTGGAAGAGAAGCCTTTTCCCCGTTTTTCACAGTAGAGAGGGCGCACCGAACTCCAGGTCGCCCGCCACAACCGGGAGCCCCCCCAGACCTTTTCTTGCCCGGCTTATGCACTACAGAGACAGAGAAGCGGTGCTAAGGAATGCAAGAGAAAAAGCTAATGTCCAGGTGAATGGTGTCAGAGTGTCGTTCTACCCTGACTTCTCTGCAGAGGTTCAAAAACGCAGGGCCAAGTTCTGATGTGAAGAGACGCCTACGGGCTCTGCAGCTTCCATATGCCATGCTGTACACGGCTAAGCTGAGAGTTACCGCCGACAGACAGGCTCACTTCTTTGAATCAGCCCAAGATGCGGCTATGTGGCTTGACCGTAATGAACAGGCCTTAAGACAACGAGACAGAGAAGATGAGGACAGACCTGCATGACACGCATAAATGTGGAATTCTTCTGGAACCCCACCATATAGCTTTAAAGTGGATCTATCAATAGCTCACTTATTCCCCCTTTAGGGCTGATATTCTCCATGGGATCCTGTAGTTTGTTATTATAAATACCCCTTTTTTACTTTGGAGAATGTTTTTGCTTTATGCTGCTGGGAACTTTGATATAGTTACACGAACAGTGAGCTATCTTGTGAAGTATGCAAGAGAAAATGCGTTCTTTCTACGTGAGAGATAAAGCGAGCAAGTCATGTTGGCTATGGTTTCAACTTCAACTGTATGGGCGTGTCCTGTTGACAGCCTGGTTTTGTGTTTTCTTTTTTTTCTACATTTTTTGCTTATACCAAAGAATACACTACCGAAGATTCCTATGCTGGAAGTGCTGCATATTACCAATATTAGTCACCGATATCACTGACATGCGATCTAGGTCTGTTCTCTCTGACCGGAAACGGAAAGCGTGGCCCTGGAACACACCACATCCATGGGGAGAGGATCCTCTATCATTTTGCCCGTCAGAAGTAGATGAGATCAGGAACTGGGTGGCTATGATTCCCGAACTGCCTTACTCCTTAAGATCATACAACGATTTGCCCAATGGCTGAACTGCCAATAATTTTGTGGAACGTCAGGGGCTTAGGTTCCCCTCTTAAGCGAATGATGATCTCCTCATGTCTGAAAAAATATCACCCTATGATTTTGTGCATGCAAGAGACCCATTTAACAGCTGAAACTAAATGTTGTCTTAAATATGCCTGGGTGGGGAAAGCATATCACTCCACCCACACCTCATATTCAAGGGGTGTGAGTGTAAGGATACATGGCTCTATAGATTACCAAGAATTTGATATATGCATAGATACTGAGGGTAGATATGTTTTCTTGCATTGTAGGATTGGGATGCTAAACTGTATACTGGCATGTGTGTGTATGTGCCCCCGCCGTTTACGGTGGCGGTACTACGGTTACTGCTGACTTATCTTAAAAGGTAGACCGGATCTGCCGTTGCTGATTGTGGGGGACTTTAATTGCTGGCTGAGTCCTTCCGTGGACAAGCACCCTGGTTTTGGGGTCCCTGTCAAGCGGAGGGACTCCCCATTGCTTATACTGCTTAATGAGGTTGGTTGGGTGGACATATGGAGGCACAGACACCAGGGTGAAAAACAATTCTCCTGTTTTTACAAAACTCATGGGACATTGTCCAGAATTGATTAGCTGTGGGTAACCTGGCCATGCTCCCATCCATTTCGGAAGTGATATATAAGCCACGTAGTGTCTCAGATCATTCACATTTAGGGATTACCATGATTATATCCCTGAAGTCTGGGTTACCTAGAACCCCATGGAAATGTAATGCCTTCTGGCTAAAACTATTTTTATCGCATAATGAGATGGAGCGGAGCATGGGAGAGTTCCTTAATGATCGAGAGTTCCTGCAGTCTCCGATGGAACAATGGGATGCCTTTAAGGCCTATTTGAGGGGCTTACTTATTTCAGAGATAGGTAGAGTGAAAAAGAATTCTTCAGAGCATAAGGAGGAACTTGAGAGGCAGGTTGGGACCCTGGAGGAGGCCTATATACGCACACCGACAGACTCGGCTAGGGAGGCATGGCAGTCAGCTCAATCTGCGTATGAGCGGTTGCTGTCCTCCACGGCGGAGAAAAAGCTGTTCTTCTCCAGGTTGGCATTTTACGAGGAAGGAGAAAGTACGGGGCGTCTTTTGGCCAGGATAGCTAACTCTCAACAACGCTCCCCTGTAATAGTGAGCTTCCCTAACCTTATACTAATGGAACTGGCCAAATTTTACGAAAATCTGTATCTTCCAACGGGGCAATATACCTCGGAGGAATTGGCAGATTATTTTGGTGACATTGACTTTCCACAACTCACAAGAAGTCAAAAGGAGGATCTGGATGCTCCTCTTACCTTGGACGAGTTACAAGATGAACTAGCATCATTTCCCAACTGCAAGGCCCCTGGGGCGGATGGGATTCCCATAGAGGTCTATAAGCAATACGCTGACATCCTTTTGCCAAAGCTACTAATGGTTTTCAATGCTTCCAGGGAAAATAGACGTTTACCCCCCTCGATGACCACAGCCAACATAGTACTTATACTAAAGCCCAGAAAGGACCCGACAGATCCAGGTTCTTATAGGCCCATATCCCTTTTGCAAAGTGATATTAAGCTTCTAGCTAAGGTACTGGCGATGAGGCTGAATGGAGCCATTACGGCCATCATACACCCTGACCAGGCGGGGTTTATGCCTAATAAGCCTACGCTGTAAACTTAAGATGGCTTTATTTGAATATGCAATCTGCGGCTGATAATCTGGGACAGAGGGCTCTACTCTCACTGGACGATATGAAAGCTTTTGATAGCGTGGAGTTGGAATACCTGTGGGGAGTGCTTGGGTGCTTCGGATTTGGTGATGTTTTCATCTCATGGGTACGTCTGCTGTATCACAGCCCGCAGGCTGCCATTGGGGCATCGGGGGCTATGTCACACACATTCAATTTGGGGAGAGGCACAAGGCAAGGGTGTCCCTTGTCACCCCTGCTGTTCGCGCTAGCTATAGAACCCCTAGCCATCAAAGTAAGAGCCAATCCTAATAATGTCGGATTTCGATATGGCGACAAGCAGGAGAAATTAATGTTGTATGCCGACGATACCATGATCCTGCTTGGTGACGTGGACAAATCTCTCAATGCAGCTATGTCAACCATATTGGAGTTTGGACCAATTCCTCCTTGATGCTCATTGATGAAGGGAGCACTCCCCCTGACAATAGTGTAGTACCTCTAGCCACCTCGTTCAGATACTTAGGTATTCAGGTGACACCTAGGATCAGAGACTACGGTAGATTAAACATATCCCCATTGCTACAAAAATTTAGAGAAAGGATTAAAACATGGAATTCACTCTGTCTGTCGGTCGCAGGCAGGGTGAATTTGATTAAAATGATCCTTATGCCCCAATTGTTATATGTACTTCATAATACACCCATGGTAATAACCCTTAAAACTTTCCAGATGATTAATTCCTTGTTCAGACTACTAATTTGGAGAGAGCGCTCTCCAAGGATTAAACTCGAGCACCTCCAACGCCCTAAGAACGAGGGAGGGCTCGCCCTTCCCAATCCCTGGCTCCATTATATAGCTGCGCAGCTGCAGCATCTGATAGGTACAATGTACACTGGTGCAGAGAAAGAGAGACCTACAAGTAGCTCCTCAGAAATGGTAATGCTACATACAGTTAAAAAGGATTCGGTCCCGACGTCCTTGGAGGCCATGAACTTTGGCAAATCTAATAAGAAGTACCCGACCTATGACTTAATCCAAAAAATATGGTCCAAGACTAAATATATGCAGGGGGTGACAGGATTCACAGACTACAGCCCAATATGGTTTAATGACACATACCCAGAATTAGCTAAGATGCAGAATGGGGCGATATGGAGAAGATATGGGGTGCTGTATATTAGGCAGATTTTCCAACATGGGAAACTACACACATTTAAGACCTTGCAGAGGTTATTTGCACTACCACAGTCCATGAGGTTCTACTACTTGCAAGTAAAACATGCAGTAGGGGCACAGAGTAAATCTACGGATTGGGTCTCTTCACCTACACCCGTGTTTAATGTGATTGCAGGAGCCAATAATACGAAAGGGTTTATTTCACAGTGTTATAGTATGTTACTGCAAAGCTTTCTAAATAAACATCCTTTGGGAATGCTTGCTAAGTGGGAGAGAGATGTTGGCCCGTTGGATGGTGATCAGTGGGAAGAGGTGTTACAGGCCGTGCCCACATGCTCCTTGAATGTTACACACAGACTACATTGTATATCATATTAAGAGTTTATTATACCCCACATAGATTATATGCTATGGGCCTTAGACCCACCCCGCTATGTACTAGATGCAAAAGGGAACATGGAGACCTGATTCACTTCCTATGGAGCTGCCCAAAGATTCACCCCTATTGGAAAGGGGTGGTGGACACTGTCAATGGGGTATTTCAGGTCACTTTGCCTACAAATCCTAAGCACTGCTTGCTCAATGTGATAGATGAGCTGGGATGGGAGGAATATACTAAAGTGGCAATTACCAAAGCTGTATTCCTGGCACGGAAACAGATTATGAAACATTGGATCTCAGAAGAGCCTCCTGCTCTTAAAGAATGGATTAATGCTGTTGGGGAAATGTTAAGAAAAGACAAGGTAATCTACCAACATAGAGGCTGCCCGCAGAAGTTCGAGAAACTCTGGAGACCATGGCTGAATGTTCTGGGACTTGCCCCGGTGGATTTGGTCGTGGGCAGACTGCTGGGGTTGGGGACATGAGACCCTAAGTATTGGATAGTATAGGCTACCTTAACTAGGTATAGTGCCTTATGTGGTTCAATTATTCCTTTTGCTTTTGTTAAGGTTGGAGCCCTCAATTGGTCAATTGGTTTATAATAGGCAGTTGTGTGTAAAAAATAAACTGATATTCATTGGTTAGGTTGGTGATTTGGGACAGGGTAGTTAAATAATGCAGCCAGTTGGACACACAAATGTAAAATGTCTGGCAGAAATAAGCATTTCAGAATGTAAATGTGAAGTCGGTATGTGTATGTTTTTATATTTTTTTTTCAATAAAATATATATATATTTTTTTTTTTTATCCAGAAAAAGGAACCACTTGTTCCTTCAATGGTACCCGTTTTCCCCATCACAGTAGGTATATAAGATTTACCAACTCCTTTGCCGTGTCCCTTGACCACCAAATCCCCAGAGCTCAACATCTGTTTATCACGCTCATTTACCAAGGAATTATTCATTTTCATATCAAGACCATTATTTACATTAACATTCAATAACAAGTCACCATTTCTACAATAATCCAATACCGCCAGTTCTTTCTTCCTCAGGGTTTGTTAGGGCCAGGCCCACGGAGGCACAACACACAGATGAGCAGCTATCCCCTATGGGACCTTCACAAAGCTTTACTTTACTTTACACCTGTTGTCCGAATCTCTGTGGGGAGTCGTCCTAACAACTGACATTGAGCAATGCATGACCCATTGCTAGCAGTACCAATCTTTGCCTGCTCACACTTTTCCCCATGTCACAATTTTTGTTCCTCTCCGTACTATATTTTAGAGTGTCTCTAGGTACCTCAACTTGTAGTAAATACTAAAGTAGAGGGGGAAGAGAGAACACCCTGTAAAGAGTCATGGGTGGACCAAGCTGCTTAAGAAAGGGAATTAATTTTATTGCGCAATAAAAAAAGGTAATACAAAATTGCAAATACTGGGTACCCACCACCAACACCTAGACTAAAAATTAAAAAAAAAAAAAAAAAAGACAGCGCTGTCTAAATATAAGAGCAGCTGCCTCACGTATAAGGCATGCACACATCATATACCAACATATTGCAAATAAAGTGCAAAAGTGAAAATGGATTAACTCACAGATCCTGGTGGCAATCACCATTAGGGATGAGCTTCGAGTTTGAGTCGAACTCATGTTCGACTCGAACATCGGCTGTTCACCAGTTTGCCGAACAGCGAACAATTTGGGGTGTTCGTGGCAAATTCGAAAGTGCTAATTTTAAAGGCTTATATGCATGGTATTGTCATAAAAAAAGTGTTTGGGGACCTGGGTCCTGCCCAAGGGGACATGGATCAATGCAAAAAAAGTTTTAAAAACGGCCGTTTTTTCGGGAGCAGTGATTTTAATAATGCTTAAAGTAAAACAATAAAAGTGTAATATTCCTTTAAATTTCGTACCTGGGGGGTGTCTATAGTATGCCTGTAAAGGGGCGTATGTTTCCCGTGTTTAGAACAGTCTGACAGCAAAATGACATTTCAAAGGAAAAAAAGTCATTTAAAACTACTCGCGGCTATTAATGAATTGCCGGTCCGACAATACACATAAAGGTTAATTGAAAAAAATGGCATGGGAATTCCCCACAGGGGAACCCCGAACCAAAAAAAAAAAAAAAAAAAAAAAAAAAAAAAACGACGTGGGGGGGGGGGTGGGGGTCCCCCTAAATTCCATACCAGGCCCTACAGGTCTGGTATGGATATTAAGGGGAACCCCGCGCCAAAAAAAAAAAAAAAAAAAGGATCTATACCAGACCCTTATTCGAGCACGCAACCTGGCAGGCCGCAGGAAAAGAGGGGGGACGAGAGAGCGCCCCCATCCTGAACTGTACCAGGCCACATGCCCTCAACATTGAGAGGGTGCTTTCGGGTAGCCCCCCAAAACACCTTGTCCCCATGTTGATGGGGACAAGGGCCTCATCCCCACAACCCTTGCCCGGTGGTTGTGGGGGTCTGCGGGCGGGGGGGCTTATTGGAATCTGGAAGCCCCCTTTAAACAAGGGGATCCCCAGATCCTGGCCCTCCCCCCTGTGTGAAATGGTAAGGGGGTACAAAAGTACCCCTACCATTTCACAAAAGAAACTGTCAAAAATGTAAAAAATGACAAGAGACAGTTTGACAATTCCTTTATTTAAACTGGTCAACAGCCGATGTTCGAGTCGAACATGAGTTTGACTTGAACTCGAAGCTCATTCCTAGTGGTCAGTGGGAAGAATGTCCCTTACATTGGTGGTCAGTGGGAAGAATGTCCCTTACATTGGTGGTCAGTGGGAAGAATGAGGAGGACACACCCAAGGAGCTCTCTGTGAGAACCAGCCTTTTTTCAAGCCTGGGCCTTGTTTTTAAAACTTTTTTTTGCATTGATCCATGTCCCCTGGGGCAGGACCCAGGTCCCCAAACACTTTTTATGACAATAACTTGCATATAAGCCTTTAAAATTAGCACTTTAGATTATTCATATTCGTGTCCCATAGACTTTAACGGTGTTTGCGTGTTCGAACATTTTTTTTGCCTGTTCGCAAGTTCTGGTGCGAACCAAACAGGGGGGTGTTCGGCTCATCCCTAATCACCATAGATCAATGTGCCAATACCGTATTGATTATTCAATAAGCCCCCTAGCTGGGGGATAAAGGGGTATATGGTTTAGTGATCAACACACTTGAAAAAGGTTGCCTGTCACTAGTAGACTGATAGCTTAAAAGTGAACTGATTGTGTAACCTGTATAAGAAGCAACATGCTGTCCCTTGTAGTAAATAGTCCAGGTAATCAGTTACAGATATAAGCAGTTGGGGCAAACTAGCCCAGAGTGGGATCAGTATAGTAAGGCAGTGGGTAGAAGTTGACTACAGGTCAGAACAGGCATGTTTGTGCAGAAATTACACATGGTTAAAAGGACCAATGGTCCACTCACCCGACTGTGACATGCAAGAGTTCTATGGACTCAGACACGTGTCCCAGGTGTCTCCAGGGGATTCCTTTTGTGAGGGACCACACACTGTAAGGGTCTTGACCTCCAGGGTGCTCTATTGCTGCATAGAGATCTAGAGGGCTTCGCTGTTAGTTCTGCTGATCGCACTCTGGCTTGTAGGGCCATCTCAGCAGCTGTTCTGGTACCTCAGCTGAAAATGGCTGCTTCTGGCTTCAAGTTGTATGTTGCGTATGCACCAAAGTAACGTGATGCGTCATCCGTGACATGTAGAGCGTCACTGTCATGGTATTTCCTCTGACATGTTTCACCCAATCACATGGGTTTTCTCTTTGCAGGAGACGGACAGAATATCTGCTTTTATTGCATCCACATCAGGTCCTTCCTTCTTAGGAGGTCCAGAGCACCTGCTGTACCGAACCATATCTGGAAGCACCCTCAAAGGGAACTGGGAGATCACTTGCCATACTATTAAAAAGCACCATATCAACCAGTTCCACTGGTGATTAAAGTTAGCTGTCACACAGCTTGTACTACCTGGCTCCACCCATTGGTACCACAGAGCAGCACCACATCCAACTGTAATGGAGGCATCCAGGTATACAAAGAATGTGCTTTCACCAGTTCAAGAAGTTCCACTAGCATATCTGTCATTTCAATGCACTTCACATCAATATGCAAAACCTTTTTTAGGGACCTTTCCCTTATCAGAGACATGGAGGGGCTCATTCACTGCAGTTTGATAGGCTGAGACATTTAAAGGGGCCTCCACCTCACTGGAGGAACCCATCATGGCCTGATGCTCCCCCGGAATGCTGTCAGATGTATGTCTCCCACTCATCCCCTCTAACTCAACAATGAGCCTCTGCAAGTCAACATTTTTTACATTGTCACCTTGACACTTGACATTCAGGGGCTGGGCTGTGGACAACACATCTGCTATGCATGCATCCTTATCTGTTCCTTCCAACTGGAGGGAAACAGTCTTCGCAGGGACCAACACACCTTCAACCACTGGCCGCTCTGCGATCCCCCTGTCTGGTATAGCCATTATTGTGTCCACACCCTTGTTGCTTAAAGGAGGTCCAGCCTGGGTAAAAGAAAATGAAAAGGCAGCAGCTACAAATACTGTAGCTGCTGACTTTTAATATTAGGGCACTTACCTGTCCAGGGAGCCTGCAATGTTAGCACCCCAGCCCATCTTTGGATTGACTCCCGGGTGCTGCTGCCATCATTCCTGGTAAGGGAACCTAGCAGTGAAGCCTTTCTGCCTCACAGCTGGTTCCCTACTGCGCATGCACGAATCATGCTGCACTTTCTAATTGGCCTGGAAGGTAGAGGGGGCCGAACTTCTAGGAGATCGTACCCCAGCCCCATCTCTGGTAGTAGGGAAGAGGACATATCAAAAACAAGTCCCCCGCCAAAAGCTGCCAAATGTGACACCGGAGGGGGGGAAGGAAGTGTATAAGTGGAAGTTTCACTTTTGGGTTGAACGCAGCTTTAACATAGCCTTGTCTAGCATGGCTAGTAATTAATTGTTTGGCCCAACTGTCCCAATCCATTGTGCTTTCATTATGAGTGCTCTGCAGCACCTCATCACCTACTCTAGGAAGCACCTGGGATTCTGCAACACAAACAGTACCTTTGTCCATTTGATATACATCGCATTGTGCTAACATGCTTTTACTCATCTCACACTGAAAAATGCATCATCCATCAAAGCCGGCTGCAATACACCATTTTGGCCAGCTTGCCCTGGGTGTGCTTACAACACACTCAGCTGTGTACTTTCAGCTTTGACCCTCTGACTTAACTCCTTACCAACTGGGTTACACATAGGGTCAGTGGACTGCTCCCACACACTCTCACAGCATGGTGCAGACTCAGTCTGTTTCTCATTATTAGTAAGCACATTACCAGCATAAGTGCACTTCTCAACAGTAATAACCTTATCATCAGCATTACTAGACATATCAATAGAGTTAAAAGCTTTAGCAGTCTGTCTTGCTTATTATCAACTGTAACCTCTGTGCCAATCAGCACACCACCCTTCCTCTCCAAAGGAATTATTTTGTCCACTAGGGCAGCTCCACAGTTGTCTTGGAAATCCATGTGCCACACCACTGTGGGCTCCTGGGAGGTTTCCCTGGTTATCTCTGCAGCACCTGTCACTAGGGAACCTGGCACACAGACTGTTCTGGTCACCTCTAGCGTAACTTTCCCAACCTTTTGCAGGATTTTAGCAGGCACGTGCAGAGTCCCCATGTCCTTTTCAGTTTTTAGCCCTGCTGCCAATTGGACTTCACCCTCTGCTACCCCACTCCTCTGGGTAGTACACTGCATCTAGTCTATGTCCATATGTACTGCATATCTACCCACTGGACACACTCCCACTTCATTGGGTTCAGTTCCACAAACTTAAATAGTCCTGCCAGTTCCTGTAACTGGTGTCATAGTCTTCACTTGAGTGTGATGTCTCACATGTGTGGTGTCTCCACAGGCTGACTTCCCTATGTGGTCATGAAGCAACAATGCAGCCTTTCCACTGCCCTTGAATGTAACAGAAGATCCCTGTTGTTTAGGGTAACAGCAGACTTGCACTCCAAAGATGGCAGGCTATACCTAACAGGATGAAGACTATTGCGCCCTCCTTTCTGGGCTGACAACTTTTCCTAAATGGCCATGACATGAAACATTGCGTTTCTCTGACTTTCCAAAACCTTGGCCTTCCGATGACACCATTCCCATCCTGGAGCATTGCTGGGGGACCATGATATGCTGAATCGCCCCTCTAAAAAGGAGTTCCTATTTAACCACTTGCCGACTGGCTCATGCCGATATACGTCGGCAAAGTGGCATGGGTGCGCAAAACAATGTACCCGTACGTTGCTGCGTCATCTGTGGCTAGCAGGTGTGCGCACACCCACCATGGGAGCGTGCCCGCGGATCCCGCATACTCGATGTCCGATGGTGGCCCGTGATCGTGCCACGGAGAGGCAGAATGGGGAGATGCCTATGTAAACAAGGCATTTCCCTGTTCTGCCTAGCAACATGACAAGGATCTACTGCTCTCAGTGATGGGGAGCAGTGATCTCTGTCGTGTTCTAGTGAGCCCATCCCCCCTACAGTTAGAACATGCTGAGGGAACACAGTCAACCCATTGATTGCCCTTTAGTGTTTAACCCCTTCCCTGCCAGGGACATTTACACAGTAATCGGTGCATTTTTATAGCACTGATCGCTGTATAAAGGTCAATGGTCCCAAAATAATGTCAAAAGTGTCCAATCTGTCCACCGCAATGTCGCAGTCATGATAAAAATTGCAGATCGCCATTACTAATAAAAAAAAAAAATAATAAAAATGCCATAAATCTATCCCCTATTTTGTAAACGCGATAACTTTTGCGCAAACCAAATCAATATACACTTATTGAGCTTTTCTTTAACCAAAAAATATGTAGAAGTATACATATTAAACTGTGGAAGAAATGTGTTTTTTTATATATGTTTTGGGGATATTTATTATAGCAAAAAGTAAAAAATATTGCTTATTTTCAAAATTGTCGCTCTTTTTTTGTTTATAGTGCAAAAAATAAAAACCACAGAGGTTACACCACCAAAATAAAGCTCTATTTGTAAAAAAAGGATGTCAATTTTGTTTCGGTACAATGTCGCATAACAGTGCAATTGTCAGTTAAAACGACGCAGTGCCGTATCACAAAAAAAGGGCTTGGTCAGAAAGGGGGTAAAATCCTTTCCTGGGCTAAAGTGGTTAAACTTGCAGTAGTCATCCGGGTCCCAATCCATCAAATGATAAATTGACCAGAACTCCGTTGGTAACAAGGGTTGTAGCAATTTTGGCCACCGGTCCATAGGCCATCTTTTCTGTGTAGCAACTTTTTACATTTTTACCAGGAAGTCCCCAAATTTCTCTTTAGGTAGCATGGGTTGCATATAGTCAGAGGCCAAGATCTCATCTCCTCGCACCGCGCCCCACTCTTTATTTTGTTTTTGCTTGAACCATTCATTCACTGTCTCATACAACACTGGCCCCTTTTGAATGGCCCTCTCAGGTGAAAACATCTTCTCAGGCCCTGCTGACGTTTCAGACTTGGTTGGGACATGTGGTGAAATACCCTCCAGCCATAGTAGCCTTTCCCTTGCCTCAGCGAGGATTGCTTCCTTTTTCTGCTTTGACCGCCCCATCCTTGCGGTCTTAAATACAGCAACATGTAACAGTTCACAGCAGAAAAAAAAATATGTTTGAATCTCTGTTCACAGGTACACCACCTGCAACACACAAAGTCTTTTGCCTGACTGCGCTTCCACACACAGCCACCAGTTCCTGACATGAACTCACTGTGGAGCAAGAACCCAGATTCTACTTTTATTAAAAAGACAAACAAAAAGTTCAAAACATATAAGGTTTCAAATGCAGGGGTTCTTCTCCCGCAAATACACATAAACAGAAAATGCTATCCCACCTGGCTCTTAAGCTCTCACTCTGCTTTTTAGTTGCAGTATCTCTGCTCTTTATTCTGGTCCAAAAAAACATAGGTTTCTTCAGTGCTGACGGGTACACTCTAACACACACAGTGCATCGGGCCTTAATCCTCAGGCTGCTTAATGTCTCTTGCAGACAATCATGCTCTAGCTCCTGCAGCCCCTCTGACTCCTGGAGAGAAATGGAGTCCTCCTGACTCCCCATGCACAGACCTCCTGTATGTTGGGTGGAGATGTCTCCAACTGGGAGCCATGAGGTATTGCCATACCTTGATTATAAGGACTGTGCTCACTTGAACACACACCCTGCTGGTCCTCCATAAAACCTGGACACAGGGTTGGAGATTCTGTCCCACCCAAGACACTATGGGATCGCCAAACTACAGAGGAGCCCCATGCAGGAATACCAAAACCCAGAGAACGCTGCAAGGGCAGTTTTCTCCAGTTCACATCTATGCTCTGCAGTCTTGCACTGAGCCAATGTGCACACCCCGTGTCCTTTAAACTACCAATTTTACAGTTATAGCATCTCATGCTGTCACAATATATACAGAATCTCACAAAATTGAGTACACCCCTCACATTTTTGTAAATATTTGAATATATCTTTGCATGTGAAAACACTGAAGAAATGACACTTTGCTACAATGTAAAGTAGTGAGTGTACAGCTTGCGTAACAGTGTAAATTTGCTGTTCCCTCAAAATAACTCATCACACAGCCATTAATGTCTGAACCACTGGCAACAAAAGTGAGTACACCACTAAGTGAAAATGTCCAAATTGGGCCCAAAGTGTCAATATTTTGTGTGGCCACCATTATTTTCCAGCACTGCTTTAACCCTCTTGGGCATGGAGTTCACCAGGGCTTCACAGATTGCCACTGGAGTCCTCTTCCGCTCCTCCATGATGACATCACGGAGCTGGTGGATGTTAGAGACCTTTCACTCCACCTTCCATTTGAGGATTCCCCACAGATGCTCAACAGGGTTTAGGTCTGGAAACATGAGTGGAAGAGGACTCCAGTGGCAATCTGTGAAGCTCTGGTGAACTCCATGCCCAAGAGGGTTAAGGCAGTGCTGGAAAATAATGGTGGCCACACAAAATATTGACACTTTGGGTCTAATTTGAACATATTCACTTAGGGTTTTTTTCACTTTTGTTGTCAGCGGTTTAGACATTAATGGCTGTGTGTTGCATTATTTTGAGGGGACAGTAAATTTACACAAGCTGTACACTCACTACTTTACATTGTAGGAATTGCCATTTCTGCAGTGTTGTCACATGAAAATATATAATAAAATATTTACAAAAATGTGAGGGGTGTACTCGCTTTTGTGAGATACTGTATATATAAAACTACCAAATTTAAGGGGCTCATACCTATTTGTATATAGATATCATGCCAGCAAAAAAGTGTGAAAAAGGATATATAGAGTAAGTACACATACCCCAGATCAAGAACAGTGGGAGGCTAAAATCATAACATGTGGGAAGAGCTTTGGCCCTCAGAGAAAAAAGGGCATCCAATGATATTTCTATACCCTCATATTATAAATTAAACAAAAATAATATGAGTCATAATATGAGCCAATATTTACAGAGAATCCATGTAGGGTGCATAAATACATGCCCAATCATTTTCCTATGGGTGTGCAGTGAGCAAAGAGAAAAGGCAATATAGCTGGACTGTTTAAATATGGACCCTGTGAGCTTTGCCACATCCTCCCCCCATCCATCGCAACTCCCCCTACACACCTGATGGAGTCATAGAGGAGATAGGTAACAGTGTCCTCATTGGCTTACTACTGGGGATGCATGTATGCCATCAGGAGGCAGCACCACACACATTCGCAAGCCCAGCAACCAAACCTAAGATGGCGGTGAGTCGTTAAATCCTGTTCACACCGGGAGCCCTCTGGGAGGGACAAGGCTGCACATGTCCAGTGCACTCTGAAAACAGGAACGCACCCACCCCATCCATCCACACATAGCTGTTTTACAATATTGGGAAGGCAAAGGGGAACAGCGTGGCAGCCTCCAGAAGTGTGGAAATATATACCCACACCAAATTCCACTCCAAATAAAAAAAAAAAAACAAGTAAAACAGGCACAAACTATATGTATCAGAGGGGATACAGCATTCAACCCCCTACTGGTATCAAAAACAGATATAGATTGCAATGGGATTTCAAATCATGTTGGTACATGCATGTAAATTCCTATATACATGCAACTCACACCTACTGTATGTACTATATAACATGGTACAACATAACCTGACACAGTACATTAATAAAATCAGTGTAAAAAACACCCCTATATAGTCTGAGATCCACAACAAACATCATACATCTCCTAATAGACTCAAAAACATTGAGAGTGCATGGATCCTGAAACCCCCAAATAAAATTAGTGTGTGTGTGGGGGGGGGGGGGATGCAAGCCCTAATTCTTTGTGTTTATTTTATTTCTGTATGTTACCCTTTGCAGACACTGTTGTGTTATCCATTTGAGAGACAGATTTCACGTGAAACCTGGCTGTTGATAAAAATTAGAAAACAGACTGTAGGTCTAAAAAGTGGTCTGAGAGTAGCAACCAGTCAGGTGTTTTGTCTAGCTATGAGAACACAGGGCCTTTTGTTTTATATCCATTAAGTTAATGTTAATTTTGGTCGTACAATATGGACAGTTGCTATAAGTGATTGCCAGAGCCTTTTTAAGTTGCAACTTTCTTGCATGACCATTGTATCATGCCTAGGTACAAGGGTGCTATGTGTCACACATGGGTCACCCTATTTTACTCTTACACAGAAGTGAAGGTATTCAGGAATAGGCATATAAAATGCTAGGTCTATTACAGAAGCCCCATGGGCAATTTGTTCTGTCTTCTTTATCGGTATTCAGGAATATGTTGTTTTCTACCTTTCTAGGTGTTTCTGCCTCTCAGATGTTTGACCTTTCTTACTGCACTGGTTAACAACCTCCAGTCTGCTTGCTGCAAGCTCTAGTTTACAACAATCTACCTTCACTATGTCTCAGAAGCCTTTTACTTCCACTGAAGCAAGGTAAGGCAATTTCTATTAAGCCTTCCAGCCCATGGTGATGTCTAGGGATGAGCTTGATGTTCGAGTCGAACATAAGTTCGACTCGAACATCGGGTGTTTGCCCATTCACCAAACAGTGAACATTATGGGGCATTCGCGGAAAATTGGAGCGCCGCAGAATGCCCCATAATGCACTGCAAGATCTACTACACTGGTGGTGTACAGAGTACACAATACAGTGCAGCCGTAGTACAGTTTCTACTACTTGTTTGGTGGTGTACACAGTATCTCATACAGTGTGTACAGTTTCTACTACACTTCTGCTGGTGTACACAGCACACAATACAGTGTAGCCGTAGTACAGTTTCTAATACAGTGTAGGCGTTCTACACAGTATCTAATACAGTGTGTACAGTTTCTACTACACTTCTGGTGGTGTACACAGTACACAATACAGTGCGCCGTAGCACAGTTTCTACTACTTTTCTGGTGGTATACACAGTATCTAATACAGTATCTAATACAGTGTGTACAGTTTCTACTACAACTCTGGTGGTGTACACAGTACACAATACAGTGTAGTCGTATTACAGTTTCTACTACTTTTCTGGTGGTGTACACAGTATCGAATACAGGGTATACAGTTTCTACTTCACTACTGGTGGTGTACACAGTACACAATAATGTGCAGCAGTAGTACAGTTTCTAATACAGTGCAGGTGGTGTACACAGTATCTAATACAGTGTGTACAGTTTCTACTACACTTCTGGTGGTGTACACAGTATCTAATACAGTATGTACAGTTTATATTACACTTCTAGTGGTGTACACAGTACACAATACAGTGCAGCCATAGTACAGTTTCTAATACAGTGCAAGTGGTGTACACAGTATCTAATACAGTGTGTACAGTTTCTACTACACTTCTGGTGGTGTACACAGTACACAATACAGTGCAGCTGTAGTACACTTTCTATTACAGTGCAGGCCGTGTACACAGTATCTAATACAGTGCTATACAGTCCCCAGAAAACCAAGGAGTTGTACGTGGCAGGGAAGAGGTAGTTACGAATCATGTGATCGTTAGTGACCTAGAGGACTCAGAATTGAATGCCTCTGCAAACTTATGCTGCATGGCCTCCCTGATTCTGCAAAGCCTGTGAAAGGACCCTAGGACTTGTGGTATAAAGGAGAGGGATCATTACTGGCTGGCAATCCTTCTTGATCCATGTTACAAGGGTAAGGTTGCAGAACTCATCCTGCCTTCCCAGAGGGAGCAGAAGAAGAAAAATCTTCAGGGGGCCTCAAAGAAAGGTTTTTGCAATGCATTTCCAGACCCTGGGAGGTTGCAATTTCATGGTGCTTGACAATGTGTTGCTGAGACTTAATTCAACAGCTGCTGGCCATGTTATTGAGCCAGAACATGCAGAAGAGGTGGTGAAGTGGATAACAAAGCTGTCCTTATCCTCTTCATCCTCTGTAATGCTGGCTCAGAATAGTTTGCCTTCCAACGCAGCTGCCAAAGTGGCCTATTCCACCGGCTCCTTGTCCACAGTCACTCCTTCCATAGCCCCACCATCATGCACGGATGAGTCTCCAGAATTATTTGACCTCAGTGTTGGGTACATGCTGCTGGAGGCTGCGCAGCGATTTGAAGGCCCCAATGTTGGTTCTCAGGTTGAGGAAGGGAGTAACGTGAGCCTAGAGAGAGGGGGTGCCACAGAAGGACAAGAAACTGTCAGTCATGTTCCCCCAGCTGCAGCATAAAGCCAAGTTTGCTCCAACAGATGCTTGGGCACCACATGCTTGACCAGACATATGACAACCTACCATGCATTCCCATTGGCAACAGCACTTTAAAGACCCACATCAGTATCTAATACAGTGTGTACCCACATCAAAGAAAAAGGTGGACTTCTCCTTGCTCCTCATTTGAGATCTCCAACCCTACAATACCTCCAGTCCTCTCAAAAACCTGCACTGAGAGGAATGAAGGTAATGCAATAGGTGTCCCTACTCCAGTTGCTGAACTGTAAAAAGAAATTCGGTCCCAGCAATCCACATGCTCAGCATCTAAATGCTAGCTTGGCCAAATTGCTAGCACTGCAACTGCTGCCTTTTCAGCTGTTAGACTCTTTTGTGAATTTGTGGAATGTGCTATACCTCAGTGGCAGGTTCCAAAATGCCATTTCTTTTCATGGAAGGCCATTCCAGCTCTCTACAGGCATGAGGAAGGCAATGTTTTGGCCTCATTGGACAGGGCGGTCAGCAGTAAGGTTCATATTAGCACTGACTCATGGTCCAGCAGGCATGGGCAGGGAGGTTACCTTTCCTTCACGGTGCACTTGGTAACTCAGCTGGCAGCTGGGAAGGATGCAGGACAAGGCTCAGTGTTGTTGGAGATGGTTCCGCCACCACGCCACCAAAATGCTAGTGGTGATTCTGCCACAGCTCCCTCCTCCACTCCCTCTTCTTCTTATTCCTCTATGGCCTCTTCTGCAGATTTGTCCTCTGAACCAGCGGTGCTCCATAAGTGTTCAAGGGGCTACGCAAGCAGTCAGACTAAAAGATGCCATGCGGTGCTTGAGTTGGTCTGCCTAGGACAGGAGCCACACTGGGGCAGAGATTCTGTCAGCTCTAAAGGGGCAGGCTCAGAGGTGGTGCCATGCCAGTTTTAACCAGACAATGGCCTCAACCTTCTCTCCGCCCTCCGACAGGGACACTTGACCCATGTTCCATGTTTGGCACACGTCCTGAATTTGGTGGTGCAGCTGTTCTTTAGCAGGTACCCAGGCTTACAGGACCTCCTGAGGCAGGCCAGAAAAGTCTGTAGTAATTTCCTCCGGTCATACAATGCCAGTGCTCGGCTGGCTGACATTCAAAGGGAATGCAACCTGCCCACCAACCACCTCATGTGTGACATGCCCACCAGGTGGAACTCAACGTTGGCAATGCTGCAGTGGCTGCACACACAGCAGAGGGCCATCAATGAGTACCTGTGCAAGTTTGCCAGGACAGGGTCAGGGGAGCTTGGCTTCTTTTCGCCACGCCAGTTTCTACTGATCAAGGATGCATGCACTGTCCTGTCACCATTTGAGGAGGCCACAAGGATGGTGAGCAGTGACAATGCATGCATCAGTGACACTGTCCCTCTAGTCTTCCAGTTGAAGCACACACTTCATGGAATCATGGATAGGGCAATTGTGGCAGAACAGTGGGAGGAAGAGGAGGACTTCCTTACCTCTCAAGGCCCCCTTTATCCAGATAGCATTCCTGCGGGTCCACCAAACATGAAGGAAGAAGAGGAGGGAGAGGGGGATTGTGTCAGCATGGATGTAGAGGATAACACTCAGCAGCAGTCTTCAATGGATGGTTTCCAGTCCCCAGAAACCCAAGGAGTTGTACGTGGCAGGGAAGAGGTAGTTACGAATCATGTGATCCTTAGAGACCTAGAGGTCTCAGAATTTAATGCCTCTGCAAACTTATGCTGCATGGCCTCCCTGATTCTGCAAAGCCTGCGAAAGGACCCTAGGATTTGTGGTATCAAGGAGAGGGATCATTACTGGCTGGCAATCCTTCTTGATCCATGTTACAAGGGTTAGGTTGCAGAACTTATCCTGCCTTCCCAGAGGGAGCAGAGGAAGAAAAATCTTCAGGAGGCCTTGAAGAAAGGTTTGTGCAATGCATTTCCAGACCCTGGGAGGTTGCAATTTCCTGCTGCTTGACAATGTGTTGCTGAGACTTCATTCAATCAGAGGAAGAGTGGTGGAGAAGGTGGCCGGCTGACTATAAACAATTTTTCAGTCCTCAGCACCAAGGTCTTATCAGTTTAAGCAACCATTGCCAGTGTCTGCATTACATGGTGCAGGAATATCTAGGGGCAAGAGCAGACTTGGAGACCTTTCAACAGAGCATTCACTGGGTTACTGGGTCTTGAGGATGGACAACTAGCCAGAACTTGCTCAATATACAATTGAGCTACTGGTCTGTCCTGCATCCAGCGTGCTTTCTGAATAAACATTCAGTGCTGCTGTGGGGTTTGTAATGGATCAAAGAGTGTACCTGTCTGCACAGACTCTGTTGATAGGCTCACATTCATAAAAATAAATAAGTCTTGGATCAGCAGCTATCAAGCACCTGATGCTGATGTAACTGATTGAATTTGCTATGGATGTGGGATCCCTTGGTGATTTAGGGCACCACCACTATCACCCAAGGCCCAATGTTTCTTCCCTTGTTTGACAGGGGCCTGTAATTACAATTTTTGATATAATATTTCAATGCAGGGCCTGTTCCTATGCCCAACAAGAGTAACTGTGAGGGCTTACAGTGTTGTGGCACCACCACTACCACCCAAGGCCCAGTTTTTCTGCCCCTGTTTAACAGGGGCATGTAATTACAATTTTTGATATATTTCAGTGCAGGGCCCATTCCTGCATCTAACAAGAGTAATGCCCTGTACACACGGTCGGAATCTGCGACAGAAAATGTGCGATCGGAGCTTGTTGTCGGAAATTCCGACCATGTGTGGGCGCCATCAGACTTTTTCCATTGGATTTTCCGACACACAAAGTTTGAGAGCAGGCTATAAAATTTTCCGACAACAAAATCAGTTCGCGTAAAATCCATGGCCAATTCTGATGCACAAAGTGGCATGCATGCTCAGAATAAATTCTGAGACGGAACTGCTCAGTCTGGTAAAATTAGCGTTGGATATAGCATATATCTATATATGGATATAGCACTTTTGTCACGCTGCAGTGTTTGAAATTGTTTAATGCAGCGCACTCTCTTCTTCTTTATAATGCTAGAAGAATGAAGTTGTTTTGCTGCTTCACACAGAGTTCTCACAAACTTCTTTCTTTATTATTTCTCGTGATTTCATGAATATAATATTTGTATTCGTCAGATCTAACAAAATTTTGGGGGGTTTTATGTTTTTATATTTTTGATAATTTGTTGTTTGTTTTTTTAATCAAGATCTCCTGTTTTTGTGTTTTTTTTGGTGATCTCCATAATTATTTTTGTGGGTTTTGTGTGTCAAGTTACCACAACACCATTATTATATTGCATTTTAGAATCTCGAGGAGGTTGATGTTGGTGTCCCTTGTTAATTTCACATTGTATTTTTGAAATGTACCTGCCTCTTCACAAACAAACTGTCCTTCTTGAAGTAAAACACATAGGCAAGTATTTGTGAAAAATAAATATCCATTTATTCTGGGTCATAACAAAATAAGGAGGAAGGCAACACTGGATAAACTGGTGAAATTTGCAAAGCCTTTGTACACCAGGGTACACATCAATTATTTTTCAGTCAAAATTGGTGGCCTGAGCAGTCCTCATAATAGTGAGCACAATCCGGTCCAGGGCTACAAGAGATCAGGAACAGCAGCAAATGACATATCTGTCCCCAGGCTGTGGTACTACCACAGCCTGCATCTTTTGTCAGACCAGACTGAACCCAGGGCCATCACTCTCTGGTCTTCCTTAGATGCTTCCTTCCAGGCTGTGGCACTGGTGTTGGAGGTGTGGCAGGAGGTGGAGGAGGAGGAGGAGGAGAACCTGGAGGAGGAGGAGGAGGACCATGGTTGAACTCACAAACATGGCTTTGGCTTGTGAGTTGGCCCCTCAACCCCTTATTTAGGGCTTGAAAGATGAGATACTCACATATTAGGCGTTGGCCCTCCTCCATTTCCAGCATTTTGCAGGCTGTAATGTATGCAAAGTCCTCTTGAACACTGTGGGGGGTTCTGAGGGCCGCAGTAGCCTTCCAAAATAGGCCAATTGCTGCCTCCTCCAGGTTAATCCTCTTCCTGCCACTTTTTTGTGGAAGGCGGGGGGGGACCTGGGTATCGAGCAGGCTACTGGGCCCGGCCACCTCCTGGCTGAGACTTTCCTGTGTATGAAAAAGGGACATCGTTTTAGTTTTTGGTTCATCAATCACACACAATTTTCAGCTCATGACTGTTGCAAATTGAATGTTAATGTCAGATAAGGGTACTCACCGAGGCCCAGATGCTGAGAGCGGTAACCTCTTGCGACTAAGCGCACTCCACTCCTGGAGATGGTACAGGGGGTGAAGGGCACAAAGAGGCAAGAGTCACCAGCAGGCTGGGCAGGTCTTGCGTGAAGGTCACCGGCAGGGAGAGAGCTGTGCAAGACTGGAAGATGCTGAAGCTCAGGAAGGAGGATGAACAGCTGATCCAACAACAGGCCTGGTGTCAAACACCGTTGACTAGTAAGAGTCTCTAGATAGGCAAAAACAGTCTAGTGCAAGGACTGTTAGCAGGTCTGTCAGCAGGCTGATGACTAGTACTGAAGATTGATAGCAAAAGTCCATAGGCAGGCCGAGGGTCAAGCAAAGTCTGTAAGCAAGCCAGTGGTTGAGCACTGAAGACAATAGCAAAGTCCAGGAGCAGGCTGAGGGTCAATCACTGGAGACAGGAAGCAATATTCATAGACAGGCCGAGGGTCAAATGCAGTAAGCAAGTGGAGAAGTCCGAGAGGCAAGCCAAGGACCAGATGCAGGTAGAGATCAGAGCAGGTCAAGGTCAATCCAGGTCACAACAGGTAATCTAGAATCAGGATACAAAGCAGAAAGCACACGGGGAGCTGAAAGACAAACCAGCAATCTGGTCATGGCACAGAGTGGCTTTTATAGACCAGTGAGAGGCTTATGTTGTGCGCGCTATTGCGTACGCGCGTTAGCCGTTACGCTGAATCGCGCACGCGCATTAGCCGTTTCGCTGAACTGCACACAAATATTAGCCGTTTAGCCGAATTGCACACGCGCATTAGCCATTTCGCTGTATTGTGCCCAGGGATGCGCCGGAGTGCCGCTTTACTGCGCATGTGTGAAGGAAGGCAGTGATATTGGCGAGACTGGTACTTGCCTCTTTCCTGACAGTTAATAAATAGAAAACACTATCATTCTGACCCCAGCATTTTTCATTCTTGTCACAATCATTTGTGGCTACTACTGTCTATTGATAAGTAAAACACTTTGTGAAATCAGAAATTAGTTATCAAAACTAACATAGATTTAACATCATTAATTTGACAACCAGAAATATTTAGAAGAATGCTATACCTGACTCAAGCTGGGCTCCTCCACATATTGCTGCCTGGAAGGCCCAGGTTGGGCGTCAGAAGCCTCAGCTGAGGGGAAGGAAGTGTGGAAGGAAGACTGGAGAGTGCTGGCCTGGGTTCTCTCTGGTCTGCCAGAAAATGCAGTCTGTCATAGTACCACAGCCTAGGGACATAAATGTCATCTTCTGCAGCTCCTGATCTCTGGGAATCCTGGACCTTTTTGCGCTCCCTTAGATAAGTGCTCCTCATGCCACCAATTAGGGCCTTCAATAGGGGATGTCTGCCGTGGGGATCATCGGCTTCACAAATTGCACCAATTGATCCAATGCTGCCTTCCTCTTTGTTGTATTGTTATAATGTGGGTGGTTTACCTGCCACAGACAGGGTAGCTCCCTGAACATATCAATGAATATTGGCATAAAGTCATGATCATTGACTAGATCCATTTTCTCTGCAAGACACAACACAAGACAAACCCTAATGTCAGGCTAAACTCTCCTAATCTTGTCCCAATATAGGCCTCAATCTATAAGCAGTATAGGCCAAAGTAAAAATGGTACCTTCGTTATCACGATCGGTGCTTCCGATACTCCTTCCTCCGCTCACAGATCAAACGTACAACGCATGCGTGTTATGCTTTATATATACTGCGCATGTGTGAAACTCTGCCCGCCACTGACGTTCTTTCTAGTCTATTCCCCGCCCCTTCTCTTTCGGCGCAGTGGGGGAGAGCACATGGCGGAGACACAACAGGTGCATGATAATTCCAGCAACGAGGAGGAGGAGGAAAGCCTGGAGCCAGAAACGTCACGATCTCGCAGGAGAAGATTTAACACCTCAAATATGGCCTTTGTTGAGATGGTGGAGATGGTCGTCATATTGAAAAGAGCCGACTATGACGGGAAGTATGAACCTTACCCAAACCCAAATGTCAAAAGGGCCAAGATCATGGTAAAAGTTGTGAAGAGTCTGAACAGGAATTTTGGGGTACGATGATCCAAGGATCAACTGAGGAAGCAGTTGTCGGACCTCAAATTAAGGGAGCACGATCAGTATAGAAGGATAAGGAGAGTGCTGCAAAAAAGTAAGTAGTTGTCCTGTGTTCCTATTCTTTCTTTTTATTATGTTCATGCTGCTCCATGTGCTTTTCTTTACTGTTGTACAGTTTAAAATGGCAACTTTCATGTTTATGGACACATTATTTGTTCGTAGGAAACATTGTTCGTTCGGCCACTAAAACACCATGTTTTGTCCAGATGCAGTTCAATACATTTTTTCTGGCCTACTTCTCTTAAAATAAGTTGGTTGTCTATATGGGTTTGTAACTAGAATGAAATGCAAACTAGATTCTGTGTAAGGAGAGGACACTCAGCAGCTGTTTACACATCTGGACGCAGGAGCACTAGTGTGGGACATCAGAACAAACTTTTTTTTTTATCATTCAGTTTTATTGAGATTTAACAGTATTACAGAATGCAAGGAGATAAACAGCAAATATTATTGCATATAAGGAATCAAAGATTTGACATGTAAGTTATAGATTTTAAGACTCATCAAAATATAACTAGTTCTAGCGAAATCATATAGAAAAAAGGAAAGTCACAGGTAGTGTTGACTGTAAAAATAAATTTTCCTGACATACAATAAAAAAATGTAAAACCGTATATAGTTTTGAACCGTAACAAAGATGGAAAATAAAGTTAGAGCGGTAAGTGTAAAGGAATCAGAGTATAGGTGGGGACCCAGCATGAACAAGACCTCAGGTGTATGACAATGTGTGTTGGAGGGGCTTTAGGAAAGGCTTGTCACTTAAGCTCGCCAGGACCGTTAGGGTGTAAAAGCCAGGTTTTCCAATTCTTTATGAATGATTGTGTTTTTATGTTTGCCTTAGCGTAGCCATATTCAAGCAGGCAATTTTCATTCAATATGCGGATTACTTCAGTCAGTGTTGGAGGTTGGGTGCATTTCCAGTGTCTCGCAATGGCTAAGCGGACGGAAATGAAGATATGTGTAATTAGGATGTTAAGATTAGAAGGCCAGAGGTGAGAGTCCATGCTGAGTAACACCATCTGAGGAGTTAAAAAGAAAGAGAGGTCTGTAGAGGAGGAGATGAACGTTGTTATGTCCGACCAGAATGTCTTCAGGGCAGGGCAGCTCCACCAGATATGTAACATTGATTCATGGTGACCACACTGTCTCCAGCAGTTGGAGGAGGCTGCTGGGTATATGTGGGCCAGTTTAGATGGGGTCAGGTACCAGTTGTGGAAAATTTTATGTGCAGTTTCCCAATGGGAGATACAACATGAGGCTTTAGAAGTGGAGTGTAGGGCCAGGTGCGATTGTTCCATGGTATAGGTTTGGTTTATCCATTGCTCCCATCGACACATGAAAGAAGATTTACCGCTGGAAAGAGGGCTCAGTAGGAGTGTGTAGATATTTGAGATACCTTTGGTGGACGGTCTTGCAATGGCGTAGAAGTGAATGATATTCAAGGTGACAGTATCATTAGAAAACTGCAGCCTATGAAGCGCAGACCGCAGTTGGAGGTACATGTAGAATTGCTGGGGTCGAAGTGGATATGACCGACAAAGTTGTTCAAATGATTTGAGTACTGAGTTTGTGTAAAGTGACCCTAGAGTAACAAGGCCAGCTTTAATCCAGGAGGCAAAGGATGTATTTGGGATAAGGAGTTCCAGTGTAGTAAGGGGGAGGTAGGAGAGCAGTGCAGGTGAAACGCCATTGGATTTTTGATGAGTTGCTTTCCATACTCGAGTCGTAGCTGTAATAGTGTCTAGAAAGGATCTAGGTGGTTGCATGTGCAGGAGAATGGCGCTGAGTAGATTTTTTGGGGACGTTGTCAAGGCTGCACTCTCGATTTGGAGCCAGGTTGGATGGTGGAAAGGGGTCCACCACACTTTAGCTTGATCCAGTATGGCTGCTTTATAGTAGGCTCCAATGTTGGGGACTCCCAGTCCGGCAAATTTAGTTGGTGTGCATAGTAGTTTGCTGTGAATTCGAGGGCGATTGTTTTTCCAGATGCAAGTGTTGAATACGGCTTGAAGTTTGGCAATGTGCGAGGAAAGGATAGGCATAGGTATTGATCTAAATAGATATAGTACATGTGGTAGCATAAACATTTTTGTCAGAGCCATTTGGCCTGCCCAAGAAGCAGCAGTCTTCTGAAGGCCCTGCGATATATGAGAAAGTTTAGATTTGGTAAGGTTTGATAAGGTTTGTAGGTTTACATGGAGAAGTCTTGTGGAGGGAGAGGTTAGTTGAATACCAAGGTAATTTATAATTGAATTAGGGGCCCACGAGAAAAGATTGTTAGCTGAGATCAGTTCTTTAGTGGATTGTGATAAGGAGATGCCAAGCATGGAAGATTTACTATAATTAATCTTATACAGGGAACCTTACCCAAACCCAAATGTCAAAAGGGCCAAGATCATGGTAAAAGTTGTGAAGAGTCTGAACAGGAATTTTGGGGTACGATGATCCAAGGATCAACTGAGGAAGCAGTTGTCGGACCTCAAATTAAGGGAGCACGATCAGTATAGAAGGATAAGGAGAGTGCTGCAAAAAAGTAAGTAGTTGTCCTGTGTTCCTATTCTTTCTTTTTATTATGTTCATGCTGCTCCATGTGCTTTTCTTTACTGTTGTACAGTTTAAAATGGCAACTTTCATGTTTATGGACACATTATTTGTTCGTAGGAAATTTGTTCGTTCGGCCACTAAAACACCATGTTTTGTCCAGATGCAGTTCAATACATTTTTTCTGGCCTACTTCTCTTAAAATAAGTTGGTTGTCTATATGGGTTTGTAACTAGAATGAAATGCAAACTAGATTCTGTGTAAGGAGAGGACACTCAGCAGCTGTTTACACATCTGGACGCAGGAGCACTAGTGTGGGACATCAGAACAAACTTTTTTTTTTATCATTCAGTTTTATTGAGATTTAACAGTATTACAGAATGCAAGGAGATAAACAGCAAATATTATTGCATATAAGGAATCAAAGATTTGACATGTAAGTTATAGATTTTAAGACTCATCAAAATATAACTAGTTCTAGCGAAATCATATAGAAAAAAGGAAAGTCACAGGTAGTGTTGACTGTAAAAATAAATTTTCCTGACATACAATAAAAAAATGTAAAACCGTATATAGTTTTGAACCGTAACAAAGATGGAAAATAAAGTTAGAGCGGTAAGTGTAAAGGAATCAGAGTATAGGTGGGGACCCAGCATGAACAAGACCTCAGGTGTATGACAATGTGTGTTGGAGGGGCTTTAGGAAAGGCTTGTCACTTAAGCTCGCCAGGACCGTTAGGGTGTAAAAGCCAGGTTTTCCAATTCTTTATGAATGATTGTGTTTTTATGTTTGCCTTAGCGTAGCCATATTCAAGCAGGCAATTTTCATTCAATATGCGGATTACTTCAGTCAGTGTTGGAGGTTGGGTGCATTTCCAGTGTCTCGCAATGGCTAAGCGGACGGAAATGAAGATATGTGTAATTAGGATGTTAAGATTAGAAGGCCAGAGGTGAGAGTCCATGCTGAGTAACACCATCTGAGGAGTTAAAAAGAAAGAGAGGTCTGTAGAGGAGGAGATGAACGTTGTTATGTCCGACCAGAATGTCTTCAGGGCAGGGCAGCTCCACCAGATATGTAACATTGATTCATGGTGACCACACTGTCTCCAGCAGTTGGAGGAGGCTGCTGGGTATATGTGGGCCAGTTTAGATGGGGTCAGGTACCAGTTGTGGAAAATTTTATGTGCAGTTTCCCAATGGGAGATACAACATGAGGCTTTAGAAGTGGAGTGTAGGGCCAGGTGCGATTGTTCCATGGTATAGGTTTGGTTTATCCATTGCTCCCATCGACACATGAAAGAAGATTTACCGCTGGAAAGAGGGCTCAGTAGGAGTGTGTAGATATTTGAGATACCTTTGGTGGACGGTCTTGCAATGGCGTAGAAGTGAATGATATTCAAGGTGACAGTATCATTAGAAAACTGCAGCCTATGAAGCGCAGACCGCAGTTGGAGGTACATGTAGAATTGCTGGGGTCGAAGTGGATATGACCGACAAAGTTGTTCAAATGATTTGAGTACTGAGTTTGTGTAAAGTGACCCTAGAGTAACAAGGCCAGCTTTAATCCAGGAGGCAAAGGATGTATTTGGGATAAGGAGTTCCAGTGTAGTAAGGGGGAGGTAGGAGAGCAGTGCAGGTGAAACGCCATTGGATTTTTGATGAGTTGCTTTCCATACTCGAGTCGTAGCTGTAATAGTGTCTAGAAAGGATCTAGGTGGTTGCATGTGCAGGAGAATGGCGCTGAGTAGATTTTTTGGGGACGTTGTCAAGGCTGCACTCTCGATTTGGAGCCAGGTTGGATGGTGGAAAGGGGTCCACCACACTTTAGCTTGATCCAGTATGGCTGCTTTATAGTAGGCTCCAATGTTGGGGACTCCCAGTCCGGCAAATTTAGTTGGTGTGCATAGTAGTTTGCTGTGAATTCGAGGGCGATTGTTTTTCCAGATGCAAGTGTTGAATACGGCTTGAAGTTTGGCAATGTGCGAGGAAAGGATAGGCATAGGTATTGATCTAAATAGATATAGTACATGTGGTAGCATAAACATTTTTGTCAGAGCCATTTGGCCTGCCCAAGAAGCAGCAGTCTTCTGAAGGCCCTGCGATATATGAGAAAGTTTAGATTTGGTAAGGTTTGATAAGGTTTGTAGGTTTACATGGAGAAGTCTTGTGGAGGGAGAGGTTAGTTGAATACCAAGGTAATTTATAATTGAATTAGGGGCCCACGAGAAAAGATTGTTAGCTGAGATCAGTTCTTTAGTGGATTGTGATAAGGAGATGCCAAGCATGGAAGATTTACTATAATTAATCTTATACAGGGAAACGCGTCTGAAGCTATCAAGGAGGTTTTGTAATGCCGGTAATGATTCAAGGGGTTTAGTCACCGATATTATTACGTCATCGGCGTAGAGGCCAATTTTGTGTGTAACATCGCCAATTTGAGTGCCCGATATTGAGGGGATGCTCGGACGGCTAGGGACAAAAGGCTCCATTACCAAGGCAAATATTAGGGGTGATAAAGGGCACCCCTGTCTGGTGCCATTTGTGATACTGAAGGGGTCAGAGGTCATTCCATTGGTCCAAAACCTGGCACTGGGATTGGTATAGAGACTGAGGATGGAGTTGAGTATGTTCCCCTGGAAACCAAATTTGTGTAATACAGCTGTCAGGTACTGCCAATGAACTCGGTCAAACGCCTTCTCTGCATCCAAAGAAAGAAGCAGAGAAGGCGTTCTATGATGTTCCGCCCATTGTATCAAATCAATATATCGTCTGGTGCCATCTGAGGCCTGTCTGCCAGTCACAAATCCCACCTGGTCGTTATGCACCAGCAATGGAATGATGGATGAGAGTCGAGTCACTATCAATTTTGCGAATATTTTGGTGTCCGTGTTAAGGAGGGATATGGGTCGAAAATTGGCAGGGGAGTCAAGGGTTTTAACTGGTTTGGGGATGGTTGTTATTAGTGCTTCCAAAGATTTTTTGGGGATAGTTCCAGTATCTGCCGTGTGGTTAAAAGAATTGCATAGATGGGGAGATATGTGAGAAGAGTATATCTTGTAATATTCATTTGCAAATCCATCAGGGCCAGGGGCCTTGTGGAGAGGAAGAGAAGCAATGGCTGTTTGTACTTCTTGTTATGTGAAGGGGGTCGATAGTTGGTCCAGGGAGTCTTGCGATATTGTGGGTAGTTGGAGCTTGTGCAAGAATTGTTGGATTTCTATAGGGTCTGGGGATGTCAGGGTGTCAGAGGTGTTAAGGTTATAGAGCGTGGAGTAGAAGGTTGCAAATTGGTTTCAGAGGCGGCTCTAGGCTTTGTGAGGCCTTAGGCAAATCTGAGACATGAGGTCCCACTCACATCCATAACTGGAAAAATAATTCAAGCGATAAAAATTAGATGTATAAATTGCATATATTAAGAGTTTTAAATTTTATGAACTATGAATTCACCGTCTATAGAATTCTCTCTAACCAATTCTTCTTTAATCAAATATATATATATTACATATATATTATATATTACACGCATATTTCTCCATTTACATGAAGTTCAAGTTAATATAACCCAGCCAGCACAGAGTTACCTCATATATTAGAATGTCATAAACAATGTATTGACACCCACAGCGGTTCGCAAAAGGCAGTGCGAAATGGGCAAATTAGGCGGCCACGAGGCCCCTGTGGGGGCGAGGCCTAAGGCAACCGCCTAATTTGCCTAATTAGAGAGCCGCCTCTGATTTGTTTTGCAATATCTTTAGGGTTAGTTAGTTTATTTCCTGTGTCATTTAAGATATATGGGATGTTAGATTTTGTCTGTTGAAGTTTGTATTGTCTGGCTAAGAGGGAGCCGGGTTTGTTGGCTTGGGCATACCAGGTCATTTTAAGCCGTTTGAGGGAGAAGTCAAAGTTGTGGCGTAAAGTTTCTCCAAGGTCCTGACGTAGTGATTTTAATCTGACAGCGATTGGCTGGGAGGGGTTTGATTTGTTGGTTAGCTCTAGGGATTTAATCTGGTGTAGGAGTTGGGTGATCTTGGCATTGCATAATTTTTTCTCGTGAGCCCCTATTTTTATCAGCGTCCCTCTCAAAAAGGCCTTGTGTGCATTCCAGAGATTATAGGGATTGCCCACAGTCTTTGTTTTCTTTAAAAAATGTTTCAATCTGCTCGTTGTATGGGGATCGAGCTATAAGTGAGGTATTCAGCCTCCAGATTTTCCCACGTAGCATAGTGGGGGTAGTAAAAACATTCATACTGATTGGCCCGTGATCAGACCAAGTTATTAAGCCAATTTTGGTGTTCAAGATAGTTTGTAAAGTGGCCGAATCGGTTAAGAACAGATCGATTCTTGAGTAAGTTCTTTGAGCACTGGAGTAAAAGGTATAATCTTTTTCCTCATCGTGATGGCATAGATTTTCCCTGTCTTTAAAAGAGGACAGAGCAGAGGAGCGTCTTTTAGAGGTATTTGTAGTGTCTAGGGAGCTATCAATAATGTCATTAAAGTCTCCACAGATAATTAGGTGGGATCTTCTAAGGGGTTGTATTTTGTGTATGAGATCTTTGTAGAAGCGATGCTGACGCTTGTTGGGAAAGTAGATGTTGGCTATCGTAATGTAACGACCATTAACAGTGGCAGATACAATCAGATAGTGTCCAGCAGGATCAATTTTAATGTGTTCAAGCTTGAAGGCAAGGGAAGCTCTAACAGCTATCATGACCCCAGCCTTCTTTTTAGGAGCATTAGCGAAGAAGTATTGGGTGAATTGTTTGTGGGAGCATTTTGGTGGGTGTCTAGTCAGAAAGTGTGTTTCTTGGACACATAGTATGTCCGTTTGTAGGGATAGGGCCTCTTTCCATAGTAAATTACGTTTGAAAGGTGAATTAAGACCATTTGCGTTAATTGAGGATATAGTGTAAGCCATGGGGAGCATTCAGGGGGACGTCTAGGAATGTAGAATAGGATTATACCATATGATACCCCGAGTCCAATACACATATGATGAGGAGAAAGATGTAAATTAAAATACAAGGTTTTCCCCTAAAAAAGAAAAACAAGAAATAGTCAAAAAGAAATACAGATATAATTGAGAACTTATTAACCGTGTATACAGTGATAACAATTATTATTGTATTAGAACTTGTAGGCGTGCGTAGCACCCTATACAAAACAGAGGTGGCAAGTAGTGAGAGTAACGATGAACCGCCACTGGGACATTTATGTGGCTAGTTAACAGAGGACAGGTTACTCCTGGCTTATAGAACCACTGATCAGTGAGATAAGACAGAGTACATTATGATGTACATTGTTTGGCAGATCGTGGCTCGGAGCATTGCTGGTAGGACAGGCTGCGCGGAGAGGAGAGTGGTGGAGCATTTATGAGGCCCCAGTTGAGAAGACTTTTTATGCCCTCTTTAGGGGAGTTGAATGTGGCGGTGTGATCTTGATGGGTCACTATGAGCTTAGCCGGGAAACCCCACTTATAGGGGATGTTGTGGTCCCGGAGGACAGAGGTAACTGGGGCAAATTCTTTCCTGCGCTGTACCGTGGCCGCAGATATGTTGGCATACAGGGAGATCCCTGCGTAGGGAGCTGGGAGGGGCACTGCGGCTCTGGCTGCTCTGAGGACCTGGTCCTTGATGTGGTAAAAATGTATATGTGCCAGGACATCCCGAGGTACGTCATTAGGTAGATAGGTCGGCTTAGGAAGCCTGTGGGCGCGATCTATTGTGAAATCAGGTATGGTGAGATGTGGGAGCAGTTTTAGAAACAGATGTTGTAGGTAAGTATGCAGGTCAGCAGGTTTAACGCTTTTGGGTATACCGCAAAATTTTATGTTACGACGGGACCGATCCTCAAGGTCCGCCAATTTAACTTGTACGTTGCGGAGCTCTTGTGATTGTTTCTCAAATGCAGACACCATATCATTATAGGCTTTAGTGTTGTCAGAAATCTGTTTCTCTGCTTTGTCAGCACATTCCTCAATGTGATCCACACGCATATTTAACTGGGAGATAGAAGAGCGGAGTTCCCTTTGGATGTCTTTGTGGAGAGAGAGCAGCATGAGCTTTAGTGTATGTTCAGATGCAGGTTGATCACTTGTGGGGAGAGCTGCTAGTGATTCCTGAGCGTCTTCCACAAAATCGGGTTGTGGGGGAGGAGAGCACAGTTGTTTTTTATAATGAGGGACCTTATCAGGGGATTGGTTTGGTGTAGGTGGAGGTCTCTTACCTCTGTCAGAGGACTGTGAGGGAGAGGAGTCCATATCCAGTGCTTCAGGCTCAGTTCCGTCCATTCCCTGTTTTGAACATAGTGAAGAGCCCTGTGTCAGCAGGTCTGTGTCTCTGTCAGCGCCATTTTGGGATTCCTGTGAGGAAGAAGCAGGAGGGAAAAACTCAGTGAGACGGCGCGGGATAAAGTGAGTCTTCCTCATTCTTCCTCTGCCCTGCTGTTCCAGAGTGACAGCGCTATATGCCGGGATATGTGTGACCCGTCAGTGGCGCTGCTGCGAGCCGCCCAGCGGCAGTGTGTAGCCGGTTTTTGAAGATACAGCGGTCCCGGTCCGCTCGTATTTTTCCCCCGCGGGTCAGGGGAATCAGCGCCTCTGGTTGGGGTGGATTTCACCTGTTTCTGTGGTCACTGTGTGTTGCGATGTCCCGTTGTGGAGCGGAGCTGCAGGATCGAGCAGCCATATCGGTCCGCCGCTCGGCCACGCCCCCCAGAACAAACTTTTTATTAGGGGGCCCCACACAGGTGCTCCAGTTTATACTATAGGGGTGTCTCCATCCGTGAAATAGGTAAGTTTTCAAGCTTGACAAAGGAAAAAATATTTCTTTATCTTGGAACTTGCCAAAAGAGACAATTGTACCCCACTTCCAAGCAATGTTTCATATTCCTATTTCTGGCCTCAAATATCTGTGCTAAGTATACCTATTTTTTTCACATAGGAGAGAAAAGACTCGGAGGACACCACTCATCAGAGGAGACCACAGATCCCCCACCTCAGGAAGAAGAAGAAATCCCCCAAACCCAACCAGAGGAGGAGGAGGGAGACGTTATAGAAATTGTCACCACAACAGATGAGTGTCTGCGACCACAGCTTCAGGTAAGAGATGGATGCCTGCATATTTATAATACATGGTGTGTGTCAAATGGAAATACAGCGGTGTCTGAAAAGCCACTAAAATATAAGATATAAAAATAACCATTAGGTCCAGCTGCAGCTTAAATGTGAGATACACACAATAGATAAATTTCACAGGAAAAAGCGCATCATGAGACCATATAAATTATGATATCTATCCACATATATTAAATATCCCTAGCAGATAGGGGACATATTTACTCCAAATCCACATATCAATTCATAGATCTTAATAGAAAATGATAAACCACTTGCATCACAATGTTATGAATATGAATGCATTTAAAATCATCTAAAAAATGTCCCTGGGAAAGTTCATATCAATAAAGATTCTCTAGAAAAATACTGCTGTTGATCTCGAGGTATTCACATTTTTATGAAAAGTCTTTCCTTTGTTAGTTGATTTGTGACTTAAAACAAGGAAACACTGCAGAAAAAGTGAATTGGTATAGAAAGATTCCTCCACCTGCGAAATGACTGCCTCTTACCAGCTACACTGATCTCTTTTTAGAGAGATCACGTCCGCTTTGAGCTTATAACCCAGCCAAGGTCTCTGTATTTGTCCACCAGATGGCACCTCTCCTCCTCTTAGATCACCCCTGGGTATCTCACGATCATCAGTTGGCCACATTAAAAAAAAAAACTTACATAGTGTAAAACTGTAGACGTTTTATTATTCATAAAAAAAGATCGCACTTACAAAATATTCAGAATGTTTTAGCGTATAAAAAGTATCTCGAGCCAGCCGGCTCTCGGATGTTCGCCCATTGCTTCTGGGACTTTGCCTTGTATTAGTGATGTCAGCATGCCGCTCCTCCCTACGCCGTTTCGTCAAAGGTGACATCGTCGCGGGGCGTGCTGACTCGCCACCTTTTAAGCTCCATGATTAAAAAGGAGACACCCAGTCCTGAGCTCCGAGCGTCCCTGTCATGTCAGCCTCTATCTTGAAATAGGGCTGCTGCCCTTACCTCAGGGAAAACTACAAGTGACGGCTAGTTGAACGATCGTCATAAAAGTAATATTAAAAAACATCAAACAATATGAGGATAATATCTTATTCGCTTTATCCTAGAGAGTACCATAAAACTCATAGATTTCAGGTCATTATTCCTTGGGCCAAGATCATTCCTAATTATTTAGAAACCAGGAACGTAACTCAAGTGACCTCTAGTGGTCCATAAACAAATAACATAATGTTTTTGGCCTTAATATGTTATTTAATTGTCACTAAAAAATTATTGTAAATAAAATGTGCAATAGAATATATTTAAAAAGAAAAAAATATGAACAATGGAAAGAATTAGAGTCCCCTGTTCATACAAAATGAGAAAAAAAGAAGAAGAAAAAAAGAAAGGAAAAAGTTAAACTTTCCCTTTTTAGATACCATAGTTATAAAATATATTTAATATAAATAAATATAGAGTAAAAGAGGGCAAGGGGGCATCCTCAACTTCCAAGAGAGTGTTGATAATCTCTCCCCCAAAATTACCAAACCAATATAAGGGGCCTATACATTCCCATGTGTCTCCACTATGTTAACCCAATGTATGCTGGTGGCTCTAAATTTAATGGAGCGATACATTCTTCTCCATACCAAAGGGTCATCTGGAAGCTCAGGTCTGGTTCACATTAATGTCTGTTTAACCATTGTCTATAAAAGCGTTGACATCCGTATCTATGTTAAGGCCATATGGAGTGTAACATTGTACCCTATGGATCCAGGCCATCTCCAACTTTGACAGTTCTCTAACCAGGGAACCCCTCTCCAGTGAGCAGTATATTTGTCTAGAGTGTGTTGGCTGGATTATGGTTATGAAACATATCATAATGCTTAGAGACCAAATGGTATCTAAGGCCAGTTTTGAAGTTGGTAATATGCTCTCCTAGGCGGACCTGTATTGACCGCTTAGTCCTACCAATGTATTGAAGCCCGCAAGGGCATTGGAGTAAATAAACTACTCCTGTAGAACTACACGTAACAAATGGCTCTATTTTATACTCCTTCAAGGTGCTTTTTGAAATGAAAGTCTCGGTTCTCTTTCTCTTACTTCTATTCAACGTGCAGAATTGACATCTGCGACATTGATGGCATCCAGAGAGATTCTGGAGAAAAGACAACCTTTTTGTAGGTGGATCCACAATGTTGGGGGCAATCCTGTCCCTAAGGGAAGGGACCCCTTTGAAAATGATCTGAGGGTTATCTGGTAGAAAGGTGTTAATAATTCTATCATTGCCCAATAGGTACCAATGCTTACGTATGATTTTCTTTACTAAATAGTGTTGAGTTGAATATGTTGTGATAAAAGGTATGGCGGGTCCCTCTCTCTTTTTCTTAGGGCCTACATCCAATAAAGTAGATCTATCGAGTTTTGCAACCTCCTCTATGGTGGGCTCCAAAGTGTGCAAATCATAACCCTTTTCATGTAATCTATTTTTCAAGATGTCAGCTTGAGATCTATAATCTACCATTTGCGAGCAATTACGTCTCATTCTAACAAATTGGCTCTTTGGCACCGACTTTAGCCAAGCGTCATTATGACAACTGTCCAAAGGTATGAAGGCGTTACAATCCATTTGTTTAAAATACGTAATTGTCTTAAATCCATCAACTCCTTTTATGATAGTCAGGTCCAAGAAATTAATTCTTTCCTGGCTCGCTTCATGAACAAACCTGATCCCTCTCTCGTTATCATTGATGGAGGAGAAGAATTCATCGAGTTGGGAGATAATACCATCCCATAGGAGGAGGACATCATCTATATACCTTGCCCAAAATACAAGATGTGGGTTACGGTCATTGTAGATGACGTCCTCCTCCCATTTAGCCATAAAGAGGTTGGCCAAGCTTGGGGCATATTTAGCACCCATAGCTACACCCCATTGTTGTTGATAGTAGTTATGGTCAAACCAGAAATAATTATGGTCTGCAGCAAATTCCAGGAGATCCATAATATATTTTTGTTGGGGTATTTTTGAAAAAAATGTTCAAATAATACTTGACAGCTGAAAGCCCAAAGTTGTGTGGAATAATGGTGTACAGTGATGTAACATCGGCTGTCACCAACCACGTATGATCATTGGGTTTTAGTTGGGACAACAAATGAATTACATGTCTGGTATCCTTTAAATATGAGGGCATTTGTTGCACAAGAGGTTGGAGAAAATAGTCTATATACTTGCCCACCCGGGATGTGACAGAATCGATTACACTCACTATCGGACATCCAGGGGGGCAAGTAAGACTTTTATGAATTTTTGGTAAACAATACATCACTGGGACCCTTGGGGCCTTAGGGACCAAAAATATTTTCTCTTTCTCATTAAGTATACCCAACTGGAATCCTCTCAGTACTAATATTTCTAAGGATTCTTTGTATTTAATGACAGGATTATTGGGTAAGGGAATATAAGTATCCCGATCCCCTACAATTTTGTATATTTCTTGCAGATAGTCCTTCCAATCCAGGACCACAATTCCTCCACCCTTGTCTGCTGGGCGAATAACGATTCCCTTGTTGTTACAAAGTGAATCAAGTCCCTCTTCCAGATTTTTCTCCATCCTATGATTAGTGACTTTAATGGATTCAAAGTCCCTAAGGACTACGTCTCTAAACACCCTCAACGAGGGTGCCAGAGCCCCAAGGGGTTTAAATGTAGAGGCATTTGCCAGTCCTGAATGTTGATATTCTTGCTGGACTGAATGCCCTGGTTCGGTTGGAATGCTTGCAAAATGTCTTTTAATATTAATCCTGCGAACGTACTTGTGAACGTCCATGTATGTTTGAAATTTGTTTAATTTCTTTGTGGGGTGCAAACTTTAGACCTTTGTTCAATAATGCTAATTCTTAGTCAATACCTGGGAGCTTAAATTGAAAATGCCATCCACCTTTACATCCTTTCTTTTTTGAGTCGTGCTTTCCTCCCCCCTCTTGTTTTTCTTTGTTTTCTACTGGCCTTTTTAGCCCTTGATTGGGTCTGGGAAAACCCCAGGGGTGTGATTCTTAATTTCTAACTTGAGATCTATTAGAGTAATCTCTGGATGACCCATAATACTCATAATCATCATTATCATGGTTACCTTTATGCTGATAGATGGGACCTTCCCTATCTCTGAATGGGACGAATCGGTTATGGGTGTCTACCCCACAATCAAGCTCATCCCTTTCCCTATCATGATATGGTTGATTGTCACAATATTGGCCCTGACTGGGTTGTGTATCGTAACCATAATCATTGTGTGGGGCTCTACTATGACCCCTATCAAACTGAGGAGATGCTCTATATCTTTGATAGTGGCTCTGGTTGTACTGTTGTACGTACTTCCGTTCACGTTTCCCTCCTTGTCTTTGTGAATGGTTCCGCCCTGTATTTCTCCCATATTGTCCTCCCCTTGTAGGTGCTGATGACCTCTGGGGTGACTGATAAGATACCCGTCTACCTTTTTTCCCTTGTTTGATGTTGGTCAGGGATTTTTTTGGAGTCCTCTGGGTATTTCCTCTAGTGGGGAAGTGTTGTATCTGAACTGGGGGTTTTGCTGAAATATCACCCCCCTGGGAGATTGCTTCCATTCTAGATTCTTGTCCCTCAGTTGATTCTGTGGCTAATTTTCTTTGCCAATCAAACACACTGTTCGTGTCACGTACCTGGTAGGTTGTGAGCCTAAAGTGCAGGAAAAGACCTCCCTTACAGCTCCCACTCCCGTTCCCCTGGAATGGAGACAGAGGGCCAGGAGTGAAGAGTGGTATGGGTGCCTGGCAGGATCAACAGTTGCTGAAAGTCCAGTAGTGGTGGCACCCTCTGCAGTCAGTAGCCTGAGGAGTAGACTGAGGACAGAGACTGGAATGCAGGACTGGAACCAGGAACAACAGCAGGTAATAGCAGACTGGAAGCTGGACTGGAACAACAGCAGAAGATAGCCTGGAACACTGGACTGGAACCAGGAACAACAGCAGGTAATAGACTGGAACGCTGGACTGGAACACAGCAGAAGATAGCCTGGAACGCTGGGCTGGAACACAGCAGAAGGTAGCCTGAAACGCTGGACTGGAACCAGGAACAACAGCAGGTAATAGCCTGGAACGCTGGACTGGAACACAGCAGAAGATAGCCTGGAACGCTGGGCTGGAACACAGCAGAAGGTAGCCTGGAACACTGGACTGGAACCAGGAACAACAGCAGGTAATAGCAGACTGGAAGCTGGACTGGAACCAGGAACAACAGCAGGTAATAGCAGACTGGAAGCTGGACTGGAACCAGGAACAACAGCAGGTAATAGCAGACTGGAAGCTGGACTGGAACCAGGAACAACAGCAGGTAATAGCAGACTGGAAGCTGGACTGGAACCAGGAACAACAGCAGGTAATAGCAGACTGGAAGCTGATGAACACAGCGGAGGGTCAACAAGCCAGTGGTCAGCAACGTTCGGACAGCAGAGGTACCAAGGGTAATGCAGAGGGATGGTCAGGCAAGCCAAGAGAGTCTGGTGCAGGCAGATAGCAGGATCGTCAAACAGGAAGCCGGGTCAGATAACAGGAAACACAGATCAGATCAGGTAACACTCACAGAATGCTGTAGAGCAGACAGCAGGGATGGAGTGTGACAGGCAGGTTTAAATAGCCCGCCTGACACCAGCGGGAGTGCGCGCGCGTGCCCGTGCGTGACCGCACCCGTGAACGCGCGCGCATGAGCAATGGGACCCGTGGCTGGGTTCCCGTGCGCCTGGGACGCCGGTTACTGGCAGGATCTTCGTGACATTGCCCCCCCCAAGGGGCAGCCTCCGGATGCCCCTTTGAAAAAATTTCTCTGGATGAGCTGTTTTAAAGGCTTGTAACAGGTCTTCAGCATGAATATTATCCTCTGGTTCCCAAGAATTCTCCTCTGGGCCAAACCCCTTCCACTTTATTAAGAATTGATTTTGGTTACCTCTTTTCCTGTGGTCCATGATAGCCTCCACCTCGAATTCCTCTTCCCCATCTACCAGGATTGGATCAGGAGGATCCGTACTTTGACCTGGAAATGGGTTAGTAATAGATGGTTTAAGCAAGGACACGTGAAAAACTGGATGTACCTTTAGTGAATCCGGGAGTTCAAGTTCATATGCAACTTCATTAATTCTCCGTTTAACAGGGAATGGTCCAAGAAATTTGGGACCCAATTTCTTGGAAAGGCAGGCCAACCTGAGGTTTATGGTGGACAACCATACCTGATCCCCAGGTGCAAGTAAGAGCTCACCTCGCCTCTTTTTATCGAAGGTTGCTTTGTTGTACTCCTGGGTTCTGGTCATGGTGTCCTGTAAAACTTGCTTGTTAGAGGTAAAGAAATCCAATTTCTCCTGGACTGCGGGTACTGTGCATTCTGGAAGAGAGTTTGGTAAAAATGAGGGGTGGAAACCATAATTCGCAAAAAACGGAGTTTGCTTGATAGCAGAATGAATAGAATTGTTATAAGCGAATTCGGCCAATGGTAAAACAGCAATCCAATTATCTTGGGCAAAGGAAGAAAAACAGTGCAATTATTGTTCAAGGGTCTGGTTTGTTCTTTCTGTTTGCCCATTAGTCTGGGGGTGATAAGCCGATGAAAATGAGAGTACAATGTCCAAGGTTTTACACAAAGCCCTCCAGAATCGAGAGGTAAATTGTACCCCTCGATCTGAAACGATGTTAACTGGTACCCCATGGAGCCTGACGACCTCTTTAATGAATGCTTGTGCTGTTTCTGTAGCTGAAGGGGTACCCTTCATTGGGACAAAGTGCGCCATCTTCGACAACCGGTCCACTATGACAAAGATTGAAGTGAAGCCCCCGGCCGGGGGTAGTTCTACAATAAAATCTATTGAGAGCATTTTCCAGGGTCTATCTGGGACAGGCAAGGGTTTTAGTAGACCCCATGCCTTTGTTTTGTGCCCTTTGTTCCTAAGGCAGGTGGTACAGGACTCTACAAACTCCTTACAATCTTTGCGCAGCTGAGGCCACCAGAAGGTGCCTTGAAGGTGAATCCTTAACCTGGAGTTCTGTCTTAATGGAAGATTCTATTTCTGCGGAGGCCTGTTTAATCTGGGAAAGCAGGTTTCCCTGAAGTAGAAGAAAGTTCCCTGGAGACAAAATGGTGTCTGGAGGGGAAATCTCTTGAGGTTTGTGGAACATCCTAGACAGGGCGTCAGGTTTGGTATTCTTGGAGCCAGGACGGTAAGTGACATGGAAGGAGAACCTGGAGAAAAAGAGAGCCCACCTGGCCTGACGTGGTTTCAACCTCTTTGCAGACCTCAAATACTCCAGGTTCTTATGATCTGTAAAGATTAAAACTGGATGAGCGGCACCCTCTAACAGATAGCGCCACTCCTCCAATGCTGACTTGATTGCCAACAACTCTCTGTCAAATACATCATAATTTCTCTCTGCCGTGGATAATTTACGAGAAAAGAAAGCCACAGGATGCAGCAGGGCTTTGGTTCCCTGTCTTTGGGATAATACTGCTCCTACAGCAATTTCAGATGCATCCACTTCTAGAATAAATGGCAGAGAGGAATCTGGATGCTTCAGTACAGAGGCGGAGGTAAAAAGGCCCTTGAGAGTCTCAAAAGCCTTTTGAGCCTCGGCCGACCAATGGAAGCGTGTACCCTGTTTGGTAAGCTGTGTGATGGGTGCAATGATGGCTGAGAACCCCTTAATAAATTTGCGGTAAAAATTAGCGAATCCAACGAATCGCTGGATTCCTTTTTTATCAGTCGGGACTGGCCAATCTAGAACAGCCGTGACCTTCTGGGGGTCTATTTTAATGCCCTTACTGGAGATGACCAACCCTAAAAATGGAATACTTTCCTGTTCGAATTCACATTTTTCAGCCTTTGCATATAGACCGTGTTGTCGAAGTCGGCCCAATACACTTCTGACGTGCCTGCGATGGGATTCAAGGGAACAAGAGAAAATCAATATGTCGTCTAAATAGACGATGACAAACAGGTCTAGAAAGTCACGTAACACATCAATAATAAAGTATTGAAATGTGGCAGGGGCATTACACAGGCCGAAAGGCATCACGAGGCACTCAAAATGCCCATAACGGGTACGAAAAGCGGTCTTCCATTCGTCTCCATCCCTGATACGAACTAAATTGTAGGCCCCACGGAGATCAAGTTTGGTGAATATGGTAGCCGTCCCCAGTCTCTGAAACAACTCTGGTACTAAGGGGAGAGGGTACCGATTCTTCACAGTAATCTTGTTTAGTTCGCGGTAATCCACACAAGGCCTGAGGGTTTTATCTTTCTTCTGCACGAAGAAGATGCCTGCACCTGCGGGGGACGTGGATGGACGAATGAAGCCCCTTTTGAGGTTTTCGTCAATGTATTCTTTCAATGCCCCTTGCTCCACCCCAGTCAGGGGAAATATTCTTCCAAAAGGAATTTCAGCACCAGGAAGTAACTCAATGGGACAGTCATAGGCCCGGTGAGGGGGTAACACCTCTGCCCTCTGTTTACTAAATACATCCAGGAAATCATGATAGGCGGAAGGAATGGATTGAAGTAGACTAGGATCTGTATCTAGGCATAACAGAGTAGAGTTCTCCTGGATGTTCTGGGTTCTGCAAAACTGTTGGCAGTAAGGAGAGGGAAAGGTCACCTCACCCGTGATCCAATTTATGTCCGGATTATGGGCCTGTAACCATGGCATGCCGAGTATTATGGGGAACAGGGGTGAAGCGATAATGTCCAGGCGCAGCTGTTCCTGGTGGACGTTGGAAACGAAAACGGGTATTGGCATAGTCTCTTGGGTGACAGGTCCAGACTTGATAGCGGTTCCATCAGCTAGATGGATAGAAAGTCCATGGGCTTTAGGTGACAAGGGTATTTGGTGTTGGATGGCAAAACAAGAATCCATGAAACAGCTGCAAGCTCCTGAATCAATAATGGCGGTGATTTGTAGATCCTTCCCTGGAAGCCGTAGCAGAAGAGGAAGAGCAAGGTGAGTGGTATTTTTAACCAGAGATGTCACATAGTCAGTAGATAGGGATAAACACTTACGGAGTTTGAGAGGACAGTTCCTGACGTAGTGCCTGGGTTCCCCACAATACAGGCACAAGTTATTTGCACGACGACGTTGTCGTTCCTCTGGGGTGAGTGAAGGTCGCAAAACACCCAGTTGCATTGGCTCAGGTAAGTTAAGCGTGGAGGTAGGTGGTGTTGATGATGGGTGATGGGGAACCTTAGGGGTAACCCAAGTTGGACGAGAAGACCCCATAGCTCTCTCCGACCTGCGCTCTCGTAGACGTCGATCGATCTGGATAGCTAGATCAATTAAAGCATTTAAAGTCTGTGGTGTACCCACCCTGGCCAGTTCATCCTTCAGAGGATCAGAAAGTCCCAACCGAAATTAATAACGGAGAGCCGCATTGTTCCAGTTAGTATCCGCACTCCACTTCCTGAATTCAGCCACATAATCCTCCGCTGCTCTGCGACCTTGTTGAAGGGTGTGTAGAGCCGCCTCTGCAGTTACAGATAGCTGGGGATCATCATATAACTGGCCTAGTGCGTCAAAGAAAGTGGAGAGGTTGGTCAGAGATATGTCCTTTTGCTCTAAGAGGCGATGGGCCAAGGTTTGGGGGTCACCAGAGAGCAGAGAAATCACGTAGCCCACCTTTGTAGCCTCCAGGGAAAAGGTACGTGGCTGAAGAGCAAAAAATAGTTCGCAGGAATTGCGGAAGGCTGTGAACTTATGGCGATTTCCAAAGAAACGTTCAGGTGTGGGAACCTTAGGTTCCGGAGGGAGCATCACCACCGTTGAGGAAGGCCCAACTGAAGGAGCAGGAGCAGAGGAAGCTCCCTGGGCCCCAGTGGGGTTAGACAGGGTTAACACTCGTTCCTCCAGTCTGGTGTATCCTTGCTGCAGATTTTTGACTGCTTCAGTCAATCCTGCCAGGTGTGCACAGAGTTCCTCCATGGGAGACGTTCCCTGCTCAGGCTCAGACATGGCTGTCTGCTACTGTCACGTACCTGGTAGGTTGTGAGCCTGAAGTGCAGGAAAAGACCTCCCTTACAGCTCCCACTCCCGTTCCCCTGGAATGGAGACAGAGGGCCAGGAGTGAAGAGTGGTATGGGTGCCTGGCAGGATCAACAGTTGCTGAAAGTCCAGTAGTGGTGGCACCCTCTAGAGTCAGTAGCCTGAGGAGTAGACTGAGGACAGAGACTGGAATGCAGGACTGGAACCAGGAACAACAGTAGGTAATAGCAGACTGGAAGCTGGACTGGAACAACAGCAGAAGATAGCCTGGAACACTGGACTGGAATCAGGAACAACAGCAGGTAATAGACTGGAACGCTGGACTGGAACACAGCAGAAGATAGCCTGGAACGCTGGGCTGGAAAACAGCAGAAGGTAGCCTGGAACGCTGGACTGGAACCAGGAACAACAGCAGGTAATAGCCTGGAACGCTGGACTGGAACACAGCAGAAGATAGCCTGGAACGCTGGGCTGGAACACAGCAGAAGGTAGCCTGGAACACTGGACTGGAACCAGGAACAACAGCAGGTAATAGCAGACTGGAAGCTGGACTGGAACCAGGAACAACAGCAGGTAATAGCAGACTGGAAGCTGGACTGGAACCAGGAACAACAGCAGGTAATAGCAGACTGGAAGCTGGACTGGAACCAGGAACAACAGCAGGTAATAGCAGACTGGAAGCTGGACTGGAACCAGGAACAACAGCAGGTAATAGCAGACTGGAAGCTGATGAACACAGCGGAGGGTCAACAAGCCGGTGGTCAGCAACGTTCGGACAGCAGAGGTACCAAGGGTAATGCAGAGGGATGGTCAGGCAAGCCAAGAGAGTCTGGTGCAGGCAGATAGCAGGATCGTCAAACAGGAAGCCGGGTCAGATAACAGGAAACACAGATCAGATCAGGTAACACTCACAGAACGCTGTAGAGCAGACAGCAGGGATGGAGTGTGACAGGCAGGTTTAAATAGCCCGCCTGACACCAGCGGGAGTGCGCGCGCGCGTGCCCGTGCATGACCGCACCCGTGAACGCGCGCGCATGTGCAATGGGACCTGTGGCCGGGTTCCCGTGCGCCTGGTTACTGGCAGGATCTTCGTGACAGTTCGCTTGGTAGTCTCCATAATCTCTATTATACTTTTTTCTCTTTTTAATTTTCTGTTCTTTTTCTTCTTTGTCTAACGTTTTCAGTAGGTTATTAGTCCTTTCCTTATACTTTTCCCCAGAGCTTTAATCTCACCATCTAGTTTAGCTAGTTTGTTATTTTTTTCTGGACACCAGAAATCATAGGAAGCTTACACCTGCCTCATTAAAGTAACAGAACCATTCTTCCAGTTCCAATTCACCCTTTTGGAGACACACTTCCCATCTCAAGCTCCTTGGAACCATACTAGATTTAATGTATGTCTCCAGGAAAGCCACATCCCACTGGGTGTGGATTTCAGAGATTGTTAGATTTTTTAGTCGGACAAATAGTCCACTTAAGTCATTTTCCTTCTCACTATATACCGTATTTATCGGCGTATAACACGCACTTTTTTCCCCTTAAAATCAGGGGAAAGTCGTGGGTGCGTGTTATACGCCGATCCCCGCTATCGCTATGTGAATGTCGGCGATCGCCGCCGACATTTACATAGCGAGTAGTTTCAAATATGGCGCCGCGGACTTCGGAAAGACTCGGCGGTGCTGAACGAGCGCCGCCGAAATCACAGAGCCGAGATACACATAGTCGGGTGTATTCGGCTCTTTCCGGCGCCGCTCACTGTCACGCCCACGCTGGGCGGGACTGTGAGCGGCGCCGGAAAGAGCCGAGAACCCTCGGCTATGTGTATCTCGGCGGCGTTCGTTCACTTCCGCCGGCGCCGAGTCTCTCCGAACTCCGCGGCGCCATATTTAAAACTACTACCATGTGTATGGCGGCGGCGGCGGCGGCAGGAGCAGGAGACATGGACACTAGGCTGCACTGGGGACAAGGCTGCAGGGACAAGGCTGCATTAATAAGACTGCACTGGGGACAAGGCTGCAGGGACAAGGCTGCATTAATAAGACTGCACTGGGGACAAGGCTGCAGGGACAAGGCTGCATTAATAAGACTGCACTGGGGACAAGGCTGCATTAATAAGACTGCACTGGGGACAAGGCTGCATGGACAAGGCTGCACTGGGGACAAGGCTGCATGGACAAGGCTGCACTGGGGACAAGGCTGCACTGAAAAGGCTGCAATGACACTGAAAAGGCTGCAATGACACTAACAAGGCTGCAGATGAACACTGATGAGGCTGCATTGATGGGCATTTAAATGTAAGTTTCTTTTCCTTAAACTTCCCTCCTAAAAGTTTTTTTCCTTAAAATTCTCTCCTAAACTTGGGGTGCGTGTTATACGCCGGCGCGTGTTATACGCCGATAAATACGGTACTTCAAATACACCTTCGGTGTTAACCACCTTGGATGCCCTGTATTCAAAAATGTCCATATTGCAACTTATATGATCATATATAGAGAAAAAAACTGATTAAGATAATTATCCCAGTAATATGCTAGTGCACAAGAGAAGGAAATTAGTGTCAAAACCTAATAAAATATCTAAAATAAAATGTACAAATTTATGACACAAAAGACACAAATGAGTGTGTCAGACTGCGGCTGTAAGTGTAATATCTAAAGGTCAGAATGTTTAAAATGGAAATACAGCGCTGTCTGAAAAGCCACTAAAATATAAAATATAAAAATAACCATTAGGTCCAGCTGTAGCTTAAATGTGAGATACACACAATAGATACATTTCAGAGGAAAAAGCTGTGCATCATGAGACCATATAACTTATGATATCTATCTACATATAATAAATATCCCTAGCAGATAGGGGACATATTTACTCCCAATTCTTTCCATTGTTCATAATTTTTTCTTTTTAGATTTATTCTATTGCACATTTTATTTATAATAATTTTTAGTGACAATTAAATAACATATTAAGGCCAAAAACATTATGTTATTTGTTTATGGACCACTAGAGGTCACTTGAGTTACGTTCCTGGTTTCTAAATAATTAGGAATGATCTTGTTTCAAGGAATAATGACCTGAAATCTATCAATCTTTTTTAATATTACTTTTATGATGATCGTTCCAGCCGTCACTGGTAGTTTTCCCTGAGGTAAGGGCAGCAGCCGTATTTCAAGATGGTGGCTGACATGACAGGCACGCTCGGAGCTCAGGACTGGGCATCTCCTTTTTGATTATGGAGCTTAAAAGGTGGTGAGTCAGCACGCCGCCCGTGCCCTGAGACGACGTTACCTTTGATGAAACGGCGTAGGGAGGAGCGGCGTGCTGACGTCACCAATACAACGCAAAGTCCCAGAAGCAATGGGCGAACATCCGAGAGCCGGCCGGCTCGAGATACTTTTTATACGCTAAAACATTCTGAATATTTTGTAAGTGCAATCTTTTTTATGAATAATAAAACGTCTACAGTTTTACATGTATTTAAGTATGTAAGTTTTTCTTTTAATGTGTCCAACTGATGATCGTGAGATACCCAGGGGTGATCTAAGAGGAGGAGAGGTGCCATCTGGTAGACAAATACAGAGACCTTGGCTGGGTTATAAGCTCAAAGTGGACGTGATCTCCCTAAAAAGAGATCAGTGTAGCTGGTAAGAGGCAGTCATTTCCCAGGTGGAGGAATCTTTCTATCCCAATTCACTTTTTCCGCAGTGCTTCCCTGTTTTAAGTCACAAATCAACTAACAAAGGAAAGACTTTTCATAAAAATGTGAATACCTCGAGATCAACAACAATATTTTTCTAGAGAATCTTTGCTGATATGAACTTTCCCAGGGACATTTTTTGACCATGTCACGTAGATGATTTTAAATGCATTCATATTCATAACATTGTGATGCAAGTGGTTTATCATTTTCTATTAAGATCTATGAATTGATACGCGGATTAGGAGTAAATATGTCCCATATCTGCTAGGGATATTTATTATATGTGGATAGATATCATAATTTATATGGTCTCATGATGCACGGCTTTTTCTTCTGAAATAATACATGGTGTGTTTTTTGTTTTGTTTTAGGTGATCGTGATGTTGTGGAAGAGGAATGTCATTTCACCAGTGAAAGTGCCCAGATCCTCATCGGGGAGATAATGGGGTGTAATAGGGATTTAGAAACCCTAAAGAAAAACATCAATGATGTTCAAAACAAAATGAAGAACATCATTGATGTTTTAGGGAGAATATAAAACACCCAGAAATCCCTAACTTATTGCAGGTTGATTTTTTTTAACATGACTAATTTTTAACATATTAGAAAAGCCAAATTTTGAAGATGCACACAGTGTGTCAGCATGTCTTATCTGCCATCACGGGAGATCAATGTACACGTTTTGTGGGTGCAACTGCTTCCTTGATTATAAAGTAGCTGAGAGGAAGGGGTTGCACCCACAAAACACGTCCAGTGATCCCCCATGATGGCAGCTAGCACATGTTGACATTAGGCAATTTGTGTGCATCTTTAAAATTTGGCTTTTCCAGGGGTGACATCACCCCATCTGCTGAACGCAATATCAAACACAGTTTATAAATACTCATGTCTGATATTGCCTTCACTTTCTATAAGTTGAACTTTGTAAGTTCCAGATTTGTGTATTGTTTTATGGTTTTAAACATGCCTGTTTTACCTATTAAAGGCTATTTTGTAGAAATGTGAACTCAAAAATTTTAGACAACAAACATGTTGTTTGGTTAAAAATACCTTTTATAAATGCACATGCGATTGTGCTTTAAGTAAACATTTGGATAATGACCAATGTGTGGCTTCTTCTTTCAATGCTCAAAAGCAGTTTTTGGAGTAAAGTTGTTCTTTTCCCTGGCAATGGTTGCTATTTACTAAAGGCAAATCTATTTTGCACTACAAGTGCAGTTTCAATGCAGTTTCAAGAGCACCTTTAGTGCAAAGTGTATTTTCCTTTAGTAAATAACATTTAAATTTTACGCAATCACGCCATTTTCAGGACTCCCCAAATTTCAGGCATGGTGCTGAAAATGATGAAGATTTTTGTCAGTGATGCATTAGATACATTAACAACAAAAACAAGGTGTGTGTAGCAGACCCACAACATACTTTTTTAATATTAGCCAAATATGAGATTGTCACCTCATGTCTGAAATAAATTTCGTTTGCACTGTTGAATCAAAAGGCCAACTAAATAATACCATTAAAAGAAAGAAAAAAAGAAAACCGAAACCGAGGAGACAGCTAAAAGAAAGGCAAGCAGGAAATGAAAAAAACATTTGTTAAGTTTGAAAAATAAAATATCTTTTATTGCAAAATGTCTCAGACATTGTCTGGCATATTGATGGCCCCCCTACTCGCAAAGTATTCCATGTATCTTAGACGGACCTCACGGGCACTCTGGGGGGGCAAGCCAAGACGGCCAGTTTCAAGCCCCCTCAGCGTTTGTTCATTAGGAATTCTGGCCTCAGGCCCAACTGAGGCAGCATAGTTTAGAGAATTTCTCCTTAAAAAACTGTGGAGAATACAGCAAGCCAGGATGATGTGATTGAGTTTATATTCCGCCATGTGTATGGGTGTAAGAAATAAGTGGAACTGGCTGGCCATTATTCCAAACATGTTCTCCACCACTCTTCTGGCTCTGGCCAGCCAGTAATTAAAAACCCTCTGGTCTGGGGTGAGGGTCCTCATAGGGACATCTGGGCGATGACTCCACCATCCAGCCATTCTTCCCCACGTCCACATACAGGAACTCATAAGTAGCCGATGACACCGCCAACATCACAATACTATTGAACCCCTTGTAGTTGTAATAGTATGACCCTGAGTTGGGGGGTGGGACTATGTGGACTTGTTTCCCATCAATTGCCCCTACGCAGTTGGGAAAGTCCCACCGCTGGGCAAAGTGGGAGGCCACAGTCTGCCATTCCTGTGGGTTGGAAGGAAACTGTGGAGTCAAAAAGAAAAAAAATTAATCATTTTGCACAAAAACATTGAAAGCAGATTAGACACAAACATTCTTGGCCAACATCAGTATAACATTTATTTTAGGGAGTATTTAAAGACAAAAGTATAAAGTCCACCTATATGATTCCTCACCCTCTCTGATGGCCCATTGAAAACATTTTAGGGGGGGAGATATTTTGGACAGGTAACCCTCTCCACTTCATTGAGAACTGAATGCATAAATAATGTGTGTTACTTTGGACAGCCCCTTCTTACTTTACACTATTGGCAGCCCACTGGACAGGTAAGAAGTGTCATAATACAAAGATATAAATACACACTGTACAAATTTTATCACATTTTTACATTCTGCAATTACCTATCAAGATAATAATAGGATACAAAAACTTTAAACATTACCATTTGAAAGTATTCAAGCAGGCCCTTGCACTACATGCTTTGGGGAATTCATCCATAAATCTGACCACAAAAGAGGTAGGTTTAGTGTGTATGGGTTTGGTAAAGTCAGCAGATAGAGGATTGGTATCAGCTGACTTAGCAGTTGGGGGAGGGAGGGTTCCAAATGATTTTGGGACCCAAAACAAAGCCTCTGGCACTCTGCCTGAATTTAAAGCACAAATAACTTTTTACACATTTTAGGGGGTGTTTAGAGTAAAGCACTACTATGGAGCTGACAAAATACATAGTTAAGTGACTAGACGAGGTGGAAATGGGCCCAGGAGAGCATGCTGGGGAGGTAAGTGAAGGCAAATATGCATGAAGGACAAAAAAAATGAAACAATTCCAGCATGCATGAGGACAAAGGGGACATTCACAGCATATTACAATCATGGTAATTAGGGAATAAGGAAAGAAATACACTACATTAGTAAACATTAAATACAATAAAATGTGATGTTAAAGGATACAAATCTTACCTTAATATAGTCCTTCTGCAGGACCTGGATGATTGCAGAACAGGTCTCTGGGATAATGATCCCCAGAGCCTGGGGGGAGATGCCTGTCGAGAACTTGAGTTCCTGCAGGCTTCTCCCCGTCGCCAAGTACCGCAATGTGGTGACTAGCCTCTGTTTCGGAGTGATGGTGTCACGTACCTTGAAGGTGAGCCTGACGTGCAGAGGGAGACCTCTCGTACGGCTCTGGTTCCGGGATCACTGGAGTGGAAACAGTGACCATTGGAGCACAGCGGGGTAGGAGAGCCTGCAGGTTCTGCTTGAGTGAAGATGGAGTCCGCTTGGCGGAGACAGGAACGGGCTTGATTGCTGCGGATGCAGGAATGCTGAGAAGTAGCAGGCAGGTGCACACAGATGCAGGACTTGTAGGCAGATGCACATGGATGTGGGACTTGTAGGCAGATGCACACGGATGCAGGACTTGTAGGCAGATGCACACAGATGCAGGACTTGTAGGCAGATGCACACAGATGCAGGGCTGCAGGCAGGAGCAGGGTCAGACAAGCTAGGTCACAGCAGCAGATCAATCAGACAAAAGCAGCAGGCAGAGAATGTTCAAAGTCCAGGCAGGATCAGCAACAGGAGATCAAACAAACAGGAGCACAGAGCAGGTCAAAGGCAAGCCAAGGGGTCAGGACTGGAGACAGCAGCGAGGTCAGGAGAAGCCGGGTAACACTGGAGCAGATGCAGATTCAGGATCGGGTACAGGATGAGCTGCAGATCAGACAGCAAGGATGCATTCTGAAGAGGCCCCTTTTAAGGATCACTGGGCGCCAAAGCTGTGTTATTGTGCGTGCGTCCATGATGTGCGCATGCGCACTGGCGCACGTCTATTCACTGCTGAATGCCTATGGACTGGAACAGATCCCAATGGACCCATGCGCCCGCAGTATGGCTCTGCAATGACAGATGACTTGCCTCATGCAGGTATCCTGCCTGCTGATATAAGGGGTCAGCAAAGCCAACAAATGGTGAAGAACGGGGTCCATCATCCGGAGAAAGTTCCTGATTATTCTCACTGATCTCACAGAGCAAAGGCATGTGACAGAATTGGTCACGCTGGAGCAACCAATTCTTCGTCCCTGAACTCCTCCCCACCCTGTTCATGGAATGGGCTTGTGTCAAAGTATGAACCCCAACACCAAGCCCCTGCACAACACAAACTCTACAATGAGTACGTACATGCAACATGGCTAGAAAACAGTAGGCTGGTCACAGCGAAGTAACAGAACACACCAAAGAACAGCAAGGCCTGTGAAGAGCGACCTGAAAATCAGTAACGAATGGACAAGAACACAATGATAAATCAATGGGAATTCACTGCATGCACTGAAGACCAGATACAAACCCACAAGCACAAACTGAACACCAGAAATACGATCTGAAAACCACAAGGCTGAAAAGCACGAATCGTCTCTCACCAAACTTTTACTAACACGAGATTAGCAAAAGGAGCCCAAAGGGTGGCGCACTTTGTATTGAACTGCCCTTCTATAGTCTTGTCGTCGGTGTACGTCACCGCGTTCTTGACGTTCGGAAATTCCGAGAACTTTGTGTGGCCGTGTATATGCAAGACAAGTTTGAGCCAACATCCGTCGGAAAAAATCTGGTGGATTTTGTTGTCAGAATGTCCGAACAATGTCCGACCGTGTGTACAGGGCATAACTGTGAGGGGTTACAGTGTTGTGGCACCACCACTGCAACCCAAGGCCCAATTTTTCTGCCCCTGTTGAACAGGGGCATGTAATTACAATTTTTGATTTAATATTTCACAGCAGGGCTTGTTCATGTGCCCAACAAGAGTATCTGTGAGGGGTTACAGTGTTGTGGCACCACCACCCAAGGCCCATTTTTTCTGCCCCTGTTTAACAGGGGCATGTAATTACAATTTTTGATATAATATTTCATAGCAGGGCCCGTTCCTGCGCTCAGCAAGAGTATCTGTGAGGGCTTACACTTTTTTTTTACACTTTTTATGGCAATAACTTGCATATAAACCTTTAATATTAGCACTTTTGATTTTTCACATTCATGTCCCGTAGACTTTAAAGATGTTCGCGTGTACAAACAAATTTTTTACCTGTTGGCATGTTCTGCTGCGAACATGTTCGGCTCATCCCGAGTGATGGCCTTCTTAGCTGGAATAAAGCTTTTTTTTCAGTTGTAAAGGTTACTTATTTATGCAAAAAGGGCTATATGGGGATACATGCAGAGATCCTTGCCATATATATGCACAGTAGTGGAAATTTGTCTTACAGTATGTCTACAGCTGTAGCACAAGTCTGTTTTTTAGGCCTAGGGTACTATGCTCACATTTATTCCTTTAGGGTTGAAAATGTTTTTATTGGTAGTATAAACAGCATGACAGAAATATGATTGATACATCAAATAAAATAAGGCGTCAACGAGCAGGCCAAATGGCTATCGCCAACAGCAGTGCTTGTGCTTGAAATTTTCATAAACATCTATGAATACATATTATGTCAAACAATGAATGAACGGGGGGGAGAAAAAAAGGAAAAAGAAAGATAGGGAAAGAAAAGATTGGAAGAGAAGGAGGGGGGAAGGGGGTGAAGGAAAAGGGTCTGCTGGGAGAGCCTGGGGTGGAAAGACAATAACTTGACTATTGAGGATCATCGTCATACATTTGGAGGGAAATCATGGAAAAGACTGAGCTGAGCTCGAGGGCACAGGGAGCATGCCAGCTAGGGTATCTGAGGAGGAGAAGTGCAGCCAAACAGACCACAAAACTTTATGTTTGTCATAGGTATTATTGTCGAGCGCCAACATCTCCTCCATTCTCATGATGTCATTCATTGTGGAGACCCAGAGAGATAGTGGGGGGGTAGTGGTGGTTTTCCAAAAAAGCCGGATAAGTTGTCGGGCCGCAGACAGAAAGAAACATAGGAGACATTGTTTCTGGGAGGCTATCGATCCCAGCAACATGGAAAGAAGGGCGATCTCAGGGGTTAGCTGTAAAGGTTCCTCATATATAGCATTATATACCTGAAATACCTGTTTAAACAAGGGTGGTATCCTTTTACACTCCCACCAGACATGAAGATAGGTGCCCGTGGTTGCATTGCATCACCAGCAGGAGGACGAGGTAGATGGGAAGATTTTGTGTAGTGTAGCAGGGTCCCTGTACTATCTGGAAAGGATCTTGAAGTTCTTCTCTTGTGAGTAACAGGAGATAGAAGATTTGTGTGCAAAGTGGAACGCAGTCTGCCTATCCACTCTGGATAGGTTTTTTTCCCAGGTCTGCCGACCACATCCTGGTGTACTTGGGTATGTCATCCAGGGTGAGGACTTGGATCAAGCTATAAATGTGGAAGAGTAGATGTCTGGGCGTCTCTTGGAGGGAGCTTAAATGTTTGAATCCTGAGAGTGGACGATGTATTTGAGATGAGTGGAATAGGTGTTTTGCAAAGGAGGTCAGGTGTAGAGATGTGAGTCAATCGCGTGTCCCCTCAGGGACGATAGGGGTCCCGAGTCCTGGGTGAATGAAAGTGTGGGCCTGGGGCATGTAGTAAAAGCTTTTTAGTAAAGCTCATAATAAGGGAGTCCTGTGCCTCCCTGTAGTTTCTGGCGTGTGAGCAGTTTGTGCTTGACTCTCCATAGTCCTCTATTCCAGATAAAACAAATGGAGAGGGATCATAGGGCAGAAAATAAGGATTTAGGTATTAGTACGGGTACGGTTTGGAAGATATAATAATTTGGGTAGAGTGTCCATCTTGAGGGTGTTAATGCGACCAAACCAGGGTAGAGCCGTGCCCCCCCAGGAAGCTAAGTCTTTCAGGATATGGGAGAGGAGAAGGATGTAGTTTAGTGTAAAGAAGTTAGAAAAGTTGATGGGTATCATTATGCCCAGGTAGGAGATGCCCTTGGTCTGTAATTGAAAAGAATAATTGGAGTGAAGTGAAGACATTGTGGATGCAGGTAGTGAAACATTGAGGGCCTCTGTTTTGGAGATATTGAGCTTAAAATTACTTAACAAGCTGAAGTGCTTAAATTCAGAGAAGAGTGAGGGGAGGGTCGTATAGGGTTGCCGGGCATATATCAAGAAATCATCCACGTAAAGGGATAGTTTATGGTGTTCGGAGAGTGTGTGGATTCCTTGAATGGGGGCATTTTGGTGAATGGCACACGCCAGGTGCTCTATCACAATAACAAATAGAAGCGGAGAAAGGGGACAACCTTGACGGGTGCCATTTGATATATCAAATGCCTCTGACGACGTGCCATTCACCAAGACCGAGGCAGAGGGGTGCGAGTAAAGAGATATGATTCTGGCAATTAAGGGGGATCCGAGGCCTATTTGTTCTAGGGAGAGCCACAGAAAGCACCAGTTGACCCTGTCAAATGCCTTTTCGGCATCAAAAGACAGGAGGCATACCTGCAGGCGGTGATGTTGGATACAGGAGATGAGGTGTATTGTTTTAGTCGTGTTGTCCCAGGCTTCCCTGCCTGGGACAAAACCAACCTGGTCTCTGAATAATCCCTGCCAATAGTGGCGAAAAGCGGTTAGCGAGGACCTTTGCAAATAACTTTAGGTCTATATTTAATAAGTATATGGGGCGGTAGCTATTGCATTGTGAGGGATCCTTTCTGGCCATCAGGAGAATGGATACATTGGCTGACAAGAGGTCTCTAGAGGCAAGAGAAGTATTATCGATCGCGTTGAAGGCCCATGGTATAAATGGCATTAGTAGTGGTTCAAATGTTTTGTAGAATTGTGGGATATAGCCATCCGGGCCCGGACATTTGCCCAGTTTTAGACCTTTGATGGCACTCAAAAATTCCAGTTCTGTTAAAGGTCTGTCTAGGTCCGAGGACTCCTGGGGGTCAATTGTGGGCAAAGCAGTTTCCGTTATGTAGGCCTGCATAGTGTCCTGGGAGGAGGATGTAGGGCCACCTGAAACATTCTGTGGGAGATTTTATAAATGGTAGTAGAAGTCTCTGAACAAGGAGGATATACATTTCGTTTTAAAGACCTTGGTCTGGTCTGTTTTAGTAATGAAGGGAATGGATTGGCGGGGAAGTCTAGGGTGAATAACTCATGCCAGGTGTTGAGTCCAGTAATTGGAGGAGGTCGTGACGAGTGTTTGATAGAGTGACAAAAGTGGATGGCTCCAGTGTTCATTTATGGAGGGATTCTAGATCTAAATTGGTGGTCAGAAGGCGTCAAATTTCATGCGATCTGATCTTTTTTAAATGGGAACCGTTCTGTATGAGTATGCCTTGGAACACACATTTCAGGGCTTCCCATTGAATAAGTGGGGTGGTAGTGTCAGAGGAATGGTCAGACGCAAAGTGTTGAACAGCCTTAGTAACTTCAGCAATACACACTGAATCCCGGAGTAGATTGTCCTTAAGGCGCCAAGACGCCCCCCTGCGGGATTGTGGTGGGCGGGCAAAAGACAAGTAAACAGGGGAGCGATCAGACCATAGGGCATGCCCCAGGGAGGATTGTAGGAGAGTGTCCAGGAGGGATTGGGAGATGAGGAAATAATCCAATCTGCTGTAGGAGTTGTGGGCTATGGAGAAATAGCTGTAGTCTTTTTCTGTGGGGTGGTATATGCGCCAAACATTCACTAAATGGTGGGAATGTAATAGGGATTTGATGTGAGAAAGCGAGGATGCGGTCATGGAAAACTTACCCGAGGATATGTTGGCAGATGGAGACAGAGTGACATTAAAATCACCTCCGACAATGACACAGGGACCCCAGAAGGAAGATAGTCTGGTGAGAGTGGTGGAAAGGAAGTGAGCCTGGTCACTTATTGGGAGCGTAGATATTAGCCACTGTAAAGAGAAAATTATTTAGCTTCAATTTGAAAAATACAAAGCAGCCACACTCATCAATGTAGGTATCAAGGACTTCAGGGTGGAAAGATCTATGAAATGCAATAGAGACCCCTTTGGATTTAGCTAGGGGGTTAGTTCCGTGGAACCATGTAGGGTAGTAGCAGTTACGAACTGCAGGCACTGAACCAGAGCGGAAGTGTGTCTCTTGCAGTAGTAGTATATTGGATCGCTTTTTGTGGAAGTGGTAGAGGATCTGGCTGCGCTTCTCCGGAGTGTTAAAGCCCCTGCAATTATAAGATGCTAGGTTAAGAGGTGGTGTGACTGCCATGGTGGGGAGTGTGGGTTAGGGGTGGAAGGAAGAGAATGATAAGGGTCTTTCGGGAACCAATCTCACCCAGCAGGGGGGGAGGGGGAGGGGGGGGAGGGGGAGGGAGGGGAGGGTAGGAAAATGTGGGAGAAAGATAGTTGAAAGAGAAAGCAGTGTGAAGATATAGAGAGGGAAAGAAAGTCTCAGGCCTCAGTGTCGATAGAGTAACAATAAAGTGGTTCGGGGCTTAACTGAACACTGAAGGTAGAGACCATGATTGCAGTGGGGAGGTAGAATTACATGAATAGGCCACTAGGTGGCACCAAATGGTCAAAAAGCAGATAGGTATAATAAGCATAATAAAGTACTAAAAGGAACATATCAGAACCAAGAACAGTGCCAGAAATGGGCACTGAATATGCCTGGGGGGGTGAGTGGGAGGTATTGAGGGGCCCCCGGGGTCCCGGGCTCCACAGGGCAGGATGTAGGTTGGAACAAAATGATCTGTCATGGAGAAAAATGGTTATGAACAGTAACATAAAACATATGAACAGAACAGAGGATGGCAAAACATAAATATGGTACACTCTTTCTATGTGAGTATTTGAGCAAAGTGGTCACATGCGTAAGTTAAGATCCAATATGTAAAATAAAAAGCATTAAGGAGAGGGTTCGCAGGGGAGCATACACCAGAGTACTGGAGAATTTGCAGGAAACAATCCTGCTAAACTGGGACAAATGATCGCCCAGGTAGGGTGATTTAATCATTCCGGTCCTTAACGGAAGAACATGTTGTCCACTGTAAGTGAGCCCTAACATGGGCATACATCAATAAACCTTCCGTGTGGAATAAACAGCTAACTGTAGCAAAGCACTGGAAGGTGATCAGTGAAGAAAAAACAAGGTGGATCCTGAGGAGGATGTACTCAGAGAATCTTGAGTAAATGCAAGAGAAGATACTGCCAAAAAGGACAAACGACCAGCCGGTCTATGGAGAGTTAGTCATTTGGGGTCTTTGTGTGAGGAAGATCCGGAGTGCCATTTGCGGCCTTGTTTGTGCCACTGTGGAAGGAATGGCAGGCCTGGGGTGATGGGTGTTAAAGGCCAATCAGGGATAGGACATGTGGTAAATCCAGCGTGCTAAGGAATATCGGAAGGTATCCACGGGTGCGAAAGATGGCTGTCTTGCTGTCGTGATGAGCCCACAGCTGGAAAGGGAAATGCCATTGGTATTTCAGCTGGCGAGATTGTAGTAGTTGCGTGAGGGGCTTCAGAGCTTTCAGCATGGTCAGGGTCTGACGTGAGAGGTAAGGTAGAAGCATAACGGGGGTAGTGTTGAAAAGAATAGTATCCTGTGTGCTAGCAGTATGCATGATGGCTTCTTTGATGTTATAGAAGTGCACCCTACAGAGGGTGTCACACACAAGCGCAGGGTCAGGTTTACTGGGGTCAGAGGTCCTATGGACACGGTCAAGTTCAAGGGGGCTGTCCTTAGGCAATTGCAATAACGGATTAAAAATGGCTGTCACTGCTGCATGTTATTGCGTCTGTTTCTATTTTCGATGTCGTCCTGCTGGTATGATAGGTGTTGTAGTATGACTGTGTGGGTATTGAGTATTTCTTCATGGGGCTATACGGCTGTATGGAGGCTCTATGTCCCATCCATCCTCAGATCCCAGGGAGGTGTTGGAATGGCTCCTGGAGTGCCTAGAGGAACGATCCTGGTTCCCAGGTGGTGTATGGCAGGCCTGAGAGCCAGCTATAGAGTCCAGGGCAGACTCAGAGCGGGCCTAGGATGGAGGCGACGGTGCCATCTTGGATTCCGGCCGGCACTGGGCCGCGGCTGAGGATCGGGTGAAAAAATGCCCCAAATCACCCCCTGGGCAAGATCGCCCTGTCCCCTTTGAATCCTTGTACTTATTTTTCCCCATGGAGTCTGTTCAGGTGGTGTTCTGCGGTGTAGAGCCACGGGATCTGGGAGCTGAGACACAGCACGTCCTACAGCTCCATCCGGCAAGCCACGCCCCCATTTATTGCCTTTAGTGAAATAACCATTGCTGTGCTATTCATATTATTATGCATCGACTGTTGCACTAGGCCTGCATGCAACTTATTTACTTGCTCTCATGTTCAGATTTGGTGTGTAAGCTATATTTCTTTTTGTGTCCCAGTTGATATTCATCCTGACACTTTTTTTAGCTTCCGCTTAGTATCAGAAGTTATCACTGGTTAACCTGTTTGCTGGATTATGGGTAAGTATAGCTCAAACCTCTCGTATTATTGTCAGGACCTCTGAGTCTGTGTCACTGAAATTTTGTCTCCACTTTAAGGCATATTTTACTTCAGGTATTAATTTCCAGGTGGGTCGATATATTATTATGTATAAATCTTGTGCTTAACCAAAAAACAAATAACCAATTTGAATGTGCATATGAAGGTGCTGCAACTTAAAAAAGTCTAAATACTCAACTTAAATACATATATAACAAATAAGTGCAAAAAGAAAAGTCCACACTTAAAGATATCATTATAATCTCATAGTACAAAAAAGTGTCCAAAAGAGTGCTCTTTGTGTGAGTTCATACACATTTGTGCTTAAAGCGATGCTCTCTCCAACACACAGGGAATTATGCGCCTCTTGTCCATGTTATAAATTATGCGCCTCTTAGCAGAAGTATGGATCCCAGATGATAGGGATCTTACACGCTTGCTATTATTTAAATCAGCTGCGATGTTCCATTCCTGAGACTTCGGTAAGAAAGATCCCTCCTGGTAGGATATTAACATTGCCTGGATACGAATATCTCATAGTAGACATGTGCAATTCGTTTAGCTCCGAATTCATTTTTTAACGAATTTTAGACAAATTTGTTAATTCGGAAATATCCGAATTTCCGAATTTTCGATTTTCTGAATATTCAGAAATTCGAAAATTCAAAAATTTGAAATTTCAGAAATTCGGAAATTCGAAATTCGAAAATCCGAAATTTGGAAATCCAAAAACAAGAATGAAAATCCAAAAATTCAAAAGAACAAAAATCTGAAAATAAGAACGAAAATCTGAAAATAACTTAACTATTACTGGCTATTAAATTATAGGTATTGGAATTTCTTTTCAAATCTGGCTGTTAGTTAACGTAACGAATACGAATTTATCCAAAGTTAAAAATTATCCATAACGAATGCTGTATCTAAACAAATGGAACCTATGAATTAATAATAATAAATAACAATAATAATAAAAATGCATTTGTATTATTATTTATTATTATTTTGTTCCATTCCATTTGTTTAGATACATTCTTTATTTCGGTAATTCATAACTTCAGATACATTTGTATTCGTTACATTCACTAACAGCCAAATTTGAAAGGAAGTTCCAATACCTATAATTTAATAGTTAGTTGCTATTAATTAGTTACTATTTAAAATGTTTTAATTTTCGAATTTTCGGCCTTTAAAATTTTCAGATTTTCCTTTCTTGTTTTCGGATTTTCGAATCTCCTAATTTTCGAATTTACGAATGTTCTAATTCACGGATTTCCAAATTTTCAAATTTCCGAATTTTCTAATTTAAAGATTCATAAATTCCGAATTTTCGAATTTACGAGTTTTCAAATTCACAAATTCACGAACTTTCGAATTTACAAATTTTCGAATTTCCGAAAAAAAACAAAAAACGAATTGAACGAAAACAAGCACATTTTTCGGCAGTGCACATATCTATCTCATATACTCCCAGCTCCACTGATCATCCTGCACTCGGCTCTGCTCTGCCATCCTCTCTAGGATCCCCCAGCCTCGGAAAAATAACTTTTCTTTTTGCTGAGCTTTTTAGCACTGTCATATTCTAATAGATTGCACACTTATTTATTATATATGGTTATCTTATTGGCTACCTCACAATTCTTGCCTCTGCAATTTATGTGTATCAGTGTATTTACATACATTACACTGTAATTATTTTCTATAAAATTGATATTTCATCTATTCATATTGTTATGGGTATACTGTATATCAATCCCTGAGCCAGGTCAATCCAACATCCAATGCTTGTGGCATATACGTTTTATGGTATTTCCAGTCATTTAGCATGTGTGAGTTTAGGTGGAGTCTTTTTTAGACTGGAACTTATTATGTAGCGGACATGTGTTATACCTATGCACCATATTTTATCCAATGCTACAATAGAAACCTCTTACATGACTTCCTGTATGTATATCAGGATAGTCTATGTTGTTGCAGAGGTTAAGGACATTTATATAATGTCATGTAAGTGCACTGCAGCATTTCCTCTGTATGGTGTTGAATCCAGTTTCCAGTTTCAGTTTTTCCACCAACTCTTTACATGCATTGTACTTATTGAATTATGGTGATGTCAATCCTCTACTATGATGTTTACCCTCTTGCTTGGCTTCCTATGTGGATGATGTGAAAGTCTATGTTGGTGAAGAGGATTAGGGAATTTGTGTAGCTTCTTTGTCTTTTCACAACAACACATCATTTTTGCAGTGGTACAACCAGATTATAAGTGTCACATGTTGCCTATATACAGTACAGTATGCTATAATTCATGCATGTCTTTCTTTCTATGTTACTGTATAACAAATTCAATACATACCTCATGACAGTATTTCTTGTCCATCTACATCTACTATTACAGATTGCTTTTTGCACAAATGGCGTCCTTGATGACTTAAAAGAGAAGTATGGGTTTGGGGGTCTTTCCTCCATCATACTTAACTAGGTGAATGCAGTATCGGTCCGATGATGTGTCTGTCCCTCAGTTCCTCTACACTGAGAACCGATCGATTGAACATTGCCGCTGGCTCGGTTCTCACAGCTCTGAGCAGAGGGCTGCTGACTGTTAAGCAGCAGCTCTCCACTCTGCGTCTCCATGTTCACTGGAGTGCTGAGCTGTGGAGAGAAGCGGTCATCTCAGGCTTTCAGTCGGTCGTTGAGAGGCTAAGACGGTATCAGTCCAGGCATCTGGCAGATCCAGACTCCCATTGTCGGTATGACGTGGTGCCTGGACTGATTTCTATGATGTCAGCAGAGAGCGGACTTTAGTCCACATCCCTGCTAAAAACGGGTCATAGGAATGCAAAATGAATTGCATGCCTGTGACCCATATGATATGCCCAGCCAAACGAGCTTAGGCTGGACTCCTCCTTTAATACACAAAAGTACTATTTTACTCCTCCACAGCTGCGGGTGCTGGGTTGTTGAGAAAATCCAGAGGAACTTTGGCATTTCCTATTTAGTTATGTTCTTACTTCTTTTCAATTGTTGTTGATGTAAGGTGGCTTGTAATTACCACCATGTCAGAAAATTGTACTAGGTAGGCTGCTATTCCTGCACCGAGGGGAGAGCAAGGTTTATAAGTCACAAGGCTTCTTTGACAACCATATACAGTGAAGTTTGCTGTGAGTGATCACTGTGTATGCTTTTGCAGCAGACTGTTTTTTTCTTTGTGCTATTACACTGTATGGGGTGATGATATTTTTCTCCACCACAGCTCAGTGTGAAGACAGCACATTCAAGTTCTGGTGACACATATCTTTTTTTGATCTTGCACTCAAGATTTAATAACAAGGTTCTTCAATAGATATGCAGGATTGCTATATACATATCTCTTATATGCAGAATATACTCAATTATGTTAAACCTGAACCAGATTTAGGCTCAGTAAGTTCTATAATTACCCTTTCACATAAGCTGTACAGGCTACAGGGGCCAAGGCCTCATAATGGTTTTGCCTTCTTTTCTTTTTCAAGAATTTTTTTTAGATTTCTTCAAAGATTACAAGTTTACAACAGACACTGCCGATGTGGCAAGTATTTCAAAATGTTCAATCATATACAGTTAGAAAAACAGACAACTTATGGCAAGTAATCAACAATATCAGGATATTTGAGTATTGTCATATCCAAAATGAAACAGATGACACACCATGTCTATCAAACATATATAGACATCATGTTACATCTTGTGCAATTGATGTTAAATTTGTATTTCCGTAACTGAGCTTGTGTTTGGATGTTAACTGAGCTCAAGGTAATCTCATTATTCTAAAGAGATGTCCTAGAGTGTCTCCTTATGAGAAGGGGGAGGAGGAAAGTAAGGGGGGAGTACATATGTGCATATGGTTGAGGAGTACATATGTGCTGGGGCTGCAAACAAAATAACACTGGAAAGGGAGAACCCAACTCTATGAGTACTGGATATACCAATGATTATGTAAACCTATGGGGACTCAGGGGGTGTGAGGGAAGTCTCATTGTTTCTGTCTCTGGGTATTATGTTTTAGAGGACCTGGCCAGTGTCCAGCACTGGTCTGGGATTAGATTGTGATTTATCAACACGTAGCAACTCTTGGAAGTCAAACCAGCATGCCCACATGCGTGTAAATTTAAAGGGATCATCACGTGCCACACTGATCAGCTCCACTATCTCCGCTATCTGACAGATACGATGGTAGCATTCTGCATGCATTGGGGTAGTAATGGAATTCCAACGTGCAGAAATGCATCATCTGGCAGCATTAACAAGATGTAAAGCTAGTGACTTGTGATACACAGATTTTGGTAGAGAGGAATGATGTAACAAATATTGTTCTGGGGTGTAGTCAAGAGTATAAGAGGTTATTTGAGTTATGTCTGCATGTACCATAGACCAAAATGACTGTATTTTTGTGCATGACCACCATAAGTGCAGCAAGGAGCCAGGGTCAGACTCACATGTCCAACATAGGGGCGAGGCTGTAGTTGTAAATTTGTGAATGAGTAAGGGTGTCCTATACAATCCTGAAAGTAGCTTATAGCCTGCTTCCTGGGTCGTTACATTTATTGAGTCTTTGTGTTAGTGGTAAAGTATCCTGTCCCACTCCTTTTCTGTGAGGTTGAGATCATGTTGCTTTTCCCATTTGTGGCACATTTCGAGGAGCTGTCTGGGAAGAGGAGTGTGTATAGCAAGGTTAGCATATGGCTCTGTGGTGTGGATCTGGAACAAATAGCCTCAAACGGGGTATGTAAATGTGAACAATGAGGGGAAGTTCTCAGGTAACTAAAAAAGTGCCGAACATGAATGTATGTCTAAAATGCAAAAGATGATGCATGCATCTTAGCATTTAAGGCTACGTAGGAAAGAAAGTTGCCTCAGTGAAAAAAAATGTTCCGCGTTGATCTGTTAGTGAGGCCAGATATCTTTCAAAAACTGAGGTGACAGGCCTGGGGAGAAATCAGGGTTATATTGGAGAGGGTTAAGTGGATCTGGGAATGAGGAGAGGGTTTTAGAAGGATCCAGGCTTGAATATTATGGCGGAGATCAGAGATAGCTGCTGAGAATGCAGCAGAGAGACTCTCCTTAATGTCTGCTGCCACTGAAGGTAGGTCATGCAGACTAGGAGAGGTGTGCTGAGCTGGAGTATTGGTGGCTGAAGATCGCTTACCAGTGTCTCTGATCTTGGACTCTGCTGGGTTGCAGCATGGCCGGAAGCCTGTGTACTGTTCTGTGAAGACGCCCCCATGTTGGAGGGCTGTGTCTGGAATATCTCCAATATTTGGCGGCTTAATTGTGTGCCTTGTGCCCCGCGGGGATCGAAAGTGGGAGGCAGAGCCGTTCCTGGGTTTTCCCATGTCTTTGTTGGCTCAGATCGCCGTATGCGCTTGTTTGTCCCACTGGCTGCCGGAGCTCCAGGATTAGGCGGTCACTCTCTTACCTGCTCAGACCTCACCCCTTATTGTTATATACTGGGTTAGTATTAGGATCAGGTGTTACCAGAAATGTGTAGACTGCCACAGAGAATATCAAGCACAAGTAAGTGTAAAATAATAATAATCTATTTAAAAATAAGTATAATAACACAAATATAAATGCACCTCCAGTATACCAAAACTGTGTAAATCAAACCAGGTAACCAAACAATAGTGATACACAATGAATAACAGCCCAAACCAAGCTTTTACAGCAAGCAGGATAAACAAAGCATCGTTGTAACAGAGCCAGGGTCATACAAGGAAGATCAAGTAGAGGCAGCAGGGAACAAGACAGGAGAGGAGGCGGAGCAAGCAGGTAGGAAGGGATCAGGCTGCAGGGTCGGGATCAGGGTCCAGGATCAGGATGCAGGAACACAGGAATGCAGGCCAGGGGCACATGGAGACAACACCAAGGCAGTGAGGAAGAGCATGGGCAGAGTTTAAATACACTTCCTGCAACCAGCATCAGGTGATGACTGATTATATGAGATGATGTGAGCTTCTGGCTGCTGAGGGACACACGCTGGTGGACCCCCGGAACTGCAGCCTATAGATCTGGGAGCCACAGTGCCACCAGCAGATGAACCCTTTCCTGACAGTTAGTCATAAGCCATGTACATGTTCACAGGTCTCCTGTGTTTGTTTTTATCCCCTTATGTTGAGAGGTTCATATACCTGGGACTATCTGAATGTTCATGGTCAGTCCTTTGGGAAGAGAGTTCTCCAGTCTTTTCTTTTTACCTCCTTAAGCTGGTACGTTTTATTATCCTGTCATGTGCTGTCCTGGAAGACAATTAAGAAAATCCAGAGTAAAACCTACCAGTAACTTTATTTCTAGAAGTCTTCCTGGACAGTAAGATTCCCACCCTTTTTTATTATGATCATTTTTTGTTGTATGTGGTTTGCTTCAGATTAGTCCCATTGATTTTCCTTTATAGCTGACCAGTTAAGTAAAGTGAATTCCTTTGAAAGTGTTTTGGTGAATTTCCTGTCTCTGTTGCAGTAGGTGCCTATGTTTCATATTTTGTCCTGGAAGACACCTGTAAATAGAGTTACTGGTATGTCCAAATCTGGATTTTTATTTGTATTTATTTTTTAGGGATAAACTAGTTGACATGGAGGTTCCTGCTCTAGTGTGCTACCTACAGCAATGGCCACAAGTTTATATTAAATCATTTTACATGACTATTTACTAAATTTTAAATATACAAAACTAAGCTGCACTGAGATATTTAGTTGACATTGGCAGGACTCCTCATTTTGTCCCGTGGCATTGGCTCCATTAATATTATGATTTTTGCACTCTTGCTTTTTATTGTTATGAATAAGCGGGCAGACAACTTTTAATAAAGGTTAACGTGACTGAAGTGGATTGGTGCTGTAAATCCTTGTGTATATTTAACAACTATTCTTTCCAGGAAGACATTTATTAGACAAGAAAAAATTTCTTGGCATCTACAGTACAAGCTTGTATGCAGCTTACAGTAATCTGTTGAGCTAGAATGCATTTATTCTTGACATGTGAAAAAAATATTAGCACATTTTTTTTTACTATTTCCTGAATTTAAAATGAATTGTAATTACAACACAAAAAAAATACTGGAGCACCATTGTATAGCTACCAAAAAAAACGAAGCGCAATCTACAATGTGTCCTTTGTCAATAAAGTCCATATTGCAAAAATAAAGAAGTCACTTAGGGGTCTATATATAAAACATTTGTTGAATAAATGTCACAAATTCACAGATACAAAAAAGTGTGATTTAGAGGTTTCAATACATTAAACCACAATTATATATAAAAAAGTATATATTTTTATTTAGTAAAATTAAAAAAAAATAAAATCACAATGATTTTTCAATATTATGATAGATGTTTGATGCTTCCATTTATGAATAGATAGTGGTTTCAAGTATTGCCTCCAACATGTTTCACCCTAGCTGGCTTGATCAGGATCAAAAGAGCATATATTATCAAATATGTACATACATCATATTTGAAGGAACACAATTTTACACTTATCAATGTGTATTCTCACTACCAAGAAGTCACCAGATTAAGTCCAAGCCATGGTCGAATGCATCTTGCGCTGCCCCCGGGGGGACCCCAAACAATGGAGGGAGGAAAAAATTATGAAGCTACCCCTGGATAACAGTTGTACCTTGAAATTAACCCAGAGCAATATACCGTAGACCTCAGGAAGCATATAAGGAAACAGCAAGCTATTGAATTTGTGAGGGAATAAGTGATACAAAGAGTAATATTCACTCAATATATTCTCTACTATTAATTCTCCAGTGGATAATCTTTCCTATATACTCTCTAAGATAACCCCATTTGTTCACACACGTGCCTTATGCATCCCAATTTTATACCAAGTGTCACGTTGTTCAAAAAAATATATCAAAATGTCACAAACATTCATCCAGGCTGCACACATTTTCCCCATATTTTCTCTACTAATAAAAGTTTCTATGATCGTCATCTCCCTCTAGTGGCCAAAATGTGGTATATCTTCTGATTAAGGTGCTTAAGAAAAATATATTGCATTTTGGTCATTAGATGATGATTGTAGAAAGTCATTGTATTAGAGAAAATAGGGGGAAAATACATGAAGCTGTGATGAATGTTTGTGGCAACAAATGTTAAATAAATAGATTACAGTATTTGTAAACCCAAACACTATAAATGCATATTAGCTTTAGCATGTAAATGTAAATTCAAGAGTCATTATCCATATCTATAAATCTGCAGCTTTTGTAACAATAATATATGGTGATCCTGCTATTAAGATCCTTGGTTAGGAACTTTGTGTTATGTCTCCAAGTTGTTCTTCTACTGTCAGGGACTGGTGTGACCAGAAATGTGTGGACTGCAACAGAATGTACCAAACACAGGTAAAGTGTAAATAATATGATTTTTTTAAAGATAAGTGAACAACAAAGAAAACACACCTTCAATACGGTAAATAGTGTAACCCAACCAGTAAACCAACAACCAGTGAACACAAAACAAATGACAGTCTAAATCCAATATGTACAGAGCATGGGATAACCAAATCGTAATCATACCAGAGCCAGGGTCAAACACGGGAGATCAAGCAGAGGGGAGCTGGGAACAAGACAGGACAGGGGAAGGGAACCAAGAGACGGACTGAGCAGGTAGGAAGAATTTAGGCTGCAGGATCAGTGTCAGAGTCCAGGAACAGGAGACGGGATGCAGGCTTCAGGAACACAGATCAGGGGCACAAGGAGAAAAGACCAAGGCAAAGTTTAATAGCATTCACCATGTTTAAATACACCTCCTGCAATCAGCATCAGGTGATGCTTGATTGCAGGGGATGATGTCAGCTCCTGACTGCCAAGAGACACCCACTAGTGGACACCGGAACTGCAGCATAAAGATCTGCGAGCACAGTGCCAACAGCAGGTGAATGCTCTCCAGACTGTCAGCCTCTGACTGCTGAGAGATACCTGCTGGTGGACACAGGAACTGCAGCTCATAGATCTGGGAGCCACAGTGCCACCAGCAGGTGAAACCTTTCCTGACACCTACGTTGTCACATGGGCTTATGGGCTTATTAGAAGTGGTTAGTTTCAACTCACCTTATGAAAGCATGGTTCAGTGTTGTTACCATAAAGAAACCTACTCTAAGAAAGTAAGGAATGTCACCCTGCCATTGTTGGAGAGCATGCATATAGTTTCTGCAAAGAGGGTTTAGCAGCTAACAGTGAAAAAAGGTGAAAATAAATATACAGTGAAAATAAGTATTATTATTATTAGTAGTAGTAGTAAAAAACAGTAGTAGTAGTGAAAAAAAAGCCAAGATCATGACACAAGAGATGTTAGATATAATTTCAAAACAAAACAATCTAAATTAGACATTATAAGAAGTTAAAGAATGGAATATATAGTGTGGGATCACTTCAAACTCACAGGGTTTTAAAACAGCACCTGCCATGTCTAGCATTTAATAGCTTATTGTGGGCAGTGCTGATAGATTTGAAAAAGAGGTAGGCCCCCAAAACACGTCATTGTCCTGCCAACACTTACCTGTCAGAGGATTCACTCAGTACAAGCCTGCATGCTGCTGTTTGTGGACTCCACCATAAAGCACAGTCTGAAACATGTGAGGATGTTTCTTCTTGCTTTCTCCAGCCTCTCAGCACACACTGGAGCAGATTCAACTTGGAGTCATTGGCTTTACTGCACCACCAGCCATGGTGTGAGTGATTATTCTCCGACAATCATCAAGCAATGTACAAAGCATTTTCCTTGTGATGACAACATATACTGTAAGTGCAATTCATTTTGATTTTAATTTGCTATATAAAGTATTTGTGTGTGATATTATGTGCTTCCCTGTGTTTTTGATTTCCTTTTATTAAAAATCTATTGTCAGGCTTTTCACACCTACATATAAAAGTCCAATGGGTTTGAATGGAACAAATCCTGTGCTGCAGGTGCAAGGTCTCATTTATGTTTTTGGAATGTAAATAATTAGGAGTGGACAGCCTGGAACTAGATTTATACCAGATGGGCTATATATATATATATATATATATATATATATATATATATATATATATATATATATATATATATATATATATATATATATATATATATATATGTATATATATATATATATATGTATATATATATATATATATATCAGTCGGAGGAGGTACGTAAGAATATGAAGTGGGAGGTTATTGGTGACTAAAGTGGAACATTAGACAGAAAATTAAGTCCTGTTAGATCACTTCAGGCTAGCCCCTTTTGCAGGTCTAGCTATGTAAAACATTCAAGATAAGTGCCTGCATTGTTTAAAATCCAGTAAATACAAAATACAAAATATTCTGAACAAAGGCATTATATACACAGATCAAATATTACTACATATTAGTAGATTACATGCAAATAAACACGAGTGTATAGTCAAACCTGTTTGCATTTTGGATATAGTAGAATGGTTAAAGCCTTTGTCAGTTTAAATTTGCTGTTTGTGTCTCCTTTCACTTTTTATCCCACAAGTGCAACAGGAAGTGAGAGGAAAATGCTACCATCTGAAGGGAGCTCCCCTCTTAGGCAGTATTCACCATGAGAGGTTCCCCAATTGATGTTTTACCCTCTTGTTTTAATGACAAGTCTAAAATTTGTGATTTTCATCACTTTCTGGAAAACAATGGTCAATGGGGAACATAAAATCTTAGTAGAGGTTCTAAATATAAACTATTACAACTTACATTAGTTTTCATCTTTCAGTCTTTTGTCCCTATATTTTCAGATAGCAATCTTGAAAAAAAGCACACTTTCTGTCCTATGATGGCTACATTCTCTTCTCCACTGAATCCCTGGGGGTCAACAGTGTGCTAGTATGTTTACAGCTTTGGTAAATTGACTTTAAATGTGAAGCCAAAATGTTTTCCACATGCTAGCTATTAGCACATGTCAAACTAGTTTGAGAAATGATACAGTGGAGCCTGGTAATCTATTAATATTTCTTGCTGTTGATAATTTAAACACTGAAATAAATGGCATTTAAATACATGAGGATAAATCACTTGTGAAAACATTAGTAGCAGTACACATATAAACACTGATGTGAACTGAATACATTTGCTGTAGTTGGTCATTTCTGGCTGACAAGCCTACTTTTTTCATATGCAAACCAATATAGTATGTCATTCTGAATGTCTGCAAGTCATATTCGAATAATACGTAAAAAAAATATCAAAACATTAACAACAAATTACACGCATAGAATGGCATGCAAATGTATCACTGAATGTGTTTTAATTGTGTTAAATCATCTCAAATCAAATTGGTAGCATGTACGGTAAAATGCTTCTCATCAAGAATAATTTTAATAAGCATACCAGGCTCGAGTTGCTAGAACGTGGAAAAAGTTTTCATCCCATGGTTCATATCAGTGTTATTTGCAGCATTTCATTAAGTCTTTATTAATTAAACTGGTTGTAATACATGGGAAACCATTGCCTTGCAATTATATATAAAAGATTTAAGTAAAGAATATGCAACTTCATCATGAAGTGTCATTCAACAGAGATAATTATAGCATATAACAGAAGTTGAAATCACTGTTGAGCATAGGTCAGTAAGTCAATTCACTATGTTTCCATTGTCTCAAGATGCCAGGCTAGCATGGCTTCCAAGATCTAATTTAAAGAGTCATTTTTGAGGGACATTTAAAAGGCGGAAATATGGCCTTACTACAGCAAATAAAAGCAGTGTGTTTTACAGTTGTACTCTGTTCCTGCTATATTCAGCAAGATTAATTAATCTGCACCCCTACTAAGGCACTTGGACACTTATATAGATTCCATGCTACTGCACCTTCCAGATCTTTGCCTCAGTTTATTAAAAAAGATTGGAGTTGGACTCTTTGCTGGCAGTTAAAACTGAAAAGGCCCTCAGAAGGTGACATTTCTTTTACACAGTAATGAGGCTTCATCATTGTTTGCTTGCAAACAGTACCATACTTTATGTTCTGCACATACAAATTGAAATCCTCCTCTGGTGGTGTAGTCACTTTGCATATCTGAGATACTAAAAATGTTTGAACCTTTTTACTCCAAATTGCTGTCCCCTCCTCTCTTTTTTATTCCTGCATCTGAAGAGTCATGGTTTGCTAATATTTCACTTCCTTTTCTTACTTACCCGCAATGAGATAAGCTCAATGCTCTTTGTTCAGATGGAGAAACCTTAGAGGTTATAAAATCTTTACAATACACTACTGCCCCAGGACCAGATGCCTATTATAAGCATTATGCCAATATCTTGACCACTAAACAAACTATATTATTTAACTTTATCCTACAAGGTTATCACTTCTGTGATGAGATGCTTCTAGCCAATATGTCCTTAATAGCAAAACCTAAAAAAGATCACCTGTTTCGACAAAATTATAAGCCTTGATAAACAATGATCTTAAAACTTTCAGTAGAGTCCTAGAGGATAGGCTGGCTTTTGTAATCTTCAACCTCCCCTGATCAGTCAAGATTCATTCCTAATAGACTAATTATGGGTAATATGTGTTTTAGTTATGAATGTTATACAAGATGCAAACCTATGATCTAAAGAGGTCCTATTACTCAGTTTTTTCACATCTTTCCAGGTCAAGCCCATGTCATCCAAGTCATCAAGTTCTATGCCATACTCCTAAAACTAGAATTTTTACCCTGGGCCGGGGTACCCACCAGGGTTGCCCTCTTTCACCCCTACTCTTTGCACTTGCTATGGAGCTATTGGCTATTGCTATTAAGAGGTACCCTAATACTGTAGGATATTCAAATTGCTCACATAGTATTAAATTGTGCATGTACGCAAGATGCCAACCTATGCTCTAAAGAGGTCCTATTACTTAGTTTTTTCACATCTTTCCAAGTCAAGCCCATGTCATCCAAGTCATCAAGTTCTATGCCATACTCCTAACACTAGAATTTTTACCCTGGGCCGGGGTACCCACCAGGGTTGCCCTCTTTCACCCCTACTATTTGCACTTGCTATGGAGCTATTGGCTATTGCTATTAAGAGGTACCCTAATACTGTAGGATATTCAAATTGATCACATAGTATTAAATTGTGCACGTACGCAGACTTCATAAAGTTATTTCTTGTTCAGCCATTAATTTAATGGTCAGATAAATCCATCTCTTACCTGGGTAAACCTCTGACCTCCACTATCCATAGTTTTCTTCACTATAGGTATAGGTATAAATATATACCTATTTTAACAAAAAACAAAATATACTCAAATTATGGAAATCCTATCTCAATTCATTCTTGGTTAGAGTGACAGCCATAAAAATGAGTATACTCCGAAAGATGTCATGCCTATTTAGAACTTTACCTATCATGATCCCAAAATGATTTTTAGATTGCCTTCAAAGGGAGGTTAATACATTTATTTGGTTGGATAATATGTCCCAGATTTTCTAAACAAACTTTTTAATGCTCCCAAACTGTAGATTGTGTTGGTGTTCCTGGGAATGGTTATATAACCTAGCAGCTAGATTTACACAGCTGGCTCAATGGAATATAGTCAATTCCAGAGTCCTCTGGATTAAATTTGAGGCAAGTTCCATTCTTCCTTATTATCTTCCAGGCTTGCACCAGTCTTCTTCAATCTTTCATATCGTTATACCTTTCAATCTCTCAAGCCTTAATGCCTTGATAGCTCAATAATTCTTTATCTGGAACCTCTATAAACACAGATATTGTATAGGCCCCTTGGCCTCTCCCTTGACTTCTTTTTTAGGAGATCCTAATATTTTTTCTGCCTTTCCTTATTCTGGCATCTTCTTTTAGTGGAAGGTGAATAAGCTACTCTTTCTGCTCTTCAAGATAATGCCTCATATGTTACATATGCCTGCATTTAAAACCTTATTCAAACCCCTGATGGGTTTTACTTCCTTTTTTGTTCTCTGCAAAGTAAAAACATAATGTGCTAGTATGCATTATATGACACTTACCTGCAAACGAAGCCTGCGCTGTCCCTACTGGAGCCCGCATCCATCTTCACCCCTTTTCCTTCTGGGGCCGCTGACTCCGGCTCTGTGACTGGCTGGAGTTTCGTAACATTACTCCCACGTATGCACGCGGGAGCCACCAGTCACAGCACTTGCTAGTGAAGAAACTGCACGGAGGGCCATTTCTTCATAGCACATGTGCTGATGACATCATCGGCACAGTACAAAGTAAATATTTCCTAAACAACACACATTTAGGAGATATTTACTGTACCTATAGGTAAGCCTTATTATATGCTTGCCTATAGGTACAACATGAAAATGAAGGTTTGCAACCTTTTTAAGGAGATTCCTCATCAAGAAAGGATTTAATATATTAAAAACTGACACTTTTTGCTTCCGACTACTCCCTACCTTCTACCAGTAAGCTTACTACATATGAAAAAGATACATCAAGCTTCCCTTGGGGTAAGGGATTGATTTCCACTGTTTATGGCCTTCTGACAGATTACCCAGCACTAGACAAATTACTGTACATGTTGAAGAGGAAAAGGGACTGTGAGAAGCAATACTCTTCACAAGAGTTGAATACTATGTTTTGTAACCTTCGTAAATGTACTATCTGTCAGAGAAACAGTTCTTTAAAGTGTAACTTTTGTTTGCAAGGATTTTAAAAAACTTTGTTGCAGATTCCTACCTTTTGTTATTCTGAAGAAATCCCTGTGTGTTTGTCTGTGCCTATGTTCTGAGAGAGTCTAATGCGGCGTACAAACGAGCGGATTTTCTGGCAGACTAGGTCCGACGGTCCTCCCGACGCACTTCCGGTGGACTTCCGGTGGACTTCCGAATGAACGGACTTGCCCACACACTGACTAAAGTCCGTTCATTTTGAACGTGATGAGGTACAGTACGACGGGACTAGAAAAGGAAGTCAATCTTGCTGCTTTTATCGATGAGATTGACACCTTGCGAGCCCGGTCGCACAGCATACCAGGCCCTTAGGTCTGGTATGGATTTTAAGGGGAACCCCCTATGCCGAAAAAGACGGCATGGGAGTCCCCCCAAAATCAATACCAGACCCTTATCCGAGCACACAGCCCGGCCGGTCAGGAAAGGGGGTGGGGAAGAGTGAGCCCCCCCTCCTGAACTGTACCAGGCCTCATGCCCTTAACATGGGGTGGTGGGTGCTTTGGGGAAGGGGGTGCCCTGTGGCCCCCCCACCCCAAGCACCTTGTCCCCATGTTGATGAGGACAAGGGCCTGAGCAGTGCACAGTGACATATATAGGCATGGGGCGTGGTCACCAGGTGATGTCACCCGGTGACCACACCCCTTATGTCACATTCCCGGGGCATGCTGGGACTGTATGGATTCTGAGGGGACCCCTACGCCATTTTTTTTGGCGTAGGGAGTTCCCCTTAAAATCCAGACCAGATGACATTGTCACCTCTTTATCACGCTCGCTGCAATAGAAAAATATGTTTTTCCTATTGCAGTGAGCGCAAGATTATACCCTGTCGCCGAGAAACATTCACGCGGGCAGGTGCTGTAGTTTCCCTTGCATCGTATTTGGTCTGTGGGACCAGCATACAGATGAATGGGCTTCCCAATAGGAATTGGTTCTGGCGGAGTTCCGATGGAAGGATTTGAAGGATGTTTCAAATCTAAAGTCTGATGAAGCCCATACACGGTTGGATTGTCCGCTGGATTTGGTCCGTCGGACCAGTCCGGTGGAAAAGTCCGCTCATGTGAACGCTGCATTATGGGAGTGGCTTCAAAATTATCAAACAGCTGCTGCACCTGCAAAGTTCTAACAAGGAAAGTTGCAGGGTCTGCATCCCTTCACATGTCATTTTCTATTGGGAGTATTTCACCAAAAATGACATTGCTGTTGCAGGGGATGCCTGAAATCTGACATGTATCTTAGTTGAGACTTCTGGGAAAATCAGTAAGCTAATCACACAAGCAGGACATGACATATCTTGGGGGCGTTCTGTACACATTCTGTGTACAGAACCTATCCAGGTAGCCATATTGCATTGCATATTACAGAAAATTACAGCAATGCAGATTGAAAAGGAAAGGTTATTTTTAGTAACATTGAATTACAACATGACTTGTGTCACAACTGTATATGCTATATTATTTTTTTATTTGCTATTTTTTTTTCCTCATGAAAGTGGAGTTACCCTTTGACCGCTTAGCGGCCACCCCATGTATTTACTGTGGCAGGGTGGTCCCTCTTTGCTAGGTCACATGCCTATTTTTGTATAGTTACTTTTTCGTTCAGGAATTCATGAGGGGCTCTCAGCAGTGGCATAATGGTGAATGGCAAATCAACATCTACTACATTAGAAAATATATACATCTAAAGGAATGGACCAGTTTAGAATATCAACATTCGCTTGAAAATGGAAAAAAAAATTGAATACTGTAAATGAACACCTTCACTTTAGAATGTGCTACGTTACATTAGAAACCTAAAAAGTTTCATCTTTAATCTTGAAAACAATTAACCTGAATGATTGCTGTAGAAAGGTCAAGTCTGCAGAGAATTTTTTAATGTTGTTTTTATAAATAATCCCCAATGTGTCTTGTTTACTATAGTGGTTTAAATAATCTTTGATACTGTTATGTACTTAGGAGACATTTTTTGACCCTGTTAAAAAAACAAATAAGCAAGACATAATGCAAAATGTCCTCTGTACAATATCTTTCCCAGTGACAGGAGTCTAAGAGGCAGCTGATGTTCTACCAGAGACCCCCTCATGGGAGCTTGACCTTAGCAAATAGCTACCCTCAGCTCACTAAACAGGTACTTGACATGGGGGAGGGCTGGTGCCAGGTAATGGAGACTTGGAGTGTGATAGAGGCACAGTAAACTAGACAGCTGAAGGCAGAGATGGCTCAGAAGAGACTATGGATGCTGCAGAGACTGTGTTGTGGCTGAGATGCAGTACAGTCAGAAAGGCTGAGACTGTGGGTGCTATGAAGGCTGCAGGACATCTGAGAAACAATGGAGGCTGTGGGTGCACCACAAACTGACACAAAAGGTACAGAGGAGACTTTGGCTGATAGTTCTGTGATGGTTGAGCTATGGTTGAAGTGAAAACTAGGCTGTGGGTGCAGCTGAGACATGGCTGGGATGCAGCAGAAACTTTGGATGTGAGTGCAGCAGAATGGGCTGCAGGTACAGCAAAGACTAGGCTGGGGAGCAATGAGTGAATCAATGGCTGGTCTGTGGGTGAAATGGAAACCAGGCTGTGGTGTGTTACTAAGATAATATGCACAACAACTCTGGTAGCTCAGGGAGTGAATTTACACTATGCTCAAAAGGTGACAGTGCATCTCATTCAACGTTAAAGTGTTTGTTACTCCAACAATTCATATTACTCATATGTGCCTGTCGTACCATGTACTTGTATGAGAAAGTATTATGTTCTGTTTGTATCTTTATGTGATCCTGCTAGTTCTTCTGCTTTTCTATTAAAAACTTACCATACTAAGCAGAAGAGCACACAATGGTCAGTTCTCTAGCTGTGCTGGGAACTCAGAGTACTCTCCTCCAATGATGAGACTTGTCCTGACATGCCTCAGCTGCACAGACATTCACTGGTACACTCAATGTGCTGCTGCTTCTCCTCCCCCAGCTCTTATGCAGCTGAGAACATAGGGAATGTGATCATTTATAAAAAAAAAATGTTTTGCTTTTCATTTCTATATTAAATTGAATGGATTGTTTTACAAGGTGATCATTTACAATCATTTTAAATATAAGAATCAGTCACATAAAGCAGCCAAGACTCTATGGGTAAAAGTGGCCACTTTACCCTTGTTTATGGGAAATAAACACCAGAGACACCAGTGCTAGAAGATGAAAGGTAAGTAACAATTAGGGATGAGTTTCGAGTTTGAGTCAAACTCATGTTCGACTCGAACATCGGCTGTTTGCAAGTTCGCCGAACAGCGAACAATTTGAGGAGTTCGCGGCAAATTTGAATGCCACGGAACACCCTTTAAAAGTCTATGGGAGAAATCAAAAGTGCTAATTTTAAAGGCTTATATGCAAGTTATTGTCATAAAAAGTGTTTGGGGACCTGGGTCCTGCCCCAGGGGACATGGATCAATGCAAAAAAAAGTTTTAAAAACGGCCGTTTTTTTCAGGAGCAGTGATTTTAATAATGCTTAAAGTGAAACAATAAAAGTGTAATATCCCTTTAAATTTCATAGCTGGGGGGTGTTTATAGTATGCCTGTAAAGGGGCTCATGTTTCCCGTGTTTAGAACAGTCTGACAGCAAAATGACATTTCAAAGGAAAAAAGTCATTTAAAACTACTCGCGGCTATTGCATTGCCGGTCCGTAAAATACACATAAAAGTTCATTGATAAAAACGGCATGGGAATTCCCCACAGGGGCACCCCGAACCAAAATTTAAAAAAAAATGACGTGGGGGTCCCCCTAAATTCCATACCAGGCCCTTGAGGTCTGGTATGGATTTTAAGGGGAACCCCGCGCCAAAATTTAAAAAAAAAAAGGGCGTGGGGTCCCCCCAAGAATAAATACCAGACCCTTATCTGAGCACACAATCTGGCAGGCTGCAGGAAAAGAGGGGGGACGAGAGAGCGCCCCCCCTCCTGAACTGTACCAGGCCACATGCCCTCAACATTGGGAGGGTGCTTTGGGGTAGCCCCCCAATACACCTTGTCCCCATGTTGATGAGGACAAGGGCCTCATCCCCACAACCCTGGCCGGTGGTTGTGGGGGTCTGTGGGCAGGGGGCTTATCGGAATCTGGAAGCCCCCTTTAACAAGGGGACCCCCAGATCCCGGCCCCCCTGTGTGAAATGGTAAGGGGGTACAAAAGTACCCCTACCATTTCACTAAAAAACTGTCAAAAATGTTAAAAATGACAAGAGACAGTTTTTGACAATTCCTTTATTTAAATGCTTCTTCTTTCTTCTTTCTTCTATCTTCCTTCATCTTCTTCTTCTTCTTCTTCTGGTTCTTCTGGCTCTTCTGGTTCTTCCTCCGGTGTTCTCGTCCAGCAGCTCCTCCGCGGCGTCTTCTATCTTCTTCTCCTCAGGCCGCTCCGCACCCATGGCACCCGCTCTTCTCTCCATCTTCTTCTCTTCTTCATCTTCTTCTCTTCTTCATCTTCTTCTCCGGGCCGCTCCGCACCCATGCTGGCATGGAGGGAGGCTCCCACTGTGTGACGCTTCTCCTCTTCTGACAGTTCTTAAATAATGGGGGGTGGGGCCACCCAGTGACCCCGCCCTCCTCTGACGCACAGGACATGACGGGACTTCCCTGTGGCATTCCCCGTGATGTCACAGGAAGTCCTGCCAATTCACCGTGGGTCAGAGGGGGGAAGGGTCACCGGGTGGCCCCGCCCCCTGTTATTTAAGAACCGTCAGAAGAGGAGACGCGTCACTCAGTGGGAGCCTCCCACCATGCCAGCATGGATGCGGAGCGGCCTGGAGAAGAAGATGAAGAAGAGAAGAAGAGAAGAAGAGAAGAAGATGAAGAAGAGAAGAAGATGAAGAGAAGAGCGGGAGCCTCCCCCCATGCCATGGGTGTGGAGCGGCCCGAGGAGAAGAAGATAGAAGACGTTGCAGAGGAGATGCTGCATGAGAACACCGGAGGAAGAACCAGAAGAGCCAGAAGAACCAGAAGAAGAAGAAGAAGATGAAGGAAGATAGAAGAAAGAAGAGGCATTTAAATAAAGGAATTGTCAAAAACTGTCTCTTGTCATTTTTAACATTTTTGACAGTTTTTTAGTAAAATGGTAGGGGTACTTTTGTACCCCCTTACCATTTCACACAGGGGGGGGTGGGATCTGGGGGTCCCCTTGTTAAAGGGGGCTTCTAGATTCCGATAGTAGTTGACCAACAGTATACTGTATATTCTAATATCCTAGTAGGGACTGGGTTCCTGAACTCATTTTACTAATTATGAAATTATATTTTGTAAAAGCCCTGCTTTATTGAGAATTTAAGGCAATCATATCTTACATACGTTTGGCTCATAACATTCAAGTTAAAAAATGTGACTGCAAAACACAGTAATAGTTCCAAAAAGATACATTTAAGTTCAATATATAAAAGACCTGAACATATAAATGGCAAATTATTAATTTGGCATGCATATGGAAAAACAAATCTTAAAAAATATCAAGGCTTAGGGTTAGTTATCTGAGAGTAACAATGATAAAGTACAAACAGTAAAAAGGACTGAAATTGAAATGGAAACACTGGTACAAAAAGAAAAATAAAGGAAAAAAGGTAAAAAAAAATATAGATGCTAGTAAGTTGAGTCAAGCAGATATTAAGGTTACAATTAGGATTGAGTCAAACACCCCACTGTTCGGTTTGCAGCAGAACATGCGAACAGGCAAAAAATTTGTTCGAACATGCGAACACTGTTAAAGTCAATGGGACACGAACATGAATAATCAAAAGTGCTAATTTTAAAGGTTTATATGTAAGTTATTGTCATAAAAAGTGTTTGGGGACCCGGGTATCAATGCAAAAAAAAGTTTTAAAAATGGCTGTTTGGAGTGCGCATGCGCGGCGCTCTGTGATGGCTGACTGAACACAGAGCTCCGCACCGCTCCGTCCATTAGGCACACCCTGCAGCGCTTTTATCAGCCCCCACACCACCAGACCGGGACCGGAGGGGACCGCGATCACATGGCCACGAGTGGATGCCGGTGGGAGCGACAAGGAGAGGACTCACAGTCCGATTTCAAGCGCTCACAGTGGCAGACGAAATTTCCAAGATGGCGGCGGAACGGCCGCCTCACGAGACTCTCACAGGGAGCTCAGGCTCTCATACATGGTGGGATGCTTTACATGAGGAGGTATGTGGAGTAGCCCCCTCACCCACAACCAGCGAAGGTACTCTGTCACCGGCCACCACAGTATCCCTCCTGGACCAGACCCTGGATGGGATGCACAAGCTACTGTCCCCCTCAGGCGCCCATCACCCCAGGCCTAATGTCTCATATCAGGAGACAGACCCTCCTGCCTCACAGCCCCAGGACATTACCTTCATATTCTCTAAATTTGCAGAAATGCTGGATAGGGGCCTTGCTCAGACTGCTTCCAGAATTACCTCTGACATTAAGGCGGACCTCCAACTCCTAGGCTCCCGCATTGAAAACATTGAAAAGAAAGTTGATGCTACGATCGATCGAGTTTATCAAAACACTGATCGCTTTCAAGATCTGCATGACCAATTTGAGGGCGCCATGCAAAAATAGATGACCTGGAGAACAGATCCAGAAGACTAAATTTTAGGATCAGGGGTCTGCCTGAGTCCGTCACGGACGTCCCGGATGCAGTCCATTCCCTAATTAAACATCTTATCCCTGACATCCGAACACACAGGTTGGAGCTCGATCGTGCGCATAGGGCTCTGGGACCTCCCCGCCAGGATGGCCTGCCACGCGACATTGTGGTCAAACCACACTACTACAGTGTCAAGGAGGAAATCATGAGGAGAGCCCGTACCACCCCACAGATCCAGCTGATGAAACACCAGATACAAATCTACGCGGATATCTCACCCTTCACTATCCAGAAAAGGCGGGCGCTCAAACCCCTCCTGACGGTTCTTACACAAAGGAATATCAAGTATTGGTGGCTCTTCCCCTTCAGCCTAAAATTTGATTTCAACGGCAAGCCTTTTCGATTCTCCTCATTCCAAGAAGGTGAACAACTACTGCAAAAATTGGGACTTCTTCCGAAGGATCCGCCTTCCCCTATGCAGACCGCATCCTCCGGCATGACCAAACGTCCACCTCCGTCTAGCCCATTGTCCTCTCTCTGGGTGACACCCAAAAACAAGAAGGCCAAGGAAGGCCTCCCCCCATGATCGTGAAGGAATCCCTACCTTCCACCACACACTTCCTACTTTTGTTCTGGTCGGAATCCTCCTTGACCCATGGCATTTATGCCCAACTGACTCTTCTCCTCATTTGTCTGAAAAAATTTTTTTTTTTTTCCTCAGAACCTGCACGAACTTCCAACTAGACTTTAGGTTCTTTCTGCTCCAAGTGCAGGTCTGAACAACCAGACACGCCTCTAATGACGCTGCCAGAGGGAACTATCATTGCCCCTCTCCCAAAAGTTAGGCTGGGGTCTGGTCGGCCCAATAGGCTCCTTTCTTCTCCTTCCCCCTCCTCCTTCCCTCCCCCCCCAATCTCCTGACCCAGATATCCTTAGCTAGCGCTCTTGATATTCCCCCCATTCTCCTCTCATCCCCTATTATACCCCTAGTCTCGGTCATTCACTTTTTTTTATTCTATAAGGGACTTTTTTCTTTTTTTTTTCTTTTTTCTTCTGATATATATATTCATATATGTATGTTTATATTCTATTTCTGGTTTATTTGGAGATATTAGTTTAGGGTGCTCCCGCACTCGGAGTGGTTAACCATAGTGGTCTTGCTACTCCTGGTTCGGGACTCCCCTCCGCATTGTGGGGTCAACGTGTTTGTTTCTCTGAGAGGGGTGGTATTGTTCTCACCTCTATCTCGGAGCTCACTTCTTATTTTTCGAACTGTCTTCTTCTTCTTTCCTCTCTTCCTCACCTCTCGACTTTTTCTTGCAGCGACGGATGTGGTCTCGCTCCTTCACAATAAGCAACTTGAAGTCCTAGTGTTTTCTCCTGAGGCATGCATATTGAGACCGGCCACTACATCAAAGGTAAGTGCTCGGGGATCGCCCGCTTCCTCACTTAAAGCGGGGGTCCACCTATCTATCGTTTTTGTTTTTTTTAGTTCATTCACAAACTTTTCTTCTCAGCATTACATACTCACATATTGTGTGTAATATGTCTGCCTGTGTCAGATTTCGTCGGAAAGAATAACTTATATTATTCACTGCAGGCGGTTTCCATCTTCATTGTGGGCATTTGAAGCCCACAAGCATTTATTTCCTGGATGCGGTGAATGCTGTGCTCACAGCATTCACCGCTCGTTCCTGCACATGCTCAGTGGCATCCTGGGAAGCCTGAGACTAGCTCCCAAGAGACTGTGTGGAGTCTGGGAGAGGCTAGAAACACGCCTACTCCCACAAGAGGAGAACCAGAAAGTGCAAAGAAGAATAGAAAAATAAAAGGTAATTACGGCGATTTAAATTTTTTTAAACGGCATGTCAGCATCTAGGCAAGGAATAGAATACATACAGATATTGTTCAAAATTTGGGTGGAACCCCGCTTTAAGCTGCTCCATGGCTGACCACTCCTCACATAGACCTGCTCTACGCATTGCCACCCACAATGTTCAGGGACTCAATTCCCCTATGAAACGTAGGAAAATATTCCAACATTATCACGCACAAAAAATAGATATACTATTTTTACAGGAAACACATTTCCCTAAATCATATTCCCCTTCATTCATTCATGCCAAATTCCCCAGATTTTATTTAGCCAACTCTGACAATAAAACCAAGGGCGTAGGCCTGTTCTTCTCTTGCAGAACTCAATTCTCCCTGGTCTCTGAATTCAAGGACCCGGAGGGTAGATTTTTGTTGGTAAAGGTACGCATTGACGAACAACTTTACACCCTTATTTTATATTATGCGCCAAACCGGGGACAGGCAAAGTTCTTTAAGTCCCTTTTCCAAACCCTCTCCCCTTTAACTGAAGGCCTAGTCATATTTGGGGGAGACTCCAACATAGCATTTGACGCGGGAATTGACAAGTCACGCCCCCCAGGCAAAAACAGGATACGTCCCACCAGGCAGAGTCTGAATGTGAGACAAAGACAATTCCATAGCTCAACTCATCAAGGCCTCGTCAAGGCACCCTGTATTACTTGCAGTCCTAACACTACTAAATTTATAAGTGTCTCCACAGTGGAAGCACATGCATTGAATGGATAGGTGTGAGACAGGTGAGCCTGGAGGCAACCCAAGCCCCCTTAAAGGGGCAGGAGCACACTGGACACCCAGCAAGAGCACAATGGCAGCAAAGGTGTCCAGTGTGTCCCCGACCCAAATTTACGAACAGTAACAAAACACTGGCCACCGCCCACACCCATAAGGCCAGTTATGGGTGTGGGCAGTGGCCAGTGTTTTGTTAGAGTCTGAATGTGGCCAGACAGATTTTCCATCATGGCTTGGTGGATGTCTGGCGGGAAATGAACCCGAAGGCACGGGATTACACGCACTACTCCAACCAGCATCAATCTTTTTCTAGAACAGATCACTTTTTTATTCTTCAACAACATGTTCCACTGATACAAAGGTCAGATATTAAGGACTCTGCCTGGTCGGACCATTCCCTTCTCCTAATGACTCTGAATGGAGGTCCGCCTCAACGCTCAGGATTCCACTGGAGATTAAACACCTCCATCCTTAGCAATCCCACTCACATGTGTGAAATTGAAAAACACATTCAGGAATACTTCCGTCTGAATGACGTGGACAGCATCTCCCCTTCCACCCTGTGGGCGGCCCACAAGGCAGCAATCAGGGGTAGCTTAATCCAGATCTCGTCTAGAATTCGCAAAGCTCGCAAATTGGAAATTGATAGGCTGGAAGGGGAGTTTGCTTCTCTCAGCTTATTGCACAAATCCAAACCCTCATCGGACTCCGCAAATAGGCTGGAATCATCCCGCACGGCCCTGAACCTGGCTCTCACTGCTATAGCAGAAAAAAACCTCAGATGGGAGGGGGGGTAGGTTTTACTACCAAACTGACAAACTTGGTTCTAGATTAGCCAGACGGTTGACCCCTACAATTAGAACACATGCGCTCCCTAAAATAAAATTAAGTAACGGTTCCCTCACACAGAATCCCAAAAAAATTATGGAAGCCTTTCATGACTTTTATTGCTCTCTATATAGCAAGGTAGAGAAGGAACCCTCCCCAGACATTATAGACTCTTTTCTGGAATCAGTACAGATCCCACGGATCACGACACAGCATAGGGATGAATTAGAGGCTCCGATCTCAATAGAAGAGGTAGCACGGGTCATTAAAAACCTCAAAAATAATTCTGCTCCGGGCCCAGATGGCTTCTCGGTTCCATATTATAAGCACTTCTCCCCATTACTCTCCCCATACTTGGCTCACTTTTTTAATCAGCTTCGATCTGTTTCGCCCCTTGACAAGGCTTCTAATTCAGCGTTCATAACAGTGATTCCTAAGCCAGGAAAGGACCCCAGTTGCATCTCCAATTATAGGCCTATATCATTACTTAATAATGATCTTAAAATCCTAACAAAAATTATTGCGGACAGAATTTCCAACTTCATTGGCCTTTATATACATAGGGATCAAGTGGGCTTTATTCCCGGGCGACAGGGGCCGGATCAGATCAGGAGGGCAATCGACATTGTTTCCTTGTTGGGATCGGGTTGGGACGGGGGCCCCCAACAAAAGGGTTTCCTGCTCTCACTTGATCTCATGAAGGCGTTCGATTCCATCCCCTGGTCCTTTCTGGTCCCTACCCTGCAAAAATGGGGATTTGGTGAAACCTTTATGAACATTATCAGTGCACTCTATTCTTCCCCGGAAGCAAAAATTAAAATGCAGGGATACCACTCGAATTCCTTCCAGATTCTCCGCGGCACGAGACAGGGATATCCCTTATCTCCTTTAATTTTTGCCTTGATCATCGAGACCCTGGCCATTTCCATCAGAAACAACCCTAACATACAAGGGGTACAATGCGGACCTCATGCGCACAAATGCGCATTGTTCGCTGACGACATCTTGCTTTTTATATCTTCACCGCTTACCTCCCTTCCTTCTTTATGCAGGGTTCTGGATGATTTTGGCAAAGTATCGGGACTTACGGTCAATTATTCCAAATCTCTAGCTCTCAATATTAACCTAGCAGACCAGTTGGTTTCTCAGCTTAAAAACAACTTTAGGTTCGGATGGACAGAGACAGCGCTTCCCTATTTAGGGATTAACTTGACCGCGACCGTAGACAAACTCTACTCAGCCAACTTTCCTGCGATTTTTCGTAAACTGGAGGATGATTTATCCACATGGGACAAACTGGGCCTTTCCTGGCTAGGCAGGGTGAATTCAGTGAAAATGACCCTTCTACCCCGCCTCCTGTATCTCTTCAGATCTTTACCTATCCCCATCCCTAAGATCCGTCTACGGAATTTCCAATCGAAAATCATGAAGTTTGTATGGGGATCCAAGGGGCATAGAATTGCCAAAGGGACTCTCTTCCGCTGTAGAGATCAAGGAGGGGTGGGTGTGCCAAATATACTCTGGTACTATCAAGCAGCACAACTATCTCAATTATCCACTATATATTCTAAAATTGCTCACCCTGATTGGGTTCGTATGGAAAGACAAGCTATTCCTCACTACACTCTAGATTACATACTTTGGTGCGCTACTAAGACCAGACCGGCCATACTTGCACCCACACTTTCTCACTCCTTGACACTATGGGACTCCCTTAGACTCAACTCACACTTGATCTCCCATTGGTGCCCCTTATCCCACATCTTCAGAAATCCCCTTTTCCCGCCTGGTCAAGACATTAAAGCCTTTCAATGGTGGTTAGAAAAGGGGCTTTATAGGATTGGCCACTTTGTTCACCCGACAGGCCCCCTCACCTTTTCTTACTGCACCAGTAAACTTGACATGCCAGGTTCGGAACGGTTCAGACTCCAACAGATATCCCACTTTATCAGATCTCTTGGACGCTCCGTTCACAAACCTTTGACCATTACGGATTATGAACTGTGGTGTGGTCAGGCCATGGAGCAGAGGGGGGAATAACGGTGATTTATCGAGCGCTTGCTAGGGCTGATTCTAAAACACTATTCATGAGGGAATGGGAGACTTATCTACAACAACAATGGAAACTGTCTGAGTGGCACAGAGCTTCCATCACTGCTTCTAAAGGCATTCTTAATATTGCGCTTGTTGAGGCGTACTTAAAAGTTCTAATAAGGTGGTATATGGTCCCTTTGCGGATAGCTAAGATCTTCCCAAACGCATCCCCCTTATGCTTCCGTAACTGCGGGCATATTGGCTCCATGCTTCATATCTGGTGGGAATGCCCCAAAATAAGGGATCTATGGAACAAAATATTCTGGATTATCAGGAAAATAACTAATTTATCTATTCCAAAAACACCACACTACGCACTATTGAACTTTCCCATCCCGGAGGTACTGAAATTGGCCCACAATCTTATCAGGTTCATCCTTATTGGATCTAAATTGACAATAGCCCGAGCGTGGAAACAGCCCACAGTCTCACTTCTGTTAGTTAAACGAAAAATATCCTGGATTATGGCTCAGAAGAAAACAGTAAGCATCCTCCTGGACACGGTAGACAGAACCGAGGCAGTATTGGAACCTTGGGCCAAATACGTATCCAGGCCACTAATCCATTCATCTATACCTGCTTGAGTGTGGAGGAGCGAATACCACACCATCGCTTCTCGCTCTATCTACACATCATTTTCCTATCCTCTTTTTCCTCTCTATACTCTTTTCTGTTTTCGCTATCCCTTTATTATCTTGGTTTGTTTATTAGGTACAGCTTGGTTTAATATGAAGTTACTAATTTCCAATTCAGCATTGCCATATGCAAAGATATCTAGAGGTACCCATAGGTACTTCTACAGGCTCTCATTACAGATCCTCTGACAGCATGGAGTGGTATAAGGAATACGTTTAGGGCTATCAGGGCGAGGTGACACTCCTCGGACTCCAACACAGTTAGTACCCATTAGGGGTGTTGGAACTGAGGAATAATCCCTAAACACGGCTGTTGATGTACACTGCTCCTTGTTTCTTACTCTCCACGTAGTTCCTTGTGAGCTTTGGCTTTGTCACGCCTCTACACCATGCAACTTATGTCTTCTACGATTGTTGTTTCTCTTGGCTGTACCATGTTATTTTGCAAATGCTGAAACCTCAATAAAAATCTATTGAAAGTAAAAATGGCAGTTTTTTCGGGAGCAGTGATTTTAATAATGCTTAAAGTGAAACAATAAAAGCAAAATATTCCTTTAAATTTCGCACCTAGGGTGGTGTCTAAAGTATGCCTGTAAAGAAGCGCATTTTTCCCGTGTTTAGAACAGTCCCTGCAAAAAATGACATTTCTAAAGGAAAGAAGTCATTTAAAACTACTTGCGGGGCGTGGCTTGCCTGGAGAGAAGATGGCTGCTTGATCCACTAGCTCTCTCCCACCTCAGCCTACATTGAGCCTCAACCGGGATCTACTACTCCCAAAACATTTCTCAACGATGGGAACATCATCCCATGGACCTTCACAGAGCAGATCCCGATCCCTGAGAGGAACTGCCTGCAGTACAGGCCACACGATCCCGGAGATCTTCCGGACGCAACGGACAACAATGGCATCCTCCCCTCCCGCCTCAAACTCCTCTCTATCTCACTCAGAGATAACCCTCACCCCCACGAATGTAAGTAATGCTCCGCATCCCCAACCGATACCGTCGCACCGTCAGCCCAGCTTACAGGACTTACAAACAGTGGTGGCTGATATCAAGGATACCTTATTCTCGGCCATCACGGACTTACCCAATGAATTACAGGCCATCACAGGCCGCATACAAAGGGTGGAAGATGAAGTTGTGAGGCAAACCTCTAAAGTGAAGACAATCCACCATAAAGTTGATTGCCACACACTGCAACTGAGGGACCTTCAAAGACATGTCGAAGACCTCGACAACCGAGGCCACAGGCACAACCTAAGGATAAGAGGAATACCCGAATCTGTGGAACATGACAGAACCTCGGCGGTTGTGACAGGCCTTTTCAACCACCTTTTGGACCGCCCTGAACACACTCAGATTGGTATGGAACGCATCCATAGAGCTCTCCGCCCTAAAGGGAGAGAATCAGACCCCCCGAGGGACATAATTTGTTACATAAATGACTTCTCCATCAAAGAAGAAATCCTGCACAAAGCCCGCGAAAAGGCTGTATTGGAATATAATGGACAACTCGTCCACATTTACCAAGACCTTTCTGCCATAACGCTGCGCAATCGTAAAGATCTACGCCCCCTGCTGGACGTCTTGAAAACAAAAGGAATAAGATATCGCTGGAAGTTTCCTTTCGGTTTATCAGCTACGTACCAAAGCCGCTCTGCTCTTCTTAGAGTACCGGAGGACTTGGATAACTTCTGCCGCACGCTGGACATCCCGTACACTCCGGTCCCGATCTGGTACTCTGAATTCAACGTATTGCAACCAGACCGACCCTCATATGGAGAAGAACCCATGGATGCCCACAACACCAGCTTTCGCAGACGGCGCTTTCCTTCCAATACTAGAACCGGCTCCCCTCTTGGCTCTGCTACCCGCCAACCAGCCCTATGACAGCACCCCTTCCTTGCAGAGCCTGCAGAGTTTGCTGATGACCCAAACAGGAGGTACCAATACGACAACACCGCTCCTTCTCCCCTACGACTCCTCTACCGATGCCCTACTTACAATGTGACTGACGTAGTCCGCCGGAGACCCCTGAAGAGACACGGCGAACCGAGACATTGGACACTCACCTCTACCACCGGAACCCTCGACAGCCAATCCCTGCCACGTCCGCAAACCCTATCCACCCACGGACATGTGTGGCCCTTCCTCAACTTCACCCCTTGCTATGACCGCGCAACCTCAGACTCTGTCCCCGATCACATAATCCCCCCTGGAAGGCTCCCCGGAGACTCTACAATTCCATAGCAAGATACCCAAGCTTACCGATCGGCTTCATCGCACCGGCATGCTCCCCCTCACCGGATCACCGAGAGACATAGCCCCGACAAGCTTCACCTCAAGAACCTGACGGGTACCTCTTTGGACTGCCTTCAGACCGACCTCCTTTCATCCAACAATCAACTACGGTTTTATAGGTATTGTTTATTATGCCTGCACAATATGTACCACTCTATAAGATATTCCACCTCCCGATAAGGGAAGACCTGCAGGCCTTAGGCCTCTTTCACAACATAAAGTTTACTATCTCTGCTACGTTTCACTTAAAGTTTTATACTGGTTAATTTCTATGGCTTAACGCAAATTCTTAAATTAGCGCCGGAGCAGGGGGCCAGAGGACGGGGCTGTAGACGCCCTACAAGCACACCTTCGCCTCTCACCCAGCATAACCCTCAGTGATCAGCCTGAGCTTATTACATGGTGTGGAAACGTTGCTCCTGCAGTGCCTACACCATAACACCCAACCCACACGAACGGGGATGATGACACAAATATCCTATTCCACCCCCAAGATGCTTAATGCACCTCGCCCTCAACTAACATTGCACCCATTGACACTGCAGTCCCAACCAAACTCCCCACTACCCACATCTGTAGAACCCCCATGTTTAGTTATGCTCACTAGTTTGCATACCTTCCCATCTCCTGTTTACACACATTGTTCCGCCCCCAGACTGCGTTAACCATGATAGACGTGTAAAAGTCCCATCATGCTCATAATCAAATCATAGCGCTTCACCCTAAACGGGTTACCAAACGTGGAAACTCACCTGCCCCCCCACCCCATGCTCCGCCCACATCACGAAGACAAACACTAACACCATAAACCAGACCCGCAACCTACATGAGGTCATCTCACACTACACACCCCCCGTTCCCAAACTGGTACTGCAGTCTGCAGACTCATTGCTGATCCAATGGCTGAACATTACTAAGTTATATGATTGTTGTATGGTTCTACTTTGCATATTTCTCTGTTTCTGTTCTAGATATGCTGTAAGCAAAATACTTTTTCAGACACCGTGTTTCAAATACTTAATTGTTAAGTAAGTTAAGTAAAATACTTTCTTTCGCTGGTACAATGTCTATATATGATGGCAGAAATTACCTAATACTAGGTTGCGATACATTCCTCCCAACGAACATCTCACTACCATTCCTAACCCCGACCTCCATACACTAAACCTCAGTGTTCTTCTTTGGGGGGGTAATCAACTACGCAACCTACTCGCCCCAACACAAATATCTCTCTAACCTCCCACACGCTCTCCACCATTATTTGATAACAGTGCTCTATATTATTTTAATTCTCAAATCACACTGTTGATCCCCCCCACACCCCTCGCATATTAAGGCTGTAGGTGGGATAGACCTTTCGGATCCCTACCACATTCTTAATTTTCTATACCCAAATCTTTCGACAGACAAGTCAACCCCCACACAGGGGTATTTATATGCTATCCAACTTTCGCACCCAGAAACGAATTTAACCCACTGAATTTTACTGGCAAATATAATTTTAGTGGCTTAGAACACCTGCTTCGGTGATCTAATAGCCACACATTGCCAGTTTCGTCTACCCCTCCCCCCTGTCACTCCCCCGCTACCCCACTACCCTTTCCTCAACCCTCCCCTCCAGGGTCCTTTCCCCCCCCAACACACCCCCTGCCCAGACTTACACTCCTTAACGAGACACTCTCAAGTCACCTCAATATGGTGCCGAACACGAACGACGCTAACACACCCAGTCTTAAAATAGTCTCCCTCAATGTGAAGGGACTCAATACCCCAGAAAAACGTTCCAAACTTCTCCTTACCATGCACAGACTCCAAGCCAGCATAGTGCTTTTACAGGAAACGCACTTCCGTTCTGACTGTACCCCTAAATTATCCAATGCCCACTACCCGATTGCAATACACGCAACCAACCCCCACCACAAAACTAAAGGAGTATCGATCCTTCTCGCAAAAAATTGCCCTCTGCATATCACTGACTCTCTCACAGACCCGGAAGATAGATACCTATTCGTAAAAGGTTCAATCCTCAACAAAACTGTAACGTTGGCGAACGTTTACGCCCCGAACAAACACCAAGTCCCATTTTTTAGATCTATCACTACAGCTCTCACGAACTTCCAGGAAGGTACTCTCATACTGGGAGGTGATTTTAATGTCCCCCTGAATCTCATGCAAGATACATCCACTCACTCGTCGACTCTGCCATATAAAGCTCTCAAAGAAATCAAATCTCTACTCCAACAACTGCTACTCCATGACACCTGGCGCACACTGAACCCAGACACTAGGGACTACACCTTCTACTCTGCGCCACACGACCGCTACTCTAGGATAGACTATCTTTTCTTAACACAAAACGATCTGCCCCTACTCTATCGAACTTTCATCAAACCCCTTGACTATATCTGATCATAATCCTGTCGTGAATATTCAGTCGGAATAAGTTGTGCCTTTTTAAGGACAGGTTTCCTGCACAATAATTATCCTTGAGTAATTTTTAACGAAGATATTTTTAAGATACAAAATCAATCTATATGACACAGTCTATGCTTGTGAAACTTATTCAGACGTGAGCATAGGAAATAGAAATTTATTGGTAAACAAACACAAATAATCACATGAAATTAAGATACCGATTGCATTACATGAACGTCTTGAAAATCAATAAAAACACTTGCAAAAATGGGCGTACCGTCCCTATGACCTAATACCACCATGATAACTTCTCAGTAGAATCAGTAACCTTGTGAATTTGACAATTAAACAGAACATCTGTATTTCACACGTACAACTGTTACTTTGCTGCAGGTAAGTAAGTGGTTAAAATTGCGAAATAAATTAGACGTTTGTTTTGTCAATAAATGTGGCAACTATGCAAAAAAAAAATATAATGAAAAATCAGAATCTTTAGAGAAAAATCTACAAGGCGGTTATTGATTCGGGAGAATGATTATCAACTGTATAATATTCAATACATCAATATCTGTGAGAACATATCAATATTTGAGAGAACATGCAAGATAAAATCAACATGATATAATTACCCATTCCAGGATGGCTGCAGTTCCTATGGGCTGGTTACCAGAGTTAAAATGGCTGCCGTAGTTCAAAATGGATACTCCTAAAGAGGATTTACTTCTTGTGACCTCCGAGTTCTAAGTATTAGGTGTTGAGGAATCTTCATGAATGTCAAGAGATGTATTCATGCATGGTGCATGAGTGTCAGTCTGGGAGTGTATGTCTCCCAGTGTCCCCCCTTTAGGGTGGATCCCTGAGCTCTCCCCCTGAGCTCTCTTCTCCTTCCTCCTTCCTCTTCTGCCCTCTTACTTGCCTCTAAATACCATTTCAGATAATAAGACCATAAAAATTATAATGGCTCTGCCCAAAAGGAGGTGGCTCATTTCCCATTGGGTTAGGAGACGTAATGATTAACTTCCTCTGGAAATTTAGTGAGTTCAAATAATACCACCTTCAACCACCAGGTGTCTCACACGTGTTTTGAGTCCATCCTTTTAAATTAATACGTTCTATTTTCATAAGGTGTATAATGGTAAAGATAAGTATATACCTTTAAATATTCTGGTACTTGGTCTAATGTAAAATACACTCAGTATAAGTTTGATTAATCATCATTACATATAACAAATATTTCCAAATCTTGTGACGTGCTAATGGTGTAACACACCCCACGTGAAGAATCAAAAATTGTGGCACTATCCTAAACACACTTGTATTAACACTATATTCAGTGCAAAAAATCCTAATCTAGTGAACACAATATTTCAGGTGTAAATCAAAAATCAAAAATAAATGATAAATAAATCAAATAAATACATCAAATCAATAAATACAATACCTAAAGTGGCTTAGTGCTGATAATAACAGATTAAATGTGTGTCTCCTCCTTCAAATAATAAAAATAAATAGCACCATGCACATTAACAAAGTGACTAATGAATAAAGTCTGTGGAAGATGCACACATATGTGTGAAAAAAGTCTGTGATAGTGGTTCAGTAAAAAACAACAACTGTGCCACAGCAAGTCCTTAGTGTTTCTCGATGTTAAATGGAACCTTCCACCACACCTATGTGTTCAGTGCTCCCTCTCCCAATAGACAGTCTCTCACCAGCTCTCTCTGCCTCCACTTTCGTATGAGGCTATCAAGCATAGGAGTATCCAGGCTACCAGCAGGGGTTAAGTTCTATTCCATCCAGAGATTTGCTCCATATAAGAATGAAAGAAAACTCCCAATAGTGTGATAACGTAACAACTTTTAATAACACACTTCAAATAACACTTCAAAGGATGCACTCACATTGTACAAAACTATAAAAGCACAGCACAAATCCACGGCAATCTGCACACTGCAATATCAACACAGCAATCTGGACAAGCCTCCCTGGGGGGTATGCGGTCATGGCGGACCCTGCCACAGCTGGCGTATCAGAAGACTCTCTCACCCTCTCCTCGCTCGCTCGTCCACCGGACCCACCGTCTCCCCTGTTAGGCAAACCTCAACGATCGCTTCCTCCTGTCACCTAGTAAGTAATGTTTATTCTCCGCTCGGCCATTCAGACATAAACAGATTGGCGAGGCTGGGGGCATACTTTGCCCCCATTGCAACGCCATTAGACTTCTGCATGTCCCACAATTACTTCTGGTTTGATGGACAGTTCTACTCCCAGCAGGTTGGCGTGGCAATGGGGGCAAAGTATGCCCCCAGCCTCGCCAACCTGTTTATGTCTGAATGGGAGGATAGACGTGTGTTTAATATCAATAGGCCTCAGTTGATCTTTTATCGAAGATTTATAGATGATATCTTGTTAATATGGGAGGGATCCAAGGATTCCTTGGAAGTATTCCTGGAACAATTAAATAGGAATACAAACAATATTAAATTGGATTAACAAGTTAGTGAGACTATAATAAACTTTTTGGATGTCACTATAGAGAAGGTTGATGGCAGGTTAAAAACCAAGGTGTATTTCAAACCGATGGACCGCAATAGCTATTTGTCTGTGGCCAGTGGACATCATCCATCTTGGATAAAAAATATCCCAAAGGGCCAACTATTGCGGATCCGTCGGAATTGCACTCTGAAGGAAGATTTCTTGTCCCAATCGGAGATATTGAAGGAGAAGTTCATTCAGAAGGGTTATAAGGAAGATATACTAACCAAAATTACACAAGAAATAGCAGAAATCCCTAGAGAACGATGTTTAAAGGAAAAAGAAGTGGTAAAAGGGGACACCCAACATCAATTGAGCTTTATATCTGGTTTCCACTGCCAGTATAAGGAAATTGAAAACATCTTTAGAAAATATTGGTACATCCTCTGTAAGGACAAACACTTGGGAGGAATTTTACCAGCCCAACCGAAATTTATCTATAGAAGGGCCCCAAGTATAGGAGATAAAATAGTAAAGAAGATTCTGGATCCACCAAATCCAAGGTCCTTATCTTTTAATTTTAGAGGTTTTTTTTGCTGTAGGAGGTGTGTCTGCTGCAAAACAGTGAAGGTGAGTAATAGAGGCATCACCAGTGTCACCAACAGAGAAGGAGAGAGGTTTGAGATCAAAGAATTTAGTACTTGTACCACAACACATGTTGTCTACCTTATGTGGTGCCCCTGTGATCTGTATTATGTTGGTAGAACTAAAAGGCAATTGAAGGTTCGTATCAATGAACATTTGACCAACATAAAAAACGGATACAAGTACCACAGCGTATCCATGCACTTTAACCACTTCAGCCCCGGAAGGTTTTACCCCCTTCCTGACCAGAGCACTTTTTACAATTCGGCACTGCGTCGCTTTAACTGCTAATTGCGCGGTCATGCAATGCTGTACCCAAACGAAATTTGCGTCCTTTTCTTCCCACAAATAGAGCTTTCTTTTGATGGTATTTGATCACCTCTGCCGTTTTTATTTTTTGCGCTATACACGGAAAAAGACCGAAAATTTTGAAAAAAAATGATATTTTCTACTTTTTGTTCTAAAAAAAATCCAATAAACTCAATTTTAGTCATACATTTAGGCCAAAATGTATTCGGCCACATGTCTTTGGTAAAAAAAATGTCAATAAGTGTATATTTATTGGTTTGCGCAAAAGTTATAGCGTCTACAAACTAGGGTACATTTTCTGGAATTTACACAGCCTTTAATTTATGACTGCCTATGTCGTTTCTTGAGGTGCTAAAATGGCAGGGCAGTACAAAACCCCCACAAATGACCCCATTTTGGAAAGTAGACACCCCAAGGAATTTGCTGAGAGGCATGTTGAGCCCATTGAATATTCATTTTTTTTGTCCCAAGTGATTGAATAATGACAAAAAAAAAAAAAAAAAAAAAATTACAAAAAGTTGTCACTAAATGATATATTGCTCACACAGGCCATGGGCATATGTGGAATTGCACCCCAAAATACATTTAGCTGCTTCTCCTGAGTACGGGGATACCACATGTGTGGGACTTTTTGGGAGCCTAGCCGCGTACGGGGCCCCGAAAACCAAGCAACGCCTTCAGGATTTCTAAGGGCGTACATTTTTGATTTTACTCCTCACTACCTATCACAGTTTTGAAGGCCATAAAATGCCCAGATGACATAAAACCCCCCCAAATGACCCCATTTTGGAAAGTAGACACCCCAAGCTATTTGCTTTGAGGCATGTTGAGTCCATGGAATGTTTTATATTTTGACACAAGTTGCGGGAAAGTGACAAATTTTTTTTTTTTTTTTTTTTTTTTGCACAAAGTTGTCACTAAATGATATATTGCTCACACAGGCCATGGGCATATGTGGAATTGCACCCCAAAATACATTTAGCTGCTTCTCCTGAGTACGGGGATACCACATGTGTGGGACTTTTTAGGAGCCTAGCCGCGTACGGGACCCCGAAAACCAAGCACCGCCTTCAGGATTTCTAAGGGCGTACATTTTTGATTTTACTCCTCACTGCCTATCACAGTTTCGGAGGCCATGGAATGCCCAGGTGGCACAAACCCCCCCCAAATGACCCCATTTTGGAAAGTAGACACCCCAAGCTATTTGCTGAGAGGCATGGTGAGTATTTTGCAGCTCTCATTTGTTTTTGAAAATAAAGAAAGACGAGAAAAAAAATTTTTTTTTTTCTTTTTTCAATTTTCAAAACTTTGTGACAAAAAGTGAGGTCTGCAAAATACTCACTATACCTCTCATCAAATAGCTTGGGGTGTCTACTTTCCAAAATGGGGTCATTTGGGGGGGTTTTGTGCCACCTGGGCATTCCATGGCCTCCGAAACTGTGATAGGCAGTGAAGAGTGAAATCAAAAATTTACGGCCTTAGAAAGCCTGAAGGCGGTGCTTGGTTTTCGGGGTCCCGTACGCGGCTAGGCTCCCAAAAAGTCCCACACATGTGGTATCCCCGTACTCAGGAGAAGCAACAGAATGTATTTTGGGGTGTAATTTCACATATTCCCATGGCATGTTTGAGCAATATATCATTTAGTGACAACTTTGCGCAAAAAAAAATTAAAAAAATAAAAAATTGTCTCTTTCCCGCAACTTGTGTCACAATATAAATTATTCCATGGACTCAACATGACTCTCAGCAAATAGCTTGGGGTGTCTACTTTCCAAAATGGGGTCATTTGGGGGGGTTTTGAACTGTCCTGGCATTTTATGCACAACATCTAGAAGCTTATGTCACACATCACCCACTCTTCTAAGCACTTGAAGACATAGCCCTTTCTGACACTTATTGTTTACATAAAAAAATATTTTTTTTTTGCAAGAAAATGACTTTGAACCCCCAAACATTATATATATTTTTTTAAAGCAAATGCCCTACAGATTAAAATGGTGGGTGTTTCATTTTTTTTTTTCACACAGTATTTGCGCAGCGATTTTTCAAACGCATTTTTTGGGGAAAAAACACACTTTTTTACATTTTAATGCACTAAAACACACTATATTGCCCAAATGTTTGATGAAATAAAAAAGATGATCTTAGGCCGAGTACATGGATACCAAACATGACATGCTTTAAAATTGCGCACAAACGTGCAGTGGCGACAAACTAAATACATTTTTAAAAGCCTTTAAAAGCCTTTACAGGTTACCACTTTAGATTTACAGAGGAGGTCTACTGCTAAACTTACTGCCCTCGATCTGACCTTCGCGGCGATACCTCACATGCATGGTGCAATTGCTGTTTACATTTGACGCCAGACCAACGCTTGCGTTCACCTTAGCGCGAGAGCAGGGGGGACAGGGGTGCTTTTTTTTTTTTTTTTTCTCTTTATTATTATTATTTTTTTATCTTATTTTTAAACTGTTCCTTTCATTTTTTTTTTTTTTAAATCATTTTTATTGTTATCTCAGGGAATGTAAATATCCCCTATGATAGCAATAGGTAGTGACAGGTACTCTTTTTTGCAAAAATTGGGGTCTATTAGACCCTAGATTTCTCCTCTGCCCTCAAAGCATCTGATCACACCAAGATCGGTGTGATAAAATGCTTTCCCAATTTCCCAATGGCGCTGTTTACATCCGGCGAAATCTACGTCATAAAATGCTCGTAGCTTCCGGTTTCTTAGGTCATAGAGATGTTTGGAGCCACTCTGGTCTCTGATCAGCTCTATGGTCAGCTGGCTGAATCACCGGCTGCATTTTCAGGTTCCCTGTTGAGACAGGAGAGCCAGAGAAAAACACGGAAGATGTTGGGGGGGGGGGGCATTCCCTCCCACTGCTTGTAAAAGCAGTCTAGAGGCTAATTAGCCACTAGGATTGCTTTTACATGAAAGCCGACCGCTGGCTGAAAAGAATGATACCAAGATGATACCTAAACCTGCAGGCATCATTCTGGTATAACCACTCAAAGTCGTGAATGGCATACCTGAAGACAAAAAAATGGTTAACAATAAAGCACAGTAAACGGTAAAGTATAAATAATTACATACCTGAAAAGCAAACGTGATAAAACATAACAACAATAAAACATTGCAGAATAGAATACAGTAAAAAAGAGCAGAACAATAGAGAGAGAATAGAGAGAGAGAGAACAATAAAACGACAACTATTTTTATTTTATATTTTTGTTTGTGTTTTTTTTTTTTTTTTACACTTTTTTTTGTAACTAACTTTTATAACTGTAACCGGTTCCAGGTTCGGGTCTCTCAAAATGCGATGGCATCTCGGGAGACCCTGTGAAAGTGTGCCTAGTCTGTGCAATGCTGTACCCTACGCTAATACTCAACTAGTGCATGGTAGCGTTCAAAACATTCACCAATGCAAAGACCAGGATTATCAGGACAGGAGGGACAATAATAGCGGGTGTCACGCCTATATCCGCGCTTTCTGCAGACACGACATCTTTTTTGGGGGGGTTCGTTGGGTAGGGGTACTCGGGAGGACATAAAAATGCCTCTCATGCAGCCGACTGCATTTGGTTGGGGATGTGAATGGGGGAAGTACGGGCGCTGCAGAAGTGGTGGGTTCCCAATTAGGATTGGCGAATGCAGCAGGAAGGGCATTATGGGCACGACGGGCCTGTGTTTGTCTTTTTGGTGGCAGCGGGACACTACTTGTGCTTGCCACCTCACCAGCTTGAACTGCACTTATGGGACTCGCCACGTCACCAAGTGTTACTGCAGTGCTGGTTTGACTACGACCGGGGTGTACTAGGCCGCTGGCGCTTGCCAGTTCAACAAAACGCTACAAAAAAAACTGTTAGCGATCACAGGGATCCGGCCTGACTCTGCGAACGCTGCAGTTATGCGTTTAGTGTTTTGTAAGTGACAGTGATCGATCGATACTGCACTTGGGTGGGCTGGGCCGGGCCGGGCGGAGGGGCAAAACGCAGGTGCTAGCAGGTATCTGGGCTGATCCCGCTAACACTGCGTTTTTGGGAACCCTAAACTGCTGGGGACGCTAGTATAGATCAGATCGGATCAGATATTGATCCGATCAGATACTATACCACTAAGGGAGGCGTATGCTGCGTGCGTGGGTGTTAGCGGTACTGGCGCTAATCTGACGCTGCCTGGGGCTGGTGCTTGCCAGTTCACCAAAACGCTACCAAAAAAACTGTTAGCGATCGCAGGGATCAGGCCTGACTCTGCGAACGCTGCAGTTATGCGTTTAGTGTTTTGTAAGTGACAGTGATCGATCGATACTGCACTTGGGTGGGCTGGGCTGGGCCGGGCGGAGGGGCAAAACGCAGGTGCTAGCAGGTATCTGGGCTGATCCCGCTAACACTGCGTTTTTGGGAACCCTAAACTGCTGGGGACGCTAGTATAGATTTGATCGGATCAGATATTGATCCGATCAGATACTATACCACTAAGGGAGGTATACGGTGCGTGCGTGGGTGTTAGCGGTACTGGCGCTAACCTGACGCTGCCTGGGGCTGGTGCTTGCCAGTTCACCAAAACGCTACCAAAAAAACTGTTAGCGATCGCAGGGATCAGGCCTGACTCTGCGAACGCTGCAGTTATGCGTTTAGTGTTTTGTAAGTGACAGTGATCGATCGATACTGCACTTGGGTGGGCTGGGCTGGGCTGGGCGGAGGGGCAAAACGCAGGTGCTAGCGGGTATCTGGGCTGATCCCGCTAACACTGCGTTTTCGGGAACCCTAAACTGCTGGGGACGCTAGTATAGATCTGATCGGATCAGATATTGATCCGATCAGATACTATACCACTAAGGGAGGCATATGCTGCGTGCGTGGGTGTTCGCGGTACTGGCGCTAATCTGACGCTGCCTGGGGCGACGCATATCACCGCCGGGCGATCAGGGGGCTAAACCTTTATTCGGTAATAAACGGCGGGTGCCCTGACACTATAAAAAATAAACGAACTAACCAGCGTCACCCGTAACGGTTATACGGTGATCAGTGGTGAAAGGGTTAACTAGGGGGCAATCAAGGGGTTAAAACATTTATTCGGTAGTATATGGGGGTCCCTGTCGCTATAAAACACTGACGGCGAACCTAAATATTTACGTTCCTAACTAGCGTCACCAGCGACACTAATACAGCGATCAGAAAAATGATCGCTTAGCGACACTGGTGACAGGGGGTGATCAAGGGGTTAAAACTTTATTAGGGGGGGTTAGGGGGGTATCCTAGACCTAAAGGGGGGTAATACTCACTGCCCTAACACTAACTGTCACAAACTGACACTATGCAGTAATCAGAAAAAAAAAAAAAAAAAAAATACTGCTAATGTCAGTTTGTGACAGGGGGGGGGGGTGATTGGGGGGGGATCGGGGGGCGATCGGGGGGGGATCGGGGGTGTAAAGTATGCCTGGCATGTTCTACTGTGTGTGTGTGTGTGTTGTGCACTCACTTGTCATCTCTCCTCGGCGCTGGAACGGAAACTGCCAGACCGAGGAGAGATGACATCACATCCTCTGCCTGTGTGAAACGACACACAGGCAGAGGAGGATTCCCATTGGCTGGGAGCGATCGCGAGGGGGGGGCCACGATCGGATGGTCTCCCCCTCGCCTCCCGACGCTCCCAGTCAGATGCCGACCGCCGATGGCACCGGGGGGGGGGTCCGATCGGACCCCCCGCCCGCGGGAGGCAGATCACGTACGGGTACGTGATTTTGCCTGCCCGTGCCATTCTGCCGCAGTATATATGCGGTAGGCGGTCGGCAAGTGGTTAAGGAAAAACATCAACAGGACCCATCTCTGCTGCAATTTTGTGGCATTGATGTGGTACATCCCTCATGGAGGGGCTCAAACAGAGTGAGAGACTTGTCACGCAGAGAAACGGAATGGATATTCCTTTTTAAAAGTCTCACCCCGAGGGGGCTTAACATTGAATTAGACCTCAACTGCTTCATTAATGACTTTTAACCAACTAAATAATCCCGTTCGGATATGATATGGGAATGGTTTAAGATTCCCCCAGTGGAATTGCAACACCTGCTCTATATTATCTTTAGCCTAATATTGTCTCATAGAATAATTTTAGTGGTTCATACATGAATCTGTCTTTTTAAGCAATATTAGTGCAATTAATATAATTGCACGAATGACCAATAGCAATATCTATGGGTATTCCAGGAATAGATAGTTGGACATAGGAACCTCAGGTTACTGTGTAATCAACGTTTTTGATCGAGGATAAGAATTAAAGTTTAGTAATATTGTAACCAATATGATTTTAGAATGATTCAAGACGAGATTAGGGATTATCTGATTTCAGATCTGATATGTCAAGCTCTGCCCAGCCATATTTATTCTTTTATTCTTTTATTATACATCAGTTATACCAGTTTAATTTGGTAACAATTTTTATTCTATAATATTTTATTTGAGTCTAAGTTTTCCCAGTTATGTTATTACACCACTCTGCATGCAAAGTTTATATCATTTGCTTGTGCGGATATTTTATTTTAAAACACCAATTAGTTGTGATAATAACAACCTGATTAGATAGCTCTTGGAGTACTTTAATATATGTGTTGGAATATTGTTGCATATTTTAATTAATTTTATAGCACATAAAGTACTTTGGAAAAACATGTCAGAACGCTAGAATGGTGTTAAATTACCCATTGCTCTGTGAGATTGCCAGCAATATTGATAATCTAACAGAGGGCTGCCGTCAGTCTGATTTAGTTGTACTGTATACTACAGACCGGCTGGTACGAACAACGGGGGTTTGCGCTCACGGGGACACTCGGACTGCGCAGGCGCGGGACACACAGGATGCGCATGCGCACTGTGATTTCTATGGTTGAATGGAGAGGAGGGGAGTATATAAAAGGAGATTGATGCTTTGAGCGGCCTATCCCATGATTAAGCTACAGACGTAGCGAAACATGTCGGGGGCGTGGCCGAGCAGAGAATAAACATTACTTACTAGGTGACAGGAGGAAGCGATCGTTGAGGTTTGCCTAACAGGGGAGACGGTGGGTCCGGTGGACGAGCGAGCGAGGAGAGGGTGAGAGAGTCTTCTGATACGCCAGCTGTGGCAGGGTCCGCCGTGACCGCATACCCCCCAGGGAGGCTTGTCCAGATTGCTGTGTTGATATTGCAGTGTGCAGATTGCCGTGGATTTGTGCTGTGCTTTTATAGTTTTGTACAATGTGAGTGCATCCTTTGAAGTGTTATTTGAAGTGTGTTATTAAAAGTTGTTACGTTATCACACTATTGGGAGTTTTCTTTCATTCTTATATGGAGCAAATCTCTGGATGGAATAGAACTTAACCCCTGCTGGTAGCCTGGATACTCCTATGCTTGATAGCCTCATACGAAAGTGGAGGCAGAAAGAGCTGGTGAGAGACTGTCTATTGGGAGAGGGAGCACTGAACACATAGGTGTGGTGGAAGGTTCCATTTAACATCGAGAAACACTAAGGACTTGCTGTGGCACAGTTGTTGTTTTTTACTGAACCACTATCACAGACTTTTTTCACACATATGTGTGCATCTTCCACAGACTTTATTCATTAGTCACTTTGTTAATGTGCATGGTGCTATTTATTTTTATTATTTGAAGGAGGAGACACACATTTAATCTGTTATTATCAGCACTAAGTCACTTTAGGTATTGTATTTATTGATTTGATGTATTTATTTGATTTATTTATCATTTATTTTTGATTTTTGATTTACACCTGAAATATTGTGTTCACTAGATTAGGATTTTTTGCACTGAATATAGTGTTAATACAAGTGTGTTTAGGATAGCGCCACAATTTTTGATTCTTCACGTGGGGTGTGTTACACCATTAGCACGTCACAAGATTTGGAAATATTTGTTATACGGTTTATATTCACTAAGTGGCAGCTATAGGTAGAATTTACCAACTGAAGATAGTCATCATCTAGGTTGATTTTCCGAGGCGCAGTGGTGGTCTACTAAGTATAGGGTGGTTATTATACCTAGAAGTACCGCACATTCATCAAATCATCATTACATAACTTGGTTATATAACTGTATCTCTATAAATGTATATCTGTAAAACTGGTCTATCTAGGAAATACACACATTGTTATATATTTCATCAATACTACATAAAAATGATTATCTATATGGATACCTGTATAACTTCTGGTATCTCCACTGAACATTTGTTTATCTTAAGTGTAGGCTACAATCTTATATGATTATAATCATGATTATATGTTTTTCCTAATACTAATTTGTTACTTTTTTTTTTTTGCCACATCAGTTAACTTTATCCAGAGACTACTTTCAGAGTGATGTTCATATATGTCTCTAATCCAGTCACATCATTGTGGCCATTCGAATATATATATATTTTTTTTAAAGTAAGGTATTGTATAACCAAATGCATTTCAGAATGTAGCTAGTTATGGAGGTGCTGCAATACAAAATATGAAACCAACATCCTACCTCTCAAAGCCACGTATTGCTATTGTGCATGTTTATGCATTAATACTTCTCTCACTAATGCACCCACCCCCCCTCCCCCCTTTAACCCCCCCCACCCCCCTTTAGCCCCCCCGTGTTGAGCCCTCAAGTTTCCAAAGTGCATACAATGGTCGAAATTAGTTCAATACATTATTCTCTCTCAGCTCTAACCTCTAAGCTACTACTCGCTCAGCCTAGCCCCATTGATGGGGGAGGCAGGTGTGTTCAACACTAAAGTAACACTGCTGGCGGACAAGGCATTGCTTGAATCCACGGGTTCCACATTCTTGCAAACTTATTATGGTTGCCTGACCTAGTGTAGAATGTTCTTTCACTCCACACTGTGGAGTTGACAGTTCTGATCCAGTCTTCCGGGGTGGGGGGAGTTCTTGACTGCCAAGACTGTGCAATTAGTTTCCTGGCCTGGAACAAACATCTTGCTGCCGCTACCACCGTACTACTGTCTCTCAGTCCATTAGTCACATGTCCCAGCACACATGTCTTGGGATCTAACTCTAAATTAATTTTAAGCGTGGTATTTATTTTCTTTAAAATCTCAGGCCAGTACCTGGCTAATTTTGGGCACCTCCAGAACATGTGAATTAAGTCGCCTGTGTTTCTACATCTGGGGCACTCGTCGCTAGTTCTACGGCCGAACATAAAAAGCTTTTTCGGTGTATAGTAGGATCTGTGCGGCAGCATCAGGTGAGAGGCTTTTTGTGAGGGAGAGACCGACACCTCTGGTCCAAGTTCCAGAATCCTTTTCCACTGTGTGTCCGTAATTTCCCCCACGTCAGCCGCCCACCTGTCCCTACCCCCAAAAGAACCTACCTGTGTGTTTATTTTCTTTATTAATTGGGTATATATCACTGTGATTAACCCCTTAGAGGTCTCTGATTTTATTATTGTTTGTAATAATGGGATCTTGCACCATATAAGGGGTTGCCTTCCGAACTGTTTGCTCAAGGCATGTCTAATCTGTAGGTAGCTATAAAATACTCGGTTTGGCAACCCGTATTCATGCCTCAGTTCCTCGAAGGGTTTCAGGGTGTCCCCCTCGTATAGCTGCGTCAGCCGGCGTATCCCGCTCCTTTCCCACAACTTGTTCCTATCGACTGATAGTAATTCCTGCAGGAACCTATTGTTCCAAATTGGTGAATATTCTGAGATTCCCTTGTACCCCATTGTTCGCTTGGCTGCCTGCCAGACCTTAGTAATCATTTTGAGTGTTGGGATCTCTCGTTGTAGCGAATCTGCCTCCAGTGCTTCAACTAATGAACTATGAGGGCTTCCCTGTAAAATAATTTGGACACTCTTACCTCCCCCTCCATCAGTGGTACATCCACCAAGTTGTTGTAGCTGGGCCGCCAAAAAATAGGTAAACGGGTGGGGGATCCCCAATCCCCCTTCCGTAGCGGGACACTGCAGTTTTTGTAGGCCTATCCTGGCCTGCCCTTTTTTCCAAATTAATTCCCTGAAGAGGGATTGAATTCTTTGGAACCACTTCTCCCCAATCCACACTGGGGAATTGTGGAGCAGGTATAACAACTGAGGCAGCCATACCCTTTTAATCAAGTTAGCCCGACCCGCTGTAGAGAGAGGGAGTCTACACCAGATGTCGCATTTTTTTTAAAATTTCAATAGAAGAGGGACCAAGTTGTCCTCAATGAACGCGTCGGGGTCCCTAGACAACACAACGCCAAGGTACTTCATTTTCCCCGTAACTCTTAATTGAGGTAGGCTCGTTGGGATAGGGCTGGCCGATGGATCGACCGGCAGGAGCGATGATTTCTCCCAGTTGATGGTCAGACCTGAGAATTTACCAAAGTCCTCCACCAAATGGACTACTTTCTCTAATGAGGAGATCGTGTCCCCAAGGAAGAATAAAACATTGTCCGCAAAAAGCGCTATTCTCTCTTCCTCACCTTTCCTATGAAAGCCCTGCAGATCGGCTGATGATCTCACCGCTCCCGCCAATGGCTCCATAGCCAAGGCAAACAACAAAGGGGACAAGGAGCAGCCCTGCCTAGTTCCTCTTTCGAGGGGGAAGCTTTCCGAGTAGTCATTGTTTACCTTGAGTCTTGCCTTTGGATGGTTATATAGGTTTTTAACCAGCTGATGAATACGGGGCCAAATCCAAACCTCTCCAGGACCCACCAGAGATATTCCCACTCCAGGCTATCAAAGGCCTTGGCGGTATCCAAGGACAGTATGGCTCTAGACCCCGCATTCTCCGCCGGTACCTGAAGGTTCAAGTAGGCCCTTCTAATATTAGTGCTAGTAGACCGACCGGGAATAAACCCCGATTGGTCTGGATGTACGAGTTTTGTAATGCATTTATTTAGTCTAGATGCCAGCACCCTTGCAACAATCTTAGCGTCCGAACACAGTAATGATATTGGTCTATATGAAGAGACTTCCGATAAATCTTTCCCCTCCTTTGGTATCACCACTATATCGGTCTCCGACATCGACAGGGGTAGCCTTCCGTCCTTAATCGACTGCTCCAGTACTTTTAGAAGCTCCGGAAGTAGCACCTCCCCATACTTTCTATAGACCTCCAATGGCAAACCGTCCGGGCCTGGAGATTTCTGGCCTGACAGCTCCGCGACAGCCTTTTGCAACTCCTCCAGGGTCAGGGGAGAATCCATCTCACTCCTGTCCCTTTCCGAGAGCACAGGCAGCTCTACCCCTTCTATAAACCTGTTCATAACGCGCCGGTCCGACCCCCTGCGCGACCTGTACAGATCCCTGTAAAACGCCGAGAAAGTCTCTAGGACCTTGGCGGGGTCGGAAGTAATTTCTCCAGGCGGTGTCTTAATTGAGAAAATGGCCGATGGGGATAGGTTAGATTTAGTTATAAGCGCCAACATCCGGCCCACTTTCTCCCCTTCACCAAAATAATTTTGCTTCTGGAAGAGTCTTTTATTTTCTACTCTTCTATTGATTACTTCTCTATACTCTTGTTGTCTGCTGAGCCATAGCGCCTGTTTTTCCGGGGTTGGGTCCGCCACGTATTGTGCTTCTGATTCCATAGCTTCCCTACTAGCCCTCTCCTCCCATTCCCTTGACGTTTTCTTAGTTATGACAACCTGCTGGTGTAGTAGTCCTCTAAGAAACGCTTTTAAAGTGTCCCACACTACCCCCACAGGGGCTGAGCCTGAGTTAAACATTACAAACTCTTTTAATTTAGAGGTTACTTCTACTGGGCTGTTTATTAAGTCCAACCATAATGGTTTTATTGTCCACCTTTTATGGCTAGATTTAGCAGTTAGGTTCAGAGTCAGGATCAAAGGTGAGTGATCTGAGATACCCCTCGGCTTATACTCTATATTCCCTATTAATTGCGTAGCATCCCTGTTGCCTACCGCCATGTCTATGCGCGAGAGAGTAGAGTGTGTCCCTGAATAACAGGAGTACTGTCGGATGTTTGGGCTGTGGGATCTCCATAGATCGCACCACCCAACCTCCTCCAGAAGTTGGCCTAAGCGGCCCTCTGATAGCCTTTCCGCCCGGTTCATGGGCGGAAACCGATCCAATTTATTGTCCAGAACTGTATTAAAATCCCCCACTAGTATGATCGGTACGTCTACTTTGCTTTCCACAAACTCCAGCAGGTCCAAAATGATCTCTGTTTTAAACGGAGGGGGGATGTAAATATTTGCTAACACCAGGGGCTGATTTTCCACAACGCAGCTCAGAAAAATATAGCGACCCAGTGCGTCTATTCTGGCTTCCCTGCAGGAAAACGAGATACCTCTCCCCACCAATATGCTCACCCCTCTTGAGTATGAGGTGTGAACTGAGTGATACTGTTCTTGGAACTTGTGGTTCCGAACCTGTAGTTTAGTATCATTAGTAAGGTGGGTTTCCTGCAGACAAGCCAGTTCAACGCCGTCAGCTTCCATTGCCAAAAATACCGCTGCCCTTTTGGTAGGATCACCCATGCCCCTGATATTCCAGGAGCCTATCCTTAACGTTTTAAAAGGCATCTAAAAAGAAGAAACGGGAGAAAGCAAGAGGAAAAAAAAAAAAAAAAAGAAAAAAAGTTTGTTTGTGCATTTATGGGTACCAGGCTCGTCGTGAACTCTGTGATTGTGTTAGCCAAGAAAAAATACAAAAAAAGAAGTGAGAAAAAATAAGGTGAAAGGGGGGCAGGGGGCCCCCGCATCCGGGGATCCCCCCCTACAATCCCTAACTGCAAATACAAACTGTTGTGCTAATATACATTGCATTTGTTTTTGTGAACCAACTCTTCATAACTGTATATGCCTTGCGTTTACGCCGTTGCCTATCCCTATGACTCACTGTGAACCCCCCTTCCCACCCGCCTACAGTTTTATCCCCCCCCTTCCTCCCACCCTTATTCGTGATCCCCCCCCTGCCTAATTAGGCTAGCCCTGGGGGCTGCGCTTGTGACCCTATTCCCCCCTCCCAACCATACAAGAAGTGACTCCCCACACATATGCTGATAAAATACATTGTGACTCGCTACCACGCTCATCCCCCCCGCCCCCCCCACCCACGACCCATTTCCAAGCCCACAAGACAACATACACAGCTAGTGGAATCACATCCTTCATCCGTGCTTCCACTCTTGTGCCCCCCCCCAGCCCCCCACCCCCGTGTCGGCTGCTAATTACTATGAGGAAAAAGAAAAGAAAAAAAAAGGGAAGAAGAAAAAAAAGAAAATGAAAAAATGAACAAAAATCGAAAAAAGAAAAATTTGCATTTTCCTCCTTTCCTGTCCAGGTTTAAATAACCTTATTTAACCCTTAACTCTGTAGGCCCGTTTTGTTGTCTTCCAGCCATTTTGTTGCCCCTGCTGTTGTATCGAAGAAATGGGTAGATCCTAAGGCAGTGATGCGTAGCCGTGCAGGGTATAGCAGGGCGTATTCTATATTGTAAGTTCGTAAGTTGCGCTTAATATCCCTATATTCAGCCCTTCGTTTCTGGAGGTCTGGGGAATAATCAGGAAAAAATGAGATCTTGACTTCGTTGTACAGAATATCCCCCAGTTCTCTGGCCCTACGCATCAATGTTGCCTTATCTCTATAGTTAAAGAGCTTCATTATTATTGGCCTAGGGTGCCCCCCTGATGGCGAGGCCCTAGTTGGCACTCTGTGGGCTCTCTCAATAGCAAAAAGATGAGAGAAAGTTTCCGTCCCAAATATACCCCTAAGCCACTTCTCCAAGAACTCCTCGGGGTGGGGACCCTCACACCGCTCCGGTAGGCCTACCACTCTCACGTTATTCCTACGGGACCTATTTTCGATTTCCTCCATTTTCGCTTTGTATAGTCCCATCTGCGTTTTAGTGGCTTGAGATCTTGCTTCAGTGGGGTTAAGTCGTCCTCAACCTGGCTTACTCTCTCCTCCAGTTCAGATGTTCTAGTTATAACCCTTTGCAGTTCTTGGCTTACCCTAATTATCTCTTCCTTTAGTCCCGTCAGCTGGTCGCTCAGGTCGCTTAAAGAGGCTTTACAGGAATTGACAGCGCATAGAACGTCCTTCAGCGTGGGTTCACCGTCTGCTGGTGCGTTTTGCGCAGCGGCATTACTGGTTGCTAATCCCACGGGGTCGCCCGTAGTACCTTTACTAATCGCCATTTTCATTGTGTGCATTGCAGTTGGTCCTTTTCCTAGGCTCTTTCTGTCCCCTGAGCCCCCTACTTGCGACCTGTCCTGGTGCTGCTGAGTGTTTTTAGGTGGCGATGAAGTGGAGGGGTGAGCAAATTTTTCCAGTTTGGCCGCTGCTGCCACTGCTGCCTGATTCGCCTTTTCTTTTGAAGTACGGGTCATTTGGGATCCAGTATTGTCCTGTTGTTGTAGTTCCTCTCCCTTTTTTCTAGTCATGGCTTGTTGTATGAGCCGGGGGGATATATAAAAGGGTTTGGCCGCTCGTGGGGTTAGTATTTCCCCCCCCCTCTCCAATCTCTTCCCCTACTCCTCTTCTCTTCACTCAGTGCTGTCACAGACTCAATAGTATCCCTTATTGGTATAGCCCTCCACCAACCATCAGAAAATAACTTTTCCCAAATATGCACAAATCGCTATAAAATAGTGCAACAGGTTGCTTGAACCAGTCTGAGCTCAGAACAGGTCACAGAATGGTAATATATCAGGCTGCCTGGGCTCACCTGTACCTCCTCTCCCCCTTCATCCACGGCATTAGGCTAATCCCTGGGGAGAGGGGAGAGACAGTCCACTTCCAGCACACCCGCTAGTATAGCCACAAAAGCTGGTACCTTAACGCTGCCAGGTACCTGGGCAGCACAGGGACGCTCCTGTTAGTGGCTCCTTTCTCTGTGAGCACACGCCGTCCCCGCCGTCTCCTTCCTCTGATACCGAAGCCTTAGCCGTCGCCCAGGCAACCGCCCCAAGCAGGGAGCCAGGGCTCCTCCTCTCCACTCCAAAGGATCAGGGCACAGCTTCTCCCGAGCGGCTGGGCTAGTGTTCCAGCATCGCGCTCCGGGGGAGGCAGAGGCAGGGGGGCCGAGCAGCTGGGTAGGCACCGGGTCCTGTAGGGGGAGAGAGCGCTCGCAGCCAGGTCGGAGGCACTGGAGCGAATTCCTATAGACACGGAGGCATCGGGCTGGGGGGAGTTCGCTCACCCCTCCTCTCACTCCCGCATCCGGTCACGCCCCACTAATTCGTTACTTAAAACACTTCTACTTATAAAATCACACTTTCATATACATTTTCTTCATAGCAAAGTTGTTGGGTCCGCAGACGCCAACATTATAATGTCTCTGTGACCTACAATGTCAGAGATAGTTTAAAATGACTTATAATAACCTTATTGATACCTTAAATTATTTTTGACTGGCAAAATATTCAATTTTCTCTAACGTGTTGAGAGGGACCTTGAACATTCTCACTGGGTGTTTTAGAAATGACTTGTTTGTCTAAACCATCCTAAAAAGTTCATACAATGAGTTTTGTTAGCCAAGGTGTTAGCTACTTAAACAGTCCTTCCTTGAACACAATAGGTTAGCCAAGTGAGGCTATCTCTAGGCGATAATTATCTGCATAACCTTGGGTCCTGTGGCAGTTTTTGTTTATTCACAATACCATGTAAATAACTCCTTGTTTTGTGATGAAAGCAGTTTTTTTTTTGTTCCAACAGTTTTCCTTACAATACATGCTTGTAAAAGTCTTCAATATTTGAAGTAGTAGAGAAAGGCTTGGTCAAACATGAGAATGTCCATTTTATCCTAAAAGTCCCCAAGAGTGCAACAGTTCAAATATTTAACATCACAGTTCATCTAAATATATTTCTTCATGAATTCACAACAATCCAATCTCCATGACTTTACAACTCCCTGAATCCACTCCCCGCTCTAGAATCTGGAGATTAGACTCTTCACTACTTTCCGATCCCACCATCACAGCTGAAATAGAATCCACAATACATAACTTCTTCCAAGAAAATAACCCAGAAGACACCTCCCAGCTTACTAACTGGGAAGCACACAAAAGTGTAATCAGGGGCACCTTCCTTGCAGCAGCAGCTAAGCGCAATAGAGAAAGACAGAAACAACACTCAGACCTATTGGACAGGATCTGCAAAGTAGAAAGACAACACAAACATTCCCAAGCACTTACAACCCTTAACGACCTAATACTGGCTAGAAAAGACTTACTAGACCTACTGGATATGCAGATACAACGTAAATACATACTCTCAAAAAAAAAATTCGATGAATTTGGCAATAAGGCCAGTAAAATGTTAGCAAGAGCCCTGCAAGTATCCCGATCCAACAAGACTATACACTATATCATTGATCCCTCAGGACGCAAAATTACCAAGTCCCCAGAAATCGCTCGCCAATTCGTACAATACTACAGCAAACTATAAAATCTAGCATCCCCTTCTCCCGCCAATGACAACACTACACGCCTCCAAATGATATCTGAATTTCTAAAACAATACAGCCCAAACTCCATACCAGACTCCATAGCCCAAGACTTAAACACCCCTCTCACACACACCGAAATCATTGACGCTTTAAAACAAATGAAAGCGGGTAAAAGCCCGGGACCTGACGGCCTTACTGCCAGTTACTACAAAACCTATGCGGAACTACTTACACCCCATTTCTTGAAGGCCTTCAACTCTTTTGCCCAACCAGTCCACCCCCCACGTGACCTCCTCACAGCTCATGTAGCAGTAATCCCCAAACTAGACAAAGACCAATCACTAGTCACCAACTACAGACCTATATCACTGCTTAACGTAGACCTTAAATGGTATGCAAAAACTTTAGCCAACAGAATCCTGCCACTGATTCCCCAGCTTATTGATCTTGACCAAGTGGGCTTTGTCCCCGGTAGGGAAGCGAGAGACAACACTCTCAAAGCGATCAATATACACCATTGGCTACCCAAAACAAAGGTTTCATGCTCTCGCTCGACGCGGAGAAGGCATTCGACAGAGTGGCATGGGACTACATGAGGGAGACCCTCAAAGCCACAGGCCTTCCCCAAATGATGCTAAACTACATATCAGCTCTTTACTCTAACCCCACAGCAAAAGTCCAAGTTAACGGCCACCTGTCGGGTGCCTTCTCCGTGTCGAATGGCACAAGACAAGGTTGCTCACTATCCCCTTTAATTTTTATTCTTACCCTAGAACCCTTCCTCAGACGCATCAATGCTAACCCCGACATTAAGGGGATTCAAATAAAACATCACACATATAAATTAGCTGCATTTGCTGACGACATCCTCCTATTTCTTACGGACCCGCTTACAACAATCCCAAACCTGCTTCAAGACTTCAAAACCTTCCACACCCTTTCCAATCTCCAAATCAATTTCTCTAAATCTACCTCTCTCAATATCTCCCTACCCTCAGACCTATGTCAACAGTGTAAACATAATTTCCCATTCACTTGCAATAAGCATTCAATCCCATATTTAGGCATTCAAATACCAACCTCCCTATCGAACCTGTACGCTCAAAACCACTCCCCTCTTTTACAAAAAATACAACTGGACCTAACTAAATGGTCATCGGGACAATTCTCCTGGTTCGGCAGGGCCGCAATTATCAAATTGAATATCCTACCTAGAATTTTATATATCCTGCAAACAATCCCAATTAAACTACCGCCCTCATTCTTCTCCATATACCAAAAATCTTGCACGACATTCATTTGGGGGAAAACACGCCCACGACATAGCTTCAAGAGATTGACAACCCCCAAACTTTTAGGAGGAATAGGGCTTCCTGACGTACACAAATACCAACTAGCTTGTCATTTGGCAAGGATCATCGATTGGAATGTTAACACCAAACATAAAGCCTGGATTCAAATAGAATAATCACTTTTGCATATACCCATCCATCACACACCGTGGATCGATCCCCCATTCTTACCCCCTGCTTACTCTCAACATCTGCTAATCAACCCTACATTACTAGCGTTCCGCACTACATGTACTAAACACAATATCTCCTCAATCAAAGGCCCAATGACTCCGATACGTCTCAACCCAGAATTCCCACTGGGCATGCATACCTCCTTCTTAGCAGATATTTGGCCCCATCAAACTATCAGAGCAAATCAATTCTTTGAGAGAGACAGCCTCCTATCCCAAACTAACCTAGCCTCAAAACTGCACATAGACAAGTTTCCCTTCTGGACGTATGTACAATTACGGAACTTCTTCAATAAACCTTCTCCTGCACCGAAATGGTCCCGACCCACAACACCATTCGAAAACCTCTGTCTAACCGAGAGCACGCTCACCCACCTGATCTCACAAACCTATAACCTCCTGTTTATCGATCACACCCCTACAAAACAATGGACCAACCGCCAATGGAAACAAGATCTCTCCATTCAGTTGAACGACCAAGATTGGGCTAACATATACACTTTGATTTATAAGGGTTCGATGAACGTGCAAGTCCAAGAAAACGCATACAAATTATTCTCTAGGTGGTATAGAACACCACACCTTCTACACCAATTCAACCGAACAATTCCTTCAACATGCTGGAGGTGTAACGCAGACACAGGTTCCCTGTTACACATCTGGTGGTCTTGCACCAAAATCCAACCTTTCTGGGTGAAAGTCCACGAACTGATCACACGAATAACCACTTATTCCCTAGACTTTGAACCTCAAATGTTCCTTCTACATCATTTTAAGACATGAATACCGACATACAACCATTCTTTAGTCATGCATTTAGTGAACGCTGCAAAAATGTGTATCCCCCTTAAATGGCGATCCACAGAACCACCTACCATAAAAGAATGGTTTCACCACATTCAACAGACAAAGGTCATGGAAGACCTCATCCACCAATCCAAAGACTCACAGACTAAGTTCACAAAAACATAGACATGCTGGATACATTTCACCACAACAAACGAATACAAAATGACAATGACCTAACTGACCGTCCCAGATAGCAGCAAACTCTACAGTTGTACCCCTTTATCGATGTCCCGACACTGCCACCCCCCGCTCCCCTTATCTCTTCCCCCTCTTTGTACACCACAACTGTCCTCTCCATCCCAACAAGAAGCACTAGACAACTGCTCATTCATGAATCCATTTTATATGGATGTGTCTGCGGGGAGTGACTGGAACCGATCGGGATACCAGGAGTGGAGATCCGAACGAGGGACTGTCACCAGGGACCATTGCTGCAGGATACGGCTGATAGGCTTGATACCCCTGCAGGGGTGAATTCTTCCGGTGAGTGAGGGCACATTGGGGGGCCTTTGGAAGGCTGGAAGAGTTTACATCACTAAGAGCACTGCTAGATGTTTGAAGAGACTCACCATTTGCACTTTAGGAAGAACGTTCTCAAGATTTTTTTTTTTTTTCTTTTTTTCTTTTGGGACATTCTTTGGACTGGTGATTTCATGATTTATTTCTAAACTCCTTTATGCGCATTTATGATTATAAGGTTTTTATTTATATTTCAGCATTTTATGCACATATTTACGTTTTTTATGCACATATTTACGTCATTTTTTGAGGATTTTCTGAAAGTTTTTTGGGAATTCATATCACTTTCTTAACTTTTCAAAATATTTATTGGATTTTTCAAAAAAGTAAGTCATACATCGTACAGTCACTGAGTCATAAATGCACATTGGTCATATCACATACAGTTAGACCCCAGTGGGGTAGGTATTTCAAAAAGAAGAGGAATCACAAACGAAATACAGACAGTAAAAGAAAAAATAATAAATGTGAGGGGTTAGGTTCCGGCCTGTGGTTTTAACAGATAATCCAAAGGAACAACACCGTTTACCATAGGAAAGGAGCTAAAGAGAGGATAAATCTCTGGGCTAACCAAGGGGCAGCTGTAGGAGGCCATGGGGGTTCCGTCAGCCCCCCAAAAGGGAACTTACTGTGACCGGCGAAACCTCCAACAGCCCCCCCCCCACCGCCCTGTAAACATTGCTGAAAAATAAACAACCAGCTAGAGAACCACATCATAGTATTAGAACCCCTTATAGTAGGAACCAACAGGGATTAAGAGAGATGCTAAGACCATTGGACTGTCTGTGGTTCGATACTTTAAGACAGCTGAGAAGCGAGAAAGAAAAGAGTGTAAAAAGGAGAGGGGAGGGGGAGGGTGAAAGAAGAGAGGAAAGGGAGCCAGCCCGCGGGGAGGCGCCCCGCAACCCTGTAATAATCAGCTGAGTTATGGTTGCACACCCGGAATCAGGGAGATGCCAATGAAACTTGCCCAGGGTTCCCAAGTAGCCTCAAACCGGTCCACTGAGTTGTCGAGAATGCTAGCAAGCTTCTCTTGGGCCATGATCCAGGAAATTTTCCGGATCGTCGCCTTAAGGGATACTTTGGGTTTCTTCCAAGCCTTGGCTATGGTGAGCTTAGCGCCCAGGAAAATAAAATGTATAAGCTTGCGGGCAAGCTTCGGGACCCTGGGCAAATTGTCATTTAGGAGAGCCATCGATGGTATTTTCGGGATATGGGCTTTGGTGATTTTCTTTATCAGGAGGAAGATCTTATTCCAGAATGTCCTCAGTCTTGGGCACTCCCAGAATATATGGACCAGCGTGCCCCTGAGTAAACATCCTCTAAAGCAACTAGGGTCAGCCGAGGGGAACATCTTGGCTAATCTGTCAGGAGGTAGATACCACCTGGTAAAAACCTTAAGGCTAGACTCTATCATGGAAATGTTCTTAATGCCCCTGTAAGCCCTGAAAAAGGTTGTCCTCCATTTATCAAGGTCCCACTGTATAGACAGGTCTGACTCCCATGCGAGCATGTATGGGGTCTTAGTTGACTGATTGGCGAGTGACTGATATATGACGGTGATGCCTCCCCTCTGCTCAGAAGACCTGCCGCACCAGAGTTCGTAAGGCGTGAATGAGTGGGGGGCCAATTTTGCCTCCCCGTTGTGGGCGAGGAAGTGACGAATTTGGTGAAATCTGAATCTCTCCGAGGCAGGCATCTCCAATTTGCTTACACAAAAGGCCAGGGTAATAGGGCCCAAACTCGTATAGAAGTGTCCGATCCGGTACAACACCCTTATCCAACCACCAACGGAATGCTTTGATGTCTAGACCTGGAACGAATTCCGGGGTATTAAATATGAGAGCAAGTGGGTGACAGCTGGAGATCAAGCTCCGATTGTTTCTTAGAGAGTCCCATAATTTAAAGGATTGAGAAAGAGTTGGTGAGAGAATCGAGGGGCGTTTTCTAGGGGGGACCCACATTAGGAAGTCTAGGGTGTATGATGGTACAGCCTGTCTCTCTATTTGGATCCAATCTGGTTTTTCTGTCTTCCCATACACTATTGAAAACTGGGCGAGTCTAGCCGCTTGATAGTACCAGAAAAGTTGAGGGAGACCTAAGCCCCCCTGAGATCTGGACAAGTATAAGGTATTTTGCTGGAGTCTGTGCCCCTTGTCTCCCCAGATAAACTTGATGATTTTCCTTTGCAATGCAGTGAGATGATCTTTTACAATGCTTATCGGGAGGGCCCTGAAAAGGTAGAGGAGTCTAGGTAGTAAGGTCATTTTCACTGCATGAACTCTACCTAGCCAAGAGATTCCTCCCTTAGCCCAGTTGCCTAGGTCTGCCTCCAGTTTGCGGTATGTGCATATCACTTTCTTTATACCCACCTATAAGGTTTTGTTTTTGATCACCTCTTATCTAGTAAGGTGATAATACACGTTGCACTTTATACATATGTGGGCATTTGTCGCATATACACCAGGAATTCCCACACGACTGTAATTTCATCATTCCTACATATATAATAATTTATGTTTAGTTTTTTTATTTATTCACATTTTTTATTTGATACACCACACTAGTTTCTGCACAACAGATGAATTTTAGTGGAACAGCGCCAATCACCCCGTTTTGGGACTCTACACTACTTAGAATTTCACATAGGTGTTATTCTGTGCTGGGGGGGCTGCAGTTCCTTTATTACCTAAGCGCGGAGCTATTTGTTTCTTATATAGAGACTTCCGCTTATCTCTGCCCTACAATATAGTTACAATATTTTAGTCTTGCATGATAAATTAAATGTTCCACACATTGTAGGATAACTGCTATACCTATCCTTTGCACCTTGCCTTAAGAATGCAAATATGAATGTATTGTTTTATTACGCAACTACTGCGGCTGCGCCCGCACTCTCACATCTTTATGTGAAATCATTTACCTCTTTATGTACCTGTCAACTTATTTCTGAAAAAATCAATAAAAACATGTTTAAAAAAAAAAAAAAAACTACTCGCAGCTATAATGAATGGTCGGGTCTCGGCAATACACATAAAAGTCATTAAAAAAAATGGCATGGGATTCCCCATAATCCATTACCAGGCCCTTTGGGTCTGGTATGAATATTAAGGGGAACCCCGAACCAAAATGTTAAAAAAAATTGCCTGGGGGTCCCCCCAAATTCCATACCAGGCCCTTCAGGTCTGGTATGATATTAAGGGGAACCCTGCACCAACATTTAAAAAAAATGGCATGGGGTCCCCCTCAACATCCATACCAGACCCTTTAGGTCTGGTATGGATTTTAAGGGGAACCCCGCACCAAAATTTAAAAACAAATGGCATGGGGTCCCCCCAAAAAACCATACCAGACCCTTATCCGAGCACGCAACCTGGCAGGCCACAGGAAAAGAGGGGGGATGAGAGAGTGCCCCCCCCCCCCCTGAACTGTACCAGGCCACATGTCCTCAACATGGGGAGGGTGCTTTGGGGTAGCCCCCAAAGCCCCTTGTCCTCATATTGATGGGGAAAAGAGCCTCATCCCCACAACCCTTGCCCCTTAACATTTTTGTTTTTTAACTTTTTAATAAAGGAATCGTCTCAAGCCATGTCTTGTCATTTTTAACATTTTTACACTTTTTTTGTGAAATGGTAGGGGTACATTTGTACCCCGTTACCATTTCACGCAGGGGGAGGCCAGGATCTGGGGGTCCCCTTGTTAAAGGGGGCTTCCAGATTCCAATAAGCCCCCCACCCACAGACCCCCACAACCACTGGGCAAGGGTTGTGGGGATGAGGCCCTTGTCCCCATCAACATGGGGACAAGGTGTTTTGGGGGGCTACCCCAAAGCACCCTCCCAATGTTGAGGGCATGTGGCCTGGTACAGTTCAGGAGGGGGGGCGCTCTCTCGTCCCCCCTCTTTTCTGCGGCCTGCCAGGTTGCGTGCTCGGATAAGGGTCTGGCATGGATTTTTGCGGGGACCCCCACGCCATTTTTTAAAAATTTTGGCATGGGGTTCCCCTTAAAATCCATACCAGAACTGAAGGGTCTGGTATGGATTTTGAGTTGGACCCCCACGCCATTTTTTTTTACATTTTGGCATGGGGTTCCCTTAATATCCATACCAAACCTGAAGGGCCTGGTATGGAATTTGGGGGGACCCCCACGCAATTTTTTTTAAAATTTTGGTTCGGGGTTCCCCTTAATATTCATATCAGACCCAAAGGACCTGGTAATGGACTGTGGGGGAATCCCATGCTGTTTTTTTCAATGACTTTTATGTGTATTGCCGAGACCTGACAATTCATTATAGCCGCGAGTAGTTTTAAATGACTTTTTTCCTTTAGAAATGTCATTTTGTGCAGGGACTGTTCTAAACATGGCAAACATTTACTACTCTACAGGCATACTACAGACACCCCTCAGGTACAAAATTTAAAGGAATATATCACTTTTATTGTTTCACGTTAAGCATTATTAAAATCACAGCTTTTCACTTTTATTGTTTCAGGTTAAGCATTATTAAAATCACCGCTCCCGAAAAAACGGCCGTTTTTAAAACTTTTTTTGCATTGATACATGTCTCCTGGGGCAGGACCCGGGTCCCCAAACACTTTTTATGAAAATAACTTGCATATAAGCCTTTAAAATTAGCACTTTTGATTTCTCACATAGACTTTTAAAGGGTGTTCTGCGGGTTTTGAATTTTCCGTGAATACCCCAAATTGTTCGCTATTCAGCGAAAGGGCATACAGCCAATGTTCGAGTCGAACTCATGTGCGACCATAAAGCTCATCCATAGTTACATTGAAGAACCTCAGGTAAGCAGTAGGAACAAAAGCCATGATGGGCCCAGCCCTGGCCCCAGGGTGACCTAATGAAGATCATATTCAAGTATAAAAAAATTAGGAGAAGCTATAATAATATAATACAATTCAGATATATATAAAAATGTCAGGTGACATAGAATTAAGGCCAATGTAAAAACATTAAGATATTATAGGAGAAGATTGATTTGTATGGCAGTTTATTTGAGATCCTGCAGACATACATTGACCCCTGAAGAATGCTTTGTGCGCTTCTCATAGGGTGGACATCTGCTTTACGAAACTTAATCTGTTGATCTGAAAAAGATTAAGTTAAGGTACCCAAGAGTCATTAATGAATGTGGGTTATATGAAAAAGAGGCTTGATTCTCTGTGTGTCAAAAAGACATTGTTCCCTGATCAATCTGTAAAAAAATATGGACAATTTATGTACCAGTTTACAGGATGGGTTGTGAAACAATGCCCTTTTATCCCTCAACGGAGACATAGTCAGGTTGAAGTCCCTCCTCATAATCATAAACAGGTGGGAAGACTGTTGCAATTTGTCTAAAACCTGGGCGAGGAATTGGATCTGGCCTGCATTGGTAGCATAAACATGCAGCAAAGTGACGTTCCCACATAGGTATAATCTAATAGAATGTACTGTATCTGCCATGGAAGGTCACTGAAAGAAGTTTGAACTCTTAAGGGGCAGTAATGTTTCAACAGAATAACAACTCCGGCTTTCCCTAATGAGTCTGAAGTCATATATAAAGAAGATAAGTGTTTCAATGCAAATTTAAATGCAAATTTAAAGGATTGGCCTATTGGAAATGTGTTTCTTGTAACAAAAATATATCTGACCTTGAAGACCTAAACTCATTCAGTGCCAGCAATCTCTTCCATTCCCGACTGGCTCACGCAGATATACTGCAGCACAGTGGCACCGCTGGGCAAAACCCTGTATGGGTGCAGAATCCACTTTAAGAGCCGCCAGAGGGCACGTGTGCGGAGTTGGAGGCCCGCATGTGCACGCTGCATGGCGAGGGACCCGACGCGAGTGGCCTGTGGGCATGACCGCCAATGGCCATGTGCGAACACACAAATCCCTGTTCTGTCAGGGGAGAGGAGACATATCCTTTATTCCTACTAAGTAGGGACAACAATATGTCTCCTCCCTCAGTCAGTCCCATCCCCATACAGTCAGAACACATCTAGGGAACACACATTTAAACCCTTGATCGCCCTCTACCAGTGACATTTACACAGTATTTAGAGCATATTTATAGCACTGATCGCTGTATAAATTTAAATGGTCCCAAACATGTGTCAAAAGTGTCCGATCTGTCCTCCGCAATGTCACAGTACCGCAAAAATCGCAGAGCACCGCCATTACTAGTACAAAAAAAAAAAATGCCATAGAAATGCCATAAAAATGGCATAAATCTTTTCCATGATTTGTAGACGCTATAACTTTTGTGCAAACCAATCAATATACGCTTATTGTGATTTTTTTTTACCAAAAATATGTAGAAGAATATATATTGGCCTAAACTGATGAAGAAATTTGTTTAAAAAATAAATTGGGGATATTTATTATAGCAAAAAGTAAAAAAATATATATATATTTTTTTCAAATTGTCGTTTTTTTGTTTTGTTTATAGAGCAAAAAAATAAAACCGCAGAGGCTATCAAATACCACCAAAAGAAAGCTCTATCTGTCAGAAAAAAAGGACGAAAATTTTGTTTGGGTACAGCATTGCATGACCGTGCAATTGTCAGTTAAAGTGACGCCATGCCAAATTGTAAAAGGTGCTCTGGTCAAGAAGGGGATAAAATCTTCTGGGGCTGAAGTGGTTAAGACCTTTTACATTGTAAGACAAGATTCTCAGATTCATGGATTATAGGTTGCATAAAAGTTATAGGCAAGCCAATGATGATGCATTTTCTTTGTTCAACCAGTGGGTTGAATAAAAAAAAGAGATACAATCCCTCCATCAACACAGGGAAATCTGTGTCACCAGGGGAATCCCTCCCATTAAGCTACCATATTCTAACAGCAAGTGAGTTCAGGCTATAATCGGTTCCACTGTTTGAGTGAAAAAATCTGCCTAGAGATGGATTAAAATTCGGCTGGTCCCTGTTGAACATGATGAATTTCAATCCAACTATGGTTGGCTTAAGAATTCTTAATAAACATAATCAAACCTTCTGGTGTGTATAAAGATAGCAAGTGATTACAAAAATGACATAGAAACAGAGGGACATAAACATAAGTCCCAAAACTGTAAACCAAGTCCCAGTCTATGAAAGACTTAAAAATTAAATTCAATGAGAGCAATAAACTTGAAAGGCAGAAGCATTTCAGGACACCAAGGCCATAGCCTTGGTGGTAAGGAATGAAAGGCAGGAGAAGCTCATTAGCGACCCCTGCCTATGAGAACAGGGACTGAAACAAATAGGCAGTTATTGTAGTGTTAATTTATTGATCAGTTAACTGTTATCAATAAACTTTATTAAAAAATTCTGGAAGCTTCTAAGAAAGGTCAGGTGACCAGAAGTACCAATAAGAAGAAAGAAGAATATTAACGGTCATCAGACCAACGGCAGCACTTCAAGAAGAAGCATCTCCTTGGTCTGTCTCCTCACCTTGCTGATGGAAAATCTACTGCGTCAGATGATGGAGCGGGCCTCTGCTCCTGACGGTGATTCCTGGCTGCGTTTCTGCCTCTCCTCCGCAGCTCCTCTGGGTCAATCTGCCTCTTTTCCTCCTCCTTCCCCCCCTCTCTCTTTCCCACAGCCACCTCCGGTCATGGCTTCTCTTCCCGGTCCCTCTGGAGTTCCGTTTCCGTCCAGGGCTCCTCCTCCGGCTCGTCCTCCAGCTGTGTCATGGGCTCCCACCGTGATTGACAGCACGACTCCGCCTGTGATGACGCCGATGGAGCCTCCTTTCTCTTCGGCTGTTGCCTCGGTGCCTTCGACGGGACATGGCTTCTGCGCAGTGGATACTGGCATAGAGCAGTCGGCGAATCTGACGTCGGTCCGCCGGATCGAATCCCGGGGACCTCCAGCAAAAAAGAAATGTAAAAGCAAAGGTAATGGTAAGCGGTCTCTGCGGGACAATGATTTACTATTGCCTGTTGCCTCTGAAACTGTTAATATTAATGCTGGTAGTGGTACTGCTTTGTCTTCCTCTCCTTTCCCTCCTGATTTGCCAATTGACAATATGAGTGATGTTTTGTCTTCTCCTATGGTGCGTCCTCTACTGCTTTCTGATGCTATTAGTGCTTGTTCTTTTCCTACAGCTAACCCCTCTGGTTCAATGCATTCTGCACAGGCTGTTTCTGATGCTACTTTGGGGTCTGACAGACCTGTGATTTCTACACAATCTATGCTACAGATGACACCTAGTGGTGAGTCTAATCAAATGCATAATTTGATGTTATGTATGTTCTCTTTTGCTTCATTTGCTGATAGTTTTAAGAAATGTTTTTCTGAGGGTTTCAATGCTGGGATTTTACCTGCTGTGGATGTGCGACCGCCTGCGCATGTTCCGCCGGTCGCTGATGCTAATGTACTGCCTTTATTGAATCCGTCTTCACATTCAGTTCCTGAATTTTGCTTTAAAGAAGCTATGACGTGTGAAATTTCTCCACTTGGCTTCCTTTTTTTGCCGTCTGTCAAAAACAAAATTTGGAAAGGCGAATATATTGAGATACTCTCTCTTTTGCCATCCTTTAAAGAAAATCGTATGGATGTTAGGGATTCGGAGAAGGCTGACGACAACAAGAGAAAATCTGCTCCACGAAATTTTAATAACTGGCTACAGGCCTTTTGTATTTTCTCTAGTGTTATGGGTGAGCGGCGCCCGGAGCTCTGCAGTGGCCTTTTTAGACATCTTGAGATTATCCTTGAGGCTTACAAAAATTTTCCTGGGCTGGCTTGGTTTTTTTACGATGAGTCGTTTCGCCAGAAACTTGCTATTCATAAAAATATGTCTTGGGGGACTAAGGATGTGGGTTTATGGTTGAACCTTCTTATACCACGTAAGCCCACATTGCCTGTGTCTTCTTCGCAACCGTTACAACTTAAGAAGGGTTTTTGTTTCAGTTTTAATGAGGGACAGTGTAAATGGCCAAATTCATGCCGTTATAAACACGAGTGTGCTTCTTGTTCGGGTAATCATCCTGCCTCCCGTTGTTTTAAAAGATTGCATTCTAACGTGGTTGCTCCTTCTAGGGATAATTTTCGTGCTGGGAGTAACACCGGTGAAATTGCCCGCCATGTTGCCATTCCTTCTCAGTTGGCCAAACCGCAGGATGGCGGAAATTCTCGTTGAGGGTTTTTCGATTGCCTCAGTTTTCTGGCCCTGGTTGTCTTTGTTGTGATAACCTTGTCTCTGTTCATCGTTTCCCTACCATTGTCTCTGGTAAAATTGCTAAGGAAATATCTGAAGGTAGGGTTGTGGGCCCATTTTTATTCCCTCCATTTGCTAATTTTCGTGTTTCTCCTTTAGGTTTGGTTCCTAAAAAGGAACCCAATAGTTTCCGCCTTATCCATCATTTATCTTTCCCAGCCCGTTTTTCTCTTAATGACGAAATTGAACCTGAATTAAGTACTGTTACGTATACCTCTTTTGATGAGGCGATTTTCAGGATTCGTCGCTTGGGTGTGTCTGCTGTTATGGCTAAGGCTGATATTAAATCTGCTTTCCGCCTTTTGCCCATACACCCTTCGGCCTTTAACTCATTGGGTTTTCATCACGATGGTTTTTATTATTATGATAAGTGCCTTTCCATGGGCTGTTCCTTATCCTGTACTTACTTTGAGACGTTTTCAACATTTTTGGAATGGGTGGTTACTTTCTTGACGGGTTCGTCTAATGTATTACATTATCTTGATGATTTTTTATTTTTTGGTCCGGCTGATAATTTTGAATGCTTGTATTTGTTCACTGAATTTCGTTTAACCTGCCGGCATTTTGGAGTCCCATTGGCCCTCGAGAAGTCTGTTTGGCCGACGACTTGTATTGAATTCCTGGGTGTTACCATTGACACTGTATTGATGGAATGTCGTTTACCTCAGGCCAAGTTAGATCGTTTGAGGTTTATGATTTCTTTTGTACTTTCCAAACCTAAGGTTACCGTTCGCACCTTGCAATCCTTGTTGGGTTTACTAGCATTTGCTACGCACATAATTCCTATGGGCCGTGTTTTTTCTAAAAGACTGTATAGAGCTATTGCTGATTGTAGATCTCCGAATCATTTTGTACGGATCAATTCGTCTTTAGCATCTGATTTGTTGGTTTGGAATAATTTCTTTTCCTCGTACAATGGCCGTTCTTTTTGGCAGACGCCTTTCCAGGATAATTCGGTTGTTGCTTTATTCACTGATGCAGCTGGGAGTACGGGTTATGGTGCCTTTTATCAGGGTCATTGGTCGGCTGCACGTTGGCCTGATTGTTGGCTTTCGTTGGGCTATACCAAAAATGTGGTACTCCTTGAATTGTTTCCGATTCTGGTTTCCTTGGATATTTGGGGTGTTCACCTTCGCAATTCTCGTTTGTTGTTCCATTCTGATAATAAAGGGGTTGACTATGCGATCAATTGCTTGTCTTCTAAGTCTTTGCCTGTGTTGGCTGTTTTGCGTTGCATTGTTCTTAAATGTTTAGAACTTAATCTTTGGATTAAAGTTAAATACATCCCTGGATACACTAATGTGATTGCTGATTCTCTTTCCCGTTTTCAGATAGATCGGTTTCGCGCTCTGGTACCGGAAGCGGATCTCCTTGGTCTACCTTGCCCGGAACATCTATGGTCCGTGGTCTGCGATCTGTGAATTCTGCCTTGATGAACTCTCTTGCTCCTTCCACGTGGGCGAATTACAACGCCGCGTGGTCTTTGTGGACTGTCTTTTTTACCTATTTAGGTTTTCCTTCTTGTTGTATTTCTGAGACTTTGGTTTTGCGTTTTTTGGATTTTTTGATGCAACGCAATTATTCATATTCGCATATAGTTAAAATATTGGCGGGGATTTCTTTCTTTTTTAAAAGCCGTGGCTTTCCGCCATGTTCTTCCTTTTTCTTAGTTCAACAGTCCCTTAAGGGTTACCGTAAACACAGTTACCGTAGTGATACTCGTGTTCCGGTTACTTTCTCTCTTTTGCGTCGTTTGATGGCTGCCTCTGCCTTTGTTTGTTATTCTACTGCTGAGGCTTTACTTTTTAAGGTTTCTTTTAGTTTGTTATTTTTTGGGGCTTTTCGTATTTCAGAATTGCTACCTAGGTCTTCATCCTCTCTGGGAGGTTTGTGTTTTTCTGATGTTTCCATGGGCCCTGATTTTATTAAAATATTTCTGAGATTCAGTAAGACTGATCAGTTAGGGAGGGGTCGGTGGATTGTTATTCCGCGATCCTTCGGTTCACCGGTTTGTGCCTTCTTCTGGTTGTCTGCATATTTGCCGTCTCGGCCCCTTGGTTCACCACAATTGTTGCTTCACAACTCTGGTTCTCCACTTACTCAGCGCCAGTTTTCGGCTGTCCTCAAAAAATTTCTTCTTTATCTCAATTTGCCCCATCTACGTGTTACCAGTCATTCATTCCGTATTGGCGCAGCGACTGAGGCGGCCAAGTTGGGTTTCTCTGAGTCCGATAATAAAAAGTTGGGTGGTTGGAAATCAGACTGTTATCTTTCCTATATTAGACCTAATTTGTGTTTTTTCTGATTTTAGGTTCTTCAAACGCTGTATGGCTTTTTGGACATTCATTTGTTTACTGGGCCCATGTTCGAGCCTACAACAGAGTCTATGGACTTAATTTAAATTTAGACGGTGCGAATATTGTTTGGCATGGTTACCGTGGAATGTCTTGGTTTGCTCTTCGTTCTTTATTAACGGAATTGCTTTCTTCTTTCTCTAGTCCTGATGTAGTTATTATTCATTTGGGGGGTAATGATTTGGGGGTTCATAAAACTTTAGATTTGGTTTCCCAAATTAAACTTGATTTTCTTCATTTACTCTCTGTTCTCCCTTCCTCGGTTCTGATTTTTTCAGAGATTGTTCCGCGATTGAAATGGTTGATTGATCCTGATCTCTTATATCTTGAGAAAATCAGAAAAAGGGTGAACAGACTTATCCATAAATTTATGCCCTCTGTTCAAGGTTTTTCTTATAGACATACTGATTTGGAAGGTGGATTGTATGGGTTTTATCGCCCTGATATGGTCCATCTTTCTGATATAGGGCTTGATATATTTAACTTGGATTTGCAAACTTGTGTGGAATTGGCCGTGGCCCGAGTGGGGTGCCATGCTATATGAATATAGCCTGGCGTTTGGGGTATGGTGTATTAAACGTTAAAGACGTATATATATATATGGTTCGAGCTTTAATGGCTGAACTATTTGGTTTTAATTGTTTGAATATAGTTCGAGCTTTGATGGCTGAACTATTATTGTTTTGGTATGATTTTAGTAAGCTAATTGGTAATTTTATTATGCCAATAATAAAGGACCACGGCCATTTTTATCCAAGTCTATAGTCTTTTTGTATTTATTTTAATTTATTATCATTATATTGTACATCAGTTTTCAGCCTCTGATCCCATGAAAGGCAGGAGAAGCTCATTAGCGACCCCTGCCTATGGGAACAGGGACTGAAACAAATAGGCAGTTATTGTAGTGTTAATTTATTGATCAGTTAACTGTTATCAATAAACTTTATTAAAAAATTCTGGAAGCTTCTAAGAAAGGTCAGGTGACCAGAAGTACCAATAAGAAGAAAGAAGAATATTAACGGTCATCAGACCAACGGCAGCACTTCAAGAAGAAGCATCCCTCCCTCCCTATGTCGTGATTCTTGTTATGTGGCTGGTCCCTTCTGCTGTAAGGGGGTATGATGTATTAAACGTTAAAGACGTATATATATATATGGTTCGAGCTTTAATGGCTGAACTATTTGGTTTTATTTGTTTGAATATAGTTCGAGCTTTGATGGCTGAACTATTATTGTTTTGGTATGATTTTAGTAAGCTAATTGGTAATTTTATTATGCCAATAATAAAGGACCACGGCCATTTTTATCCAAGTCTATAGTCTTTTTGTATTTATTTTAATTTATTATCATTATATTGTACATCAGTTTTCAGCCTCTGATCCCATGTGCATATTGACAGCCAGTGGATGGAGAGGGCTTACATCTGCTTTGTTAAAAATACTAAAAGGAAAACCTGAAAAACAAAATGTATGGATCACATGGGTATACATGGGTATCCCTATAATGATCAAGGTGTATAGGCTAGGTATATAGGCAAACCAGAGAATGAAGGGCCTAGAGGCCAGAGGTGGGGATCACCAGATACCATCAGATGGGTGATGGAGCCCAAAATTTACTTGAAGTATTCAATGATCATTGAATCGGAAGGGGAGTATTCAAAGTTTCTTCCAGAGAGGTGGTAGACCAAGGTTATTAAGAAGGCTTCTCCTTTTTGCAAGCCTTGTATAATGAGTTGAAAGCTGTCCTTTGTAACCATAAGCTAAAATGGAAAGCCCCATCTATATGAGATACAATGTTTCTGGAGATGGGAGGTAATGGGATGGAGATTGCAGCATTTAGAAAGGGTGATAGAAGAGAAGTTGCTGAATTCCCCTCTGTATGCAAACCTTAATTCCTTGCGGGTTGAAAGAAGGAGGGCTTCCTTGATGTTGTAATAGTGAAAATGTATTATAATGTCTCTATAACAGGCACCTGCAGGTGGTTTGGGGCCCAGAGATCTGTGTGCATGGTCCAAACGCCAAATTATATCATGTATGTTAGGAACCAGAATACTGAATAAGGTTACCAGATATGGTGGAAGATCTGAATCTTCTACTGACTCTGGGACTCCCTGATACCAAATTCTGATTGCATTCTTTATTTTCCAAGTCCTCCTGCTGAAGTTGCAGTTGGGAGACAGTATGTTTCTGAGACATATTATCTTTCTCAGAACATGAACGTATTGAACCAGGTCATCAATCTTAGTCTCTAAATGATCCATACATTATCCAATTAAAGTAATTTCCCCTCTCAATTCTTGTGCAAGTTTGCCCATTTCTAAAGAGATCTTTCATGTTATGTTTTCTAACAATATCTGCAATTTCTCTTCCAGCAAATCAACAGTCAAATATGGTACCTGAGGGAGCGAAAGTAAAGATGAAGTGGCACCTTCACCCTCCCCCATAGTTGTGAGTGGGTCTGGAGGGTCTGCTGGGCAGCCGGCAGTACTCGAGGCTGGGGACTCAGGATGAGTCAGGAAGCATTTGAGTGTGGGAGGCCACAGTTTCAGAAGAAGAGTGGAGGAAAGTATCTGCCTCATTAGTTAGACCTCTGAGAGGTATTGAGTCAGGTGTGTAGTATTATGCCCAAACCATTGTGACTGATATGCTTTGATATGCTCTGCTATTTCAGTATACAAGATAGTTTCAATTTGCAACTATAACAGAATGCTTATAAAGATACATGCACAAGCACTACTCTATATATACATCATTGTGGGTTGATAAGCCATGGGACAGGATGTATGACCAGACAGCCTGTTGACCCGTGTTAACTCATGATAGAGTGTCTTGGAGGGTCACTGACTTGTATAACCATATAACTATATATTTCTATACAAATACATATTTACTAACCACTCCCCCCTCCCCTCTTTCTATTGGTATGTTGAACCATATATAAGCTGTAACACACCTAATAAAGGCAGACATTTTACGAATGCTCAACTTGCTTCTCATTTTCATGGTGTTTCCACAAATCTGAGTGTGCTGTTTGTGTACCTATATGAAGGGTGGTCATCCAGAATACCTACTATTTCCTTACAGATGGGGGCTCGTTTCCGGGTAGGACAATCATCCATGTTGGGTAGACCGCTGTCTATTTTGACAAATTCTTCCTTACCCTGGCTCTGATAAAGTCTTAGCCTTTTAAATTTAAAGAGAAAGAAGGGAGGGACCAAGTCTTAATAAACACACTCACAGGAGTGTGACATTGTAGCGTCTTTGGGAGACCCAAGTCTTTATTTAAGACTCAGTTCAGTATTCTTTTGGGAACGGTATTTAGGTAATCAACTCTAAATTTTTGCTTCTCTTTCTGTTGCATAGAAGTAATAAGATAACTTGTAATTGCTGATATTTTTTTTTGTTGTAGCAGTTTGAACTTTCTATGACGTTATGCCCAGGTTGGCTTTAAGCGTTTTGGGAATGCTGTGGAAAAGTGTACACACCCATTGGAAGCTTGGTGCTCATGGGAATTAAGGTGATCGATCAGGTAGGTAGGAATTTTAGTCAGAAATAGTAAATTAGAAATCTCCCTTGTTTATATCCAAATATCATGAGAGTGGTGAGTACTTTTGTATGTATGTTCATATAATCTGCTAAGTTTTCTTTAAAGAATGAAAGCAGGTATCTGAAAAATTCAAATGTGTGTGTGTCATTACTTAAGGTTTTAAAAAGAAATTAAGAAATGTTGTTGCTGTGGTGCAATAAAAAAAAAGGGGTTTTTGGCTATGCGATTTAAATTTGGAACGGGCATTTATATTTTTGCTGATTGTCAACAAATATCTTAAGAGAACAAAATAGACATACAGTGTATAAACAGAATGAATATTAAAAGGCCAGTCAGTACAGTAAAAGTACAATAGTATATGAGGGTCTCCCCTTTACTATTATTTGCCGGCATTTATAGAATTGTAATTATTTTTTGTTTAATTAGTTTTTATTAAAAAATAGCACAAACAATAGACATTGGACAATGTATAAAACAGAGGAGATTACAACTGAATGACAAGTGAACCTCAGAAGTAGTGGACATTCACCAACTTGTCATAAACCAAGATTTTTACCTACACATAGGGTGCAGCCACTAAAATCTTCTCTGTAAAAGCCCTTTACACAGGTGTAAAATTTAAAAATAACAGAAAGTAGGGAAAGAGAAAGGTAAAGTATAGAATAATAGACAAAAAGGGTGAGGGGGGCAAGGGATTGAGAGTAGTGTGCCCGTCTCGGGCCATCCCCTGTCTCTTATAATAGTTTGAACATCAAAGTTATCTAGATTGGGACATAATTTCTGCGTAAGCAGAAGTATACATGAAGGCAAACCAGCAGGACCATATTTTCTTTGCTAGGTCTGATTTATTTCTAAGGGAGAGGGTAAGATCTTCCATACAATACGTATGATCTACCTTCAGTTGCCATTGGCATAAGGTAGGAATATTCGTCTGCTTCGAATACTGGGGAATGAGAGCTTTTGCTGCGCTAAGGAGATGTGGAGTTATAGATTTTTTATAAGATCCTACTGGTTCACCCGTACAATGTAACAATACAATCCATGGGTCATTAGCAGAGACCTTCAATCGCCACATTGCCAAGGCGCCATACTAAAATGCCACATTTTGCCCATTTTCAAGTGGGACAGTAATATTTGTCAGCAATGTCTTCATATAGAAATATGAAGATTTAATACCACCCTACACAGTGTATTCCATGTGCTTGTCTGTGAGAGAGACACAAAGACTGTCATTGGCAGACTTCCCTATTGTTTGTGTATTGGGAGGGAATTTGGAGTGTGCCTGCCTCATTGTTAAATGTTAATGACCTCAAATTGTTCTGTCTGCCTTAAGATAAACTTATTATGGGATGTATATGTATATGTGGATTGGCTGCTAAGGGGGAGGGGGGATTGTCCCACAGTGTATAACTTTGTGTACACTGTATGTAAAAATCCATTAGCAGGGGGAGGACCATAGGGAAACGTGTATATACAGTATATCAGCTCCCTTTCCCACGTCCTTCATACCAAGCTGAAGTGTATTACTGAAGTCATCGCTCGTGTTTTACATTTTCGTGTTTTCCTAATTCATATGCCTAAAGTTGCTAGTTCAAATGTAACCCTTTTCAAGAAGCGGATTAATGGTGACAGCAATTTCGCTGTGGAAGGTGGGAAGATATTCTGCAAGTTGTGCACGAAATCAGTAAGTTTTTATTCAGTTTTGTTTGAAAACTCTTCTTATACCTATATCATTCTCATTTCTCTCACTTTTTCCATTTTTCGAGAGAATGTCATCTTTTTCTATTACTTCCACAAGCACTGTATATTTTGAAGTTATGGCCACTAACGTTCGTTTTATGGTACCCAACAGCCTTGTACTACAAGTAGCCTTGAAATGCTCCTCAAGTGTCAAAATTTTCTATAGTTGAAAACTATTTTCTGTCCTCACCTTAGTCCCGTTCTGAAACTGATCTATTCTGGCCTATGTAGGAAACATACTTTTACTGGAGAATTTTTACCGGTACTGAATACAAAACTTTTTCTTGTATTTAATTCACAGTATGAGTTTAAGAAGAAGTGGCAATTTGATGTGCACAAGAAAAGCGAGCAGCACCTGGCAAGGGACAAAGCTCCGAGTACTGATCGGAAGCAGCAGCAGCTCCTTAGAGATGTGGTGTCATGGGAAATTCGGCCCGAGGTCTAGGAATTTTTTCAGAGACATCACCATGGCTTTTCTTAAAAATGGCATTCCGTTACACAAACTGGAGAAGGATCCCCTGCGTGACATTTTTGACAAGTACTGTAGCGTCAAATTGCCAAGTGTGAGCACCCTAAGACGAATGGTACCTCAATTGTGTGAAAAGGTAAGCAACGTACAATGATAGTTTATGTTCAAATCACGCATAGGTACCTTTGGTTAAGCAACAATACCTTCTGCAAAAATTAAGATCAACGAGTAAAAATTTACAAACATGTTTACGTGTAGGTATGAAAAAAAACAAATGTTCATGTTTTAAATGGTGCCGACTGTATAAGTGTATATATTTTTCTTTCTTAGAACTTGGAGGAAATTTGCAAGGACAATGGTGACTCAAGGATCTGGCTCAGCGTAGACGAAGCAACGGACTCACTTGGACGATACATCACCAATGTCGTTGTGGGAAAATTGGATCCTGCCAATGCCCAAAAAAGGTCATCTTATCCACATGGCTCAGTTGGAAAAAAACAATGCTTCAACCATCGTCTAAACTGTCCAGGAAGCCCTGAGTAAGTGCCTTTTTTCCTACACTACTACTAAACCAGCACCCTTCAGGCTATAATTTTAGCTTTTGTCTGTCACGGTGTCATTTTTAATGCTTATATACATATGCTAATATTTCATTTATTTATTTGTTTCAGAACTGCTGTGGCAAGGAGCCCCCAACACGGCAGGACGCTTGCTACTACTTGTCACTGATAGTGTAGCATACATGCTGAGTGCGGAGAGGACCCTTAAGGCTATCTACTCAAAAATTATCCACGAGACTTGTCTGGCGCATGGACTACATCATGTTGTGGAGGCCAAATGGAAAGAGCACCCCAAAGTCAATAAACTCATCTCAGCGAGGAAAAAAATATTCCTGAAGGCACCAAAGAGGGTCGAGGTATTCAGGAAACATTTGCCTGGCGTACCACTACCTACCAAGCCTGTTGTCACTAGGTTGGGCGCTTGGTTGTCTGCAGTATCATAGTATGTGAAGCAATTAGAAGGTTTCAAAACCATGGTGAAGGAGCTGGAAGGTGATTCTGGTGCGGTGAAAAGGGCAAAAGACCTCATAGACCAGTGGTCATCAACCCTGTCCTCAGGGCCCACTAACAGGCCATGTTTGCAAGATAACTGAAATACAGCACAGGTGATATCATTTGCTGCTCAGTGATTGCAGTATTCTAGTCTGCATCTCCCCAGGGTAATACATAAAACCTGGCCTGTTAGTGGGCCCTGAGGACAGGGTTGATGACTTCATTGTTCACTGTCATAGATGACCTAGACCCTCTTCTCGCAGCTTCTCTTTTTGGAGGCCAATTCCAAGTCAATTCCAGAAGTCATCGAGCAGCTTCAGTCTCAGAAGATTCTCCTGACGACCTCTGTGGCGAAGATGGAGGAAATTTCCAACACAGATTACCCAGGAGCCATTGGAAAGAGAATTAGGGCCGTTCTGACCAGGAATTGTGACTGGGAGGAAGTCAAGAGCATGGCTGCAAACCTCGAAGCAAAGGAATCCCCGCTGAAAGAAGATTGGGATGCTGCAGATGTGCTGGCAATGAAATACGCGCCTGGAACATCAGCCGACGTAGAGAGGACTTTTTCAAAATTAAAGTACATCCTCAGCGACCGTCGCCTCAATTTTTTTATGGAGAGCATAGTCGCTCACGTAAAATTATACTATAATTAAAACTAAAATTGTTGTAAATACCTGTAAATAGTAATAAAGTAGTTAATATGATTCAAGTTGCACGATTTAATATCCCTTTTATGATGGGAAGGGGGGTGGAAAGTTGAAAAATAAATGCCACATTTGGCCAAAATAAATGCCACATTTGGCCAAAATAAGTGCCATATTGCCACATTTTGTAAAAATAAATGCCACATTTTGAAGGTCTCTGGTCATTAGGTATCTCATAACCTTGAATCTCTTTTGCCCAGTGAAGGATAGACAACCAATAAGGGCGTATAAGTGGGCAAAACCGCCAAACATGAGCATGTGTTGCCCTGTCTCCACAGCCCCTCCAACCCAACGGTGATGTTTGTGGGAAGGACTTATGGAGTACCGCCGGGGTGTATTGCCACTTTGTCAGCAGTTTGTAATTAACCTCAGCTTGTGTAGAGGCTCCAGAGGAGTTTTGAGCCATCATGAGGATGGTGGATTTTTGCGTTGCTGATTGTGATGAGAGGGCCCATGGAACCCAGAATCCCTTGGAAAGTATGGGATGCCCTTGTTTCAGCTCCCCATACACCTCTTATGTCTAAGTCACCCTGTGCTATCCTGGCACAAGGTGAGTGAGAAAATATATCTTGGACTACTTAAAATGGGACTGTGATATTTGTCCACAATATCTCAAAATGTATCAGAGACTATTCTTAGTTTGTTTGATTCTGAACTTAACATGTTAGTTAATTGAGAGAGCTGATCACATTGTCCTCTGTACAATGTAGGAGACGGACCGACTCACGAGGAGCTCCTGCTATTGTGAGAAAATGTCCTGTGGTTGTACTTACGATAATGTGTAATGTACTGTGTGAAGCTCGGTGACAACAAGTCTGACCTGTAGTGAAATCCTGATGGGCACAGAGTCACATCGGCTGCTTAAAGGGATTAGTTAATTAGCTCAAGTTAATTTGTTACAGGTACAAGCAGGGTGGATCAGTGTGTGAGAATGGAGTGAGAATGCGAGTGAGAGGGAGCTGGAGCGGCACTAATTGGAGGCTTCTTTCGGATCGATCAATGCCTGATGCCTGGCGGCTGGTGTTAATCTCTAACTAACTCCTGACTCCTGATGCTTGCTGTCTGATGCTGACACTCAAAATTCTGGCCAGTCTCAGAGTGAATGTATGCTTCCCCTGATGTCTGCCGTTACCTGCCGTTATTTGTGTCCTATTTACTGGGGATGTGAACTCCGTGGCTGCTGAGACGGCTGATAAATTCAGATTTCAGAATTCGGACATCGCCTGTCTGCTGAAGTGCCGTGAGGACTGTCTATTGGACTATTGGACTGTCTATTGCTTTTTTTTGTTGTTGATCCCAGCACTTGATCCCAGGACTATCGTGCGCTACAGTGTACTGCCCGTTTACTCTCTATTTCATCCCATCTCATCTCATCTCTCATCTCTCTGGAACGGGCTGCTTGCCTTTTCACACCGGGACCGGAGGGACAGAGGGAGATGCAGACACAGAGGGAGACGCAAGGAGATACCAAGAGGCCCCCGTGCAGCCAGGAAAGAGCCTGGTACTGGACCTGTTACACGTAGCACCCTACTTACCAGCTACTATCCCTTGCGATCGCAGGCAGGCTCTGTGTTTCAGAGTCCTGCGATACCTGCGGTGTCGGTGTCTCCTGAGCTGCTGACCTCAAAGTCCTCCGAGTGTAATCAGGAGTCCTGCTGTGAGCCAAGACCCGCCGAATAAAGCTGAGCGGGTACCTGCGCTACCTGGATCACCAAGCGTGGACGATCGAGACACTCGGGACACTCGAGACACACAGTTTCTAACTTTGAACGTGGAGATATGAGAAGGCGATCCCCAGGTTTTCACACAGACCGTCAATCATCAAGCACTGGAATCCCAGACAGGTGAGCTTGCTGGGGAGTTTACTGAGGGGCCTATTGGGGTTCCCATACAGGAAGTTGAAAGAAAACACACACCAGTATACAAACCGGACACAAGAGCCAAAAAGGGGGTTAATAGCACAAACAATACTACAAGTACCAGTATATTTATTAACATGCAGACAGGGCAAACAGCTGATGGACTTTCGGGTCAGGTTAACCAGCATATACATCAGCTTACACACCGGCATATACGTCAGTATGCACCAACACCTTCTAAAGAAATATCTGGTATAATTGGCACAACTGGTACAACTGGATCTGCCATCCTGGTTTTGCCATCTCTGTTGGCCGATTCAGATACAAATTCCTTTTTTTCTACACTATCTACTAAGGCAGATATGGACTGAATGACTGCTACTCTACAGCAAGTACTTAGAGAAGAGTTCAAGGAGGTCAAAGAGTCATTGCATAGCTTGACATTCAGGATAGACACCATTGAACAAAACCAGACTGCAGCAGAACAAAAAATAGTGACTCTGGAGGCTAAGTTAGCGGCGCAGTCGCAGTATCTACACAATGTGCGACTTCAACAGGACAATTTAGAAAATAGGAGCAGGAGAAATAACTTAAAAATTTGGGGTATCCCTGAGATAACGTCCGCTAAAGAGCTGCGCCCCACTGTTACGGTCATATTAAATAAAACCCTGGGGAGGGATTCGACAGCGGATATTCAACTAGACAGAGTTCATCGGATACAAGGCAATGCTCCTTTGTCAGATGGTAGACCGAGGGACACCCTATGCAGAGTACATTTCTATATTATTAAAGAAGAAATTATCCGGAAGGCATGGTCATTGGATACTATTGATTTTAATGGAGCAACTATCCAGATTCTGCCGGACCTTTCAAAATATACTCTACAGATGCGCCGTAGCATGAAGCCCCTATTAGACAAATTACGTGAAGAAGGTGCTACATATAGATGGGGTTTCCCTTTTCCCTGCATACACAGAAAGGCCAACAATTTATTGTACTACGTGCACACACCCAATTGCCAGATATGTTCTCTAGGCTGTCTATGACACATATTCTGCTTCATGACTGGACTGACACTGAAACTGGCTTGATACAGCATGATTGAACTTAATTTATCAGATATTCTATTCTATACAAATAGGACCTACTTCTAAACAATGCTTTAACAAAGTACTGATTTGCTAATCCTTTATTTATTTGTTTATATGAGCATTATAGATGTCTAAGAGATGTTAGACCGGAATAGAACTGGGTGTTAGAATCTCCCTCCCCCCATCCCCTTTCTCCGTCCCCCCTTGTCCCCCTCCCCTTTTTTTTCTCCCGCCCCCATGTAGGTGGGGGGGGGGGTGGAGGCAGCGGGGGCCGCTTGATACTATTTAAGTGCTGTACTATGAAGAGCAGGCACTGTGGAAAGTTACTTTACAGAAATAGGAATACTGGGGGTGGGGGATGTCTGGGGGGGAGGGGGGATGGGGTAGGGATGGGTAATAACAGATAATGTAAATGGAGTATAAGTCAAAAATATACAGGAGCTGTGTGGGTTTTTTTTTTCCCTTTTAAGGCGGGCATGGAATATGTGATTTGATATGCAACCTAAGCTGTGGATATTAGGATAAAGAATCACACGTGCTATATATGTTAATGTGATCCGAATGATCCTCACTACTGGTGTCGCTCTCCAGCTCCTCTACATAGGAATTTTTTTGCCTCCCAGTGTGTTTTTTTTTTTTTTTCTCGCTCTCTCTTCTTTCCCGTATTGGGCTTTGCTTTGACCAGTGTGCGCTGCCTCTCCCTGAATGTCAATGGATTGAATATACCGGAGAAGCGCACAGTGGTCCTACGTGAACTCTGGCTCATGCGCGCTCAGGTGGTACTCATACAAGAGACACATTTCCAATCCGGGAAGACATCAAAATTTAAAGATGAAAGATATCCATATGTTTTCCACAGTACAGCCCCAGACTCCAAGACGAGGGGGGCGAGTATCTTGCTTTCTGGGACGGTTCCATGGTCCTACGCCGACCAGATGAGCGATCCGGAAGGACGCTACCTTTTTCTTAAGGGCGACTTAGCTAGCCGTCGAGTTACTTTGGCGTCCATCTATTTACCGAACCAGGCACAGTTGAGTTGTCTTAATGGAATTCTTAATAATCTACAGGTTTTTATGGAGGGTGGACTGATACTGGGTGGAGATTTGAATGTGGCCCTTGATCCTTTACTGGACGTTTCTAAATCCACTACACATCTATCTCATCAATATCTTAGACGAATAAAAAAAGCTATACAATCTATGCGACTTGTAGATGTTTGGAGAGTCCAGCATCCAGCCGAGCGTGACTACACTTTCTATTTGGCGCCACACAATAGTTACTCTAGAATCGATTATGTGTTAATATCTCAATCTTTACTACCAGCGGTGGTCAACTCGACCATCGGGACATTAACAATATCAGATCATGCTCCTCTGTCTTTAGATCTTCAGCTGTCTAAGCCGGCTAACAGACCATGGTCATGGAAACTTAATGAATCGCTACTACAAGAAGGCGAACTTCGGAACGATCTTTCTAGCAAACTGATTAGAATCTTTAATGAAAATGACTCAGAAGAAATCTCCCCACTCATTTTATGGGAAACACATAAATGCGTTAAGCGAGGTATATTGATTAACCACTTCAGCCCCGGAAGGATTTACCGGTCATGCAATGCTGTACCCAAACAAAATTTGCATCCTTTTCTTCCCACAAATAGAGCTTTCTTTTGATGGTATTTGATCACCTCTGCCATTTTTATTTTTTGCGCTATAAACGGAAAAAAAACGAGAATTTTGAAAAAAAATGACATTTTCTACTTTTTATTATTAAAAAAATTCAATAAACTCAATTTTAGTCATACATTTAGGCCAACATGTATTCAGCCACATGTCTTTGGTAAAAAAAAAATGTCAATAAGTGTATATTTATTGGTTTGCGCAAAAGTTATAGCGCCTACAAACTAGGGCACATTTTCTGGAATTTACACAGCTTTTAGTTTATGGCTGCCTATGTCATTTCTTGAGGTGCTAAAATAGCAGGGCAGTACACCCCCCCCCCAATGACCCCATTTTGGAAAGTAGACACCCCAAGGAAATTGCTGAGAGGCATGTTGAGTCCATGGAATATTTTATATTTTGACACAAGTTCCGGTTAAATGACAATTTTTTTTGTATCTTTTTGCACAAATTTGTCAATAAATGATATATTGCTCACACAGGCCATTGGCATATGTGGAATTGCACCCCAAAATACATTTAGCTGCTTCTCCTGAGTATGGGGATACCACATGTGTGGGGCTTTTTTGGAGCCTACCACGTACGGGGCTCCGAAAACCAATCACCGCCTTCAGGATTTCTAAGGGCGTGAATTTTTGATTTCACTCTTCACTGCCTATCACAGTTTTGGAGGCCATGGAATGCCCAGGTGGCACAACCCCCCCCCCCAAATGACCCCATTTTGGAAAGTAGACACCCCAAGCTATTTGCTGAGAGGCATTGTGAGTATTTTGCAGCTCTCATTTGTTTTTGAAAATGAAGAAAGACAAGAAAAAATTTTTTTTTTCTTTTTTCAATTTTCAAAACTTTGTGACAAAAAGTGAGGTCTGCAAAATACTCACTATACCTCTCAGCAAATAACTTGGGGTGTCTACTTTCAAAAATAGGATCATTTGGTGGGGGGTTGTGCCACCTGGGCATTCCATGGCCTCCGAAACTGTGATAGGCAGTGAAGAGTGAAATCAAAAATTTCCACCCTGAGAGAGCCTGAAGGCGGTTCTTGGTTCTCGGGGTCCCGTACACGGCTAGGCTCCCAAAAAGTCTCACACATGTGGTATCCCCTTACTCAGGAGAAGCAACAGAATGTATTTTGTGGTGTAATTTCACATATTCCCATGGCATGTTTGAGCAATATATCATTTAGTGACAACTTTGTGCAAAAAAAAAAAAAATTGTCTTTTTCCCGCAACTTGTATCACAATATAAAATATTCCATGGACTCGACATGCCTTTCAGCAAATAGCTTGGGGTGTCTACTTCCCAAAATGGGGTCACTTGGGGGGGTTTGAACTGTCCTGGCATTTTATGCACAACATTTAGAAGCTTATGCCACACATCACCCACTTTGTCTAACCACTTGAAGACAAAGCCCTTTCTGACACTTTTTGTTTACATGAAAAAATTATTTTTTTGCAAGAAAATTACTTTGAACCCCCAAACATTATATATTTTTTAAAGCAAATGCCCTACAGATTAAAATGGTGGGTGTTTCATTTTTTTTCACACAGTATTTGCGCATAGATTTTTCAAACACATTTTTTTGGCAAAAAACACACTTTTTTAAAATTTTAATGCACTAAAACACACTATAATGCCCAAATGTTTGATGAAATAAAAAAGATGATCTTAGGCCGAGTACATGGATACCAAACATGACATGCTTTAAAATTGCGCACAAACGTGCAGTGGCGACAAACTAAATACATTTTTAAAAGCCTTTAAAAGCCTTTACAGGTTACCACTTTAGATTTACAGAGGAGGTCCACTGCTAAAATGACTGCCCTCGATGTGACCTTTATGGTGATACTTCACATGCATGGTGTAATTGCTGTTTACATTTGACGCCAGACCGACGCTTGCGTTCGCCTTTATGCAAGAGCAGGGGGGACAGGGGTGCTTTTTTTTTTTGCTTTTTTTTTTTGCTTTTTTAATCTTATTTTTAAACTGTTCCTTTCATTTTTTTTAATTATTTTTATTGTTATCTCAGGGAATGTAAATATCCCCTATGATAGCAATAGGTAGTGACAGGTACACTTTTTTTGAAAAAAATGGGGTCTATTAGACCCTAGATCTCTCCTCTGCCCTCAAAGCATCTGACCACACCAAGATCGGTGTGATAAAATGCATTCCCAATTTCCCAATGGCGCTGTTTACATCAGGCGAAATCTAAGTCATGAAATGCTCGTAGCTTCCGATTTCTTAGGCCATAGAGATGTTTGGAGCCAGTCTGGTCTCTGATCAGCTCTATGGTCAGCTGGCTGAATCACTGGCTGCATTCTCAGGTTACCTGTTGGGACAGGAGAGCCAGAGAAAAACATGGAAGACGGTGGGGGGGCATTCCCTCCCACTGCTTGTAAAAGCAGTCTAGAGGCTAATTAGCCACTAGGATTGCTTTTACATGAAAGCCGACCGCTGGCTGAAAAGAATGATACCAAGATGATACCTAAACCTGCAGGCATCATTCTGGTATAACCACTCAAAGTCCAGCAACATACCAGTACGTTGCTGGTCCTTGTTGGGAATATATTGTAATCTTTTTTTTTCATGCAGCCTCTCCGATCAAGAGATTGATCGGTGGGTATGCCCACCATTAGAATACCTCCCTTCATCCACCCACTTCTAATGATGGGCATACATACACCATTTATATATGCCGAAGTAGGGGGACATCCTCCCGCAAAAGGTAGGAGCAAATCGCTCCTCCGCCCCTGCTGCCCCCACATTTCGGCATATATCACCTGTAACCTTTGTAACTGCAACTAGTTCCAGGTTCGGGTCTCTCAAAATGCGATGGCATCTTGGGAGACCCTGTGTTTAGTGTGCCTAGTAGGGATGAGCTTCGTGTTCGAATCGAACCCATGTTCGACTCGAACATCAGCTGTTCGATCGTCCGTCAAATTGCGAACAATATGGGGCGTTCGCGCCAAATTCGTGTGGCGCGTCACGGCCCAAAATTCACTGCGACATCGCAGTGCATTGCTGGCTGATGATTGGCCAAGCATGCACTATGACCTGCATGCTTGGCCAATCACAGCGCCGTCGATAGAGAGAGCTGTAATTGGCCAAAGCCAGGGTGGCTTTGGCCAGTTATGGCTCAGGGGGTTTAGAACACGCCCCACACTGTATAAGGCCGCCTGCACGACGGCCCTGTGTAGTGTGTTCCGGCGTGCTTAGAGAGAGAGAGAGAGACAGTGTCATTTCATTTGAGTTAGCTAGATTAGGCAGGACAGTCAGTGAGTTAGCTGCACTTACTATGTATTGTGTATATATATGCATCCCAGGTGTTGCATATATATATATATATATATATATATATATATATACACTGTATTCAGTTTAGCTAGATCTGTTCCTGTTATCTTCCTACTGACAGGCAGGCTTGTCTTGTTACAATATTTACAGCTACCTGAAGAAAACTACTGGTGTTCTCTTGATCCTATTAGTACCACAGTCAGGCAGCTAGACTATTTACAGTTAGTGTAGTGCGTCATCCTCACAGTGTTCAGTTAAAGCTACAAGTTAGTGTAGTGCACAGTGTTCAGCTAAAGCTACAAGTTAGGGTACTGCGTCCTCCTCACAGTGTTCAGCTAAAGCTACAAGTTAGTTTAGTGTGACCTCTGCACAGTGTTCAGCTAAAACTACAAGTTAGTGTAGTGCACAGTGTTCAGCTAAAGCTACAAGTTAGGGTACTGCGTCCTCCTCACAGTGTTCAGCTAAAGCTACAAGTTAGTTTAGTGTGACCTCTGCACAGTGTTCAGCTAAAGCTACAAGTTAGGGTAGAGCGTCCTCCTCACAGTGTTCAGCTAAAACTACAAGTTAGTGTAGTGAGACCTCTGCACAGTGTTCAGATAAAGCTACAAGTTAGTGTAGTGCGCCCTGCTCACAGTGTTCAGCTAAAACTACAAGTTAGTATAGTGCGACCTCTGTACAGTGTTCAGCTAAAGCTACAAGTTAGTGTAGTGCGACCTCTGCACAGTGTTTAGCTAAAGCTGCAAGTTAGTGTAGTGCGTTGTCCTCACAGTGTTCAGCTAAAACTACAAGTTAGTGTAGTGAGACCTCTGCACAGTGTTCAGCTAAAGCTACAAGTTAGTGTAGTGCGTCCTCCTCACACTGTTCAGCTAAAGCTACAAGTTAGTTTAGTGTGACCTCTGCACAGTGTTCAGCTAAAGCTACAAGTTAGGGTAGTGCGTCCTCCTCACAGTGTTCAGCTAAAGCTACAAGTTGGTGTAGTGTGTCCTCCTCACAGTATTCAGCTAAAGCTACAAGTTAGTATAGTGCGTCCTCCTCACAGTGTTCAGCTAAAACTACAAGTTAGTATAGTGCGACCTCTGCATAGTGTTCAGCTAAAGCTACAAGTTAGTGTAATGCGTCCTCCTCACAGTGTTCAGCTAAAACTACAAGTTAGTGTAGTGAGACCTCTGCACAGTGTTCAGCTAAAGCTACAAGTTAGTGTAGTGCGTCCTCCTCACAGTGTTCAGCTAAAGCTACAAGTTAGTTTAGTGTGACCTCTGCACAGTGTTCAGCTAAAGCTACAAGTTAGGGTAGTGCGTCCTCCTCACAATGTTCGGCTAAAGCTACAAGTTGGTGTAGTGTGTCCTCCTCACAGTGTTCGGCTACAGCTACAAGTTGGTGTAGTGTGTCCTCCTCACAGTGTTCAGCTAAAGCTACACGTTAGTGTAGTGCATCCTCCTCACAGCGTTCAGCTAAAACTACAAGTTAGTGTAGTGCGACCTCTGCACAGTGTTCAGCTAAAGCTACAAGTTAGTGTAGTTCGTCTTCCTCACAGTGTTAAGCTAAAGCTACAAGTTAGTTTAGTGTGACCTCTGCACAGTGTTCAGCTAAAGCTACAAGTTAGTGTAGTGCGCCCTCCTCACAGTGTTCAGCTAAAGCTACAAGTTGGTGTAGTGTGTCCTCCTCGCAGTGTTCAGCGAAAACTACAAGTCAGTGTAGTGCGACCTCTGCACAGTGTTCAGCTAAAGCTATAAGTTAGTGTAGTGCGTCCTCCTCACAGTGTTCAGCTAAACCTACAAGTTATTTTTTTGCGAGCTCTGCACAGTGTTCAGCTAAAGCTACCTGTAGAAGGTTGGTGGTGTTTTTCTGATCCTATCACTACCGCAGGCAGCTAAATATGCTACAAGTTATTTTTTGGTGAGCTCTGCACAGTGTTCACCTAAAGCTACCTGTCGAAGGTTGGTGGTGTTTTCCTGATCCTATCACTACCGCAGGCAGCTAAATAAGCTACAAGTTAGTTTTTTTCGACCTCTGCACAGTATTCAGCTAAAGCTACAAGTTAGTGTAGTGTGTCCTCCTCACAGTGTTCAGCTAAAACTACAAGTTAGTGTAGTGCGACCTCTGCACAGTGTTCAGCTAAAGCTACAAGTTAGTGTAGTGCGTCCTCCTCACAGTGTTCAGCTAAAACTACAAGTTAGTGTAGTGCGATCTCTGCACAGTGTTCAGCTAAAGCTACAAGTTAGTGTAGTGCGTCCTCCTCACCGTGTTCAGCTAAAGCTACAAGTTAGTTTAGTGTGACCTCTGCACAGTGTTCAGCTAAAGCTACAAGTTAGGGTAGTGCGTCCTCCTCACAGTGTTCAGCTAAAGCTACAAGTTGGTGTAGTGTGTCCTGCTCACAGTGTTCAGCTAAAGCTACAAGTTAATATAGTGCGTCCTCCTCACAGTGTTCAGCTAAAGCTACAAGTTAGTTTAATGTGACCTCTGCACAGTGTTCAGCTAAAGCTACAAGTTAGTGTAGTGCGTCCTCCTCACAGTGTTCAGCTAAAACTACAAGTTAGTGTAGTGCGATCTCTGCACAGTGTTCAGCTAAAGCTACAAGTTAGTGTAGTGCGTCCTCCTCACCGTGTTCAGCTAAAGCTACAAGTTAGTTTAGTGTGACCTCTGCACAGTGTTCAGCTAAAGCTACAAGTTAGGGTAGTGCATCCTCCTCACAGTGTTCAGCTAAAGCTACAAGTTGGTGTAGTGTGTCCTGCTCACAGTGTTCAGCTAAAGCTACAAGTTAATATAGTGCGTCCTCCTCACAGTGTTCAGCTAAAGCTACAAGTTAGTTTAATGTGACCTCTGCACAGTGTTCAGCTAAAGCTACAAGTTAGGGTAGTGCGTCCTCCTCACACTGTTCAGCTAAAGCTACAAGTTGGTGTAGTGTGTCCTCCTCACAGTGTTCAGCGAAAACTACAAGTTAGTGTAGTGCGACCTCTGCACAGTGTTCAGCTAAAGCTACAAGTTAGTGTAGTGCGTCCTCCTCACAGTGTTCAGCTAAACCTACAAGTTATTTTTTTGCGAGCTCTGCAAAGTGTTCAGCTAAAGCTACCTGTCGAAGATTGGTGGTGTTTTCCTGATCCTATCACTACCGCAGGCAGCTAAATAAGCTACAAGTTATTTTTTGGCGAGCTCTGCACAGTGTTCAGCTAAAGCTACCTGTGGAAGGTTCGTGGTGTTCTCATACTACAGGCAGGCAGTTGATTTCGCTAGCTGCAGTATCAGTACACACATATATATATATATATATATATATATATATATATATATATATATATCCCAGCTTAGTGCAGCTACAGGCCATTAGTCTGTCTGGAAGGCCAACAAGGGGAGGCAGACAGTCACAAGCCAATAAAAGAGGGCAAGCAGGCTCTGTGTCTAGAGGCTACGGTGCTGGTCGTGGAGATGGTGCATCCTCATCAGCACGTGGCCGTGGGACACGCTTGGCCTTTTTTTCGGCAGCTGTCCGTGTTGAACCGCAACTTGCGGAAGACTTGGTCGAATGGATGACTAAGCCGTCCTCATCCTCCTCATCCTCTCTCACCCATGCTCAGGGTACTTTGTCTGGCAAAGCAGCGGCCTCTTCCCTTGGCTCAATGTCATCAGTGACTCCTTCCCTAGCCCCACCATGTCCTCCTGTGGAGTCCCTCGAACTGTTTGACCACAGTGTTGGGTACATGCTCCAGGAGGATGCCCAGCGTTTGGAAGGCTCTGATGATGATACTGAGCTAGATGAAGGCAGTAACGTGAGCACGGACAGAGGGGGTGCCCAAGAAGGACAGCAATCTGGCAGTCATGCTCCCCCTGCTGCAGCATACTGCCAGGTTTGCTCCAGTGATGAGGAGGGAGGGGATGATGAGGTCACTGACTCAACGTGGGTGCCTGATAGGAGAGAGGAGGAGGAGGAGGAGGCACATCACCAACGAGGCAGGATGCCCTCCAGGGGCCAGCCTAAGGGCAGCACACTGACTGCATCACACCCCAAAGCTCCGCATGTGCAGAGCGCTGCAGTCTCTGCGCGTTATTCAAAATATGTCAGGAGCCCGGGAGCGTCTCCGCTCGCCGGGCTCCGGGGTGCATGCACGGTGGACTGGCGCTTCGCCGCACACCCGTCCGCGGCCTGATGGTGCGGCGCGCGCGGGTGCGCGGCGGTCCCCGTGTGCGCACCATAGCCCGTGCGGGTGCCCGGTAGCGCGTCACACTGACGCGCTTGCCGGGCAGGGAGACTATTTCTGATGGCTCCAGCGCCCAGTCGGGTTGCTGGTTCGTCGTCAGCTCTCCCTGTCTCCCTGTGCCTGTGATATCCTGATACCTGCCTGTCTCTGTGTACCAAACCCTGGCTTGTTAAATAACTACTCTACCGGATTTACCCACTACCTGCCTGTCTCTGTGTACCAAACCCTGGCTTGTTAAATACTACTCTACCGGATTAACCCACTACCTGCCTGTCTCTGTGTACCAAACCCTGGCTTGTTAAATACTACTCTACCGGATTAACCCACTACCTGCCTGTCTCTGTGTATCAAACCTTGGCTTGTTAACTACTTCTCTGCTGGATTGCCTGATACCCGGACCTTTGCCTGTGTAACGGACTTGTCTCTACCTGATTGCCTGATACCCCTGATCTTGGCCTGCATTAACGGACTTCCTACTGCCTGCTTCATATTAACCTCTGTTTATAATTACAGTTTGCCTCTGCCTAGGCTCAGTCCTCATTCCTGGTCCCGCCTACAGATCCCAGAGCACCCGCTTCCTATCCCCGGACCTCCTACCTCCCGGAAGCCCGTGCCTCCGCGTGCCCCCAGCTCTCTGTACCCATTTCAGGGGTCTGGGTGCGCGTGGTCGTAAGGGCGAGCCGCTCTCGGCATCTCGGCCTCGGTGAGTATTAGTCCGTGACACAATACTTTGCAGCAGGGCTCGTTCCTGCACTCCAACTTGAGATTCTGTGAGGGGTTGCAGTGTTGTGGCACCAGCACCAGTGCCTAAGGTTCAAATTTTTCAGCCCCTGTTTAACAGGGGCGTGTAATTACAATTTTTGATGCAATACTTTGCAGCAGGGCTCATTCCTGCGTTCCAACTAGAGTATCTGTGAGGGGTTGCAGTGTTGTGGCACCAGCACCAGTGCCTAAGGCCCAATTTTTCAGCTCCTGTTCACCAGGGGCATGTAATTACAATTCTTTTTTTAATATTTCACAGCAGGGCCCATTTCTGCACCCACCAAGAGCGAGTGAGGACTTACAGTGTTGTGGCACCAGCCCCATCACCACCACCAAAGGCCCAATTTTTCTGCCCCTGTTCAACAGGGGCATGTAATTACAATTCTTGATCTAATATTTCACAGCAGGGCCCGTTTCTATGCCCACCAAGAGCGAGTGAGGACTTACAGTGTTGTGGCACCAGCACCACCACCTCCACCAAAGGCCCAATTTTTCTGCCCCTGTTCAACAGGGGCATGTAATTACAATTCTCGATCTAATATTTCACAGCAGGGCCCTGTGAGGGCTTACAGTGTTGTGGCCACAACAACACCTAAGGCCCAAATTTCTGCTGAGTATATAGGGCAGGCCCCTACTTTCAAACATCCAACTTACAAAGGACTCCTACTTGCAAACGGAAGGAGACAACAGGAAGTGAGATGAAATCTACCCCTAGGAAGGGAAATTCTCTCCTGTAAGAGTTAATATGGGAAAAACATTTCTCCTTTCCACTGATGCTTTATCACCAATCCTTGTTTCACAAAAAAACCCAAATTTTCAAAAAACATTTGTCATTGGGACAAAAAGTGAGGTTCTCTCTTCTGAAGAGGAGCACAGACAGCAAAACAAATGTCACAGAGGTGATGTTTTCCAAAAAGCTTAAAAAAGATTTTTTGGCTGGAGCTAAACACAAAATTACTCAAAATTACAAACAGATTCTACTTAACAACAAACCTACAGTCCCTCTCTTGTTTGCACCGCCTGTATACTGCTGTTCAGAGTACAGAGCCTGTATACTGCTGTTTCCTTTTTTAATTTGGGTGCGGGGTTCCCCTTAATATCCATACAAGACCCAAAGGGCCTGGTAATGGACTGGGAGGTACCCATGCCGTTTGTCTCACTGATTTTTATCCATATTGCCAGGACCTGACATTACATTAAAGCCGCAAGCAGTTTTAAAGGACTTTTTTTTGTTTTAAAAAAGACATTTTGTGCAGGGACTGTTCTAAGCATGGGAAACACGCGTCACTTTACAGACATACTATAGAGACCCCCCAGGTACGATATTTAAAGGAATATTTCACTTTTTTTTACTTTAAGCATCATTAAAATCACTGCTCCCGAAAAAATGGCCGTTTTTACAACTTTTTTTTGCATTAATACATGTCCCCAGGGGCAGGACCTGGGTCCCCAAACCCTTTTTAGGACAATACCATGAAAATTAGCCTTTAAAATAAGCACTTTTGATTTCGAACGTTCGAGTCCCATAGACGTCAATGGGGTTCTAACGTTCGTGCAAATTTTCGGTCCGTTCGCAGGTTCTGGTGCGAACCGAACCGGGGGGTGTTCAGCTCATCCCTAGTGCCTAGTCTGTGCAATGCTGTACCCTACGCTAATACTCAACTAGTGTATGGTAGTGTTTAAAACATTCACCAATGCAAAGACCAGGATTGTCAGGACAGGAGGGACAATAATACCGGGTGTCATGCCTATATCCGCACTTGCTGAAGACACAACATCTTTTTTGGGGGGGTTTGTTGGGTAGGGGTACTCAGGAGGACATAAAGAAAATGCCTCTAATGCAGCCGACTACATTTTGTTGGGGATGTGAATGGGGGAAGTACGGGTGCTGCAGAAGTGGTGGGTTCCCAATTAGGATTGGCGAATGCAGCAGGAAGGGCACTATGGGCATGACGGGCCTGTGTTTGTCTTCTTCTTGGTGGCAGTGGGACACTACTTGTGCTTGCCACCTCACCAGCTTGAACTGCACTTATGGGACTCGCCACGTCACCACGTGTTACTGCAGTGCTGGTTTGACTACGACTGGGGTGTACTAGGCCGCTGATGCTTGCCAGTTCACCAAAACGCTACCAAAAAAAACTGTTAGCGATCGCAGGGATCAGATCTGACTCTGCAGTTATGCGTTTAGTGTTTTGTAAGTGACAGTGATCGATCGATACTGCACTTGGGTGGCTGGGCTGGGCCGGGCGGAGGGGCAAATGCAGGTGCTAGCAGGTATCTGGGCTGATCACGCTAACACTGCGTTTTTGGGAACCCTAAACTGCTGGGGACGCTAGTATAGATCTGATTGGATCAGATATTAATCCGTTCAGATACTATACCACTAAGGGAGGTGTATGGTGCGTGCATGGGTGTTAGCGGTCCTGGCACTAACCTGATGCTGCCTGGGGCAACGCAGACCCTATCTGACCCTGAAACCTAAGTTATATTACCGCCGGGTGATCAGGGGGCTAAATCTTAATTCGGTAATAAACGGCGGGTGCCCTGATACTATAAAAAATAAACGAACTAACCAGCGTCACCCGTAACAGTTATACGGTGATCACTGGTGAAAGGGTTAACTAGGGGGAAATCAAGGGGTTAAAACATTTATTAGGTAGTATATGGGGGTCCCTGACGCTATAAAACGCTGGCGGCGAACCTATATATTTACCTCCCTAACTAGCGTCACGAGTGACACTAATACAGCGATCAGAAAAACGATTGCTTAGTGACACTGGCGACGGGGGGTGATCAAGGGGTTAAAACTTTATTAGGGGGGTTAGGGGGTTATCCTAGACCTAAAGGGGGCTAATACTAACTGCCCTAACACACTAACTGTCACAAACTGACACCAATGCAGTAATCAGAAAAAAAACTGCTTGGTGTCAGTGTGACAGGGGGGGAGGGGTGATTGGGGGGTGATCAGGGGGGGATCGGGGGGTGATGGGGGGTGTTATGTATGCCTGGCATGTTCTATTGTAAGTGTATGTGTTTTACACTCACTCGGATGTCTTCTCTCCTCGGCGCCGGAACGGAAAATACCGAGCCGGGGAGCGATGACATCACTTCCTCTGCCTCTGTTTACTATACAGAGGCAGAGGAAGATTCTCATTGGCTGGGAGCGATCGCGAGGGGGCGGCCACGAATGGATGGCCTCCCCCTCATGTCTGATCGCTGCCAGAAAGAAGCCGACTGCCTCGGCACCGGAGGGGTCCGATCGGACCCCCCGCCCGCGGGAGGCAGATCACGTACAGGTACGTGATTCTGCCTGCCCGTGCCATTCTGCCGACGTATATCGTCGTGAGGCAGTCGGCAACTGGTTAAAAAGGCGATGGAAATAAGTAAAAAAAAAACAAAGAGTGTTTCAGGATCAATTAAAACTGGTAGCAGAGTTAGAGACTAAACATAAAAAATCACTTTCACAAACCGTTGCAGTAGATCTCAGGATACAGCGGGAAAAACTCTCTTCTTTGATGAAACAGGAGGCCAGCATACAGACAGCAAGAGCTAGAAATGTACACTACGAACAAGAGAACAAATCAGGCAAACTCCTGGCACATTCACTTAGGGAAAACTCACGTAGAAACTATATCCCACATATAGACTCTGATGGAGGGAACCGTTTCTTCGAATCTAATAAAATCGCAGAGGTTTTTCGAAAATATTACCAGTCATTATATAACTTACAGACGAATACCCCGTCAGACCAAATGGCACAAAAGCAACAAATAATTTGAGAGTACCTTGCCTCCTCAGGTTTACCATCAATCTCCAACGATGACTCGGAGGCACTAAATGCGCCGATATCAATTGACGAATATATGAATGCAATCAGTACGTTAAAGCCACATAAAGCTCCCGGCCCAGATGGGTATACAGTAGTCTATTACAAGGTATTTGCTCCCACTTTAGGTCCAAGATTTACAAAAGCATTTAATTCCCTTCTAGAAGATCGACCCTTACCGACTGACACTCTTAGGGCACATATTGCAGTCATTCCTAAGGAGGGCAAGGACCTCACCCAATGTAAGAACTATAGACCGATCTCATTTTTAAATGTTGATTTGAAAATTTTCACAAGGATATTAGCTACAAGATTACAACCTCTCCTTCAGACTGTCATCCACCTTGATCAGGTAGGCTTTATGCCTACCAAAGAGGCTAAAGATAATACCACTAGGGCTTTAGATATTATTCATCTAGCTCATTCTCGTAAAATACCACTATGTCTGCTATCGTCTGACACTGAGAAAGCCTTTGACAGGGTGGATTGGACATTTCTGAAGGAGATGTTGACCCATATTAGAGTTGGGAAAGCATTTGGTAAATGGATAGAGGCTATATACTCTGTTCCATCTGCAGCGATAAGAATTCATGAGGTAACCTCCTCATACTTTAACATGAGCAACGGTACTAGGCAGGGATGCCCTTTGTCCCCAATGATATTCATATTAACCCTCGAACCATTTCTGCGACATGTTCGACAAAATATCGATATACAGGGTTGCTCAATCGACAAAACTGTGCACAAAACTGCGGCGTATGCAGACGACATATTGTTTTTCATCACCTCACCAGAAACCACGCTACCAAACCTTGTAAATGAGTTTGATCGCTATAGCTTAATCTCTAATTTTAAAATTAACACTCAAAAATCAGAGATATTAATCATTACGTTGCCAACAGCACGAGCACAGGCTCTTCAATCGTCGTTTTCCTTCCCTTGGGTAGCTTCATCTCTGACATATCTAGGAGTCAAATTGACTTCCTCAATAGACAAAGTCTTCCAAGCAAATTTTCCACCATTAATACGGGAATTTTCATCTGATTTGGAAAGATGGAATAAAGGCCCCTATACATGGATGGGTAGGAATGCCATTCTTAAAATGAATATTCTTCCAAGGTTACTATACCTCCTTCAGACTCTGCCAATAGCTATTCTAGAGTCCTTTCTGAATTCAATACGTAGTATTTTTATTAAATTTATTTGGGCAAAAAAGCATCCGCGTCTATCTTTCAATTTACTGGCTATGCCAAAGGCTAGAGGAGGTATGGCTTTTCCCGACCCGATAAGATACTATAAAGCAGTACACCTTGCTAGGGTACTTGCTTGGTGCATAGACCAGGGACACAAAACCTGGATCGCGATTGAACAATCATGTACGGAGATTCCTCTTCGATGTCTGCCATGGCTACAACTTAAAACTCTTGGAACTTTAAGACATCACCGCTTGATAGGGGCAACTTTAAAAGTAATCCAACAGAGCCACTTTTTCCTCAAGATTTGACGGGGAAATCACTCGGCTTCTTCCTGTGTTGGGAAATCCACTGTTTCCCTCTGGCTACACAGACAGCTGTTTTAAGCAAATTATGCGCCATGGTATGTAGATTTCGATTAGGGGATTTTCTTGAAACGTCAAGGTTGAAGACAAGGTCGGAAATGCAATCGCTGTTCTGTCCGCCACTGGATCCATGGCGGATGCAACAGCTTACACATTTCCTAATCACCCTTAACAGGGGGGAAAGATCAGACCGCTTAAATACACCAGTAGAAAATCTATGCCTTTTGGAAGAGCCTTCTGCACATGGAGTATCGGAGGTATATAAAATATTAATAGATCCCCCCAAAGACTTTGTCCCAAGATTTCTTTCGAAATGGGAAAGAGATCTGGACATTACACTCTCTAAAGAACAAAGGAGCTATATTTTACACGTTGCTCATTACTCCTCAACTGCCAGCAAATACCAAGAGTTATGCTACAAAATTCTTACAAGGTGGTATAAAGTTCCATCATTACTACAAAAAATGTATCCAGAGCGGACAAATAAATGCTGGCGGTGTGGAGAATCAGAGGGTAATATGCTCCACATCTTTTGGTCATGTCAAAAGTTAGTAGATTTCTGGTCTAAAGTACGAGATACTGTAAGACAATTACCAGAGTATAACCGTGGGTCTGACCCAGCAAGATATCTTCTTCATCTTTTGGACCTCATAAAGTGTACATATTGGAATTCTCTGGTGGCCCATCTTTTGAATTCGGCAAAGGCTTGTATCCCGGCCGTTTGGAAGCAAGAATCACCCCCCTCGATCTCACTATGGTTAAAAAAAGTAGCTGACTTATACGCCGTGGAAAAAGGCATTGCGATTACACAGGGTAAGGTGGAGAAATTTAATAAAAAATATAATTCATGGTCTCTTCTGGTCTGCACCAGGCAGTACGGATATGCGCTTGGAGAGCAGGATGGGTCATTTTGGGGGGGGGGGGGGGGAGTGAGAGAACCTTAATAATGCCATAGGGAAATTTTTGTTTTTATTTTTATTTTTCTCTTTTTCTGTCTTGTTTGATAATAAGACATATATGTCTATTAAAAACTGAATCACAATGTGCCAAGTTATACTCTGCAAATTGGAAGCAGCAATAACGATATTTGTTTTACATGTATATATATGTGAAAATGTATTTTTTTTCTGTGCTTGAAAAAATAAAATATAGAATTAAAAAAAAAAAATTAATTACAAGTGTATTGTTAGAGTAATATAAGCATAAAACGACTTGTATTCTGGCTCTAATAAATGAGTCCATGTTAGCAGCTAAACAAGTGTTGCCTTGTTTTGTGCTCATGAGCGGTTGGAATATCTGATATCTATATCCAGACTGGGAGGAAGTGGTATACTGATGGAAGCACTCAAGCGGAGTGTGGGACATTCCATGACACTGATATTGTTTTATGGAGATCTTTTTCCCAGTTACTTAAGAAGGTAGGATCGCTTGTGTTAGATAATGTCTGTAACACTTTGTACAGTAAAAGTGAGAGATGGGTTTCTCCACAGGTTGGTCCTCTGATAAGGCAGATTCCAGGGGTGTCAGATCTGAGATTGACCTCATGGGTTTCGGGAGAGAATGCACAAACTCGGCAATTTGGCAATATCTCCAAAGATCCATTAGCATGGGCTTGGTGTTATGTACTATCGTTGATATCGGTACAGTCCCCGATGGGGTGGTTACGTGATGCAATTGAGCTGTCGGCCCAAGGTTCCATGCGTGTATCTCTGGATCTATATTCCCAGGGGGGAAGTAGTTGTGGCCAGTCAATGGCATTAGAGGAGATTTGTATGGCCATTTATTCCTTTTGCATATCGAGTCCCATACCATGATAGTGGAGCGTGTGAGTGGTGACGTGGTAGAGGACAAAGACCTGAATTTACTGGAAATCCAAATTTGTGTAAGTAGGTCCGAGCTACTGAGCTCAGTTTCTAGGTTTACCCACAACTTAGAGTCTTTTTGATACTTCCAGTTGAAGATTCTAGCCAACACTATCGCCAGAAAGTATCTTTTAAGATCTGGCAGGGCTAAACCCCCTTCACTCTTATTTCTAGTGAGAAGGGACCTAGCAAGCTGGGGTTGCTTTCTGTTCCAGGCATAGTTACTGATCAGAGAGCTTATCAATGTAAAGAAACCTGCAGGTATTCCATACGGAATCATTTGAGACTTAAACAGCAACCTGGGTGGTATATTCATCTTTACTATTCCAATTCTCCCCAGCCATGAGTGCGCCAACTGAGACCATTTTTGTATGTCTAACCTAATCGTATTAATAGGGGTATGTAATTAGTGCAAAAGAAGTCATTCAGCTTTGGGGTAAGGTAAAATAAGTATTTCATCTTGCTCGTCTGCCAACTAAAGGGAAAGGATTGCTTTAAATGGGTCACTATCTTGGCAGGTATGGATACATTTAGGATCTCTGATTTTGTCATGTTAATTTTAAAATTAGAAATATCACCAAATTTGGAGAATTCCAGCATAAGGTTAGAGAGGGATATCAAGGGTTGTTGTACGTAAAATAAGATATCATCCGCATATGCAGCGTATTTGTGTTCTGACTTTCCTATGGAGACACCATGGATACAGGGATTATGCCTTACCGTGGACAGTAAGGGTTCCAACGAGAGGGCAAACAAAATAGGTGAGAGGGGGCATCCTTGAAGAGTGCCATTATGTAGTGTAAAGGAATCACTTAAAGTGCCATTAATGCGCAATTGTGCAGTGGGAAGTTATAAAGGGCAGATATCTAGGTTAAGAGGGACGGCCATATACCTAAGTGAGATAGCGTTGCCATAAGTTACTCCCAGTCCACCCTGTCAAACGCCTTTTCTGCATCCGTTGAAAGCAACAGGGTGGGTTGGGAGGACCCCCAAAAATAGGCCACCAGGGACAGAGTGTGAAGAGAGTTATCCCTTGCCTCCCTACCCACGATGAAACCCGTCTGATCACTGGAGACCCACTGTGGAATTAGAGGAAGGAGTCTATTCGCTATTGCTTTGGCATACACTTTGGCGTCAATGTTCAACAGCGAGATGGGGCGATAACTTCCACAGTTACTGGGATCCTTACCAGGTTTGGGTAGTATAGTGATATGCGTGTGTATAGTCTCAGGTCGGAGGGTACCACCATCAGAGATCGCATTTGCATAGCGAGTCAGGTGAGGTAGTAAAATGTCTGCAAATCGGTAATACGCCATCGGGGCCTGGTGCTTTACCACTAGCCATAGCTTTCAGGGCAATGCGTAACTCTGAGGTGGTAAATTCTCCTTCCAGAGTAGCTAGGGTATCAGGGGATAGTTTAGGTAAGTTGGCTCGCGCTAGATAGTCTCTGATGGTCCTGGTTTTAATGTCCCGGTCCTCTATAGTGTGGTGAACGTTATATAAGTGTTGATAGAACGCACACAATTCCTTGGCTATAGATGGTGTGTCATGAACTAACATATCAGATGTATTTTTAATTTTGGCTATGAATGAGGCAAATTTTTTCTGAAATAGTGAGCGGGCTAATAATCTTCTCGGTTTGTTACCCCATTCATAAAATCGTTAGGATAATATACGGGCCTGCTGTCTTTGTTCTGTATGAAGAAGGGAATTCGAGTCTTCCCTTTTCATAGTAAGAGTATGAAAAATCGCTTGAGATTTATTAGCTTTATGTTGTTGCTCAAGTGCCTTAATTTCGCTGATCAACTTAGATTTTAAAAATGTGCATTTTTTTTTCCTAGTGCCCAATTCTATTCATTTACCACGAATGTGGGCCTTATGGGCTTCCCATACTATTCCCGGAGAAATGTCAGGATGTACATTTTCCTTGAAAAAGAAGGCCAGGTCTTCCCCTAACATTTTTTTATCTAAGTCCTCTGTTAGAAGCTCTTCATTCAGTTTCCAATTTGTGGTCTTATGAGGCAGGGATGGGATTTTTAATTTGAGCGAGATCGGGGCATGGTCTGCTATGGGGGAGGTCTCAATAATCACACCACAGATAGCGAGAGGTGGTGATGATCTACAAAAAACATGTCAATTCTGGAGTAAGTATGGTGAACCTGGGAGTAGTGGGTGTAATCTTTCTCTTTTGGGTGCATTATCCTCCATATGTCTACTAGCTGAGCTTCATGTAATCTTTTGCGTATAAATAGCAAACGTTTATAAGAGATACTAGATCTCCCCTTGGACGTGTCAATGACTGGTTCCAAAGGGGTATTAAAGTCACCTGGGAGTAGAATGCACCCGCGAGCAAAGTCTCTCAATTTCTTAAGGGTGGATGCTATAAAACCTGCTTGGTCTCGGTTAGGGGCATATAAAGTCGCCAGGGTACAGGGCATACCCCCAGGTTGCCTCTCTAGAACAGAAAGCATCCAGCTGCATCACTCAGCATAGTTTCTAACGTTAACGAGGTGCCCCTCCACAAACCATTGGCCACACCTTTTGCTTTGTGTACAATCTGATAAGCTATAATACCATGTAGGATAATGAAGTGGTGTGTGTGAGGTGGGTCTCCTGCAGGAAGATAATACCCCCCCCGCGCAGTCGGCCAAGCTCTCTATATAGGTTATGTCTTTTACCTGGGGCATGTAGGCCTCGCACATTAAAAGAAATTAAGTTTACCGTAGCCATGCGGTCCAGGAGGAGGTTCCTGTACACATTGTTTCCAGGAGGATGTGGACCCGAGGTGGGAGGGTAGGGTGAGAGGGGGTGGGGAGACGAGAAGTGAAAAGAAAAGAGGAAGGGAGAGACAGTGAAAAAAAAGAAAGACAGTTAACATTTCGCATTAGATAAATCACAGACCAATTTGGGGGTTGGTCAGCATGTGCACGCATGTGTCTGCTGTGCATAGAAAGGACGCACATGAGGCCTAACACCCGCACGCCCACCGCCCCAAAAGGGACAGAAATGCATGGGCATGAGGCCACACAGCGGCCTCTGGGGGGGGACCGACTACCGACACCAAGGTCGGTGTGGACGGAGTCCCGATACCGACACCAATCGTACCAAAATGAACTAATAATAGAAAAGTACTAATCATAGCATATTAAAGCAGAAATGTAAAACCTCTAACACAACTCTTAACATAAGCAACGAAAAACCCAAGGCAATCCTTGAGCTTCTTAAGATGAATAATAACCTTAGCTCAGTTCAGGTGAAAGATTTAAAGCTCATATGCCAAGATATAGAGTAAACCATGACGTTTGAAAGATCCTGAAATACTTGCAAGTGGCTGGCAGGGAACCGGCAATGCCAGTTGATAGGTGAGTAAGGCCTCAGCCTGTGTTTTCAGGAGCTATCCCAGCTGGGGTGAAGCACTGGAGGTGGGGGATCTGTGTTTGCGATCCACCTTTTGCCACTTCGGTTTGGTATTGTTGGATAAGGGTGGGATGGCATCCTGCCATCCAGGAAGCTCCGGTGGAGTTATGCTAACATCCAAACAACATTTTTCCAATTCCTCTGGAAACCGAAGGATCGCTGTTTTGCCGTCCCTATTCGCAATCAGGGCCACTGGAAAGCCCCATCTATAGTTGATGGAAGCAGCCCGTAACTTCTCAGTTAGGAGACTCAGGGCCCTGCGTCGCTCCAGCGTCTCCCTAGCTAAATCTGGGTAAAAATATAGGACAGCCCCATCGAAGTCTAGTGACGCGGCCTCCCTGGCCCTTTTCATAATCAGTTCTTTTTCCGGGAAGTGATGGATCTTGCAAATGACATCCCTTGGGATATCCGAGGCGAGGTTGCGTGGGCGCAGGGCCCTATGGACCCAGTAAATTTTTAAGAGATGATCAGTCGCTTGGCCTAGTAGGCCATTGAAGATGCCCCGGATGGATGGGAGGAGATCCTTGTCTCCCATCACCTCGGGTAGGCCTCGGATACGGATGTTGTTCCACCTGTTGTGGTTTTCCTGATCCTCGATTTTATAGAGGGCCATCCTGTGAGCTATAGCTAGGTTGCAGGTGGATGTCTGGAGGTTCCTGATGGCGGCCGTGTGGAGGTCGAGGCACTGCTCGGATTCCACCACTCGCTCTAAGACATGGGAGAGGTCGGAGCAGACAGTGGAGACCTCTTTTTTAATGGCTCTTTCGAGGCCTAGTAGCATGGATGCCAGTTCAGAATTAGTGGGTATGTCATTCAACAAGGCTGTGACACCTGAGTGTCTGAATGTGCTCTCTTCCCCATCTGAACCGGCCGATGAGACTGGAGAGTGGTGCCTTGAATCATCTCTGAGGCGAGAGGTGGAGCCTGTGGGGGTACCCACGCCACGAGGCGAGCGGCCTAGGCCGTCCATGTCTGCCGAGTCCTCCGGCTCGGTGGCCAGGAATCATTTTATCGAGCCTGCCGAGGTTCCTTTTTTAAGCAGGGTCTTACTTGACCTCTTCCGCATTGTATTCAAGCGGGTAGCAATGTTGACAAGTGGATAAAGTGCTAATTATTTGGTATCGGCCATAGAGCATGGGAAAGATGTGTCCTCACAGCTGCATGTCGAAGCAACGCCCCCTTATAGAATTGGAATTATAAGTGCTTAATTTGTTTGCAAGATGTGTAATTGTTTGAAGTACATGTTTAAATACACGTTTAACATGTTTGATGACTTTTTGAAGGTAAAAAGAATAGTATTTTGAAGGTTGCAAAATGTGTTAGATGGGCTGGGGGTTGTGTAAAGAGAGGGAATGTTTTGATGCAAACACCCTACTGGTGAGGATTAAGTAAGTGAGTTTAAAGGTGTTTTTAATAAAAACATCCTACATTGTAGAGGGTAAAGCAAGTTAAGTGAAGGTGAAAAGGATAAGAGGAGTTATCTTTAATGAAAATATTAAGGTCTTGGGATTGCAGTGGAGAAGTTAATAGAACTTACCACTCCTGGGGCCAGGTAGAGCTCACAACTAGAGACTTAGGGACACTGTTTCTGCAGTAAAATCCATTATTGAAGGTGAATTAGTATGCTACAGATATGTCTGCCATATAGTTTAGAGACAAGATATGCACGAGTAAAATTTAGTTTTGAAAACAAGAAGTAACATTACAGAGCTTTTTAGAGGTTTAAAGGGACAGTGAAGAACATTAATAGCAAAGCATACCAATCCTGGCAAAGTGTCCATGTTTCCTGTAGCATCGCGGGAAAATTCATTTATGTATTTATTAATTATAAAAAATATTTGAACGAAAGGATGGTCAGGAATTACATGAAATTGTCAAGGACTGTCTAGATTGATAGCTGGTTTAATATGAGGAAGTTAATTTTTTTGCAGCCTGTCTCAAATCTACGCATATTGAGAAATTTTGAGATATGTGTAAGCTCATGATATAGAGGAAGAAAAAAGAAAACAAGGGGAAATTGCCATTTAGCATAATTGTTACTTGTTTTAAATGATTAGCTAAATACATACCAAGAGTTTTAACACATATAACATTGCCATCTTTGTTCTGATAATTCAATAATAAAGGTTGGAACAGAAAGGTAAGAGTTAAGAGGTTAACCCAAACATAGCTTAAATGTAAGAAGTATTGTATAGCAGAGGTTTGGAGTGTGTATGTGTGCAGGGCACACACAAGTAGTATCACTAGTAGCATTTTTTGAAGCTGGTGAACTACTGCTGAATTACTACTTAATAGGTAAGGGGAAGTTTATGTTAATAGAGAGAAATTCTTAATTTTATGTGTATGTGAATTTTTGTCTTGCCTTGGAATTCCAATTTAGAGTATAAGTTGTTTTTTATTCTGAATGTAAATGGATTGTTAGGTAGTTGATATGTGTCCTATGATCCTGCCAAGACGGAGTGTTGCTAAAGTGGGCAGGTGAGATGGACAGAGTAGGGTATTCATCTGTGTGTGGTGCTTTAAGAGGATTGAATCGCGGATTCGGACAAGGACAGGTTACTATTTGACTGATTCCTCTTATCAAAAGTATTGTTTAGCACAATACACAGAGTTACACGTCCGCTTGCACAGTGTTGCTTCAAGTAAAAAAGGGGGTCAAACCGCCGACAATTCCTTTGCCACTGCTTTTGCATTACATATTCAGTGAGTCCGAGAGACTTGCTGAGGTGGAGAGTGAATGTTAAAGAAGGATTTGATTCAGAAAAGTTATCTATAAAAAGACATTGAAGAAAGTGGTGGATAGGTCCGTATTAGATAAGGCACCTCATCCCAGTAATTGTAAAAGAAGGGAAGTAGGGAGGAGGGGGATTATTGCGGTGCCAGCACAACTTAATAAAAAAAATGTAAAAATAGTAAATTTTATTGCATAATATGAAAAACAGGTAAAGCACACATAAATTGCTATTCAAATTTAAATATTAAAAAGGGAGCACATATAGTTTACTATGAGCCAGAATAATATAGGCCTGTGTATGGTTGCAGGTCAGTTCTTCCCTACATGTTTTGCCGAGACATTGGCTTCCTCAGGGGAAAAGGACGTGACCAGTATAAGAAAATAACTCTATAAGAAAGAAAATATAACATAAGTTAAATAATACAATGTAACACAGTGGAGACATGGTGCATGATATTGAGAGTTTGAAATGACATGGTACTAAAAATCCGCCCCTCCCACACATAGGTGGGAGGACCCCATACCTACCCCAAAATGCCCAGCTGGCAAAGTCGGCATGGGGTGCGCCTAGAGGGTGGCGACCCACCACCACTGTAGTGTGGCTGCAGGGGGCAAGAGGTGACCACTAAAAATTTAAATGACAAAAAGAAAATGAAATAAAGACAAATAGCTCTCTAAGAGCCAATATTTGTCGCAATATAGAGGGCAAACATGGCCTCAATACGTATCAAGATTAACTCCAAAAAAGATTTAGAGCAGGAGCGCTGAGGAGACCAAAAGTAGTCCAATTAATAATGGAAAATGTTATTTTATTGGTGGGACTGAGATAGAACAACTACAATATAAGAACAAAAGATAGAGAATAATGAATATATAAATTACTGATACAGGATAGATCATCAAAGATGAATCAGGTAAAGCCAAAAAGGGGATATCAAAGTAAGTAATAGCTATAGCTTACCCATCAAGAAAACAAACATATATATGCTTCAAAAAACAGCTCAAATAAACAGGGAGCAAAAGAGTGCCTGGGCAGGGAGCTAAAACACTCCAGAGATATCCGACCAAAAAATCCTGCAGCAAAGAAGGGAGAAGGAGGATATAAAAGAGCACAGGAAGTGACTAAATTCAAAAAGCCTGAATAAGGAAGATATATGGGACAACAAGCGCCTCAGTCTAATTACTAACCTTGTATGAAGGAATTGAAAATAGCAGCACCCCTGTAAAACCAGCTCTATGCCGCTGGCTTGGTCAGCCTTTATACCCCCCACCTGGTCGGTGTGTGACGTCATTGACCGGGAGTGGACGACAAGCGACCAACGCGTCTGCACGATATCCACATTCAGAAGCCTACAATGCCCACAATTCTGGGCGTGACGTCGAACCCATCACCTAGCCCAGTCAGCGTGGCACGAGGAGACGTGGGCGGAGACATGGGGCACTATCCAATAAGGTGAAATACAGGAATAGAATAGAACAGGCACCAATGGGGACCGATGTAAATATAAGCAGATGGTCTGAGAAGGAGATAGGGGGTGATGGATGGCCGAGGGGCGGGCCCAGTGTCAATAGACAGAAGGCCCTTGGGTGTCCATACAGCCACGGGTGGAGATAGAATATCCCACCCAATGAGGGCGAGCCCCATGCATACCAAGGACAAATAGAGGAAGGGATGGGGAAGAGCGGGGAGATGGAAATAGGAGTGGACAAAGCGGGGATGAAATAGTGGGACAAGGAAGTGCCATGCAGAGCTCAAATGCAAATCAATTGTATCTGTAACATAAGAAAACAGGGATATCATGTGAGAATATAAATATTTATCCACTAGGGCACTCACATTTTCAGTTAACCCCTGGCAGCCTGATACAATAGGCTGGCCGGGGGATGGTTCAATGATTTGTGCACTTTGGGTAAAGAATAAAATGTGGGTGTCCTAGGATCTTTTACATTAAGGTAGCTCCAAGTATTTGAGTCAATAATGCCATGTTGATAAGCCCCCTTTATCGGCCGGTTTAATGACCAGTCCTGGATGACATTGGAGGTCCTTAAGAGCCTTACAATATTTAAAAGATAGGTTATGCAAATGTTGGTCATCCAGATCCAGATTTTTTATCCCAGAGGTAATCTGTTCTACAAATGCCCAAATGTTTTTATTTGCATGGAGTAAAGGAAATGCTTGAGATTTGGGTGGGAGGAGGACACACTGGGGATGACGACACCAGGCAAAGTGAGCACAGGTGACTCCTCGTCGCTAGTTTGTCCCTCCTCCCAGAGAAGCTTTAGGTCATCCATGGCCTGAAGTTCAGTCTGAGAAAATTCCATAGGTGGAAAGTCCAGCTTTTCCAGTGTAGAAGGTTTGTCATAAATAACCTTGAATATGAGCCTTCTGGCAAACAAGTGTATGTCTTTGATAAATTGAAATCTATCAAGATCAGTGGAAGGACAAAAAGTGAGACCAAGTTGAAGCACATAAACCTGTTCATCAGTAAGAGGTACCGGAGAAAGGTTTATTACTTCTAGACCTGAAGTTCCCTGATTGGAGGAGGCAACAGTGGGCTCAATGCTTGTTCTGGGGTTTTTACTAAAAAAATTGGTGCAATTTTTGGATCAATGGATTGAGCACTTATAGGGAACATAGTAGTTAAATTAGGTTTACTTACCCTACATGTAGTAGAGGCGGAGAGGGAAGCAGGTGCTGGTAGAGTGGTGCCCAGTGCAAGATGTGACAGTGAATTGGGCATAGAAGGTGTAGTAGACGGTCTACCAGAAAATGGTATAGACTAGGGATGAGCCGAACTGCCCCCTGGTTCAGTTCGCACCAGAACCTGCGAACGGACCGAAAATTCGCACAAACGTTAGAACCCCATTGAAGTCTATGGGACTCGAACGTTCGAAATCCAGAGTGCTAATTTTAAAGGCTAATTTGCATGGTATTGTCCTAAAAAGGGTTTGGGGACCCGGGTCCTGCCCCAGGGGACATGTATCAATGCAAAAAAAAGTTTTAAAAACGGCTGTTTTTTCGGGATCAGTGATTTTCATGATGCTTAAAGTGAAAAATGATGCGTAAAGTGAAAAAAAAAGTGAAATATTCCTTTAAATATCGTACCTGGGGGGTGTCTATCGTATGCCTGTAAAGTGGCGCGTGTTTCCCATGCTTAGAACAGTCCCTGCACAAAATGACATTTTTAAAGTAATAAAGTCATTTAAAACTGCTTAAGGCTTTAATGTAATGTCCGGTCCCCCCCCAGTCCATTACCAGGCCCTTTGGGTCTTGTATGGATATTAAGGGGAACCCCGCACCCAAATTAAAAAAATGAAAGGCGTGGGGCCCCAGGCCCTCTGAACAGCAGTATACAGGCGATGCAAACAAGACAGGGACTGTAGGTTTGTTGTTAAGTAGAATCTGTTTGTAATTTTGAACTGGTACATTTTTAAAGTGTAGCTCCAGCCAAAAAATCTATTTTTAAGCTTTTTGGAAAACATAGGGAAGGGTTATCACTCCTGTGACATTTGTTTTGATGTCTGTGCACCTCTTCAGAAGATTTCACCTCACTTTCTGTCCCAATGACAAATGTTTTTTGACAATTTGGGGTTTTCAGTGAAACAAGGATTGGTGATAAAGCATCAGTGGAGAGGAGACACGTTTTTCCCATATTAACTCTTACAGGAGAGAATTTCCCTTCCTAGGGGTAGATTTCATCTCACTTCCTGTTGTCTCCTTCCGTTTGCAAGTAGGAGTCGTTTGTAAGTTGGATGTTTGAAAGTAGGGGCCTGCCCTATATACTCTGCAGAAATTGTGGCCTTAGGTGTTGGTGTTGTCACAACACTGTAAGCCCTCACAGTAACTTTTGGTGGGTGCAGGAACAGGCTCTGCTGTGAAATATTAGATAAAGAATTGTAATTACATGCCCCTGTTGAACAGGGTCAGAAAAATTCAGCCTTTGGTGGTAGTCGTGGTGGTGCTGGTGCCACAACACTGTAAGTCCTCACAGTTACTCTTGGTGGGAGCTGGAATGGGCCCTGCTGTGAAATATTATATCAAGAATTGTAATTACATGCACCTGTTGAACAGGGGCAGAAAAATTTGGCCTTTGGTGGTGCTGGTGCCACAACACTGTAAGTCCTCACAGTTACTCTTGGTGGGCGCAGAAATGGGCCCTGCTGTGAAATATTAGATCAAGAATTGTAATTACATGTCCCTGTTGAACAGGGGCAGAAAAATTGGGCCTTAGGCACTGGTGCCACAACACTGCAACCCCCTCACAGATACTCTAGTTGGAGCACAGGAATGAGCCCTCCTGTAAAATATTGCATCAAAAATTGTAATTACACACCCCTGTTAAACAGGGGCTGAAAAATTGGGCCTTTGCCACTGGTGGCGGCGCCCAGAACCAAAAATATTCTTACAAGCTATTGGCATGATCATTGAGGAGGAAGAGGATAGTCACTCAGCATAACAGGATAGTCACTCAGCCTCAGCATAGGCAGTCTTGAAGGGATCTGACATTTCAAAAAAAATATTCGGTAACATTAGCATCAGGTGCTTGGTAGCTGGTGGTGATCCAAGACTGATTTATTTTTATGAAGGTCAGTTGATCGACCGAGTCGGTGGACAGGCGCACCCTATGATCGGTTACAAAACCTCCAGCAGCACTGAATGTGCGTTCCGAAAGAACTCTGGATGCAGGACAGGCCAGTAGCTCAATTGGAACATAAAGTGTAGCGCTGATGAGTAATACAATATATAATGTGTATAAGAATACATAAAACCGTGTGTAAAGAAGAGAGAAGGTCTGCAGGGACCTATCTCTCATAAAAACAATAAACTTTTAGCAAAAAAGTGTGTATGTTTTTTATCAGACGATGATAAATCGCAAGAAGGGAATTGCAAATCTATTAAGAACCGTGCAAATCAATATGGAGTGTAGAGAACACTAATGTCCACATATAACAGTGACTAATAAAACATGTGCGCATATAAGCACAAACATTAAAGAGTCTTATATAAATTGAAGGAAAATAAAAGTCCAAAAGGCGTCACTAGTGCAACCAAATGCAGTAAGAAGGTGACATATATACAGTCTTTAAATGGATGTTTTCAATGGTGGGTATAAATTCTGGAGTGCCTTCACTATCAAGAACGCAAAAGGAGGAAGGGATACTTCCTATCCTAGCTATCCATTGCATCTATTCACCATGCAGCATCACGTACGTTCAACGTCATGACGCTTCTCACACCCAGGGCTGGGATGTCACGTTGCGTGGCGTCATCACGCCTGTAACGCAAACAGGACACCAGATGACAGAATCTGGGCGGGCCACGCAGGTTGGTAATGGTGATCTACTATATATAAACGCGGGAGGGGGGCCACCTTTTACTGCGCTATTTTTACCTGTTTTTATAGAATAAAACTTTTTGGATATCCGTTTTTACTGCCATTAATAAATCCTGCTTTACGGATTTACACCATGTGGAGATTTTTTTCTTTTTGTCTATGCTGCTAAACACCACACTTCTTACCTGGAGGATAAGTGCCTATTGAGCTGTTTCCGGCTTATATCTGGCGTTCCGGATTTCCATCGGCTGATTGGAAGGGTGCCGTGCAGTCCATCCTGAGAGCCCGTGCTCTGGGCTTCGCTTTCATGCTTTACTGACCCACCACCATAAGGCGAGCTGGGTTCATTGTTCCTGGTAAGAGTATCCCTTCCTCCTTTTGCGTTCTTGATGGTGAAGGCACTCCAGGGTGTATACCCACCATTGAAAACATCAATTTAAAGACTGTATATATGTCACCTTCTTATTGCATTTGGTTGCACTAGTGACGCCTATTGGACCTTTTTTCCTTCAATTTATATAAGACTCTTTAATGTTTGTGTTTATATGCGCACATGTTTTATTAGTCACTGTCATATGTGGACATTAGTGTTCTCTACACTCCATATTGATTTGCACAGATCTTAATAGATTTGCAATTCCCTTCTTGCGATTTATCATCGCCTGATAAAAAACATACACACTTTTTGCTAAAAGTTTATTACTTTTTTGAGAGAAAAGTCCCTGCGGACCTTCTCTCTTCTTTACACACGGTTTTATGTATTCTTATACACATTATATATTGTATCACTCATCAGCGCTACACTTTATGTTCCATTTGTATTACAATTAGTCCAGTTGTTGTGTTGGCTGCTTATCACCATATAGGTTGGCGCGGTATCACTTACATACCTTTGATTTAACAGTAGCTCAATTGCATACTGTGCAAGCTCTGGCCAGTGATCTATCCTCAAGACCCAGTAACCCAGAGGATTTTCGGTGGGAAAGGTGTCCAAGTCAATTCTTGCCCCTAGGTATTCCTGCACCATGTAAAACAGACGCTGGCGATGGTTGCTGGAACCAATCATAACTTGACTAAAAAATTGTCTGAACGCATCGGTCAGACGGCCACCTTCTCCACCGCTCCTTCTTTGACTGACCGAAGCCTCAGCAACACGTTGTCCAGGAACAGGAGTTTGTAACCTCCCAGTCTCTGGGAACGCATTGCACAGACCTTTCTGCAAGGCCTCCCAAAGATGTTTCATCCTCTGCTCCCTCTGCAACGGCAAGATAAGGTCCGCAACCTTACCCTTGTAACGTGGATCAAGGAGGGTTGCCAGCCAGTATTGATCCCTCTCCTTGATACCACAAATACGAGGATCCTTCCGCAGGCTTTGCAGGATCAGGGAGGCCATGCAGCGTAGGTTTGCTGAGGCATTCGGTCCGGAGTCCTCTGGGTCACTAAGGATGACATGATCCGCAGCCACCTCCTTCCAGCCAAGTCTATGGGTTTCTTGGGACTGTAAATGATCCCTTAAAGACTGCTGCTGATGCTGAGTGCCAGGCTTCCCCTCCATGCTGACACAATCCACCTCCTCCTCATCCTCTTCCTGTGTGATCGGCGGGCACGCAGGAACACTGTCTGGATAAAGGGGGCCTTGAGAGCTAAGGAAGTCCTCCTCTTCCTGCCTCTGTTCTGCCTCAAGTGCCCTGTCCATTATTCCATGCAGCGTGTGCTCCAACAGGTGGACAAGGGGGACAGTGTCACTGATGCATGCACTGTCACTGCTCACCATCCTCGTGGCCTCCTCAAATGGTGACAGGACAGTGCATGCATCCCTGATCTTGGCCCACTATTGTGGGGAAAAAAAAAACAAGCTCCCCTGACCCTGTCCTGGTGCCATAGTCGCACAGCTACTCATTGATGGCCCTCTGCTGCATGTGCAGCTGCTGCAGCATGGCCAACGTTGAGTTCCACCTGGTGGGCATGTCACAGATTAGGCGGTTCTTGGGCAGGTTAAATTCCTTTTGGAGGTCAGCCAGCCGAGCACTGGCATTATTTGACCGGCGGAAATGCACACAGACTTTCCTGGCCTGCCTCAGGACATCCTGTAAGCCTGGGTACCTGCCTAAGAACCGCTGCACCACCAAGTTAAGGACATGAGCCAAACAGGGCACATGCGTCAGTTGTCCCTGTCGGAGGGCGGAGAGGAGGTTGGTGCCATTGTCACAAACCACCATACTTGCCTTAAGCTGGCGTGGCATCAACCACCTCTGAACCTGCCCCTGCAGAGCTGACAGAATCTCTGCCCCAGTGTGGCTCCTGTCCCCCAAGCACACCAGCATCCTGTCCCCCAAGCACCACATGGCATCTTTTGGCCTGTGTGCTTGCGTAGCCCCTTGAATGATTACGGAGCACCGCTGGTTCCAAAGTCAAGTCAGCACAGGAAAAGGCCATGGAGGAAGAAGAAGAGGAGGGGGTGGATGAGAGAGGTGTGGCAGAATCACCACTAGTAGTCTTTTGGAGGCATGGTGGCAGAACAACCTCCAACACTACTGCACCTTGTCCTGCATCCTTCCCAGCTGCCAGAAGAGTCAACCAGTGCGCGGTGAAAGATAGATAATGTCCCTGTCCATGTCTGCTGGACCATGAGTCAGCGGTAATATGCACCTTACCACTGACCGCCCTGTCCAGCGAGGACAAGACATTGCCTTCTACATGCCGGTAGAATCGCCTTCCGTGCGTTTGGGAACTTGCCACTGTGGAACCGCACATTCCACAAACTCACAGAAGGGGGCAGAGTCTACCAACTGAAAAGGCAGCAGTTGAAGTGCTAGCAATTTAGCCAAGCTAGCATTCAACCGCTGGGCATGTGGATGGCTGGGAGCAAACTTCTTTCGGCGGTGCAGCAGTTGGGGCAGGGAAATTTGCAATCAATTTGCAATTTACAATCTTACGTCGGTGTACCGATAGCAGATTGCCCCCCAAGTACTTGGCTGTGACACACCTAATTCTAAACCTTCATTCCTCTCAGGGCAGGTCTCAGAGAGGACTGAAGGTATAGTGGGGTTGGAGAACCCAGCTGATGAGGAGCAAGAAGAGGTCCTCTTTGTTCTTTGGTGTGGGTCTTTTAGGTACGCTTGCCAACAAACTGCATCGCAGGTCAACATATGTCTGGTCAAGCATGTGGTGCCCAAGTAGGAAATGTTTTGGCCATGAGAGATACGCTTGAGACATATGTTGCAAATAGCAGCGGTGGGATCTGATGCACTCGTCTCAAAAAAGGCCCACACCAAAGAACTTTTGGAATAACACGCAGAGACAGCAGCACCCTGCACATGCAGAGCTCTGCGGTGTGATGCAGTTGGTGTGCTGCCCTTAAGCTGGCCCCTGGAGGGCATCCTGCCTTGTTGGTGATGTGCCTCCTCCTCCTCTCTCCTATCTTGCACTCACGTGGAGTCAGTGACCTCATCATCCCCTCCCTCCTCATCACTGGAGCAAAGCTGGCAGTATGTTGCAGCTGGGGGAACATGACTGCCAGATTGCTGTCCTTCTTGGGCACCCCCTCTCTCTGGGATCACGTTACTGCCTTCCTCTAGCTGGGTACCATCATCGGAGCCTTCAAAATGCTGGGCATCCTCCTGGAGCATGTACACAACACTGTGGTCAAACAGTTCAGGGGACTCCTCAGGAAGACATGGTGAGGCTAGGGAAGGAGTGACTGATGCCATTGAGCCGAGGGAAGAGGCTGTGTTGGCAGCTGCTTTGCCAGACAAAGCACCCTGAGCCTGGGTGAGAGAGGATGAGGAGGATGAGGACGGCTTGGTCATCCACTCTACCAAGTCTTCCGCATGTTGCGGCTAAACGTGGCCAGCTGCCGAAAAAAAGGACAAGCGTGTCCCAGGGCCACGTGCTGATGAGGATGCACTGTCTCCATGACCAGCACTGTTGCCTCTAGACACAGAGCCTGCTTGCCCTCTTTTATTGGCTTGTGACTGTCTGCCTCTCCTTGTTGGCCTTCCAGACATACTAATGGCCTGCAGTGAGATGTAGCTGCACAAAGCTGGGATGTATACATATATAATGATACTGCAGCTAGCAGAATCAACTGCCTGCCTGTAGTATTATTAGTATGAGAACACCAGCAATTGTCTTCAGGTAGCTTTAGGTGCACACTGTGCAAAGGACGCAGTACACTAACTGTAAGTACTGTAACTGCCTGCCTGTAGTATTAATAGGAGCAGAACACCACTAATTTTCTTCAGGTAGCTTTAGGTGCACACTGTGCAGAGGACACAGTACACTAACTGTAAATACTGTAGCTGCCTGCCTGTGGTATTAATAGGAGCAGAAGAACACCACTAATTTTCTTTAGGTAGCTTTAGGTGCACACTGTGCAGAAGACACAGTACACTAACTGCAAATACTGTAGCTGCCTGCCTGTGGCATTATTAGCAGCAGAACAACAGCGATTGTCTCCAGCTAGCTTTAGGTGCACACTGTGCAGAGGATGCACTACACTGACTGTAAATACTGTAGCTGCCTGCCTGTGGTATTATTAGGATCAGAGGAACACCACCAATTTTATTCTTGTAGCTTTAGGTGCACACTGTGCAGAGGACACAGTACACTAATTGTAAACACTGTAGCTGCCTGCCTGTGGTATTAATAGGAGCAGAACAACAGCAATTTTCTTCAGGTAGCTTTAGGTGCATACTGTGCAGAGGACGCACTACACTGACTGTAAATACTGTAGCTGCCTGTCTGTGGTATTAATAGGATCAGAAGAACACCACCAATTTTATTCAGGTAGATTTAGGTGCACACTGTGCAGAGGACACAGCACACTAACTGTAAATACTGTAGCTGCCTGCCTGTGGTATTAATAGAGGATCATAAGAACACCACCAATTTTATTCAGGTAGCTTTAGGTGCACACTGTGCAGAGGACGCACTACACTAACTGTAAATACTGTAGCTGCCTGCCTGTGGTATTAATAGGATCAGAAGAACACCACTAATTTTCTTCAGGTAGATTTAGGTGCACACTGTGCAGAGGACACAGTACACTAACTGTAAATACTGTAGCTGCCTGCCTGTGGTATTAATAGGAGCAGAAGAACACCACTAATTTTCTTTAGGTAGCTTTAGGTGCACACTGTGCAGAAGACACAGTACACTAACTGCAAATACTGTAGCTGCCTGCCTGTGGTATTATTAGCAGCAGAACAACAGCGATTGTCTCCAGCTAGCTTTAGGTGCACACTGTGCAGAGGATGCACTACACTAACTGTAAATACTGTAGCTGCCTGCCTGTGGTATTAATAGGATCAGAAGAACACCACCAATTTTATTCTTGTAGCTTTAGGTGCACACTGTGCAGAGGACACAGTACACTAACTGTAAATACTGTAGCTGCCTGCCTGTGGTATTAATAGGAGCAGAACAACAGTAATTGTCTCCAGGTAGCTTTAGGTGCACACTGTGCAGAGGACGCACTACACTAACTGTAAATACTGTAGCTGCCTGCCTGTGGTATTAATAGGATCAGAAGAACACCACTAATTTTCTTCAGGTAGCTTTAGGTGCACACTGTGCAGAGGACACAGTGCACTAACTGTAAATACTGTAGCTGCCTTCCTGTGGTATTAATAGGAGCAGAACAACAGTAATTGTCTCCAGGTGGCTTTAGGTGCACACTGTTCAGAGGACGCACTACACTAACTGTAAATACTGTAGCTGCCTGCCTGTGGTATTAATAGGATCAGAAGAACACCACTAATTTTCTTTAGGTAGCTTTAGGTGCACACTGTGCAGAGGACACAGTGCACTAACTGTAAATACTGTAGCTGCCTGCCTGTGGTATTAATAAGATCAGAAGAACACCACTACTTTTCTTCAGGTGGCTTTAGGTGCACAGTGTGCAGATGAGACAATGCACTAACTGTAAATACTGTAGCTGCCTGCCTGTGGTATTAATAGGAGCGGAACAACAGCAATTGTCTCCAGGTAGCTTTAGGTGCACACTGTGCAGAGGATGCCCTACACTAACTGCAAATGCTGTAGCTGTCTGCCTGTGGTATTAATAGTATCAGAAGAACACCACTAATTTTCTTTAGGTAGCTTTAGGTGCACACTGTGCAGAAGACACAGTACACTAACTGCAAATACTGTAGCTGCCTGCCTGTGGTATTATTAGCAGCAGAACAACAGCGATTGTCTCCAGCTAGCTTTAGGTGCACACTGTGCAGAGGATGCACTACACTAACTGTAAATACTGTAGCTGCCTGCCTGTGGTATTAATAGGATCAGAAGAACACCACCAATTTTATTCTTGTAGCTTTAGGTGCACACTGTGCAGAGGACACAGTACACTAACTGTAAATACTGTAGCTGCCTGCCTGTGGTATTAATAGGAGCAGAACAACAGTAATTGTCTCCAGGTAGCTTTAGGTGCACACTGTGCAGAGGACGCACTACACTAACTGTAAATACTGTAGCTGCCTGCCTGTGGTATTAATAGGATCAGAAGAACACCACTAATTTTCTTCAGGTAGCTTTAGGTGCACACTGTGCAGAGGACACAGTGCACTAACTGTAAATACTGTAGCTGCCTGCCTGTGGTATTAATAAGATCAGAAGAACACCACTAATTTTCTTCAGGTAGCTTTAGGTGCACAGTGTGCAGAGGAGACAATGCACTAACTGTAAATACTGTAGCTGCCTGCCTGTGGTATTAATAGGAGCGGAACAACAGCAATTGTCTCCAGGTAGCTTTAGGTGCACACTGTGCAGAGGATGCCCTACACTAACTGCAAATGCTGTAGCTGTCTGCCTGTGGTATTAATAGTATCAGAAGAACACCACTAATTTTCTTCAGGTAGCTTTAGGTGCACACTGTGCAGAGGACACAGTACACCTAACTGTAAATACTGTAGCTGCCTGCCTGTGGTATTAATAGGAGCAGAACAACAATGATTGTCTCCAGGTAGCTTTAGGTGCACACTGTGCAGAGGATGCACTACACTGACTGTAAATACTGTAGCTGCCTGCCTGTGGTATTATTAGGATCAGAGGAACACCACCAATTTTATTCTTGTAGCTTTAGGTGCACACTGTGCAGAGGACACAGTACACTAATTGTAAACATTGTAGCTGCCTGCCTGTGGTATTAATAGGAGCAGAACAACAGCAATTTTCTTCAGGTAGCTTTAGGTGCACACTGTGCAGAGGACGCACTATACTGACTGTAAATACTGTAGCTGCCTGTCTGTGGTATTAATAGGATCAGAAGAACACCACCAATTTTATTCAGGTAGATTTAGGTGCACACTGTGCAGAGGACACAGCACACTAACTGTAAATACTGTAGCTGCCTGCCTGTGGTATTAATAGAGGATCATAAGAACACCACCAATTTTATTCAGGTAGCTTTAGGTGCACACTGTGCAGAGGACGCACTACACTAACTGTAAATACTGTAGCTGCCTGCCTGTGGTATTAATAGGATCAGAAGAACACCACTAATTTTCTTCGGGTAGATTTAGGTGCACACTGTGCAGAGGACACAGTACACTAACTGTAAATACTGTAGCTGCCTGCCTGTGGTATTAATAGGAGCAGAAGAACACCACTAATTTTCTTCAGGTAGCTTTAGGTGCACACTGTGCAGAGGACACAGTGCACTAACTGTAAATACTGTAGCTGCCTGCCTGTGGTATTAATAGGAGCAGAACAACAGCAATTGTCTCCAGGTAGCTTTAGGTGCACACTGTGCAAAGGACGCACTACACTAACTGTAAATACTGTAGCTGCCTGCCTGTGGTATTAATAGGATCAGAAGAACACCACTAATTTTCTTCAGGTAGCTTTAGGTTGTTACCCTGAAAAATCTATATTTAAGATTTTTCATATCTCATAGATATGATGTGGGTTAAATGAGAGTTCCTTTCGACCAAGAGTGAAAGCTTCAAATATAATAACATTTATTAGGAAGCAGTTAAAAGTCTAGCTAATACACAATCATCTATCTATCGTCTTACACCAAGGAAGAAAATATTAGGTTGAAATAAAGTATTTACAAGAAGGAATACAGGGTATATTCCTCAATACAGTAATCTACACACATATTTAGTTACAGGTAAAAGGGCATTCCTTTCCCATAATTACCCATCCTTACCCAAGTTTCTTTCAGCTTGCTGGTCTATCAGAAAGAGACCGATACCTCCCCCTTGGCTCTGAGTATATCAAACCAGGCTGATGTCTCATTGGTTGGCCTAGCTTGGATCATGATTGGAGGGCTTACTTCATAAGTCGGCCCCCTTTCATGCAAATCCTTGTGACTATGCTGGCCAAGTGAGTTAATTGCATTTCCCCAGGAAGTTAGGTCCAATGCATATCCCAGCATGGGACCCTTTTAAAGGAGTAGGTGTAAAACAATGGAATTGGCTCTCCATTATTTGTATATACACATTCTCTGCTCTTAGCAAAAGCTTAAATGAAACCCTTTTTGCCCAGCTTTCATAGATGCCAGCTAAATGAAATATATTCATTATTACAATATTTTACAGTTATTAATGGAGATTTCACATAAACTCATAAGGCAACAAGGTGAACACTGTGCAGAGGACGCACTACACAAACTTATAAATACTGCAGTTGCCTGCGGTACTGTACTAATAGGATCAGAAACACCACTAATTTTCTTCAGGTACCTTTAGGTGCACACTGTGCAGAGGACGCACTAAACTAACTTGTAAATACTGCAGCTGCCTGCGGTACTGTACTAATAGGATCAGAAACACCACTAATTTTCTTCAGGTACCTTTAGGTGCACACTGTGCAGAGGACGCACTAAACTAACTTGTAAATACTGCAGCTGCCTGCTGTACTGTACTAATAGGATCAGAAGAACACTAATTTTCTTCAGGTAGCTTTAGGTGCACACTGTGAAAGAGGACGCACTACACTAACTGTAAATACTGTAGCTAATAGGACTAATAGGATCAGAAAAACACCAGCAATTTTCTTCAGGTAGCTGTAAATACTGTAAAAACACCTGCCTGCCTGTCAGTAGTAGGAAGAGTATAAAAGGAACGGATCTAGCTAAACTGAATACAGTGTGTATATATATATATATATATATATATATATATATATATACATATACATACACACACACACAACACCTGGGATGTATATATATACACAATACACTGTAAGTGCAGCTAACTGACTCGCCTGCCTACTCTATCTAACTTAAATCAAATGACACTGTCTCTCTGTCTATCTCTCTCTAAACGCCAGAACACACTACACAGGGCCGCCGTGCAGGCGGCCTTATATAGTGTTGGGCGTGTACTAAGCCCCGAGCCATAATTGGCCAAAGCCACCCTGGCTTTTGCCAATTACGGCTCTCTATACAGATGGCGCTGTGATTGGCCAAGCATGCGGGTCATAGTGCATGTTTGGCCAATCATCAGCCAGCAATGCACTGCGATGCCGCAGTGAATTATGGGTCGTGACGCGCCACACAAATTTGGCGCGAACGGCCCATATCGTTTGCAATTCGACGGACGATCGAACAGCCGATGTTCGAGTCGAACATGGGTTCGATTCGAACACGAAGCTCATCCCTACTAGGCACACTAAACACAGGATCTCCCAAGATGCCATCGCATTTTGAGAGACCCGAACCTGGAACTGGTTACAGTTACAAAAGTTACAGGTGATATATGCCGAAATGTGGGGGCAGCAGGGGCGGAGGAGCGATTTGCTCCTACCTTTTGCGGGAGGATGCCCCCCTGCTTCAGCATATATAAATGGTGCATGTATGCCCATCATTAGAAGTGGGTGGATGAAGGGAGGTATTCTAATGGTGGGCATACCCACCGATCAATCTCTTTTTTTTGTTCAGCCCACAGGCTGCATGAAATCATCAGCCAGCAATGCTCTGCGATGCCGCAGTGAATTATGGGCCGTGACGGGCCACTTGAATTTGGCGCGAATGGCCCATATCATTCGGAATTCGGCGAATGACCGAACGGGCAATGTTCGAGTCGAACATGCGTTCAATTCGAACACGAAGCTCATCCCTAGTATAGACGAGTGTGCAGTAGTTATATTAGTATGAACCACCAAGGGTCGACATGTAAGGGTGGGTCCAAAGGGGTGGTGAAGTGAGTCCGTAGAAGTGGTAGTGCGATCCCCTTTTCTTTCTTATGGATCCTATCCTGGGAAAGATCCCTATAGGACGTAGAAGTGCTAGAGGAAAAAGAAACAGAGGCAACATTAGGCATGTTGTTATCTGCTTTAGGTACATAAAAATTTGAAGGCTTTTTGGTGGGTTTATTAAAAGAAGTTTGATTCCATCTATAAACATAGCCATTTTGATGGGCCGACTTATCACAAAGGAATTTGCCTTCTTTGTCATTAATGGCACCCAATGTATACTCCTCGAGGCGCACTCGCAGATCTTTCTCACGCTTGGTAAACCTAGTGGAGGCGACATTGAGAACATGAGCCTGATACCAGATCTGAAGATCAAGCTGGTCAAGCTCCGACTCATATTGCTTACATAAGATTGAAATCATTTGAAAAGAACAGGACTGAAGATTATATTAGATTGTTTCCGTGAATCATTGATCTTCCTGACAATGGGAAATATCTAAATCCTGAGACCCCATGGAACAATCTGATTTTCTGAATATTTTTAGGATTTGTGCCAATAGATCCAGACTTTTTTTTCCAGGAGCTGTTGCAGTCTCATAAAAGCTCGATCAGCATCAGTGATGTTGGCCTTGTTTTGGGATGATCGGATTTTTGTCATGAGTAGGGATGAGCTTTAAGTTTGAGTCAAACCGATGTTCGACTCGAACATCGCATAATCGTCCATTCGTCGATCTGCGAACGATATGAGCAGTTCGCGACACATTCGAGTGGCGCGTCACGGCCCATAATTCACTGCGGCATCGCAGTGCATTGCTGGCTGATGATTGGCCAAGCATGCACTATGACCCGCATGCTTGGCCAATCACAGCGCTGTATGTACAGAGAGCCGTAATTGGCCAAAGCCAGGGTGACTTTGGCCAATTATGGCTCAGGGGGTTAGTATACACCCCACACTATATAAGGCCGCCTGCACATCGGCCCTGTGTAGTGTTTTCCGGAGTTGAGAGATAGAGAGAGACAGTGTCATTTGATTTAAGTTAGATAGAGTAGGCAGGCGAGTCAGTTAGCTACACTTAAAGTGTATTGTGCATATATATGCATCCTAGGTGTTGTATAGATATATATATACACTGTATTCAGTTTAACTGGATCTGTTCCTGTTATTCTCTTCCTACTGACAGGCAGGTGTTTTTACAGTATTTACAGCTACCTGAAGAAAATAGCTGGTGTTCTTCTGATCCTATTAGTCCTATTAGCTACAGTATTTACAGTTAGTGTAGTGCGTCCTCTGCACAGTGTGCACCTAAAGCTACAGTACCTGAAGAAAATTGGTGGTGTTCTTCTGATCCTATTAGTACAGCAAGCAGCTGCAGTATTTACAAGTTGGTGTAGTGCGTCCTCTGCACAGTGTGCACCTAAAGCTATCTGAAGAAAATTGGTGGTGTTCTTCTGATCCTATTAGTACCGCAGGTAGCTGCAGTATTTACAAATTAGTGTAGTGCGTCCTCTGTACAGTGTGCACCTAAAGCTACCTGAAGAAAATTGGTGGTGGTCTTCTGATCCTATTAGTACCGCAGGCAGCTGCAGTATTTACAAGTTAGTGTAGTGCGTCCTCTGTACAGTGTGCACTTAAAGCTACCTGAAGAAAATTTGTGATGTTCTGATCCTATTAGTACCGCAGGCAGCTGCAGTATTTACAAGTTAGTGTAGTGCGTCCTCTGTACAGTGTGCACTTAAAGCTACCTGAAGAAAATTTGTGATGTTCTGATCCTATTAGTACCGCAGGCAGCTGCAGTATTTACAAGTTAGTGTAGTGCGTCCTCGGCACAATGTGCACCTAAAGCTACCTGAAGAAAATTGGTGGTGTTTCTCTGATCCTATTAGTACCGCAGGCAGCTGCAGTATTTACAGTTAGTGTAGTGCGTCCTCTGTACAGTGTGCACCTAAAGCTACCTGAAGAAAATTGGTGGTGGTCTTCTGATCCTATTAGTACCGCAGGCAGCTACAGTATTTACAAGTTAGTGTAGTGCATCCTCTGCACAGTGTGCACCTAAAGCTACCTGAAGAAAATTTGTGATGTTCTGATCCTATTAGTACCGCAGGCAGCTGCAGTATTTACAAGTTAGTGTAGTGCGTCCTCTGCACAATGTGCACCTAAAGCTACCTGAAGAAAATTGGTGGTGTTTCTCTGATCCTATTAGTACCGCAGGCAGCTGCAGTATTTACAGTTAGTGTAGTGCGTCCTCTGCACAGTGTGCACCTAAAGCTACCTCCAAAATTCTACTAGTGGTGATTCTGCTACACCTCTCTCCTCCACCCCCTCCTCTTCGTCTTCCTCCGTGGCCTCTTCCTGTGCTGATTTGTCCTTGGAACCAGCGGTGCTCCGTAGGCCTTCAAGGGGCTACGCAAGCATGCAGGCAAAAAGATGCCATGCGGTGCTTGAGCTGGTGTGCTTGGGGGACAGGAGCCACACTGGGACAGAGATTTTGTCAGCTCTGTAGGGGCAGGTTCAGAGGTGGTTGACGGCACGCCACGCCACACCAGCTTAAGGCAGGTATGGTGGTTTGCGACAATGGCACCAACCTCCTCTCCGCCCTCCGACAGGGACAACTGACCCATGTGCCCGGTTTGGCTCACGTTTTTAACTTGATGGTGCAGCGGTTCTTGGCCAGGTACCCAGGCTTACAGGATGTCCTGAGGCAGGCCAGGAAAGTCTGTGTGCGTTTCCGCAGGTCATATAATGCCAGTGCTCAGCTGGCTGACCTCCAAAAGGAATTTTTACCTGCCCAAGAACCTCCTAATCTGTGACATGCCCACCAGGTGGAACTCAACATTGGCCATGCAGCAGCGGCTGCACACGCAGCAGAGGGCCATCAGTGAGTACCTATGCGACTATGGCACCAGGACAGGGTCAGCGGAGCTTGTTTTTTTTCCCCACGCCAGTGAGTTATGATCAGGGATGCATGCACTGTCCTGTCACCATTTGAGGCCACGAGAATGGTGAGTAGTGACAGTGCATGCATCAGTGACACTGTCCCCTCTTGTCCACCTGTTGGAGCACATGCTGCGTGGAATAATGGACAGGGCACTTGAGGCAGAACAGAGGGAGGAAGAGGAGGACTTCCTTACCTCTCAAGGCCCCCTTTATCCAGACAGTGTTCCTGAGTGCCCACCGATCACACAGGAAGAGGATGAGGGGGAGGGGGAGGAGGAGGATTGTGTCAGCATGGAGGTGGAGCCTGGTGCTCAGCATCAGCAGCAGTCTTCAAGGGATCATTTACAGTCCAAAGAAACTCATGGACTTGTACGTGGCTGGGAGGAGGTGGCTGCGGATCATGTCGTCCTTAGTGACCCAGAGGACTCTGGACCGAATGCCTCAGCAAAACTACGCTGCATGGCCTCCCTGATCCTGCGGCAGGATCCTCATATTCGTGGTATCAAGGGGAGGGATCATTGCTGGCTGGCAACCCTCCTTGATCCACATTACAAGGGTAAGGTTGCAGACCTTATCTTGCCATTGCAGAGGGAGCAGAGGGAGCAGAGGATGAAACATCTTCGGGAGGCCTTGCAGAAAGGTTTGTGCAACACGTTTCCAGAGCCTGGGAGGTTACAATTTCCTGGTCCTCCTGGACAACGTGTTGCTGAGGCTTCGGTCAGTCACAGAAGGAGCGGTGGAGAAGGTGGCCGTCTGACCGATGTGTTCAGACAATTTTTTAGTCTGCAGCCCCAAGGTCTGTTTGGTTCCAGCAACCATCGCGAGTGTCTGATTCACATGGTGCAGGATTACCTAGGCGCAAGATCAGACTTGGACACCTTTCCCACCGAAAATCCTCTGGGTTACTGGGTCTTGAGGATGGATCACTGGCCAGAGCTTACACAGTATGCAATTGAGCTGCTGGCCTGTCCTGCATCCAGCGTTCTTTCGGAACGCACATTCAGTGCTGCTGGAGGCTTTGTAACCGATCACAGGGTGCGCCTGTCCACCGAATCGGTCGATCGGCTGACCTTCATAAAAATGAATCAGTCTTGGATCACCAGCTACCAAGCACCTAATGCTGATGTAACCAATTGTTTTTTTTTTTAATGTGAGATCCCTTCAAGACTGCCTATGCTGATGCTGAGTGACTATCTTGTTATGCTGAGTCACAATCCTCTTCCTCCTCAATTTGCATGCTGATAGCTTGTAAGAACATTTTTGGTTCTGGGCACTACCACCAGTGCCCAAGGCCCAATTTTTTAGCCCCTGTTCAACATTGGCGTGTAATTACAATTTTTGATGCAATACTTTGCAGCAGGGCTCATTCCTGCGCTCCAACTAGAGTATCTGTGACAGGTTGCAGTGTTGTGACACCAACACCAGTGCCCAAGGCCCAATTTTTTGAGCCCCTGTTTAACAGGGGCGTGTAATTACAATTTTTGATGCAATACTTTGCAGCAGGGCTCATTCCTGCGCTCCAACTATAGCATCTGTGAGGGGTTGCAGTGTTGTGCCACCAGTGTCTAAGGCCCAATTTTTTGTCCCCTGTTCAACAGGGACATGTAATTACAATTCTTGATCTAATATTTCACAGAAGGGCCCATTCCTGCGCCCACCAAGAGTAATTGTGAGGGCTTACAGTGTTGTGGCAACACCACTACCACCACCAAAGGCCCAATTTTTCTGCCCCTGTTCAACAGGTGCATGTAAATACAATTCTTGATATAATATTTCATGAGCAGGGCCCGTTCCAGTGCCCACCAAGAGTAACTGTGAGGACTTACAGTGTTGTGGAACCAGCACCACCACCACTACCAAAGGCCCAATTTTTCTACCACTGTTCAACAATGGCATGTAATTACAATTCTTGATCTAATATTTCTCAGCACGGCCCGTTCCTGCACCCACCAAGAGTAACTGTGATGGCTTACAGTGTTGTGGCAACACCAACACCTAAGGCCCCAATTTCTGCAGAGTATATAGGGCAGGCCCCTACTTGCAAACATCCAACTTACAAACGACTCCTACTTGCAAACAGAAGGAGACAACAGGAAGTAAGATGAAATCTACCCCTAGGAAGGGAAATTCTCTCCTGTAAGAATTAATATGGGAAAAACGTGTCTCCTCTTCACTGATGCTTTATCACCAATCCTTGTTTCACTAAAAAACCCAAATTTTCAAAAAACATTTGTCATTGGGACAGAAAGTGAGGTGAAATCTTCTGAAGAGGTGCACAGACAGCAAAACATATGTTACAGGGGTGATAACCCTTCCCTATGTTTTTCAAAAAGCTTACAAATAGATTTTTTGGCTAGAGCTACACTTTAAAAATGTACCAGTTCAAAATTACAAACAGATTCTACTTAACAACAAACCTACAGTTCCTGTCTTGTTTGCACCGCCTGTATACTGCTGTTCAGAGTATATAGGGCCAGGGGGCCCCACACCTTTCCTTTTTTTAATTTGGGTGCGGGGTTCCTCTTAATATCCAGACCCAAAGGGCCTGGTAATGGACTGGGGGGGTACCCATGCCATTTGTCTCAGTGATTTTCATCCATATTGCCAGAACCCGACATTACATTAAAGCCGCAAGCGGTTATAAATGACTTTTATTCCTTTAAAAATGTCATTTTGTGCAGGGACTGTTCTAAGCACGGTAAACATGCGCCACTTTACAGGCATACTATAGACACCCCCCAGGGTTAAAGGAATATTTCACTTTTTTTCACTTTAAGCATCATTAAAATCACTGCTCCCAAAAAAACTGATGTTTTTAAAACTTTTTTTGCATTGATACATGTCCCCTGGGGCAGGACCCGGGTCCCCAAACCCTTTTTAGGACAATAACTTGCATATTAGCCCTTAAAATTAGCACTTTTGATTTTGAACTTTCAAGTCCCATAGACTTTAATGGGGTTCTAAAGTTTGCGTGAACTTTCGGTCCGTTCGCAGGTTCTGGTGCGAACTGAACCGGGGGGTGTTCGGCTCATCCCTAATCATGAGACCGTCCCAGGCCTCACCACAGAACTCCGCTATTACTAACACTGCTTGGTAAATGTACAATATTGTATCAGGTCAATGTCCAAATAATACAGAATAAATGATGACAAAAAATAATCAAGAAAAGGTATACACAAATATTAGAAATACAGAGTGATATATAATGACAAAGAAAATGTTTACGATAGTTTATCCAAAGGGACTATCAGCCATGAATGATGGTGTATTGAAACATCGTAATCGAAAAAAATTGGAGAAAGTGGCGGATAGGTCCGTATTAGATATGGCGCCTCATCCCAGTAATTGTAAAAGAAGGGAATTGGGAAGAGAGGGATTATTACGGTGCCAACACAACTCAATCAAAAAATTGTTAAAATAGTAAATTGTATTGCATAATATGAAAAACAGGTAAAGCACACATAAATTGCTATTCAATTTTAAACATTAAAAAGGAGCACATATAGTTTACTATGGGCCAGAATAATATAGGCCTGTGTATGGTTGCAGGTCAGGTCTTCCCTACATGTTTTGCCAAGACATTGGCTTCCTCAGGGGAATAGGATGTGACCAGTATAAGAAAATAACTCTATAAGAAAGAAAATATAACATAAGTTGAATAATACAGAAGGCTCATGTTCAAGGTTATTTATGACAGACCTTCTACACTGGAACAGCCGGACTTTCTACCTATGGAATTTTCTCAGACTGAACTTCAGGCCATGGATGACTTGATGTTTCTCTAGGAGGAGGGACACACTAGCGATGAGGTGTCACCTTTACTCGCTTTGTCTGGTGTCAACATCCCCGGTGTGTCCTTCCCCCCACCTCCTTTAAACCCAAATCTCAAGCATTTCCTTTACTCCATAAAAAACAAAAACATTTGGGCATTTGTTGAACAGATTACCTCTGGGATAAAAAATCTGGATCTGGATGACCAACATTTGCATAACCTATCTTTTTAACATTGTAAGGCTCTTAAGGACCACCAATGTCATCCAGGACTGTCATTAAACTGGCTGATAAAGGGGGCAATGTCATTATCATGGATGTCGAGACATATGAAAGCATGTGTCTCAACATCCTTGACAACAGACAATGGTATCGCCCCATTTTCAAAACCATAGTTAAAAATTTCACTTGTGAATATTACGATTTAATTTTTGAAGGCTTATCAACATGGCATTATTGACTCTGAGCTACCTTAATTTAAAAGATCCTAGGACACCCACATTTTATTCTTTACCCAAAGTGCACAAATCATTGAACCATCACCCCGGCTGGCCTATTGTATCAGGCTGCCAGGGGTTAACTGAAAGTGCTCTAGTGGATAAATATCTATATCCTCACACGATATCCCTGTTTTCTTATGTTAAAGATACAATTGATTTGTTTTGCAACATAGATGGCAAACAACTTCCTCCCAACACATGGTTGGTAGCTCTTGATGCTGAGAGCCTTTATAATTCCATTCCTCACAAAAAGGAACAACAACTATAACTTAAAGTTTACAATGGAGTGTAGTCAATCAAGCATTAATTTCCTTGATTTACAAATTCACGTTGATGCTGAGGGAACCCTTTACTCTTCACTCTATCGTAAGCCCTCTGCTGGCAATACGATTTTGCATGCCAGCAGTGCACATCCACGCTCACTGCTGGACAGCATTCCCTATAGTCAGTTTCTACGACTGTTCTGCCCATATTGTTCATAGTAATATGTGCAATGTGCTGTTACAGTTTATACTGTAATGTTAGTTTATGTTGTTGCCATCTAGTGGTCAGAGATGGTTATTACTTTGCCAGAGCTTGAAGGAAATAGGATTCTCCTCATAGTAAAAGGCAGTAACCTTTAACCTGGAACTGTATTTCCTTCATTTCATTACTGCTCCTGGATCAGACTGCATGAAGAAGAGCTCTTAAACTATTCCTGGACTAATGATGGAATTGTCTGTGAGTACTCTCACTGATAGAGTGAGGCTGCTGTATAATATTTAATGGACTGACATATATGTTTTGTTTATGCTTATGTTGTAGTTTTACAAAGTTATTCGGGGTAAAGAATACATACAAATCTGATGTCTCACGTTTCTTGACTTCTGAATTATTGTTAAGCTGTCTGACTAGTGTTATACAACAGTTCAATAACGCGAAGCAGAACAGTAAAAAGACAACCACGTGGCAGTCTGGAATAAACTGAGACGCCATTACTGCAGCATGAGTCTCAGATCAGGAACAAAGTACCAGGCTGATGACATGCTACTGCCGACACAGCAAGGTAGGGAGAATATTCCCAGTGCCCAGCAAGACGATGCACAATCGCAGGTGTCCAGATCTTCACGGGCTAGCAAGATGTCCTCAGCAGTTAAATCTCGTGCCAAGGCAGAAGCTGCCCGAATCCAGCTACAGTACGCAGAAAAAGAAGCCATGATGATGCAGGAGTTAGCAGCAAAGAAAGCTGCCATCGCACAAGAAGAAGCAAAGAAAGCTGCCATCGCACAAGAAGAAGCGGAATTAGAATCAAAATTGCTCATCCTGCAGAGACAGATTGCTGCTGCAGCAGCTGAAGCAGAGGCCGCTGCCTACATGAATACAAGTCGTTCTGGAAGTGAAAAATCATATAAAGACTCAGAGGTTCCAGGAAAACCTCTATTCTCTGCAGATCGTACAAGTGAGTACATCCAGAACCTTACTGCTGCGCATGCAAAGGAACAGTCTCTTAAACCTAAAGCAAAGGAATTCAGGCTGAAATCAACAAGCCCCCTGAGCAGGCCCAATCAACCACATGAGGTCAGCGGCTGCCAGCAAATCAAGAATGAAGCACCAGAAACCCCTAAGAACAAAAAACAAGTGTTCCCATCACCTCAACCTATAGATTACATGTGCGAACAACAATGTGCAGTGGATGTCACCAAATATCTCATCCGCAAAGAAATGGTAAGCTCAGGCTTTCTCCAATTTGATGACTGTCCTGAAAACTATTGGGCATGGAAATCTTCCTTTCTGAATGCCACTGAAGGTCTGAACTTTTCACCAGCAGAAATGCTTAATTTAATGATAAAATGGCTTGGTACCGAGTCAGCAGAGCATGCTAAGAGGATGAGAAGAGCAAACCTGTTCAACCCTGCAGCAGGACTCAACATGACCTGGAAAAGACTAGAAAAAACGTATGGATCCCCAGAGGTAATAGAAGGGGCACTGTTGAAAAAACTTGAAGTCTTTCCCAAGGTGGGCTACAGAGACAACGTGCGGTTACAAGAACTAAGTGATCTTCTACTAGAGATAGAATACGCCAAAGAGGATGGCTACTTGCGAGGACTTTCATACCTAGATACAGCTAGAGGCACTAATCCCATAGTAGAGAAACTACCCTCAAATCTTCAAGACAAGTGGATGTCTGTGGGAGGTAAATTCAAAGAAGATTTCCCCCTTTCTCTGTGTTTTCTAGGTTTGTCAGACAGCAAGCGAAAATCCGAAGTGATCCCAGTTTCGCCTTCACCACCAGCAGCAATCAATCACACAGAACTGAGAAACCTCACAGACCTCACAGTAGGACCTCTGTATCCACACACAAAACAGCTGTACCTTCAGAAGTCACAGACTATCAAAGCACCCACAAGGTATACACCATAGAAAACCCTGATAGACATTGCCCAATACACAAAAAAAACACACCCACTAAAGAAATGCAAAGGCTTTAGAAGCAAACCTATTGCAGAGCGGATGTCCTTCCTTAAACAGAATGGCATCTGTTTCAAGTGTTGCGGATCTACTTATCACGTTGCTAAAGACTGCAAAATTCAGGTAGAATGTACAGAATGTGGCAGTGAGAGACATATTGCAGCTTTGCACCCAGACCCTGCTCCTGCCCCACTAGAGACTGTAGAACCCAGGAAAGATTAGGGCAGGGAGCAACAAGAGACCCCACTCTCCTCAGTAATGTCTATTTGCACTGAAGTATGTGGACAAGGCAAGAGTGCACGTTCATGCTCCAAAATCTGTTTAGTGACTGTGTATCCCACTGGCAAGAGAGAAAGGGCAGTAAAAATGTATGCAGTGCTAGATGAACAGAGCAACAGATCCCTTGCAAAGTCAGACTTCTTTGATATCTTTAATCTTAAGGCAAGTGCAGTTCCATACAATCTAAGGACATGTGCGGGGACAATTGAAACCACAGGGAGAAGAGCTTCTGACTTTACCATTGAATCCTTCAATAAGAAAGTGCAGTTTCCACTTCCTACCCTAATAGAGTGTGGCATGATACCTGACGACAAAACTGAGATTCCCTCTCCAGAAGTAGCCCATCACCACCCTCACCTCCGCTCAATTACTCACCTTATCCCAGCTGTTGAGCCAGATGTTTTTATCCTGCTACTTCTTGGGAGAGACATCCTTCAGGTACACAAGGTGCGCCAGCAAATCAATGGACCTTATAATGCCCCCTATGCACAGGGACTGGACCTGGGGTGGGTCATTGTAGGAGAAGTTTGCCTGGGCACAGTGCACCAGCCTGACAATATTACCACTTTGAAGACATCTGTGTTAACAAATGGATGCACATCCCTTCTCAGTCCCTGTCACAAAAGCTTCATTGTCAAGGAAAGCTTTGGCAGGTCGACACAACACTGTGACTCCTCTACTCTATATGGTAAAGAAGAAGTCAATTCCAACATTGAGACAGACAATCTAGGGATTACAGTGTTCCAGAAAACTAAAGATGATGATAAACAAGCCCTCTCTATAGAGGATCAGACCTTCTTGCAGATTATGGATAGAGAGGCTTACCAAGATGACAATCACAGTTGGGTGGCCCCTCTCCACTTTCACACACCCAGACGTGTTTTGCCTAGTAACAGGGAACAAGCCATGAAGCGTTTGCATTCACTCAGCAAAACTCTGCAGAGGAAGCCAGAAGTGAAAAGAGATTTCACTGAATTCATTAAAGGGATGCTAGACAATGATCACGCTGAAGTTGCAGGACCACTTGAAACAGACAGGGAACACTGGTATCTACCAATGTTCGGTGTTTACCATCCACACAAACTTGACCAAATCAGAATAGTGTTTGATTCCACGCAGAGTATAAAGGAGTCTCTTTAAATGACGTACTGTTGAGTGGCCCTGACCTAAACAATACCTTGCTAGGTGTCCTCATGCGCTTCAGAAAAGAGCCCGTTGCTTTCACAGCAGATGTGCGCCAAATGTTTTATTGCTTTCTCGTCAGAGAAGACCACAGAGACTTTTTACGTTTTCTCTGGTACAAAGACAATGACATAGACAAAGAAATTGTCGAGTACAGAATGAAAGTGCACGTATTTGGTAATAGCCCCTCTCCTGCTGTCGCTATATACTGCATGCAAAAGGCTGCCCAGAAAAATGCAGAGTGCTATGGACAAGAAGCCAAACACTTCGTATTAAGGCATTTTTATGTAGATGATGGACTCGCTTCTGCTAGCACACCCGAAGAGGTAATTTCCATCCTCAGTAAAGCAAAGCAAATGCTGGCAGAATCCAACCTGCATCTTCATAAAATCGCTTCCAACAGCCAAAAAGTAATGGAAGCCTTCCCTGTAGCAGACAGAGCTAAGGACCTTAAAGATCTCTGCCTAGGTACAGACACCCTTCCCCTGCAGAAAAGCCTAGGCCTAAGTTGGGATCTAGAAACAGATAGTTTTGCCTTTAGAGTTTCCTCAAGGGAAAAGCCTTTTACACGCAGAGGCATTCTATCTACCGTAAGTAGCCTCTATGACCCCCTAGGGTTTGTATCACCTGTGACAATAAAAGGCAAGGTCTTAGTTCGAGAACTGTCATCTAGGAAAAGTGAATGGGATGCATTGCTTCCACAGGAGAGACTAAGCGAGTGGGTTCAATGGACAGAATCCTTGCAAGCCTTAGAGCACCTAAAGATAGACAGATGCTATGTGCCCTTATCTCTATCATCAGCTTGCAGGAAAGAACTGTGCATCTTCTCAGACGCATCCACCACAGCTATAGGTGCGGTAGCTTACTTGAAAGTAACTGATGCAGAAAATGTGTGTCATGTTGGATTTGTGATGGGAAAGTCCAAATTAAGCTCTAAACCAGCCCACACGATTCCTCGTTTAGAGTTGTGTGCTGCTGTACTTGCAGTCGAAATGTATGAGCTAATCACAGATGAACTAGACACTGACTTTGATGCTGTGAAATTCTTCACTGATAGCAAGACTGTCCTAGGGTACATTTGCAGCACCACTAGGAGGTTCCATCTGTATGTCTTCAACAGAGTGAATAGAATCAGGCTATCTTCACACCCAGATCAGTGGTTCTATGTATCTACAGAGCAAAACCCTGCAGATTATGCCACTAGACCTACTCAAGCAGCATGCCTTCAGAACTCTATATGGTTCTCAGGCCCATCCTTTCTGTACCAACCACACTGTGAGCAGACAGACACTGCTAATGTTTATCCACTCATAGAGCCTGAATCTGACCCTGAAATCAGATCAGAAATTATGAGTTTCCGTACTAAAGCTTCTGAAGCCACACTTCACTCACATTGCTTTGAAAGATTTTCTTGCTGGAAGATATTAGTTAAGACCCTAGCTAGGATTACATTTTCCTGTATATGTTTTTTCTGCATAGCAGTAGTTATTTAGGTAATGACATAACAAATTATGCCAGACAGGGAGTGTTCTGCCCATATTGTTCATAGTAATATGTGCAATGTGCTGTTACAGTTTATACTGTAATGTTAGTTTATGTTGTTGCCATCTAGTGGTCAGAGATGGTTATTACTTTGCCAGAGCTTGAAGGAAATAGGATTCTCCTCATAGTAAAAGGCAGTAACCTTTAACCTGGAACTGTATTTCCTTCATTTCATTACTGCTCCTGGATCAGACTGCATGAAGAAGAGCTCTTAAACTATTCCTGGACTAATGATGGAATTGTCTGTGAGTACTCTCACTGATAGAGTGAGGCTGCTGTATAATATTTAGTGTACTGACACATATGTTTTGTTTATGCTTATGTTGTAGTTTTACAAAGTTATTCGGGATAAAGAATACATACAGATCTGATGTCTCACGTTTCTTGACTTCTGAATTATTGTTAAGCTGTCTGACTAGTGTTATACAACAGTTCAATAACGCGAAGCAGAACAACGACTTAGAAGAAACTGTACACTAGATGCAGATTTTCACCATGCAGTCAATGATCTGTATTCTAGACTACATCAAAGAGGCTACAGTAGATCTGTTTTGAAAAAAAGCATTCAATAAACTAGTCAAATTAAATAGAAAAGACCTTATTCATTGAAAAAGATCCCTAGTTGTTGATCAATCGGTTCGAATTATTACTCAATTTTCTCAACAACATACTCCGATGAAAGGAATTCTGACCAAATATTGGCCTTTACTCACTGCAGATAGCGCTATTAAGAAATGCATCAAACCCTACCCCAATGTTACGTATCGATGTGCTCGTTCCACCAAGGACTGCCTGGTAGCTAGCCAACATATGCCCAGAAATATTGATAATTTCATATCTCGAGGTACATTCCCATGCGGGAGATGTGACATATGTTCCTTTATCTCTAATTACAGAGATGTCATCCTTCCCAACGGTCATGTTTACACAGTTAAACACAGAGTTACGTGCAAAACCGTGGGAGTTGTCTACTTGGCTATCTGTCAATGTGGATGTTTTTACGTTGGAAAGACGAAACGCCCCTTTTTCAAGCGAATCAGGGATCACATTATGCCTTTAGTTAAACGATTAACTACTACTGCTTTAAACAGACATATTGGTTGCCAACATGACTTTGACCTTAGCATTGTTCGTTTTGCTGCACTTTAACATGTACTGTTACATGTACGGGGCGGATGAATTGATACAACCTTGTGGCAGTTAGCAACCAAGTGGATACACACGTTAGATGCCATCAAATTCCCGGGTTTAAATGAATATATCAGCTTCAAGTCCTTTTTATACCTTTGCTAGTGTTTATATAAATTATAATTACGTATCAAGTCTTCGTCAAACTCATACATATCTTGATATACCAGTATTTCTTTAAACCCATTAATTTACTGTGCCTCCGCTCGACATGACTCGGTTCTTGTTTTAGGCCCCTTGGCCTATATTTGATCTCATTGGCCCATATAACTCCTTTCCCCTTCCCCCCTTAACTCTTGGTTTGGCTATTCACTATCCTTCATTTAGGATACCTTGACCATTCCTCGGATCCATCTATACAATTTTCAGAAAAAACGTGGGAAAGGGGGAGCTGGTTAGATCAACCACGTTTGCAAATCAAATAATGTGAATGAATGTGACATACCTAAACCACATATCACATAAAAAAAAATATGAAAAACACTCAGTGCTACTGTAGATCCTTATGGTGAAAATCTTGAAGTGGATAAACATCAAAAATACACATTTACACGTGTTGAAAAACAGTCCCAAAAAGATCCAGAAAATTATTACAAGGTGATTTTAATTTTTCTATGCTTGATAGTGAGCAATCCTTCACCACATCAATAACATACACCCAACGTGAGCAGATGGATAAACTGCTTACCAGATGTATTTGACTTCTTTAGTAGGGATGAGCCAAACACCCCCCTGTTCGGTTCGCACCAGAACATGCGAACAGGAAAAAAGTTTGTTTGAACACACGAACACCGTTAAAGTCTATGGGACACGAACATGAATAATCAAAAGTGCTAATTTTAAAGGCTTTATCTCTAAGTTAGCAACCAGAAGAAGAAGATGAAGGAAGATAGAAGATAGAAGAAAGAAGAAGCATTTAAATAAAGGAATTGTCAAAAACTGTCTTTTATCATTTTTAACATTTTTGACATTTTTTTTTAGTGAAATGGTAGAGGTACTTTTGTACCCCCTTACCATTTCACACGGGGGTGGGATCTGGGAGTCCCCTTGTTAAAGGGGGCTTCCAGATTCCGATAAACCCCCCGCCCACAGACCCCCACAACCACCGGCCAGGGTTGTGGGGATGAGGCCCTTGTCCTCATCAACATGGGGACAAGGTGTTTTGGGGGGCTACCCCAAAGCACCCTCCCAATGTTGAGGGCATGTGGCCTGGTACGGTTTAGAAAGGGGGGGCGCTCTCTCGTCCCCCCTCTTTTCCTGCGGCCTGCCAGGTTGCGTGCTCGGATAAGGGTCTGGTATGGATCTTTGGGGGGACCCCACGCCGTTTTTTTTTTTTTGGCACGGGGTTCCCCTTAAAATCTATACCAGACCTGAAGGGTCTGGTATGGAATTTAGGGGGACCCCCACGTCATTTTTTTTTTTTAATTTTGGCAGGGGTTCCCCTTAATATCCATACCAGACCTAAAGGGCCTGGCATTGAATTTAGGGGGACCCCCACGTCATTTTTTTTTTAAATTTTGGTTCGGGGTTCCCCTGTGGGGAATTCCCATGCCGTTTTTATCAATGAACTTCTATGTGTATTGTCGAACCGGCAATTCAATAGCCGCGAGTAGTTTTAAATGGCTTTTTTCCTTTGAAATGTCATTTTGCTGTCAGACTGTTCTAAACACGGGAAACATGCGCCCCTTTACAGGCATACTATAAACACCCCCAGCTATGAAATTTAAAGGGATATTACACTTTTATTGTTTCACTTTAAGCATTATTAAAATCACTGCTCCTGAAAAAACGGCCGTTTTTAAAACTTTTTTTGCATTGATCCATGTCCCCTGGGGCAGGACCCGGGTCCCCAAACACTTTTTATGACAATAACTTGCATATAAGCCTTTAAAATTAGCACTTTTGATTTCTCCCATAGACTTTTAAAGGGTGTCCCGCGGCATTCGAATTTGCCGCGAACACCCCAAATTGTTCGCTGTTGGGCGAACTTGCGAATGGCCATTGTTCGAGTCGAACATGAGTTTGACTTAAACTCGAAGCTCATCCCTATTCTTTAGCTAAAAAGAAAGTCAAATATCACTTTGGCAGGATAATGCCTGCTCGCATATAATGAAGCTTGGAGATGTACAGGGAACCTCTTCCTCAGAGTACAAGGCAGGATATGCAAAAACAATCAAAAAGCTTCAATAGAGTGATACTGTTTATTAAAACGTAAAGATAAAAAGAAAAGCCAAGTGGCGCCTTACATTAAAAAGTGCCTACCCGGCACTGGGGCTGCTGGCCTGTCACACATGAATGTGCTGGATTTGTACCGCATCCACCTCCATGAAGGGCATGTGTTCCACCAACCACAGCAGACAACCAGACACCCGGATATGGCGTAGGACAAAACGTGACCAGGTACCGCCTCAACGTACATTTCGTGATTACGTCTTCAGGAGGCGTATCTGGTCACTAATTGTCACGTAATTTATAGTACTCAGTTTGATTGTTAAGAAGATATGGATGCGCACGCAGCCGCAGTGCCAGTTTACATTTGCACCCATCTAATCATCATATAAATGGATAAATACGGCATACTTAACAAAATACATAGGGATTATAGATAGTAATTGAAAAATATGCATAATGCAGTAGCCAACTTAAAAAAAAAATGGAATTAAAATAAAAATAAACTTGCAGATAAATATATAATAAAATTGGTGATAAATAAATAAATAATAGATATGCATTCAGGTGTGATATCTTATTGAGTAAGTATATATCTTAATCAAAAATGATAGTTATCTCATAAAAAGATAATCTAAGATAATCTATCTAAATAGCCCTAGGGGGCAGCACAAATGATTTAATCATTAGATAAAAAGCAGTTCAAGTCCAGCTCAATATTCATACCATATGGTTGCATAGTACGTAACCTATACAACCATTTGGTCTTGTTTTGTGAAACTGCTCTCTTCATATGTGTGCCCCTCCAATGTTTGGAAATATTGTCAATTCCATAAAAGGTGTAGAGTGTGGGGTCACTGTTATGAAATTCTTTGAAATGTCTGGACACGTTATGTTTAGGGAATCCTTCTTTAATGTTGGTTAAATGCGCATTTATTCATTTGTCATGTTGTTTGGCCTACGTATTGGAGTGAGCAAGGACACTCCAAAACGTAGGTGACATGATCTGGATTACATGTAATCAGCAGTTTAATTTTAAAACTATCTTTGGTGACCATAGATTGGAAATGTGATATTTTTTGGGGGGCCCCAGATTTTCTAGCAGTTCTACAGGCCTTGCACCTGGTACAGAAATAGAATCCGGAACCATCCAAAAAAGTGGATAGTTTCCTTGGAGGACCTGGTACATTCCTAGCTATTTTGTTTCTTAGGCCTGGAGCCCTCCTATATATACATTTCGGTTTGGAAGGAATAGATGACCCTAAATCTTTATCTTTTAAAAGTATTGGCCAGAATTTCTTAAAATTGGACTCAACCTGTTTATATTGCCTGTGGAAACCTGACACAAAAGCCACCTGGTCTTGATATTCTTTTTTGGGCCTTGTTGTGATGAGAGATTGCCTATAAATTGAGGACACCTTCCGTAGCACTTGATTAGGAGTCTCCAATTTCTAGGAACCTTTCTGTCAAAATTCCTGCTTGTAGAAACAACTCTTCGTCATTGTTACAATTGCGCCTTAGTCTCATGTACTGTCCCTTGGGGACAGCCCCTATCCAATGTGGATGGTGACAGCTGTGTGTGGGCACAAAGTCATTTCTATCAGTGGCCTTGAAAAATGTTTTTGTCTCAAAAATGTTGTTATTTTTGGTTATGGTAAGGTCCAAATAGTTTACCGCCAAATCACTTACTTCAGCCGTAAACTTTAGACCATACCGGTTGTGATTAATTTCTGTCAAAAATAAATCAAAACTGGCCTGTGTCCATCTCCAGAACAAAATAATATCATCAATATACCTTTTATAGAAATAGAGTGATTGATTTTTGTTATTAAAGATAGTTTTGTGCTCCCACTTATTTAACACTGCATTGACCACACTAGGGGTATAGCGTGCCCCCATAGCTACACCTCCAGTCTGGTTGTAGTATTCACCTTTAGCCCAAATACAGTTGTTCCACATAGCAAGTTTCAAACCTTGGATGAGGTACCTAATCTGGGACTTTTTTAGAGTAGACTCTCTTCCTAAAGCCCATTCCAGTGCTACCAGAGCATCTGTATGTTGGATATTGGTATACAGAGACTCAATGTCTACCGTTACCATAAGGAGATCCTTAGTAGCAACCATGCCTTGGAGCAGTACAATAAGATCCCTGCTGTCTTTAAAATAGGACGGACTTTGGGCAACTAATGGTTTGAAAAACCCATCCAGATACTCGCCTAGTCTGGAGAAAAGGGAATCAATCGCACTAATTATGGGCCTACCAGGTGGAAAAGTTTAATTTTTGTTGATTTTTGGCACTATATACAATACTGGGACTTTAGGAGCATGTAAAATTAAGTAGTCTGCTTCTTTTTGGTGGAGCAATTGATGGTTCAATCCCTCTGTGACCCAATTTGTCAGCTCTAATTTGAGTCGTGCTGTAGGGTCACCATTCAGTTTTCTATATGTGGCTGTGTCACTAAGTAATCATTGTATTTCGTCATAGTAGTACTCTTGCGTGAGTACCACCAGTCCCCCCCCTTATCTGCTGGTCTGACAACTATTTGTTTTCATCCAACCGTCCAATTCCTTCCCATATTCATTTACTTGAAGTGCATTTATGGGTTTGTAATTCCCTAATCTCATCCTGTACCATATTTTTGAAAACCTCTATGTGATGATTCATCCCCTTTTGTGGGTTGAAAACAGAATTGTTTCTCAATCCACTATGTACAAAAAGGGTGTCACCTGTTCCCTCACTCTGGTGTGTGGTTTGACCAGCAAAATGTTTCTTGATATTTAATTTCCTGATATATTTTTCAATATCAATAAACAATTCAAACTTATCTATATCCTTATCTGGTGCAAATTTCAACCCCTGACATAATACTTCTAATTCTTCATCTGAGAATTCAACTCCTGCTAAGTTGAAAATTCCTTGATTTAGATTTTTATTTTCCTTTTTCTTTCCCCTTCCTCCTCTATTACCTCTTTTTCTATACGTTCTTTGGGGGTTTTGGGGAATTTGGCGGGATTCAGTAGGGTTCCTTCCAGCCTCTCCATTCCCCCCCGATGTTGGTTCTAGTGAGGTGGTGGTCTTCCCCTGGAATTCCCTCTAAAGCCCCTCGCAGTGATCTAGGGGGATATTGGCTTTGATTATGTTCATAATAGTGATAATCGGATGGTCTATTATCCAACGGTGCAAATCGGTTGTATGTATGCACTGGATATGGAGGTGGGTAGGGGTAGGGATTGGGCGCGGGATAGATTCTGGGATGAGTGGATTGTTTAGTGGTTTTTTTTGGGGTGCTAGATGTCCTTGGTGTTTTAGGTGTTTTGGACATTTATGCTACTACATTATGGATTTCAATTTCCCTCTCTACTGCTGTTTCTGGTGATGTGTCTCCATTTAAATTTAAATTTTCTTGCCATTTATAATCTTTATTCTCCTCAAAATCTTTAATGTCTCTTTGGTATTTTTTGAGTTTTTTACTTTTAATTTCCTCATCATATTTAGTTAAGTGGGTTTGTAGAGTTTTGGCTCTATCCGCATACTCACTATTGGATTTAAATGGCTCCATTGATTTTCTAAGGTCTGCGATTTTAGACTCTAGAATCGCTTTTTTTGCTTTTCGTCTTATAATCATCATTTGCATCAATTTATGTTCACAGGCATTACAAAATTGATACCATTCATCCAATAGTTGTAAATCTTCAACCCCATCATTAGGGCTGACATCCCACCTTAGTCTCCTAGGGGTAAGGTTCTTGCCTATGTACATCTCAAAAGAGGCTATGTCCCACCATAGCCCAATGTGTTTCTCCATATCAAACTGTAGTTGTTTAAAACCCCTCTCTAGATCTAGATTGGGACTTGGGGTTTGCTGGAAAATTTTTTCTATATTAATGTGACGTTCTTTCATGAAATCAAACACAACCATGGCTGGATGTGAGTACACATAGTTCAGGATAAATAAATCTGATACTATTGGTGCAAAAATGTGAAAATAAACTCTGTGCCAATGTTACATAGAAATTATTATTATTATTTTTTTTTTTTTGTAAATATGCTGTTCCCCTGAAAGAGTGATATACACTCGTGGATAGAAAAAATGTGGGAAAGGGGGTGCTGGTTAGATCAACCACGTTTGAAAATCAAATAGTGTGAATGAATGTGACATACCTAAACCACATAACAAATTAAAAAAACCATATGAAAAACACTCAGTGCTAGATCCTTATGGTGAAAATCTTAAAGTGGATAAACATCAAAAATACACATTTACACGTGTTGAAAAACAGTCCCAAAAAGAAAACAGTGATTTTCCAGATCCAGAAAATTATTACAAGGTGATTTTAATTTGTCTATGCTTGATAGTGGGCAGTCCTTCACCACATCAATAACATACACCCAACGTGAGAAGATGGTTAAACTGCTTACCAGTTGTATTTGACTTCTTTAGTTAAAAAGAAAGTCAAATATCACTTTGGCAGGATAATGCCTGCTCGCATATAAGTGAAGCTTGGAGATGTACAGGGAACCTCTTCCTCAGAGTATAAGGCAGGATATGCAAAAACAATCAAAAAAACTTCCATAGCGTGATACTGTTTATTAAAACGTAAAGATAAAAAGAAAAGCCAAGTGGCTCCTTACATTAGAAAGTGCCTACCCGACACTGGGGCTGTTGGCCTATCACGCATGAATGTGCTGGAGTGTACTGCGTCCACCTCCGTGAAGGGCGTGCGTTCCACCGACCACAGCAGACAACCAGACACCCGGATATGGTGTAGGACAAAACATGGCCAGGTACCGCCTCAACGTACGTTTTGTGATTACATCTTCAGTTTAATTGTTAAGAGGATACAGATGCGCACGCAGCCGCAGTGCCGGTTTACATGTTCACCCATCTAATCATCATATAAATGGATAAATATGGCATACTTAACGAAATACATAGGGATTAAAGAAGTCAAATACATCTGATAAGCAGTTTATCTATCTGCTCACGTTGGGTGTATGTTATTGATGTGGTGAAGGATTGCTCACTATCAAGCATAGAAAAATTAAGATCACCTTGTAATAATTCTCTGGAACCGGAAAAATCACGGTTTTCTTTTTGGGACTGTTTTTCAACACGTGTAAATGTGTATTTTTGATGTTTATCCACTTGAAGATTTTCACCATAAGGATCTAGCACCAAGTGTTTTTCATATGGTTTTTTTATGTGTTATGTGGTTTAGGAATGTCACATTCATTCACATTATTTGATTTGCAAACGCTGTTAATCTAACCAGCGCCCCCTTTACCACATTTTTTCTATCCAGTGTATATCACTCTTTCAGGGGAGCAGCTTATTTACAAATTTTTTAATTTTTATTTTTATGTAACATTGGCACAGAGTTTATTTTCACATTTATACAATTTTCAGGTCTAATGTAATTTAATTAGATTGTTGTTATTCTACTTAAATTTATCAATCGTTACGGATTTGTTTATATTAAAATTAATAGCAATTGTTATTTCATTTTTTGCTGTTTTTATTTACATATTATTTGTTTTCTTATTTTACATTCCTGTCATTTTCATATTTTTATGTATTACTGCTTATTCTATACTCTATACATGCTGCGTGAATTGAGGGTATGGCTTGGTTCAAGTGGGATGGGTCATGCCTGAACTTGAGCCCTGCATGGCACTTCCTTGTCCCACTATTTCATCCCCTTTGTCCACTCCTATTTCCATCTCCCCGCTCTTCCCCATCCCTTCCTCTATTTGTCCTTGGTATGCATGGGGCTCGCCCTCATTGGGTGGGATATTCTATCACCACCCGTGGCTGTATGGACACCCAAGGGCCTTCTGTCTATTGACACTGGGCCCGCTCATAGGCCACCCATCACCCCTTATCTCCTTCTCGGACCATCTGCTTATATTTACATCGGTCCCCATTGGTGCCTGTTCTATCCCTGTATTTCACCTTATTGGATAGTGCCCCATGTCTCCACCCATGTCTTCTTGTGCCGCGCTGACTGGGCTAGGTGACGCGTTTGACGTCACGTCCTGCATTCTGGGCATTGTAGGCTTCTGAATGTGTATATCTTGCAGGAGCATTGGCCGCTTGTCGTCCGCTCCCGGTCAGTGACATCACATGCCGACCGGGTGGGAGGTATAAAGGCTGAAGGAGCCAGCGACATAGTGCTGGTTCTACAGGGGCACTGCTATTTTCAAATCCTTCATAAAAGGTTAGTAATTAGGCTGAGGTGCTTGTCGCCCCATCTATCTTCCTTATTCAGGTTTTTTTATTTAGTCACTTCCTGTGCTCTTTTATATCCTCCTTCTCCCTTCTTTGCTGCAGGATTTTTTGGTCGGATATCTCTGAAGTGTTTTGGCTCCCTGCCCAGGCACTCTTTTGCTCCCTGTTTATTTGAGCTGTTTTTTGAAGCCTATATACGTTCATTTTCTTGATGGGTAAGCTATAGCTATTACTTACTTTGATATCCTCTTTTTGAATTTACCTGATTCATCTTTGATGATCTATCCTGTATCAGTAGTTTATATATTCATTACTCTCTTCATTTGTTCTTATATTGTAGTTGCTCTATCTCAGTCCCACCAATAAAATAAAGTTTCCCATGACTGATTGGACTACTTTTGGTCACCTCAGTACCCCTACTCTAAATCTTTTTTAACTTTAATCTTGGTATGTGTTGAGGCCATGTTGGCCCTCTCTATTGGGAGAAATATCTGCTCTTAGAGAACTATTTGTCTTTATTTAATTTTCTTTTTGTCATTTTAGTTTTTAGTGGTTGCCTCTTGCCCCCTGCAGCCACACTACGGTGGTGGTGGGTCGCAACCCTCTGGGCGGACCCCATGCCGACTTTGCCAGCTGGGCATTTGGGGTAGGTATGGGGACTTTTGGGGTATTGAGGTGTTGCTTCCCACCTATGTGTGGGAGGGGCAGGTTTTTAGTACCTTGTCAAACTCTCAATATCACGCACCATGTCTCTACTGTGTTACATTGTATTATTCAACTAATGTTATATTTTCTTTCTTATAGAGTTATTTTCTTATACTGGTCACATCCTATTCCCCTGAGGAAGACACTGTCTTGGCAAAACATGTAGGGAAGACCTGATATGTAACCATACATGGGTCTATATTATTCTGGCCCATAGTAAACTATTTGTGCACACATTTAAATGTTTAAATTTGAATAGCAATTAATGTGTGCTTTACCAGTTTTTGATATAATGCAATAAAATGTACTATTTTAACAATTTTTTTATTGAGTTGTGTTGGCACCGCAATAATCCCCCTCCTTCCTACTTCCCTTCTTCTATAAAAAGACATGTTTATTGTTAAAATGTTGCAACTATTGTCAGTCTATTCATGAAATGTGTTGGGCACATATTAAGCCCATGCTCAATGCATAGTTAATTGGGAACACTAAAAGGGGAATGTGACACGTCACCGATAAATTACATGTATGCGCTGGTACCAAATGGTTTTTTTTAGGAATTTGATCAGATAAACATTTTTAAAAATAGCAGTTCAATTTATGTTTAGGGTAAAATTATTATTTCAGTTGGAGTCTGTCTTTATGGACTTTTTAGTTGTAGTTGCCTATCCTTACATTATTGAAGTTAAAAGGGTTTTCTTTTTCAATGGCAGAAAATGTGCTATATTTGTTCAAATGGTTTTAATTGTGTTTGGGCTTTATTAACAAGGATTGGGGATTTTAAAATGTTTGATTTTATCTTTTTTTTGGTTAAATACAAGTTTAATAATTTTTTATAATTAGGAAGTATAAATCTATGCTATTGAAAGAATAAGGAAGTTATATATTCCAGGCTCTACGCCAGAGGAATTGTGGTTAGTACAGAAAGAGAGAAGTAACTGTGTTGTGTAATCCTATGCACTAGGGAAAATATATACTTTGGGTGAGATAAGGATTTATAAATATGGAAAAAGAAGGTGTTCAAAGGTGTTTGAGGGAAAAATACGGAAAACAGGTCTAAATGAAGAATAAATAGAATGGCCAAATGAATGTAGAATGAGAAAGTGGTTGTATTTTGTTTAATAAATGCACAGGGTATTATTATCTTAAAGTGTTTGTTTAAAATGTACACAAAGAGTTGTCTCATATTGTGTTTTCTTGTTTTGGAAGTAGAGGTTATTGTTCCTGATAATGTATATTTCCCTAAAAGTTTGGGGTTAAATTAAAATTGATAATGGGATTTTGGTAAAAAAGGGTGAAACTATAAATGTTTGAAAAGTTACTAAAATTAAGTAACCAGGACCAAAATAGATAGCTGCATGTATTGAGTCCATGAGATCCTAAAATATTGAGAGGAAAGTTTGTTTTAATAACAGTCAGAGTGACTATTCTGGATATATTTACCTTTTAAATTCCCAGAGTGTCAATCATGAAGTGTTAATGATGTAATGTTGTTTATCCATCAATGTTTTGTTTGTTTCTGATGAACAGATATATTTGCAAAGTTGGGAGGCTGACTTCTGAGTCAGAATATGTGTTTGGGTAAAATGTTCTGTTCGGAGACCCTTGGGTCCACTTGGGTCTCGGGGATAGAAGGAACTAAAAGGTGTTTATGTTTTGTTGAAATCCTGCTGAAATACTGGATTTGAAGGGAAAAAATGTTTAGTTAAATATATTGAATCTATATAATGAAGACTCTTGCTGAGAAACATTTTTATTTCTGCATGCTTTACTTATGTTTGAGTAAATAAGGAATATTATTTGGAATACCTCCAATGGTTAAGGCCTGAATTGATGAGGTAGATTCTGTGAATATTCGTGTTGGATGAGGAGTATTCGCTCCAGCCATCCAGCATTCACCCCACCTGCACATGAAGAAATGCCCACCCCATTCATACCCTATATCCCCTTCATACCCTACCCTATACCCTATCCGGATGAAGAGATGACTACAGCTTTTACATGAAAATCTTCATTGTTCATCTTTGTTGTTCAAATACCATAGGAGTAAAGATATTTAGCCAGCAATATTTGAGCAAAAATTAATGCCACATCCAGAATTAAAGGAAAAGAGAAGGGGATCCCCATGTGGTGGACTTTTAAGGCACAATATATTTGAGAAAAATGTATAGTTTTTAAAGTTTTAAAAATATTTATTTAGAAAAATATAGAAAACAGATAAAAGACAAGGAATGCTTTAACATATCTAGAACGTATTCACCGTCATTAAAATACAAAATACAATCTATACTTCTTCTAACCAGCGCGTTTCAGAGTACAGCGTTGTCTCCTTCTTCAGGGGAATATATTTACAAGAAGAAATTGTGTTCTAAAATGGAGTAATAGATAAATGAATACATAACATTTGCATTAATGTCTAAAGATGTACACATAATTAGAAAAAATTCTCAAAATGTACTTACATAATTATGACGGTATGATTGTATGATTGACATTCCAGTGATTGTTTCTTTAAAAACATGCAAGAGCACAGTGTATTATCAAATTCTCAACCAAGAAATCCTTAGTAGTATGTTTGTAAACAGGTCTCCATGTCAGACCCAAAAGGGGGGCATGTGGCTCACCGTTGTCCTGACCTCCCCCCCCCACAAAAACAAATGAAGGACAGAGGGGCAAAAAGAGCCTGAAGACCCACTGGGGCCAGAGAGGAAAAGCCCTGTGAAACATAAAAAGGCTTTGTAAGTATATAACAAACAAATGGCCCTTTGCCCCCACCTATAACTGGCCTTCACAGCAAGGAGCACATGGAATGGCTATTACATGAAAGACAAAAACGGAACATTCCATAGCTCAATTCACCAACCAGTCTGCCAACTGACCAAATTAACCTGTCCAACAGTCTGCTTTAAAACAGGGGTTTAGTTAGCACGCATTTGCAAATGAATGCATAAGCTGCAAGGCCTCTTCACGGCACCCTGTGTATGCTTGCAGTCCTAACACTACTGAATTTATAAGTGTCCCCACAATGGAAGCAAATGCATTAAATGGATAGATGAGGGGCAGGTGGGCCTGGAGGCAGCCCAATTCCCCTTAAAGGAACAGGAGCACACTGGACACCCAGCAAGAGCACAATGGCAGCAAAGGTGTACAGTGTGTCCCCGGACCAATATACACCAGTAACAAACAAATGACCCCTGCCCCCACCTATAACTGGCCTTCACAGCAAGGAGCACATGGAAGGGCTATCACATGAAAGATAAAAACAGAACATTCCATAGCTCAACTCACCAACCAGTCTGCCAACTGACCAAATTAACCTGTCCAACAGTCTGCGTTAAAAACAGGGGATTAGTACGCATGCATAAGCTGCAAGGCCTCTTCATGGCACCCTGTGTATGCTTGCAGTCCTAACACTACTGAATTTATAAGTGTCTCCACAATAGAATCACATGCATTAAATGGATAGATGAGAGGCAGGTGGGCCTGGAGGCAGCCAAATCCCCCTTAAAGGAACAGGAGCACACTGGACACCCAGCTAGAGCACTATAAGTATGTATAAAACTACAAAAAATAAACAAATTTCATAAATAAAATCAATTTTATTGATTTTCCGCAGTCCGCCGTTGAAGCTCTGTGTGTCGGCGGGTGTGGCTTCATTCTGGCGCGCAGCGGTCATGTTGGCGTACTGGGATGGAGCGGCGCATGCACCGCTCGGGGGGCCGGGATCTTTAATAATGCCCTGGGTGGGCGAAACATGTCGACATATTTCCGGTGGAACTGGCGTCATTTCCTGCTCTGTGGAATACACTTCCTGGTGCAGGGTTCCCCTTAAAATCGCCCGGTATGGATTTTGGGGGACACCCATGCCATTTTCTTTATTTGGCGCAGCGTTCCCCTTAATTTGCATATCAGAACTGAAGGGTCTGAATGGATTTTAGGGGGACCCCCACGCATTTTTAAAAAACATTTTGGTTCAAGGTTCCCCTTAATATTCATACCAAACCCAAAGGGCCTGGTAATGGACTGGGGGGAACCCATGCTCTTTTTTAAAATGATTTTTATCTATATTGCCAAGACCTGACAATTCATTACAGCCATGATCAGTTTTAGATGACAATTTTTCCTTTAGAAATAAAAATGTGCCACTATACAGGCATACTACAGACACCCCCCAGGCACCATATTTAAAGGAATATTTAATTTTTATTGTTTCACTTTAAGCATTAAAAAGATCACTGCTCCCTAAAAAATGTCAGTTTTTAAAACTTTTTTTGCATTGATACATGTCCCCTGGGGTAGGACCCGGGTCCCCAAACACTTTTTATGACAATAACTTGCATATAAGCCTTTAAAATGAGCACTTTTGCTTTTTCATGTTGGTGTCCCATAGACTTTAACAGTCTTCCGGCGCCTTTCGAATTTGCCGTGAACACTGCATATTGTTCACTGTTCGGCAAACTTACATTTGACTCGAACATCGGGCTCATCCCTAGTGATGCAATTACTCCCCAAATTCCTTTGAATGAGCTTGAATTTATATATCACTGAAAATAGATAAAAGTGTGTATAATGGCGCTCTGAGTAACAAACCAAGCAGATATCAGAAATAGAAATGTAGAAATAGAAGAGGGTCTTCATGCACTTTCGGCAGCACTTGACAAGAGAATCAAACTCTGGAAGTAAAATGAAAAGAAAAAGAGGTGCCTTTAAGTGCAGAAGTAAAACTTTATATTTCCCAAAAGGGTTAAAAACACTTACAAATGGGTGGATGGGTAGAAGCACATCATATTAGTAATATGGCAGGTGTTCTGGTAGTCCCAAGGAGTCTCAGTGATATCCGCAGGTGTGATTCTATGGCAGCATATTCTGAAGTGGCTGACAGATGGAAGCCACAAGTCTCTTGGATACTGGGAAGACAGCTAGGCTGTATGTGACAGCATGGAAGCCGAATCACGGAAGTGATGTCAGCAGGAAGGGACCAGCATGGACAGCAAGATGGAAGTGATGTCATCAACATGTGATGCATTTCGGAACAGCTGATTGGTTCTTTCTTCAAGCAATGACTAAAGGTTACTAGAAGCAGAGCTTCTTATGGTCTGTGGGCGGACTTTGGGTGGGACTATGGGCGGACATGAGCAGGACAAAGGGATGCACTGAGCTTATAAAATGACATAATGAATATAAAAACAGCATACTGGGGACACAAAAAGGAAAAAGAAAAACAGAAGACTGACATACAGGGCACAATGCAATTAGCGAATATCACTGCATGCAGATGGAGCATAGCAGCTTGATGGCACGTCACTCGCTGTGTATGTATACATCAACAATAAACACTAAAATGGTGAAAAATATGGTGAACAATATACATAAATGCTCGAGGAAATGTCTAGGGACACTGTGGGTGTACAGTCCCTCGGTGATGAAACAGCGATGGTTGCTGAAGCACTTCTGTAGTGGCCTTATAGTTCACCCTACATAGAAAAGGCCACAGAGGCATGTCAAACAGTAAACTACACAGTCAGTTGAACATGTGTGAAAGCCCCTGAGAGGATATGTTTTTCCTTTCACACGGAAATCCTTCTGGCCATGTTTGACAAAAGGGCAAGTCTTGCACAAAGGTTTTTGACATTGATAACTTATTTTTGCCTCACTCATAATTATTTTAAATTTGATGATGAGTTTTTTCTACAGGTAAATGGGACAGCTATGGGCGCAAACTTTGCGCCATCATCTGAAAATCTCACCAAGGGACAGTGGGAATCCTCTCACATCTGGCACAACAATCCCTTTTCGTCCAACATCCTGTTTTAGAGTAGGTATATTGACGATGTGATCATTTTCTGGGATGTAAATGCGTCTATATTTTCAAATTTTGTAGCACACTGTAACAATAACAACATGGGTCTGACTTTCACTTCGGTCATGGATAAGGAAAAATTGGCCTTCCTTGACCTAGATTTAATTTTTGCTGGTAAGGATATTCATGCCAGAAACTACACCAAGCCAACGGCAGGCAATTCCTTCCTTCATTATAAGAGCTGCCACCATCCCCAATGGCTCAATAAGATACCCAAAAGCCAGTTTTGTAGGGTTAAAAAAGAATTGTACCAGAAGTATGGACTACGACACCCAGAGTAAACTGTTAAAAGATACATTTTTTGAAAAGGGTTTTCCAGCTGATATTGTGAAATCAGCTTGCTCTCATTACATAGATACATCTTCCTCACCACGTCTCCCCATCCTGACAGACATAAATAAAGGACGAACTACGCTTTATCACAAACAGATGGAAAATATTGTGCATAGACACTGGCCTTTGCTCCTACAAGACCAGTATCTCCTCCCTACCCTGTCCAATAAGCCTAAATTTGCTTATAGAAAAGTGCCTAACATCAAAAGCAAGGTGGTGCCTAGTAAATTGAGAAAGAGACCACCACCTCCAGGTCATTCCCTTTCAACTTTTTTAGCCATTACAGGCATGTATCAAGTCGAAAACCCTTGTGCAATACTTGCCGTTTTGTCAAACATGGCTAGAAGGATTTCTGTGTGAAAGGAAAAACATATCCTCTCAAGGACTTTCACACATGTTCAACCGACCATGTACTTTACGATTTATCATGTCCATATGGCCTATTCTACATAGGACGAACTATAATGCCCTGTACACACGGTCGGACATTGATCGGATATTCCCGAAAACAAAATTCATGGATTTTTTCCGACGGATGTTGGCTCAAACTTGTCTTGCATACACACAGTCACACAAAGTTGTCGGAAAATCCAATCGTTCTGAACACAGTGACGTATAACACGTATGTCGGGACTATAAATGGGGCAGTAGCCAATAGTTTTCGTCTCTTAATTTATTCTGAGCATGCGTGTCACTTTGTGCGTCAGATTTGTGTACACACGATCGGAACTTCCGACGACGGATTTTGTTGTCGGAAAATTTTATAGCAAGCTCTCAAGCTTTGTGTGTTGGAAATTCCTATGGAAAATGTGTGATGGAGCCTACACACGGTCGGAATTTCCGACAACAAGGTCCTATCACACATTTTCCATCGGAAAATCCTATCGTGTGTACAGGGCATAAGGCCTCTACGGAAGTGCTTTGGAGAACATTGTTGTTTCATCACTGAGGGACAGGACACCCACAGTGTCCCTAGGCATTTCTTTGATCATTAATGTATATTGTTCACCATTTTAGTGTTTATTGTTGATGTATACATACACAGCGAGTGACGTGCCATCAAGCTGCTATGCTCCATCTGTATGCAGTGATATTAGCTAATTGCTTTGCACATCACTCTTGTTTTTTTGCATCGTGTCTTTGCATCAGCTTGCCCTGTATGCCAGTCTCCTGTTTATTCTTTTTCATTTTTGTGTCCCCAGTACACTGTTTTTATATTCATTATGTCATTTTATAAGCTCAGTGCTTTCCTTTGTCCTGCTCATGTCCACCCATAGTCCCGCCCAAAGCCCGCCCACATACCGTATGAAGCTCTGCTTCTAGTAAACTTTAGTCATTGCTTGAAGAAGGAACCAATCAGCTGTTCCAAAATGCATCGCATGTTGACATCACTTCCGTCTTGCTGTCCACGCTGGTTGCTGGTCCCTTCCTGCTGATGTCACTTCCTGGATTTGGTTTCCATGCTGTCTCAGACAGCCTAGCTGTCTTCCCAGTATTCAGGAGAGTTGTGGCTTCCATCTGTCGGCCACTTCAGAATATACTGCCATAGAATCACACCTGCGGATATCACTGAGACTCCTTGGGACTACCAGAATGCCGAACCACCTGCCATATTACTAATATGATGTGCTTCTACCCATCCACCCTTTTGTAAGTGTTTTTAACCCCTTTGGGAAATATAAAGTTTTACTTCTGCACTTAGAGGCGCATTTTTTTTCTTTTCATACCACTAAAAATGTTATACAAGAGCAGCATTACCAGCTCTATAGCTGACAAATTTAAAGCAGTCCTATTTTCTGATTTTTATTTTTAAACAAACATTCTGAAATGAGTAATAAGAAAGAATTCATGGAAATATGTAATAAAGATCAGAGAGATGGGTGGCATTTCTGCTCAGTAAAAAAAAATATATAATTTTAATTCTTTAATATTAGTAAAAAAAGTGTACCTTTGAAAAGTCGCATACACATGGTGGAATAGAAAGCTTTGTTTATAGCTTTTTTAAGCCAACTATTAGTTAGAGCTGCTTTAGTTATCTTAATAAGCAAATAGATTTGAACTAGTGGTGCACATAAAACACAGTTGAGATTGTTTGCCCAACAACAGAATTGTAAATTATTATTATTCTTTACTATATTGTACTCTTTATATTACTAAAAGGTAAAGTGTATATTTTTGTCTTCGAGCATACCACCTTTATCTTATATATCTCACTAATAAGCACTGCAATATCCATAACAATGTTTCTGGGCTCTTATTCCTGACCCAGCAGCACATTGAACCTGGAGATATCACTTACAACGTCCCTGGCTCTAAAATCAGACCACACTACTTATCAGACCAAACTACTACCATTTTATCATGGGACTGCAACATCCACCTAAGCCAGTTTTCAGAATAGATTATGGGTGGAAAATACTTTTCTATGTGGTCAGATTTTGTGGTTACATACAAGCCTTTAAATAATGCATACTTTTTTTTGTTACAAAAAAGAATAAATAATTAAAATAAATGTATATTGAATCTCTGCTTAAAAAATGGCAGACGTATTAGTGTATCCCTAGATAGGATCATTTAATCCATATGTCAAAGGCAGTTATAGACAAAAACCTATAAAAAGTCCTTTGTCTTCTTTATGTCTGAAACTGGTCATAAATTATATGCAGTGCCATGATTGTTCAATTTTTTCATAGGAAATATATTTTAACCCTATTTGGTCATACAAAAATTTCCCAAAACAGTCCAAAAGTGCTGACCAGACTTCATTAGTTATAATACTCAAACCCCGGGAATACATATTTTATGACAGTTTGATGTGACTCAAATTAAAACTAACATAAAGGAACTAGAAAAGCTACAATTTCTGGGGAAATTGTGAAAAGTGTTCTTGCCTCTACAATTGGAGTGGGCGGAGTAACTGGATGGAGTGGCTTGAGTAACTGTGAAAAGTGTTAAAAAGCTTAATATTTTAAAAAGTATAAATAGTAGTAAAAAAGTTGAAGTCCCATCATTAGCTGAAAGAGCTGAACATTTTTTTCAAAAGTTTTTTTTTCAAAAATGAATTATTTTTTTTCAAAAATGATTTTTTTTTCAAAATTGATTTTTTTTTTCAAAAAATGATTTTTTTTTTTTTCAAAAATAATTTTTTTTTCAAAAATATTTTTTCTTTCATGGGGCGGTCATAATGTTTTGGCTGATCATGGGGTTGTCAGTTTTTGTCACCTCCCACTCTAGTTTTGAACATTTCGCCATTCATTCCTATGGGACCAATTTCGTTGCAAAAACAACGATATTTTGTGAACCATTCGGTGAAACGTTCCACAAAATAATTTTTTTTTTCATGGGGCGGTCATAATGTTTTGGCTGATTATGGGGTGGTCATAATGTTTTGGCTGATCATGGGGTTGTCAGCTTTTGTCACCTCCCACTCTAGTTTTGAACATTTCGCCATTCATTCCTATGGGACCAATTTCACCGCAAAGACGACGATATTTCATGAACCATTCGACGAAACGTTCCACAAAGTAATAACACACCAATTAAATGACATTGAGGCCGGATTCACACTGGTATATTTCAGCTTTTCACAAAGATCCACAAGGTAATAGCACACCAATTAAATGACATTGAACATTTCGCCATTCATTCCTATGGGACCAATTTCGCCACAAAAACGACGATATTTCGTGGAACATTCGGCGAAACGTTCCACAAAGTAATAGCACACCAATCGGGAACAATCCGCACGTTTCGGTATATTACTTGTCTCTGTAGTGTAAAAACTGTGGGAGGAGTCTACAAGCATTATCAAGTCTAGCAGATGAAGGTATGACCACATGCATTTGGGGGGTCTCAGCATCTTGTGTTTACAACCACTGTTTCCTAGCAATGCTCATGCCCTGTTTATGCTTCACAAATACTGCTCAATACACAATACACAGGACCATGATAGCTGTAGTAACTGTGCAGTAATTCAAATGGCCGTATTTTAAAAACTATAAATCCTACAGTGAAGATCTTTATATTGTGAGAATCACAAGACCCAGACCTAGATTTTGATACATAGTATTTCTCTGAAATATTAAAAATGGAGGCACGGTCGCAGTTTAGAAATTGCCCTTCAAATTTGAAGGGGTTAGAGTGTAGTTTCAATGAATGTCAATGGACGGCGTGAGTTGCAAACAAATGGTCATATTGTGAAAACTATCAGGACTATGGCTTAGCCGTGGACATGTTTAGTGGCAGCAGGGATAGCTGAACGTTTTGATATAAGATTTGTGTAGGTGGGCTTGAAAATGAGGGAGTGGTGGCAGTTTAGAAATCATGTTCTGATTTTTCAGCTTTTGTCACCTCCCACTCTAGTTTCCCCATTCATTCCTATGGGACCAATTTCGCCTCAAAAACGACGATATTTCATGAACCATTCGGCAAAATGTTCCACAAGGTAACAGCACACCATTCAGGAACAATCCGCACGTTTTGGTATATTACTTGTCTATGTAGTGTAAAAACTGTGGGAGGAGTTAGGGTGGTAAATTTGGCTATAATAATAACTAGAAAATGCATTTCCTGGGGAAAATGCGTGGGAATGCTGAATAGCTAAATTGCTAAAACGGCCGCCATCAAAACTGCCCCATCATACTGCCATCAAAACTGCCCCATCAGAATTGCCCCATCAAAATTGTCCCCATTAAAACTGCCCTATCATATTGCCACCATCAAAACTGCCCCATCAGAATTGCTCCATCAAAATTGTCCCATCATATTGCCACCATCAGAATTGCCCCATCAAAACTGCCCCATCATATTGCTACCATCAAAACTGCCCCATCAGAATTGCCCCATCATATTACCACCATCAAAACTGCTCCATCATATTGCCACCATCAAAACTGCCCCCATCATATTGCCACCATCAAAACTGCCCCCATCATATTGCCATCAAAACTGCCCCATTAGAATTGCCCCATCAAAATTGTCCCCATCAAAACTGCCCCATCAGAATTGCCCCATCAAAACTGCCCCATCAGAATTGCCCCATCAAAACTGCCCCATCATATTGCCCCCATCAAAACTGCCCCATCAGAATTGCCCCATCAAAACTGCACCATCAGAATTGCCCTATCAAAACTGCCCCATCATATTGCCACCATCAAAACTGCCCCATCAGAATTGCCCCATCAAAACTGCCCCACCATATTGCCACCATCAAAACTGCCCCATCAGAATTGCCCTATCAAAACTGCCCCATCATATTGCCACCATCAAAACTGCCCCATCAGAATTGCCCCATAATAACTGCCCCATCAGAATTGCCCTATCAAAACTGCCCCATCAGAATTGCCCTATCAAAACTGCCCCATCAGAATTGCCACCATCAAAACTGCCCCATCAGAATTGCCCCATCAAAACTGCCCCATCAGAATTACCCCATCAAAACTGCCCCATCATATTGCCACCATCAAAACTGCCCCATCATATTGCCACCATCAAAACTGCCCCATCAGAATTGTCCCATCAAAACTGCCCCATCATATTGCCACCATCAAAACTGCCCCATCATATTGCCACCATCAAAACTGCCCCATCAAAACTGCCCCATCAGAATTGTCCCATCAAAACTGCCCCATCAGAATTGCCCCATCAAAACTGCCCCATCAGAATTGCCCCATCAAAACTGCCCCATCAGAATTGCCCTATCAAAACTGCCCCATCATATTGCCACCATCAAAACTGCCCCATCAGAATTGCCCCATCAAAACTGCCCCATCAGAATTGCCTCATCAAAACTGCCCCATCATATTGCCACCATCAAAACTGCCCCATCAGAATTGCCCTATAAAAAACTGCCCCATCATATTTCCACCATCAAAACTGCCCCATCAGAATTGCCCCATAAAAACTGCCCCATCAGAATTGCCCTATCAAAACTGCCCCATCATATTGCCACCATCAAAACTGCCCCATCAGAATTGCCCCATCAAAACTGCCCCATCAGAATTGCCCTATCAAAACTGCCCCATCATATTGCCACCATCAAAACTGCCCCCATCAGAATTGTCCCATCAAAACTGCCCCATCAGAATTGTCCCATCAAAACTGCCCCATCAGAATTGCCCTATCAAAACTGCCCCATCATATTCCTCTATTATAAATCAGTACATGGTGTGTCTGTCCCCTCCCCCGGGCTCTGTAATCAGAGCTGAGATGCTCCAGCCACCTCCCCCCTTGTGTATAACAGAAGCTTTGGTAACCATGGCAACAAAAAAAAAACAGTACACTCTGATTAATGGCTAAAATTTCCTGAAATGACCTCTAAACAAAAAGCCTTTTCTCAAAAACTGTAAAAGATATCAAACTGAAAAGATATAGCCAGATAGCTGAATATTTTGTGAACATTTTAAAGTTTGTTTGGCGTCTGTAGGTGAAAGTATGAAGGAGCTGAAACTTTTGGGAGCGGAAGAAGAATTTAAGGATTTCAAGCATAATCCCATTGACTTCAATGTTAAAAAAAGTGTTAAAAAGCTTAATATTTTAAAAAGTATAAATGGTAGAAAAAAAGTTGAAAAAGAGCACACATCAGCTAAAAGAGACGAACATTTTAATAGTTGAATGGTTTTAATAGCTGAAAGTATGCAGAAGTTACGCAGAACCAAAAAACGTACGGAATAAAATTAATAGCATTAAAAACTAGAAAATGCATTTCCTGGGGAAAATGCGTGGGAATGCTGAATTGCTAAAATGGCCACCATCAAAACTGCCCCATCATACTGCCATCAAAACTGCCACATCAGAATTGCCCCATCAAAATTGTCCCCATTAAAACTGCCCCATAATATTGCCACCATCAAAACTGCCCCATCAGAATTGCCCCATCAAAACTGCCCCATCATATTGCCACCATCAAAACTGCCCCATTATATTGCCACCATCAAAACTGCCCCATCAGAATTGTCCCATCAAAACTGCCCCATCATATTGCCACCATCAAAACTGCCCCATCATAATTGCCCCATCAAAACTGCCCCATCAGAATTGCCCTATCAAAAATGCCCCATCATATTCATCTATTATAAATCAGTACATGGTGTGTCTGTCCCCTCCCCCGGGCTCTGTAATCAGAGCTGAGATGCTCCAGCCACCTCCCCCCTGTGTATAACAGAAGCTTTGGTAACCATGGCAACAAAACAAACACAGTACACTCTGATTAATGGCTAAAATTTCCTGAAATGACCTCTAAACAAAAAGCCTTTTCTCAAAAACTGTAAAAGATATCAAACTGAAAAGATATAGCCAGATAGCTGAATATTTTGTGAACATTTTAAAGTTTGTTTGGCGTCTGTAGGTGAAAGTATGAAGGAGCTGAAACTTTTGGGAGCGGAAGAAGAATTTAAGGATTTCAAGCATAATCCCATTGACTTCAATGTTAAAAAAAGTGTTAAAAAGCTTAATATTTTAAAAAGTATAAATGGTAGAAAAAAAGTTGAAAAAGAGCACACATCAGCTAAAAGAGACGAACATTTTAATAGTTGAATGGTTTTAATAGCTGAAAGTATGCAGAAGTTACGCAGAACCAAAAAACGTACGGAATAAAATTAATAGCATTAAAAACTAGAAAATGCATTTCCTGGGGAAAAGGCGTGGGAATGCTGAATTGCTAAAATGGCCACCATCAAAACTGCCCCATCATACTGCCATCAAAACTGCTACATCAGAATTGCCCCATCAAAATTGTCCCCATTAAAACTGCCCCATCATATTGCCACCATCAAAACTGCCCCATCAGAATTGCCCCATCAAAACTGCCCCATCATATTGCCACCATCAAAACTGCCCCATTATATTGCCACCATCAAAACTGCCCCATCAGAATTGTCCCATCAAAACTGCCCCATCATATTGCCACCATCAAAACTGCCCCATCATAATTGCCCCATCAAAACTGCCCCATCAGAATTGCCCTATCAAAAATGCCCCATCATATTCATCTATTATAAATCAGTACATGGTGTGTCTGTCCCCTCCCCCGGGCTCTGTAATCAGAGCTGAGATGCTCCAGCCACCTCCCCCCTGTGTATAACAGAAGCTTTGGTAACCATGGCAACAAAACACACACAGTACACTCTGATTAATGGCTAAAATTTCTTGAAATGACCTCTAAACAAAAAGCTTTTTCTCAAAAACTGTAAAAGATATCAAACTGAAAAGATATAGCCAGATAGCTGAATATTTTGTGAACATTTTAAAGTTTGTTTGGTGTCTCTAGGTGAAAGTATGAAGGAGCTGAAACTTTTGGGAGCGGAAGAAGAATTTAAGGATTTCAAGCATGCTCCCATTGACTTCAATGTTAAAAAAAGTGTTAAAAAGCTTAATATTTTAAAAAGTATAAATGGTAGAAAAAAAGTTGAAAAAGAGCACACCTCAGCTAAAAGAGACAAACATTTTAAAAGTTGGATGGTTTTAATAGCTGAAAGTATGCAGAAGTTACGCAGAACCAAAAAACGTACGGAATAAAATTAAAAATAAACTAGAAAATGCATTTCCTGGGGAAAATGCGTGGGAATGCTGAATAGCTAAATTGCTAAAACGGCCGCCATCAAAACTGCCCCATCAGAATTGCCCCATCAAAATTGTCCCCCGTTAAAACTGCCCCATCATATTGCCACCATCAAAACTGCCCCATCAGAATTGCTCCATCAAAATTGTCCCATCATATTGCCACCATCAAAATTGCCCCATCAAAACTGCCCCATCATATTGCCACCATCAAAACTGCCCCATCAGAATTGCCCCATCATATTACCACCATCAAAACTGCCCCATCATATTGCCACCATCAAAACTGCCCCCATCATATTGCCACCATCAAAACTGCCCCCATCATATTGCCATCAAAACTGCCCCATTAGAATTGCCCCATCAAAATTGTCCCCATCAAAACTGCCCCATCAGAATTGCCCCATCAAAACTAAAAGTAATTTTTTTTTCAAAAGTAATTTTTTTTTTCAAAAATATTTTTTTTTCAAAAATAATTATTTTTTTTTCAAAAATAATTATTTTTTTTTCAAAAATAATTATTTTTTTTTCAAAAATAATTATTTTTTTTTCAAAAATAATTTTTTTTTTCAAAAATATTTTTTTTTTCAAAAATGATTTTTTTTTTTCAAAATTTTTTTTTTTTTCAAAAAAAAATTTTTTTTTCAATTTTTTTTTTTCAAAAAGGATTTTTTTTTTCAAAAATAATTTTTGTTTTTCAAAAATAATTTTTTTTTTTTCAAAAATAATTTTTTTTTTCAAAAATATTTTTTTTTTTCAAAAATATTTTTTTTTTCAAAAATATATTTTTTTTTCAAAAATTTTTTTTTTCAAAAATATTTTTTTTTTTTCAAAAATAATTGCTGAATAGCTAAATTGCTAAAACAACCGCCATCAAAACTGCCCCATCATATTGCCACCATCAAAACTGCCCCATCAGAATTGCCCTATCAAAACTGCCCCATCATATTGCCACCATCAAAACTGCCCCATCAGAATTGCCCCATCAAAACTGCCCCATCAGAATTGCCCTATCAAAACTGCCCCATCATATTGCCACCATCAAAACTGCCCCCATCAGAATTGTCCCATCAAAACTGCCCCATCAGAATTGTCCCATCAAAACTGCCCCATCAGAATTGCCCTATCAAAACTGCCCCATCATATTCCTCTATTATAAATCAGTACATGGTGTGTCTGTCCCCTCCCCCGGGCTCTGTAATCAGAGCTGAGATGCTCCAGCCACCTCCCCCCTTGTGTATAACAGAAGCTTTGGTAACCATGGCAACAAAAAAAAAACAGTACACTCTGATTAATGGCTAAAATTTCCTGAAATGACCTCTAAACAAAAAGCCTTTTCTCAAAAACTGTAAAAGATATCAAACTGAAAAGATATAGCCAGATAGCTGAATATTTTGTGAACATTTTAAAGTTTGTTTGGCGTCTGTAGGTGAAAGTATGAAGGAGCTGAAACTTTTGGGAGCGGAAGAAGAATTTAAGGATTTCAAGCATAATCCCATTGACTTCAATGTTAAAAAAAGTGTTAAAAAGCTTAATATTTTAAAAAGTATAAATGGTAGAAAAAAAGTTGAAAAAGAGCACACATCAGCTAAAAGAGACGAACATTTTAATAGTTGAATGGTTTTAATAGCTGAAAGTATGCAGAAGTTACGCAGAACCAAAAAACGTACGGAATAAAATTAATAGCATTAAAAACTAGAAAATGCATTTCCTGGGGAAAATGCGTGGGAATGCTGAATTGCTAAAATGGCCACCATCAAAACTGCCCCATCATACTGCCATCAAAACTGCCACATCAGAATTGCCCCATCAAAATTGTCCCCATTAAAACTGCCCCATAATATTGCCACCATCAAAACTGCCCCATCAGAATTGCCCCATCAAAACTGCCCCATCATATTGCCACCATCAAAACTGCCCCATTATATTGCCACCATCAAAACTGCCCCATCAGAATTGTCCCATCAAAACTGCCCCATCATATTGCCACCATCAAAACTGCCCCATCATAATTGCCCCATCAAAACTGCCCCATCAGAATTGCCCTATCAAAAATGCCCCATCATATTCATCTATTATAAATCAGTACATGGTGTGTCTGTCCCCTCCCCCGGGCTCTGTAATCAGAGCTGAGATGCTCCAGCCACCTCCCCCCTGTGTATAACAGAAGCTTTGGTAACCATGGCAACAAAACAAACACAGTACACTCTGATTAATGGCTAAAATTTCCTGAAATGACCTCTAAACAAAAAGCCTTTTCTCAAAAACTGTAAAAGATATCAAACTGAAAAGATATAGCCAGATAGCTGAATATTTTGTGAACATTTTAAAGTTTGTTTGGCGTCTGTAGGTGAAAGTATGAAGGAGCTGAAACTTTTGGGAGCGGAAGAAGAATTTAAGGATTTCAAGCATAATCCCATTGACTTCAATGTTAAAAAAAGTGTTAAAAAGCTTAATATTTTAAAAAGTATAAATGGTAGAAAAAAAGTTGAAAAAGAGCACACATCAGCTAAAAGAGACGAACATTTTAATAGTTGAATGGTTTTAATAGCTGAAAGTATGCAGAAGTTACGCAGAACCAAAAAACGTACGGAATAAAATTAATAGCATTAAAAACTAGAAAATGCATTTCCTGGGGAAAAGGCGTGGGAATGCTGAATTGCTAAAATGGCCACCATCAAAACTGCCCCATCATACTGCCATCAAAACTGCTACATCAGAATTGCCCCATCAAAATTGTCCCCATTAAAACTGCCCCATCATATTGCCACCATCAAAACTGCCCCATCAGAATTGCCCCATCAAAACTGCCCCATCATATTGCCACCATCAAAACTGCCCCATTATATTGCCACCATCAAAACTGCCCCATCAGAATTGTCCCATCAAAACTGCCCCATCATATTGCCACCATCAAAACTGCCCCATCATAATTGCCCCATCAAAACTGCCCCATCAGAATTGCCCTATCAAAAATGCCCCATCATATTCATCTATTATAAATCAGTACATGGTGTGTCTGTCCCCTCCCCCGGGCTCTGTAATCAGAGCTGAGATGCTCCAGCCACCTCCCCCCTGTGTATAACAGAAGCTTTGGTAACCATGGCAACAAAACACACACAGTACACTCTGATTAATGGCTAAAATTTCTTGAAATGACCTCTAAACAAAAAGCTTTTTCTCAAAAACTGTAAAAGATATCAAACTGAAAAGATATAGCCAGATAGCTGAATATTTTGTGAACATTTTAAAGTTTGTTTGGTGTCTCTAGGTGAAAGTATGAAGGAGCTGAAACTTTTGGGAGCGGAAGAAGAATTTAAGGATTTCAAGCATGCTCCCATTGACTTCAATGTTAAAAAAAGTGTTAAAAAGCTTAATATTTTAAAAAGTATAAATGGTAGAAAAAAAGTTGAAAAAGAGCACACCTCAGCTAAAAGAGACAAACATTTTAAAAGTTGGATGGTTTTAATAGCTGAAAGTATGCAGAAGTTACGCAGAACCAAAAAACGTACGGAATAAAATTAAAAATAAACTAGAAAATGCATTTCCTGGGGAAAATGCGTGGGAATGCTGAATAGCTAAATTGCTAAAACGGCCGCCATCAAAACTGCCCCATCAGAATTGCCCCATCAAAATTGTCCCCCGTTAAAACTGCCCCATCATATTGCCACCATCAAAACTGCCCCATCAGAATTGCTCCATCAAAATTGTCCCATCATATTGCCACCATCAAAATTGCCCCATCAAAACTGCCCCATCATATTGCCACCATCAAAACTGCCCCATCAGAATTGCCCCATCATATTACCACCATCAAAACTGCCCCATCATATTGCCACCATCAAAACTGCCCCCATCATATTGCCACCATCAAAACTGCCCCCATCATATTGCCATCAAAACTGCCCCATTAGAATTGCCCCATCAAAATTGTCCCCATCAAAACTGCCCCATCAGAATTGCCCCATCAAAACTAAAAGTAATTTTTTTTTCAAAAGTAATTTTTTTTTTCAAAAATATTTTTTTTTCAAAAATAATTATTTTTTTTTCAAAAATAATTATTTTTTTTTCAAAAATAATTATTTTTTTTTCAAAAATAATTTTTTTTTTCAAAAATATTTTTTTTTTCAAAAATGATTTTTTTTTTTCAAAAATTTTTTTTTTTTCAAAAAAAAATTTTTTTTTCAATTTTTTTTTTTCAAAAAGGATTTTTTTTTTCAAAAATAATTTTTGTTTTTCAAAAATAATTTTTTTTTTTTCAAAAATAATTTTTTTTTTCAAAAATATTTTTTTTTTTCAAAAATATTTTTTTTTTCAAAAATATATTTTTTTTTTCAAAAATTTTTTTTTTCAAAAATATTTTTTTTTTTTCAAAAATAATTGCTGAATAGCTAAATTGCTAAAACAACCGCCATCAAAACTGCCCCATCATATTGCCACCATCAAAACTGCCCCATCAGAATTACCCCATCAAAACTGCCCCATCATATTCCTCTATTATAAATCAGTACATGGTGTGTCTGTCCCCTCCCCCCGGGCTCTGTAATCAGAGCTGAGATGCTCCAGCCACCTCCCCCCCTGTGTATAACAGAAGCTTTGGTAACCATGGCAACAAAACACACACAGTACACTCTGATTAATGGCTAAAATTTCTTGAAATGACCTCTAAACAAAAAGCTTTTTCTCAAAAACTGTAAAAGATATCAAACTGAAAAGATATAGCCAGATAGCTGAATATTTTGTGAACATTTTAAAGTTTGTTTGGTGTCTCTAGGTGAAAGTATGAAGGAGCTGAAACTTTTGGGAGCGGAAGAAGAATTTAAGGATTTCAAGCATGCTCCCATTGACTTCAATGTTTAAAAAAAGTGTTAAAAAGCTTAATATTTTAAAAAGTATAAATTGTAGAAAAAAAGTTGAAAAAGAGCACACCTCAGCTCACCTATCAAACTGAAAAGATATAGCCAGATAGCTGAATATTTTGTGAACATTTTAAAGTTTGTTTGGTGTCTCTAGGTGAAAATATGAAGGAGCTGAAACTTTTGGGAGCGGAAGAAGAATTTAAGGATTTCAAGCATGCTCCCATTGACTTCAATGTTAAAAAAAGTGTTAAAAAGCTTAATATTTTAAAAAGTATAAATGGTAGAAAAAAAGTTGAAAAAGAGCACACATCAGCTAAAAGAGACGAACATTTTAATAGTTGAATGGTTTTAATAGCTGAAAGTATGCAGAAGTTACGCAGAACCAAAAAACGTACGGAATAAGAAGAAGAAAAATAAATAAAAAAATGAATAACAATAGTGGGACTGCTAAAGCATTCCCACTAACTAGAAAATGCATTTACTGGGGAAAATGCGTGGGAATGCTGAATAGCTAAATTGCTAAAATGGCTGCCATCAAAACTGCCCATCAAAATTCTCCCCATTAAAACTGCCCCATCATATTGCCACCATTAAAACTGCCCCATCATAATTGCTCCATCAAAATTGTCCCATCATATTGCCACCATCAGAATTGCCCCATCAAAACTGCCCCCTCATATTGCCACCATCAAAACTGCCCCATCAGAATTGCCCCATCATATTACCACCATCAAATCTGCCCCATCATATTGCCACCCTCAAGACTGCCCCCATCATATTGCCATCAAAACTGCCCCATTAGAATTGCCCCATCAAAATTGTCCCCATCAAAACTGCCCCATCATATTGCCACCATCAAAACTGCCCCCATCAAAACTGCCCCATCAGAATTGCCCCATCAAAACTGCCCCATCAGAATTTCCCTATCAAAACTGCCCCATCATATTGCCACCCTCAAAACTGCCCCATCAGAATTGCCCCATCAAAACTGCCCCATCAGAATTGCCCCATCAAAACTGCCCCGTCATATTGCCACCATCAAAACTGCCCTATCAGAATTGCCCCATCACAACTGCCCCATCACAACTGCCCTATCATATTGCCACCATCAAAACTGCCCCATCAGAATTACCCCATCAAAACTGCCCCATCATATTCCTCTATTATAAATCAGTACATGGTGTGTCTGTCCCCTCCCCCCGAGCTCTGTAATCAGAGCTGAGATGCTCCAGCCACCTCCCCCCCTGTGTATAACAGAAGCTTTGGTAACCATGGCAACAAAACACACACAGTACACTCTGATTAATGGCTAAAATTTCCTGAAATGACCTCTAAACAAAAAGCTTTTTCTCAAAAACTGTAAAAGATATCAAACTGAAAAGATATAGCCAGATAGCTGAATATTTTGTGAACATTTTAAAGTTTGTTTGGTGTCTCTAGGTGAAAGTATGAAGGAGCTGAAACTTTTGGGAGCGGAAGAAGAATTTAAGGATTTCAAGCATGCTCCCATTGACTTCAATGTTTAAAAAAAGTGTTAAAAAGCTTAATATTTTAAAAAGTATAAGGCCTCTTTCACACGGGGCGGATCAGTGATGATCCGCCCCGTGAACATCCGCTGGCTCAGCTGGGATCGCTCCGCCGATCCCCGCTGAGCAGGAAGATGACAGGTGCATCGCTGCACAGTGTGCAGCGACGGACCTGTCAGAGCGCCGCTCTCCCCTATGGGGGGATCGGATGATGACGGTCCGTAGTGTCCGTCGTCATCCGATCCGATCCGAAAACGGAGGGAAAAGTAGGTTTTTCCTCCGTTACACTTTTCGGATCGGAGCGGGGTCGGATGTCAGCGGACATGTCACCGCTGACATCCGACGCTCCATAGGGATGAATGTATGTCCGTTTTTCATCTGAAAACGGAAGGATGAAAAACGGACATACGGATCCCCGTGTGAAAGAGGCCAAAATGGTAGAAAAAAAGTTGAAAAAGAGCACACCTCAGCTCACCTATCAAACTGAAAAGATATAGCCAGATAGCTGAATATTTTGTGAACATTTTAAAGTTTGTTTGGTGTCTCTAGGTGAAAATATGAAGGAGCTGAAACTTTTGGGAGCGGAAGAAGAATTTAAGGATTTCAAGCATGCTCCCATTGACTTCAATGTTAAAAAAAAGTGATAAAAAGCTTAATATTTTAAAAAGTATAAATGGTAGAAAAAAGTTGAAAAAGAGCACACATCAGCTAAAAGAGACGAACATTTTGATAGTTGAATGGTTTTAATAGCTGAAAGTATGCAGAAGTTACGCAGAACCAAAAAACGTACGGAATAAAATTAAATTTAAAAACTAGAAAATGCATTTCCTGGGGAAAATGCGCGGGAATGCTGAATAGCTAAATTGCTCAAACGGCCGCCATCAAAACTGCTCCATCAGAATTGCCCCATCAAAACTGCCCCATCAAAATTGCCCCATCATATTAACACCATCAAAACTGCCCATCATATTGCCACCATCAAAACTGCCCCATCAGAATTGCACCATCATATTACCACCATCAAAACTGCCCCATCATATTGCCATCAAAACTGCCCCAATAGAATTGCCCCATCAAAATTGTCCCCATCAAAACTGCCCCATCATATTGCCACCATCAAAACTGCCCCATCATAATTGCCCCATCAAAACTGCCCTATCAAAAATGCCCCATCATATTCCTCTATTATAAATCAGTACATGGTTTGTCTGTCCTCTCCCCCGGGCTCTTTAATCAGAGCTGAGATGCTCCAGCCACCTCCCCCCCTGTGTATAACAGAAGCTTTGGTAACCATGGCAACAAAACAAACACAGTACACTCTGATTAATGGCTAAAATTTCCTGAAATGGCCTCTAAACAAAAAGCTTTTTCTCAAAAACTGTAAAAGATATCAAACTGAAAAGATATAGCCAGATAGCTGAATATTTTGTGAACATTTTAAAGTTTGTTTGGCGTCTGTAGGTGAAAGTATGGAGGAGCTGAAACTTTTGGGAGCGGAAGAAGATTTTAAGTTTCTGAAGCATGCTCCCATTGACTTCAATGTTAAAAAAAAAGTGATAAAAAGCTTAATATTTTAAAAAGTATAAATGGTAGAAAAAAAGTTGAAAAAGAGCACACATCAGCTAAAAGAGACGAACATTTTGATAGTTGAATGGTTTTAATAGCTGAAAGTATGCAGAAGTTACGCAGAACCAAAAAACGTACGGAATAAAATTAAATTTAAAAACTAGAAAATGCATTTCCTGGGGAAAATGCGCGGGAATGCTGAATAGCTAAATTGCTCAAACGGCCGCCATCAAAACTGCTCCATCAGAATTGCCCCATCAAAACTGCCCCATCAAAATTGCCCCATCATATTAACACCATCAAAACTGCCCATCATATTGCCACCATCAAAACTGCCCCATCAGAATTGCACCATCATATTACCACCATCAAAACTGCCCCATCATATTGCCATCAAAACTGCCCCAATAGAATTGCCCCATCAAAATTGTCCACATCAAAACTGCCCCATCATATTGCCACCATCAAAACTGCCCTATCAAAACTGCCCCATCATATTTCCACCATCAAAACTGCCCCATCAGAATTGTCCCATCAAAACTGCCCCATCATATTGCCACCATCAAAACTGCCCCATCAGAATTGCCACCATCAAAACTGCCCCATCATAATTGCCCCATCAAAACTGCCCCATCAGAATTGCCCCATCAAAATTGCCCCATCAGAATTGTCCCATCAAAACTGCCCCATCATATTGCCACCATCAAAACTGCCCCATCAGAATGTCCAATCAAAACTGCTCCATCAAAACTGCCCTATCAAAAATGCCCCATCATATTCCTCTATTATAAATCAGTACATGGTTTGTCTGTCCTCTCCCCCGGGCTCTGTAATCAGAGCTGAGATGCTCCAGCCACCTCCCCCCCTGTGTATAACAGAAGCTTTGGTAACCATGGCAACAAAACAAACACAGTACACTCTGATTAATGGCTAAAATTTCCTGAAATGACCTCTAAACAAAAAGCTTTTTCTCAAAAACTGTAAAAGATATCAAACTGAAAAGATATAGCCAGATAGCTGAATATTTTGTGAACATTTTAAAGTTTGTTTGGCGTCTGTAGGTGAAAGTATGTAGGAGCTGAAACTTTTGGGAGCGGAAGAAGATTTTAAGTTTCTGAAGCATGCTCCCATTGACTTCAATGTTAAAAAAAAGTGATAAAAAGCTTAATATTTTAAAAAGTATAAATGGTAGAAAAAAAAATGAAAAAGAGCACACATCAGCTAAAAGAGACGAACATTTTAATAGTTGAATGGTTTTAATAGCTGAAATTATGCAGAAGTTACGTAGAGCCAAAAAACGTACGGAATAAAATTAAAAATAAATAAAATCGAATAACAATAGTGGGACTGCTAAAGCAGTCCCACTAATAAAATCGAATAACAATAGTGGGACTGCTAAAGCATTCCCACTAACTAGAAAATGCATTTCCTGGGGAAATGCGTGGGAATGCTGAATAGCTAAATCGCTAAAATGGCCGCCATCAAAACTGCCCCATCATACTGCCATCAAAACTGCCCCATCATATTGCCACCATCAAAACTGCCCCATCAGAATTGCTCCATCAAATTTGTCCCATCATATTGTCACCATCAGAATTGCCCCATCAAAACTGCCCCATCATATTGCCACCATCAAAACTGCCCCATCATATTGCCATCAAAACTGCCCCATTAGAATTGCCCCATCAAAATTGTCCCCATCAAAATTGCCCCATCATATTGCCACCATCAAAACTGCCCCATCAGAATTGCCCCATCATATTACCACCATCAAAACTGCCCCCATCATATTGCCATCAAAACTGCCCCATTAGAAGTGCCCCATCAAAATTGTCCCCATCAAAACTGTCCCCTCATATTGCCACCATCAAAACTGCCCCCATCAGAATTGCCCCATCAAAACTGCCCCATCAGAATTGCCCTATCAAAACTGCCCCATCATATTGCCACTATCAAAACTGCCCCATCAGAATTGCCCCATCAAAACTGCCCCATCGGAATTGCCCCATCAAAACTGCCCCGTCATATTGCCACCATCAAAACTGCCCCATCGGAATTGCCCCATCACAACTGCCCCATCATATTGCCACCATCAAAACTGCCCCATCATATTGCCACGTTTAAAACTGCTCCATAAAAATTGTCCCCATCAAAACTGCCCCATCATATTGCCACCATCAAAACTGCCCCATCAGAATTGCCCCATCAAAACTGCCCCATGATATTCCTCTATTATAAATCAGTACATGGTGTGTCTGTCCCCTCCCCTGGGCTCTGTAATCAGAGCTGAGATGCTCCAGCCACCTCCCCCCTTGTGTATAACAGAAGCTTTGGTAACCATGGCAACAAAACAAACACAGTACACTCTGATAAATGGCTAAAATCTCCTATAAAGAAAAAAAAGAGGGGCAAGTGGGACTTTAAATGAAACATGTCAATTGAAAGTATAATAATGAATACATGCGAGTAGGTAAAATGATTGGATTTAATTTATAGTCAAGTCCATGATTTTGATGCATACAGTACCAATAAAGTAGTATAAATACAGACATAATCGCATGAATTGATATATAAGCATATTTAGCAGTAACAATCAAGGAAACTCAGTAGTGTAAACAAATCAATGGACATACATATATGCTATTCATAACAGAAATACATGAATTAAAATCGCCAATCAAAATCACAAAATCGCATGAAATGAGAAAACTCGATAAAAAATTTATAAATGTCAGGGATATGATTTAGGCTTGATAGGGCATCCTTAGTTAGCGAACCCGACGCGTTTCTTGGCTTCTTGCCAGTCATCAGGGGTGGGATGCATAATTTAACTGAGAAAAACAAAGGAATATCATAAATATTGATACATGTGGAACCTCCGGCCAATAGAGAAAATCGTATCAGAAATGTCCAAATTGTCTACTTTGAATGGAGAAGCTACTTACAAAATAGCCGAAAAGTCAAGAAGAGTCACCAGCAATGGGATCTGTTAGGGTGTGAGATATAACCGTCTCAACCGGGGTTGAGGCAGGGCACCGACCATCCTTCCAAAGTGATTGGAGGGTGGGCCAGGAGAGACCACAGCCGACTGATTCCTGAGCCCTCAATATACTGGTGCGACTGGTCACTTTCTTTTGGCTAAAATCTCCTGAAATGACCTCTAAACAAAAAACTTTTTCTCAAAAACTGTAAAAGATATCAAACTGAAAAGATATAGCCAGATAGCTGAATATTTTGTGAACATTTTAAAGTTTGTTTGGTGTCTCTAGGTGAAAGTATGAAGGAGCTGAAACTTTTGGGAGCGGAAGAAGAATTTAAGGATTTCAAGCATGCTCCCATTGACTTCAATGTTAAAAAAAAGTGTTAAAAAGCTTAATATTTTAAAAAGTATAAATGGTAGAAAAAAAGTTGAAAAAGAGCACACATCAGCTAAAAGAGACGAACATTTTAATAGTTGAATGGTTTTAATAGCTGAAAGTATGCAGAAGTTATGCAGAACCAAAAAACATACGGAATAATAAGAAAAATAAACTAGAAAATGCATTTCCTGGGGAAAATGCGTGGGAATGCTGAATAGCTAAATTGCTAAAACGGCCGCCATCAAAACTGCCCCATCATACTGCCATCAAAACTGCCCCATCATATTGCCACCATCAAAACTGCCCCATCAGAATTGCTCCATCAAAATTGTCCCATCATATTGCCACCATCAAAACTGCCCCATCAGAATTGCCCCATCATATTACCACCATCAAAACTGCCCCATTATATTGCCACCATCAAAACTGCACCCATCATATTGCCATCAAAACTGCCCCATTAGAATTGCCCCATCAAAATTGTCCCCATCAAAACTGCCCCATCATATTGCCACCATCAAAACTGCCCCATCAGAATTGCCCCATCAAAACTGCCCCATCATATTGCCACCATCAAAACTGCCCCCATCAAAACTGCCCCATCAGAATTGCCCTATCAAAACTGCCCCATCATATTGCCACCATCAAAACTGCCCCATCAGAATTGCCCCATCAAAACTGCCCCATCATATTGCCACCATCAAAACTGCCCCATCAGAATTGCCCTATCAAAACAGCCCCATCATATTGCCACCATCAAAACTGCCCCATCAGAATTGCCCCATCAAAACTGCCCCATCATATTGCCACCATCAAAACTGCCCCCATCAAAACTGCCCCATCAGAATTGCCCTATCAAAACTGCCCCATCATATTGCCACCATCAAAACTGCCCCATCAGAATTGCCCCATCAAAACTGCCCCATCATATTGCCACCATCAAAACTGCCCCATCAGAATTGCCCTATCAAAACAGCCCCATCATATTGCCACCATCAAAACTGCCCCATCAGAATTGCCCCATCAAAACTGCCCCATCATATTGCCACCATCAAAACTGCCCCATCAGAATTGCCACCATCAAATCTGCCCCCATCAAAACTGCCCCATCAGAATTGCCCTATCAAAACTGCCCCATCATATTGCCACCATCAAAACTGCCCCATCATATTGCCACCATCAAAACTGCCCCATCAGAATTGCCCCATCAAAACTGCCCCATCATATTGCCACCATGAAACTGCCCCATCAGAATTGCCCTATCAAAACTACCCCATCATATTGCCACCATCAAAACTGTCCCATCAGAATTGTCCCATCAAAACTGCCCCATCATATTGCCACCATCAAAACTGCCCCATCATAATTGCCCCATCAAAACTGCCCCATCAGAATTGCCCTATCAAAACTGCGCCATCATATTCCTCTATTATAAATCAGTACATGGTGTGTCTGTCCCCTCCCCCGGGCTCTGTATTCAGAGCTGAGATGCTCCAGCCATCTCCATCCTGTGTATAACAGAAGCTTTGGTAACCATGGCAACAAAACAAACACAGCACACTCTGATTAATGGCTAAAATTTCCTGAAATGACCTCTAAACAAAAAGCTTTTTCTCAAAAACTGTAAAAGATATCAAACTGAAAAGATATAGCCAGATAGCTGAATATTTTGAGAACATTTTAAAGTTTGTTTGGCGTCTGTAGGTGAAAGTATGAAGGAGCTGAAACTTTTGGGAGCGGAAGAAGAATTTAAGGATTTCAAGCATGCTCCCATTGACTTCAATGTTAAAAAAAAGCGTTAAAAAGCTTAATATTTTAAAAAGTATAAATGGTAGAAAAAAAGTTGAAAAAGAGCACACATCAGCTAAAAGAGACTAACATTTTAATAGTTGAATGGTTTTAATAGCTGAAAGTATGCAGAAGTTATGCAGAACCAAAAAACGTACGGAATAAAATTAAAATTATTAAAAATAAATAAAATCGAATAACAATAGTGGGACTGCTAAAGCATTCCCACTAAATAAAAAAACGAATAACAATAGTGGGACTGCTAAAGCAGTCCCACTAATAAAATCGAATAACAATAGTGGGACTGCTAAAGCAGTCCCACTAACTAGAAAATGCATTTCCTGGGGAAAATGCGTGGGAATGCTGAATAGCTAAATTGCTAAAATGGCCACCATCAAAACTGCCCCATCATACTGCCATCAAAACTGCCCCATCAGAATTGCCCCATCAAACTTGCTCCCATCAAAACTGCCCCATCATATTGCCACCATCAAAACTGCCCCATCAGAATTGCCACCATCAAAACTGCCCCCATCAAAACTGCCCCATCATATTGCCACCTTTAAAACTGCTCCATTGAAATTGTCCCCATCAAAACTGCCCCATCATATTGCCACCATCAAAACTGCCCCATCAGAATTGCCCCATCAAAACTGCCCCATCATATTGCCACCATGAAAACTGCACCATCAGAATTGCCCTATCAAAACTGCCCCATCATATTGCCACCATCAAAACTGCCACATCAGAATTGTCCCATCAAAACTGCCCCATCATATTGCCACCATCAAAACTACCCCATCATAATTGCCCCATCAAAACTGCCCCATCAGAATTGCCCTATCAAAACTGCCCCATCATATTCCTCTATTATAAATCAGTACATGGTGTGTCTGTCCCCTCCCCCGGGCTCTGTAATCAGAGCTGAGATGCTGCAGCCACCTCCCCCCCTGTGTATAACAGAAGCTTTGGTAACCATGGCAACAAAACAAACACAGTACACTCTGATTAATGGCTAAAATTTCCTGAAATGACCTCTAAACAAAAAGCTTTTTCTCAAAAACTGTAAAAGATATCAAACTGAAAAGATATAGCCAGATAGCTGAATATTTTGTGAACATTTTAAAGTTTGTTTGGCATCTGTAGGTGAAAGTATGAAAGAGCTGAAAATTTTGGGAGCGGAAGAAGATTTTAAGTTTCTGAAGTTTAAGTTTAACTTCAATGTTAAAAAAAAGCGATAAAAAGCTTAATATTTTAAAAAGTATAAATGGTAGAAAAAAAGTTGAAAAAGAGCACACATCAGCTAAAAGAGACAAACATTTTGATAGTTGAATGGTTTTAATAGCTGAAAGTATGCAGAAGTTACGCAGAGCCAAAAAACGTACGGAATAAAATTATTAAAAATAAATAAAATCAAATAACAATAGTGGGACTGCTAAACCAGTCCCACTAATAAAATCGAATAACAATAGTGGGACTGCTAAAGCATTCCCACTAATAAATAAAATCGAATAACAATAGTGGGACTGCTAAAGCATTCCCACTAATAAATAAAATCGAATAACAATAGTGGGACTGCTAAAGCATTCCCACTAACAATATATATGTGAGATAACAGTAAGTGGTCTTGCTATGCAAGGACACTTAAAAATGTGTTCTCTAAACATAAATCTGTTACTGCATTTCTAGGCCATAGTTCATACAAGAGAAAAAGATAGATAGATAGATAGATAGATAGATAGATAGATAGATAGATAGATAGATAGATAGATAGATAGATAGATAGATAGATAGATAGATCTAATTTAAATTCAGTGATTTTTTTGTTTCTTATCGAAAGTTTACACTTTACAATAATAAAATGAAGCAATATTTCATGAGATAAAATCTTTGTTTTCTTTATTTTCATTGTAAAACAGCCTGCTAACCATCTGCTACTGGGATTGTTCCACTTTACACTAAATGTTCAATTCAAGTACTCCATACAATTTTGTATTCCTTTCCCTTTTAGCTGAACATCTGCTGATAACAAAAATATGTACTTTCATGGTTTAGTTTCAAGCATCCTGTCATTAAATATCAATGAAGTTCTACATTGTTTAGCACCATTAACAAAGATAAGCCTGCTTTTTTTGGGCAATCACACTAGGGAAAACAAACACTCCAAAGTACATTGCAAGAAGTTGTCAGTAAACATGATAAGGACTGCTGCATTTCAAAGTTTTTATGAACTCTTATGAAATGATTCTGATAATTTATTGTTGTGACTGAAATGAAACAAGAATGCAATATTTAAAACAATATATGTTTTTAAAGGGCCTGTACTAAATATTTTTATTATTTATCAATATAAGAAGTTTTTTTTATAACTTTTGGAATTTTTTGTTGTATTTATTTTATTTTTTAAACTTTACCCTTTTTACTTTACTTTTCCTACTTTTACTTTACCTTTTCTATGACACATCAGGCCATATCAAAATCTATACATGCAGAAGGACTTAGCCACTTTTGGTTCCATACTCTAAACTAGTTACAGCACTCTCCCCTTACCCACAAGACATTTGTAGATCCACACCATTAAAAAGCTCCACTTCAACCTGGGCATAAGGTTTAGCTTGTGACTAAAAATATTAATCCCATGGCTCCCTTCATTAAGTTTGCCATGCATCAGGGGTGTTGCTAGGTCTACAAAAGATCTGGGGCTAGAGCCCATAGCAGCAAAGTAAAGAGAGTCATATGCTCGGGCGGGCATACACATGTATATAATACACGTGTATATATATATATGTATATATATATATATATATATATATCGTTACATATTTGAGTGCGGATCCCCCCTTACATCAGGGTCCCCAGATAGCCTCCCCTTACATCAGGGTCTACAGAGAACCCCTTCTTTACATCAGGGTCCTCAGAGAGACCCTCCTTACATCAGGGTCCCCAGAGAGCCCTCCTTACATCAGGGTCCCCAGAGAGCCTCCCCTTACATCAGGGTCCTCAGAGAGCCTCCCCATACATCACGGTTTCCTAGAGAGCCTCCCTATAGACCAGGGCCCTCTGAGAGAGAGGGGGTGGATGAGAGGGGGGTGAAAGGGGGGGTGGAGGAGAGAAAGTGAGAGAGAGGGGGTGGGAAAGAAAGACCCCCTAGCCCTGCCTGCGGTTCCTACTGTCCCAGACCCTGTATGTGTGAGTAGGCGTGTGTGATCCACCTACCTCTTACCTGTCCTCGGTCAGCCTGTTTTTTTCCCATTCCATAACAGTCACAGCAAGCTAGGAGAGGAGCTAGGAAGGAGTGCAGGCTCTGGAAAGCGCCGGGGTTGCTGCTCAGAGTGGCGGTAAGGCCTTGTCTTCTCTCTCACTCCCTCCTGGGCTCTTCCCTCCCTTTTTTATGCCTCTGCTCTGCACCCCTCTGCCACTGGACCAGCAACAGGACACTCTAGTCCAGGACCATGACAAGAGGGCTGGGCTCAACTCCTTAGGCCCCATGATCACTAGCGCTGAGGAAGAAGTGAAATCCTTCTCCGCTTTGAATGCAGGGCAGGGAGGGAGTTGCAGTCGTGATGTCAGTGGTTGCTAGATGCTAGGTGGCTCTAGCAACCAGTGGCCAAGAGTAGAACCAGGTGGAGGCGGGGGCAGAGCTGGAAGCCAGTGCTACAATGGCTCAGTCTGCCCCTGTCTTCTGCATTCTGCATTCCAGACCGGAACATACCAGCTAATTGCGGGACTGCACCCATCCGGTAAGAGACTAGTGGCTATGGGCCCCAGACTCGAGGCTATACCATCCCCTAGCGATGTCACTGCCATGCATTTTATCAGAACTTAATGTGATCAAAGATCAATTTAATCTGCTACAAACATCTGCCACTGCATCTCAAGCTAGTGAATTCTTTCACTGCTAAAACTTCTGGTCCTAAATAGATTTTCTTGACCTTTATCCCTAGCTACTTCCTTTAGCTGATCAATTTCAAAATACGAGGTTCACCAAATTCTGAACTCCAAGATTTCCTGTGGAAAATTTCAGTACCTAATTTACTGTAATGTCAGCTCCCCGCCTGGTTAAAAAAATCAATTACTGCTTTCCGTATAAAAAAGGACCTTGATGGGTGGAAGCCCACTAAAGGAGCAGGTGATGTAACACTCACCAATAATGAGATTGGGCACTAAGTCTGCTTTTTATTAATAAAAGGACCTTAATGGGTGAGGATGCCCACTAAAGAGGAAGGTGATGTAACACTCACCTATCTTGGGGTCCAGCAGTAAGACTGTTCTGCAGCAGCCAGCACTACTGGATTTTTCTCAGACCATCAATGCTGTAACTAGTAAGAAAGCGCTCAAGACCAGTGAAATTGTTTTATGAAAGAGCTCTGTTAGTGTAGTGCGTCCTGCTCACAGTGTTCAGCTAAAACTACAAGTTAGTGTAGTGAGACCTCTGCACAGTGTTCAGCTAAAACTACAAGTTAGTGCTGTGCGTCCTGCTCATAGTGTTCAGCTACAACTACAAGTTAGTGTGGTGCGTCCTCCTCACAGTGTTCAGCTAAACCTACAAGTTATTTTTTTGTGAGCTCTGTACAGTGTTCAGCTAAAGCTACCTGTAGAAGGTTGGTGGTGTTTTCCTGATCCTAGCACTACCGCAGGCAGCTAAAAAAGCTCCAAGTTAGTTTTTTGTGAGCTCTGCACAGTGTTCAGCTAAAGCTACCTGTAGAAGGTTGGTGGTGTTCTCATGCTACAGGCAGGCAGTTGATTTTGCTAGCTGCAGTATCATTATATATATATATATATACAGTTTATATATATCCAAGCTTAGTGCAGCTACAGGCCATTAGTATGTCTGGAAGGCCATGAAGGAGAGGCAGACAGTCACAAGCCAATAAGAGAGGGCAAGCAGGCTCTGTGTCCAGTGCTGGTCGTGGAGACGGTGCATCCTCATCAGCACGAGGGAACAGTGCGTCACGTAAAAAAACTGAAGTAAAGGCTGGTTGGATCTCTCAGTGGATATGTGGAGAAAAAATTAACAGGCTCCACATAGTGTAGATGAGCAAAGTGGGATTTTTATTGCTAAAAAAGCCAGGTAACAATAAAATGTGATCACAGGGTATAAAAACAAAGATGGGCAACAAGAAGGATGCTGGAAGCGTCCGACGCTTTTTTCGATCAAATGGATCGTCTACTGGGGCATACCCGATTTACTTCAGTTTTTTTAAGTGACGCACTGTTTACTCTGATTCGCACCTTGGCCATCCTTTGGGAGAGATCCACGCAGAGTTTGACCCAGAAGGTTCGCAGAGCTGTGATGTCCGCTTACAGGCCCTGAGAGGCAACCCGCTTGAGTGACTCCCTGTCGCTGACAAGGGAGTCCAATGTATCTGGTAAGAGTTTCTTACACACCATCTTTACTAAGTCACATGCAGTTGTGAGATACAGCTTGGGGATGATCTGATGATTTACCCGTGTTATAAGATCTGTCGTCTTACATCCACGTACCATTTTCAGTGGGACATTCCATGTTATTGGTTTTCTATTCACTTACTGGACCTTTTTTTCACCTATATTGAGAGACTTATAAGTTTTACCACTGTTATGTTTATCATTTGTGGACATTTGTTTATTTTAATTGTTTTCTTGATCGAAGACTTTTTGCACAATCTATGCGCTACATTTTACTTTCACCTTTTGACAGAAGAATCACAGCGGATTGCCTCATGGAGGGAGGGAGTGAACCCGCTTCTAGACAGCTGTTATAAACCTCTGCTAAAAAGGGAGCCAGAATGGACTTAAAACACTTGTAGAATTCAGCTGTCAACCCATCAGGCCCAGGCGATTTTTTGGTAGCCAGCTTCTCTATAGCATGAACTACCTCATCCACTGAAATTGGTTCTGTCAAATCCATCAAAGGCAACGTACCATTTCCCAATCCTGGAGTAGAATCCAGAAAGCTTTCCATCCTGTCCCGACAAAGGTCCTTTCTTCCCAGAAGAGGCGACTCTTTGTACATGTTGCGGCATGTATGCGTTCCTTGATCATCCGATCGAGGGCGAATACTGCTGTGCAAAATGTAAGCACATTGTTTCCCTGGAAGCCCAGGTTCTGAATCTGGGGAAGCAACTGTCAGCACTGAGAAATCCCTCCATACTAAAGGTGAGCGAGGAACGTACACGGCAGGTGCCGGCAGGGGCCAGCACAGAGGCGGGTGGAGACAAAGAGGTGCAGGCACTAGCAAAGAGTAGATGGGTGATAGTCAGGAGGGGTAGAGGGGGAAGTGCCAGAGAGGCCGATCCAGGACTGGAGCATCCCAATAAGTACGCTCCATTGAGTGACATTGGTGAAACCAGTCAGGGACCAGCACTGCTGGAGATGAGGGACTCTCCTAGCTGCCAGGGGAAGAACTCCTCCAGTGAGAGTGGGCAGGCAGCAAAGGGAAAGGAAAGACAGATTCTGGTGGTAGGAGACTCAATTCTTAGGAGGACAGAGAGGGCAATCTGTAACCAAGACCTGAAGCGCCGAACAGTATGTTGTCTACCGGACGCTCGGGTTCGGCACATCACGGATCTTGTGGACAGATTACTGGGAGGGGCTGGGGAAGATCCGGCTGTCATGGTGCACGTTGGCACCAATGAAAAAGTCAGAGGCAGATGGAGTGTCCTAAAGAACAATTTTAGGGACTTAGGTGCTAAATTGAGGAAAAGGACCTCCAAGGTAGTGTTCTGAGGAATACTACCGGTACATCGAGCCACACCAGAAAGGCAGAGGGAGATTAGGGAAGTAAACAAGTGGCTGAAGAGCTGGTGTAGTAAGGAGGGGTTTGGGTTCCTGGAGGACTGGGCCGACTTCTCAGTCGGTAACCGGTACTATAGAAGGGACGGACTGCACCTAAATGAGGAGGGTGCAGATCTGCTGGGAATGAAGATGGCCAAAAAGTTAGAGGGGTTTTTAAACTAGGCGATGGGGGGAGGGTCCAGAGACAGTGATAGCCAGCGTGGAAGATATTCCAGAGGGTAGTATTGGGGGCATTAGTGGTAGGTTAACCAAAGCACAAAAACACAAGGTGAGTATAGTAGCAAGTCCTAGTTGCAATCTTGAAACACCCAATACGAGGACAATATGCGACCGGTCTAAACTATGTGGCATGTTCACCAATGCCAGGAGCATGGCGGACAAGATGGGTGAACTAGAGATACTGTTGTACAAGGAGGATTTGGATTTTGTGGGAATTTCAGAGACCTGGTTTAACAGCTCTCATGATTGGCTGGCAAACATTCAAGGGTATACCCTATACCGCAAGGATAGAGAGGGTAAAAAAGGGGAGGGGTATGCCTATATATCAAGAATAATGTACAAGCGAATGTGAGAGATGACATCACTGAGGGAGCTAGAGAGGAGGTGGAATCCTTATGGGTAGAGCTCCAAAGGGATGAAGCTAAGGGGAAAATAACACTGGGAGTATGCTATAGGCCCCCTAACCTGAGGGAGGAAGTGGAGACAGATCTCCTATCACAAATTGGATTAGCAGCAAGGATGGAAAGTGTTATCATAATGGGGGATTTTCATTATCCAGACATAGACTGGGCGGAGGGAACCGCGCATTCATTTAAGGCTCGCCAGTTCCTTAATGTCTTGCAGGACAATTTTATGGGTCAGATGGTAGACACACCAACTAGAAATAAAACATTACTGGATCTACTGATTAGGGATGAGCTTCGTGTTCGAGTCAAACTCATGTTTGACTCAAACATTGTCTGTTCGCCCGTTCGCCGAATTGCGAACGATATGGGCCGTTCGTGCCAAATTCGTGTGGCGCGTCACGGCCCATAATTCACTGCGGCATCGCAGTGCATTGCTGGCTGATGATTGGCCAAGCATGCACTATGACCCGCATGCTTGGCCAATCACAGCGCCATCTGAACAGAGAGCCATAATTGGCCAAAGCCAAGGAGGCTTTGGCCAATTATGGCTCAGGGGATTTAGTACACGCCCCACACTATATAAGGCCGCCTGCACGGCGGCCCTGTGTAGTGTGTGTGTTCCGGCGTTCATTGAGAGAGAAAGAGAGAGAGAGAGAGAGAGAGACAGACAGTGATATTTGATTTGAGTTATATAGATTAGGCAGAACAGTCAGTCACTTAGCTGCACTTACAGTGTATTGTGTATATATATGCATCCCAGGTGTTGCATATATATATATATATATATATATATATATATATATATACACACTGTATTCAGTTTAGCTAGATCCGTTCCTGTTATCTTCCTACTAACAGGCAGGCTTGTCTTGTTACAGTATTTAAAGCTACCTGAAGAAAATTACTGGTGTTCTTTTGATCCTATTAGTACCACAGTCAGGCAGCTAGACTATTTACAGTTAGTGCAGTGCGTCCTGCTCACAGTGTTCAGCTAGATCCGTTCCTGTTATCTTCTTACTGACAGGAAGGCTTGTCTTGTTACAGTATATACAGCTACCTGAAGAAAATTTCTGGTGTTCTTTTGATCATATTAGTAACACAGTCAAGCAGCTAGACTATTTAAAGTTAGTGCAGTGCGTCCTGCTCACAGTGTTCAGCTAAAACTACAAGTTAGTGGGGTGCGTCCTGCTCACAGTGTCCAGCTAAATCTACAAGTTAGTGGGGTGCGTCCTGCTCACAGTGTTCAGCTAAACCTACAAGTTAGTGCGGTGCGTCCTGCTCACAGTGTTCAGCTAAACCTACAAGTTAGTGGGGTGCGTCCTGCTCACAGTGTTCAGCTAGATCCGTTCCTGTTATCTTCTTACTGACAGGCAGGCTTGTCTTGTTACAGTATTTACAGCTACCTGAAGAAAATTACTGGTGTTCTTTTGATCCTATTAGTACCACAGTCAGGCAGCTAGACTATTTACAGTTAGTGCAGTGCGTCCTGCTCACAGTGTTCAGCTAAACCTACAAGTTAGTGGGGTGCGTCCTGTTCACAGTGTTCAGCTAAACCTACAAGTTAGTGTGGTGCGTCCACCTCACAGTGTTCAGCTAAACCTACAAGTTAGTGGGGTGCGTCCTGCTCACAGTGTTCAGCTAAACCTACAAGTTAGTGGGGTGCGTCCTGCTCACAGTGTTCAGCTAAACCTACAAGTTAGTGGGTGCGTCCTGCTCACAGTGTTCAGCTAAACCTACAAGTTAGTGTGGTGCATCCACCTCACAGTGTTCAGCTAAACCTACTAGTTAGTGGGGTGCGTCCTGCTCACAGTGTTCAGCTAGATCTGTTCCTGTTATCTTCTTACTGACAGGCAGGCTTGTCTTGTTACAGTATTTACAGCTACCTGAAGAAAATTGCTGGTGTTCTTTTGATCCTATTAGTACCACAGTCAGGCAGCTAGACTATTTACAGTTAGTGCAGAGCGTCCTGCTCACAGTGTTCAGCTAAACCTACAAGTTAGTGGGGTGTATCCACCTCACAGTGTTCAGCTAAAGCTACCTGTAGAAGGTTGGTGGTGTTCTCATACTACAGGCAGGCAGTTGATTTTGCTAGCTGCAGTATCAGTACATACATACATACATACACATACATATATACATATTATATATATATAAATATATATCCCAGCTTAGTGCAGCTACAGGCCATTAGTATGTCTGGAAGGCCAAGAAGGAGAGGCAGACAGTCACAAGCCAATAAGAGAGGGCAAGCAGGCTCTGTGTCTAGTGCTGGTCATGGAGACGTTGCATCCTCATCAGCACGTGGCCGTGGGACACGCTTGGCCTTTTTTTCGGCAGCTGGCCGTGTTGAGCCGCAACATGCGGAAGACTTGGTCGAGTGGATGACCAAGCCGTCCTCATCCTCCTCATCCTCTCTCATCCATGCCCAGGGTTCTTTGTCTGGCAAAGCAGCGGCCTCTTCTCTCGGCTCAATGTCATCAGTGACTCCTTCCCTAGCCCTACCATGTCCTCCTAAGGAGTCCCTCGATCTGTTTGACCACAGTGTTGGGTACATGCTCCAGGAGGATGCCCAGCATTTGGAAGGCTCTGATGATGATACTGAGCTCGATGAAGGCAGTAACATGTGCACGGACAGAGGGGGTGCCCAAGAAGGACAGCAATCTGGCAGTCATGCTCCCCCTGCTGCAGCATACTGCCAGGTTTGCTCCAGTGATGAGGAGGGAGGGGATGATGAGGTCACTGACTCAACGTGGGTGCCTGAGAGGGGAGGAGGAGGAGGAGGCGGCACATCACCAACGAGGCAGGATGCCCTCCAGGGACCAGCCTAAGGGCAGCACATTGACTGCATCACACCCCAAAGCTCCAAATGTGCAGGGCGCTGCAGTCTCTGCGCGTTATTCAAAAAGTTCTTTGGTGTGGGATGAGTGCATCAGATCGCACCGCTGCTATTTGCAACATATGTCTCAAGCGTATCTCGCGTGGCCAAAACATCTCCCGCTTGGGTACCACATGCTTGACCAGACATATGTTGACCTGCCATAGACCCACACCAAAGAACAAAGAGGACCTCTCCTTGCTCCTCATCAGCTGAGATCTCCAACCCCACTATACCTTCAGTCCTCTCTGAGACCTGCAGTGAGAGGAATGAAGGTGTAGAATTAGGTGTGTCACAGCCAAGTACTTGTGGGCAATCTGCTTTTGGTACACCGATGTCAGATTGTACCAGGCAAATTTCCCTGCCCCAGCTGCTGCACCGCCGAAAGAAGTTTGCTCCCAGCCATCCACATGCCCAGCGGTTGAATGCTAGCTTGGCCTGCCTTTTCAGTTGGTAGACTCTGCCCCCTTCCGTGAGTTTGTGGAATGTGCGGTTCCTCAGTGGCAGGTACCCAAACGCCACTTTTTCTCACGGAAGGCGATTCCGGCTCTCTACCGGCATGTGGAAGGCAATGTCCATGCCTCGCTGGACAGGGCGGGCAGCGGTAAGGTGCATATTACCGCTGACTCATGGTCCAGCAGGCATGGACAGGGACGTTACCTAAGTTTTACGGCGCATTGGGTGACTCTGCTGGCAGCTGGGAAGGATGCAGGACAAGGTGCAGTAGTGTTGGAGGTTGTTCCGCCACCACGCCTCCAAAATGCTAATGATTGTGACACACCTCTCTCCTCCACCCCCTCCTCTTCTTCTTCCTTCATGGCCTCTTCCTGTGCTTTGTCCTCAGAACCAGCGGTGCTCCGTAGCCGTTCAAGGGTCTACGCAAGTACGCAGGCCAAAAGATGCCATGCGGTGCTTGAGCTGGTGTGCTTGGGGGACAGGAGCCACACTGGGGCAGAGGTTCTGTCAGCTCTGCAGGGGCAGGTTCAGAGGTGGTTGACACCACGCCAACTTAAGGCAGGAATGGTGGTTTGCGACAATGGCACCAATGGCAGGCCAGGAAAGTCTGTGTGCATTTCCGCCGGACATATAATGCCAGTGCTCGGCTGACGGACCTCCAAAAGGAGTTTAACCTTCCCAAGAACCGCCTAATCTGTGACATACCCACCAGGTGGAACTCAACGTTGGCCATGCTGCAGCGGCTGCACATGCAGCAGAGGGCCATCAATGAGTACCTGTGCGGCTATGGCACCAGGACATGGTCAGGGGAGCTTGTTTTTTTTTCCCCACGCCAGTGGGTCATGATCAGGGATGCATGCACTGTCCTGTCACCATTTGAGGAGGCCACGAGGATGGTGAGCAGTGACAGTGCATGCATCAGTGACACTGTCCCCCTTGTCCACCTGTTGGAGCACACGCTGCGTGGAATAATGGACAGGGCACTTGAGGCAGAACAGAGGCAGGAAGAGGAGGACTTCCTTAGCTCTCAAGGCCCCCTTCATCCAGACAGTGTTCCTGCGTGCCCGCCGATCACACAGGAAGAGGACGAGGAGGAGGAGGAAGATTGTGTCAGTATGGAGGTGGAGCCTGGCACTCAGCATCAGCAGCAGTCTTTAAGGGATCAGTCCCAAGAACACATGAACTTGTACGTGGCTGGGAGGAGGTGGCTGCGGACCATGTCGTCCTTAGTGACCCAGAGGACTCCGGACCGAATGCCTCAGCAAACCTACGCTGCATGGCCTCCCTGATCCTGCAAAGCCTGCGTAAGGATCCTCGTATTCGTGGTATCAAGGAGAAGGACCAATACTGGCTGGCAACCCTCCTTGATCCACGTTACAAGGGTAAGGTTGCGGACCTTATCTTGCCATCGCAGAGGGAGCAGAGGATGAAACATCTTCGGGAGGCCTTGCAGAAAGGTTTGTGCAACGCGTTCCTAGAGACTGGGAGGTTCCAACTCCTGTTTCTGGACAACGTGTTGCTGAGGCTTCGGTCAGTCAAAGAAGGTGCGGTTTAGAAGGTGGCCGTCTGACCGATGCGTTCAGACAATTTTTTGGTCCGCAGCCCCAAGGTATGATTGGTTCCAGCAACCATCGCCAGCGTCTGTTTTACATGGTGCAGGAATAGCTAGGGGCAAGATCAGACCTGGACACCTTTCCCATCGAAAATCCTCTGGGTTACTGGGTCTTGAGGATGGATCACTGGCCAGAGCTTGCACAGTATGCAATTGAGCTACTGGCCTGTCCTGCATCCAGCGTTCTTTCGGAACGCACATTCAGTGCTGCTGGAGACGTGGTAACCGATCATAGGGTGCGTCTGTCCACCGACTCGGTCGATCGACTGACCTTCATAAAAATGAATCAGTCTTGGATCACCACCAGCTACCAAGCACCTGATGCTGATGTAACCGAATATTTTTTTTTGAAATCTCAGATCCCTTCAAAGACTGCCTATGCTGATGCTGAGTGACTATCCCTGAGTAATTATCCTTTTCCTCCTCAATGATCACGCTGATAGCTTGTAAGAACATTTTTGGTTCTGGGCGCCACCACCAGTGCCCAAGGCACAATTTTTCAGCTCCTGTTTAACAGGGGCGTATAATTACAATTTTTTGATGCAATACTTTGCAGCAGGGCTCATTTCAGCATTCCAACTAGAGTATCTGTGAGGGGTTGCAGTGTTGTGGCACCCGCACCAGTGCCTAAGGCCCAATTATTCTGCCCCTGTTTAACAGGGGCGTGTATTTACAATTTTTGATGCAATACTTTGCAGCAGGGCTCGTTCCTGCGTTCCAACTAGAGTATCTGTGAGGGGTTGCAGTGTTGTGGCACCCGCACCAGTGCCTAAGGCCCAATTTTTCAGCCCTTGTTTAACAGGGGCGTGTAGATACAATTTTTGATGCAATACTTTGCAGCAGGGCTCGTTCCTGCGTTCCAACTAGAGTGTCTGTCAGGGGTTGCAGTGTTGTGGCACCAGCACCAGTGCCTAAGGCCTAATTTTTCAGCCCCTGTTCAACAGGGGCATGTAATTACAATTCTTGATTTAATATTTCACAGCAGGGCCCATTTCTGCAACCACCAAGAGCGAGTGAGGACTTACAGTGTTGTGGCACCAGCACCACCACCGCCAAAGGCCCAATTTTTCTGCCCTTGTTCAACAGGGGCATGTAATTACAATTCTTAAATCTAATATTTCACAGCAGGGCCCATTTCTGCACCTACCAAGAGCGAGTGAGGACTTACAGTGTTGTGGCACCAGCACCACCACCACCAAAGGCCCAATTTTTCTGCCCTTGTTCAACAGGGGCATGTAATTACAATTCTTAAATCTAATATTTCACAGCAGGGCCCATTTCTGCACCTACCAAGAGCGAGTGAGGACTTACAGTGTTGTGGCACCAGCACCACCACCACCAAAGGCCCAATTTTTCTGCCCTTGTTCAACAGGGGCATGTAATTACAATTCTTGATCTAATATTTCACAGCAGGGCCCTGTGAGGGCTTACATTGTTGTGGCCACAACAACACCTAAGGCCCAAATTTCTGCTGAGTATATAGGGCAGGCCCCTACTTTCAAATATCTAACTTACAAACGACTCCTACTTGCAAACAAAAGGAGACAACAGGAAGTGAGATGAAATCTACCCCTAGGAAGGGAAATTCTCTCCTGTAAGAGTTAATATGGGAAAAACATTTCTCCTTTCCACTGATGCTTTCCAATCCTTGTTCCACAAAAAAACCCAAATTTTCAAAAAACATTTGTCATTGGGACAAAAAGTGAGGTGAAATCTTCTGAAGAGGAGGAAAGACAGCAAAACAAATGTCACAGGGGTGATAACCCTTCCCTATGTTTTCCAAAAAGCTTAAAAAAGATTTTTTGGCTGGAGCTAAACACGTTAAAAATGTACCCGTTCAAAATTACAAACAGATTCTACTTAACAACAAACCTACAGTCCCTGTCTTGTTTGCACCGCCTGTATACTGCTGTTCAGAGTATATAGGGCCTGGTTGCCCCACACCTTTCCTTATTTTAATTTGGGTGCGGGGTTCCCCTTAATATCCATACAAGACCCAAATTGCCTGGTAATGGACTGGGGGGTACTCATGCCATTTGTCTCACTGATTTTCATCCATATTGCCAGGACCCGACATTACATTAAACCCGCAAGCAGTTTTAAATGAGATTTTTTCCTTTAAAAATGACATTTGGTGCAGGGACTGTTCTAAACACGGGAAACACGCGCCACTTTACAGGCATACTATAGACACCCCCCAGGTACGATATTTAAAGGAATATTTCACTTTTTTTTTCTTACTTTAAGCATCATTAAAATCACTGCTCCCGAAAAAACGTCCGTTTTAAAAGTTTTTTTGCATTGATACATGTCCCCTGGGGTAGGACCCAGGGTCCCCAAACCCTTTTTAGGACAATACCATGCAAATTAGCCTTTAAAATGAGCACTTTTGATTTAGAACGTTCGAATCCCATAGACGTCAATGGGGTTCTAACGTTCGTGCAAATTTTCGGTCCCTTCGCAGGTTCTGGTGCAAACCAACAATACAGACCTGATCACAGATGTGGAAATACGGGGCAATTTAGGTAAAAGCGATCACAGGTCAATTAGTTTCAGTATAAATCACACAAATAGGAAACATGAAGGGAACACAAAGACACTGAATTTCAAAAGAGCCAACTTCCCTAAACTACAAACCTTGCTAAAAGGCATAAATTGGGATAAAATATTAGGAACAAAGAATACAGAGAAGAGATGGGTTTGCTTTAAGAGCATATTAAATAAGGGCATTAGCCAATGTATCCCATTGGGTAATAAATTTAAAAGAGCGAACAAAAATCCTGGATGGCTTAACTCCAATGTAAAAATGCATATAAAAGCAAAGGAGAAGGCCTTCAAAAAATACAAGGTTGAGGGATCATCCTCAGCATTCAGACTTTATAAAGAATGCAATAAAAAATGTAAGGGTACAATTAAGACGGCTAAGATAGAACATGAAAGACACATAGCGGAGGAGAGCAAAAAAAATCCCAAGAAATTCTTTAAGTATGTAAACAGTAAAAAAGGGAGGACAGACTATATTGGCCCCATAAAGAATGAGGAAGGACATCTGGTTACAAAGGATGGGGAGATGGCAAAGGTATTGAATTTATTCTTCTCCTCAGTCTTCACGAGTGAATCGGGGGGCTTCAGTTACCAAAACTGCAGTGTTTATCCTCATGACACAACACAGGAAGCACCTCCATGGTTAACAGAGGATGGAATTAAAATTAGACTTGAGAAACTTAACATTAACCACTTGCCGACCGCCTAACGCAGATATACTGCGGCAGAGCGGCACGGGCAGGCAAAATCACGTACCCGTACGTGATCTGCCTCCCGCGGGCGGGGGGTCCGATCGGACCCCCCCCCGGTGCCATCGGCGGTCGGCATCTGACTGGGAGCGTCGGGAGGCGAGGGGGAGACCATCCGATCGTGGCCCCCCCCTCGCGATCGCTCCCAGCCAATGGAAATCCTCCTCTGCCTGTGTGTCGTTTCACACAGGCAGAGGATGTGATGTCATCTCTCCTCGGTCTGGCAGTTTCCGTTCCAGCGCCGAGGGGAGATGACATGTAAGTGCACACAACACTCACACACACAGTAGAACATGCCAGGCATACTTTACACCCCCGATCCCCCCCCGATCGCCCCCCGATCCCCCCCCAATCACCCCCCCCCCCCCTGTCACAAACTGACATTAGCAGTATTTTTTTTTTTTTTTTTTTCTGATTACTGCTGTGTCAGTTTGTGACAGTTAGTGTTAGGGCAGTGAGTATTACCCCCCTTTAGGTCTAGGATACCCCCCTAACCCCCCCTAATAAAGTTTTAACCCCTTGATCACCCCCCCTCACCAGTGTCGCTAAGCGATCATTTTTCTGATCGCTGTATTAGTGTCGCTGGTGACGCTAGTTAGGGACGTAAATATTTAGGTTCGCCGTCAGTGTTTTATAGCGACAGGGACCCCCATATACTATCTAATAAATGTTTTAACCCCTTGATTGCCCCCTAGTTAACCCTTTCACCGCTGATCACCGTATAACCGTTACGGGTGACGCTGGTTAGTTCGTTTATTTTTTATAGTGTCAGGGCACCCACCGTTTATTACCGAATAAAGGTTTAGCCCCCCGATCGCCCGGCGGTGATATGCGTCGCCCCAGGCAGCGTCAGATTAGCGCCAGTACCGCGAACACCCACGCACGCAGCATACACCTCCCTTAGTGGTATAGTATCTGATCGGATCAATATCTGATCCGATCAAATCTATACTAGCGTCCCCAGCAGTTTAGGGTTCCCGAAAACGCAGTGTTAGCGGGATCAGCCCAGATACCCGCTAGCACCTGCGTTTTGCCCCTCCGCCCAGCCCAGCCCAGCCCACCCAAGTGCAGTATCGATCGATCACTGTCACTTACAAAACACTAAACGCATAACTGCAGCGTTCGCAGAGTCAGGCCTGATCCCTGCGATCGCTAACAGTTTTTTTGGTAGCGTTTTGGTGAACTGGCAAGCACCAGCCCCAGGCAGCGTCAGGTTAGCGCCAGTACCGCTAACACCCACGCACGCACCGTACACCTCCCTTAGTGGTATAGTATCTGAACGCATCAATATCTGATCCGATCAGATCTATACTAGCGTCCGCAGCAGTTTAGGGTTCCCAAAAACGCAGTGTTAGCGGGATCAGCCCAGATACCTGCTAGCACCTGCGTTTTGCCCCTCCGCCCAGCCCAGCCCACCCAAGTGCAGTATCGATCGATCACTGTCACTTACAAAACACTAAACGCATAACTGCAGCGTTCGCAGAGTCAGGCCTGATCCCTGCGATCGCTAACAGTTTTTTTGGTAGCGTTTTGGTGAACTGGCAAGCACCAGCCCCAGGCAGCGTCAGATTAGCGCCAGTACCGCTAACACCCACGCACGCACCGTACACCTCCCTTAGTGGTATAGTATCTGATCGCATCAATATCTGATCCGATCAGATCTATACTAGCGTCACCAGCAGTTTAGGGTTCCCAAAAACGCAGTGTTAGCAGGATCAGCCCAGATACCTGCTAGCACCTGCGTTTTGCCCCTCCGCCCGGCCCAGCCCAGCCCACCCAAGTGCAGTATCGATCGATCACTGTCACTTACAAAACACTAAACGCATAACTGCAGCGTTCGCAGAGTCAGGCCTGATCCCTGCGATCGCTAACAGTTTTTTTTGTAGCGTTTTGGTGAACTGGCAAGCGCCAGTGGCCTAGTACACCCCGGACGTAGCCAAACCAGCACTGCAGTAACACTTGGTGACGTGGCGAGTCCCATAAGTGCAGTTCAAGCTGGTGAGGTGGCAAGCACAAGTAGTGTCCCGCTGCCACCAAAAAGACAAACACAGGCCCGTCGTGCCCATAATGCCCTTCCTGCTGCATTCGCCAATCCTAATTGGGAACCCACCGCTTCTGCAGCACCCGTACTTCCCCCATTCACATCCCCAACCAAATGCAGTCGGCTGCATGAGAGGCATTTTTATGTCCTCCCGAGTACCCCTACCCAACGAACCCCCCCAAAAAAGATGTCGTGTCTGCAGCTAGCGCGGATATAGGCGTGACACCCGCTATTATTGTCCCTCCCCTCCTGTCCTGATAATCCTGGTCTTTGCATTGGTGAATGTTTTGAACACTAGCATGCACTAGTTGAGTTTTAGCGTAGGGTACAGCATTGCACAGACTAGGCACACTTTCACAGGGTCTCCCGAGATGCCATCGCATTTTGAGAGACCCGAACCTGGAACCGGTTACAGTTATAAAAGTTAGTTACAAAAAAAAGTGTAAAAAAAAAAAAAAAACACAAACAAAAATATAAAATAAAAATAGTTGTCGTTTTATTGTTCTCTCTCTCTCTATTCTCTCTCTATTGTTCTGCTCTTTTTTACTGTATTCTATTCTGCAATGTTTTATTGTTGTTATGTTTTATCACGTTTGCTTTTCAGGTATGTAATTATTTATACTTTACCGTTTACTGTGCTTTATTGTTAACCATTTTTTTGTCTTCAGGTATGCCATTCACGACTTTGAGTGGTTATACCAGAATGATGCCTGCAGGTTTAGGTATCATCTTGGTATCATTCTTTTCAGCCAGCGGTCGGCTTTCATGTAAAAGCAATCCTAGTGGCTAATTAGCCTCTAGACTGCTTTTACAAGCAGTGGGAGGGAATGCCCCCCCCCCCCAACATCTTCCGTGTTTTTCTCTGGCTCTCCTGTCTCAACAGGGAACCTGAAAATGCAGCCGGTGATTCAGCCAGCTGACCATAGAGCTGATCAGAGACCAGAGTGGCTCCAAACATCTCTATGACCTAAGAAACCGGAAGCTACGAGCATTTTATGACGTAGATTTCGCCGGATGTAAACAGCGCCATTGGGAAATTGGGAAAGCATTTTATCACACCGATCTTGGTGTGATCAGATGCTTTGAGGGCAGAGGAGAAATCTAGGGTCTAATAGACCCCAATTTTTGCAAAAAAGAGTACCTGTCACTACCTATTGCTATCATAGGGGATATTTACATTCCCTGAGATAACAATAAAAATGATTTAAAAAAAAAAAAAATGAAAGGAACAGTTTAAAAATAAGATAAAAAAACAATAATAATAAAGAGAAAAAAAAAAAAAAAAAAAAAAAAGCACCCCTGTCCCCCCTGCTCTCGCGCTAAGGTGAACGCAAGCGTTGGTCTGGCGTCAAATGTAAACAGCAATTGCACCATGCATGTGAGGTATCGCCGCGAAGGTCAGATCGAGGGCAGTAAGTTTAGCAGTAGACCTCCTCTGTAAATCTAAAGTGGTAACCTGTAAAGGCTTTTAAAGGCTTTTAAAAATGTATTTAGTTTGTCGCCACTGCACGTTTGTGCGCAATTTTAAAGCATGTCATGTTTGGTATCCATGTACTCGGCCTAAGATCATCTTTTTTATTTCATCAAACATTTGGGCAATATAGTGTGTTTTAGTGCATTAAAATGTAAAAAAGTGTGTTTTTTCCCCAAAAAATGCGTTTGAAAAATCGCTGCGCAAATACTGTGTGAAAAAAAAAAATGAAACACCCACCATTTTAATCTGTAGGGCATTTGCTTTAAAAAAAATATATAATGTTTGGGGGTTCAAAGTAATTTTCTTGCAAAAAAAAATTATTTTTTTATGTAAACAATAAGTGTCAGAAAGGGCTATGTCTTCAAGTGCTTAGAAGAGTGGGTGATGTGTGACATAAGCTTCTAGATGTTGTGCATAAAATGCCAGGACAGTTCAAAACCCCCCCAAATGACCCCATTTTGGAAAGTAGACACCCCAAGCTATTTGCTGAGAGGCATGTCGAGTCCATGGAATAATTTATATTGTGACACAAGTTGCGGGAAAGAGACAATTTTTTATTTTTTTTATTTTTTTTTGCGCAAAGTTGTCACTAAATGATATATTGCTCAAACATGCCATGGGAATATGTGAAATTACACCCCAAAATACATTCTGTTGCTTCTCCTGAGTACGGGGATACCACATGTGTGGGACTTTTTGGGAGCCTAGCCGCGTACGGGACCCCGAAAACCAAGCACCGCCTTCAGGCTTTCTAAGGCCGTAAATTTTTGATTTCACTCTTCACTGCCTATCACAGTTTCGGAGGCCATGGAATGCCCAGGTGGCACAAAACCCCCCCAAATGACCCCATTTTGGAAAGTAGACACCCCAAGCTATTTGATGAGAGGTATAGTGAGTATTTTGCAGACCTCACTTTTTGTCACAAAGTTTTGAAAATTGAAAAAAGAAAAAAAAAAATTTTTTTTCTCGTCTTTCTTTATTTTCAAAAACAAATGAGAGCTGCAAAATACTCACCATGCCTCTCAGCAAATAGCTTGGGGTGTCTACTTTCCAAAATGGGGTCATTTGGGGGGGGTTTGTGCCACCTGGGCATTCCATGGCCTCCGAAACTGTGATAGGCAGTGAGGAGTAAAATCAAAAATGTACGCCCTTAGAAATCCTGAAGGCGGTGCTTGGTTTTCGGGGTCCCGTACGCGGATAGGCTCCCAAAAAGTCCCACACATGTGGTATCCCCGTACTCAGGAGAAGCAGCTAAATGTATTTTGGGGTGCAATTCCACATATGCCCATGGCCTGTGTGAGCAATATATCATTTAGTGTCAACTTTGTGCAAAAAAAAAAAAAAAAAAAAAAATTTGTCACTTTCCCGCAACTTGTGTCAAAATATAAAACATTCCATGGACTCAACATGCCTCAAAGCAAATAGCTTGGGGTGTCTACTTTCCAAAATGGGGTCATTTGGGGGGGTTTTATGTCATCTGGGCATTTTATGGCCTTCAAAACTGTGATAGGTAGTGAGGAGTAAAATCAAAAATGTACGCCCTTAGAAATCCTGAAGGCAGTGATTGGTTTTCGGGGCCCCGTACGCGGCTAGGCTCCCAAAAAGTCCCACACATGTGGTATCCCCGTACTCAGGAGAAGCAGCTAAATGTATTTTGGGGTGCAATTCCACATATGCCCATGGCCTGTGTGAGCAATATATCATTTAGTGACAACTTTTTGTAATTTTTTTTTTTTTTTTTTTTTTTTGTCATTATTCAATCACTTGGGACAAAAAAAATAAATATTCAATGGGCTCAACATGCCTCTCAGCAAATTCCTTGGGGTGTCTACTTTCCAAAATGGGGTCATTTGTGGGGGTTTTGTACTGCCCTGCCATTTTAGCACCTCAAGAAACGACATAGGCAGTCATAAATTAAAGGCTGTGTAAATTCCAGAAAATGTACCCTAGTTTGTAGACGCTATAACTTTTGCGCAAACCAATAAATATACACTTATTGACATTTTTTTTACCAAAGACATGTGGCCGAATACATTTTGGCCTAAATGTATGACTAAAATTGAGTTTATTGGATTTTTTTTAGAACAAAAAGTAGAAAATATCATTTTTTTTCAAAATTTTCGGTCTTTTTCCGTGTATAGCGCAAAAAATAAAAATGGCAGAGGTGATCAAATACCATCAAAAGAAAGCTCTATTTGTGGGAAGAAAAGGACGCAAATTTCGTTTGGGTACAGCATTGCATGACCGCGCAATTAGCAGTTAAAGCGACGCAGTGCCGAATTGTAAAAAGTGCTCTGGTCAGGAAGGGGGTAAAACCTTCCGGGGCTGAAGTGGTTAATAAATCACCGGGACCAGATGGCTTGCATCCGAGGGTACTTAGGGAACTCAGTCAGGTGATTGCCAGACCGTTGTTCCTAATTTTTACAGACAGTCTATTGACTGGAATGGTACCAGCTGATTGGAGAAAAGCCAATGTAGCACCAATATTTAAAAAGGGCCCAAAAAACATCCCTGGGAATTACAGACCAGTTAGCCTAACATCAATAGTATGTAAACTCTTGGAGGGGATGATAAGGGACTATATACAAGATTTTAGTAATAAGAACGATATCATTAGCAGTAATCAGTATGGATTCATGAAGAATCATTCTTGCCAAACCAATCTATTAACCTTCTATGAGGAGGTGAGTTGCCATCTAGATAAAGGAAGGCCCGTAGACGTGGTGTATTTGGATTTTGCAAAACCATTTGACACAGTTCCCCATAAACGTTTACTGTACAAAATAAGGTCTGTTGGCATGGACCATAGGGTGAGTACATGGATTGAAAACTGGCTACAAGGGCGTGTTCAGAGGGTGGTGATAAATGGGGAGTACTCAGAATGGTCAGGGGTGGGTAGTGGGGTACCCCAGGGTTCTGTGCTGGGACCAATCCTATTTAATTTGTTTATAAACGACCTGAAGGATGGGATAAACAGTTCAATCTCTGTATTTGCAGACAATACTAAGCTAAGCAGGGCAATAACTTATCCGCAGGATGTGGAAACCTTGCAAAAAGACCTGGACAAATTAATGGGGTGTGCGACTACATGTCAAATGAGGTTCAATGTAGAAAAATGTATAATAATGCATTTGGGTGGCAAAAATATGAATGCAATCTATACACTGGGGGAGAACCTCTGGGGGAATCTAGGATGGAAAAGGACCTGGGGGTCCTAGTAGATGATAGGCTCAGCAATGGCATGCAATGCCAAGCTGCTGCTAATAAAGCAAACAGAATATTGGCATGCATTAAAAGGGGGATCAACTCGAGATAAAACGATAATTCTCCCGCTCTACAAGACTCTGGTCCGGCCGCACCTGGAGTATGCTGTCCAGTTCTGGGCACCAGTCCTCAGGAGGGATGTACTGGAAATGGAGCGAGTACAAAGAAGGGCAACAAAGCTAATAAAGGGTCTGGAGGATCTTAGTTATGAGGAAAGGTTGCGAGCACTGAACTTATTCTCTCTGGAGAAGAGACGCTTGAGAGGGGATATGATTTCAATTTACAAATACTGTACTGGTGACCCCACAATAGGGATAAGACTTTTTTGCAGAAGAGAGTTTAATAAGACTCGTGGCCACTCATTACAATTAGAAGAAAAGAGGTTTAACCTTAAACTACGTAGAGGGTTCTTTACTGTAAGAGCAGCAAGGATGTGGAATTCCCTTCCACAGGAGGTGGTCTCAGCGGGGAGCATTGATAGCTTCAAGAAACTATTAGATAATCACCTGAATGACCGCAACATACAGGGAGATGTAATGTAATACTGACACATAATCACACACATAGGTTAGACTTGATGGACTTGTGTCTTTTTTCAACCTCACCTACTATGTAACTATATGTAACTATGTCTGCGTAATATGATCTGAAGATCTCCAGGATCCCTGATCTGGACTTCACCAGGAAACCCGTACTATCCCTCAGGCCTATGACCATTTTAACTATTCCCTGCTTACAGTTCTGGTAAGGATCAGATGAGTGATATTTTTCATAATCCCTCTCCAGAACCAAGGAGGAATGCTGGTCATATTGACACTTCCTAAGAAGAAACTTTACCTCGGGATCTCCCCTGGATCTCTTCTAAACGAGACAAGATGATCAAGCTTCCTCCGCAAATGCTGGTAGGCAATGTACATAGCAAGCTCCTTCTTCTTACTTATGGCCTTGAAAAGTCCAATTGCCCTTTGTTTCACAACCTCCCACCACTCTGACGTACTGCTGCAAAAGTCCAGAATAGAAACCTGTGCCTGAAAAAAATCCTCAAAGGATTGTCTTACCTCTACATCTTCCAGGAGAGCCGAATTTAGTTTCCAGGTACCCCTTCCCCTGGGTGGAGTGTTCGAGGCATTCAGAGTCACAGACAGCATACAGTGGTCAGAGAACTCCACCGCCCTCAACTCAGGAGCCGAGAAAGCAGAGTTCTCCTTTAAAAAAAAAAAACATTCTATCCTACTCTGACTATTCCCTCTCTGAAAAGTGAATCCCGTGCTGCCAGGGCAGTGCTTAATATGCACATCTACCAGGCCTGCTTGTCTTACCATATCTCTAAGAAAAACGCTATCGTAACCCAGCCTGTCTATGGAGCCTCTCCGGTCTTAAGGCCTAATTATGATGTTAAAATTACCTCCAAAGACAACCTGGTGGGACGTAAAAAGGAAGGGCTTGATCTCTGTGAGGAGGCATTTCCTGCCCCATTTTGACTGTGGTCCATAGATATTGATCATACGCAGGTCCTGCCCTCTAACAGAGACGTCTAAGACCATGCATCTCCCCATTTCTACCTCAATTACCCGCCGGCATGTTACCATATCGGTTTTTAAAAGGACCAAAAGGAGGGACCGTATCTCCACTCCCTTTTTGCTAGATGGACATCGGCCAAAGTATTGAGCCAGGTCTCTTGCAAAAATAAAATCTCAGCATCAAACTCGCTGAGCAAAAATAAGGCACTATCACGAGCTCTTGCAGATTTAATGCTGGCAACATTAATGGTAGCCACCTTTATCGGAGTGGAAAATGCCATCAGGATGATTGGGGTAGTCGTTTCTTAACCTTTGCCACACTCTCATCACCCGAAACAGCTCTCTTAAGACTACGTGACTTCCCCTCATCCATGGATCTCATCACCTGACAAAACTGAAAAAGTATTACCAAGAGGAACCCCTCCTGGGTCCGACTCTGAGGAAGAAAAGACCACTTTACTTGTCTTCCTCTTCTTCTTTTTCTTCCTCCTAAACTTCTCCCACCACTCATCATCTGAATCCCCCTCAACAGAGGATGAGACATGGGATATGGACACCCTTCCATCAGCCCCACCCCAATCCAGCACCCCCTCACTACCCTGACCACGTTTGTACTGCTGAGGGACAGGGACTGGAGGATGAGGGGGAAGATCCGCTAAACCAGCCCCCCCAGCAGCTTCTGCCAGTCTGGAGGATCTGCGTTCAGTAGGTTTAGGGACCACCACATGGGGGACAGACTCAGGAACCACATTACTAGGGGAAACAGAATCCGAAACAACACATGTAACATACACAGGAGGGACAGACTGAGGGACCACATCACTAGGGGAAACAATATCTGGAACAGATGTAACAGACACAGGAGGGATGACAACAGTTTCAGCAGCCTCATCCTCCTTATCAAGCCTCTGCTACTCAGCCTCCAATCATGGCAAGTTATGTAATGCCTCTGGGCATTGACTATAAGGATGACCAAGCTTTTGGCCCAAATTGCACCTAATTTCAGTACAATCCTTAGCCAAATGGTCTAGATCCTGGCATAGTGAGCATTTCTTACAGGTGCAAGTAGATGCAAAATGGCCTTTTTCCCCACATTCATTACAGACTTTGGGCTTACCCTGGTAAAAAATAGTCAGCCTATCCCTCCCCAGAAAGGCTGAACAGGGAAGGTGTTGAACTACAATGCCCAGGACCCCCAGTTTTAGTGACACTGTCCAGGCCCCTGTCCATATTCCATGCTCATCAAGGACCTTCCGCGGTAGAGCGAGGACCTCACCATATCGACGTAGCCATACTATTAAATCAGCCTCTGGTATGGATTTGTTGTGCACCAGGATCGTCACGGATTTGATCAGAGGCTGCCTGAAAATCACCTTTGGCACCAAACCACTCCACTGCGGAAGGCCCTTACACCTACTATACCTCTCCCAAAATAAATCCAAACCCTCAGGCTTTACAAAGAATAAATAAAATTCATAACTCCCCATTGGGCAAATCAAAGCAAATATATCCAAGGCTTTAAACCCCATTTCTAAAACCAACTCAGCCACCCTCCCCCTTACTGGTGGGGTCCCCTACCCCTCCCACTTCAACTGAACCACATTCCTCCTCCGGTACCCACCAATCATCCCGCCACCAAACCTCCCCAAATTGTGACCACTAGTATTTTTAAAAAATTCCCTCCACCCTCCTTGGTGTGACTTCCCAAAACTGATGCATAGCTGCCCACATTCCTCCCAGCAGAAGAAACATTTGCGTGTTTTGAACCATCTGACACATTTCTAGCAGATATTGATTGTACAGATTTAGTCTGCACAATCGATGAGTCTTTCCTCTGCTGAGCAGGGAGAGCAATGTCATTTTTATTTTTCCCAGCAGTATTAACCCCTTCACCACCACCCACCATATTCATTGTTTTATCATTACTGTCATTCTTAATACTTGCTGGTATATTCACAGTTCCTGCAGTCTTCCCAACATTGTCAGTTCCCACTGCTGTGCTAGTGGAATCTTCAGCTGGCCTGTTCTCTTCCATCAGGACAGGACTTTCAGCAGGCTGGTCTGGCACATCCATGGCTTCCACTGCACATGGTGCAATGTGCTGATCCCCTCCCCCATCAGCATCAATCAGCTCTGCTGGAACACAGGGAGGCTCAGGTGAGGCAATCTCTTTGCAGGTGTCAGCCATACTGTGTGAAACACATGCAGCAAACTTGGTAGAGGAACTACTGGTCTCAGCAAATGCAGGAGTAGAAACATCCATGTTCAGGGTGTTTGGATCATCAGAAATTGCAACCTTGTCTGCTCTCAGGGGTGACTCCATTTGCTGGATGAAGGTCAGGGTGCCATGCTCACTCTCAACCCCCTGGCTGGTTGCCGCTGGTGATTCCAAGGCCTGACATGGGGGTAGAGGTGCAGAGGCAGATGGACCCAGGTCATCGATTACCTGAGGCTTCTGATCCATGCAACTTGCTGATGACTGGCTGATAAATCTCCTCTCATTGTCAATTTTTTTTAAAAACTCCACTTCTGGCTTTTAACTTCTCCAACAATAAAGTTTGCTGCTTTACTTTTTCCTCTAATTCCTGTAACTCATGCTTCATGGCTGTGCGATTTTTACTCCATGCCTGGAAGTATTTGGCTCTGAAGTTTTTATGCTCAGCTTTCAAAACTTTAAGTTTCTCTTCAGCACTTCCAATCGCCCTAAAGCGATTGATAATCTTCTGACTGAAGACACTTGCATCCACACCAGGGCCTGGACCCACAGTCAGATCCTCCACCTCCTCCTCACTAGGCCCCGTGTCATCAGTGGGATACCTCCCTGGGCCTCCCCCAGGATCAGGCATTATTCCTGGGCCAAGCTAGCAGGCAAGGCCCAGGCTTGAAAAAAGGCTGGTTCTCACAGAGAGCTCCTTGGGTGTGTCCTCCTCCTTCTTCCCACTGACCACCAATGTAAGGGACATTCTTCTCACTGACCACCAATGTAAGGGACATTCTTCCCACTGACCACTAGGGATGAGCTTCGAGTTTGAGTTGAACTCATGTTCGACTCGAACATTGGCTGTTCGCCAGTTCGCCAAACAATTTGAGATGTTTGCGGCAAATTCGAAAGCCGCAGGAAACCTTTTAAAAGTCTATGGGAGAAATCAAAAGTGCTAATTTAAAAGGCTTATATGCATGGTATTGTCATAAAAAGTGTTTGGGGGCCTGGGTCCTGCCCCAGAGGACATGGATCAATGCAAAAAAAAGTTTTAAAAACGGCCGTTTTTTCGGGAGCAGTGATTTTAATAATGCTTAAAGTGAAACAATAAAAGTGTAATATTCCTTAAAATTTCGAAACCTGGGGGGTGTCTATAGTATGCCTGTAAAGGGTCACGTTTCCCGTGTTTAGAACAGTCTGACAGTAAAAGGACATTTCAAAGGAAAAAAAGTCAATTAAAACTACTCGCGGCTATTAATGAATTGCCGGTCCGACAATACACCTAAAAGTTCATTGATAAAAACGGCATGGGAAAAAAATGATGTGGGGGGGTCCCCTAAATTCCATACCAGGCCCTTCAGGTCTGGTATGGATATTAAGGGGAACCCCGGCCAAAATAAGAAAAAAATGGCGTGGGGTCCCCCCAGAAATCCATACCAGACCCTTATCCGAGCACGCAACCTGGCAGGCCACAGGAAAAGGGGGGCGAGAGAGTGCCCCCCCTACACTGTACCAGGCCAGGTGCCCTCAACATTGGGAGGGTGCTTTGGGGTAGCCCCCCAAAACACCTTGTCCCCATGTTGATGGGACAAGGGCCTCATCCCCACAACCCTTGCCCGGTGGTTGTGGGGGTCTGCGATTGGGGGGCTTATCGGAATCTGGAAGCCCGCTTTAACAAGGGGACTCCCAGATCTCAGCCCTCCCCCCTGTGTGAAATGGTAAGGGCCTACCATTTCACAAAAAAAGTGTCAAAAATGTTAAAAATGACAAGAGACAGTTTTTGACAATTCCTTTATTTAAATGCTTCTTCTTTCTTCTATCTTCTATCTTCTTTCTTCCTTCGGTTTCTTCCTCCATCTTCTTCTTCTGGTTCTACTGGTTCTTCCTCCGGTGTTCTTGTCCGGCATCTTCCTCCGCGGCGTCTTCTTCCCTTCTTCTCCTCGGGCCGCTCCGCATTCATGATGGCATGGAGGGAGGCTCCCGCTGTGTGACGCTTCTCCTCTTCTGACAGTTCTTAAATAATGGGGGCGGGGCCACCCAGTGACCCCGCCCCCTCTGACGCACGGGGACTTGACGGGGACTTCCCTGTGGCATTCTCTGTGCGTCAGAGGGGGGCAGGGTCACCGGGTGGACCCCCCACGTCATTTTTTTTTTACATTTTGGTTCGGGGTTCCTCTGTGGAGAATTCCCATGCCGTTTTTATCAATTAACTTTTATGTATATTGTCGGACCGGCAATTCATTAATAGCCGCGAGTAGTTTTAAATGAATTTTTTCCTTTGAAATGTCATTTTGCTGTCAGACTGTTCTAAACAGGGGAAACATGCGCCCCTTTACAGGCATACTATAGACACCCCCAGGTACGAAATTTAAAGGAATATTACACTTTTATTGTTTCACTTTAAGCATTATTAAAATCACTGCTCCCGAAAAAACGTCCGTTTTTAAAACTTTTTTTTGCATTGATCCATGTCCCCTGGGGCAGGACCCAGGTCCCCAAACACTTTTTATGACAATACCATGCATATAAGCCTTTAAAATTAGCACTTTTGATTTCTCCCATAGACTTTTAAAGGGTTTCCTGCGGCTTTTGAATTTGCCGAAAACACCCCAAATTGTTTGGTGAACTGGCGAACAGCCGATGTTCGAGTCGAACATGAGTTCGACTCAAACTTGAAGCTCATCCCTAGTGATCAGTGGGAAGAACGTCCCTTACATTGGTGGTCAGTGGGAAGAAGGAGGAGGACACACCCAAGGAGCTCTCTGTGAGAACCAGCCTTTTTTCAAGCCTGGGCCTTGCCTGCTAGCTTGGCCCAGGAATAATGCCTGATCCTGGGGGAGGCCCAGGGAGGGATCCCCCTGATGACACGGGGCCTAGTGAGGAGGAGGTGGAGGATCTGACTGTTTCGAATTTGCCGCGAACCGCATTCTTCCCACTGACCACCAATGTAAGGAACATTCTTCCCACTGACTACCAATGTAAGGGACATTCTTCCCACTGACCACCAATGTAAGGGACATTCTTCCCACTGACCACCAATGTAAGGGACATTCTTCCCACTGACCACCAATGTAAGGAACATTTTTCCCTCTGACCACCAATGTAAGAAACATTCTTCCCAGTGACCACCAATGTAAGGGACATTCTTTACACTGACCACCAATGTAAGGGACATTCTTCCCACTAACTACCAATGTAAGGGACATTCTTCCAAATTTTTCTTTATTAAAAGTCTTGCAATCAACAAGCATAAAATCACTATATATAATATACATAAATATATACATATTTACATAAATTAAAATAAATATAGCAAATCTGCTCTCAAACAAAAAATGACTTTAAAGCAAAAACAAAACTCATCATGAACATGTCATTATTGGGGATAATCTCACTACGACTCATACCACTACACCAGACATCAAAACTGTAAGGTCAAGAAACAAACCTGCACCCATTATGCATGCAGCCCTTCTTCAAAAAGCAGATACTAACCAACAAAAGCTAAGGGAGTGAAAGAAACAGAAAAAGAAAAGAGCTCCTCACCCAGAGATGGGCAGTTCACCAAAGGCAGGTCTGATATTCCTCCACGCCCTTTTCCAGATTGCACGAGGCTCCCTGCCCTTCTCAAGACCCCAAATTTTCCAAACCTCACCCAGAATATCGTGCACCACTACCTCAACAGAGAGGACTTTCTTCCGCAGGGTAATCTGGCACCGTGCATTCTATGTGAAGTAACGGACAACTATACTAACTAAAAGTGTATCCAAATCAAAATCTCAGCGAGTCGGGAATGCCCCATACACCCACTCCGCATAACTCATGCAATAGAAAAAGGGGATGCATAGAGCCCTCCCCACCCTTTTATACACCTCTATGTGTGTGTGGGACACTGCAGCAAAAAGTGACCCATAGACTCCACTTTACCAACACATTCCTCTCTAGGACAATCCTGATCTTCCACAGGGTGATGCTTCAAGTTCCCTCTCACATAGAGCCTTCCATGGAAAGAGATCAAGGCTTGATCCCCCAAACTTCAAGGGGATTCTTTCTAATTTGATTAAATGCAACCCCTCCCTCATTACAGAGCCTGGGCAATCCCTTAAGGCCAGTGACACACTGAAAGCAGAGCTCAAAATCCTCTTCTCCAGAAGCTTCCTGGGGAGGGACTTGATATCCTCCACTGTCACCTGCCACTGCCAAAGTATTTTCACACATGGCAACATAAGCTGGGAGCTTGCCATGTCGGACCCTCAGACTTTTCACTGGCCCGCTATCTTCCCAGTATCACAGAAAAGGCCTAAAACAAGATTGAAAAATGCCCACTCATCTCGGCAGGTTCTCTGCTAGCATGTTACCAAGATTGTACTTTAAAAAGAGCAGAGAAAAGAAAACTATTGGGTTGACCATTCCTAGACCACCCTCCCACCTAGACAGGTAAGTTACATTGTGTTTGACCAGGTTCAGCCTATTTCCCCATAACAGTTGGAAAAAACAGCTGTACACCCTTGCATAGAGAGATGCTGGCAAGATACAGACGAAGCTGACATATAAAAAGATTGGGGCCAGGTACGTTTTGATCAAGTCAACCCTCTCTCTCAAGGAAAGCTTCCATTTCTTCCAGCTTGCTACTTTGGCATTGGCACACACCAACCTGCTTTCCCAATTTTGATGACCATAGTCACCAGGACCAAATTTGATGCCCAACACTTTAATTTCCTGCTGGGGCTCTGGGAAGGCATCCAGAAGTTTGAAGCTTTCACCCTCCTCACCCATCCAGAAAACTTCACTCTTTTCATGGTTGACTTTAGAACCAGAGGCCTCTGTGTACGGCTCTATCATAGAGACCACCTCCTGTGCCTCTTCCATCCCAGAGACAATAACAGACACATCATCGGCATAGGCCACGACCTTCAAAGGTGGCACACCAGCAATGCCCAAAGGCCCCCCCACACAAAGATCCACTCTCTAGCCTTCTTATGAAGGGGGTCGATTGCGAATACATATAACAGGGGGCTCAGAGGACATCCCTGGCGCATGCCAGAGCCAACCTCAAAAGGCCGTCCAACCCTACCATTAACCAGTGGGAAGCTCTCAGACAATCTATAAACTTCCCCTGTAGGCCGTATCTACCAAGTAGCAAATACAGGTACTCATGATTGAAAAGCCTTCGCCTGATCCAATGCCAGCAAGTACTTTCTCCATCCAGCAGCCCTGCATCGTTCCAAAGCCTCCCGGACAGCTCAAACCGCTGAAAAGGTACTTCTACCTTGGACCGAGCAGTGCTGATGACTGGACAACAAATCGCCTCCCACTGACGACAAGCACCAAAAAAGAATCTTCGCCAGGATCTTTCTATCAACATTGAGAAGACTGATGGGGCGCCAGTTCTCAATCATTGAGGGGTCTTTAGCTTTTGACAGAAGAATCACAGCGGATTGCCTCATGGAGGGAGGGAGCGAACCCTCTTCTAGACAGCTGTTATAAACCTCTGCTAAAAAGGGAGCCAGAATGGACTTAAAACACTTGTAGAATTCAGCTGTCAACCCATCTGGCCCAGGCGATTTTTTCGTAGCCAGCTTCTCTATAGCATGAACTACCTCATCCACTGAAATTGGTTCTGTCAAATCCATCAAAGGCAACGTACCATTTCCCAATCCTGGAGTAGAATCCAGAAAGCTTTCCATCCTGTCCCGACAAAGGTCCTTTCTTCCCAGAAGGTCTGCGGAATATGATCTGAAGATCTCCAGGATCCCTGATCTGAACTTCACCAGGGAACCCGTACTATCCCGCAGGCCTATGACCGTCTTAGCTGCTATGGCCTGCTTACAGTTCTGGTAAGGATCAGGTGAGTGATATTTTCCATAATCCCTCTCCAGAACCAAGGAGGCATGCCGGTTATATTGACACTTCCTAAGAAGAAACTTCACCTCAGAGATCTCCCCTGGATCTCTTCTATACGAGACAAGACAATCAAGCTTCCTCCGCAAATGCTGGTAGGCAATGTACATACCAAGCTGCTTCTTCTTACTTATGGCCTTGAAATGTCCAATTGTCCTTTGTTTCACAAGCTCCCACCACTCTGACTTACTGCTGCAAAAGTCCAGAATAGAAACCTGTGCCTGAAAAAAATCCTAAAAGGATTGTCTTACCTCTACATCTTCCAGGAGAGCCGAATTCAGTTTCCAGGTACCCCTTCCCCTGGCTGAGTGTCCGAGGCATTTACAGTCACAGACAGCATACAGTAGTCAGAGAACTCAACCGCCCTCAACTCAGGAGTCGAGAAAGCAGAGTTCTCCTTTAAAAAAAAAACAACTATCTATCCTACTCTGACTATTCTCTCTCTGAAATGTGAATCCCATTATGCCAGGGCAGTGCTTAATATGCACATCTACCAGGCCTGCTTGTCTCACCATATCTCTAAGAAAAACGCTATTGTAACCCAGCCTGTCTATGGAGCCTCTCCTGTCTTAAGGCCTAATTATGGTGTTATGCGTTCCATAAATATTGATCAAGTGCAGATCCTGCCCCCTAACAGAGACGTCTAAGACCATGCATCTCCCCATTTCTACCTCAATTACCCGCCGGCATGTTACCATATCGGTTTTAAAAAGGACCGCAACTCTGCTGCAGGGCTCAGCCGCAAGAGACCAAAAGGAGAGACCGCATCTCCACTCCCATTTTGCTAGATGGACATCAGCCAAAGTATTGAGCCAGGTCTCTTGCAAAAATAATTAATGGTCACCACCTTTATCAGAGTGGGAACTGCCATCAGGATGATTTGGGTAGTCGTTTCTTAATCTTTGCCACACTCTCATTACCCAAAACAGCTCTCTTCAGACTACATGACTCCCCCTCATCCATGTATGATAAAGAGAAAGATAGATCAGACATCTCATCACCCGACAAAACTGAAAAAGTATTACCAAGAGGAACCCCTCCTGGGTCCGACTCTGAGGGAGAAATGACCACTTTACTTGTCTTCCTCTTCTTCTTTTTCTTCCACCTAAACTTCTCCCACCCCTCATCATCCGAATCCCCCTCGAGGGTGAGACATGGGATATGGCCCCCTTCCCATCAACCCCTCTCCCATCCAACACCCCCACACTCCCCTGACCACGTTTGCGCTGTTGAGGGACAGGGACTGGAGGCCGAGAGGGAAGATCCGCTAAACCTGCCCCCCCAGCAGCTTCTGCTAGTCTGGAGGATCTACGTACAGTAGGATTAGGGACCACCACATGGGGGACAAACTCAGGGACCACATTACTAGGGGAAACAGAATCCGAAACAACAGATGTAACAGACACAAGAGGGACAGACTCAGGGACCACATTACTAGGGGAAACAGAATCTGGAACAGATGTAACAGACACAGGAGGGACAATAACAGTTTCCTCCCTAACTTTAGCAGCCTCATCCTCTTTATCGAGCCTCTGTAGCTCAGCCGCCAATCCTGGCAAGTTATGTAATGCCTCCAGGCACTGACTATAAGCATGACCGAGCTTCTGGCACAAATTGCATCGAATCTCGGTACAATCTTTGGCCAAATGGCCCAAATCCTGGCATAGTGAGCATTTCTTGCGAGTACAGGTTGATGCAAAATGGCCTTCGACTCCACATTTATTACAGACCTTAGGCTGACCCTGGTAGAAAATGGTCAACCTATCCCTCCCCAGAAAAGCTGAACAGGGCAGGTGTTGAACTACATTGCCCAGCATCCTCAATTTTAGTGACACTGTCCAGGCCCCTATCCATATCCCATGCTGATCAAGGACCTTCCGCAGTGGAGCGAGGACCTCACCATATCGGCATAGCCATACTATCAAATCAGCTTCTGGTATGGATTCATTATGCACTAGGATCGTCACTGATTTTATCAGAGGCTACCTTGAAATCACCTTTGGCACCAAACCACTGCGGAAGGCCTTTGCACCTACTATACCTCTCTCAAAATAAATCCAAACCCTCAGGCTTTACAAAAGGACAAATCATACTCATAACTCCTGACTGGGCAAATCAAAGCAAATATATCCAAAGCTTTAAACTCCATTTCCAGAACCAGCTCAGCCACCCTCCCCCTTACTGGTCCCCTCACTCTCCCACTTCAACTGAACCAACTTCCTCCTCCTGTACCCACTAACCATCCCACCACCATCCTCCCCAAATTGTGGCTAACATTTAAAAAATTCCTTCCACCCTCCTTGGTTCAACTCCCCAGAACAGACACATAACTCCCCATATTCCTCCTTGCAGAGGATCCATCTGTGCGATTAGAAACATCAAAAACAACTTTGGAAGATAACGATTGCACAGATTCGAGATTGGATTGCACACCTGATGAATCTTTCCTCTGCTGAGCAGGAGAAATGTCATTTTTACCTATAGCAGCCACATTAACCCCTTCACCACCACCCACCACCAACACATCCTTTGCTTTATCATTATTATTGCTGTCATTATTTTCTGGTACATTCATAGTTCCTGCTGTATCCTCACTTATTGCTGTCCCCATACACACATCACCTCCAGGCAGACTCTTCTCCTCCATCAGGACAGGACTTTCAGCTGAGCAGAGTGAAGGTTGTTCTAATACAGCAACAGGTGAATCATTGCAGGAGACTTCCATGGCTGTCTCCACTTCACATGCTGCACTGTGCTGATCCCCTCCCCCATCTGCATCAATGAGCCCAGGTGCAGGTGACACAGGGTCTTTGGAGCTGGCAGCCATCTTGCTTGTAGAACTACAGGTCTCAGCAGTAGCAGCAAAATCCATGTCTGGGGTGTATGATGCAGATCCATCCATATTGCTCTGGTGGTCTGATGACACCTCTGCCAGGGGTTTTCCCTCCATGTCTGCAGAGGGGTTCTCCACAGAAGAGACTCCAACAGGCATCTGTTTGCAGAGCTCCTTCCCTTTCTGTTCCTCAGCCGGGACACCATTCACTACAGCCGGGACACCATCCACCACAGCCGGGACACCATTCACCACAGCCGGGACACCATTCACCACAGCCGGGACACCATCCACCACATCCAGGACACCATCCACCACAGCCAGTGGGGCAGACATGTTGGAAGGAGGCAGCGCAGTGCACTGGGATTTTTCCACCAGTACTGGCTCTGCCGGTCTGTAACCCCTCTGCTCATCCTCTGGACTTCTGATAGTGCACCAACAGCCCTGTCTGCCCTTAGGGGTGACTCCATCTGCTGGATGAACTTTAGGGTGCCAAGTTCACTCTCAACCCCCTGGCTGGTTGCCGCTGGCGATTCCCCAGCCTGACATGGGGTGGAGAGGTGCAGAGGCAGATGAAGCCGGGTTGTCTGTTACCTGCGGCTGCTGATCCACAGAACTCACTGATGTCTAGCTGGTAAATCTCCTCTCATTGATAAACTTTTCTGCAAAAGCTCCACTTCTGTCTTTCAATTGCTCCAAAAAGAAAGATTGTTTCTTTACCTTCTCCTCCAGCTGCTGTAACTCTGGCTTCATGGTCAAATGATTCTTACTCCAGGCCTGGAAATACTTGGCCCTGAAGTTTGTATGTTCAGCTTTTAAACATTTAAGTTTCTCCATGGCTCTCCCAATTGCTTGAAAACAGTCAATGATCTTTTGTTTGTAGACATCCACATTCTCAGCAGGGCCTGGACCCACAGTCAGATCCTCCACCACCTCCTCCTCACTAGGCCCCGTATCATCAGGGGAATCCCTCCCAGGGCCTCCCCCAGGATCAGGCATTATTCCTGAGCCAAGCTAGCAGGCAAAGCCCAGTCTTGAAAAAGGCTGGTTCTCACATATAGGTCTTTGGGTGTGTCCTCCTCCTCCTTCCCACTGACCACCAATGTAAGGAATAGATAAAGTGATGCTCTCGTAATATCTATAGGATATCCTACTATTCAATGTGCTGACAGGTCACATTCTACTTGTGGATACTTTGTTACAGACTATACAAAAACTTGAACAGTGATTAGCATAATATAAATAAATATAAATACAATGTGTTGAAAAGTCTGCTGTGAAAGTCTAATTGGAGACCTCCCGGAATACAAATCCAAAAGTTAGTTCACCATTTGTTCTTGTGAAATAATAAACAAACAAAAATATGTGGAAAAAGGTGGTGAAAAAATAGAGTGAGAAATATATTAAAACAGATATATTCAATAAATATGTAGTTGGTAACAATTATAAAATTATTACAATTGTGTGGATTCTCCTTTTCATATGCTTTCCCCCACATGAAATACAAAAGTGGGACAAGACCATTGCGCACATAACTTCTACTAAATAAAGTTAACAAAGAGCCCAATAGATCCACTCACATGATGTAAAAGATCTAGATCGCATTTCACTGATGTATGGTCAGTAGAAATCACTGCCTTCGTGTTCCTCCGTGCTGCTGCTATTCAGAATCACTGCAGGCTGCACACTGACAAGAGCTGACAGGCTACTTCTCCCTAGGGAGATATGTAATATGTCTGCAGTGGTAGAAGAAGTGTCAGCTCTCCCTAGAACAGTGTGTCTACAAGAAGCACCCCAGGACATGCCCTCTAAGAAAGTGAATAACCGTAATAATGAATGGGGTTTCATCTCTCAATTCCACTCCCAGTATAAGGAAGTTGAGGATATTTTCAGAAAGCATTGGCACATTCTTCTAATGGATAAGAAACTGATGAATGTGCTTCCATCTGCACCTCAATTCATTTACAGAAAAAACACGAATTTCGGTGATAAAGTGGTTAAAAAAGTAATAGATCCCCCTAAACGCCCTCAGACATTTTGGGATCGTAACGGTTTCTTTGCATGCAGAAAATGCAAAGCATGCAGAGAGGTCGTTAGACCCCTGAGGGGTATTGATAATTTAATTTCTCCAGCGAAATATCGCTCCTTTGATATTAAACAATTCATCACGTGCAATAGTACTTATGTGGTCTACGCTCTAAGGTGCCCTTGCGGCCTGATTTATATAGGCCGCACTAAGAGATTGTTACAGATTAGAATTGCGGAGCATATTAACAATATTAAAATTGGTTATAAAGACCACAATGTGTCTCTACATTTTAAGTTGAAGCATAACAGGGACCCCACGGGTTGGAATTCTGGGGTGTTAAACATCTCCAAACTCATTGGAGAGGTATGAATCGCATCCGAGAATTATCCAAACATAAAACTCGGTGGATTTATTCCGTGGACATACTTTCCCCCAGAGGCCTCAATATAGAGCTTGATATAAATTGTTTTATCAGTGACACATAGTACCTATTTTATTTTAGATTTTAATTAAATCCTAAGTAGTCCCTGTTAGATACACTCCAATTAGTGATACCACATTGAGATTTAGAATTGTAATTTTAAATTAATATAATCACATTAAGACTCGAGTCTACATATATATATATATATATATATATATATATATATATATATATATATATATATATATATATATATTAATTTCATCCTTTTGGACAACTATTGTCTTGATTTACCTTATCGATACGCATAGAATGCATAGAATAATATATGCATGACATAGGTGTGTTGATGTAGTGATAAATGTTTATAAGGTATGGTCCTACAATAGACATATAAGTCACGTTTTCCTTGTAAAGTCAGCGGTGACATGTTTAAAGCAGCTTAGTTATATTTAGGGCTTTGTTCCCCATTGCTGACAGCTCTGCAAGCATTTATTGCTGTGCGGGAGGGGCTGCTGAACCTGTCACTGGTATAAATACCGTCTTAATGAAAGGTAGATTACGCCCTCAGACGACGTCCGGAAGTGACGAAACGCGTCAGGGACGTAATCTACCGGAAGTGACGTGTGCGTTCCACGCACCGGAAAGGAACCAGGAAGCGAGTAACTAGCTGTACACAGCGAGCGTTCTGGAAACATCTGGTGATTGGATAGAGGAGACGGAAAGCTATCAAAGATAACAACATAAAGGCATGTGTTTGCTGGATTTGTGGTGAGTGCAATCTCACTGGGGGTTACCCCCTCACGCGGTGATTACTCTTGGTGAAAGAAACTCTTCATACCCAAAGTCTACAGCTTTTTGAACTTTCCTAAAACTTCTTTACCATTGGTTTTATTTAAATGTGTCTTGACAACTGACACATAGCACTGCTGCAATAAGGAATCAGAGACTTGGCACCTATTTTTTGTTTATGATTTATTGCTTATTTATATATCTCTTGTATCATGTCTACAGTCTCTGACCATCTCTTGTATCATGTCTGCAGTCTCTGACCATCTCCTGTACTATGTCTGCAGTCTCTGACCATCTCTTATATCATGTCTGCAGTCTCTGACCATCTCTTGTATCATGTCTGCAGTCTCTGACCATCTCTTGTATCATGTCTGCAGTCTCTGACCATCTCCTGTACTATGTCTGCAGTCTCTGACCATCTCTTGTATCATGTCTGCAGTCTCTGACCATCTCTTGTATCATGCCTGCAGTCTCTGACCATCTTCTGTACTATGTCTGCAGTCTCTGACCATCTCTTGTATCATGTCTACAGTCTCTGACCATCTGTTGCATCATGTCTGCACTCTGTGACCATCTCCTGTATTATGTCTGCAGTCTCTGACCATCTCCTGTACTATGATTGCAGTCTCTGATCGTCTCTTGTAACATGTCTGCAGTCTCTGACCATCTCTTGTAACATGTCTGCAGTCTCTGACCATCTCTTGCATCATGTCTTCAGTCTTTGACTGTCTCCTGTACTATGTCTGGGGGCTCTTTTTAACAGACTCTCTAACAGAAGCCCTCTGTGTGTGCATCAGAGAGACTCCCCTCCAGGTCTCATTAGTGTACCATCTTCCTGTATTTTCTTTATTGTTAAGAGATCATGGGAGGATCCCAGGGTAATGAAGACTTCTTAGGGGAGCATCTTTGAGTCATCATCTTTGTGTTTGAGTCTTTGCCATAGAAACATTTGTAAAGGAGATGAGTTGATAAGATGACCACGCCCATGTGGGGGCACCAGAAATATTTCTGCACCCATTTCTGCATCTGTGACCCTAGGATCAGCCCTGCATTACTCCCACCCACACAATACATACGCCAGGATTGGCCATGACCTGGTCCCAACAACCCTTCTCCCTCTTGTTCTTCGCTCTCAAATTAGAGATACTGTCCTGTCAGACCACTCCATAGTGGTCATGTCTGTCCGTTCTAGCTTCCTTAACACAAAACTGGGTCATTGGAGATTGAATTAATCCATTCTCTCTAATGAAATCAGAGCTACTGAGATAAATAAAATAATGCAGGAATACTTCAAGCTTAACAATATAGATGGAATCTCGGCTGAAACATGGTGGGCTGCCCATAAGGCCTTTATCAGGGGTAAGATTATCCAGATTGTCACCCAAATCAAGAGGGAATGGAAGGCGGACATTGAACCCTTAGAGAAGGCTTATGCAGCCCTGTGTTCTCTACACAAAAAGAATCCCTCCAGCACCACAGTAGCCAAAATAGACAAAGCCAGACTGGAACTTAACTTAGCCCTTGTAACAAAATTAGAGAAATCCATCCACTGGATCGGCAACATATTTTCCACACACAAAGACAGAATTGGTCCGTTGCTAGCTGCTAAATTATCCCCCTGAACAAGGGTCCACACCATGCCCAAGATAGAAAGCTCTGGCCAGGATCCCACAGCCAACCCTACCAGGATACTTGATGCATTCCATGACTTCTACTCAAGACTCTATAGCTCCCCCTCAAAGACCAACAGGGATTCTATATTCAAGTTTCTTGATGCCCATCCCCTTCCATCCCTAGATACTAAACAAAGGAATCTCTTGGTGGCAGCCTTCGCAGAGGAGGAGGTGATGGAAGTCATCAAGGGCCTCAAAAAGGGCTCAGCCCCCGGCTTAGATGGCCTTTTTGTCCCCTACTATAAAGCCTCTGCAGGCACCCTAGCCCTGCACATGACAAAGTTTTTTAATGCCTAAACCCAGGGTGACCCTCTAGACACCCAACTCAACACAGCCTACATCACAGTCATACCCAAACCAGACAAAAACCCTGAAGAATTCAGCAACTACCGCCCAATTTCCCTCATAAACAATGACCTGCAAATCTTAACCCAAATTCTGGTCAACTATCTTGCCTCCTTTATTAGTACATATATACATAAAAATCAGGTGGTCTTTAATCCGGGCAGACAGGGGCCCGACCAAGTAAGATGAGCAATAGACATCATATCAATACTGCAAACTAATTGGGATGGGGGCCAAAACAATAGGGTCTACTCCTCGCACTTGACCTACAGAAAGCCTTTGATTCAGTGTCATGGCCTTACATACTCTCCCTCTTATGCCCTGTACACATGGTCAGATTTTGTTGTCGGAAATTCCGATCGTGTGTGGGCTCCATCGGACTTTTTCCGTCAGAATTTCTGACACACAAAGTTTGAGAGCAGGCTATAAAATTTTCCGACAACAAAATCCGATCATTTAAATTCTAATCGTATGTACACAAATCCGACACACAAAGTGCCATGCATGCTCTGAATAAATTAAGAGATGAAAGCTATTGGCTACTGCCCAGTTTATAGTCCCGACGTACGTGTTTTACGTCACCGCGTTCAGAACAATTGGATTTTCCGACAACTTTGTGCGACCGTGTGTATGCAAGACCAGTTTGAGCCAACATCCGTCGGAAAAAATCCATGGATTTTGTTGTCGGAATGTCCGATCAATGTCCGATCATGTGTATAAGGCATAAGAGTAATGGAGTTTCGGTCATCACTTCATAGGGCTGATACATGCCCTCTATTCCCAGCCAAAGGCACAAATTTGTCTACAAGGTTACTACTCAAAACTGATAGACATAGCCAGAGGCACCAGAGAAGGTTGTCTTCTCTCCCCACTCATCTTTGCCATTGCCAATGAAAACCATATCATGTGGTGACCAGAACCACAAATGCGGACTCTTTGCAGATGACATCCTCTTATTTTTGACTTCCCCCATTACCTCAATACTCAACCTCTGCCAAGTCCTAGAATAATTCTCCAAGATTTCAGGTCTTCAAGTTAATTACTCCAAATCACAAGCCCTAAATTTCTCTCTTCCATCCACAACAATCTCCCTTCTACAGAAGTACTTTAAATTTGGAGTGAGTCCTCATTCAGATACCCAGGGATTACCTTGACAGCCCGCACAGAATCCCTTTACTCTAACAACTTTCCGCCCTTATATCGAAAACTGGAATTAGACCTCAAGAACTGGTCAAAAAATGAACTCACCTGGCTAGGCAAAATAAACTTTATTAAAATGACTTTACTCCCAAGAGTCCTTTACTTATTTTGTTCCCTTCCCATTCCCATAAGGAAAGACCACTTAAGATAATTTCAAAGTAAGATACTCAAATTTATTTCGGGAAGCTCAGGATATAGAATCCCCCAACACACTTTATACCTTCACAGATGAAAGGAAGGCCTTGGACTTCCACATCTGGATAAATACTACTTAGCTGCTAGACTTGCCCAACTCCCAACAGTATACTCCAGATTTTAAAACCCACATTGGGTCCAAATTGAAAGACAGGCAGTTCCTCGCTTCACCTTGGACTTCCTACTTTGGTGTCCCCAGAAAAATTGACCTCCAATTCTAGCCCCTACCTTATCCCACTCCTTCGCTTTATGGGACAACCTCCGAAACCTGCCAGCTCTGGTGTCCACAGGACATCCTCTTGCTCACTTTTTTCACAATCCGGACTTTCCCCCTGGTCTGGATATTAAATCATTCAAGTGGTGGCTGGACAAAGGCCTGTACTATATAGGACACTTATACACCTGCAAGGGACCTATCAACCTTAGCCACTCCATTAGCAAATTAGAGCTCCCTGACTCTGAAAGTTTCAGATTCAGGCAAATATCACACTTCCTACACAAATTATGGACAGACAAACTGCTTCCACCCAAATTTACAGCATATTAATTTTGGTGTGGACAGACCATGGGGCAAAGAGGAGGCATCTCTGTATTATATTCATCACTTACTCTCCCAACAGACAAATCCTCCTACATGACAACCTGGGAGGCTGACTTCCAATATAAGTGGGGCCTGGAGACCTGGCATGCCGCATGCGCCAAATCTTTCAAGGGAATCCTAAACATTTCCCTGATTGAGGCCAGCTTAAAGGTTCTAACTAAATGGTACCTAACCCCCACCAGACTTGCGTCAATTTACCCCTCAGCAGACCCACTATGTTTCAGGGGCTGCCAACTCCTGGGCTCGATGGCAAATATTTGGCGGGAGTGTCCCAGAATTGGCTCATTCTGGAACAAAATTTTAAACCTTATATCGAAGGTTACCAATTGCATGGTCCCCAGGTCCCCATCAGTTGCCCTACTCAATGCCCATATCCCACAGACCCCCAAGCCTAAACAAAAAACAATTCACTTTATTCTTCTAGGAGCAAAGCTCACTATTGCCAGGGCCAGGAAACAGCCCAAGATTTCCATAGCGGAGGCAAAATGTAAAATTCATGGATAATGTCCCAGGAAAAATTAGCAAGTATTCTAGCGGACACAACCCAAAAATTTGAAAATATATGGGAACCTTGGGCCCTCTTCATAGGTGTTTCATTTACCCCCAGTATTCTCCCAGCCAACATTCCTCCACAGCCTTCACAGTGATTGGCACAAACTGTTCTCCTTCTTTTCCTTCTATTCACTTCTCCTCTCCCCTTCTCACCTTACTTCAGATAGCTTGACTACTGGAGATTCTCCATATCTTGGTCTGCAATTTTTTGCAGCAATGCAAACTGATTGGTCTGTCTAGTTTTCCAATAGTGGTTACCAGATGTTAACTCCCCCAGTGATAGTTCTTTTTTCTTTCAATAGTTTTCATTGTGCATTTTCAGGTTACAAACATTGTTACATTGCTGTATTGCCTGATAAGAAGCATGAGAGCATAACAATACATATAACACTAGCAGGGTTTTTTAGGATTAATCAGAGGTACAGATATCTTAGTAGATTGTCTCTATTTTATCTTTGATTAGTAACAGTGATTTATTAAATGCAACAACAGTATTTCTGGTAAGGGGAGGGTAGGTGGGTGGAAAATAAAAATAAAGGGGGGAGGAAGGAATGGGGAGGAGACATGCATGAAGAGATTATCTAATGTTTATATCCTGGTAAATGACATATACCAATTAGACCAGGGGTTCCACATTAGTCTCAGCTTGATGTAAGAGTTGTTATTTTTTGTCAAGAGGGTCTCGTAGTTGTGGTGGGTTTGGACCATTGTGATGACATCCAGAACAGCTGGGGGTTTTGTATTTTTCCAGAGTATGCTTATGTTGCGTCTGGCTGCCAGTAGTATGTTGGTAGCTACTCTTTTGTGAGCTATAGGTATGGAGTTTATGTTTAGGTTTAGAAGGGCTATTTCAGGTGATGGAGTCATGGTCACTCATATAATTTGTGAAATAATAGAAAATATTTCTCGCCAGTATTTCATTATTTGTGGGCATTCCCAGATGATATGTATTAAATATCCCTGTGCTCCACAGTTCCTCCAGCAATTGGGGGGAGGGTGTGATTATCATATTTAGCTATTCTGTCTGGGGTTAATTACCACCTTTGGATAATATTTTGTATGAGTTCCCATAGTGCAGTGCATTTTGTGGCATCATAGGTGAATTTGAGAGCTCCCTGCCATTGCTTTCCTTTGTATGGTCTACCTAGAACCCGCTCCCATTGGTTAAAGGCCAGGAAATGTTGGAATTGTGTCTTTTCTTGTAGTAAATTATAAAATAGGGAGACACCTCTTCTCCCGGAGGAGTGGAGGAATAGGAATGGAGATCAGAAGTGAATTGCTCTTAAGACAGTGAGCAACTTGTAGATATTGGCAGTAGGATTCTGGGCCAAGTTTTAGTTCTGTTTTGAGGTTATGGAAAGGTTTGATCTGATCCTTTTGGATTAGGTCAGTCAAGAGTAAGGAGTCATGTTTGAGCCATTTCTGTATATGGAGGTCGGGAATAAGCAATTTCAGGAAGGAAATGGGTAGTTTGATAAATGTTGTAAGAGTGTCACTCCAGGAGGTGGAGGGGAGTTTACACCATGCTAGAGCTGTTGCTATGATGGTTAGTGAAAGGTAGTTGGGAAGTTTTGATTTTGGGTTTAAGCTACATATCCAGTTTTTTAGGTCTTTGCCTAGGAAAGAATATTTTTCTATGGCTCCCCATCGAGTGGAAGTTACTGGAAGGAACCACTCTCTTAGTTGGGCTAATATGCTTGCTGTGTGGTAGTCGTCAATATCCACTAGGCCTAAGCCACCTACTGACCTATGTTTGATGAACCTGCTTCTAGACACTCGTGGTTTTTTCCCTCCCCAAGTGTATTTTTGTAGGGATGTTTGGACGGTGTTGATGTAACTTTTAGGTATCAAGATAGGTTGGGTTCGGAAAGTTGAGTTGAGGGAGGATATTCATCTTAAATACCGCAAAGCAACCAGCCCATGAAAATTTGTGTTTTCCTAGTTGACAAAGGGACTGGGTAAATTTTTGTCTGTATCTGATAAAGTTCTCTTTATAGATGTTTTTCAAATGTCTTGTGGGAAATGGGAATTTTAAAGATAAGACGTTGCGGGTTGTGCCATCTACCCCCAGATATAGGATATGTGTTTTAGTGGCATTGACTTTGTAGTAGGATATTTATCCAAAGTGAAGTAGTAAAGAATACACCGCTGGTAGAGATGAGTGTGGATTAGTTAACATTAAAATGATGTCATCGGCAAATAAGCTTATCCTGTTGTTGTAATCTCCCACTCGGAGACCTGAAATTTCTAATTCTTCTAATTCTTTCTAATGCTTTCTGCCAGTGGTTAAATGGTAAAAGTAAAGATGAGGGGTGATAGGGGGCACCCTTGGTTTGTGCCATTGGATATATGGAATGGAGTGGAGAGCATATCTCCCACGAATACTCGAGCGGAGGGGGTAGAATATAGTGCCATAATGGCAGATAATATGGAGTTCTTGAAACCAAATGTATTAAGTACCTCTTTCATATATCCCCAGTGTACTCTGTCGAACGCCTTCTCTGCATCCAAAGGTAGAAGCAGAGAAGATTAGTGTTGGCTGAGTGGATAAGATCTAAGAGTCTTCTCGTGACATCAGAGGATTGTCTGACTTGAATGAAGCCTGTTTGAATAACATTTATGCGAAGGGAAGAATTTCGGATATTCTAGTGGCTAGCAATTTTGTGTATAATTTTAAGTTCATGTTGAGGAGGGAGATAGGTTTAAAGTTTTGGGGAGTGTCTGGAATTTTACCTGGTTTAAGTAGGGCGACAATTACTGCCGACAGCATTTCAGGAGGAAACATGTAGGAGGAGGCAGCATTATTGAAGAGGTTTTGGAGGAGGGGGCTGAGTATAGAGCTGAATTCTTTGTAATATTCTCCTGGTAGGCCGTCTGGTCCAGGAGACTTACCACTCGGAAGGGAACGAATCGCCCGGGCAATTTCTTGTTTTGAAAAGGGCGAGTTCAGATCTTTTAATTGGTCTTCACTGATGGTAGGGAGTTGTATCCTGGATAGGAATTGCCGGATTAGTTCATCAGAGGGTTGGGGAGTGGTTTTGTCTTTATTGAGGCTGTAGAGAGAGTAAAAGTATGTGCTAAAAGCATTGGCTATGTGTTGTGGGTTAATTAATTTTTCTTTTGTAAAAGGGTGAAACATATGAGGGATTGAGGTCTTGATATGATGGCCACAGGTACATTGGGCCATGGCTTTACTTGACTTATTGGAGGTAGAATAGGGTGTGTCTTTGAGTCTTTGGTGTGCTTTTTCATAGGAGTTTAAGAGTAAAGCTCTTAATTCTTGGTGAAGTGCTAGTAGTTTGATCTTTGGGTTATGGGTTGGGGTCAGTTTGTTTTGGGAGTCAATAATGAAGATCTCAGTGGTGAGCATGTCTAGACACTGCATCCTCCTTTTTTTGCCAGTGAGCTTAATTGAATCAGTATTCTTTTAGTGAAGGCTTTATGTGCCACCCAGATGGTAGAGGAGTGTGGGACCGATCCTTGGTTGTTCAGAAAAAAGTCAGGTCAGATGGTTTTGGATTTGCTCAGCATATGGCAATGTTTGCCTGACATAAGTGTTGACTTTCCAGAGTCTGGTTGGGTTCTGTTTTGTGGAAGAGGCAATGGTGATACTCACAGGAGCGTGGTCCGACCATGTAATGGGAACTATGGTTGAGCATGAGATTCTCTGTAGCAACCACTTGTCTACCAGGAAATAATAAATTTGGGAGTACGAGTTGTGAGGGGCCGAGAAGTAGGTGTAATCTTTCTCCGTCGAGTGTAGGCATCTCCAGACATCATGGAGGTCATGGGATCGAAGGAAGTTCAGCATGGGTGAATGGTGTCTGAGAGATGGATTGGAGGTATCCAATGAATGATCTGGTGCTATGTTGAAGTCCCCACATATTATCAAGGAGCCTTGTTTGTATTTGTTGATTTTTTTCATCACCTTGTTTAGGAAGCGAATTTGGTGTGAGTTTGGGGTGTATATGCATGCTAAGGTATATTTGGCACTTGCGATGGTGCAGATCAAGATTAAGTATCTGCCGTTGGGGTCAGATAGTTACTCATGGAGAGATAAGTCGGTGTCTTTGTTAATGGACACTAGTACTCCTCTTTTCTTTTTATCCTGGTTGGAGGTTAAGAAAACTTGTGGGAAGTTTTTGTGGTGACAAGTAAGGGTTGCGGAATCTATAAAGTGGGTTTCTTGAGTACAGATTATATCGCAGTGCAACTGTTGCGCTGTCTGCCATAGTGATGCCCTTTTTGCGGGATGGTTTAGTCCTTTTACATTTAGCGATAGGATTTGAATTGCCATGTGAGGTGTGGTATATAAAGATAGATAGTGTACTCACAATCTGGCTGTGGACCCCAGATTAATTATTAATCCAAGGTGGCGGTATTTTGTTGGCATGTTGTGAGCTCCAGATTGAGGGGCTTGAGTAGGTATGATGCCCCATTCCCTGAGCAGTGAGAGTCCTTTTTCCAAAGATGATGTATGATATACCATTGTGTTCCACACTTATTTTGGTGGGGTGCTTCCATTTATATGGTATATATTGTTACGGAGTGTTTTGGTTACCGTATTCAGCTGTCTGCGTAGATCCAGGGTGTATTTGGAGAGTTCAGCATAAATTTATGTTTGTGTAGGGATCTGGGAGTTTCCCTAAGGAGCATGTGTTCCGCAGTAATTGTTCTTTAGTAAAGAAGAAGTGTACCCTCATGAGCACATCCCTGGGAATTTTGTTGGATAGAAAAAAGGGTTTAGGTACACGGTGTATACGGTCTATTGTGAGCTCTAATGGGGTTAATTCTGGCACAAGTGAATGAAAAAGCTCTATGGTGTACTACTTGAGGTCTTGTGCTGGCACATTTTCAGGCACCCCTCTCAATTTTAAATTGTTCCGCCTTGAGCAATCCTCAAGGTCTGCGATTTTTGCACGCATCCAGTGTCTTTCTTCTTCTCTTTCCTCGTTTGCATCAATTATGTCATTTACTGTTGTGGTGATGTCAGTAACAGAATATTCCACCTGGTTAACTCAGTCACCCATTATGGACAATTCTTTTGAAAATTTATAAGTGATGTTGGTGAAGTCAGCATGCAGGGAGCAGTGTAATGAGAGAAGCATTACTTTAATTTGAGTATCCAATACAGGCTGATTGGAGGTGGGAAAGCTAGCTATGGGGGATTGGAGCTCTATGTGCCCTATGGCTGGGGACAGCTTGTGACTCAACCCTGTGTCTGTAGCAAACGTGTTTAGTCTCATCCTGGCTTTAGCTGGCCTTGAGCAGGGAGGGCTGTGGAGAGGAGAAGAGCTTCTGGGAGAGGATCTCTCAGCACTTCCATCAGCATCTGGCAGGTCAGAGTAGTGATTGCTATGCGGTGTGGAGGAGGGGGCTGAGCAGCCGGCGCCATCTTGACCTCCTCCACTCTCCGGCCAGTTAAAGTAAGCCGTTGGCTTTTTTAGGCTTACAGTCTCCCTGCCATTTCCTTGACATTGTAGCTGGCTTAGTCTGGTAGCTGTGTGGGTCACAGCTGTGTTTGGGCAATGCTTATTTGCTCTGTCAGTCGCTGTTGTCTCTGTCAGGCCTCTGGAGCTCCAATCTTAGGCAGTCATCTGCCATGTGCGCTAGCCACACCCACTGATAGTTCTTTTTTTAAGGGCTTTGAGGTGGGGCTGAGGTGGTTGATGGGGGATTCCCCCTTGACAAAGGATAATCCCATTAGGGGTGCCAGGGGCAGGGATGACCCCTTTCCTCTCCCATTCCCCTCTTGGCTCTAATCCATGGCTAACCTGTCTGGTGGGGCTTCTAAGATTCCTATCTCATCGCTAGCAAATGCCATCTAATGACCTGATATGGTCTCATTACTGAATGTATGTTCCTTCACATCTCCAGTGCACTGTCATTTACCATGATGTGTTTTATTTTATCGTACTATGCTGGTTTTCTTCTTGATTGAAAAATAAAAATCTTTTGAAAGAAAAAGAACCCGCACCCTAAAGAATATTGTTGCCTCGAGTAAATGAAAAAATCCTTGAGAGAGAATTATGGACATATGGTCCTATTTTGACAATTCAACTGGCATATTCCAGCGTAAGAAATGAGGTTGTCTAACTTGTCAGTTAATCCAACATGGCCTATCCTCATTTTCCGATAGCGCTGGAAGCACATACATTAAGCAATTTATCACCTGTTCCACCGCATATGTTGTTTATGTATTGATGTTCCCTTTGTGATTTGCGGTACGTGTGGGTGAACATCGAACGGTTCATACAAATGGGTTGTCATGTGTAATGGAACATCCCACACTCCACTTGAGTGCTTCCGTCAGTATACCACTTCCTCCCAGCCTGGATACTGTCAGGAGGCACAAGCCGCCTCCGTCCGCCGGGCTCCACGGCGCATGCGCGGAGGACTCACGCTGCGCCGTACACCCGTTTGCGGCCCAATGGTGCGGCACGCGCGGGTGCACGGTGGTCCCCGTGTGCGCGCCGTGGCCGTGCGGGTGCCCGGCGGCGCGTCACGCTGACGCGCTCGCCGGAGGGCTACTTCTGACGGCTCCAGCACCCAGTCGGGTTGCTGGTTTGTCGTCAGCTGTGCCCTGTCCCCTGTGCCTGATATTCCCTGCTTCCTGTAGAATTCCCTGTGCTACTCTGCCTGTGAGACGGATTGATCTCTGCCTGTTATACGGATTACTCTCTGCCTGCCTGATACCCCTGACCTCTGCTTGTTAAACGGATTACTCTCTGCCTGCCTGATACCCCTGACCTCTGCTTGTTAAACGGATTACTCTCTGCCTGCCTGATACCCCTGACCTCTGCTTGTTAAACGGATTACTCTCTGCCTGCCTGATACCCCTGATCTCTGCCTGTTTCACGGACTTGCTCTTGCCCGATACCCCGGTCCTGATCTTTGCCTGAATAACGGACTTGCCCGACCTGATACCCCAGTTCTAGTTACCCACTTGTCTTGCAGCTTCTCCAGTGCCCAACGGCTACACGGACTTCCTTCGGGCCCTTCGGGAATTCAGCCACCACCGGAAGCCCGTGCCTCCGCGTGCCCCCAAATCCCTGTATCACTTCCAGGGGTCGGGTGCGCGTGGTCGTAAGGGCGAGCCGCTCTCGGCATCTCGGCCTCGGTGAGTATAGTCTGCGACAGTACAAACCAGCCAGATGTCCGAGGCTGACAGAGCGCGCTCTCCTTTGGAGATCCTGTGTCAACAGGTCTCCACTTTGGCCGACTCAGTCCAGAAGTTACAAGAGGGGTATACTCAGATTGACAACCGCCTCCAACAGATTACTGGAGTACTTCCCCCTGCCGCTGCAGTTCTGGCACCCAGCAATGAAGGTCCACTTCCCCAGGCCACCGCCAGCCCTACAGTTGTCATGGCGCTTCCTGAGCCTAGGGTCCCTACGCCCGAACGGTTCTCAGGGGACCGTAAAAGATTCAGAGCTTTTAAGAACGCATGTTCTCTTTACTTTGCCCTCCAGCCCCGGACATTTGCATCAGAGATCGTCAAGGTGGGTTTCGCTATCTCGCTGCTGTCAGAGGAACCTCAGGCTTGGGCCCACGGCTTAATGGAGCAGGGAAGTCCTGTGTTAAATTCCATAGATACCTTCTTCGAGGGTATGTCCAACCTCTATGACGACCCGCAACGGAAGGCTACCGCTGAAGCCATTCTACACCACTTGTCCCAAGGAAGGAGACCCATTGAAGATTATACGGTAGAGTTCCGTAAATGAGCGGCCGACACGAATTGGAACGAGCCGGCTCTCCGCTACCAGTATCGTCAAGGCTTGTCTGAACTCCTCAAAGACGAGCTAGCCAGGATGGAGACTCCGGAGACCTTGGAAGAGCTCATTCAGGCAGCCACGAAACTGGACAGGCGCTTGCGAGAACGCCGCTCGGAGCGGTTTCAGGGTCCACGCCCTACGTGGACGCCATTCAGAGCCCCATCCACGCCGTCACCATCTTCCGCCACACCTCCTGAAGCTGAGCCCATGCAGCTAGGCCTGGTCCGGGCCCCGCTAACTTCGGAAGAAAGGCAACGCAGACGGCAGTCCAATCTGTGTCTGTACTGCGGGGGAGCGGGACACTTCCTGCGCAGTTGTCCAATAAGGCCCAGTAAGTTCCTTCAGCCTAGATTGATGAATTACCAGGATAATGATGCTCCAAAGTCTTATGTGATGTTGTCTGTTTCCTTGCAGCTACCAGAAGGGGAGTCTCACCTACCCACCATCATTGATTCGGGGGCTTGCAGCTGCTTCATGGATGCAGCCTTGGCCCGCAGCCTCCGTATTCCTTTGCAAACAAAGGCCCAAGGTCTACAAGTGCATCTAGCTGATGGGTCACTTCCTAGTTCGGGTCCAATCACCCAAGAGACCCAGCCTATCCTAGTAACCACCGACTCCGGGCATCAGGAACTCCTACGGCTCGACCTCATCCATTCTCCCATCTTCCCAGTCATCCTTGGTCTGCCCTGGCTACAAGCTCATGATCCACAGATCCAATGGAGCACCAAGGTGGTGTCCTTCTCCTCTCCTTACTGCTCTAAGCATTGCCTTCCTTCAACCCCGAAGGTTTGTGCTACGGTTACTACCTCGTCAGACAAACTTCAGCAGATTCCCTCTGAATATCTGGAGTTCCAAGAGGTCTTTAATAAACAAATGGCTGACCGCTTACCACCTCATCGGCCTTATGACTGTCCGATCGACCTGTTGTCGGGATCAGTGATTCCGTTCGGTCGTATATTCCCTCTCTCCGAGACTGAACTGGAGGCGCTCAGACAGTACATCGATGAGAACCTGGAAAAGGGTTTTATCCGTCCTTCATCCTCACCTGCTGGAGCAGGGATATTCTTTGTCGGAAAAAAGATGGGTCCCTTAGACCTTGTGTGGACTACCGGCAGCTCAATAATATCACCATCAAGAACAGGTACCCACTACCACTCATCCCGGAGCTATTCCAACGATTCCGATCTGCCAAGGTCTTTTCCAAATTAGACCTGCGGGGTGCCTATAACCTTGTTAGAATCAGAGCTGGGGATGAATGGAAGACAGCGTTCAGGTCCAGGTTTGGACACTTCGAGTACCTGGTGATGCCATTCGGGCTATGCAATGCTCCAGCCACCTTCCAGCACCTAGTTAACGACATATTCCGAGAATACCTGGACGACTTCCTTGTTGTCTATCTAGATGACATACTCATTTTCTCTTCCACGATTGAGCTACACAAGGGACATGTCAAAAGAGTCCTCACTATATTAAAACAGCACAAGCTTTATCTGAAAATGGAGAAGTGCGAATTCGAGAGGTCAGTGGTACAATTCCTGGGGTTCATCATATCGGCCGACGGGATCGCAATGGATCCCCAAAAGATACAAGCCATCCAAGATTGGCCAGCTCCATCCGATAAAAAAGGGGTCCAACGATTCATAGGATTCGCTAACTTTTATCGGAAGTTCATTATCGGATTCTCGACCATTGTAGCACCTATCACCCAGCTAACCCGTCAGCACAGCCCTTTCCGGTGGAGTGAGGCCGCACAAGAGGCCTTTCTGAAATTAAAAGACCTGTTTAGTTCGGCTCCAATTCTTCGCCATCCCGATCCTTCTCAGCCATTTGTTTTGGAGGTGGACGCCTCGGAAATTGCCACAGGAGCAATTCTCTCCCAAAGACAAGGGCCCAAAGCCATCCTTCACCCCGTTGCATTCGCTTCTCGGAAACTCAGCCCGCCAGAGTTAAACTACGACATGGGTGACAGGGAGCTGCTGGCCATAAAATTCGCTCTAGAAGAATGGAGGTATCTGCTCGAAGGCGCACCCAGTAATGATCTTTACAGATCATAAAAACCTTGAATACTTACGGACAGCAAAACGACTAAAACCTAGACAAGCCCGCTGGGCTCTTTTTTTCTCTCGCTTCAATTTCCACATATCCTATAGACCTGGCTCAAAGAATGGAAAGGCAGACGCACTCTCACGGATGTTCTCAGCAGAGTCCCAAACTTCAGAACCTAGTACAATCCTCTCTTCTCAAAACTTCCTTGGGGTGACACAAGTGGATTTGATGTCATCCATCAAATCATCATCCAACTCTTGCATAGAACCAGAGGTGCAATCCTTGAAAAGAAATGGTAATTTCTTTTGGATCCGTGGAAAAATTTTTGTACCTCGGGAGACACGGTCGCTAACCCTTAAGATGTGCCATGACCATAAACTCGCAGGGCACTTTGGAGTAAGGAAGACGTCCGAGCTGGTCTCTCGTTCCTTTTGGTGGCCTGGGTGGAGACGGGATTGCAAAGAATATGTGGCATCCTGCCCTCTGTGTCAGCGGAACAAGGGTCGAAACGCCAAGTCTTGGGGTTTACTAAGACCTCTACCTATCCCCGAACGGCCATGGTCTGACGTCTCCATGGATTTCATAGTGGACCTGCCAGCCTCGGGGGGTTTTACCACTATTTTTGTCGTGGTTGACCGTCTCTCCAAGATGGCCCATTTTTTGCCCATGAAGGGCACCCCTTCGGCCTTAGAGACTGCCAATGTTTTTCTAAAGGAAATCATCAGGCTCCATGGAGTACCAAAGAACATCGTATCAGACAGGGGTGTACAATTTACGTCCAAATTTTGGAGGGAGCTCTGCAAAGCCTTAAATATCAAAGTCTGCCTCTCATCAGCTTACCACCCTCAGAGTAACGGCCAAACGGAGAGGACGAACCAGACTCTAGAGCAATATCTGCGGTGTTTCTGCTCGGGATCTCAAGATGATTGGGCAAGCCTTCTTCCATACGCAGAGTTCGCGTATAACAATTCTGTTCACACTGCTACCAACCAAACGCCTTTCTGTGCAAATTGTGGATTCCATCCCATCTTTCTGTCCAACGATGTTCCTGAGATAGCAGTCCCTGCAGTGCATGACAGAATAGCCTCTTTACAAACAAATTTCCAGAGGATTCAAGACATGTTGCAAAGGGCTCAAACGGATTACAAGGAGCAGTATGATTGGGGCAGGAGGGAGAATCCAACCTTTAAACTAGGAGAAGAGGTCTGGTTATCCACTACCAACCTTAAACTATCCGTGCCTTTGCGGAAATTGGGACCCAAGTTCATTGGTCCTTTCCCCATCAAAAGGATTATCAACCCTGTGGCTATGGAGCTAGCATTACCAAGGACTTATAGAATCCACCCTGTCTTCCACGTGTCCTTACTGAAGCCCGTGGTGGACAGCACTTTTCCGGAAAGAGGGGAGCTTCCTCCGTCACCAGTTAGGGTGGATGGAGAAAACGAGTTTGAGGTGGAGTCCATCCTTAACTGTAGGAAGAAGGGCAGACAACTGCAGTATCTGATCCAGTGGAAGGGTTATCCACCTGAGGACAACTCTTGGGAACCCGCAAAGAACCTACATGCACCACGCTTAATTCAAGCTTTCCACCGAGACCATCCGGAGGTGATGTCCAGTTTGGGCGTCCGGTGTCTGCCCTTAGGAGGAGGGCACTGTCAGGAGGCACAAGCCGCCTCCGTCCGCCGGGCTCCACGGCGCATGCGCGGAGGACTCACGCTGCGCCATACACCCGTTCGCGGCCCAATGGTGCGGCGCGCGCGGGTGCACGGCGGTCCCCGTGTGCGCACCGTGGCCATGCGGGTGCCCGGCGGCGTGTCACGCTGACGCGCTCGCCGGAGGGCTACTTCTGACGGCTCCAGCACCCAGTCGGGTTGCTGGTTTGTCGTCAGCTGTGCCCTGTCCCCTGTGCCTGATATTCCCTGCTTCCTGTAGAATTCCCTGTGCTACTCTGCCTGTGAAACAGATTGATCTCTGCCTGTTATACCGATTACTCTCTGCCTGCCTGATACCCCTGACCTCTGCTTGTTAAACGGATTACTCTCTGCCTGCCTGATACCCCTGACCTCTGCTTGTTAAACGGATTACTCTCTGCCTGCCTGATACCCCTGACCTCTGCTTGTTAAACGGATTACTCTCTGCCTGCCTGATACCCCTGACCTCTGCTTGTTAAACGGATTACTCTCTGCCTGCCTGATACCCCTGATCTCTGCCTGTTTCACGGACTTGCTCTTGCCCGATACCCCGGTCCTGATCTTTGCCTGAATAACGGACTTGCCCGACCTGATACCCCAGTTCTAGTTAACCACTTGTCTTGCAGCTTCTCCAGTGCCCAACGGCTACACGGACTTCCTTCAGGCCCTTCGGGAATTCAGCCACCACCGGAAGCCCGTGCCTCCGCGTGCCCCCAACTCCCTGTATCACTTCCAGGGGTCGGGTGCGCGTGGTCGTAAGGGCGAGCCGCTCTCGGCATCTCGGCCTCGGTGAGTATAGTCTCCGACAGATACAGATATCAGATATTCCAACCACTCCCAAGCACAAAACAAGGCAACACTTGTTTCACTGCTAACATGGACTAACTCTTTACTTGAGATCTCACACAAATATATACAGCAGAATGACTAAAACCTAACCTAATTAACATGAGCTAACCATCCAATCCTTCATACAGCCCAGGTGACTGAGATATGAACTTCTGCCCAGACTTGTGGTCACCGAGCTTCACACAGTACATTATACTCACAATAGCAGGAGCTAATTACAATTAACAATACAAACAGTGTTCTCCCCCCCTCCTCAGCCTAGTCATCAACAACTATAGTAGGAGTAGACTGTTCATCTCCTAGCCAGTCCTGGAGGCTAATGTGATCAGCTCACTAAATTAACATGTTGAGTTCAGAATCAAACAAACCAATAATAGTCTTTACATATATATCCTGGGAGATATTGGGGATAAATATTACTGTCCCATTTTAAGCAATCCAAGACATACCCTCCAAGTCACCATTTCCCATATGGCATACACAGGGTCCCCAGAGTCTGTGTGTCCTGGGGGACCAGGACCCGAATCCACAGTAATACCACCTCAAGAGTCCCCAGGCATACAGCTCACAAAGAGCACCGTTCCCCCAAATGCCAGGGCCCATAATCGGTCAGCAAGAGGCTTGCATTCAGTCCCCTCCAAAAGCCTGTATCCCGGGTGAGTCTGTCACATTTCTCCCACATCAAAGGTTGACTAACAAGGTCCCAGACATCCACCTGGTCTGGACATGTGTTAGTCAGGCAGAGTTAACTCACATAGTCTGTCTGCATGATCTCCTTTCTTGGCTGCAAGGAATAGTTGACCTCAGTTGGTGTGGGGCAGAGGTCATTGACTCTCTGTCTGGCTGTCAGCTTTTCAGCTGGGTGGTGTTTACCATTCCATGGCTTGGCCTGTTGCTGGACAGAGGGGCCCACTGTCCCAATTCCCTGAAGCTGAGAAGAAACTGTAGGTGCGAGGCAGAGGCCAGCAGCGCTCTGCCCTGTTGCCAGCGATTCAGCTCCACTACATCAGCTTGTCGCTGGAGAGAGGGGTCAACTACCTTGGCTCCCTGGATCTCCACAGTTGTTGCTGGTGCTGGGCAGAGGTTGGTAGCACTCTGCCCTGTTGCCAGCACTTCTGCTGGGGGCTTCACACCCTCTGCTCTGACTAACCGTTGGGGCAGGAGGCTGGATTCCTCCACTCCCAAACTGTGCAGCTGCCATTGGGGAGGTGAGCCAGCTGCTTCCTGTTCCATTTCCTCATCTGGCTGCTGGGAAGACATATCTGTGGTACTGTCTCCCAGGTGCATGGATCTTTGCTGGGGAGGAAAGACCGCTTCCTCCACCCTGGCCAAATGTTGGGGAGGGATGAAGAACACCTCCTCTCCCTTCTCCCCCTGTATCTGCTGCTGGGAAGTGATTGCCCCCTTCTCACCCTGAGCCTCCGAAACTGCTACAGGTGTGGGGAAGAGATCTTGGCCCCTCTGTCTGGTGACCAGCACTTCAGCTGGGGAAGTTCCTTGTAACTCCACAGATACTGCTGTTGGTGCTGGGCAGAGCAGAGTGAAGTTTAGCCCTAATACCAGCTCTTCCGCTGGGGCCTCACCAGATTGTTCTTCCTCAGCAGAAAAGTCTATCAAATCCCCTGTCTCTGCAACTGGTGTTGCGGGATAGAGGTTCACCATCTCCTGCCCATGGAACCCAGAAGATGCTATCAGTGCTGGGTAGAGGTTAGCAGAGCTCTGCCCTGTTGTCAGCACTTCAGTTTTGGGGACGGCAATCTTCAGATTTTCCACTGCCGATTCTCTGGCATGCTGCTGGACAGGCACATTCCTCCATCCAAGATCATCCCATGCAGAAACAGGATCATCAAGGTCAGTCAGCACTTGCTGCATCCGCCATAAGACCTACGCCTCCCTAGCTGTGGGGGCAGGTTGGCAAAGCACACTGTTACTTTGCCACATTGCTGACTCTTCAGCCAGGATTTCAGAGTTGTCACCTGGTATTTCCTGATAGTCCCAGGCAAAGTGAGCCCAGGCCTGGCACTGAGCAGAGTCTAGCAGCCGTCTGTAGGCGATCTCCAGCTCCCATTCCTGAAGGGCCAGAAACTCTATATCTTCCAGTGCCCTTCTGAGACGTTCAGTAGCTGTTCTCTGTAATCCATTATTTCGTCCAACCGCCACTCCAAATCACTCCCAAAGTTAGGGTCCCCTGTCAGCTTCACATACAACAGTCCCTGGCTGCTGTAGCCAAAGCCTTCCGTTGGGCTGTCATCCGCTATCCAAGGGTATGCTTGGGATACATGCCACCGGAGGGCTCTGTAGCTCTCATCCAGCCGCATCTCTGTCCAGACCAGCCTGCTTAATTCCGCTGTCTGCTCCTTGTTCGGTTTTTCTCCCAAAAACAGAACCCGCAATCCATACTGTGACCAGTACCTTTCCTTGATGGAGGGGAGAACTTTTCCCTGGTGTCGCTGCTCATGGGCTAGCGCTTCCTTACAGAGTTCACAGCGGATAAAAAAAAACCATCCCAACAGGACCTGCTCTGATACTGGTCCTCTGTTCTGTATCTGTATCTCTTGCAACCTCCTTCCGAATTCCTCTTCCATGGCGGCTGGTATCTGTACCTCTCCTCTCTTCTCCTGCTATCCGGACCTTGGATACAGGTGGAAGCTTGGATGTCCCAGACTGCAGGAAGCATCCCGCTGCTTGCCACCAATGTCACGGAAGGTCCCACACTCCACTTGAGTGCTTCCGTCAGTATACCACTTCCTCCCAGTCTGGATACAGATATAAGATATTCCAACCGCTCCCAAGCACAAAACAAGGCGACTCTTGTTTCACTGCTAACATGGACTAACTCTTTATTTGAGATATCACACCAATATATACAGCAGAATGACTAAAACCTAACCTAATTAACATGAGCTAACCATCCAATCCTTCATACAGCCCAGGTGACTGAGACATGAACTTCTGCCCAGACTTGTGGTCACCGAGCTTCACACAGTACATTGTACTCACAATAGCAGGAGCTAATTACAATTAACAATACAAACAGTGTCGTCCCCCCTCCTCAGCCTAGTCATCAACAACTATAGTAGGAGTAGACTGTTCGTCTCCTAGCCAGTCCTGGAGGCTAATGTGATCAGCTCACTCAATTAACACGTTGAGTTCAGAATCAAACAAACCAATAATAGTCTTTACATATATATATCCTGGGAGATATTGGGGATAAATATTACTGTCCCATTTTAAGCAACCCAAGACATACACTCCAAGTCACTATTTCCCATATGGCATACACAGGGTCCCCAGAGTCTGTGTGTCCTGGGGGACCAGGAACCGAATCCACAGTAATACCACCTCAAGAGTCCCCAGGCATACAGCTCACAAAGAGCACCATTCCCCCAAATGCCAGGGCCCATAATCAGTCGGCAAGAGGCTTGCATTCATTCCCCTCCAAAAGCCTCTATCCCGTCTGTCACATCATAAACATAGCATTCCCCGTCACTTCAAAATCCATCATGCTAAGAACATGCGTTGTTTAAAAGTGGTGGTCATTGAATATATTCCAGGTGGCTCTTTAACTGACAATGATAGGTTCTCTCTGTTGTGTAAGCAAAAATCTTTCTGGATTTACAAATTGGCCTCCTTGTTCCTCAATGGGCTGAATGAGAGGCTAGAGATTCATAGCATTGTCTAGGTTCACACTTCATTTCTGACCTTAATGTGTTATGTCACTCATCCCGCACTTTTAACCCATGGACCATTCATCCATCTGAGACTTGGTCTCCTTCTTCTTTTTTCCTGTTTTCTCCTATTTATTAATATTTTTATAGGCTGCAATATGGATTCACGCAGTTAGGTATATGTGCCATTACAAGTGGGTATTGTTGTTTGTAGGCACTGTGCATCATGTAGTCGCCTCTTAGTAGTCATCCGTTGTGATGATGCACGTATGTTTTTTCCTCTATATTTTGGTAGTCGCAATGGAGAATTTATAGATTATGGTTAACAATTAACTATCAATGATCATATTACCGATATCCATTTTGGAGAATATTTACATTCTTCCTATGAAATTGACTAACAGCATGCAATGCTATGTTTATGAACACTATTAATAATTTTATCAGGTTTTTTATGATGAATATATGTCCATTTTCATGTTTATTTTCATTTTTATTACATATTTTTTCAGTGTATTTTTTTCTGTTTTATATTTCCTCTCTCCCTTTGCTCTTTCTTTAAATATTTTTATCAATTTACAATCACTTTGTCCGAATTGCGTTGTCAAGACAACAGCCACCAACCTTCCCCTTGCTACTCGGCTTGCGCTTCATCCACTTCTCTGTGCTCCAAGCCTCACTTTGGATCTGTGCTCCACTGCAGCATTGCCCCACACAGCTGGTTTACATTTCACCGCTCTACAAGGTGCTATCACAGTGGTTCATGTTGCACAGCTGTTTCTTTTATGCAAGGATTTTTAATTGTTGAATATCATCCATTTTATACCATGTTCAATAAATTGACTCATGGTTTTATCTTACTGACTCCATCTAAGATTTTTTCGATATGAGGTGATCTAGATTAGCGCTTCTAGTTGTGGTTGCTTCTGAATGTTTGTGCCTTTTTCACACCGTTCCTGGTGTGCTTAACCACACAGCTACTGTTTGGTCCCTCTCACAATATCCTATACTGGTCCCAGTGTGATCCATGTCCCAGTCCCCTGGTGCCAGACTTTTTGTTGTTGAGAAAAAGAGAGAAAAAGCGATCATCACAGCCCAGAAAAAAAATTCGTCATTGGGGAAAAAAAACATTTTCCATTTTTTTCCAAAGCCGTTTTTTGTTTTTTTCTGGAAAAATGTAAAAAAAAGTGGAATGCTCTTTTAAAATGATAAATAATATATCTATGATATGAAATTCGAACTATATAACATGAAGATTTCTAAAACTTTATTAAAGTCTTAAATTACTTCAAGTTCTCTCAGCTGAAGACAAATCCTGAATACATTTTAACCACTTCAATAACAGACACCTTCCTGCCCAGGCCAATTTCCAGCTTTCAGCGCTGTCGCAATTTGAATGACAATTGTGCGGTCATGCAAAGCTGTACCCATACAAATTTTTTATCATTTTGTTCCCACAAATAGAGCTTTCTTTTGGTGGTATTTGATCACCTCTGCAATTTTTATTTTTTGCGCAACAAATAAAAAAAGACTATAAATTTTGAAAAAAACAAGTTTTTCTTTGTTTCTGTTACATTTTTTGTAAATAAGTATGTTTTCATCTTCAATGATGGGCACTGATATGGCTGCACTGATGGGCACTGATAAGGTGGCACAGATGGGCACTGATGAGGTGGCACAATGAGTTGGCACTGATGAGGTGGCATTGATGGGCACTGATGATGGGCACTGATAGGCGGCACTGATGGGCACTGATAGGTGGCACTGAGGGGCACTGATAGGTGGCACTGGATTGTGACACTGATGGGCACTCATAGGCAGCACTGATGGACACTCATAGGTGGCACTGATGGGCACTCATAGGTGGCACTGATGGGCACTTATGGGTTTCACTGATGGTTACTTATAGGTGGCACTGATAGGTGGCACGGATGGGCACTGATGGGCAATGATAGGTGGGCACTGATGGGCATGGATGGGTACTGATAGGTGGCACTGATGGACACTGATGGGTGGCACTAATGACACTGATAGGTGGCATTGCTGGGCATCCCTGTTTTGTAAATTGCCACAGAGGTTGCAGTCAGTGCCCATTTGTGGGCACTGATTGGCATATTATGGGCATATTTTTTACATGTGGATGGCCATGGGGAATGTGCCTGGCCATCCACACGCTGAGGGCTTCCCTGGTGGTCCTGGGGGCTTCCCTGGTGGTCTAGTGTGGGCATTTGAGAGGGGACTGCTCTGATAAACAATCAGCGCAGACCCTCCCTGTCAGGAGAGCCGCTGATTGGCTCTCCTCTACTCACGTCTGTCAGACTCCTTACCGAGATCGGTGTAGCTGTGTGTCAGACGCACTACCGTTCGCCATGATGCACGCCCCCACGGGTGCACGGCGGCTGTTATCCTGCAGGGCGTCATGTGACGCCCAGTCAGGAAAACTGAACCACCGCCCAGCTGTCATTCTGCTATAGGCTGGGTGGGAAGTGGTTAAGCAACACCGTACTTCTCAATGCAGCTCTCAAACAACAGAAAAATGTGTTTCTGACACTAGGGGTCACTGCAGGGGAAATGCTCCAGTTTATTTTGCTTGTGGGCTACATCTTGTACTTCCTACAGTTGGTTGATTTTTGGGATACAGATCATAGTCTCTGTCCTTTCAGGCCTTGATTGATATACTTTAAAACCTAGTAACAGTTTTGAAACTAAAATGTAAAGACTAAGTTCATCTATATTAAATAAATAATAAATACACATGATTTTGCAGGTAAAAAATTGAAATGTTAGTTTTTTTTTTTTTTACACTTGAGCCTGCAAATCACTGTATCCATGATCAGGGGATTGCAGGTGCAATGTCTGGGTCCTGCAGATACTCAACACAGCTATCTGCCCATACCTCTATACAGGCAGACAGTTACTGAACTGCAGGAATAGGGATGAGCCGAACACCCCCCTGTTCGGTTTACACCAGAACTTGCGAACAGGCAAAAAATTTGTTCTAACACGCAAACACTGTTAAAGTCTATGGGACACGAACATGAATAAACGAAAGTGCTAATTTTAAAGGCTTATATGCAAGTTATTGTCATAAAAAGTGTTTGGGGACCTGGGTCTTGCCCAAGGGGACAAGGATCAATGCAAAAAAAGTTTTAAAAACGGCAGTTTTTTCAGGAGCGGTGATTTTAATAATGCTTAAAGTGAAACAATAAAAGTGTAATATCCCTTCAAATTTCGTACCTGGGGAGTGTCTATAGTATGCCTGTAAAGGGGCGCATGTTTCCCGTGTTTAGAACAGTCTGACATTTCAAAGGAAAAAAAAGTAATTTAGAACTACTCGCGGCTATTAATGAATTGCCGGTCCGACAATACACGTAAAAGTTCATTGATAAAAACGGCATGGGAATTCCCCACAGGGGAACCCCGAACCAAAATTAAAAAAAAAAATGACATGGGGGGTCCCCCTAAATTCCATACCAGGCCCTTCAGGTCTGCCAGGTTACTTGGCATCTTCCTTCCTGTTTCACTTTAAGCATTATTAAAATCACCGCTCCCAAAAAAATGGTCATTTTTAAAACTTTTTTATGCATTGATCCATGTCCCCTGGGTCAGGACCCAGGTCCCCAAACACTTTTTATGACAATACCATGAATATAAGCCTTTACAATTAGCACTTTTGATTTCTCCCATAGACTTTTAAAGGGTGTTCCGCGGCATTCAAATTTGCCGTGAACACCTCAAATTGTTCGCTGTTCGGCGAACTTGCGAACAGCCGATGTTCGACTCGAACATGAGTTCGACTCGAACTCAAAGCTCATCCCTATGCAGGAATAGTCAATGAACTATGAGGGTGCTGATTAGCATACTAATAGTTAATTGAGAAGTACAAATCATTGTCTTTGGTGGAAGTTGGGACTTGTAGTCTCTTCCTTCACAGATCTCTGTGAATGAATGACATTGCAGGGTGAGCAGAACCCCATGGAGTTATGCTGTTTTTAAAAAGTGACAGCGGCTGCAGGGAGAAGAACCCTCATCCACTGTCACAGGGAAGGGGGCCAGGGGGTGTGGTGGGGGTGCAGAACATGTTACACCCTAAATATGGATGTAATATGTAACACGTTCAGAAGGTGAACTTGGCCTTTAACAAGTTTTACAAGTACATTTATATAGTTACTGATACATAGGAATGCAGGATACTTAAATCTTTTTTAAGGATCAATGTAATTAAAGAAAACCTGTCATAACAGAAATGCAGGGAATTCTATTCTGACTCTTTCTGGTTTGCTAACCCAAAGCATATATGCAGGTCTAGACTACTTACTTCACTAACTTCACTATAACTTTACATACTACCTGCTAATTCCAGGTCAAAATATTGTAGCCCGAAGCATATAGACATCTAGAAGGAATAGGTTAGCAAAGGCCGCTCACATGTGTATCTCATGATCAACATATTCAATTTTTGAACTCATCTAAACTGATATCACTTCATAAAATCAAAGCTACATTTGCAAAAATTTGATTCCATACATTTTGTTTTTCTTTATTGCAATGAATGAATACACTACTGGAAATCATACACCACACAATCATAAAGTAGGATTTTTTATAAGTACATAATGTAAGTGCATTGCAGAATGTAAGTGCTTTTTGGAAAACCCTCTGTAAATCCTTGGAGAAACAGCTGACTAATTCAGCAAAAGTACATATACACAGCTGTGTCACATTTTCCTGGCACTGCCCCAAATGTAAAGCTCATGCTGTTATCCTAAAATCAACACCTTTTCTGATGTGCCTGTGTTGGCAGAGAAAAAAATATACTGCCAGGTGTTTCAACACATCCAAAGGCCTGTTGCAGTTAGAATACTGATGCTTGGAGGCATAATTGGATTTTGAGATATTTTAAGCTATAGTGTAAGATGTGTTCTATGTCTCTTTCACATGCTAATACATTTATTTTCCTTTGCCAAGAAGACATTGAATTGTTAAGCTATCTTGCCCTCCAGAAAACTGTACATTCGGTGACCTAACTTAATAAACTCTTCATTTATTGATGGTTGGGAACATGTTTAGTATTATTTTTCAGGAGAAAAATAAAAGAATACAATTTTCATACTTTCCAATGACCATTAAATAATGAAATAGCGAAGTTGAAAAGGGGTCAATTTAAAACCAAAACTAAAACCAATTTAACATACCTAGTTAAATATCAGATAAATTTAAAGTACATGATAAAAAAAAATCAGTTGACTCTATGGGCAATTTATTTGATCCCTTTCAAATCCCAGCTGCAAGGTTCTCATATGATATAATACATTTTGCTATATCCAAAAAATAGCTTAAACTTAAATGGTACTAGATAGGGATGTCCTCTTTTCCCATATTTGTCATTTTAACTTTAGAGCCCTTTATCAGAAAAATACATCAAAATTAATTGATATGTGATTTTCCAGCAGTAGGCAGAGAATTTAAGACAGCTGCTTATGCAGATGACCTACTGTTTTTTTTAACACATCCTCATACATTCATTCAAAAACGTATTAGAGGATTTTCAAAACTTTGGCTTTATCTCATACATGAAGATAAAAAATAATAAATCAGAGGCATTGAACAGAAATAGTCAATTCTAAAAAAAAACAATCCTGTTTTTTCAAATGGGAGTTAAAGGCTCTGAAATATTTAAGTATTTGGCTCACTTCGAACCTGGATGACTTATATAGACAAAACTTCTTACCTCTGCTATGAAATATATATTTTTTTTTTTGGGGGGGGGGCAGTGAGAATGTCCGAGATATCTGAAAGATTTTGGAAGATTTTCCACCAGAATCTGCATATAATCCTATAGGACCACAGTATATGAAACAAAGTACCCGTTAGGCCGCAGCCTGTCAGGCATATGTAAGAACAATCAGGATATAGGTTAGCCAACTTGTAAGGCGTAAGGTACCATCTTGTGCTAATTTTCACGGTTAGTTCCCAATAGGTTAAAGAATCAATATTGTTATAAGAATAGCATATAGCATGCTGCCATTGAGTGCCAGTAAAAGATGAGTTAAACACTCTCGCATTTAAGCATAGATTTACTCTTGAGAAACTCAGCTTTATCGTGTAATAAATTATACAGTATCAATATGCCTTTCTGGGGTAACTCAGTACATCTTACGACTCGCCCTATTTTAGGATGGAGGTAAATCGTGGGGATTGGAGAAGATGTTAAATGCATAATATAGTGAAGTGGGCTGTGCAGGGTAAGTGAAATCTACTAATGACATTCTCCGGACAATCTAATTTACTGTCGGTAAGAAGCTCCTCAACCCATTTGACGCCATAGTGACTCCAGGTGCCGACGTGCAAAATTAGGATCAGGATTTCCAATGTGTTTATAGGGAAACATACTACATTGGAATGGTCAGATGATTGGGCAGATTGAGTGTACATTCTCCAAGCCAGGATGGACACTTTGGTGGTAGTGAGCAAATCAGTAGTTTGGATTAACTGCCAAAGATCTGCAAGTAGCAAATGCTCTAAAGAGGTAGTTTTGGTGAGGTGCTTCTCAATGTCGACCCATAAGGGGGTTTTGTGGAAAACCAGTTCCAGTACTTCAGTTAGTGTGAATGCAGTAAGATAGTCGGTAACATTAATCATTCCCATGCCACCAACCTCTCTATGTTTGATCAGTAGGATGTGGGAGCATCTGACTCTTTTCCCTTGCCAAATGTTTTGCTATGAAATATTAAATTGGACTTGAAAACTTGGTTTGCAAGAGCTCAAACTATTAAAATGATAATACTTTCTAGACTTTTGTATTGTATGCATGCTCTTCAGATTTTTTTCTAACTATTACAGCATATTCAGCACCAGTAAAACAACACTCGCTTATTGGTGCTACACTCCAGGTTTCCCATACTGGAGGATAACATACCTACCTACAACATAGTTTCAACACTAGGCGCTCTCACACCAATAGCCAACAACCCAGAATTTGTTCCAGGTCTGCATAACAGATTGATACTTGTCACATCAAATGGCTTCCCCCTTTTAAGTGCAAAAAAAGATCAATGTGCATAAAACCATATGCCCTGAATGCATATTAAATAAATATAAATAGTATCACTCTATATAAGGCAACAATATAGTTGAAGAAAGTGTCCATATAAATTCATATAGTGCAAATAAACATAATAATTGAAACTAAAATAATCATTAAGTGCAAAGTCTGCATAAAATGTGTAAAAGATAAGGCTAAACGGTTCAAAGTCCTCATATGTTGTATATTGAGTCCAATTCCTCAATATGAGGAGAAATGGGTGAAAAAAACAAGTTGAAAGGTGATTCCACCACCACCAAGAGGGTAAAGGGTGAATCTATCCTTGGGGTGCACACCACATAGGAGTATGTTAGGGACCCTTACCAGATGGAGTGGACCTCCTATTTGTAGCGAGGTCGTCAGCGCCTGCAGATATAACCCTCTGCAGTCTTTGCATCGATCCAGGATGTCCATATCTCCAAATGCCTCTCGCAATGCCAGACTTCCGTTTGCTGTACAGAGAGAACCCGCTCACTAGTAAAGGAAGCCGGGACACTCACCCAGCATCAGAACGGGCCATTTGAGAGGATAAAAGAAATGGAGGGATCTCCAATAGTGTGTTATCCTTAACCACTGTTTATTAATTAAAAAATCGCATACAAAAATTTACAAAGAACATAAAAAAGGAGAAAAATGCCGGCAATAAAATTATAGTGATCACCTGTGCCTCCGGGGTCACGTATAGCCTAGTGACATCAGTGTGTAGCTTAACCCTCACCACTACGCTATACGTGACCCCAGAAGCATGGTTGATCGCTATAATTTTATTGCTGGCATTTATCTCCTTTTTTATGTTCTTTGTAAATTTTTGTATGCGATTGTTTTATTAATAAACCTAACAGTGGTTAAGGATAACACACTATTTATCTCTCCATTTCTTTTATCCTCTCATGTGGCCCGTTCCAGTGCTGGGTGAGTGTCCCGGCTCCCTTTACTAGCGAGTGGGTTCTCTCTGTACAGCGGACGGAAGTCTGGCATTGCGAATGAGGAGGCATCTGGAGATACGGACATCCCGGACCGATGCAAAGACCCCGCAGAGGGTTATATCTGCAGGCGCTGATGACCTTGCTACAAATAGGAGGTCCACTCCATCTGGTAAGGGTCCCTAACATACTTCTGTGTGGTGTGCACCCCAAGAATAGATTCACCCTTTACCCTCTTGGCAGTGGTGGAATCACCTTTCAACTTGTTTTTTTCACCCATTTCTCCTCATATTGGGGAATTGCACTCAATATACAACGTATAAGGACTTTGTACTTAACAAACGATTTAGTCTTATCTTTTACACATTTTATGCAGACTTTGCACTTAATGATTATTTTAGTTTCACTTATTATGTTCATTTGCACTATATGAATTTATATGGACACTTTCTTCAACTATAGTGTTGTCTTATATAGAGTGATACTATTTATATTTATTTAATATGCATTCAGGGCATATGATTTTATGCACATTGTTCTTTTTTTGCACTTATATCAATCTGTGATTCTGTTTAGGCAACTTTCAATTAGCACGACTATTTCCCTTTCACACATTTTTTTGCATGATTATCGCATGTTTATGTGTTACAGCTTTTTTCTTTATTGAATATTTTTTTCAGTATTAATCACTATTAGCGCGGTATATGCCCCTTATTACCATCTTCCCCCTTTTAGTCTTTCATTGTGTACAAGCTGGTGTAATAAGAATTAAAGAAACTTTACAAGAGGTGTGCAGTGGCCATCTGATTACTCAATGGATGTACCTTTAGTTATGTAATTATCTCATCAATCATAAACAAAAGCATTTTTTTCCAAAGCTCCTACACAATTTGAAACACTTTGCCTTAAAGCTTCAGAAGTATCAAAAAACATTTTGTTGGTATATTTGTGACTTCAAGAGAAAATCAATATGCAGAGTGATACCTTTAAATACCACTGAGAACTCTATAAGTATCTAGACCCGGGGTCTCAAACTGGTGGCCCTCCAGCTTTTACAAAACTACAAGTCCCATGAGGTATTGCAAGGCTGACAGTTACAAGCATGAGTCCCACAGGCAGAGGCATGATGGGACTTGTAGTTATGCAACAGCTGGGGGGCCGCCAGTTTGAGACCCCTGATCTAGACTGATCATTGGAAAAGTCCTGTATATTGGCACAAAAATGTTCCATTAGTACAAGACTCCAAGTGACCTCATATAAGATACTTACGCACTGGTATGCTACTCCTGACAAACTTTGCAGATGGTACCCACAAACTAGTGATCCATACTGGAGATGTAAACAAAGCAGAGGCACAATGTTTCACATTTGGTGGCAATGCACCTTAATTACTGTGTTTTAGAAACAGGTTTGTGACCTCATTCTGAAAATTACAGAGACCATTCTGAAGCTTGATGCTGCTTGTTGTTTACTCTAAATTTCATCTTATTCTCTCCACTGATACAAAGCTCTCTGGTGAAAACTTATGCTAAACTCGGCTAAATCCCTGATTCCTCAGTTCTGGAAAACCACCTATGTTCCATCTGTTAGGGAATGATTTTATGGGATTGACCATATTCAATCCATGGAGGAGGCACTAGCAATGTCAAAAAAACACTTGACTTAATATCACCTTCCTGGTTTATTTTTATTTACTCTGATGAATATAAATTGCTAATAGGTACCTGAGGTGATACCTGTTGACAGTGTTTCAATGTATTGATCCTCAGTTTTACCTGTACAGATGATCCTTGTGTATTTACTGTATTAGTATTGGACTAGTCTTGAGGGCCTAATGTTACTATACCTATTTGACCTATACTCTTGTCTACTCAAAAATTGTTCACTTAAATATTTATTTATTTTCTTTGTCTTCTGTTTTGTTGATTCATTGATTGGACTCTAAGTGAACTGCTACAGGGACTTCCATAATAACTCCCTTTTGCTAAAAATGTAGCTGCTTTATATCTTGTTAATTGTGATTGTATGATATGCTATCCAGACACCTATATAATTTTATGATACAAACCATACTCTGTTCCAATCATTACATGACTTCTTTGGACAAATTTGTCCACTTCTCCTCCTTGTTGTATTTTACTACATACTGTGGTTTATGTTGCCTTCAATAAAAATCCTACTGTAAAAAAAAAGTTTTTTATTTTAAATCATTTATTTCAATAGAATAGAAAAAAATCAAAAGCCTCATATACACATTAAAAATATTGGATGATCATCTTTTTTTTTTTACATGCTAGTATCATAACGAAAACCAATAGGTCACTAAAGTTATGAAAGTTCTCGTATGACAGAATAAAACTTCAGAAGAGATGTATTGTATTCTCTTGTAATGTATACTTTCATTTCCAAAGATGTGTGGTCTTGGTCGCACAATTTTTTATGTACAAATGCCATACTAATTACACGAAAATTGTTTGTTCTGTAACTGTGCTAGAAAAATTTTCATGCTTGTCCCTTTGGATATTTTTGCATGAACTGTCGTGAACGGCTCTCAAAAGCTGTGTACTAATGATCAATATATCAGAAGATTTCTCAGAAAGTGGTCGATTTTCTCATCGTGTACCATGGCTTTCAACCCTTAATCAACCCTTAATCAAGGAGAGTGGAGTTCTGTTCCAAACAAAATCCCTAAGTGTAAAACATACTGTACCCTGAACACTTTAAGTATAATTAAGGCTTCCTATTGAAAAAAAAATGTACTGTGTGTATATATGTATATATATATATATATATATATATACACACTGAACAAAATTATAAATGCAACGCATTTGTGTTTGCTCCCATTTATCATAGGTTGAACTCAAAGATCTATGACTTTTTCTATGTACACAAAAGGTCTATTTCTCTCAAATATTGATCACAAATCTGTCTAAATCTGTGTTAGTGAGCACTTCTCCTTTGCCGAGATAATCTATCCACCTCACAGGTGTGGCAGGATCATGTCACAGTATCTCTGTGCATTCAAAATGCCATCAATAAAATGCACCTGTGTTAGGTGTCCATAGCATACACCTGCCCATACCATAACCCCACCGTCACCATGGGCCACTCGATCCACAACATTGACATCAGCAAACTGCTCACCCACATGACACCATACACACTGTCACACTGTCTTCCATCTGCCCTGTACATTGAAAACAGGGAACACCTCTCCAAAATGCCAGACGCCATTTAATGTGAGCATTTGCCCACTCAAGTCGGTTACGATGACGAACTGCAGTCAGGTTGAGACCCCGATGAGGACGATGAGCATGCAAATTAACTGTAAGAAAAAGTGTAAAAATTGCGCCAGCTCTTAGATGGGGATAAAGCAGCCAACACAGCAATATGACCGTTGCAAGTGAAAATTGAAGTAAAGAAGTGTGGCGCTAATGGGTAGTGAGACTCCTGTTGCTAAACAGGTAGAAAGAGTGGTTTAGGAGAGAGTGAAAACACCTTTAGTGTAAATAGGTAAAAGTGTTTGTAGGACATACATAAAAATATATATACTGGGTAATAAACACAATGCAGGTGGAAACACAGTGTGTGTTTAACAATAAAGAACACAGTGAGAAAAACTAAAAATTGGGAGACAATCAAACATATAAGATACGACAAATAAATATCAATGCAAGATATCTAGAGGAGCTGAGTGTGGTAATCCACAGAACTAGAATTCAATGGAGGTGGCAGACAAATAAAAGGACACCGATATCTCTAGGGGAAAAAAAGGCATACATAGGGGCTCAAAAGTCTCTTAAATAGCAAGATCGGATAGTCACATTCAGTCCCACAGGTAACTGGATGTGAAATGTCTTCTCAAGAGATAATCTGAGGGTTATTGGGAAAGGTCCCGACCAATACGCTGGATCTCGGCTCAAATGGATAATTCCCACCAGGAGAAAGAGAAAAGCAAAAGAATGCCCTTACCAGATCCGGTGGACTTACAGGCCGTAGCGGTGAGTCAAACGAGCCTATACCATTAAATGGTGTGGGGTAGAGGTTTGTGGGAGAACTTGTAAACCATCTTGTCAGCAGTCCTCATAAGAAGCACCGATTTGGAGTCCGGGGTCCCCAGGGTATGGTTCCGATCACCGGATCACCGTTTCCTCAGAAAACCATCATGTGTGCAAATAAGCAAGAAAAAAGGGGAAAAAAAAAAAACTCCACATAGTGTAAATCCTTGGTTTGCAAAGAGCATAAAAGCACTTTATTTAGGGAGTGTACTCCGGAAAAAATGTTGTTACAGGCAGGGGGCGGTAAAAAATAGGCCCAAAATAAAATAAAAACAGGCATAAGAGTTATAAAAACAGGCGCAGTAGATAGTGGTGGGGTATAATCATAGAACCCGACGCGTTTCGCCTCCTAAGGCTTCTGCTGGGGTATGAATAAGCCCCCCACACAACTGCGCTTTATATACAAAGAGATTGGAATGTAACAGCTAATCAGCGCTGTTACACGGGACGACTTCCGGGTTCGGCAGCGTCATCCGTGACACACCGGTCACATGATGTTTTGTGGCCAATCAAAGCCTAGGGGAGATGGTCAAAAGTCAAGCCTCACTCCTGACCACCTATAGGCAGAGTAGCAATCCCATTCGTTATATGTGATAATCACATGATGAGGAAATAACGATGGGACGCTCTGGGGTGCGTGTCAGGGAGAGAAGGAAACCAGAGCCCAACAGATAGAGGCGTGGAACGCACAACACAGCGGCGATCCACGCTGATAGTGTTTATTTATGATATACTAATGTGGTCCCGATCCCGGAAGTATTCCCAGCATATTAACGTATGGGCATATAGGAATAAAAATGTATATTCAATATGTGTTCACAAACAAATCTTAATAAGTACACATGTAAGAGTACACAGGCAATATACATGACATTTTCATAGAAATTGAAAAAAGTAAAAATAGCTATAAGGGAAGTTAGACCTAATAGGGATGTAGGGAAGCATACAACAGAGACTCATAAGGGGATCTGTGGAAAAAAGGTGTATGTACTTGGTATCCAATGTACATGTAATTCCATTGAATTGAAAGACTCCTAAGTGGAGTGGAAACTTAGGGAATTCAAGGCACACATTATCCTATCTAAGAAAGATAGTTGATAGGGTGAAAAAAGTGGAAATGTTTAATTAATTAAGCAAAAGTGGGAGCTCATTCAGAGCCCTGTAGGGAGTTTAAGCACATAGTATGGAAGGAAGTCAATTGTTCAAAAAATGAAATGACAGCAATCTAGTGACGTTTGTGGAACTACATGGTCTAAGGAGGTGTTATGTCATTCATAGGTAAGGAATTGCCAGAGGAGGGGGGGGGTGGTGTATCAACGCCTAAGACTGATTTATGAAGGCGTTGATATCCCACTCCACGTTCAGTCCATGTGGCACATAGCATTTCATGAGATGTATCCAAAAGGTTTCGAGCTTGGAAACACCCCTTGTGTTTGGTTCCCCCCTCCAATGTGGGACAAATTTGTCAATAATTTGGAACTTAGTTCCAGACGGATTTTGGTTATGGTGGAGTAAGTAGTGTTTAGGAACACTATGGTTGGTGCGTCCTTTTAGTAGGGATGAGCTTCGAGTTCGAGTCGAACTCATGTTCTACTCGAACATTGGCTGTTCGCAAGTTCGCCGAACAGCGAACAATTTGGGGTGTTCGCGGCAAATTCGAATGCCGCGGAACACCCTTTAAAAGTCTATGGGAGAAATCAAAAGTGCTAATTTTAAAGGCTTATATGCAAGTTATTGTCATAAAAAGTGTTTGGGGACCTGGGTCCTGCCCCAGGGGACATGGATCAATGCAAAAAAAAGTTTTAAAAACGGACGTTTTTTCAGGAGCAGTGATTTTATTAATGCTTAAAGTCAAACAATAAAAGTGTAATATCCCTTTAAATTTCGTACCTGGGGGGTGTCTATAGTATGCCTGTAAAGGGGCGCATGTTTCCCGTGTTTAGAACAGTCTGACAGCAAAATGACATTTGGAAGGAAAAAACTCATTTAAAACTACCCGCGGCTATTGCATTGCCGACAATACACATAGAAGTTCATTGATAAAAACGGCATGGGAATTCCCCACAGGGGAACCCCGAACCAAAATAAAAAAAAAAAAAATGATGTGGGGGTCCCCCTAAATTCCATACAAGGCCCTTCAGGTCTGGTATGGATATTAAGGGGAACCCCAGCCAAAATTTAAAAAAAAAATTGACGTGGGGTTCCCCCTAAATTCCATACCAGACCCTTCAGGTCTGGTATGGATTTTAAGGGGAACCCCGCGCCAAAAAAAAAAAAAAAAACGGCGTGGGGTCCCCCTAAAAATCCATACCAGACCCTTATCCGAGCACGCAACCTGGCAGGCCGCAGGAAAAGAGGGGGGGACGAGAGTGCGCCCCCCCCCCCCTCCTGAACCGTACCAGGCCACATGCCCTCAACATTGGGAGGGTGCTTTGGGGTAGCCCCCCAAAACACCTTGTCCCCATGTTGATGAGGACAAGGGCCTCATCCTCACAACCGTGGCCGGTGGTTGTGAGGGTCTGCGGGCGGGGGGCTTATCGGAATCTGGAAGCCCCCTTTAACAAGGGGACCCCCAGATCCCGGCCCCCCCCCTGTGTGAAATGGTAAGGGGGTACTTACCCCTACCATTTCACTAAAAAACTGTCAAAAATGTTAAAAATGACAAGAGACAGTTTTTGACAATTCCTTTATTTAAATGCTTCTTCTTTCTTCTTTCTTCCTTCATCATCTTCTTCTTCTGGTTCTTCTGGCTCTTCTGGTTCTTCCTCCGGCGTTCTCGTCCAGCATCTTCTCCGCGGCGTCTTCTATCTTCTTCTCCTCGGGCCGCTCCGCACCCATGGCATGAGGGGAGGCTCCCGCTCTTCTCTTCATCTTCTTCTCTTCTTCATCTTCTTCTTCTTCTTCTTCTTCTTCTTCCTTCTTCTCTTCTTCTCTTCTTCCTGTCTTCTCCGGGCCGCTCCGCAATCCATGCTGTGGCATGGAGGGAGGCTCCCGCTGTGTGACGGCGTCTCTTCGTCTGACGGTTCTTAAATAACGGGGGGCGGGGCCATCCGGTGACCCCGCCCCCCTCTGACGCACGGTGACTTGAGGGACTTCCCTGTGACGTCACGGGGAATGCCACAGGGAAGTCCCGTCATGTCACCGTGCGTCAGAGGGGGGCGGGGTCATCGGGTGGCCCCGCCCCCCGTTATTTAAGAACCGTCAGACGAAGAGACGCCGTCACACAGCGGGAGCCTCCCTCCATGCCACAGCATGGATTGCGGAGCGGCCCGGAGAAGACAGGAAGAAGAGAAGAAGAGAAGAAGGAAGAAGAAGAAGAAGAAGAAGAAGATGAAGAAGAGAAGAAGATGAAGAGAAGAGCGGGAGCCTCCCACCCCATGCCATGGGTGCGGAGCGGCCCGAGGAGAAGAAGATAGAAGACGCCGCGGAGAAGATGCTGGACGAGAACGCCGGAGGAAGAACCAGAAGAGCCAGAAGAACCAGAAGAAGAAGAAGATGAAGGAAGAAAGAAGAAAGAAGAAGCATTTAAATAAAGGAATTGTCAAAAACTGTCTCTTGTCATTTTTAACATTTTTGACAGTTTTTTAGTGAAATGGTAGGGGTAAGTACCCCCTTACCATTTCACACAGGGGGGGGGCCGGGATCTGGGGGTCCCCTTGTTAAAGGGGGCTTCCAGATTCCGATAAGCCCCCCGCCCGCAGACCCTCACAACCACCGGCCACGGTTGTGAGGATGAGGCCCTTGTCCTCATCAACATGGGGACAAGGTGTTTTGGGGGGCTACCCCAAAGCACCCTCCCAATGTTGAGGGCATGTGGCCTGGTACGGTTCAGGAGGGGGGGGGGCCGCACTCTCGTCCCCCCCTCTTTTCCTGCGGCCTGCCAGGTTGCGTGCTCGGATAAGGGTCTGGTATGGATTTTTAGGGGGACCCCACGCCGTTTTTTTTTTTTTTTTTTGGCGCGGGGTTCCCCTTAAAATCCATACCAGACCTGAAGGGTCTGGTATGGAATTTAGGGGGAACCCCACGTCAATTTTTTTTTTAAATTTTGGCTGGGGTTCCCCTTAATATCCATACCAGACCTGAAGGGCCTTGTATGGAATTTAGGGGGACCCCCACATCATTTTTTTTTTTTATTTTGGTTCGGGGTTCCCCTGTGGGGAATTCCCATGCCGTTTTTATCAATGAACTTCTATGTGTATTGTCGGCAATGCAATAGCCGCGGTAGTTTTAAATGTGTTTTTTCCTTCAAAATGTCACTTTGCTGTCAGACTGTTCTAAACACGGGAAACATGCGCCCTTTTACAGGCATACTATAGACACCCCCCAGGTATGAAATTTAAAGGGATATTACACTTTTATTGTTTGACTTTAAGCATTATTAAAATCACTGCTCCTGAAAAAACGGCCGTTTTTAAAACTTTTTTTTGCATTGATTCATGTCCCCTGGGGGAGGACCCGGGTCCCCAAACACTTTTTATGACAATAACTTGCATATTAGCCTTTAAAATTAACACTTTTGATTATTCATGTTCGTGTCCCATAGACTTTAACGGCGTTCGCGTGTTCGAACGAATTTTTTTCCTGTTCGCATGTTCTGGTGCGAACCGAACAGGGGGGTGTTCGGCTCATCCCTACCTTTTAGTATGGCTGTGATGTGTTCGCTCACTCGTATGGAGAAATTGCGTATGGTTCGTCCTATGTATTGCTTACCGCAAGGGCAAGTAATAAGGTAAACGATAAATTTTGTAGTGCATGTTGCAAATTGTTTCATCTTGAATTCCCTCCCAGTGGAAGATGATGTAAAGGTCAGGAGTGAGGCTTGGCTTTTGACCATCTCCCCTAGGCTTTGATTGGCCACAAAACGTCATGTGACCGGTGTGTCACGGATGACGCTGCCGAACCTGGAAGTCGTCCCGTGTAACAGCGCTGATTAGCTGTTACATTCCAATCTCTTTGTATATAAAGCGCAGTTGTGTGGGGGGCTTATTCATACCCCAGCAGAAGCCTTAGGAGGTGAAACGCGTCGGGTTCTATGATTATACCCCACCACTATCTACTGCGCCTGTTTTTATAACTCTTATGCCTGTTTTTATTTTATTTTGGGCCTAGTTTTTACCGCCCCCTGCCTGTAACAACATTTTTTCCGGAGTACACTCCCTAAATAAAGTGCTTTTATGCTCTTTGCAAACCAAGGATTTACACTATGTGGAGTTTTTTTTTTTTCCCCCTTTTTTCTTGCTTATTTGCACACATGATGGTTTTCTGAGGAAACGGTGATCCGGTGATCGGAACCATACCCTGGGGACCCCGGACTCCAAATCGGTGCTTCTTATGAGGACTGCTGACAAGATGGTTTACAAGTTCTCCCACAAACCTCTACCCCACACCATTTAACGGTATAGGCTCGTTTGACTCACCGCTACGGCCTGTGAGTCCACCGGATCTGGTAAGGGCATTCTTTTGCTTTTCTCTTTCTCCTGGTGGGAATTATCCATTTGAGCCGAGATCCAGCGTATTGGTCGGGACCTTTCCCAATAACCCTCAGATTATCTCTTGAGAAGACAGTTCACATCCAGTTACCTGTGGGACTGAATGAGACTATCCGATCTTGCTATTTAAGAGACTTTTGAGCCCCTATGTATGCCTTTTTTTCCCCTAGAGATATCGGTGTCCTTTTATTTGTCTGCCACCTCCATTGAATTCTAGTTCTGTGGATTAACACACTCAGCTCCTCTAGATATCTTGCATTGATATTTATTTGTCGTATCTTATATGTTTGATTGTCTCCCAATTTTTAGTTTTTCTCACTGAGTTCTTTATTGTTAAACACACACTGTGTTTCCACCTGCATTGTGTTTATTACCCAGTATATATATTTTTATGTATGTCCTACAAACACTTTTACCTATTTACACTAAAGATGTTTTCACTCTCTCCTAAACCACTCTTTCTACCTGTTTAGCAACAGGAGTCTCACTACCCATTAGCGCCACACTTCTTTACTTCAATGCAAATTAACTTCCCTGAGACGGTTTCTGACAGTTTGTGCAGAATTGTTTGGTTATGCAAACCAATTGTTTCAGCAACTGTCCAGGTAGTTGGTCTCAGATGATCTTGGAGGTGAAGATGCTAGATGTGGAGGTCCTGGGCTGGTGTGGTTACACATGGTCTGTGGTTGTGGGGCCGGTTGGATGTACTGCCGAATTCTCTGAAACGCCTTTGGAGACAGCTTTTGGTAGAGAAATGAACATTCAATTCAAGGCCAACAGCTCTGGTGGACATTCCCGCAGTCAGCATGCTAATTGCACACTCCCACAAAACTTGCGACATCTGTGGCATTGTGCTGTGTGATAAAACCGCACATTTTAAAGTGGCCTTTTATTGTGGCCAGTCTAAGGCACACCTGTGCAATAATCATGCTGTCTAATCAGCATCTTGATATGCCACACCTGTGAGGTGGATGGATTATCTTGGCAAAGGAGAAGTGCTCACTAACACAGATTTAGACAGATTTTTGAACAATATTTGAGAGAAATGGGCCTTTTGTGTATAGAAAAAGTCATAGATCTTTGAGTTCAGCTCATGATAAATAGGGGCAAACACAAAAGTGTTGCATATATAATTTTGCTCAATATATATATATACAGTATCTCACAAAAGTGAATACACCCTTCACATTTTTGTAAATATTTTATTATATCTTTTCATGTGACAACACTGAAGAAATTACACTTTGCTACAATGTAAAGTAGTAAGTGTACAGCTTGTATAACAGTGTAACACAGTGATCACAGGTCAGTTAGTTTTAGTATAAATTACACAAATAGGAAACATAAGGGGAATACAAAGACACTGAATTTCAAAAGAGCCAACTACTACTACTAACATACAATCCTTGTTAGAAGATACTAAATGGGATAAAAATCTTAGGAACAAAGAACACGGAGCAAAAATGGGTATGCTTTAGGAGCATATTAAATAAGGGTATTAGCCAGTGCATCCCAATGGGAAATAAATTTAAAAGAGCTTGTCAGAGAGATGACATGCACAGACGTGCATTAGCAGGTGCCTGTCTTGCCGGGCATAGGCTAAAGCCTATGCGCAGGAACATTAGCACTAACAGTGAACGCATATTAGCGATACGATATGCGAATGCGCAAAAATACGCGCACATGTTAGCCTTTAATGCTGGCACCAAATGGCCTATATAAAGACAGCACTAATGCAGCTGCTGTCTGATCTGCAGCTTTACCCTGTGTTCTGATCCTATGTCTGTATCTGATCCAGTATTTGACCCGGCTTTCTGACCACGCTGATGTCTCCAGTTCTGACCTTTGGCTTGCCTTGACCCTGATTATTCCTGCCTGTCTGCCTGATTTCATGTTGCCAAACCCAGCTTGAACTCTGACCATTCTTTCTTTCTTCCGCTGTTTATGATAGACTGATCCTCCATGTATAACTTGGTTTGTCTGACTCTGCTCAAGTCTTTCTGCTTCCAGCCTGTGTAGCTCCAGTACTGCCATCCTGCATCTACAGCTTACCTGCATCCGCTGTCTTGCATCCACAGCATACCTGCATCAGCTGTTCCTGCTACCTTCTGCTGCTCAGCAATCCAGTCTGATCCTGCTACTCATCAGCTGCCACTACCACTGCCAACTGAGGACTTTGCAGGTGCTCTTACCTCACTGTGCTCTCGCGGCCACTGTTGCAACTCCAATGGTCCTTGAACTGGGGCTGTATGAGAGGTCTCCCTCTACTCGTCAGGCTCTCCCAGATGGTACATAACAAAGCTAATAAAAGCCCTGGGTGGTTTAACTCCAACGTAAGAATGCATATAAAAGAAAAGCAGATGGCCTTCAAAAAATACAAGGCTGAGGGATCATCATCAGTATTCCAACTTTACAAAGAATGCATCAAGAAATGTAAGGATGCAATCAGAGCGGCTAAGATATAACACAAAATGCACATAGTAGAGTAAAAAAAATCCCTAGAAAGTACATAAATAGTAAGAAAGGGAGGTCAGATCATATTGGTCCCATAAAGAATGATGAAGGAACCTGGTTACTAAGGATGGAGAGATGGCAAAGGTATTGAATTTTTTCTTCTCCTCGGTTTTCCCGAGAGAATCGAGGGGCTTCAGTAACCAAAAGTGGAATGTTTATCCTCATGACACGTCACAGGAAACACCCTCGTGGCTTAACAGAGGACAGAATTAGAAGTAGACTTGAGAAACTTAACATTAATAAGTCACCAGGACCAAATGGCTTGCACCCAAGTGTCCTTAAGGAACTCAGTCAAGTAATTGGCAGAGCATTGTTCCTAAATTTTTATGAACAGTCTACTGACCAGAATGGTACCAGCTGATTGGAGAAAAGGCAATGTAGCACCAATATCTAAAAAAAGAGCCAAGAGAAATCCCTGGGAATTACAGACCAGTTAGCCTAACATCAGTTGTATGCAAGCTCTTGGAGGGGATGATAAGGGACTATATACAAGAGTTTAGTAATGACAACTGTATCATTATCAGTAATCAGTAGGGATGAGCCGAACACCCCCCGGTTCGGTTCGCACCAGAACCCGCGAACGGACCAAAAGTTCGCACGAACGTTAGAACCCCATTGACGTCTATGGGACTCGAACGTTCGAAATCAAAAGTGCTCATTTTAAAGGCTAATTTGCATGGTATTGTCCTAAAAAGGGTTTGGGGACCCAGGTCCTACCCCAGGGGACATGTATCAATGCAAAAAAAACCTTTAAAAACGGCCGTTTTTTCGGGAGCAGTGATTTTAATGATGCTTAAAGTAAAAAAAAAAAAGTGAAATATTCCTTTAAATATCGTACCTGGGGGGTGTCTATAGTATGCCTGTAAAGTGACGCGTGTTTCCCATGTTTAGAACAGTCCCTGCACCAAATGTAATTTTTAAAGGAAAAAATCTCATTTAAAACTGCTTGCGGGTTTAATGTCATGTCGGGTCATGGCAATATGGATGAAAATCAGTGAGACAAACGGCATGGGTACCCCCCAGTCCATTACCAGGCCCTTTGGGTCTTGTATGGATATTAAGGGGAACCCCGCACCCAAATTAAAATAAGGAAAGGTGTGGGGCCACCAGGCCCTATATACTCTGAACAGCAGTATACAGGCTATGCAAACAAGACAGGGACTGTAGGTTTGTTGTTAAGTAGAATCTGTTTGTAATTTTGAACGGGTACATTTTTAACGTGTTTAGCTCCAGCCAAAAAATCTTTTTTAAGCTTTTTGGAAAACATAGGGAAGGGTTATCACCCCTGTGACATTTGTTTTGCTGTCTTTCCTCCTCTTCAGAAGATTTCACCTCACTTTTTTGTCCCAATGAAAAATGTTTTTTGAAAATTTGGGTTTTTTTGTGGAACAAGGATTGGAAAGCATCAGTGGAAAGGAGAAATTGTTTTCCCATATTAACTCTTACAGGAGAGAATTTCCCTTCCTAGGGGTAGATTTCATCTCACTTCCTGTTGTCTCCTTCCGTTTGCAAGTAGGAGTCGTTTGTAAGTTAGATGTTTGAAAGTAGGGTCCTGCCCTATATACTCAGCAGAAATTTGGGCCTTAGGTGTTGCTGTGGCCACAACACTGTAAGCCCTCACAGGGCCCTGCTGTGAAATATTAGATCAAGAATTGTAATTACATGCCCCTGTTGAACAGGAGCTGAAAAATTAGGCCTTAGGCACTGGTGCTGGTGCCACAACACTGCAACCCCTCACAGACACTCTAGTTGGAACGCAGGAACGAGCCCTGCTGCAAAGTATTGCTTCAAAAATTGTAATTACACGCCCCTGTTAGACAGGGGCAGAAAAATTGGGCCTTAGGCACTGGTGCTGCTGCCACAACACTGCAACCCCTCACAGACACTCTAGTTGGAACGCAGGAACGAGCCCTGCTGCAAAGTATTGCATCAAAAATTGTAATTACACGCCCCTGTTAGACAGGGGCAGAAAAATTGGGCCTTAGGCACTGGTGCTGGTGCCACAACATTGCAACCCCTCACAGACACTCTAGTTGGAATGCAGGAACGAGCCCTGCTGCAAAGTATTACATCAAAAATTGTAATTACACGCCCCTTAACAGGGGCTTAAAAATTGTGCCTTAGGCACTGGTGGTGGCGCCCAGAACCAAAAATGTTCTTACAAGCTATCAGCGTGATGATTGAGGAGGAAGAGGATAATTACTCAGGGATAGTCACTCAGCATCAGCATAGGCAGTCTTTGAAGGGATCTGAGATTTCAAAAAAAATTATTCGGTTACATCAGCATCAGGTGCTTGGTAGCTGGTGGTGATCCAAGACTGATTCATTTTTATGAAGGTCAGCCGATCGACCGAGTCGGTGGACAGACGCACCCTGTGATCGGTTACCACGCCTCCAGCAGCACTGAATGTGCGTTCCGAAAGAACGCTGGATGCAGGACAGGCCAGTAGCTCAATTGCATACTGTGCAAGCTCTGGCCAGTGATCCATCCTCAAGACCCAGTAACCCAGAGGATTTTCGGTGGGAAAGGTGTCCAAGTCTGATCTTGCCCCTAGGTATTCCTGCACCATGTAAAACAGACGCTGGCGATGGTTGCTGGAACCGATCATACCTTGGGGCTGCGGACCAAAAAATTGTCTGAACGCATCGGTCAGACGGCCACCTTCTCCACCGCTCCTTCTTTGACTGACCGAAGCCTCAGCAACACGTTGTCCAGAAACAGGAGTTTGTAACCTCCCAGTCTCTGGGAAAGCATAGCACAGACCTTTCTGCAAGGCCTCCCGAAGATGTTTCATCCTCTGCTCCCTCTGCGATGGCAAGATAAGGTCCGCAACCTTACCCTTGTAACGTGGATCAAGGAGGGTTGCCAGCCAGTATTGGTCCTTCTCCTTGATACCACGAATACGAGGATCCTTACGCAGGCTTTGCAGGATCAGGGAGGCCATGCAGCGTAGGTTTGCTGAGGCATTCGGTCCGGAGTCCTCTGAGTCACTAAGGACAACAACGTCCGCAGCCACCTCCTCCCAGCCACGTACAAGTCCATGTGTTCCTTGGGACTGATCCCTTAAAGACTGCTGCTGATGCTGAGTGCCAGGCTCCACCTCCATACTGACACAATCTTCCTCCTCCTCCTCCTCCTCCTCCTCCTCGTCCTCTTCCTGTGTGATCGGCGGGCACGCAGGAACACTGTCTGGATAAAGGGGGCCTTGAGAGCTAAGGAATTCCTCCTCTTCCTGCCTCTGTTCTGCCTCAAGTGCCCTGTCCATTATTCCACGCAGCGTGTGCTCCAACAGGTGGACAAGGGGGACAGTGTCACTGATGCATGCACTGTCAGTGCTCACCATCCTCGTGGCCTCCTCGAATGGTGACAGGACAGTGCATGCATCCCTGATCATGGCCCACTGGCGTGGGGAAAAAAAACCAAGCTCCCCTGACCCTGTCCTGGTGCCATAGTCGCACAGGTACTCATTGATGGCCCTCTGCTGCGTGTGCAGCCGCTGCAGCATGGCCAACGTTGAGTTCCACCTGGTGGGCATGTCACAGATTAGGCGGTTCTTGGGCAGGTTAAACTCCTTTTGGAGGTCCGTCAGCCGAGCACTGGCATTATATGACCGGCGGAAATGCACACAGACTTTCCTGGCCTGCCTCAGGACATCCTGTAAGCCCGGGTACCTGCCCAAAAACCGCTGCACCACCAAGTTAAGGATGTGAGCCAAACAGGGCACATGGGTCATTTGTCCCTGTCGGAGGGCAGAGAGGAGGTTGGTGCCATTGTCGCAAACCACCATTCCTGCCTTAAGTTGGCGTGGTGTCAACCACCTCTGAACCTGCCCCTGCTGAGCTGACAGAACCTCTGCCCCAGTGTGGCTCCTGTCCCCCAAGCACACCAGCTCAAGCACCGCATGGCATCTTTTGGCCTGCGTACTTGCGTAGCCCCTTGAACGCCTACGGAGCACCGCTGGTTCCGAGGAAGAGGCCATGGAGGAAGAAGAAGAGGAGGGGGTGGAGGAGAGAGGTGTGTCACAATCAGCATTTTGGAGGCGTGGTGGCGGAACAACCTCCAACACTACCGCACCTTGTCCTGCATCCTTCCCAGCTGCCAGCAGAGTCACCCAATGCGCCGTGAAACTTAGGTAACGTGCCTGTCCATGCCTGCTGGACCATGAGTCAGCGGTAATATGCACCTTACCGCTGACCGCCCTGTCCAGCGAGGCATGGACATTGCCTTCCACATGCCGGTAGAGAGCCGGAATCGCCTTCCGTGAGAAAAAGTGGCGTTTGGGTACCTGCCACTGAGGAACCGCACATTCCACAAACTCACGGAAGGGGGCAGAGTCTACCAACTGAAAAGGCAGCAGTTGAAGTGCTAGCAATTTTGCCAAGCTAGCATTCAACCGCTGGGCATGTGGATGGTTGGGAGCAAACTTCTTTCGGCGGTGCAGCAGCTGGGGCAGGGAAATTTGCCTGGTACAATCTGACGTCGGTGTACCAAAAGCAGATTGCCCACAAGTACTTGGCTGTGACACACCTAATTCTACACCTTCATTCCTCTCACTGCAGGTCTCAGAGAGGACTGAAGGTCTAGTGGGGTTGGAAATCTCAGCTGATGAGGAGCAAGGAGAGATCCTCTTTGTTCTTTGGTGTGGGTCTTTTAGATACGCTTGCCAACGAACTGCATGGCAGGTCAACATATGTCTGGTCAAGCATGTGGTACCCAAGCGGGAGATGTTTTGGCCACGCGAGATACGCTTGAGACATATGTTGCAAATAGCAGCGGTGCGATCTGATGCACTCGTCTCAAAAAAGGCCCACACCAAAGAACTTTTTGAATAACGCGCAGAGACTGCAGCGCCCTGCACATGTGGAGCTTTGGGGTGTGATGCAGTCAATGTGCTGCCCTTAGGCTGGCCCCTGGAGGGCATCCTGCCTCGTTGGTGATGTGCCGCCTCCTCCTCCTCCTCCTCCTCTCTCCTATCAGGCACCCACGTTGAGTCAGTGACCTCATCATCCCCTCCCTCCTCATCACTGGAGCAAACCTGGCAGTATGCTGCAGCAGGGGGAGCATGACTGCCAGATTGCTGTCCTTCTTGGGCACCCCCTCTGTCCGTGCTCATGTTACTGCCTTCATCGAGCTCAGTATCATCATCAGAGCCTTCCAAACGCTGGGCATCCTCCTGGAGCATGTACCCAACACTGTGGTCAAACAGTTCGAGGGAATCCTCATGAGGACATGGTGGAGCTAGGGAAGGAGTCACTGATGACATTGAGCTGAGGGAAGAGGCCGCTGCTTTGCCAGACAAAGCACCCTGGGCATGGGTGAGAGAGGATGAGGAGGATGAGGACGGCTTGGTCATCCACTCGACCAAGTCTTCCGCATGTTGCGGCTCAACACGGCCAGCTGCCGAAAAAAAGGCAAAGCGTGTCCCATGGCCACGTGCTGATGAGGATGCACCGTCTCCACGACCAGCACTAGACACAGAGCCTGCTTGCCCTCTCTTATTGGCTTGTGACTGTCTGCCTCTCCTTCTTGGCCTTCCAGACATACTAATGGCCTGTAGCTGCACTAAGCTGGGATAGAACACCTGTAATTTTCTTCAGGTAGCTTTATATACTGTAACCAGATAAGCCTGCCTGTCAGTAGGAAGATAACAGGAACGGATCTAGCTGAACACTGTGAGCAGGACGCACTGCACTAAATGTAAATAGCAGGAACGGATCTAGCTGAACACTGTGAGCAGGACGCATTGCACTAAATGTAAATAACAGGAACGGATCTAGCTGAACACTGTGAGCAGGACGCACTGCACTAAATGTAAATAGCAGGAACGGATCTAGCTGAACACTGTGAGCAGGACGCACTGCACTAAATGTAAATTGCAGGAACGGATCTAGCTGAACACTGTGAGCAGGACGCACTGCACTAAATGTAAATTGCAGGAACGGATCTAGCTGAACACTGTGAGCAGGACGCACTGCACTAAATGTAAATAGCAGGAACGGATCTAGCTGAACACTGTGAGCAGGACGCACTGCACTAAATGTAAATTGCAGGAACGGATCTAGCTGAACACTGTGAGCAGGACGCACTGCACTAAATGTAAATAGCAGGAACGGATCTAGCTGAACACTGTGAGCAGGACGCACTGCACTAAATGTAAATAGCAGGAACAGATCTAGCTGAACACTGTGAGCAGGACGCACTGCACTAAATGTAAATTGCAGGAACTGATCTAGCTGAACACTGTGAGCAGGACGCACTGCACTAAATGTAAATAGCAGGAATGGATCTAGCTGAACACTGTGAGCAGGACGCACTGCACTAAATGTAAATAGCAGGAACGGATCTAGCTGAACACTGTGAGCAGGACGCACTGCACTAAATGTAAATAGCAGGAACGGATCTAGCTGAACACTGTGAGCAGGACGCACTGCACTAAATGTAAATAGCAGGAACGGATCTAGCTGAACACTGTGAGCAGGACGCACTGCACTAAATGTAAATAGCAGGAATGGATCTAGCTGAACACTGTGAGCAGGACGCACTGCACTAAATGTAAATAACAGGAACGGATCTAGCTGAACACTGTGAGCAGGACGCACTGCACTAAATGTAAATAGTCTAGATAGAAGATAACAGGAACGGATCTAGCTAAACTGAATACAGTGTATATATATATATGCAACACCTGGGATGCATATATATACACAATACACTGTAAGTGCAGCTAACTGACTGACTGTTCTGCCTAATCTATCTAACTCAAATCAAATGACACTGTCTCTCTCTCTCTCTATCTCTTAGCACACCGGAACACACACTACACAGGGCCGCCGTGCAGGCGGCCTTATATAGTGTGGGGCGTGTACTAAATCCCCTGAGCCATAATTGGCCAAAGCCACCCTGGCTTTGGCCAATTACAGCTCTCTCTACTGACGGCGCTGTGATTGGCCAAGCATGCGGGTCATAGTGCATGCTTGGCCAATCATCAGCCAGCAATGCACTGCGATGCCGCAGTGAATTATGGGCCGTGACGCGCCACACGAATTTGGCGCGAACGGCCCATATCGTTCGCAATTCGGCGAACGGGCGAACAGCCGATGTTCGAGTCGAACATGGGTTCGACTCGAACACGAAGCTCATCCCTAGTAATCAGCATGGATTCATGAAGAATTGTTCATTCTTGCCAAACCAATCTATTAACCTTCCATGAGGAGGTGAGCTGCCATCTAGATAAAGGAAGGCCCATAGACATTGTATATCTGGATTTTGCAAAAGCAATTGATACAGTTACCCATAAACATTTACTGTACAAAGTAAGGTCCATTGGCATGGACCATAGGGTGAGTACATGGATTGAAAACTGGCTACAGGGGCGAGTTCAGAGGGTAGTGATAAATGGGGATTACTCTGAATGGTTCGGGGGAGAGTGGAGTCCCCAAGAGTTCTGTCCTGGGACCAACCCTTTTTAATTCATTCATAAATGACCTGGAGGATGAGATAAACAGCTCAATATCCGTATTTGCAGACGATACTGGGTTAAGCAGATCTGAACAAATTAATGGGATGGGCAACTACATGGCAAATGAGGTTTAATGTAGAAAAATGTAAAATAGAGCATTTGGGTGGCAAAAATTATGAATGCAATCTTCTCACTGGGGGAGAACCTCTGGGGGAATCTAGGATGGAAAAGGACCTGGGGGTCCAAGTAGATGACATGCTTAGCAATGGAATGCAATGCCAAGCTGCTGCAAGCAAAGCAAACAGAATATTGGCATGCATTAAAAAGGGGATTAACTCCATAGATAAACTGATAATTTTCCCACTCTACAAGACTCTGATCTGACCGCACCTGGTGTATGCCATCCAGTTCTGGGCACCAGTCCTCAGGAAGGATGTGCTGGAACTGGAGAGAGTCCAGTGAAGGGCAACAAAACTAACAAAGGGACTGGAGGACATTAGTTATGAGGAAAGGTGACAAGCACTGAACTTATTCTCTCTGGAGAAGAGACGCTTGAGAGGAGATACAATTTCAACGTACAAATACCATATTGATGACCCCACAATAGGGATAAAAATTTTCTGTGAAAGGGAATTTAATAAGACACTCTGCCATTCACTAAAATTAGAAGAAACGCAGTTTAACCTTAAACTGCGTAGAGGGTTCTTTACTATAAGAGCGGTAAGGATGTGGAATTTTCTTCCGCAGGCAGTGGTTTCAGCAGGGAGCATCGATATTTTCAAAAAACGTTTAGATAAGCACCTGAATGACCACAACATACAGGGATATACAATGTAATACTAACATACAATCACATACAATGTCCAAATTGGGCCAAATTAGCCATTTTCCCTCCTGGTGTCATGTGACTCGTTAGTGTTACAAGGTTTCAGGTGTGAATGGGGAGCAGGTGTGTTAAATTTGGTGTTATCGCTCTCACTCTCTCATACTGGTCACTGGAAGTTCAACATGGCACCTCATGGCAAAGAACTCACTGAGGATCTGAAAAAAAGAATTGTTGCTCTACATAAAGATGGCCTAGGCTATAAGAAGTTTGCCAAGACCCTGAAACTGAGCTGCAGCACGGTGGCCAAGACCATACAGCGGTTTAACAGGACAGGTTCCACTCAGAACAGGCCTCACCATGGTCGACCAAAGAAGTTGAGTGCACGTGCTCAGCATCATATCCAGAGGTTGTCTTTGGGAAATAGACGTATGAGTGCTGCCAGCATTGCTGCAGAGGTTGAAGGGGTGGGGGGTCAGCCCGTCAGTGCTCAGACCATATGCTGCACACTGCATCAAATTAGTCTGCATTGCTGTTGTCCCAGAAGGAAACCTCTTCTAAAGATTATGCAGAAGAAAGCCCGCAGTTTGCTGAAGACAAGCAGATTAAGCACATGGATTACTAGAACAACGTCCTGTGGTCTCATGAGACCAAGATAAACTTACTTGGTTCAGATGGTGTAAAGCGTGTGTGGTGGCAACCAGGTAAGGAGTACAAAGACAAGTGTGTCTTGCCTACAGTCAAGCATGGTGGTGGGAGTGTCATGGTCTGGGGCTGCATGGGTGCTGCCGGCACTGGGGACCTACAGTTCATTGAGGGGTCCATGAATGCCAACATGTACTGTGACATACTGAAGCCGATCCTGATCCCCTCCCTTCGGAGACTGGGTCGCAGGGAAGTTTTCCAACATGATAACGACCCTAAACACATCTCCAAGATGACCACTGCCTTGCTAAAGAAGCTAACGGTAAAGGAGATCGACTGGCCAAGCATGTCTCCATTAGGGTTGAGCCCAACACCACCCGGTTTGGTTCGCACCAGAACTTGCAAACAGGCAATACATTTGTGCAAACACCGTTAAAGTTTATGGGACACGAACATAAAAAATCAAAAGTGCTAATTTTAAAGGCTTATATGCAAGCTACTGTCATAAAAAGTGTTTGGGGACCCGGATTCTGCCCCAGGGGACATGTATCAATGCAAAAAAAGTTCTAAAAATGTCTGTTTTTTCAGGAGCAGTGATTTTAATAATGCTTAAAGTGAAACAATAAAAATGAAATATTCCTTTAAGTATCGTGCCTGGTGGGTATCCTTAGTATGCCTGTAAAGTAATGCATCTATCCCGTGTTTAGAACAGTACCACAGCAAAATGACATTTGTAAAGGGAAAAAGTAATTCAAAGCTGCTTGCGGCTGTAATGAAATGTCAGATCCCGGCAATATAGATAAAAAATTATTGAACAAAAATGGCATGGGTCCCTCCCAGTCCATTACCAGGCTCTTTGGGTCTGGAATGAATATTAAGGGGAACCCCGCACCAAAATAAAAAAAAATGCGTGGGGGTTCCCCCAAAATCCATACCAGGCCCTTCAGGTCTGGTATGGATATTAAAGGGAACCCTGCACCAATTTTTTTTTAAAAAATGGTGTAGAGGTCCCCCCCAAAATCCATACCAGGCCCCTAAGGTCTGGTATGGATTTTAAGGGGAACCCCGAGGCAAAATGTAAAAAAAAATGGCGTGGGGGTCCCCCAAGATCCATACAAGACCCTTATTCAAGAGAGCGCCCTCCCCTCCTGAACTGTACCAGGTCACATGCCCTCAATATGGGGAGGGTGTTTTGGGGTCCCTCCCAAAACACCTTGTCCCCATGTTGATGGGGACAAGGGCCTCATCCCCACAGCCCTTGCCTGGTGGTTGTGGGGGTCTGTGGGGGGGCTTATTGGAATATGGAAGCCCCCTTTAACAAGGGGACCCCCAGATCTTGGTTCCCCTTATGTGAATGGGTATCAGATACATTATACCAGTACACATTCACCAAAAAAGTGTCAAAATGGTAAAAATTACAGTAGACAAGTCCTTTATTTTAAAAAAAGTGTCCTGCGATGTCTATATTTTTTCGAGAAAAAAATAATGAAAAAAACCTGCTGACTGCAGACTTTCTGTATTGAAAAATGTGAAAAAAACAAACTAGTTTTTTTCAAATTTTTCCACACTTTGAGGTTTTTCACTTTTTTCACACCAGGTGAGCCTGGGAGTGCTGGTCTGCCGCGTCCGCTGTCTGTGTTGGTTGCCGCCGTTGGTTGCGCCCTCTCGGCTCCCGTTACTGACCTTGGGTTGGCCTGCTGACCTGGACGTCATGTGTCTTGGTGTACATACCTAGTAAGTTTACATGCCCTACCCGGGTTTTTGGGTGGAAGTTTACCCATACTCCCCCAACTTCGTTATTGAGTATCTACACATTTTTCATTACAGACAATTCGCACATCTGCTCCTGAAGAGCGTCTGTAAGCCGCGAAACGCGTCAAGCTAATTGATGCTATGAACCATATATACACCCATTTTGCTATGAAAGTTTTTACAATTCTACCTATGAAGGATCTAAGAACTATTGACTGTGCAGTTGTTACTTTTTGAATGTTTTTACATTGTATGAACACCGGTGGACTCCCTAAATTTTACTATTATTGTACATGATTGCAAACATGTTATTACCAGTTGTTGCTACTATAGAGTCTGGCGCCTAGTTTTGGGTGCATCCTCATGTATGTGCAATTCTATGTTGGTTAAATATGTTTCTATGCAATATTAAACAATTTTTACTGTCCACCACTTTGTTCCTTTTGTCACCACGAGCTTCATTTAAAGTCCCACCTTTCTTGTTACACTTTGCTGCCCGGGCCGCTTTAGTGTATGTTTCGCCATAGTTGACAGGGATGGAGGCACATGGTTCTACCCAGCCATAATAGCTTCATTTAAAGTCCCAATTTCCCAATTCCCCCCTCTTTAGTTATCTCCATCTTTACAGTCCACATTTCTGGATCTCAGTATCTGTAGTCATCACTTGTAGTCATCACAAGTCATCACTTGAAAGAAAAAGGTGAGTACTTCTAAGACATGTGCATTCAAATGAATGCTTATCTTGTAATTCTGAGTAGTAAGGACCTTTGATTAGAATTGTCATAGATATACTTCAACATAATAATGAGACCCTTTCCCATTGACACATTTAACAATTTGAATGGTACCCCCTTCAGCCAGGTTGTCTGATTTTTATCACCCATCTTTCTTCATCCATGGTCATATGTCTGCACATAATTCTGCCCCACCTTCTACTGGTTACCACTATGTGTATATGACCCTTCAAATCTCCAGGGGGAATCTTGTTGCCATTGCAACTCACCACTAACTCCTTTTACTGAAACTGTGTTCAGTTATACCAATCCTGATGGGCTAAAACCTTGGCTGGTGCCACACATTTGTGCACATAGCTCCATCCTTGGCTACCTGTAGCTGCTGTATGAGTCCTACCTTTAGCAGGCTACGGAAGAGATCACAACTTTAAGAAGTCTCAGTGCAGATTAGGCACTGTCAACTAAGCAGACAAAATAACTTGGTTTCAGAATACGGATAAGTGTGATGTTGTCAGGTACTTGTGATATTCAAGCGATTCTTTTTGAACTTAGTTATGGCCAAAAAAAAAACTAACCAACTAAAAAATAAAGTGACCAATGACCACATATGATGACTGAAAATAATCGAATGCTTGTAATAAACCCTGGTGTTACTGTTGTCATAGTTGGTAATAGCTAACATGACATAAATTTATATAAAACAATTATCCAATGTTGAAAGGAGAAAAAAAGAACCGTTAGAAATTGTCCCAAACAGAAAATGCTATAGGGAAGCTTTAATATTCTATATTAACATTCTGAACTGTTTTAAATGTTCCCCATACTCCCCTCTTTTTTATTTATTTATTTTCACCAAAGCAAAACTAAACTCAAGAATCACCCAAAAATGAATGTGATAAAGGAAAGTAAGAAAAATAGTGTAATGTATATATATATATATATATATATATATATATATATATATATATATATATATATTTTTTTTTTTAATTACAGATTTAATGCTGCCTCAACACATGAGACTTGTGATACCCCTTTTTCTCTCAATTGTTAAAAAGCATTGAATATATATATATATATATATATATATATATATATATATATATATATATATATATATATATATATATATATATATATATATATATATATATATATATATATATATATATAAGGATTTAGTTAGGCCTGACTGCAATTAATTCCATTCAAAGGCTTCTCCTTACAACAAACATAAAAAAAACTATGCTTTGAGGTCCTCTGTGTTTTTCCTCTAAAGTATTTAGCCAAGCCTGGATCATATCTGTCTGGCATAAGTACACCTATCTACATACACCTGCTTTATATGTAAATACACTTTCAGGAACTCACTGAACCTGAAAAAAGGTAACTTATAGACTACGTTTATTACTCTATCCTTATTTTCTTTAACCTACAAAAGAAAGTAAACAATACAACAAACAAAGGGAAGTGACGTCAGGCTCAAATGCGTGCCTGGCGTCTATCCCTCATCACGTGATCAAATACGGAAACACCATAGGTTCAAATGGGGGAGACATGTAACCAAGCGACCAGGCCTGAAGCTAAGTCCGTCGCTCCTCCCACATCTCAACAGTGGCAATGCTCGACCAAAAGGGGGAATCTCGCGACACCCAGGGAACCGTCTACAACGCTACACTGCGCATGCGGACTCTGACATAAATATTGGAGTCATTGATCCACAATGGAGATCTTATGGGGTACCGAAGGGATCCCGTGACTCCAAAAAGCAGTTCCGCAACTGAACAGCATCTGAGATTCCCGGCATAGCCACTGGAGTCCCCTGATGGGGAAAATAACTCCCGGAAACCCAGGGTGACATGAAAATAATTGTGTGAACAAGGGTTTTTTTTCAAAGGTTCATGTTGAAAAACACACATACCTCTAATACCATGGAATAAACCTAAAATGGACATCCTGGAAAGTAAAAAAAGGGAATCTCAGAAATGGCTTCCTGTGATAAATGTATAACTAAAACGAATTAGTGAAAAATATGTTGAAAAAAGAAATGAAAATATAAGTATAGATATATATGAATATAAACATACATATATAAATATAAACATATATATAAATATATAAAAAAGGTGAAAATATGCGTATAGAAAGAGAATCTCCAGAGGGGAAAATCTCTCCCAATAACCATCTATGGATGTACATACATCTCCATCGATCATGAGTGAGTATAAAAATCTATCAGTGAATTAATCGCCTACACCATAAATGGTTATAGGTGTATAACTGTCAATTGGGACATGGTGAATCTGAGTGTGGGGACTGATAGAAAATAAAAAAAAGGAAAAGAAGTGGGCAAGACAATCAACATTCAGGACCGATTGATAAAAGAGTTGAGGTCCCACTCCACGTTCAACCCAAACGGGAAGTAGGACCTCAACTCATATATCCAGTACGTCTCGAGGCGTGAAATGCCTCGTAAACGTGACTCCCCCCTCCAATGTGGGACAAACCTATCAATAACTTGAAATAGGGTTCCGGTGGGATCTTTATTGTGGCACTCTAAATAATGGTGTGGTTCTGTGTGTTTGTCCTTACCCTTCTTGATCCCAGTCACATGCTCATTAACACGAACAGAAAACGTTTCCTACTCGTGCGACCCACATACTGCTTGTGGCAGGGGCAAGTCAGCAGGTAGACAATATATTGTGAGGAACAGGTAGTAAAGTGCTTCATTTGGTATATGCGAGACGTAACAGTAGACTGAAAAGTAACACTCTTGCGTCTTCCTCAAGTATTGTGGAGGCACACTTTGCACTTGCGGCAAGGGTAGTAACCCTTGCACTCTTGAAAAAAAGAAACCTTCTTGGGGGGGTCTATTACATTTGGAGCAATTTGTCCCTGAATGGACTGGGCTCCCCTGAGAACAACAGCTGCCTGTTCGAGCAAAACTGAACCTAACAGTCTGTCATTAAGGAGTATTCTCCAATGTTTTTTTATAATTGCCTTGATCTGTTTGGACTGAATGGAATGAGTGGTGAAAAAAGACCACTTTGCTTTACACTCGGAAGTGGTTTTAGAGCGCTCCATCAAAGTGGAGTTCCTTTCGGTACATAATGCCCTATTAATTTCCCCATTCAGAAGGTCAGGGTCATAACCTTTTTCAAGAAATTTGCCCCTAAGAACATGGGACTGTGATAAGAAATCCGAAGTTCTAGTACAGTTACAAAATAAAAAATTGGCTACGGGGCACTGACCTAAGCCATTGTTCTCGATGACAACTGTCGACCGGGATGAACCCATTACGGTCGGTGGGTTTAAAATATGTACGGAACTCCAGATGTTGTTGTACAACAAAAATTTCTAGATCCAAAAAATGCACCATGGTTGTACTAGTTGTACCAGTTCAGGTCTCCGGGGGTACCTAGACAAATTTATGCTGTTTTGAGGGCAATAGGTAGTCACACCAAATATTGATTTGAATTTGAATTCTCTTCTGTTCATTTACTTTCTAATTTGTCAACTGATAAAAAATAAACGATTAACACTTCTATTTCTGAAAGCATTCTTCATTTACAGCATTTTATTGCACCTGCCTAAAACTTTAGTGTATATATATATATATATATATATATATATATATATATATATATATATATATATAGTACATTTATACATTAATCTGGCAGAATATACTACAGTAATTAACTACATTTATGGTGTTCTTAAAAAAAAATACCTGAAAACCCATTTCTGCTATTTAGCTATGATAAAGATACATTTAAACTATCGACTGATCATCATGGAGGATCCTTGCCAGGCTCACAATGGACTTTCATATGCCTGCTGACAGCCCACAGGATGATCCCTAAAATATGGACTTGCCATTCTACTCTAAGTTTTAAGGATATCAAAAAAGAACTCAAACTTCTTATGTATAATAAAAAACTAGATGCAAAACCTTGCTGCAACAAAACATTACTTTACTAGATGGAAATCCTTCACAGAAAGCTCTTTATCAAATTCAGATGTAATTTCCCTGATGTCCTTCAAATACATAAAGTGGTATGTTAAAGGAAGCCTCGCTAAGGCAAACTTTGCATCTGTGGGACGCACTACCAGAAAACTGCACATTAGAATTAGAGAACACTTCACAAACATAAAGAACGGTTTTAAAAAACATAGCGTATCCAGACATTTTAGAGATTATCATAATAGGGACCCCAGTGGTATGCTTTTTTACGGAATTGACAAAATTAAAGGACACTGGAGGGGTGACAACAAGAAAACAAAGGTGTCACAAAATAAGACCAGATGGATCTTCCAGCTAGACACACTTCAACCGTCTGGAATGAACATAGATGTGGATCTTAATTGTTTTCTTACCAATTACTGAACGCCTTTTATAAGAAACCCCCCTTTTCTGATGATAAACGCTCCTTATCTCTTTTTAATGATAATGCTCCTCTCTTTGATGATAATGCTCCCCTTATTGGCTAACAAGTTATTCAAAATACTTTTAGTATTCTAACATACACCTACTACCTGTCTGATATAACTGGTACATGATTTTCTTGTCTCGCTTTTTCACATAATTTTAAACATATTTTTATCTATTTTTACATATCTCTTCTTGATAAAATATTTTTAACATTTTTAGCATTTTTTAGCATTTTAAATATAACTATTTGCCTGTTTGTATATCGTATTGCTAGGATACATGTCATGTCATTAATTTTGTAGAACCACAATTTTAATATTTTTAATACGGTTTAGTATATTACTGTTGTCTATATTACTATTGTCTAGATTTCCTAAGTAAGGACAAACCATTTACTACACACCTATATTCTGTGCGGTAGAATTGTGCATAAATAACGTAATAGTTACTACTGTGACACACATGCAATGGACCCATATATTAATAAGGTGTCACCAGGAAACCAGCGCTGTATCAGGCCATTCCACGGGGATTTAATCACTTCATTGGGGCTGCGGGCTTCGGTCTGCATTGTCCCAGGGAAAATGGCCGCCGACACACAAAAATATGGCCGCTGGCATGGGGCTGCGGGCTTCGGTCTGCATTGTCCCAGGGAAAATGGCCGCCGACACACAAAAACATGGCCGCTGGAACACAAACACATACCAAATATGGCCGCTGGAACACAGGTGCACTAAGGACCGCACAGCATATAAAGATAGGGGAGACAATGCAGGGACCACGCTCCCGTAGAAGTCCATGTGACGAAACGTACCTAGGGCGTGGCCTTTGACTGAACGCCTTGCTGACATCTCCCTGCAAAGCTGACGCTTAGGAACATCTTTGTAAGCATTGTACACCGCTCATTTTCTCCATTACAATGTGAGTACCCTTTTTATCTGACCTAATAAATAGTGGTTTTAAACGGTTTCACGCTATGGAATCCTTTGTTCTTATGTCCTTATGATATCATCCTGGTCCTGGTCTTGCCAAGTACTGCTGCACAGTGGCACATACTGTGACTACTCGTTACCCCTGCAGGGGATATACAGCTGGTGAGTCTCTGCACAATCACAACGCGAGACACCAGCACTGGATTAACACCTGTTGTATGCTTTGAGGAATCCAACAAAGGACGCCTTTTTCCACTTATAGTGCACCGGGCACATACCCATATGAACTGTTTACTTTCATAGAACCATTTGCATGACACGTGTGTTTAGCACTTTTTTTAGAGTGACCTCTTCATAGGGCACTTGTCACTTTGTTATTTGCAACGTTTGTAGAACAACATTTTAATATTTATTTATTTAGCACTAGACACTTTAGAATTTTTTGCATGTCACGTGTGATGTATTTATTGCAACTTTGTGTTTTCTAGTGTTTAGACATAGACCACTTCATGCTCTTAGCAGTGGTTAATACTGTTTTTTCCTTTTGAGGGAATATAGCACTAGACACCTTGGATGCCATTTATTGCACTCATTATGCTTCTCATGTTTAAATCACCAGTCACTTTAACCCACAGGAGTGGTAATAACTGCCATACATATTTCACTTAAGGGAATACACACGTGACACTTTGGATAAAATTGTATATATGCAGACATTTCTTTTGCAACTTTGGGACAGCGCCACACTCACACACTTTTCTTTTTTTACTTTTTCCGCTCATTCCACCCCCTGTGGAGTCAGCATATGTGAGGGCAGCAGTCTATCAATTTAGGAATATACTTCCCACCTAGGCTTCTAATTACACCCATTAGCGCGGACTCCCTATTTCTTCTGTTAAACTTTGCATCTAGCTGCTACTTTTTGGATGTCAAACCTATTTGTTTTCTGTGCTGTTTACTATGTTCCCAATTACTACATGCAGTTCTCCAAACTTTTGTTATGAACTTTTATGTCTGCTATGTTCTCTAAGCTACTTGTTTATTTTTTCCCACCTCCATTTATCCTTTCACACATGCTTCTACCCTACTCCATTAAACACCCATCTGAACATTTCAGTTATCCCAGGCAACATATGGACTGTTTTCATTCACTTCTCACCCAGGGCTGGATCGTTGAACTGCATTAAGGTTTTGCTATTAACATCCTTGCCTCCCAGTGAGACCCTAGTGGGGCACATGCTGAAGATTGGTGATAACTTTTGCTTTTTACTTGTACTTGTATTGAAATTGTGTTTACTTAATTATAGGCTGTTATTGACATCTTGTTTGATGTATGTGCATGTTGTTGTATTTTAGATGCTTATGGGCTCTGGGGTCCAAACAATGTATTGTGTGTCTTATGCTATGTAAAAACCCAATAAAGATTGTTAAAAAAAAAATATTAGTGTTTAAAATGCATGTATCAATTCCACACCATAACAGGAAGATGCATAAGGTTAGTTTCACTGGCAGGCTCAATAGGTATTTGTGGTACTTTTCAGGGGACTAAGAGAAAACTGTAAGTACAGATGCACTTATAATTAGGTGCTACAATATAGAAAGCAGGTATTGATAGATATTAGTTCCAGTGTCAGTGGACCATTTTAAGCCAGCAACGGGGATTCTGATAGCTAGTCACACCAGTTCCAGTGTCACTAGACCAGTGTACACCAGCAACAGTGTTCCTGATTTCGAGCCACACCAGTTCCAATGTTGACAGACAAGTACAGCCAGCAACAGTGTCCCTGAACACTGCCACACCACTATCAGTGTCACCAGAGACAGTGCAACCAACAACAGTGTCCCTGATCACCACCACATAATTGCCAGTGTCACCAATTCCAATGTAACCAGCAACAGTATTCCTGATCACTAGCCACACAAGTGCTAGTGTTGTCAGGACCCAAGCAGCCAGCAACGGTGTTCTGATTGCTCCCACACTATTGCAGTATTGTCTGAACTGACCCTGACCCTATTAGTGCTGCTATTTTGATGATGCACTTTATGTTTTCATTTATATTGTTAAATCTTTTTTTTTTAATCGAAGAAAATAATTTATAGAGAGCACTGTGAGAGTTTTCTCTTTCATTATGCTTTACATATGCTGATGTAAGCTGAACTGGTGATTTCTCATCTGGGTGATTAATGCAAGAAACTAGACATACCATTAATCCCTACTGGGGAAACAGGCGGTATTGACCTCCTAATATTTCAGATATCATATCTATATATATGTAGATATGTATGTATTGATGTTTTTATGCACTGATATTTATATATGCACACCCAGAGTGGGGTGTGGAATGTTATATTTAATTTTGACATGCACATTGTGTTATGTTGATTTAATATTAATACATGGCACAGAATATGGTTGAAGTGGGTAGAACGGCACTATTTTCTATTTGAGGGATTTAATTTTATGTATGCTCATGCTGTGTGTTAGAAATACAGTATCTCACAAAAGTGAGTATACCCCTCACATTTTTGTAAATATTATATTATATCTTTTTCATGTGACAACACTGAAGAAATGACACGTTGTTACCCTGTAAAGTAGTGAGTACACAGCTTGTATAACAGTGTCAATTTTCTGCCCCCTCAAAATAACTCAACACACAGCCATTAATGTCTAAACTGCTGGCAACAAAAGTGAGTACACCCCTAGGGTGAAAATGTCCAAATTGGGGCCCAAAGTGTCAATATTTTGTGTGGCCAACATTATTTTCCAGCACTGCCTTAACCCTCTTGGGCATGGAGTTCACCAGAGCTTCACAAGTTGCCACTGGGTTTCTCTTCCACCATGACGACTTCACAGAACTGGTGGATGTTAGAAACCTTGTGCTCCTCCAAGTTCCATTTGAGGATGCCCCACAGATGCTCAATAGGGTTTAGGTCTGGAGACATGCTTGGCCAATTCATCACCTTTACCCTCAGCTTCTTTAGCAAGGCAGTGGTCAGCCTTGGAGGTGTGTTTGGGGTCGTTATCATGTTGGAATACTGCCCTGAGGCCCAGTCTCCGAAGGAAGGAGATCATGTTCTGCTTCAGTATGTCACAGTAAATGTTGGCATTCATGGTTCTCTCAATGAACTGTAACTCTCCAGTGCCAGCAGCACTTATGCAGGCCCAGACCATGACACTCCCGCCACCATGCTTGACTGTAGGCAAGACACACTTGTCTTTGTACTCCTCACCTGGTTGCCGCCACACACGCTTGATACCATCTGAACCAAATAAGTTTATCTTGGTCTCATCAGATCACAGGACATCGCTCCAGTAATACATGTCCTTAGTCTGCTTGTCTTCAGCAAACTGTTTGTGGGCATCCTTGTGCATCATCTTTAGAAGAGGCTTCCTTCTGGGATGACAGCCATACAGACCAATTTGATGCAGTGTGTGCGGCGTATGGTCAGAGCACTGACAGACTGACCTCCCACCCCTTCAACCTCTGCAGCAATGCTGGCAGCACTCATACATCTATTTCCCAAAGACAACCTCTGGTCTATGACCCTAAGCACATGCACTCAACTTATTTGGTTGACCATGGCGAGGCCTGTTCTGAGTTGAACCTGTTTTGTTAACTGTATGGCCCTGGCCACCGTGCTGCAGTTTAGTTTCAGGGTCTTGGCAATCTTCTTATAGCCTAGGGCATCTTTATGTAGAGCAAAAATTATTTTTTTCAGATCCTTAGAGAGTTCTTTGCCATGAAGTGCCATGTTGAACTTCCAGTGACCACATGAAAGAGAGAGGGATAACACCAAATTTAACACACCTGCTCCCCATTCACACCTGAGACCTTGTAACACTAATGAGTCAGCATGACACCGGGGAGGGAAAATGGCTAATTGGCGCCAATTTGGACATTTTCACTTAGGGGTGCACTCACTTTTGTATTAAGCAGTTTAGACATTAATGGCTGTGTGTTGAGTTATTTTGAGGGGGCAGCAAATTTACACTGTTATACAAGCTGTACACTTGCTACTTTACATTGTAGCAAAGTGTAATTTCTTCAGCGCTGTCACATGAAAAGATATAATATTTACAAAAATGTGAGGGGTGTACTCTCTTTTGTGAGATACTGTATATTATTAATTGACAACTTTGTGTAAAACAAGTTCATTTCTCTCTTCATTTTCCAAAAAATTGTGGCCAAAAATTAGATCTTTAAATAGTCATCATGCCTCCTAGTAAATATGTTGGATGGTCTGCATTGCAAAATGTGGGTGATTCTTCTATCTTGTCACTTCAGGGTCACCACAAATGTGGTAGGTAATTATGAAATCAGATGCACAATTTATGACTCTTGAAAGCTTGAAGGTGTATCTTAGATATTAAACCCCTCTAGGCGTCTAGGCATTGAAAAAAACTCACATGTTTGAAAAAAAAGAGCATTTTGGCATTTTAGTGTCTTAAAAAATTGATTGGCATTCATGTTTGATAGATATCAGACATATACTGTATATACCACAGTTTGTAGAATCTATAGCTTTCATACAGTCTAAATAGGATACACAGATATGTTTTTTACTTACTTGTTTATTTATTTATGTATTTTAGGAAATGTAGCAGAATACATGTTGGCCTAACGTTATGAAGAAAGATTATTTATTTTTTCATTTATATAGTAAAAAGTAATAAAAAAAAACAGTGGTGATTAAATGCCACCAAGAGAAAGCCCTATTTGTCACAAAACACATATATGTGTATATTACATAACCGACAAAATATTCAAAAATCAAATATTCAAAGTATCACAATACTGAAACCTGAAACTGGGCAGGATGGGGGGTTTAAAAGGCAGGTCTTCAAGTGGTAAAGGACTATTTGGCTCAGTCAGGAAAGGCAGTTTGAATTTTTTTGTTTATTTTCTTGTACTTTAATCTACCTTACCTGAAATTAACACCTTACCTAACACTTTAAACAAGTTTATGACTCTTAAAACTTATCCTAACCATAATATATCATTTTATTTAATCCTATCAGGGTAAATTAATCCTCATGTTTAAGCTTCCCTTAAGTTACACGATTAGTCTTAACCTCCTGACATTAAGTTTCCTTTAATACTTGACCTATTACTTAACCTCATAGACCCACTATCTAACTATAATTCTGCACTTAAACTCTAATCATTTACCTTAACAATGATCTGACTTTACAACTAACCTAATTCTTTAAACTGCCTTATTACCTTCTGCAGAATACTTAAAGCCATATTAAACCCAAAAGCAAAAATGTGATACACTGTATTTCATTTTAACAATCATTAGAAGTGGTGGTGGCATCCGTTTTCTTTTCCTATGCTTTTTTTTTAGCAGATTTACTGTATATACACTAACACATTGAAGTCAAATGCCAGGTAATACTTTATAAGCAGCTACAGCAAACTGTTTTTTTTTCCTTTTGGGATAATTGTTTTGCAAAAATAAACCCACTGCTAGTGTGAAATGGTTTGTCTCATCTCTGTAACTAACAGAAGACACAGGAGCATGGAGAGGCATGAGTGCCTGTAGCTCTTCCAGAAGTCTGTGGTCAGTTAGCTGGTGCTACCCCAGAAACAGGTCAGGGGGCTGAGACGGCAGGTAGCAACTGGGCCTTGAGAAGATGATTGATGGATGGCAGAGAAGGGAGGACCATTGACCAGTAGCAGGTAAGTATGAGCACACCCTGGACTGGAAGGCAGCTGACTGGCAGATACTTGGCTGGCAGAGTCAGGTTGTTAGTGCTGAGCAGGCTGGTGAGAACCAGGTAAGTAGAGAACCAATCAGCAGGCACTTGGCTGGCAGGATAAAGCAGGATGCAGAGTCGGGTACGCTGGGTCAGAAACAGACAGTCAGATCAGGCAGCATCAGGCAGAAGAGTACAGGCCAAGGTTAGCAATGGTGGAGCAGATCAGGTTAAGCAGGAGACAGATTTCAGAGACAAGCCAGGTCAGGGCAGGGGGTGTTTAAGTATAGTCAGATGCTTGCTAGGTCAGCAACAATGGATTAAGAACAGGAACAGATAACTGGTTACATGGAAATTCTTCAAATCAGACAGTATTGAGCCAGTGCAGCAGCCCAGTTTAAATAGTCCATTTGGTGCCAGTGTTATTGATGGTTGAACCTGCGCCCAGGCATGCACATTTACATGTCTGTGCACACCTGTACAGCTACCCCCTGGGCTGCTCATGCACCATCTTCACTATGGGCAAGCTTTCCCTGAAACAACTTTTTTTATTTTAGATAAATATAATTTATAATCACTTTAAGTAAAAATATATTTAATTTGTTTTCTTTTAGTTGTGGATAGTACAAGGAAGTATTAAAAACCCAGGTTGGGTTTTTATTGTTGTCTCTGTTCTCATTTGGAAGATGTTTCTTTGATTCCTGAGGAAATATCCTGAATGAGGACAGAGACAACAGTAAAAAATAAACAGTGGTAACTTTTACAAAACCAAAAAAAATAAAAATGTTTGGACTAGACGTTTATATTAAATCTTAAACAAAGTACAGTACTTCCTACTGCAATAGAACTTACATTAAATGCACATATATTCTTATGGGAACATTATTGTTAAAAAAATATTCTACAGGGTTGGATTAACCACTTGTTTACCAACCTGTAATAACCCTTCTTTACCAGTCCAGTCTTTCATTTTCTGTGCTGTGATAGTTTGACAATTACTTGTTCATGCTACACTGTACCCAAATTGTACCATTTTTGTGAGACAGATAGATCCTTTTTTGGTAGTGTTAAATGACCACTGGGTTTTTATTTTTTACGATAAAAAAGCAAAACAATTTTTTAAAAATATATTTCCTTTACTTTTTTTGATAAAGTATGGCAAATAAAAATTTCAGAGTCGTATGAAAATCCTCCATATGATTCCTTTTGGCAATTAGACTGCTAGAGTGCTACTGTACAGAAGATTACAAGAGTCTAAAATCAAGTCACTTTTGGTAATTTATACTGGTTATGTATATTAGTTTAATTTACAATGCAAAAAACTTACAACTAACGGCTTTTGTATGAAATACTAAACAAGTTCCAATTTATTTAGAATTAGTGTCCTTATGCGTTAGTTGGTCCACTAAAAGAATAAATAATACCCAGTTAAAGTGGAGGCACATGCACGGCGGACTCCAAGATGGCCGCTTAAGCCTGGAGCTACGCTTCGCCCGGGCCGAACGGCACACAAAGCGACTTCTTGCAGCTAGCGGGACACTGCACGACCATCCCAGCACCTAGAGGACATCCCAGGAAGTCTGTACATGTCCGGGGGCACAGCCAGGAGGGACAGGCTTGTGCTGGCATGGAGGAGGAGATCCCTGAGCTCCTGAGCCTACACCCCCCACAACCGGCCCCGGACCCGCACTGAGTACCCACTCTCCTGCCTCTACTGGACCGTTAATAGGACACACAATGGAGGACTTACTATTCTCCCCTATGGGACCAAATGAGGCCTATTCAATCTTTTCACAACCACCTGGGCGCTCTCACACAGACTCCCTTATCAACACTGCAGACCTGTTTAACAAATTGCTAGAGCTGCTTGACAGGGGCTGACCATCACAGCAGCCAAAATTACAGGAGAGAGAGGGGTAAAGAAGGAAGCGCCACCTGAGTGTAATATTAACAGAATGATGTTTAATGACACCAGGTAAAAACACACTTACAGGATAAAAACATATAAAAGGCTCATCTGTATAGGTATGTGGTCCTCAGTGTTCCCTCTGATCCTATGGTGGTGACACTGCAGGGATGCTGGGCTGCAGAAGGTGGATTACCAGCCGGGAGCTCCTTCTGTGGCCATCAGGAAGAGACTAGGGTCCGGCGTGGAGTGCACGTGAAGCGTGCATGATGTCACAGGTCGTCCGTCTGCTTCCGGGTTCAGTATCCAGGGGAGGGATCGTCCAGGGAGGAGTGCTAGCAGAGAGGTTGAGAGAAGGCTACGCGCTCGGAGCCACTGCTCCTTTAATAGGCCTAATAGGGAGGTGTCTGCAATGTGCTTTTATATGGCAGCGCTGTGGGATAACAGGTCCCAGCGTCTATCACAAGAAAGCACAGTGTCACCTGTGGGTGGGAAGGGAACTACAAGGTAACAATATACACAGAAAAAAAAAAAAAAACAGGAGGTTATATAATAGTCAGTGTCATGGAAACATATATATGAAGAAGTGCATGGTAGTAAACATGGAGACAATAATATTTAACAATAGTAAAAATGGGAGTAACAATGGGGGCAAAAGATGGAGGTAAGTATAAGCTCGGTTTCACACATGTGCGGTGCGAATTGAGCTCAGGTTTCACTGGGGAGATAAAAAACACTTAAAGTAGTGTGTGCACCTCAATATCCTCGTTCAACCCCCCAGGTGCTAAAGTGCCCAAAGAGTAGATCCAGTAAGTTTCTTGCTGGCAAAGACGTTTATACCGCTCAGCGGCAGGGTATTTGGCTGGGATAGATTCAATGACCCACACACTGAGGCCAGCTGTAGATCGGCCGTGGTGAGTCAGGAAGTGTTTAGGGACGCTGTGGTGGTCACGGCCTTTTTCAATAAAGCGCCGGTGCTCCCCAAAGCGGGCCCTTAGGGCTCTGATGGTTCTGCCGACATATATTAGGGCACAGGGGCAGGTGAGGCAGTATATAACAAAGTCAGTTGAACAGTTGTAGAATTCTTTTAGGGTATAGTTTTTTCCTTTGACAGTGAAGGTTTTCTGACCATGTTGTATGAACTGGCAGGTTAGGCAGAGGGTTTTTTTGCATTGATACATCCCTCTGAGAGGTATCAGGGTGAGTGGTGATGAGGTGGGTTGGGTAGGCTTAATTCTACTGGGTGCAATTTTACTCTTAATGTTTTTGGATTTTCTATATGCCACTTTAGGTTTGGTATCGACTGTGGTTCTGAGATGAGGGTCTTCCAACAGAATAGGCCAGTGTGAAGCCAGGATCTTCTCCATTTTCTTGTATTTGTCATGAAATTGAGTGATGAAGCGGGTAGGTTGTTTACCAGTGGTAGGAGGACGGTTGGGGCCTGGGGATAGACTACGGTAATGATGGAAGGCCGCGTCTATAAGTGGGGTGGGGTATCCTTTGTCTAGGAATTTTTTTGACAGAAGTTGTCCATGGGTGTCATATTCTGAGTCTCTGGTACAATACCTTCGAAGGCGACAGAATTGGCTGCGGGGGATGTTGTTGACCCATCTCGGATGGTGGCAGCTATCATAGTGTATAAATGAATTACCAGCAGTAGGTTTGGTAAAGTTTCTTGCATATATAGTTTTGTTGTCGTGGCAAAGCTCGAGGTCTAGAAAGGCCAAAGTGTCAGGGTCAGCAACGTGTCAGGGATACCCCACCCCACTTATAGACGCGGCCTTCCATCATTACCGTAGTCTATCCCCAGGCCCCAACCGTCCTCCTACCACTGGTAAACAACCTACCCGCTTCATCACGCAATTTCATGACAAATACAAGAAAATGGAGAAGATCCTGGCTTCACACTGGCCTATTCTGTTGGAAGACCCTCATCTCAGAACCACAGTCGATACCAAACCTAAAGTGGCATATAGAAAATCCAAAAACATTAAGAGTAAAATTGCACCCAGTAGAATTAAGCCTACCCAACCCACCTCATCACCACTCACCCTGATACCCCTCAGAGGGATGTATCAATGCAAAAAACCCCTCTGCCTAACCTGCCAGTTCATACAACACGGTCAGAAAACCTTCACTGTCAAAGGAAAAAACTATACCCTAAAAGAATTCTACAAATGTTCAACTGACCTCGTTATATACTGCCTCACCTGCCCCTGTGGCCTAATATATGTCGGCAGAACCATCAGAGCCCTAAGGGCCCGCTTTGGGGAGCACCGGCGCTTTATCGAAAAAGGCCGAGACCACCACAGCGTCCCTAAACACTTCCTGACTCACCACGGCCGATCTACAGCTGGCCTCAGTGTGTGGGTCATTGAATCTATCCCGGCCAAATACCCTGCCGCTGAGCAGTATAAACGTCTTTTCCAGCAAGAAACGTACTGGATCTACTCTTTGGGCACTTTAGCACCTGGGGGGTTGAACGAGGATATTGAGGTGCACACACTAATTTAAGCTACCCCGTTTCCTCATGAGACCACCCCTACAGATGTAACCTTGCTACAATATATACCAAAAAAGGGGAAGGGAAAGTGAATTCATGAGTAGGGAACAGGCAGGAGTCAATGTAAATTTGAATACTGTTTAATGAAAAAGGACTCACAATATGCACTAATCCAGAAAATATCCTGATACTTTACCCCCTTTTTTGCTCAGTGTGTTACCGTGGGATTATACTTCCCTTCTTGAACCCCACTCTGTGTTCACTCATGCTAATCCGTACCATTCACCAACCTTTTTAATCCAGAGCGAATCCGTAGGCATCTTTTCCCTTTTTTCTATCTTTTGCCACCTCCTCCTTTTTTTTTTGTGCAGTATGGCCTATCAAATTGATGATGAAATAGAAAAAGAAATTCAGTTGGCATTTTCTTGTGAACAATCAATATCCAAGGACGGTGAAGATTCACTTCAGTCCCTCTTCAGAAACCACAAAAAGTTAACTATTAAATTTCTCAATAGGAAGTGGGATATTTCCTCTTTAAAATCCCACATTGAGAACGGTATCATTCCACGTGGTCTGAGAGAACGTGTTACTCCAGCTGCACACCTCCATACTCCTCGGTTTATTGAGGCATGGAAGGCCAGCTGTGTTAAACGAGGCATTGAGATTATGCAAATGATTGTTGATGAGGAATTAATTCAACTGAATGAGATCAAAACAGAGATAGAGGCAAGTGCGGTGCTACTTGAACCTTTCAAAACAAACCCCCTATTTGACAAACATAACGAACTTCTTAAAAAAGAAGTAGAAAAGACACAAAAAAATCTAAAAAGTAGTAAACAAGAAAAGTTTAAACAGAATCTACAAGACTTGGAACGAGGGGATCTCTTTGATCCCACCATCCATGTTGGTAGGAGTAGATCACGTAGGAGTAGAGGAAGGCATAGTAGTTCCAAATCAAATCGCAACCACATCTCGTCCTCTGATAGCGATAGTAAACATAAAGAACTTTCGGTGACTTTTTTAGACAAAGACCCACCCCCTCCAGACAATCCCACCACAACCACAGTGAAAGCGAAATCAAATTTAAAGGGACACAAAACTTCACATCAGTCCCCACCTCCTCAAGGAAGGGCCCGAGAAATACGAAAAAGCCAGCGACAATCAAGGAACAGAACACACAGAACGTAATGCACCCCACTGCTACACACGACCTATCGCTACCCCCTCCTAGTTCTCTAGTGGACATGAAAGTTGTTAATCTCACCCAATTCCCACTTAACGAGCATCACCTATCACTGTTAAATAGAGGCCTCTCCTTCTCCCCCAAATCTGGGATGAATGAATTCGAAGTCTATAAGGACATCTCACTTTATTTAAGAAAGGTGATCTTTGGATACTGGCACTCATCAAAACAAGATGAGTCCCATCCTATATCGGCAGATGAGGAAGAACGAGAGGCCCTCGATATTTTGGTTTCATTACTTCAGAACTGTCAGTTTGATTCTGACACTGAGACTCCGGACTATCAGCATGCATTGACTCGCTCTGCCAATCTACCGATAAGGTCCACCAAGATGCCCCCTCTTTCTAAATACAAACCTATTGAATTCTTTTTGACACAAGTCAAAAGAGATCTCTCTAAAATCAACTGGAATTACAGGGGACTTGACAATATCTCACGTGAGGAACGAAAAGCCCTTAGAGAGCTTGAAAATGCCCCTGGCATCGTCATCAAGGGCAGTGATAAGGGGGGCAATATTGTTCTTCTAACCGAAACCCAATACGAAACTGAAGTTAGGAGACTCCTAGCGGACGAATCTACTTACCGCAAACTTCACACTAATCCCTTTACTGCCATTGTTAATGCTCTCAACTATCTCCTTAGTCTTGGTCTGGAAGAGAAACTGATCACCTCAAAAGAGTTCAACTATTTGAAGGTACAACAATTCAACACACCCACCTTCTATATTATCCCCAAGCTCCACAAATGCTTGCATAATCCACCCGGCAGACCCATAGTTTCTGCTGTCAACGGTCCTCTTGAAAAAGTGGGTAAATTCATTGATGCCCTTATCAAGGACCTGGTCCCTGAGTTACCTTCATTTGTACAAGACACTATGGATGTACTAAGGCGACTAAACACTCTAACAATGCCATCTGGGGCTTTCCTAGTGGGGATAGATGTTGAATCGTTGTACACCTCAATACCACACTCCTGGGGTTTGCGTGCAGTCCAATTTTTTCTTGAACGTAGGTTCCCATCCCTTGGACAGCATAATGAATCCATAGGTGATATTCTTACTTTTCTACTCGAACATAATTGCTTCCAATTTCTGGGAAATTTTTACCAGCAAATAAGGGGAACCTCCATGGGAGCACCCTGGGCGCCCTCTTACGCATGCCTGCATCTTGGCCTGTGGGAGAAGGATCTGGTGTACCCTTCGTCATTGTACCTCAGCCACTGTGTTACGTGGCTGAGGTACATAGATGATGTTCTAATGATCTGGGGGGGCTCTGAACATGAGCTACATACCTTCATGAACGAGTTAAATTCTAATGATAGAAACATTAGACTTACCTACACTTTTCATCCCCACACCCTCTCATTTCTCGATTTAACCATCTACATTGATAACGGTTTGATCAAGACCAAAACCTTCAGAAAACCCACAGCAGCCAATACCCTACTTCTAGCATCCAGTGACCACCCAAAATCCCTGATTAAGGCCATCCAGTAGGCCAATTTCTAAGGGCTCGAAGAAACTGCTCTGACCCAGTTGACTTTATCGCTGAGTCTAAAGATCTTTACAAGAGATTCAGAGAGAGAGGTTATTCCCACTCATGTATTAGGGAGGCCAGAAGAAGGGCCACTCAGACAGACCGGACAACACTTCTTTCAAAAAAGAAAAAGGATCCTAAACCCCGGATTTCCCAGGATCATTACCAAATTTGGTGCCCATTGGGACCAAGTTAGGTCCATACTCAACCAACACTGGCACATTCTGTCTGAGTCGCCCCTTCTGGGCAAGATTGTGGGCACTAGACCCCTCTTAACGGCTCGGCGTTCCAAAAATCTAAAAGACAGTTTAATTCACTCCGAGTACCAAAGATCACCTACCCCCAACTGGTTGACACAACTCCCGCCCCTGAAGGGAATGTTTAAGTGTGGTCGCTGTTCAGTATGCAAGTACGTTGAACGCACAAGCACATTCTCTGACTCTGAAGGCAAAAAACTTTTTAAAATTAATAACTTTATTATTTGCAATACAACTGGGGTGATCTACATGCTCACCTGTCCCTGCGGGAAACACTATGTGGGGAAAACCAAGAGACCACTGAGGGTAAGAGTGAGTGAACATATTCAGTCTATTTTGGGCAAGGACGATGAACGACCTATTCCCCTACACTTTCTGCAGGCACACGGGGGTAACCCCAAGGGACTTACCGTCAAAGGTATCTATAGGCTTAACCTTCCCCTGAGAAGGGGCGATTTCGACAGGATCCTGTACCAAAAGGAGAAGATGTGGATATACAACACCAATAGCATGCACCCCTATGGGTTAAATAACGAGTGCAACCTTGGTGTATTTCTGACCCCTTAAATTCATTGATAGTTGTCTGTCCACATCTCTCTTCTCTTTGGTTGGGATTTTTCCGCCGGTAGCCCCCACTGATAACCCCATGGCCCTGTTTCCCAATTTTTTATATAAAAAATCTTCTATATCCTAGTCATCTCTCTACTACCACTTACATTATTCTCTCTTAATGCACTTGAATTTTATTGCCAAGAACCTTCTTTATATTCATTTCTATTTTATTTTATTTTATTTTATTTCATTTTTTCCTTTCTTCCCTCCACCTTGTTTATCCCATCTCTTCCTCCCCCACTAGTTCCTCACGTTCTCTATGGTGTTCTTTCCCCCTTCTTTCCTTAATAATTTCCTCTATACTTATACTTTTATACGTTTAGCCCGGGTTCACACCTATGCGAATTGGATGCGGTTTACACCGCATCTAATTCGCAGGACATTTTAAAATACATTCATATGAATGCATCTGGTTCACATATGTGCGTTGCATTCGCACTGCACATTGCACAAAAAGCGTGTGCGTTTTTTGGGCATTGCGGTGCGAACTACAAGCCTATTATCTCCTATGGGAACGCATCTGATTCGCAGATGCATTGCAATCTGAACAAGGATTTTCTACTTCTCCTCACTACACCTCCCCCCCCCCCCCCCTCCCTCCCCCTCTCCCTGCTCACTGATCCTGAGCTAAAGCGCAATGATTCCTTTGAACAGGTGTTTTTTTATCTCCTCAGTGAAACCTGAGCTCAATTCGCACCGCACATGTGTAAAACCGGGCTTATACTTACCTCCATCTTTTGCCCCCATTGTTACTCCCATTTTTACTATTGTTAAATATTATTGTCTCCATGTTTACTACCATGCACTTCTTCATATATATGTTTCCATGACACTGACTATTATATAACCTCCTGTTTTTTTTTTTTTTTCTGTGTATATTGTTACCTTGTAGTTCCCTTCCAGCCCACAGGTGGCACTGTGCTTTCTTGTGATAGACGCTGGGACCTGTTATCCCACAGCGCTGCCATATAAAAGCACATTCCAGACACCTCCCTATTAGGCCTATTGAAGGAGCAGTGGCTCCGAGCGCGTAGCCTTCTTTCAACCTCTCTGCTAGCACTCCTCCCTGGATGATCCCTCCCCTGGATACTGAACCCGGAAGCAGGCGGATGACCTGTGACGTCATGCACGCTTCACATGCACTCCACGCCAGACCCTAGTCTCTTCCTGATGGCCACAGAAGGAGCTCCCGGCTGGTAATCCACCTTCTGCAGCCCAGCATCCCTGCAGCGTCACCACCATAGGATCAGAGGGAACACAGAGGACCACATACCTATACAGATGAGCCTTTTATATGTTTTTATCCTGTAAGTGTGTTTTTACCTGGTGTCATTAAACATCATTTGTTAATACTACACTCAGGTGGTGCTCCCTTCTCTACCCCTCTCTCATCCATCACAGAGCCAGCTCTCTGAGGAAACAGCAGACGCCTAGCCTACCAGCCTACTTTAACCATTACATTACCGGTTACCACTTAACCCTTGAACTTCCAGCCTGTCCCCTATGGACTAAGTTGCTCAGCCTTTTATATCTCCTGTTATATATGGACTTGTGTGTTTGCGCTTACAGTTACCAATACTCTGTTTGAAAATTACAGGAGAGATTAAAGCTGATTTCCAGAACTTGGGGGACAGAATAGAGGCTATAGAGCTTAAGCTTGACTCTACGATGGCACAGACCAATCAAAACTCTGATCACATTCAAGTCTTACAGGACCAATCAACGATCTCAAGAACAGATCACGTAGATACAATTTCAGAATATGGGGATTACCCGAACTGATCACTGATGTTCCCACGACAGTGCAAAGCTTCATTAAAAGTCTCATTCCTGACATTTCACCATATAAGTTGGAACTGGATCGAGCACATAGAGCATTGGGCCCCCCACGTAAACATGGAGCCCCTAAAGATGTAGTGGTCAAACCGCACTTCTACGCAGTGAAGTAAGAGATCATGAAAAAATCCCGCTCACAAGCACCTCTACTTTGTCAGAATCACCCTGTACAGATATTTGTGGACATCCCCCCTGTGGCCATACAAAGGAGGCGATCTCTGAAACCCCTACTGAATGTTCTTTCTCAAAAAGATATAAAATATTGGTGGGCCTTCCCGTTTGCCCTAAAATTCACCTTCAAATCTAAAACTTACTCCTTCTCCAGCCTGCAAGAAGGTGAGAAGCTATTACTGGGACAGAGACTCATCACAGTTGATCTACCTCACACCCCCCAATCGGGTGCCCCATATCTCCTTTGTGCAAAAAGAGCACCTTTAAGCATCCTAAGGAAGGCAGACCTCCCTGATTTCAAGAGATTCAACAGTGCTAAACCTCATCCACTGGTCTTAACCAGTTTTTCTTTGAGTGATGACCTCTGCTCGATGGCTGACGACACTCTGCCCTCTCCTCCCCTGCGTGTTGCCTCACACAATATGCAAGGGATGAACTTCCCAGTAAAGTGACATAAAATTTTACAATCTATGCATTCCAAAAAAATAGATGTCATTCTGCTATGAGAAACACTCTTCCCAAGGCGGTATAATCCTTCCTTTCTACATGCCAAATATTCCATGTTCTTCCTAGCAAATGCTGAAGAAAAAACCAAGGAAGTAGAAATTTTAATCTCCAATAACTGTAAATTCACACCTCAACTGGAACACAGGGACTTGGAGGGCAGATTTATTCTTGTAAAGGGCACTATAGATGACCAACTGTGTACCTTTATTTCATACTTTGCACCCAATAAGGACCAAACCGCATTTTTCCAAGCGATGTGTGAGAACTTAACATGCAAATGTTAATTGATTTTTTTTCAAATAATACAGAGGGAAAGGACAGGAATTAGTAAAATAATAACAATACAGATATGAAGAAGCACATAACAGACACACATGTTCGTACACACCAGCTGGTTAATTCAGCGTAAGTTAACCACTTCAGCAGGTTTTACCCCCTTCCTGACCAGAGCACTTTTTACAATTTTAGTCATACATTTAGACCAAAATGTATTCAGCCACATGTCTTTGGTAAAAAAAAAGTAAATAAGCGTATATTTATTGGTTTGCGCAAAAGTTATAGCGTCTACAAACTAGGGTACATTTTCTGGAATTTACACAGCTTTTAGTTTATGACTGCCTATCTCATTTCTTGAGGTGCTAAAATGGCAGGGCAGTACAAACCTCCCCCAAATGACCCCATTTTGGAAAGTAGACACCCCAAGGACATTGCTGAGAGGGATGTTGAGCCCATTGAATATTTATTTTTTTTGTCCCAAGTGATTGAAAAATGACAAAAAAAAATATTTTACAAAAAGTTGTCACTGAATGATATATTGCTCACACATGCCATGGATATATGTAGATATGCACCCCAAAATACATTTTGCTGCTTCTCCTGAGTACAGGGATACCACATGTGTGGGACTTTTTTGGAGCCTAAAAAGCGAGGTCTGCAAAATACTCACCATACCTCTCAGCAAATGTGGTATCCCTGTACTCAGGAGAAGCAACAGAATGTGTTTTGGGGTGTAATGTCACATATACCTATGGCATGTTTGAGCAAAATATCATTTAGTGGCAACTTTGTGCAAAAAAAAAAAAGAATGTGTCTTTTTCCCGTAACTTGTGTCACAATATAAAATATTCCATGGACTCGACGTGCCTCTCAGCAAATAGCTTGGGGTGTTTACTTTCCAAAATGGGGTCATTTGGGGGGATTTGAACTGTCCTGACATTTTATGCACAACATTTAGAAGCTTATGTCACACATCACCGCCCTTTCTGACACTTTTTGTTTACAAGAAAATTACTTTGAACCCCCAAACATTATATATATTTTTTTTAAAGCAAAGGCCCTACAGATTGAAAAGGTGGGTGTTTCAATTTTTTTCACACAGTATTTGTGCAGCGATTTTTCAAACGCATTTTTTTGGGAACTTTTTTAATTTGAATGCACTAAAACACACTATATTGCCCAAATGTTTGATGAAATAAAAAGATGATCTTAGGCCAAGTACATGGATACCAAACACGACATGCTTTAAAATTGTGCACAAACATGTAGTGGCAACAAACTACATACATTTTAAAAGCCTTTAAAAACCTTTATAGGTTGCCACTTTAGATTTACAGAGGTCTACTGCTAAAATTACTCCCCTCGATCTGACCTTCGCGGTGATACCTCACATGCATGGTGCAATTGCTGTTTACATTTGACGCCAGACCAATGCTTGCATTTGCCTTTGCGTGAGAGCAGGGGGGGACAGGGGTGCTTTTTTTTTCTTCTTTATTTTTTTTTGCTTTTTTATCTTATTTTTAAACTGTTCCTTTCATTTTATTTTTTTTTATCATTTTTATTGTTATCTCAGGGAATGTAAATATCCCCTATGATAGCACTAGGTAGTGACAGGTACTCTTTTTTGAAAAAAATGGGGTCTATTAGACCCTAGATTTCTCCTCTGCCCTCAAAGCATCTGACCACATGAAGATCGGTGTGATAAAATGCTTTCCTAATTTCCAATGGCGCTGTTTTTCATCCGGCAAAATCTAAGTCATGAAATGCTTGTAGCTTCCGGTTTCTTAGGCCATAGAGATGATTGGAGCCATTCTGGTCTCTGATCAGCTCTATGGTCAGCTGGCCAAATCACCGGCTGCATTCTCGGGTTCCCTGTTGGGACAGGAGAGCCAGAGAAAACCATGGAAGATGGTGGGAGGGGGGCATTCCCTCCCACTGCTTGTAAAAGCAGACTAGAGGCTAATTAGCTGCTAGGATTGCTTTTACATGAAAGCCGACCGCTGGCTGAAAAGATTGATACCAAGATGATCCCTAAACCTGCAGGCATCATTCTGGTATAACCACTCAAAGTCCAGCAACATACCAATACTTTGCTGGTCCTTGTTGGGCATATATTGTAATCTTTTTTTTTTTTTTCATGCAGCCTGTGGGCTAAACGAAAAAAAGAGATTGATCGGTGGGTATGCCCACCATTAGAATACCTCCCTTCATCCACCCACTTCTAATGATGGGCATACATGCACCATTTATATGCCGAAGCATGGGGGCATCCGCCCTAAAAGTTAGGAGCAAATCACTCCTCTGCCCCTGCTGCCCCCATGCTTCGGCATATATGCTCTTTTTTTAACTGTGGTGGTGAAATCACCGGCTACAGCGCTGGAGTCACGGCTTTATGTATCGTGGGAGCAAACGCTGTTGCTGTCAAGATAAATAAATCCGCGCTGCAACTGAATGGCATACCTGCTAAGCAAATGATGGTTAACAATAAAACAAAGTAACATTACAGTATAGCAGTAAGACATACCATACCTGCAAAGCAAATAAAAAAAAAAATAGTAAAAAATAAAACATTTTTTAACGCAACCTGTGCCTAAAATATATATATATGCCGAAGCATGGGGGCATCCACCAGCAAAATGTAGGAGCAAATCGCTCCTCCGCCCCTGCTGCCCTCATGCTTCGGCATATATGCTCTTTTTTTTAACTGCGGTGATGAAATCACCTCCGACAGCGCTGGAGTCACGGCTTTATCGTGGGAGCAAACACTGTTGCTATCAAAATAAATGAATCCGCGCTGCAGCTGAATGTTGTACCTGAAAAAATGGTTAACAATAAAACATAGTAAAACATAGTAAACAGTAAAGTATAAAAAAATTACATACCTGAAAAGCAAACATGATAAAACATAATAACAATAAAACATTGCAGAATAGAATGCAGTAAAAAAGAGAAGAACAATAGAGAGAGACTAGAGAGAGAGAGAGAACAATAAAACAACAACTATTTTTGTTCTTTTTATTTATTTATTTTTGTGTATTTTTAAGAAAAAAATTTTTTTACACTTTTCTTTGTAACTGTAACTTGTGTAACTGTAACCGGTTCCAGGTTCGGGTCTCTCAAAATGCAATGGCATCTTGGGAGACCCTGTGAAAGTGTGCCTAGTCTGTGCAATGCTGTACCCTATGCTAAAACTCAACTAGTGTATGGTAGCACTCAAAACATTCACCAATGCAAAGACCAGGATTGTCAGGACAGGAGGGACAATAATAGTGGGTGTCACGCCTATATCCGCGCTTTCTACCGACACAACATTTTCTTTGGGGGGCTCGTTGGGTAGGGGTAATAAGGAGGACATAAGGAAAATACCTCTCATGCAGCCAGCTTACTGCATTTGGTTGGGGAAGGTGAGGTGGAGTACCGTCTGGAAATAGAAGGGCTCTGACGATCTCTTTCTGGAATTTAAGGAAGGATCCAGTCCGTCCTGAAGCTCTGTATAGCACATGAGTGTTCAGCAAAGCCAATTGAAGTAGGTATACAGACACTTTTTTATACCAGCGTCTGGCCTTATGAGCAACTAGGTACGGTGCCAACAACTGGTCGTTGAGGTCCACCCCACCCATATTTTGGTTATATTCGTAGACACAGAGGGGTTTCTCCACAACACCACTCGCCGTAGTAATTTGGACAGTCACGTCTGCATGAAGGGAGGTAAGAACGAAAACATTCTTATTATCCCTCCACTTCATAGCGAGCAAGTTATTACACTTCAAGCAGGCTCTCTCCCCCAGCCTAAGATGAGAATCTACAAGCCGCTGGGGAAAGCCCCGGTGATTAGATCGCACGGTGCCACATGCACCAATCTGATGATCAAAGAAGTGACTAAAGTGGCACGCTCATGTAATAATTGTCCACGTACAAGTGGTACCCCTTTCCGAATAAGGGTGACACCAAGTCCCACACAATCTTGCCAGCGCTTCCTATGTAGTCAGGGCAGTTTGTCAGCTCTATGTGACTATCTCTTCCCGTGTAAATCATAAAACTACATGTATAGCATGTGGCCCTGTCACAGAGCTTATACATCTTGACCCCGTATCTGGCACGCTTGTCAGTAAACAAGTCTGCAAAAAGTGGGTTAGAAGGGGACAAAATTTTGTAGAGCCGATCATATCCAGGGTCTCCATGAGGATGACAGAGTTCATTGTTGTTGAAGTGCATGAACCGCAAAATCTGCTTGTATCATGCCCTGGCCATGGAAGCAGAGAACACGAGCATATGGTTAATTGGGTCAGTGGACCAATATGACCGCAACTGACTCTTTTTGGTTATGCCCATGAGGAGGGATAGGCCCAGAAAGATCTTAAATTTGGAAACCGTAATTGGTTTCCAATCTCTAGAAAGGGAGGACTGGGGAATAGTGGCGATGTGTTGACCAGCGTACAAATTGCTTTAGTCCACAAAAGATCTATAGAGATCTTCGGTGAAAAACAGTGAATAAAAATCAAGTGACGTAAAATCAACTGTTTCCACTTGAATGTCAGGTTGGCCAGTGAATGGGGGAAGTACGGGTGCTGCAGAAGTAGTGGGTTCCCAATTAGGATTGGCAAATGCAGCAGGAAGGGCACTATGGGCACGACGGGCCTGTGTTTGTCTTCTTGGTGGCAGCGGGACACTACTTGTGCTTGCCACCTCGCCAACTGCACTTATGGGACTTGCCACGTCACCAAGTGTTGCTGCAGTGCTGGATGTACGACCAGGGTGTACTAGGCTGCTGGTGCTTGCCAGTTCACCAGAAGGAATAGCGGTGCTAGTACTTCTCTGCTCCATATGAGAGCCCTGTGGTTCCTGCACATCAACACCAGAAGAAGATTGGGGTCTGGAATGCCTGACCTTGACAGGGACCACAACTCCGTCGTCAGAGCTATCTGTCATGGAGCCGCTGCTGTCTACAGGTTCGTATTCTGAGCCTGAATCTGACAGATGAGTGACTTCCTCTTCACTATCTGTCATGCTTAGAAACATGTAGGCCTCTTCACTACTGTACCTTCGATTTGCCATTTTGGGCTCTAAATTTAGTGGTACAGTAGTGAGACTCACAGGCAAAAAAGCTCCTGACTGTTAGCGACTGTATCAAAACGCTACCAAAAAAACTGTTAGCGATCGCAGGGATCAGACCTGACTCTGCAAATGCTGCAGTTATGTGTTTAGTGTTTTGTAAGTGACAGTGATCGATCGATACTGCACTTGGGTGAGCTGGGCTGGGCTGGGCGGAGGGGCAAAATGCAGGTGCTAGCAGGTATCTGGGCTGATCCCGCTAACACTTCATTTTTGGGAACCCTAAATGGCTGGGGACGTTAGTATAGATCTGATCAGATCAGATATTGATCCGATCAGATACTATACCACTAAGGGAGGTGTATGCTGCGTGAGTGGGTGTTAGCAGTACTGGCACTAACCTGACACTGCCTGGGGTGACGCAGACCCTATCTGATCCTAAAACCTAACTTATATCACCTGCCGGGCGATCAGGGGGTTAAACCCTTATTAGGTAATAAACGGGGAGTGCCCTGACACTATAAAAAAACTAACTAACCAGCATCACCCGTAACAGTTATACGGTGATCACTGGTGAAAGGGTTAACTAGGGGGCAATCAGGGGGTTAAAACCTTTACTAGGTAGTATATGAGGGTACCCGACGCTATAAAAACCTAACGGCGAACCTAAATACTTACCTGCTTAACTAGCGTCACCTGTGACATTAATACAGCGATCAGATAAATGATCGCTTAGTGACACTGGTGATGGGGGGTGATCAGGGGGTTAAAACTTTATTGGGGGGTTAGGGGGGTACCCTAGACCTAAAGGGACCTACCACTAACTGCCCTACCACTTATAACTGTCACAAATGACACCAATGCAATAATCAGTAAAAAAAAACCTGCTATTGGTGTCACTGTGACAGGGGGTGCAAGGCGGTGATCAGTGGGGTGATCGGGGGGTGTTTGTGGGGTAAAAAGTGTGCCTAGAGTCTTCTACTGTATGTGTAGTGTTTGATGTACTTACTTGATGTCTTCTCTCCTCGGAAGCCGTAACGAAAAGGCTTCACGAGGAGCGATGACATCACTTCCTCTGCCACTGTTTTCATTACAGCAGCAGAGGAAGATTGTCATTCACCAGGAGCAATCGTGAGGGGGTGGCCATGAATCAGTGGCCTCCCCCTCAGCTCGGATCACTCCTGACGCTAATCCAACCGCCGCAGGCATCGGGGGGGTCCTATCGGACCCCCCACCCGCGGGCAGGCAGGGACGTACAGGTAAGCCCTTATGCCTGCCCGTGCCATTGTGCCGACGTACATGGGTGTGCGGCGGTCGGCGGCTGGTTAAATATACATGTACATTCATGTATACAAGTATTCATGCAATTTTATATTTGGTTGTCCAAATTTCCCAAATTCCCACAATTTGTCAAATTTTTCACACTTGAGAGAATTGATTGCTAATAAGCATTCAAAGGAGTAGTGTTGTTGAACTCTTCTGTTTACATCAGTAATGTTAATGGTGGGGGTGTTTTTCCATGTGCGGAGAAATAGGAACCTAGCCACTAGCAGAATATGAGATACCACATGTCTCATGGTGTATGCAAGGTTCTCCAGGCCAGTGTGGAGTATTGCCAGTTTTGGGTTGGGGCATTCCCAGAACATGTGGAGAAGGTGACCTTTGTGTCCACAATTCCGCCAGCATAGGGGTGAGGTGTTCGGAAATATTTTTGCAATTCTACAAGGAGTGTAATGCCATCTATTAGTTATCTTGAGCATTAGTTCCCAGTGACTTACACAGTGTGATGCTCTTTATCTAGTTTGGAATGCAAAATCCCATTGTTCATCTGTAAATGTGGTATTCGTATCTTTTTCCCACTTCCCGTGTGCCACTGTTTTCTTAAACACCTTTTTGTTCTTAAGGAGGTTATAGTATAGTGTTATGTCCTTGCATTTTGATTGCTCTCATGTAAGGTGTTGCCACGCCAAGGCTGGTATTTTTATTATTGGAATGGGGTGGGCATGCAGAAAATGAACCATTTGAATACAAGTGAAAAGCATGTGGCGTGGTAGGGCGTATTCATTCATTAGGCTTTCTGCTGATTTAGGGGTCTTGTTCGTGAGTAGATCTCGTACATTACTTATCCCGTGGGTAGGGAATTGTTTCAGGGATATCTCAGGTATATTGGCCTCTAGTATGCTTAGGGGGAATGGATAATCTATTGTGCAGCTGTTAACGTGTTGTTGGTTGTGGAGGAATCTCCAGGCCTGGGGATATCTTTATAGAGGGAGTAGTATCTTGAGTGGTCCTGTCACCCATAAGGAGAGCTATTAGATCTGATGTGGGTGCTAGAGTTCTTTAAATTTCTACCCAAAGTGGGGTATTGTTGGTTTAAAACCAATCTTTGAGTTGGTCAAGTCTGGTTGCCCACATATAGTCATGTATATCTACTAGTCCTGCCCCCCCTGCTTATTTATGAGGGATTAGATTTGTGTGTGAACATCTTGCCTTCTGTGCACCCCACAGGAGTTTCCACTGAAGACTAGGGAGAGACTTGAGGTAATGTGCTGAAATAGGTATTGGGAGTGCCCTGAAAATGTACAGAATTTGTGGTAGAACTGTCATTTTAAATGCCGCTAGCCTGCCTAGCCAGGATAATTCACATTTAGCAATATTTTTAGTTTGGATTTCCAGTTTGGTTAGAAGGGGTTTGAGGTTGGTGTCTGCTAGTGATTTAGTGGTGCTAGTCAGGGTAGTACCTAAGTATGGAATACCTTTATTACTCCAGCTATACGGAAGGGATTGTTGTAACGTGTCGCTGACTTTTTTAGGTACTCCTAGGTTTAGGATTAGAGATTTTGTGAAGTTTACTTTATAGTATGAGATCTCGCCAAAAGTCTTCAGCGGCTCATGTACCATAGGGAGTGAGGTGAGCTGGTTTGTCAGTAGTAGTATAACATCATCTGCAAACAGGTTGATGACATGGGGGGTGTTCCAAATTGGAAACCGGATATATTGGCGTGTGTTCTGATGGCCTCTGCCAGGGGTTCAATCATTGGATTGAAGATTGTCGGGGATAAGGGGCATCCCTGGGGGGTTTCATTGGTTATGTAAAAAGGGGTAGAGAGTGCGCTTGACGTATACACCTAGTATAGGGCTAATACTGCATTCAAAATATGACCACAGAAACCAAACTGAGACAGTGTCATGGACATATACTGCCAATGCACTCTATCAAACGCCTTCTCTGCATCTATAGAAAGCAGCAGAGAAGGCGCTTTGGTTTTTCTGACATGGTGTAGTATATTTATTATTCTCCTAGTAGCATCCGAGGTTTGTCTCCCCTTCACAAAGCCCATATGATTGCGTTGAATAGGAGATGGAATAAAATCTGCTAGTCTTTTGGCTATTAGTTTAGCATATATTTTGATATCGGTATTTAACCACTTCCTGCCTGGCCTATAGCAGATTGACGGCCGGGCGGTGGTTACGTTATACTGACTGGGCGTCATATGACGTTCAACAGGATAACATGCCGCCGCGCGCCCGCGGGGGCGCGCATCGTGGCGATCGGTGGAGCGGTGTGTTAGCCTGACACACCGCTCCACCGATCTTGGTAAAGAGCCTCCGGTGGAGGCTCTTTACCATGTGATCAGCCGTGTCCAATCACGGATGATCACGATGTCAATAGGAAGAGCCGTTGATCGGCTTTTCCTCACTCGTGTCTGACAGTCGCGAGTAGAGGAGAGCCGATCGGCGGCTCTCCTGACAGAGGGGATCTGCGCTGATTGTTTATCAGTGCAGCCCCCCTCAGATGACCACACTGGACCACCAGGGACGCCACTAGGACCACCAGGGAAGGGGGCAACATGTGAATGGCCAGGTATGTACCCCATGGCCAACCACATGTGCCCAATGTGCCAAATCTGTGCCAATCAGTGTCCACAAATGGGCACTGATTGGCATCATTATATTTCAGTTCTGCCCAGCAATGCCACCAATCAGTGTAATCAGTGCCACCAATCAGTGTCATCAGTGCCACCTGTCAGTGCCCATCAGTGCCACCTGTCAGTGCCCATCTGTGCCCATCAGTGCCCATCAGTGACTACCTATCAGTGCCCATCAGTGCCCATCCGTGCCACCTATCAGTGCTACCCATAAGTACCCATCAATGCCACCCATAAGTACCAATCAATGCCACCTATGAGTACCCATCGGTGCCATCTATGAGTGCCCATCAGTGCCGCATACCAGTGCCACCTATCAGTGCCCATCAGTGCCCAACATCAGTGCCCGTCAGTGCCACCTCATCAGTGCCACCTCATTGGTGGCACCTCATCAGTGCCCATCAGTGCCGCCGTATCAGTGCTGTCAGTGCAGCCATATCAGTGTTCATCACTGAAGAAGAAAACGTACTTATTTACAAAAAAATTTTAACAGAAACAAAGAAAAACTTGTTTTTTTTTCAAAATTTTCGGTCTTTTTTTATTTGTTGCGCAAAAAATAAAAACCGCAGAGGTGTTCAAATACCACCAAAAGAAAGCTCTATTTGTGGGAACAAAATGATAAAAAATTTGTTTGTGTACAGTGTAGCATGACCGCGCAATTGTCATTCAAATTGCGACAGCACTGAAAGCTGAAAATTGGCCTGGGCGGGTAGGTGTCTAAGTGCCTTGTATTGAAGTGGTTAACCACTTCCCACCCGGTCAATAGCATATTGACGTCCAGGAAGTGGTTGCATTATCCTGACTGGGTGTCATATGACATCCAGCAGGATAACATGCCGGCGCGTGCCCACGGGGACGCGCAGCGCGCCGATCGCGGACGGCGTGTGTCCCTCAGACACGGCGCTTCCCTGATCATGGCAATGAATTTGGCTGTTTACCACGTGATCAGCTGTGTCAAAGTCACAGCCGATCACCTGTCACAACACTGGGCGCGCCCTGCCGAAGGCATGCAGAGCAGGGATTGAGGAAGGCGAGTGTCCCTTGGACACAGCGCTTCCCCGGTCACGTGGTAAACAGCCAATTTCATTTGCCGGTCACAAATGTAAACCATAGGCGTGCGCACAGGGTGTGCCAGGTGTGCCTGGGCACACCCTAATCACCTTGTGTGGTGCATAGTCCCCCCTGTTTAGACCACTGATATTTCATCCCCAAAAAAAAAAATGTTACAAAATAAAATAATTTATAAAAAAATAAAATAAAACTACTGACACTGTCCACTGCCCTACTGACACCATCAATACATATACACATGCATATGTATTTGAGCTTTGGGGTGCACACCCTAATGCAAGAGGCTGCGCACACCTATGATGTAAACATTGAGGAGCCATTACCATCTGATCCCTGCTCTCTCCTCACACATCAATTGTGTGAGGGAGAGCAGAGATCAGTAAGTGAAATCAGTGTCTGTCTGACTTATTGTATTGTACTGTGCACAACACGCCCCCCAATAAAGAGGACCTGTCACACAGCCCAGCCAATCAGCCCATCTGTCAATTAGCCCATCTGTCAATCAGCCTATCTGTTAATCAGCCCATCTGTCACAGGCCCACCGCCATCTCGGTACCACCACACAGGCTACCAGTACCGCCATCGGTACCACCAACAGTACCGCCACTGGTACCGTCATCAGACCCACCATCTATACTGCCACACAGGCCGCTACCAGTATCACCACTAGTGCCGCCATCGGTCCCACCACCACCCGTACCTCCGTCAGTACCGCCATCGGTGCCACCACCGCCCATACCGCCACCTGTACCGCCATCACCACCTGTACCGCCACCACCACCCGTACCTCCACCGGTACCACCATCACCACCTGTACCGCCACCACCACCTGTACCGCCATCGGTACTACCACCACCTGTACCGCCACCAGTAATGCCACCACCACCCACACCGTCATTGGTACCACCACCACCACCCGTACCGCCATTGGTACCACCACCACCCATACCGCCATCTGTACCACCACACAGGCCCACCACTAATACCTTAATTGGTACCACTACCACCAGCAGTATCATTACACAGGCCCGCCAATAAGCATTGCCATAATGTCCCAAAGGGTTTACACACCTGAGGAGGCATATGAGATTCTTGCCATGTCAGATGATGAGATGATGAGAGCAGCGGGGAGCTCCCATCATCCGATTCTGGTTCGGAATACGAGCCAGTGGAGGATAGTGGATCAGAGTCCGAGTCCGCGGAGGAAACCGTCCCTCCCAAAAGAATGAGATCAGGACCAAGTTAAGGAGATCTGCCCACCACCAGCAGCGCCAGACCCCAGGAAGAGGAGCCCAGTACAAGTATTGGAATTACACGCCCAACCAGAAGAACCCAGCCCCAGTCCTACCTTCCCAATGCCCTGGCAAACCCCTTATGGTTGCCTGCCAACTCAGGATCCCCTATCATCCCCCCTTTCACTGCACAGCCAGGTGTGCAGCCCGACACTACAAATTTTTCTCAATTACTTTTCTTTTTTTTTCCCACAAGATTTTCTGCAGAATATGGTGGATCAAACTAATTTGTATGCATCCCAATTTATTGCTGCCAAGCCTAATTCTTCCTACGCCCGCATGTTCCAGTGGCGATGTGTCACACTGGATGAATTTAAATTGTTTCTGGGCCTTACTTTCAACATGGGGCTTACAAAAAAGAACAAAGTCCATGCATATTGGTCCACCAACCCCATCCAACACATGCCCATATATTCCGCTGTCATGTCCAGGACAAGATACGACATGATTATGCGTTTTCTCCACTTCAATGACAATTCACAGTTCCCTCCCTGAGATCATCCCAAGCATGACAAATTGTACAAGATACGCCCCCCTAATCAATTCCTTTTCTCAGCGATTTAGAGAAGTTTTCATCCCAGACCCAAAAATTTGTGTGGTCTAGTCCCTCATACATTTCACTGGCCGACTGCACTTCAAGCAGTATTAACCAAACAAGAGAGGCTGAAGTTAAATAAATTATGTGATCGAGCCACTGGATACGTCTTCACATTCCGGACCTACGTATGCAAAGACTCCCAGCTCCAGCCCTGTGACTGCCCCACATATATTGGAACCAGTGGGAAAATTGTCTGGGAGTTGGCATACCCCCTATTTGAAAAAGCATACCATTTATATGTCGACAACTATTATACCAGCCTGCCCCTTTTTCGTCATCTTTACAGTAAAAAAACTCTGGCCTGTGGTACCTTAAAAAAAAACCGTAAGGGATTCCCACAAAATCTGTTGACAAAAAAATTGCAAAACGGATAATGAGCATTCATGGGGAATGAGGAGGTGTTGGCCATTAAGTGGAGGGACAAGAAAGATGTCCACATCCTCTCTACCATCCACAACGACACCGTGGTGGAGATCCAAAGAAGACGCGGCCCCATTGTAAAGCCTGAATGTGTCCACGACTGCAATATGTATATGGGGGGATGGATTTAAAAGATCAGATGCTACAGCCCTATTTATCAACCAGAAAGTCCTGTTACTGATACAAGAAAGCTGCATTTCACCTGTTTCACATGGCCCTTTTTAATTTGTTTGTCTGCTACCAAAAAGCAACTCAAATCCAACAAATCACCTACCTCAAGTATATTGAAGATATTGTCACTGCCCTCATTTACCAGCAAGGTCCCGCCCCAGGAAGCATTCGCTCTGATAATGTGAGTCGACTTCACGAGCAGCACTTTCCCTATAGCATTCCCCCCACAGAATCTGGAAGAAGACGCCAAAAGAAATGCCGTGTATGCAGCAGAGGAGAAGTAAGAAGAGATTCCAGCTATTATTCTCCCCAATATCCCTCCCAACCTGGCCTGTGCATTGGAAATTGCTTCAAAAATTATCATACATCCATCCAATATTAGTTCCCTTTATTATTACCAGACTGCCATTTCCCCATTTGCCTGCTACCATGTTAATTAACTGACCCTGGCCTGTTTACCGACAATGTCTTTGCTTGCTGATTTAAACCACGTTTCTGACTTCCACATGCACCAACCTCAGCCTGTTTACCGACGATGCCTCTGCCTGCCGATTTAAACCACGTTTCTGACTTCCATGTGCACCGACCTTAGCCTATTAATCAACCATGTTTTTGCCTGCCACTTGGACTAATCTTTTGGCCATCTACTTTAGTACACAGGGGTCTCACATATGTGAGGGGCTTCAGAATAGTGTTCTGAGTGGAGAAAACCAGTTTTTCATTTTCTGTGCTCCCAGAACAGGGTCTGGTTGCCCGGAGGCTTCAAAGCGATTTGGGTGGGAGAAGCCTCACCCCTGTCCCCCTGGCCCTAAGCTTGATGGTCCTTCCTGCTGCCTGGACCAATACTTTGGCTGTGCTGACCATATTGCTGCTTGTAATGACCCATGACATTATGCACCATGTTTCTTCCTGCTGTTTGGACCAATACTTTGGCTGTGTTGACCATATATCTGCCTGCTGCCTCTACTGACTTTGGACAGTAATTCTGCCGGGACACCTCTGCCTGCTACCTGGACATGTGCTTTGGCTTTGCTCTGGCTGTGTTTTGGCTGTGCTCTGGCTGTGCTCTGGCTGTGCTGACAGTATCTCTGCCTGTACGAACTATGGACAGTATTCCTGCCTAGATGATTGCTTTTGCTGTCGCTGACCTCATTCCTGCCTACTGCCTGGACCGATGCTCTCTTCTGTGAACCACTGCACTTCTAAAACCACAAATAATCTTTTGTTATTTGGTATGTACCTGCTATGTGTTAGAAATATGAAGGGCCTTCAAAAATGTGATCAGTAGTCAGAAAATGATATGTGTAATTAATGCTGTTAGAATGCATGGAGATGTTACTTGGATTTTGGGCCTCTGTATGTGGCCAGGCTGTGTAAAGGTCTCAAACATGTGGTATCGCCATACTCAGGAGGAGTAGCAGAAAGTATTTTGGGGTGTCATTTTTGCTATGTACATGCTATGTGTTAGAAATATCTTATAAATGGACAACTTTGTGTAAAAAAAATGCATTTTCATTTTTTTTTCCACATTTTCCAAAACCTTCTGGAAAAAAATGAACCGTTCAAAAGACTCATTATGCCTCATAGATTATACGTTGGAGTGTTTTCTTTCCAAAATGGGGTCATTTTGTGGTCAATTCCATTGTCCTGGTGCTCCAGGGCCTTCGAAAATGTAATAGGTGGTTGAGAAATGAGATGTGCAATTTATGCTTGTAGAATGCCTGAAAGTGCTACTTCAATGCTGGGCCTTTGTATGTGGCCAGGCTGTGTAAAAGTCTCACACGAGTGGTATCGCCATAATAGGGAGGAGTAGTGGAATGCATTTTGGGGTGTCATTTTTGCTATGTACATGCTTTGTGTTAGAAATATCTTATAAATGGACAACTTTGTGTAAAAAAAATGCATTTTAATTTTTTTTTCCACATTTTCCAAAACCTTCTGGAAAAAAATGAACCGTTCAAAAGACTCACTATGCCTCACAGATTATACGTTGGGGTGTGTGCTTTCCAAAATGGGTTCATTTTGTGGATAATTCCATTGTTCTGGTGCTCCAGGGCCTTCAAAAATGTAATAGGTGGTTGAGAAAGGATATGTGCAATTTATGCTTGTAAAACGCATGAAAGTGCTACTTCAATGTTGGGCCTTTGTATGTGGCCAGGCTGTGTAAAAGTCTCACACATGTGGTATCACCATACTCAGGAGGAGTAGAGGAATGCATTTTGGGGTGTCATTTTTGCTATGTACATGCTATGTGTTAGAAATATCTTATAAATGGATAACTTTGTGTAAAAAAAAATGCATTTTCATTTTTTTTCCACATTTTCCAAAAACTTCAGGGAAAAAATGAACTCTTCAAAAGACTCATTATGCCTCATAGATTATACATTGGGGTGTGTGCTTTCCAAAATGGGGTCATTTTGTGGACAATTCAATTGTCCTGGTGCTCCAGGGCCTTCAAAAGTGTAATAGGTGGTTGAGAAAGGATATGTGCAATTTATGCTTGTAGAAAGTGCAATTTCAATGTTGGCCCTTTGTATATGGCCAGGCTGTGTAAAAGTCTCACACAGGTGGTATCGCTATACTTGGGAGGAGTAGCAGAATGTATTTTGGGGTGTAGTTGCAATTATGCATATGCTGTGTGAGAGAAATAACCTGTTAATATGACCAGTTTGTGTAAAAAAAAAGTCTTAATTTTCCAAAGAATTGTGGGAGAAAAATTACAACTTCAAAAAACTCACCATGCCTCTTAGTAAATACATTGGACTGTCTACTTTCCAAAAAGGGGTCATTTGGGGGATAGTTGTACTTTCCTGGCTTGTTAGTGTCTCAAGAAATGAGATAGGCCTTCAGGTGAGATAGTACATCAGGTGTGACCAATTGTCAGTGATTGGCCCCATAGTTTGTAGACTCTATAACTTTAACAAAGACCAAATAATATACACTAATTTGGGTTATTTTTACCAAAGATATGTAGCGGTATAAATTTTGGCACAAATTTATGAAGAAAAATGACTTATTTGCAAAATTTTACAATAGATTTTTCAAAATCGTCGCTGTTTTTTTGCTTATATCGCAAAAAATAAAAAACCCAGTGGTGATTAATTACCACCAAAAGAAATCTCTATTTGTGAAAAGAAAATGATAAACATTTTGTTTGGATACAGTGTAGCAGGACTGAGTAATTGTCATTCAAAGTGTGAGAGTGCTGACAGCTGAAAATTGGTCTGGGAAGGAAGGTGCATAAGTACCTGGTATTGAAGTGGTTAAGAGAGAAAGTTGGGTGGGTCGAAAGTTGGGTGGTTATTAGGTTCCTTTCCGGGTTTGGGCAGTGTGATTATATAAGTTTGCAGCATCTCTGGGGGAAGACGCTGTGCCTGCGGCCTTTGTAAAGACTGTATGCATATGTGGTGCAAGGGTTGAACTAAAGATTTTGAAATATTCATTCAAAAAACCATCAGGTCATGGTGATTTGCCATTTGGTAATGTTGCTATGACAGATTCCATTTCAGAAGTGTTAAACGGGGAGTTCAGTGATTGAATTTGGGTCTCTGAGAGAGAAGGCAGGTTCATCTTTTGTGGAAAGTCCTGAATTTTTGCTGTTGTAGGTTGGGTAGTCAAGGGGTCCCTATGTATGTTATACAGATCACTGTAGAAATTGGCGAATTGGTTGGCGATGTCTTGTGGGTTAGTAATTTTGTGTTTGATGGTAGGGTGTAACAGATGAGCAATCCTGGTCTTGGTGTGTGCTACTTTGATTCTATTGGCTAGGTATTTGCCTACTCTGTTGGCATTAGCAAATGAGTTCAGTTTCAGGCGACGTAAGTGGTAGTCATATTGTTGGGATAACAGCTCTCTCAGATTCTCTCATAACTGCGAGATTTTTTGGGCAACAGTTGGGTTTGGTGAACTTTTGTTTTGCATTTCTAGTGTATGTATGTTATTCAAGATAGAGTTGATATTAACTGTATGGCGTTTCTTTTCTCTAGTACCGATTTTGTATTAGGATACCCCTGACCCCTTCCAGCTATGACTAAGTATCTGTTTGTGATGTGAAACACGTTAGTTGTTTTTCCCTGTTTTCTATGCTTCAGATATGACTGTTTTTGGATTTTAATCTTTCAGTAAAGATGCCTTCAGCGGCGTGTAGTCGTCCAGGATTTTCCCTTTGTTCCTAATTTGAGAAGAGCCAGCACCTGCAAGATCATATATGGCAGGTGTCTTCAACAGGTCTGGAGTCATTGAGATGCAATTTCTCTTCCATACCCCTCATGTATGCCTTATGAGCATTCCAGAGAGTGAAAGAGTTCTCTACAGAATCTGCATTGTTTAAAAAGAAATTCTGAAGGTGTTGGGAGATTATAGTGGAGATTCGGGGTTCTTGCAGTAACCTGACATTGCTGCGCCAGATGGATGGGGAAGAGGAGAGAACATGATCATTGATGGCAATAGTGATAGCTGCATGGTCCGACCACATAATGTCATGTATCTGTGCGGACGCAACTTTTTGCAGTAACCATTTGTCCATTCTGAATAAATCTATGCATGAGTATGAACAATGCCTGTGGGAAAAAAAGGTGTAGTTCTTTTGTTTGCATGGAGGTATCTCCATACATCAAACAGTTCTGCATTATGGATTGTTTTGCTCAGGTGTGTAGAACTGTTCACTTTATGAGCGGAGGTGTCCATTTTTGGATTCACAATTAGATTAAATTCACCGCAGACTATGAGATTTTTAATGTCTCCTTTTAGTATGATGTAACTCCCATTGGTATCAAGGATGGTTTCTTTGTGCTGGAAGGATAAGGTGTTCCTTAACGCTAATAACATGCCTCCCTTTTTATGGCCAGGTGTACATGCCAAGAACACATGGGGGTATTTTCTGTGTGAGCATTTCAGGGTTTTAGACTCTTGGAAATGTGTCTCCTGGACACACAGAATATCCTCTCTGTGCTTCTTAGCTTCAGACCACATGGAAAGTCTTTTTGAGGGGGAATTAAGTCCCCTGGCATTAATTGAAAGGCAGTTAATTGTCATGAGGGAGGGTTTGGTTAGACTGCGGTACTGTGTGGTGCATGTACTCACTGTGACCATGGCTGTTTTCTCTGGGCGGTGTATTGCTTCCGGCTGTATCCAGGATGGGTTGGATGTTCACTGTTGGTTGGTGTGCTTCAAACATGGTCCAAACAAAACAAAGGTAATATAAAAAGAACATAGTTTATGAGAAGGATGCAAAGAACGCAATAAGAAAGGGATCTTTGAACGTATCCATGTGCAGACGTAACTGCTATGAGGAATCTGGAGGGAGAGAACAGGGGTTTTAACTTGGAACCCCTGTGTCCAAAGAGATATGTGTGATAAACTTTACTGTTAACAAGCTGCCACTGGTGCTCTTTTTGGTAGAACGTTTGCGTGAGACCATCTGCCAGTCCTCTTGTAGTGGGCTTGGTAGTGGGACAGGCGTTGCCTGTGATTCATGTTCAGGTAGGATACCCCAATGGCATAGTACATCAATGCCTTCCTTCAAAGTGGAAATCACAGCCATGGTTCCATTGTGAGTGACTGAGAGTTTAGCTGGGTACTTCCACTTATGGAGTATTTTGTGGTTCCTCAATGCCTTTGTTATCGTCGCCTGGTTGTGATGCTGCTGGAGCTTGTGTCTGGATAGGTCTGGGAGCAATTGTAGCTCTGCATACTGTGGGTGTATATTTTCAGATCTACATGACATTGTTAGGATTTGTTCCTTTACGTGGTAGTAGTGTACCCTAAGAAGCACGTCTCTGGGAGTAATTTCTGGTAGGAAGGAAAGTTTGGGTATGTGTTGAATCCGATCCACTATGAGATCCTGCACCTACAGTGAGGGTATCAAGGTAGAGAACAGAGCTTGGGTAAATGGCAGCAACTGGGTGGCAGGTATGGATTCAGGGATCCCCCTTGTTTTGATGTTGTCCCTGATCTGCCTGATCTGCCACTGTATTCTTCAGCCAGGCAATTTCCTCACTATGGTTGCTATGGGCATCTACCATTGTGTTAAAGGATGAGGTATATTCACTCATTTGCTTTTTAATGTGATCAACCCTGCCACCTATGGCTCCCACTTCTCTCTGGCAGTGATTTATCCCAGCTATCATGTCAGCGTGCAGGGAAGCAGAAACAGAAACATTTCTTTCAGTACAGTGTCAGACACTAGCCTGTCTGAGGTGGGGAATGTTGCTATGGAATCCTGCAGGTTGTGCAGTGTGGTTGTCCCAGTGTTAGTAGGCCCGCTTACCTCCACGTCTGGGTCCATCAGCAGCCTGTCTGGTGAGGCAATCCTCTGTTTTTGCTTGGCAGGGCTTCTTGTGGATGGACTAGAAGTCCCACAAGAGGATCCACTGTGTAGCATGTTGGCGAGAAGCTGCTGGTGAGGTCCGGAATGACCGTTAGCTGAGATTGTGGCCTGCTGCTCCGGCAGCTTCCTCCACGCGCTGTTGCCATTTTGTTGTGGCCCGCGCACAGTGAAGAAGTTGTTAATTTTTTTGTGGTTTCTGTGGGTTTTTCTTTGTCGCGGCATAACCAGCATATGGAGCAGGGTTTGGAGGATCGGTGGTGGCTGTTTTGGGCATCAATGGTGCCGGTGGGCTCGGATGGATTGTGATGCTCTCCGGTGGCTGAGCAGAGCTCCTAGCTCAGACGTCCGTCTTGGAGCTCGGTCGCCACACCCCCCAATCCTATGCCAGAATTGATCACATATTCGTTTCCATAGCTAACATCCCAGTCCCCTCCAAAAGCCTCTGTCCCGGCTAGGTCTCTCACAATAATCAAATCATAAAGAAGGGATACGGTGTTGTCAGACCATTCCATGGTTATTCTCACTCTAAAGAGACACTCCAATAGCTCCAATAGCTCCAATTTCAGGCAATGGAGAATTAACAAATCTATTCTCAAAGACCCAGTTAGAGCCCTGGAAATAGAAAAGGCCATAAAGTAATACTTCCTCTTAAATAAAGTGAAGAAGGGGGTATCAGCAGAAACTCTGTGGGCAGCCCATAAGGCCACTATCCTGGTCAAACTAATTGAAATTTCCTCCAAATTTAAAAGGAGTCCCAATTGATAGATATTGATAGACTAGAAAAATATTTAAAAAGCATATGAGAAATTTACATAAACAGGACCCCAAACAGGTTCACACAGACAGACTGGATGCAGCATGCCTTGCCCTAAACCTAGCTCTCACAGCCAAAGCTAAAAAAAAGCATTAGATGGAGCAGAGCAAAATTTTATCACCCAAGGGATAAAATAGGCCATATGTTAGCAGCCAAATTGCTCCCCCAGCCACGGCAGCGCACCTTACCCAAAATATGAGTCCCAGGAGGGAATCACACTTTAAATCCGCAACGCATCATGGAAATCTTCCATGATTTTCATGGGAAATTATACAAAGCAGGGAACAATGATAATTAACACCATATGAACTTGTTCCTGGACTCGCTCCCTCTTCCTAAACTGGAAACCAGACACAGGGATGAACTGAAGGCCACAATTTTTTTTTTCATTTTAAAATGCTTTATTGTCAAATAAAGCGTAACATTGAGACAAAATGTCACCCACTCAGGGGTATAGTAAGACATAAAACAGAAACATAATAATTGTCAAACAGTTTCACAATGCGAACAATGAATGGGCAATCAACCTCATGCTTGATAGGTTAAAAGGAGAAAGTTATTCATGGAACAGATAAGTGAGGTACACTGTGATTCGTAATATTTTGGCTGTAAGTTGCCCCTTCACCCAGGCACCCCTAATGAGAACAAACTATGCCATAGGCCACCAGGCTACCCGCACACTGGTTGCTGAAAACAACAGTGTATACTCACTGAACAGAAAAAAATTGTCACTAAAAACTTGTCACTTCAGAAACCTTGTGACATTCTTGTCGAGTATCAAAGGGGTAAGTAGCCCAAACTGTAAAATATGTACTGTCAGATCGCTCTGTGAATAGTTAAGAGCACATCTGAGTGGATAATCGGGATAATGTTACCGTCATAGCCCAAATTCCTGTCAGCTAGGGCTAACGGGGTTAATGGGAGAAGGGACAGAAAAGAGGGGATAGGGATAGGCAGATAGGAGTAGCAAGAAGGGGGAAGCAGTTAGGGCCCAGGGTTCCCAAATGCATTTGAAAATTTCAAGTTTGTGTAGTATGGTATTAGAAGTTTTCTCTTAAGCCGCGTACACACGGTCGGACTTTTCAGCTACAAAAGTCCAACGGACGCTGACGGACTAAAGCTGGCTGGTAATCCGATCGTGTGTGGGCTTCTCCGGACTTTCAACGTACTTTTTTAGCCTCAACATTTTTCAGAGGGAGGCATTTCTAGTTTTGAGATGCCAAGTTTAAGGGGGCCATTGGAGTTAAAAAAGTGCCCAGTTCTATAGAGGCCTTTTTCAAGCCACTACTGAAAGGCCTTAATGTCCATCCCTGAAGGGGAATTGGGGATTGTGAAAAATGTGAGCTAAGGGATGCCACCAAGACGTGATGGACTTCAGTTTATGCAGGGAATCACATAGGCTAGGGGGCCTAGATTTAGGGGGGCGCCAGATTAGTAAATCTATGGTATAGTTTGGGACTGCTTGTTTTTCAATGCCCACCTAGTAGGATTTAGGAGCTTTGGAATATATGGTTGATAGTTAGGTCAATTGTGCCGCCTGGTAATACCACTAGAGATTAGGCAATCCTAGACCCCCCTTCTGTCTGGGTCTAAAGAGAGTCTGCTTGGGGAGTTGGTTACTTGATTTACCCCAGGTAAAGCGGATTATTGCCAATTGGAGGTTTTTAATATGGATTTTGGGGACTGGTATGGAAAGTGAACGGAAGAGGTAAAGAATTCTGGGAAGGAGGGTCATTTTGATAGTGTTCACTCTTCCCAGCCAGGATAGTTTGTACAGAGACCACTGGTCCAGAACTGTCTTAAGTTTTTTGTACATGGGCGGGTAATTATATTTATAACGTTGGTCTATAGAGGCCGTTAGATGGACGCCTAGGTAAGGGATGGAGGAGGTACTCCAGGTAAATGGGAAGTGATCCTTTAGTCTGTCTACCAGGGACAATGGGGTCGAGATATTAAGGGCGATAGATTTGGACATATTGACCTACAGTCCTGAGGCCTAGCTAAACTTGTCTAGTAGCTGTAAGACGTTAGGGGTTGAGATGAGTTGGGAGGTGATGAAGAGAAGGACATCGTCCGCAAAAAGAGCACATTTGTGTGTTGAGGGGCACAATGGACTCCATGTATGTCTGGGTGACCTCTTATAGCTATAGCTAAGGTTTCTATTGCTATGGCAAAGAGCAGGGGGGAAAGGGGGCAGCCTTGTCGTGTTGCATAAAAAGTGTAGCGCTACTTATAATGAAAGAATATACAGTTGTGATATTGCTAAATGCATATGTCACACACTTCGTGTAACACCAAGTGTGAGATACTCCAGCAGATATCTATTAAATGTAAAACAAGTTGTAAAGAAAAGTCCCTTGTTGTAAATACAATGATTCCGTTCACCGTGTGAGTGGCTGGTAAGACCACGAACAAATATGGTGTATCCCCCACATGGAAGTAGTGCAGGCTTACCAGATAAGTTGGACTCATACAAAAATATGCTTAATGAGTCGATAAGGCTTATATTGCCAGCAATGGAATAGGGTGGTTCAGCCAGACAATGTTGTAATCCGGATAAATAAGATAAAAAACATGCAGCGCTCAAAAGGTGCATATAAATTAACAATTTATATCTGTAAGGAAGTGCTAAAAAGAAAAACTATACTCATGAAATAAGGTGACAGGTAAAAATCAAATGTGTAACCATATTATGAAAAAAGTCCATAAGTGTATAGTGAATCATCTGTTAGTCCCAAACGCACATGGGGGTTCCTGGGCGTGGATGGTGTCGTGCCTCCACGTAAAGTGGGGACTGGGGAGGACTCTGTATAAGGAGACACTCTGCACATGGGTCTTCTAATTTCACAGTGGAAACTGTAATCAGTAGAAATGGATATCCTTACCGGAAAAGGTGGACACAGTCACCATATAGTGGAGTGTCATACAGGCTTGAGGGATACACCAATCCCAAAGGTATCCGGCTGAGGGAGTCCTGACGGGGAGTCACATCCAGGATCAGAATCGCCGGGCGATGGTATGGGGATTCCCGGGCTCTCAGGGTCTCTCTCTCAGATGGAAGAGGTTTGGAAGTGGAAATAGTTGGGGCTCAGCAAGGTCCCGTTCATGAGGGGAGATAAGAAAAAAATCCTTCACATAGGGCATGAATCAGTTAAAAAGAGAAGCTTTATTTAAAAGCTGAAAAAGTGCTAAATAGTGCACTTCAATAAGTAAAATGTGATCACAAAAGGTAAAATAAAATCGCGTGGTAACAGGGCATTTAACGGCGTGAGCAACCCGACATGTTTCGGAGCATCGTCCTTCTACTGGGGCATCAGGGCATTAGTCTCATCAAAGGTAGGGACTTGAAACATAGTGTCCCCAGACACTATAAACAATTTCATAATAGTAACCCTGCAGGTTCATTATTTTTGGTGATAGATAAATACACTCCTCCATGGAGGGGTGGGGCCATGACCAGAGGGGTTTCTCGATTAGAAACATTCTGGATACAGCAGCTACAGTCTCTTCACCCACAGCGTATGAATATGGAATTAGATATTAATGCCTTTATTAATGAATCTTAGGACCCAATTTGTTGGGGGGACCTTTTCCTATCTCTTCTGTATTTTTTATATGTTAATTTTCTACATAATTTTCTTTATGCATTTTTTATGCGGTTTTAATATATGGTATGTTGTACATATATCATTATGGGTCCAGATCACCCAATGAGAATCCCTCTCGGATCTTTATATATATGAGTGAATCCTTATTGATTTTTATATATACAACCTTTTATTATTACTATTAATTTTCACTTTAATTATCAAAAATTTTCCCTTTTACATAGGCATATTTTTGTTAAACTTTCTGACTGGTCACTACTTGGTAACGTCTTTGTTGTACTTATTATAATGGAGACTTTGCCTCACATTCATGGGTATGAATACATTATATTTCATAACCTCACATTCTATGGAATTTTATATACATATATGTAACACACTCCATATTCAAATTGTGATAATGTATATATATAATATCCGATTGTTTAGTCACATCACTGAGAGTCTTTAATTATTCAGACTCGTTTTGTTAATTTCATCACAAATGGTCACTTATGTTGCACTGTTTCAACATTGAGACAACACTAATGCCGCGTACACACGGTCGGACTTTTCATCTACAAAAGTCCGACAGCCTGTCCGACAGACTTTCGGCGGACTTGCGGCGGACTTGCGGCGGACTTGTTGCAGACTTTCTAAGGAACGGACTTGCCTACACACGACCACACAAAAGTCCGACGGATTCGTACGTGATGACGTACACCGGACTAAAATAAGGAAGTTGATAGCCAGTAGCCAATAGCTGCCCTAGCGTGGGTTTTTGTCCGTAGGACTAGCATACAGACGAGCGGACTTCGGGGTCCGTCGTAGTTACGACGTAAAGATTTGAAGCATGTTTCAAATCTAAAGTACGTCGGATTTGAGGCTAAAAAAGTACGTTGAAAGTCCGGAGAAGCCCACACACGATCGGATTACCAGCCAGCTTTAGTCCGTCAGCGTCCGTTGGACTTTTGTAGCTGAAAAGTCCGACCGTGTGTACGCGGCATAATAGGATCACTTCACATATACTACATTGTTTTTATTGTGGGGCCAGTCTGTGCCCCGCCTTTACATATAGTATCATGTGTATATTACAACATGACACCCCGTTCCCAGGGACGCGTTGCCATGCCGAGCACACGTGACTACATCTCGCTTGTGACGACATTGCGCCACATCTCCCCTGGGTAGGGGGTGGGGTGTACACTTGATTGATGCCGGCTGTGCTTGCGTTCCATGCAGGCGGAGGATGCTGCAGAACGCGACGTTCTCTACGTCATTGCGCCACGTCTCCCTTGGTTAGGGGGTGGGGTACATACTGGACTGATGGCAGCTGTGCTTGCATTCCACGCAGGCGGAGGACGCTGTGGAGTTTGACGTTCTCTACATCATACAAACGGGCCGCCCATATCCACTCACTTCCTGCATAGGATCTGGGACTGATTATTTGAGGCGGGATTAAACATTGCCCCTTTTACTTTATTTTATTTTATTTAGGAATATTTCTTTTTTAAAACACAAGGAGTCTTATAAATGTCATTTATGTGTGAAATTGAGATACATATTACCACTCAATATAAAGATAGGAGTGCCGGAACGCACACTATACATTGGGAAATAGGCTTGAAACGCACACGGGTCTGCCATCTTGGCGATACCCGGAAGTGCATTCAACTAATAGATACGAACTGGATTCTCATTATGGGGGGTCACAGTACCTTTATAAAGGGGTTGGCAGCAGTGGTAGGGTACCCCAGATGAAGTCTGATTAGATGAAACGCGTCGGGAGACTCCACTGCCTGCCACAATTTTATTACAAGCGCTTTTTTAACTTGGAAAATGTAAGTGTTCTACTTTTTAAATAAATTGGTTATACCAAACGTTATTACACTATATGGTCCCCTTTTCTTTTTATGGACTATTTTCACCGAGACCAAGTTAGAAGTTGGGGAGTCCCTAGTGAAAGTCCTTGATGCTATCCTGATTACATCATTGTCTGGCTGAACCACCCTATTCCATTGCCGGCTGGCAATATAAGCCTTTTCGACTCATTAAGCATATGTTTGTATGAGTCCAACTTATCTGGTAAGCCTGCACTGCTTCCATGTGGGGAATACACCATATTTGTTTGTGGTCTTACCAGCCACTCACACAGTGAACGGAATCATTGTATTTACAACAAGGGACTTTTCTTTACAACTTGTTTTACATTTAACAGATATCTGCTGGAGTATCTCACACTTGGTGTTACACGAAGTGTGTGACATATGCATTTAGCAATATCACAACTGTATATTCTTTCATTATAAGTAGCGCTACACTTTTTATGCACCTGTTTCTTTTACAAATTTCCTGTTTTGTTGTGTGAGCTGCTATTTAAATTGAGTAAGTGCAGAGTTTTTTTGGTTCTTGTAAGTACAGCCTTGTCCTGTTCCTTTAGTGATAGGGAATGGATCAGAGAGGTGTCCCTGAAGGCTAACCTGAGCTTTGGTTGTGTTTTAATGTTTTTAAACTTTTTTTTGTCATAAGTTCACATTTGTTAAAAATATCCCATGAAAAGATTTGCTCCATACAATTGATGAGAGAAAAATGGAGTTGAACAGCATATTGAATGGGGAAAGCAGAACAGAAGGTATCTGAAAAAGGAACCCCTAATTAGTTGTCAGTATCACATTAAGAATGTCCACCATTTAGGATTGTATAATGCTGAAATAAACACATGAATATATATATATATATATATATATATATATATATATATATATATATATATATATATATATATATATATAAATTTTCACAATCCAGAAAAAAAAAAACTATTAGCACAAAATTGATATTCCAGGCCAATATTGATTAGGTTTGGACAAAATATTTTCTCTTTACTGTTGCTCTATATATGAAAACAAAATGTGGACAATTCAAGCCAAACATGTATATACAGACTGAATATTGTTAAAAACAAAGTCATGCTCTTTCTGGGTCATGCATTTTTTGGTTACAGATTTAATACTATTTTGTGAGGGAAAAAAAAAACAAAAAACCAAAAAAACAAAAAAAAAAAACACACAAAACAGCATATTCTTTATAAATGCAAACTGAAGAGACACCTTCAGTGGGGCCACACCAAAAGCTCATGAATGACCCAGAAGTACATGGATGAAATGACATGTGCCAAAAACAGCACACCACTGATACATTTAACCAGGTTTCTGGGAAGGAAAAACAGTTTTAGCCACTTCCTTGTCCTCACGTGACTGACAGGCTAAACAGGACCTGATATTGGAAAGGGGGGGGGTGGCGGAGAACAAAATCTTTGACTGCTATGAACACAAACTTAAGCTCATATTCTCCCATAAGTACAGACTGACTGACCCTTGGGGGAAGAAAACAAATCACCCAAAATAATGCACTTTGAGACAGGCAGCATGCCCATGGCATGTTTATTATGGGCCTTGTTAATATATCAGAAAAAAAAAAAAGAAGAGCTGTTTTTAGGGGGCTTAATACAAAAAGCAAAGTGCTAACAAAAAGGAGTGGCGAAGGACAAGGCAAGGTTTTTTTTGTACCCAGACATGTTTGGTGAGGTACATAGCAACTTGGAGTAAATCCTACGATTTTTTTTTTTTAAACAGCAAAAGAAAAAAAAAAAAATAAGTTGGACAATTTCCATTTCTGCCACCCATCATTCACAAGCATTTGCAGAGCTACAGTACAAAAATTGGCAAACTGTTAATTCCCGTTTTCCAACATCAAGCCATTGAAAATCAGTAACAAGTCCTTTCACCACCTCCACATTTTGTTGTTGGGGTGGGATTATTCATGGGGGAGAAATAAAGAGAAAAAAAAAAAATAGAGGAAGGAGCCTAGTTGCGTTGACCTTTGGCATAACCTGAGCTTTGGGAAGGAAAGGCCAGGTGACAGTGTCGAAGGCCTTTTGGAGGTCTAAGGACAAGAGGAAGCCCTCCTGTGGGGGGCTACCATCCCAGCCTGACCTGAGGAGTGTCATGAATAATCAGTCAGAATAAGTTGTGCCTTTTTAAGGACACGTTTCCCGCACAACAATTATCATTGAGTAATTTTTAACGAAGATATTTTTAAGATACAAAATCAATCTATATGACACAGTCTATGCTTGTGAAACTTATTCACAGAGACGTGTGGGCATACAAAACAGTTATTTATTGGTAAACAAACACAAATAATCACATGAAATTAAAATACCGATTGCGTTACATGAACGTCTTGAAAATCAATAAAAACACTTGCAAAAATGGGCGTACCGTCCCTTTGACATAATACCACCATGATAACTTCTCAGTAGAATCAATAACCTTGTTAACTTGACAAGTAAACAGAACGTCTGTATTTCACACGTACAACCATTACTATGCTGCAGGTAAGTAAGTGGTTAAAATTGTGAAATAAATTAGACGTTTGTTTTGTCAATAAATGTGGTAACTATGCAAAATGAAAAATATAATGAAAAATTTGAATCTTTAGAGAAAAATCTACAAGGCGGTTATTGATTCGGGAGAATGATATCAATTGAATAATATTCAATACATCAATATTTGAGAGAACATACAAGATAAAATCAACATGACATAATTACCCATTCCAGGATGGCTACAGTTCCTATCGGCTGGTTACCAGAGTTAAAATGGTTGCCGTAGTTTCAAAATGGATACACTTAAAGAGGATTTACTTCTTGTAACCTCCGAGTTCTAAGTATTAGATGTTGAGGAATCTTTATGAATGTAAAGATATGTATTCATGCATGGTGCATGAGTGTCAGTCTGGGAGTGTGTGTATCTCCCAGTGTCCCACCTCAGGGTGGATCCCTGAGCTCTCCCCCTGAGCTCTCCTTTTCCTTTTTCTCCTTCCTTTTTCTGTCCCTTTTCTGCCATTTTACTTGCCTCTAAATACCATTTCAGATAATAAGACCATAAAAATTATAATGGCTCTGCCCAAAAGGACGTGGCCACTTCCCATTGGGTTAGGAGACTTAATTATTAACCTCCTCTGGAAATTTAGTGAGTTCAAATAATACCACCTTCAACCACCAGGTGTCTCACATGTGTTTTGAGTCCATCCTTTAAGTTAATACATTCTATTTTCATAATGTGTATAATGGTAAGGATAGTATATACTTTTAAATATTCTGGTAATCGGTCTAATGTAAAATACACTCAGTACAATCTTGATTAATCACTATTACATAAACTGGTTACATATATATGTGTCTCTATAAATGTATGTCTATAAAGGCTGGTCTATCTAGGAAATACACACGTTGTTATATATTTCATCAATACTACATAAAAATGATTATCTATATGGATACCTGTATAACTTCTGGTATCTCCACTGAACATTTGTTTATCTAAGCATAGGCTACAATCTTATATAATTATAATCCTGATTATATGTTTTTCCTAATACTAATTTGTTACTTAAAACACTTCTACTTATAAAATCACACTTTCATATACATTTTCTTCATAGCAAAGTTGTTGGGTCCGCAGATGACAAAATTATAATATGTCTCTGTGACCTACAATGTCATAGATAGTTTGAAATGACTTATACTAACCTCATAGATACTTTTAAAATATTTTTGACTGGCCCAATAGTCAACTCTCTCTAACGTGTTGAGATGGACCTTGAACATTCCCACTGGGTGTTTAGAAATGACTTGTTTGTCTAAACCTTCCTAAAAGTTCATACAATGAGTTTTGTTAGCCAAGGTGTTAGCTATTTAAACAGTCCTTCACTTGAACACAATAGGCTTAGGCCAGGTGAGGCTATTTCTAATGTGAGAATTGTCTGTATAATCTTGACTCCTGTTTTCTTTTGTTTATTCACTAAGACCATGTAAATATCTCCTTGTTTTGTGACAAGAGCAGTCTTTGTTCCAACAGTTTCCTTTACAATACATGCTTGTAAAAGTCTGCAATATTTGAGGTAGTAGAAAGACATGGTCAAACATGAGAACGTCAATTTTGTCCTAAAGGTCTCCAAAAGGGCAACAGTTCAATTATTTAACATCACAGTTCATGTACTTTTTTAGGCCTAAGCATCTCTCATGTTTCTGCCAGTAAATATAAAATATATTTCTTCATGAATTCACAACAGGAGGGATATGATGTCAACCATCCTCCTTTTCTGGTCCGGTCCCTGCCTCCCCGGGATAAAACCAACTTGGTCTTTGTGCACATAAGACCCTATAAATGACCCTAGTCTGTTGGATATAATTTTTGTCATGATCTTTAGATTGTTGTTAATTATCGAGATTGGTCTGTAGTTGCTCACTTGGCTGGGGTCTTTGCCGGGTTTGGGGATGACAGAGATGTATGCTAGGTTTGCTATTGAGTCTATTGGTGAGCCCTTTCGCAGGGAATTAAAAAGCTGGGCCAGATAAGGAGAGAGGGCATCTATAAAGGTATTATAATATTGTGTTGAAAAGCCGTCCGGGACTGGAGCAGAGCCCTTTTTCCGTTCCTTTTATATTGTTACTCCACAATGTATGAAATACACACAGTATGAAATCCACAGAAGAAAAGGCTAAAGAAGCTGCAGCTGCATAACTTGCAAAATTTGCATTGACATTAAAAGAAGGTGAAAATAATGTGTCGCAACATACTGCTAGTGAAGAATTGGAAGCTTCTTTCATTGATAAAGTTACTATGCACGAATACTCAGATCAAATGATAGATAGTTGGAAGAGACAGATAAATGTGTAAAATTATACACTAACAAATTGCCAAATGACATGCAAATAATAACAACACCAATAACACCAGTAGAGCCTACACTATCAGATGTGTTAAAAGTGATACAACAATGCCAGAGTTCCATATCTCATTTGACCAGGCAAGTGCAGGAGTTCAAAGAAGAATTTATTTTTTTGCACCAAGATGTACAGAAAATAAGGGAAAGAACGTCAGTTCTGGAAAAATGTGTTAAATAATTAGAGGACTCATCACAGTCATGTGAAAGAAGCAATGAAAAAAATTTGATTATAATGCTCATAAGCTGGAAGATCTCGAAAATCAGTTTTGATGTAACAACATAAGGCAGGAGTCTCCCAGAGCACTCTGAGGGAGTAAACCCTACGGAAACATGGCTTTGGGAGACGATTAGAAAATAACATCTTCCTATTTCTTTCTTGGTAGTAAGAGCACATTGAGTACCAAGTAGGCCATTACCCGTATGAGCCCCTCCACTGCCATTTTTAACACGACTTCTTAATCAATGAGATAGAGATCATATTCTCAGAAGAGCCAGAGTTCTGAAGGAAGTCATGTTTAATGGAACTAAAATTATGTTCTTTCCATTTTTTTTCTCCTGAAGTCCAAAAACAGCAGGCTAAATTTCAAGATGTAAAAAAGAGGCTTCAGATCCTGCAGCTGTCTTATTCAATGCTATACCCTGTTAAATTAAGAATAGAGACAAATTAAGCTGTATATTTTTTAGACAAGCCACAGATAGCTGATAAATGGCTGGATAGGCACTTTGGCTAGAGCAGTGGGAGGGAGCAAAAAGGGGGAGGGGAGGTAAGGGGGAAGGGAGGATGTGTTTTTTTTTGTTTGTTCTTTCTCCCGGCCTGTCATAGACCAGATAAGACCAGAACTGTGTGGACTGTAACAGAGTGAACCAGACATAAATAGGTGAAAGTAAGTTTATTAAGGTAAATGCATATACATGAACAACACAAATACCAGTGTTGTCAAGCAACTCAGGTCCAAGCGCTCATGGAGTAAACCAAGATGGAAAAAGTCCAATTAAACTAATTAAAAGCTGCTGTTATAAAAACAAGAAAACAATGATACACCACAATATACTCTCTTATAAGAAGGAAGTATTAACAGTGCTAATACTGAGCTTTAACAGTGTAATATATAAACTCACAAGAAGGTGAGAGTAGACGTTCATAAAACATATGAAAAATATATCTATAGGTATATATATAAAGGGTCCAATGCTATGTATGAGAACCCACAGTCCCAAATAGATAGTTCATAAAAAACACAGAGCAGTGTAAAACACACTGATTATGTCAGCTGCATAGACTCAAAGGTAACATGAATAGTTCATTGCATGAAGAGGACAGTGATCACAATTAGAGAATATATTTCTTCTGGAGTGTAGCAACTAGACCATCACCACATCACCACGTGAAAAACCCTTATGGATGTGAGCTTACTAGAGGTAAGACAAAGACAAGCCTGTCAGCTCTTTTTCTCTCAAGGATCAGCTCCTCCACCTCCAGATTCCCTCAGTCCTCCAGAGGTAAGACAAAGACAAGCCTGTCAGCTCCTTTTCTCTCAAGGATCAGCTCCTCCACCTCCAGATTCCCTCAGTCCTCCTCAGTCAAGATCATGTATTAACATGTAGAAAAAATAGAAGGGGAGGGTCTCCATAGTGTAAAACAGTTTATTTATAAAAAACCCACAGAGATTCCCCCCTTAAGCAATTGCGCTTACATAATAGAAGTTAAAAAACAGCTTTGACCTGTACAGCATCAGCTCACCGCTGGTCGGAACTGAGAACGCCCGCCAACCTTGATGAGTCCTGGGATGACACTGCTTGTCTCTAGCTGGTAGGTTGCGTGGTCACTCCTGACGCGTTTCGGGATTCCGTCTTCAGAGGGCATGGCCACGCAACACGACTCTACAGTTTAAATAGCATGGGAGGCGGGCTCCTGCAGCGTTATCACCACGGGAGCCAACGGGATAGTACCCGCCCCTCTGTGTAGAGTGAACAGCTGGGATGCACCATCCCATCCACCTCCGGATATCCACTCCCCATTAGCATCTTATTATGAGGCTAATCATTACCCATGCTTCAGAGAATTCACAGTATGTCATATAAGTAAACACAAAATACATAATGCATGCACCACCAATACAGAGTGAACAAACCAAACAACCAAACAGTGATAATAAACAACCAGCATATATAGCAAAAGGGAGTACCAGAATCGTAGTCAAGCCAGGCCAGGGTCATAAACAGGAGATCAGTAGCTGGGAACGGAAACAAACAGGCAAGAGAGGATGGATGGATGGATCACAGGAGGGAGGGGTCAGGTACAGGGTTCAGGTAACAGACAGGAAACAGGATCAACAGGTTCCAGGAATCAGACTTCAGGTTCAGGAATCAGGATCAGAGTAACAGGATGCAGGTCAGGGCTCAAGGACAATACCAGGGCAAGATGAGTGTGCACTTGCTGGGTATTTATACTGCAACTGCTAATTAAGGTCAGGTGACACCTGTCTGTAGAGGGGAATACCTGCTCCATACTGCCAGGATTCCTCCACTGGTGGACGCCAGTACTGCGGCCCAAAGGTGACAGAGTACCAGTAGAAAAAAGCTGTTCTCACAGCTCCAAACTGCCAGGAGATACCTGCTGGTGGACCTCAGTACTGCACGCCAAATGATCGATATTACCAGCAGAGGAGACCTTTCCTGACACTGCCTTTCTTCCCCCCTCCTCCCCAATCTCCTTTCCTTTTTTCCTATTTTTGGAAGTTAGCCAGGTCTTTTTTTTGTGGTCGGAGCAGAGAGTCCAGTGACAATCACTGAACAGACTCTCTATATTTTTTTCCTGAGGGAAATGTTTGGTTGCAAGTTTTAATTCTTTGAATTTACAGGTATTTGTTAGGTTGTGGGAGCTTTTTTCTCATTTTTACAAAATAATGGAAAAAATGTATTAGATGTGCAATGCGATGTTTTATATATAGAACTATTTGGGGGAAGGCCATGGAGAGGGGCAGCAGCTCACAAGGGAAGTATATGGGATTTGCATAAGTATGAGGAATTTTTTGACTTTTTGATTTTTTTTTTTCTTCTTTTTTTATTTTGAATGCTGTTGATTTATGTTTACATATATATTTGTATGCGTTCATCAGATAGTGAAAACAAATATTGAAATCACCTCCTCACAAAGAACTTTAAAGGATCTCCCCTTTATTGCTAATAAGAATTATTTTCTCCAGGGACATGAAATTTAAAATTGTAGCAATATGTCAGTTTCAAAGCAAGTATTAGTATCTTGGAATATTAGGGGTTTCAGTGACCCAGTAAAGAGACAAGCCATGTTCACTACATTGAAACAATTTTCTCCATCTATTATCTGCCTGCAGGAGACCCATTTAAATATACATAAATTAAATACCCCCCCCCCCATATTCCTCAGAGGTACTTAAAGAGCTATTGAATGTTACATATGACAAAACCGATGTTCCCTGGCTAATAATAGGAGATTTCAATAATTATCTTGATCTTTCCTTAGACAGATTTAGCTTGGATACTACTCCAATAATGTCTGCATGTACTCCTTTTGCTGGATATATCTGAGAGATTGGCCTTATGGATGTCTGGGGAATGCTACATTCTAATGAGTGTTTTCTTGCTTCTCTAGCACCCATGCAACTTTATCTAGAATAGACCTGGCATTGGCTACATCAACGATGCTACTCGTCATATCTGAAGCTACATATGCATCTAGAGGATTGTCCAATCACTCCCCATTAGTCCTTAAGTTGACTTTAAATTTAACATATACCAGTACTTTATGGAAAGTCAACCCTTATTGGTTCGACCATTTTAATTCAAAACAGAAAATAAAGCTTGATATTTTGGCTTATAGTACTATCAACAAGTCTACTGCATTTTTACAGATCTATTGGGATTCATTAAAAGCTTATATGAGAGGTCTGTTTATTTCTCAAATTTCAAGAATAAAAAAAAGATCTAGGTCCTGGGAATATTTAGTGTCTGAAGATGTCTTAAAAGCTGAAATTCAATACATAGCGAACCCTGCTATAGAAACACAGCAGATATGGATACACAAAGAACAGATATATTCCGGATTTTCTCTCAAAAAAGCAGAGCAGAAACACTTTTTCCTTCAGCAACCTTACTTTGAGGATGGGCAAAATATGGGTCATCTTTTGGCTGCAATTGTAAAATCCCAAAAACCAATGTCACATGTAGTGGAATTACAAATTCCACCCACTGAAATTGCGCAAACAACTTTGAAGATCTCATCAGTGTTACTTGATTTTTACAAAAACCTATACAGTATCAAAGTATCCTATAAGGAGACTGGTCTGCAACTTTTCTTGAATTCTATTACGCTAGTAGAACTATCACAGAGCGATAGGGACCAACCTTTGTCACTAGAGGAACTTCAAAATGCCTTTGTCAACTTTCCTAATAACAAAGGCCCAGGTGCAGATGGGTTACCAGGGGGGGTTTACAAGGTTTTTGGAGATGATTTGTTGCCTGAATTGTTGGAGGTTTTTAATATAGCATTTTAAAGTGGTTATCTGCCATCTTCTATGAATTAAGCAATTATTATAGTGTTGTTAAAACCTGATAAATCCCTAATAAACCCTGAATCCTATCGTCCAATCTCATTACTTACCTCAGATGTGAAGCTATTGGTAAAAGTGTTAGCTACCAGATTGACAAAAGTAATATATAAGATGTGCATAAGGATCAATCAGGTTTTATTCCAAATAGATCTATGGCAGTGAATATAAGGCGTTTATTTATTTTTTTTTTTGAAAAATATTTATTGATTTTTTCAAATTATTTCCATAGATAACTTTTTACAATGCAAGTATAGGGCAGAGATATACAGCTGTTCTTGATACACATTGGCTATTATATCTAAAGACAATTATAGGGAAGACGGGGGAGAGGGAAGGGAGAAGGAAGGGGGAAGGGGAAAAGCAAGTCACTTTTACCGGCCTATCACTAACATTAGGCAGGAATTGCCAAATCTGGTCTATCTTAACTTTTGTACCTTTAGGGAATGGAGGCAACTTTTAAACATGACTAACTAAATAACCTACATTATGGTTTGGTCAAGACAATTTGTTCGGGTGAAGAAAGTCCCATGGCTGAATATATGAAGTTGGTGGATGTTAAGGAGCTGTAGGCGGATGTAGACAGCTTAGACAGCTTAAGGTGGTTTAAATGAAGAAGGGTCTGACACTGGAGGTAGTTTAGGTTTTCCAAGCGAGTTAGAAATATCTCTTGTCAGGTACCACTCTGTGTAACGAAATGGATGCATTATGTCTTGGATAGTCCATTGAGGAAATGTGGCTTCTAGAAACCTTCTCCATCGTTTGAAAAATCGTGGGGTAAATCGGAGGTTTGATGTGATGAGATCCAATCTTTCCAAATAAAATAATGATGTCAAAGCTTTTATAACCGCAGGTAGACTAGGCGGTGATGTCGTAATCCAGTGGGACATGATCGTCCTGCGGGCTACAAGAAGACAAATATGAGCCCAGTGTGGTATGTTAGGAGAGTCCATTGAGGATGAGGAGGAGGCTGAAGGCGTAATGCTGAATAGGCATAGTAGGCAGTCTCTGTGAAGGTTGATATGACTGATTTTGTTGATGTAGGCGATCACATCATTCCAATAGTTGGTAACAACAGGACACTCCCAGAGCCTGTGTAGCAGTGTGGGTCTTGGCAGCGAGCACCATGGGCAAAGCGCTTGAGACGGGTCTTCTTTGTTAAAACGGAAAGGGAAGTATGCTCTGTGGATGATCTTAAATTGGGTCTCACGCCAGGTCTCAGAAATTGTAAGCTTACGTATGAGCCTATATCCGTCAAGGATTTTGTCGGGTAGGTCTTCCTCCCCCAGGAGGTGAGACCATTTTTGGAAGGGTGCGAGGCAATATTTCCGCGCTTGGTGTTGAATGAGATGAGAGTAGATGGTGGAGATAGAGTATTCTTTGCTTTGTATTATGTTGTCAATAAAGGATGGTTTAAAGGGGTCCGAATCAGGAGCACAGCATGTTCTCAGAAAATCCGTAAGTTGTGATAGTAGAAGCTGTGAGTTGTCGGCAGGGAGAATTCTCGCATCAAGGTTTGGTACGGCTTGAATGAACATGGCTTATCTTGGTACATTGAAGTTATCTTTGTGAGGCCTCTGGATTGCCATTGGGTATAGGCTTTATGTAGAATAGAAGGTATGAACATAGGGTTGCCTTGTATTGCCAGGTGTTTAGAAATTCTAGAGGGGAGTCCAAGTAATTTTCTGACCTCTCTCCAGGCGATGACAGTATCTCTGAAAAGTATGCTAGTTTTGAGGTGGCAAGGCAGGTTGTTAGGATTAGAGTGGAGGATGCCTGTAAGATTGTAGGGGTAAGCCATAGCATCTTCCAGGACGTGATTAGAATATTTGGAACTTCCCGTTAACCAATCTAGGCCCTGTCTGAGTAAACAAGCTAAGTTATAGAAACGAATGTTAGGGAGCCCTGCCCCCCCCTCACCCTTCGGGAGACATAATTTTTGAAGCGCAATGCGCGGTTTTTTTCCCGACCATAGGAAAGCTGTCAGTGCCTTGTGGAGTTTCTGTACATCAGAGTGCCTCAGTAATAGAGGTATGGTCTGCATGGGATACAGTAGACGTGCAAATGAGACCATTTTAAAGAGGTGGCATCTCCCAAAGAGCGAGAGGGGAAGGGCACCCCAAGCCTCCAATTCCCTGATTATTTTGGCAACCAAGGGAGGGTAGTTGAGTACATATAATGAGGATGGGTCACGCCCTATGTTTATTCCCAAGTATGTAATATATTGGGATGCAATGGCCAGCGGGGACATGTGTGCCCATTTAGTAGAGAGGCGTGGGTGCAATGCTAAGATTTCACTCTTATCAAAGTTTATTCGAAAGCCCGAGCAGATTCGGAAGGCCGCAAAGAGTTGTTTCAGTTTGTCAAAGTCCGACATGGGGTCAGTAGAAAACAATAAAATATCGTCCGCAAATAGCGCAGAGCGAAGTGTTTGGTTACCCATAGTGATGCCACTAACTCCCTCGGTTGAGTTGAGGATTCTAGACAGGGGTTCAATCGCGATGTTGAATAACAACGGGGATAACGGGCATCCCTGTCGCGTTCCCTTTGCTAAAGGGATGGTGTCTGACATGAAGTCCGGAGTGACAAGGCGCGCCGTTGGGGAAGCATACATTGATGATAGGAATTTTGTGATTTGTCCTGAAAAGCCGAATTTCTCCATTACCGTGAATAGCCATGAGAAACCAATGTTGTCAAAGGCTTTTTCCGCATCTAGGGACATAATTGCGACGTCTTGGTCGGGGTGGGTTTTAGCATATTCTAGAGCCATTAAGACTTTACGGATGTTTAGTGTAGCTGATCGTCCTGAGACAAAGCCAGATTGGGCTGGGTGTAGTAGGGACGGGAGCAGGAGGGCTAAGCGTGACGCTACTATTTTAGATAGGATTTTTACATCCACATTTATTAATGAAATTGGACGGTAGGAGCCTGGGAGTAGAGGATCTTTCCCCTTTTTGGCAATTAATTTGATATGGGCCTGTGTTCCTGTGGGGAGGTATGGACCTCCATCCCACATGGCTGCATAGACATGCTTCAGGGTGTTGGGAATAAAGTCAGTTGTGAGTTTGAAAAATTCAGCAGTGAATCCATCTGGACCTGGAGCTTTGGCAGAAGCCATAGATTTGATCGTGTGTTGTATGTCTTCTAGAGTGATAGGTGCGTTTAGTGCCTCCAGTTGCGACATTTGAAGTCTGGGCAGAGGAATCTTGGCTAAAAGAGCTTCCGTGGCAATTTGATCCGCTGGGTCAGCTCGGTATAAATCTGTATAATAATCTGCAAGTAGTTTGCTGACCTCGGCGGGCGAAGCAACTAACGAGCCGGAGGCGTTTCTCAGGTTTGGGATATGTGTAGGACGTCTTGGTCCCGAACATAATCTAGCAAGCAATCTGCCTGCCTTGTTGCCAAACCTGTGAAAGTGCAGAGTAGAATATGAAGTTTTAGCAGCTTCGTGATGTTCTGCCCAGAGATCAAAGGCGCCCTTGGCTTGCCTCCATTCTTGTATGTTAGTCAGAGTGCGGTTCAGTGTCAGTTTTTCATGGGCTACACGCAAGTCTTCACTTGCTTTCATATATTGTTGTCGAGTGTGCTTTTTAAATTGAACGGTGTAGGAGATAATTTTACCCCGCAGGAAGGCTTTACCCGCTTCCCAGAAGAGGTTTGGGTCAGATATATGTGCTCCATTTGTGGAGATATATTCTTCCCATGTCTGGTGCAATACGTGTCGGAAGTCTTCATTGTCCGCTAAATATGAAGGGAAACGCCATGTAGGGGAAGGAGTTGAGGCCATGGTCTGGGTCAGATGAACTGCAATGGGGCTGTGATCTGAAATTCTGGCATCATAAATGTCTGGGGTGTCTATTACAGAAACTAGGGCTGGGGAGGCAAAAAAGTAATCTATGCGAGAGAAGGTATTATGTGGGGGCGAGAAAAAGGTGTACTCTCTGTCTGTAGGGTGCCTCAGTCGCCAGATGTCAAGAAAATGCATAGAGTCAATGGAGTGCGCTAAGGGGGTAGAGATTGGTGTCATAGGGGAATCGGCTCGTGTCCTTTGTGTAGGGCGATATGTGCGGTCTGCTAGTGTGGACATGACAGCGTTAAAGTCTCCGCCTACTAAATGTAATACCTCAGGGGCAGTGAGAATCCATTGTACCATGTCTTGGAAGAAGGAAACGTCTGGGGAGTTGGGGGCATAGATATTAGTGATAGCCACCGCTTTGTCTCCTATTGTCATATGTATAGTCAGTTTGCGGCCTAGGGAGTCAGCCCTGACTTCTCTGACGGAGTGTCGTAGGTTTTTGTGTATTAGAATAGCTACACCAGCTTTACGGCCTATGGCAGGTGATCCGTATACAGATCCCACCCACATTTTCTTAAGGCGTGCTAAGTCATCTGCGGACAGGTGTGTCTCCTGCAATAGAGCCACATCTGCCCGGAGACGCCGCAGGTGTCAGAGAATGGACATACGTTTATTTGGGGATCGGAGCCCCTTAACATTCCACAAAATAAATTTCAGGTGAGTCCCGTCAGCTGAGAGAGACATGACTGGAGATAATAAAGATAATGAGTAGGAGGCTTGTCAGAGAGCCACCTGGTAAGTACAGTGTCAACCATACTGGAATCACCCGAATATTGTAGGTTACATATAAGTAAAGGTACTAAGAAGGTAAACATGAATTGCATAGCTATTAATAAATGAGAAAAGAGCTGTATTAAAACAACGTTTCGGTTAAAACAAAACAAACTACAAACAGTGTACTTCACTTTTTTCCACATGAGTTTCCACTAACCATAATGCCTCTCAGCGACCCGCTAGCTCCTCAGATATGAGCATGATTTTGGCTAAGAGGAGTGGGGATGGAAGGAAGAGGTGGGAAGGGGGGGAGGGAAGGGGGGGGAGGGGGGTATGTAGGGGTTGGTGGAAGGAGTTTAGACAGGGAAGGAGGGTCAGGGAAATGTCCGCTTGTATCCGTGCCATAAAATGGGCTCGGTGAAGAAAAAATAAAAGTAAATAAAAGGGGCCTAAATCAAAGGGCCCGACCGGTGAGTGGTTAAGAGCCGTAGACATCACCTAAGGTAGTAGGTTGACCCTTTGGGCATACAAAAAGTGGAAGCTGGGGGGTTATTAATCAGGCTGAGAAGCATTACAACCAGACCTTGAGCAAATGATTAAATGCAACCATATGTAACTGTACAAATAAACAGGCTAACAGGTATAATAGGGAGAGACCAGGTTAGAGGTAAAGGGGGGGTAATATTACCCATCCGTGCGAGCACGATTGATTATTTAAAGTTTCTGGAGTCCTTCAGCGAATTTGAGATCGATCTTCCTGGTTGATAAAGTGGCTGCGTTTGTATGGGGGTTTGGTGGGACTGCGTTGGTGCCTGGGTGGTGCCTTTACTGCCGATGGCGAGGACGATAGTGGGTTTTCTTCAGTGTTGCTATGTTCTATTTCATTTCCACGGGTGGCGAGGTGAAGTTCCGCCTCTTCAGGTGTGTGGAACGTGAGGTTTTCTCCTTCACGTGTTTGGATGCGGAGGATAGCTGGGTAGGCTAAGGAGAACCGGATTTGGTTATGATGAAGGGTGGAGCAGATTGGTGAAAATGCTTTACGTTGTTTCATCACCTCCATGGAGTAATCTGCAAAAAGTAGGAGTTTAGCGCCATCGACCATTAAGGAGCGTGAACTGCAAAACTTTTGCATTATGGCGTTCTTGTCCGCGTAGTTGAGGTATTTGACGATGACGTGGCGGGGTTTGGCGCGAGCTTCTGAGAATTGGCCTATGCGGTGAGCGCGTTCAATAGTGCAAGGTATGCAAAGGCCCAGTTGTTCTGGGATGATTTTTGCGCATATGTTTGTTAGCTGCGGTGTGGATATAGATTCGGGCAGACCAATGATGCGTAAATTGTTTCTCCTCGAACGATTTTCGAGATCGTCGAGATTGTCCCAAATGTCCCTGTTAGTAGCTGTGAGGCGTGCCACTGCTGCAGATGAGGCTGTGAGTTCATCTTCCAGGGAGGAAATTCTATCCTCCACCTGATTAATTCTCTGTGCCTGTGCTTGTAAGTCAATGTGCAGCTGCTCTAACCCTCTATGGACTGCTGCATCAACAGTAGCTGTAAGAGTGGGACCTAGCAGTGTAACTACTGCTTGTGCGATTCCAGCAGGGGAGGTAGGGTCCATACCTGTTAAGTCTGGAGCTGAGGGGAGCTGTGGCTGCTGTTGAGGCTGCATGTGTGTCTGCTCCACCATGCCTGGAGCGGCCGCCATCTTGGCTGTGTCCGCCGCTGTGTCTCCTCCGGTGGGGATCGTGGATGTCACCGCCCGGGCGTACGATCGCTCCACAAAGCGATCCATAGGAGCCCGCTTTGTGTCAGTAGTGCGGGGGGGGTCTCCTCAGAGCTGTAGCCGGCTTAGAAGGCAGTTTATGGAGGAGCACTGCGGGAGCTGGAGCTTACTACCTCCTTCTCATGTGGCGCCGGAACCGGAAGACTCGTTTATTTTTTAATGTACAGGTTCCGACTGAAAACTTGGTTAATAGAGCTATATTGTCGCTTGGTTCGGCTAAAGCTTTTGATAGCATAGAATGGTATTTTCTGTGACATTGTTTAGAAAAATTTGGTTTTGGACCCTGGTTTATAAGATGGATACAATTTCTTTATGCTGCCCCAGTAGCACAGGTGCAGGTAAATGGACATATATCAGCACCTTTTTCACTGCAACGAGGAACAAGACAGGGATGCCCATTATCACCTTTGTTGTTTGCTTTGGCCCTTCAACCTTTATTACCTAATATCATTGGGTTTTGTAGATCTATGGGAGAGGACAAAATTGCCTTACTGTATATGCTGATGATACACTTTTATTTTTGAGAGACACTTTGTCCTCATTGGAGGCAGTGATGTCTTTAATTAACCACTTGAACACTTGGCACTTAAACCCCCTTCCTAACCAGACCAATTTTCAGCTTTCGGTGCTCTCACATTTTGAATGACAATTTCTCAGTCATGCAACACTGTACCTATATGAATGTTTTGTCTTTTTTTAACACAAATAGGGCTTTCTTGGTGGTATTTAATCACCACTAGGTTTTTTATTTTTTGCTCTATAAAAGAAAAAAGACCATCTTGTAAAAACATGCATTTTTCTTTGTTTCTGTTATAAAATTTTGCAAATTAGTAATTTTTCTTCATAAATATTGGCCAAAATTTATACTACTACATATCTTTGGTAAAAATAACCCAAATTGATGTATATTATTTGGTCTTTCTGAAAGTTATAGAGTCCACAAGCTATGGTGCCAATCTCTGAAAATTAATCACACCTGATGTACTGACGGCCTCTCATTTTTTGAGACCCTAACAAGCCAGGAAAGTACAAATTCCAACCAAATTACCCCTATTTGGGAAGTAGACATTCCAAGGTATTTAGTAGAGGCATGGTGAGTTTTTTGAAGTTGTAGTGTTTCCCCACAATTCTTTGCAAAATCAAGATTTTTTTTTTCTCACAAAATTGTTATATTATTAGCTTATTTCTCTCACACAGCATATGCATAGCACAAATTACATACCAAAATCCATTTTATTACTCCTCCTGAGTATGGCGATACCACATGTGTCAGACTTTTACACAGCGTAGCCACATACAGAGGCCCAACATGCAGGGAGCGCCATCAGGTATTCTTGGAGCATAAATTACACATATCATTTCTTGACTACCTCTTATGCTGTGTACACACAATCAGGATTTTGGTCGCAAAAAGGTATGATGGCTTTTTCGACGGGATTCCACTCAAGCTTGTCTTGCATACACATGGTCACACCAATGTCAAGAACACAGTGACGTATAACACATACCACGGCACTAGAAAAAGGAAGTTCAATAGCCACTGCGCCACCCTTTGTGCTCCTTCTGCTAATCTTGTGTTTATCTCGTGTTAGTAGGAGTTTGGTGAGAGACGATTTAGGCTTTTCTGCTTTCCTGCTTTTCAGTCCTCACTGCTGTTCAGTATGTGCTTGTGGGCTTGTATCTGGTTTTCAGTGCGTGTAGTCAGTTTGTATCTGTTTTCAGTGCGTCCTTGCCTGCTCATTTCTGATTTTCATCTCGCTCTTCACAGGCCTTGCTGTTTTTCAGTGCGTTCTGTTAGTTCGTTCTGACCAGCCGATCGTTTTGAAGTCATCTTGTGGGTACATGCTCGTCGTAGAGTTTGTGCTATGTGGGTGCTTAGTGTTGGGGTTATTACTTTGACCCAAGTCCAGTCCATGAACAGGGTGGGGAGGAGTTCATGGACCAACAATTGGTTGCTCCAGCGTGACCAATTCTCTCATATGCCTTTGCTGTGTGAGATCCAGGAGAATAACCCTGATGATTTCAGGAATTTTCTCCAGATGACGGACCCCGTTTTGCACATCTGTTGGCTTTGCTGTCTCCTTTTATTATGAAGCAGGACACCTGCATGCAGCAAGCCATCACTCCGGAGCAGAGGCTCATCGCCACGTTGCGGTACTTGGCAACAGGGAGAAGTCTGCAGGACCTCACGTTCTTGACAGACATCTCCCCCCAGGCTCTGGGGATCATTATCCCAGAGACCTCTTCTGCCATCATTCAGGTCCTGCAGAAGGACTATATTAGGGTAAGTTTTCTCCTTTAACATCACATTCTATGTATTTAATGTTTGCTAATGTATTGTATTTATTTCATCATTCCCTAATTACCATGATTGTAATATGCTGTGAATGTCCTCTTTATCCTCATGCATGCTGGAAGTTTTTAATGCTCCTTTTTTGTGCTTCATGCATATTTGCCTTCACTAACCTCCCCAGCATGCTATCCTGGGCCCATATACACCTAGCCTAGTCACTTTAACAATGTATTTTGTCAGCTCCATGGTACTGCTTTACCCTAAACACCCTCTAAAATGTGTCCAAATGTTATTGTTGTCCTTAAACTCATTTATAACCCTCCCCCCTAAAATTTTTCCAATGGGCCATCAGAGGGGGTGAGGAATCTGATAAGCAGACCTTAAATTTTTGTCTTTAAATACTCCTTAAAATAAATGTTATACTGATGTTGGCCAAGAATGTTTGTGTCTAATCTGCTTGCAATGTTTATGTGCAAAAGTACTAATTTTTTTTTATGTTTTGACTCCACAGTTTCCTTCAATGCCACAGGAATGGCAGACTGTGGAATCCCACTTTGTCAACCATTGGGACTTTCCCAACTGTGGAGGGGCAATTGATGGGAAGCACGTCCAAATCGTCCCACCACCCCATTCGGGGTCATACTATTTTAATTATAAGGGTTTCAATATCATCGTGTTGATGGCTGTGGTGTCAGTGACATACGAGTTCCTCTATGTGGATGTGGGGAAGAATGGCCAGATGTCGGATGGTGGAGTTCTACAAATGTCTCCAGAGTGGTGGCTTGGGATTGCCACCTGTGGAAGAGAATGTGGAAGAACTCTCATGTGTTTTTATTGCCGATGAAGCATTTGGTCTAGGTGATCACATGATATCCGCCTATTTCTAAAGGATATAAATATGGCAGAGTACAAACTTAATCACATCGTGTTAGCATGCTGCATCTTGCACAACTTTTTAAAGAGAAATGCTAGTAATTATGTAGCTTCAGTTGGGGCTGAGACTTCATGAACCAACAATGACGGCCCTGGAAGCTGGACATCCTGGCTTGCCCCCCCAAAGCACCCATGAAGTGCGTCAAAAATATGCTGAATATTTTACAGGTAGGGGGCCATTGCTATGCCAGCAAATTATTAAATATTTGCAAAGAAAAAAAAATATATGATAAAATCTTGAATTTGATTTACTGCTTGGCATCTCTTGTATCTGTCTCCTAGGTTCTCCTAGTGCACTTATAGTGCTAAGTGGTTTTCCATTATTAAATAACACCCATTGTCACTGTAAACACCAACTTAATACAAAAACTTGTATTGTGCATTGAAAGAAGAAGCCACACATTGTTGAGGATAAAACCTTTTACTCCTTGCAAAAAAAAATACCATCTTGGTTTTATAAATTTTTACCTTGAAAATATTATTTTGGTACATAAACGGGCATGTTTCAAAACATAACATACACAACTCAGGAACTTACAAAGTTCAACATTGAAAAACTGAAGGCAATATCAGACATTATAGTGTCAAAAATGTCTTGATATTGCCTTCATCCGATGGGCTGATGTCACCACTGTAAAAGCCAAATTTAGAAGATGCACACAAATTGGGAGTAAAAATGGGGATTTCCCTCCTGATCCAATGCCTAATGTCAACATGTGCTATCTCCCATCATGGGGGATCAATGGACATATTTTGGGGGTGCAACCCCTTCCTCTCACCTACTAGAGTTGAGAGGAAGGGGTTGCACCCATAAAACGTGTACATTGAAATTCCCTGATGGCAGATAGCACATGTTGACACACTGTGTGCATCTTCCAAATTTGGCTTTTAAAATGTATAAAAAGATTATTTACATTTTCTTAGAAAAAGTCAAAAAGTTGTCATTTTTTTTTTCATTTAGATTCTCCCCAGTACTTCAATCATGTTCTTCATTCTTTGTTCAATTTCCTTGTTTTTTTCCTTGATGAGGTCTAAATCCAGACTACAATACATTATCTCCTGGATTAGCCTAATTCGTGAAATGAGTAGATTGTTCTTCCACAACCTGCACATCACCCAAAAAAAAATGCACACCATGTATTATAAATATGCAGGCATACATCTATTACCTGAATCTGTGGTGTCAGACACTCACCTGTTGTGGTGACAATTCCCAACACCTATCCTTCCTCCACATCCTGAGGTTGTGTTGTCCTCTGTTCCCCTTCTTCAGTACCTGTGCGGGACAACCTAAAAAGTTTTTTCTTGTGTCCCACACTAGTGCTCCTGAGCCCAGATGTGTAAACAGCTGCTGAGTGTCCTCTTCTTACATTACACTGAATCAAGTTTACTATTCATTCTAGTTACAAACACATCTAGACAACAATGTCCTAAACCTCTTTTAGTACAAATTAGCATGACCAAATGTAGTTAACCATGTATCTGCCTAAAACATCGTATTTAGTTGGTGAATGAACGATGTTCACTACGAATGATTACTGTGCCCACGAGCCTGAAAGTTGCCATTTTAAACTGTACAACAGTAAAGAAAAGCACATGGTGCAGCATGCAAGTATTAATAATAATCGGAACACACGACAACTACTTACTTTTTAGAAGCACTTTCTTGATCCTTCTGTACTGATCCTGCTCCCTCAATTTAAGGTCTGACCAGTGTTTCCTCAATTGCTCCTTGGATTGTCGTACCCCAAAATTCCTGTGCAGACTCTTCACAACTTTAATCATGATCTTGGGCTTTCTTACATTTGGGTTTAGGTATGGTCTATACTTCCCATCATTGTCGGCCCTCTTCAAGATGTCCACCATCTCCACCACCTCTACAAAGGCCATATTTGAGGCCTTAAATCTTCTCCTCCAGGATCGGAACGTTTTGGGCTCCGGAATACCTCCTCCTCATTACTGCTATTACGCACCTGCTTTGTCTCCACTATGTTCATCTCCCACTGCGTCGAAAGAGAAGGGGCAGGGAATATTCTAGAAAGAACATCAGGGGTGGGCGAGGCGGGCGGAGCTTCACACATGCGCAGTATATATAAAGCTAACACGCGTGTGTCGTACCTGCGTTCTGTGTGCGTAGGAAGGAGGACCCGAAGCGCCGAACGTTCTAACGAAGGTAACATTTTAACTTGGGACATCAGTGGCCTATACTGATTCTAGATTGAGGCCTAAATTGGGATAAGATTAGGAGAGTTTAGCCTGATATTAGTGTTTTTGTCTTGTATTTTGTCTTGCAGCAAATATGAAACAATTCAAAGACCCTGATTTCATGGGCCATTTCATTGACAAATACAGGGATATGAGAAATTTTTGGGAGGTTAAAAACCTGTTATATCGCAATAAACCAGCTAGGAAGGCATTGCTGGAGAAATTGCTGCAATTTGTGAAGACGCAGGTCCCCAACACAAACATCAAGTTTGTGGAGAGGAAAATTGGTAGCTTGAGAAGCACGTATATGAACGAGCTTAATAAAGTCCAGGCTTCCATGAGATCAGGAGCAGCAGCAGAAGACATGTATGCACCCAGTCTGTGGTACTACAACAGGATGCGGTTTCTGGAAGACCAGATGGAAGTCAGGAAATCACTTTCTACACTTTCATCCAGCCTTCCCTCAACCCTTCCGTCAACCCCTCCCTCAACCCAGCTGAGGCTTCCGAGGATCAACCTGGGCCTTCCATCCTGGAAGAAGTGGAGGAGCCCAGCTGGAGCCAGGTATAGTATTTTTTAACATATTTATAGTCTGAAAATTATTGTTGTTAACTATATGTTATTATTGATAACAAATGAATGAGTTAACAAAAAGTGGTTTACATATCAGTAGACAGTAGGGGCCAAAAATGATTATGACAAGAATGAAAAATGCTGGGCTCAGAATGATAGTCTTTGCTATTTATTAACATTCAATTTGAAACAGTCATGAGCTGAAAATTGTGTGTGATTGATGAACCAAAAACTAAAACTATGTCCCTTTTTCATACACAGGAAGACCTCAGCCAGGACAAGGCTCTGGAATTTGGCACACAGGAGGAGGCGGGGGTAAGTGTCAGCCAGGAGGTGGTGGGGGTAAGTGTCAGCCAGAAGGTGGCCAGGCCCAGTAGGAGCCTCACCCAATCCCAGGTGCCTCCCCTCCGCCTTCTAACAAAAAGGGCCAGGAAGGGGAGTACCATGGAGGAGGCAGCACTGGGCCTCATTAAGGAGGCTAATGCAGCCCTGAAAAGCCCCCCCCGATGCTGAAGAGGCCTACTGCTGCTATGTAGCTGCGCAATTGCAGCAAATGGAGGAGGGACAACGCATCAGGTATGAGAAAATTATTTTTGAGGCCATTCATAAGTGGTTGAGTGGCCAAATTAGTGATAACATGCACTTAGTTGCACTCGCCCATCCTCCTCCTCCTCCTCCTGCCACAAGTCCACATCCAGAGCCACAGCCTCCAAGGAAGGCTGCAGGGAAGGCTGCAGGGAAGCGTGGAGAGAAGGCTGCAAGTAAGACAAGAAAGTGAACCTCATATAAATGGGATTTTAAGGGCAAAATTACTGAAAAAAGGAATTAAAAAAATACATTTTATTTATACAAAGGTTTAAAAGACATATTTATACAAAAAACATGTGTACAGACAAATACAATTGTGATGTATTACAGAAGTGACAAAAAGTTATTGAATCCAAGGCGTTTCGAAATAATTAATTTTTATAATCTTCTTCAGGGATAAGTTTTTGCCATTGTCTGAAAGGCACAAAATGTAATATAAGTATACATATATTTTACATTTTTCATAGCATATATAAAAGAAACTATGCTAGAATACAGAAAAAAAAAGAAAAAACTTACAAAATTGTGATTGACATAGAGGTTTTCAATGGATCATCGAAACATTCACCCGATCTGTAAAGGTCTTTTATCATGCAAAAGAACCCCCAAATAATAAAATCCAAGGAGAGGCGCCAAATTAAAAAAAGCGGCGAAACGCTTGAAAGGACGGAAATGTAGGATCTAGGAGAGAGACACATAGTATGTGGTAAACATATAGAGGAAAAAAAACAACCTTCCATAGGATGTAGGGATTTGTGCAACGTTCCAAACAGAAGGTGTGTGGTGAACAATCTTTCAAATACAGAAAAACGAGATTTGAACGACTCCAGATGAAAAAAGGGAGTCCCAATCCTAAAAAAATAAGTTATAAAATAGGAATGAGAAGTATATGAAGACACATAATTTCAATGTGGGGCTATATCTGTACGCTCCACATTTTTAACAAAAAATGAAAAAATAAATGAATAAACATAAAAATAAAAAATATAAATAAAAAGAAAAAAAATATGAAAAAAGAAAATAAATTAAACATGAGAATAAAAATAAATGTGAAAATGAGATGAAATAATAATGAAAATAAAAATAGAATTACTGGGGGCTAAACAGTGAATTAAAGAAGAGGGGTCCCTAAAACAACATAAAGGGAACATTTCCCAAAAGAATATCAAAGTCTCAAATGGTTCAAAAATATATATCCACTAGCTCTGTATTCATGACCAATTGAAAAAATGATTAAATGATTAAACAATCACATGAAAACCCCCAAAGAAAAGGGGGAACTTCTCCAACAAAACACCCAAAAGAAGGGGGAACTTCTTAGAGAGAAACAAAATCTCAAATCATGAAAGTACATGAATAAGTCAATGTATGAATCAAAAAATCATGATTATCGCTTACCACAAAATTGCTGTGTGTCTCTCCCACATCTGAGCATAAAAACAGTCCAGGATCCACAAAGCCAGTCCGAGAGAGGGATGATAATCCCTCTGTTATACAAGACAGCACACTGCTGTCTTGTTCCTCACAAGAAGAAGTTGTTGGATAACGCTGGAGGCTCAGGGGTTCCCGGCGTTCTCCTTTTAAGGCCCATGCTTGTTCGTTGCCTAGCAAGCATCGGGAAATGACGCCGCATCAGATGACAGCGGTGACGTCATTCCCTCCGCTCCGCTGGTATATGGACGGCGTGTATCAACAGCAAGACGTAAGGGGAGTAAGGCCAGCATCTGGCCACGCCTATCCCCTTTTCGTCTATGGACAGAAAGAGAGAAAAAACAAGCATTGCTGACAGTACTGTAATGCCTCGTCACATGTGAGATCCAAGGGAAGCGCAAGCGACCTCCACTCCATCTCTCCACAACATGGGACGTATCCAACGAATACAAAATAAAAAATAAAAGGTGATCCAGTCTCAAGCAGGGACATCAGAGGGAAAACCCAAAGAGGGGATGAACCCTTGAAAGGAGAAACTAAAAGCCCCCGACACAGGAAAATTCACCCATAAACTGATAAGTGGCGTTAATGGCACCTCAAACAGCAAGGGAGGAAAAAAGGCCCCCAACCAATTGGTGGGGCCCCACTGTGCTGGGTGCATGATATGGCTGCAGACCGGGGTGGATGCAGTCAAAGGATCCACAGGGAACCAATTACATCATAAAGCAAAAAAGAAAATAACAATAAATGAAGCAAAAATGTTATAAACAAATATTGAGGACAAGAAATTTTTTCATTTTCATATTGTAATAACAAAGAGCATATCACATCCACAAGATATCATTTCAAAAAGGGAAAATTATATAATATATATATGTATATTTTATTTTACCCTAATAGACATCATCATTCCAAATATTCACCTGCTGGTTAAACCGAACAGGAGAGAAATAGATGAGAAAAGGGAAAGGGAGAGAAAATTCAAGAAGCCATAGGGGGGATAATGTGTCAAGTTTTACTTAATCTGTTTTTCCAGAACTGAAGCCATCGAGGAAGGGCCTAAAACTCTCTGCCTCATTTAGGCCTGGTGGGGTGGTGGCATCTAAATGCCTAATCCATCGCGTTTCATGTTGTAAAAGAGTTTTGTTCCAGTCCCCACCTCTAGTGGGGACATGGATACGATCCACAACCATAAAGTTTACAGATGGCATCCTGTATGCATGTCCCCTGGCCACATGTCTACCAAGGGGAAGATACAGGTTGCCAATCTGCATACTCTGCAGGTGTTTGCTAACACGTTGTCCAAATTCTTGGCGGGTTTTTCCAATGTAAAAAAAAAATATACCACCCCCCGAGTTTTGCAGTTAGCGAAATGCTTAAGTTTGAAGCGTTCGCCATTTGGTAGTAAAAATGAAGTTCTCCTGCCAATGACTTTACAGAAAGAGCAAGCACCACAGGGAAAAGTCCCCCATGTTTTACAGGGGTCCCGTCTTTGATTCCCCTTGTATTCACTTTGAGTTAATAAATCAGCTAAGGAACCTGCCTTCCTGAAGGTAATCTGGGGTTTTGGAGTAAGAAAATCTCCCAGAATAGGGTCATCGGTCAGAATCGACCAATGTTTTGTAAGGATTTTCCTTATGGTATTGTGTTCATTGGAATAGCGCAGGATAATCCTCGCTGTATCATCCTGTTTGCAGATTTTGGTCCTAAATATTAAAGCATGTCTGTCCTGATCTTTCACTTGATTGAAAGCTTTTTTTAGGGAGGATTTTGTATATCCCCTTGTAAGTAATCTTTCGCTCAATTTATCTGCCTCACATTGGAAAGTTTCCATAGTGGTGCAGTTGCATTTCAGGCCTAAAAATTGTCTGAAAGGTATAGATTTTTTTAAGGGGTTCAGGATGGAAACTGTCGGAATGCAAAAGAGTATTGCCGGCAGTCTCCTTCCTGTAGAGTCTGCTGGCAAGCTTACCGTTCTTATCTTTATATATGGTGATGTCTAGAAAATTTGCTGTTTTTATGCTCAGATGTGGGAGAGACACACAGCAATTTTGTGGTAAGCGATAATCATGATTTTTTGATTCATACATTGACTTATTCATGTACTTTCATGATTTGAGATTTTTTTTTCTCTCTAAGAAGTTCCCCCTTCTTTTGGGTGTTTTGTTGGAGAAGTTCCCCCTTTTCTTTGGGGGTTTTCATGTGATTGTTTAATCATTTAATCATTTTTTCAATTGGTCATGAATACAGAGCTAGTGGATATATATTTTTGAACCATTTGAGACTCTGATCTTCTTTTGGGAAAGGTTCCATTTATGTTGTTTTAGGGGACCTCTCTTCTTTAATTCACTGTTTAGCCCCCAGTAATTCTATTTTTATTTTCATTATTATTTCATCTCATTTTCACATTTATTTTTATTCTCATGTTTAATTTATTTTCTTTTTTCAAATGTTTTTCTTTTTTCTTTTCATTTATATTTTTTATTTTTATGTTTATTCATTTATTTTTTCATTTTTTGTTAAAAATGTGGAGCGTACAGATATAGCCCCACATTGGGCTAACTGGAATTAGGTGTCTTCATATACTTCTCATTCCTATTTTATAACCTATTTTTTTAGGATTGGGACTCCCATTTTTCATCTGGAGTCGTTCAAATCTCGTTTTTCTGTATTTGAAGGATTGTTCACCACACACCTTCTGTTTGGAACATTGCACAAATCCCTACATCCTATGTGAGGTTGTTTTTTTTTTTTTTTCCTCTATATGTTTACCACATACTATGTGTCTCTCTCCTAGATCCTACATTTCCGTCCTTTCAAGCGGTTCGCCGCTTTTTTTAATTTGGCGCCTCTCCTTGGATTTTATTATCTGGGGTTCTTTTGCACGATAAAAGACCTTTACAGATCGGGTGAATATTTCGATGATCCATTGAAAACCTCTATGTCAATCACAATTTTGTAAGTTTTTTTTCTTTTTTTTTCTATATTCTAGCATGGTTTCTTTTATATATGCTATGAAAAATGTAAAATATATGTATACTTATATTACATTTTGTGCCTTTCAGACAATGGCAAAAACTTATCCCTGAAGAAGATTATAAAAATGAATTATTACGAAACGCATTGGATTCAATAACTTTTTGTCACTTCTGTAATACATCACAATTGTATTTGTCTGTACACATGTTTTTTGTATAAATTTGTCTTTTAAACCTTTATATAAATATTTTTTTTTTTTTTTAATTCCTTTTTTCAGTAATTTTGCCCTTAAAATCCCATTTATATGAGGTTCTCTTTGCACTATTTAGGGATGGTGGCAATTCTTCACACCAATTTTTGAGAGTCTATTTGTTTATAGACAAGAAAGTGATGGCCCTGGGTTCAGTCTGACAGAAGACACAGCCTGTTGTAGTACCACAGCCTGGGGATAGATATGTCATCTGCTGCTGTTCATGATCTCGGGGAGTCCTGGACACCAGATTTTGCTCCCTATTATATGGACTTCTCAGGCTACCAATTTTAATTTACAAAGAGTTGATGTGTGCCCTGGGGCCAAAGGATTCGCAAACTCAAGCAGTTTCTCCAGCGTTGCCAATACTTGCCTATGTGTTTTTCTTCAAATAGGACAGTTTGTTTGTGAGTAGGCAGGTAGATTTCCAAAATGATGTAATAAGAAAAAATAGATGCGCAACCCAAACAAAGGATAGAAAATCAAATGTGTGCAAAAAAAAAAGCCTCCTTCTTCGTAGATGCCTTGTACGGAGAAACGCAGCATTGGGCGGAGCTAGAGGAGCCGCGGCTGTGTTGTCCTTTTGCTTTGAAGTGTCTGCCTGCTTTTGTGCATGTCAGTATTTTAATAAAATCCCCAATTTTAACGGACTACACTATGAAGCCCTCTTCTTTGTTCCTATGATACAACTTTTGAAAGCCCCCATTTCTACTCGCTAACGTGGGTCCTTCGGAGCACAGCGGAGCCAGGTCTTAATGTTGGAGGAGAAGAGCCAGAGGGACGTTTGAATCTACCGCCCTCGCCTGAGTGTTTCCTCCTGTCTGTGCCCATTAGACCTCCATAACAGAGGTCCTACGGTTCTGGTAAGCAGCCATCCGGCATTCCTTATTATCTGTAGTGTGGGACTACATTCTAGAAAGGTCTAATTGGGGGTTTTCCAGCTATAATCTTTTTATTAAATGTATTGATCCTTTTACTGGACTTTATAGAACGCTTTATGGACTTTTTTCCGTGTTTATATTAGTACATTTTTCATTTCATTTTTATTTAATCTTTATCTTAACACAGGTCCAATTCAGATAATTCCTTTTGTTATTAGTTTGCTGGCATATGTTCTTATTTGATTGATTTGTTCTGACGGGAGATCTATTGCAATTATTTGTGGATGGATGGATGGCTGAGCATTAATGGATGAGTATTGCTGAATATGGATGGATGGCTGAGCATGGATGCATTGCTGGATGAGTATGACATCATGGATGGCTGAGCATGGATGGCTGGATGAGGCTGCAATGGGCACATGTCAGCGCTGTGGGCACTACAGATCAAGCCCACAGGGCTGCTGCACCAGATTTCTCCACTCTCCGCTCACACTGTACCGATTGGGAGAGAGAGGGGAGAGAGAAACCAGACATGACGCCGGTTTGAATACAACTGATCGCACCGTCGGAGAAATACGACCACAATAATTAAGCGGCTTGGGCAAGTGGGAAAAATTTGGAGTAAATTGCCTTTAACAATAATAGGAAGATATTACAAGTGGGGAAGGAGGAGGGAATTTTTACGGTGCTTACAAATAATAATGGAAACAATATATAAAAAGATATAAGTTTAATAAGATTATAGTTAAAAAACAAACAGAGCCAAATCTTCAATAATGTTCAACATTTTATGGTGGAAGTGGTCATAAGGCAGATGTTTAAATTGAGACAGGAAAATTTTAAGTTCTTATATTAACCTAACATGTTTCGCCTGGTAGCTTCATCAGGGGCTAAATACGAATTACAAAGTGTATTTGAACTGTATAAAAATACACATGAAAAACAAAACATAGCAGTGCGCATGCGCGGAGCTCGCAAAATGGCCGCGATTGCCTAGAGCTCCGCTCCCTCACAGAACGATGGCGCCCATCACGCCTTCCTCAGCGCACTGACAGCCCCCAAAACAAGGGGAGACACTATACAGGGACCCGGCTACACCCCCATATGACAGGGGCACAGGTTAAACGCAGCCTGTGGCCACAATTGCTAGAAGCAGAAATGGCCGGGACATCCAAGATGGCCGCCGCAACACAGGCAAAGCCACAGACACAGGATAACAGCTTCTCCAGTCAGGCGGACTACAGGTCAGAGCAGCCCCACTACCCCCTGCACCTCACACCAGGAAGGCAAACGGGATACCCACCTATCCTCACCCCCTCACCAGCCTCCACTAAATCCCCCATAGACCGCCCTCTGAAGGACTTCTCTCTGTCCCCCAATAATTCTCACACAGGGCACACAGGTTACTCTCCTCAGGATTACCAGGCCAATGATCAGGCCCTTCAAATGGATGCCCTCTTCCTCAGATTCTCTGATCTATTGGATAAGGGATTATCACAAACGGCAGCTAAAATCACAGGTGATCTCAAGACTGATTTTATCAATCTAGGAGCCCGGATCGACACGATCGAACACAAAGTTGAAGAAACTATAGCTATCACTAACCAAAACTCCCAGCACATATGTACCGTGCAAGACCAACTCGACATAGCCATGGCACGTATTGACGAACTCGAGAATAGGTCCAGACGATACAATATCAGAATCCGTGGCTTACCTGAAACGATTCAAAATATACCTGAAGCAGTACAAGACCTAATTAAACAGCTGATCCCCTCCATCCCATCTCACCGCCTGGAGCTGGACAGGGCCCACAGAGCCCTGGGGCCCCCCAGAAAAGATGGTAGCCCAAGAGATGTTATTGCCAAACCCCATCACTACACAGTGAAGGAGGAAGTGATGAGACAGGCCAGAACCGCTCACACAGTCATGTGCATGGGTCACCAAGTGCAGATTTTCGCAGATCTCTCACCCTACACGATCCAGAGGAGGAGATCATTGAAACCCCTACTTCTCGCTCTCACCCAAAGAGATATAAAGTACAGGTGGGCCTTCCCGTTCGCGGTTAAATTTTCTGTTAAGGGAAAACAATTTGCTTTCTCATCCCTCCCAGAAGGAGAAAAGCTCCTCTTACACCTGAAAATCATCTCCCAGGAAGCTGCTATGGACACAACCAATACCGGAGCCATCTCCAACAAAAGACAGACCCCCCCCAGCCCCCAATCTCCTTTATGGTCCACAGGAAAAGCTAAGAAGGCCAAAGACAACAACCCATCTTGAAGCCGGTGGTGACCTTGATATTACCTATCACATCCCGGGTGTGAAGCAGGGACCAGAGGAATGATTCCCCCATCGGTGGGGGTCCCTAGAGCACGCTGGTCACCCGGGCACCGGTTACTAACTCTTCGGTTCACGTATTTTTCAGTTTTTTGTTTATTTTTTCCACTGACCTCGTTTACCGCAGTGTACGTTGTCCACAAAGCATCTACCTCTCACAAGGACGGAAGTTTCCCCCCCCCACACTGCACCTGAGAGTACTTTGAACACTCATTAAGGGGAAACCTGAATAACTCCCCCAATGGACGCTCTGCTGTGTTAGGGGGAGGATTGGGGAGTGAGGAGGGAGGGAAATGTGCTAGCAGGGGAGGCGAAGGGTCTATAGCCAGTTGGGCTGCTAGATACTAGGCTATGCTTAAGTGAGGATATTATTTACATTTGAAGTTCATGTTCTTTAGAGGGCGTCCGGTTTTGTGACGGACCACTTGCGCACCTATCTAACCCTTAGATACCCATCGGTTTCTGAGGGTTAGGTTGTCTGAGCCTGGATGGGCCAGACATTTTTGGATTCTCTTCAGAAGGATACGTGGGGTTTCTCCTCCCCCGTGTCCTTTCTTTCTTTTCTAGGAGACCTTTTCTATCCTTTTCTGTTCTTCCCTCCCTCCCTCCTGTTCACAACATTGCATATAACTGCATTCTGTTTTTCAGATACAATTCACATTCTCGAGGAAGTACCTACCCATAACCCACCGACAAGGCACAATGATCCTCATGCCTTTGCCAAGGTTTCAACGCATCTCAGGGTAAGTGGGGGCTGTTTACGTTGCATCTTTTTCCTTCTGCTCCATGGCTGATAGCACCATGACTCAACTACACATAGCATCACACAATGTTCAGGGACTCAACTCCCCGGTTAAAAGGAGAAAGGTCCTTGACTATTATAAACATCTCAAGCTAGACATTCTTATGCTGCAAGAAACACATTTCCCGTCCAGGTATAGCCCTAAGTTTCTTCACCCACGCTTCCCACAATTCTTTCTAGCGAACGCAAACAACAAAACCAAGGGAGTCGCCATCTTAATCTCCAAAAACCATAAATTTGTGAAAATTTCTGAACATGCTGACCCAGAGGGAAGGTTCCTCTTGGTAAAGGGCACGGTGGGAGACCATCTGTATTCACTGGTCTCCTACTATGCTCCGAATAGAGGACAAGCTAAATTTTTCGACTCACTCTTACACACACTAGCACAGAAATTAGAGGGGACGATCATTCTTGGCGGTGACTCGAACGCAGCGTTCGATCAGGGGATGGATAAGTCTAAACCCCCGCGGTCTCAACTCACACGTCCCACCAAAGAAAGTCTCAGAATCGCAAAGACGATACATGCACATGGCCTATCTGACACTTGGAGGGAACTTAATCCCAACAAGCGAGACTTCACTCATTATTCTTCCCCGCACAACACTTACGCACGGATCGACCACATCCTGACCCCATCCTCTATACTTCCATCAATACACAAAGCCCAAATTAGAGAATCGGCCCTATCAGATCACTCCATTGTCTCCATAACACTGAAAACAGGGGCACTGGGTGGATCTAGGGGACATTGGAGGCTCAATGAGTCGCTCCTATCTGACCCCATAAGAGTCACGGAACTTGAAACAGCACTGCAGGAGTACTTTACACTCAATAAAACAGCGGACACATCCCCGGAAATGCTCTGGGCAGCGCACAGGGCTTTCATAAGGGGTAAACTCATTCAGATCTCCACACAGATAAAAAGAGAACAAAGAGCTGAAATATTTCGGTTAGACGCAGAATACAATAAACTCAAAGCTTCACACAAAAAAGGTCCATCCAAGGTCCCCTCCTCGCTTATCGACAAAGCCAGATTAGATCTGAACCTAGCACTCACAGTCAAAGCTGAAAAGGTCATTCGCTGGAACAAACATAAATTCTACATGCAGGCAAACAAAATAGGCCCCCTACTGGCAACAAAACTTTCTCCCCCCATCAAAACTCATGCTCTACCTAAGATCAGGGTAAACGGTCAACCCCCCACAACCAATCCGTCCAAGATACTAGAAGCTTTCCAAGCATTTTACTCTAACTTGTATAGACGACCTAATACACCCACCGCTGACTTAATTCCCAGCTTCCTGAAGGACCTTCCTATCCCCTCCCTAAAAGACGCTCACAAACAAAGGATGGAATCACCCATTACGGAAGAGGAAGTATTGGGGGTCATCAAGGACCTCAGAAAGGGGTCCCCCCCAGGTCCTGCTGGTCTCTCCATACCCTATTATAAATACTTTGCGCATATACTAACACCTCACCTGACATCCTTCTTTAACTCCAAGACCAATAGAGACCCCCTAGACACTCACCTTAACACAGCCTTGATTACAGTCATACCCAAACCTGACAAGAACCTCGAGGACGTTAGCAACTACAGGCCGATCTCCCTCATAAATAACAACCTAAAAGTACTCACAAAAATAATGGCTAACAGGTTATCTTCCTTCATTAGTCAGTACATACATAAGGATCAGGTGGGTTTCATACCTGGAAGACAGGGCCCTGACCAAATACGGCAGGCAATAGATATTACCTCAATCTTGCAAACTAACTGGGAAGGGGGATCAACCCAAGCAGGATTCCTGTTGTCCCTGGACCTGCAGAAGGCCTTTGACACGGTCTCCTGGCCCTACATCTTCTCACTATTAGAGAGGTGGGGCTTCGGTGATCGCTTCCTTGGCCTTCTGCATGCCCTTTACTCCCGCCCGAGGACCCAGATACGTCTACAGGGACACTATTCCAAACCTATAGAAATTATGAGAGGCACCAGGCAAGGGTGCCCGTTATCTCCTCTCATATTCGCAATAGCTATTGAAACACTGGCGATCGCGGTGCGACATAACTCAGACATCAAAGGGGTGACCTGTGGGGACCAAACGCACAAATGCGGCCTTTTCGCCGATGACATCCTCCTCTTCCTGACCTCCCCCCTAACTACATTACCCAATCTCTGCTTATTGTTAGAGAAATTTGCCAAAATCTCAGGACTTGAAGTTAACTTCTCTAAATCCCAAGCTCTCAACATCTCTTTATCGCCTCAAACAGTCTCCTCTCTCAAACAATCCTTCAAATTCAAATGGAGCGATGTATCCATTCGCTATCTAGGTATCACATTGACTGCCAAAACAGAAACTCTTTACACACACAATTACCCCCCTCTCTTTAAACAATTGGAAGCAGACCTTGTCCAATGGTCGAAACATGAGCTATCATGGCTAGGCCGAATCAATTCCATCAAAATGACCCTCCTACCCAGACTTCTCTACTTTTTTCGATCCCTTCCTATACCAATCAGGAAAGCCCACTTACGATCTCTACAGAGTGACATAATTAAATATATCTGGGGTAAAAAAGGATATCGCATCCCCCAGAACACTTTATTCATCCACAGACGCAAAGGAGGGCTAGGTCTCCCGAACTTGCATAAATATTACTTAGCAGCCAGACTCGCACAATTGTCCACGATTTACTCCAGATATGAAAAACCTGATTGGGTCAATATAGAAAGACAGGCCATCCCCAACCACACGCTAGATCACATACTCTGGTGCCCGACCAAATCCAGGCCACCCATCCTCTCACCCACTCTATCCCACTCCTGCGCCTTATGGGATTCCCTCCGACTGGTCCCGTCTCTGGTCTCCAAGGGTCGCCCTCTAGCACATCTCTTTCACAACCCCGATTTCCCACCTGGACTAGACATCTCAGCTTTCAAATGGTGGCTTGACAAAGGGCTATACCGGATATTACATTTCTTCACCCCCACGGGACCAATCGATCTCAAATTTTGCATCTAACACATTAAACTCCCGGAATCGGAACGCTTCCGTTTCTACCAAATCACCAATTTCCTACATACCATCTGGAAGGAAAAACCCCTTCCCCCCAAATTTACAGCCTACGAGTTGTGGTGCGGTCAAGCCATGGAGCAGAGGGGGGGAATCTCGGTGATATATTCAGCCCTCACTTGCCCCATGGACAAAACCCCATACATGAAGGCTTGGGAGACTGACTTTCAACTTAGCAGGGATCTGGAGACTTGGCAAGCAGCTCTATTCAGATCCTTCAAAGGGATCCAAAATATCTCACTCATGGAGGCAAGCGTCAAACTGCTAACCAGATGGTACCTAACCCCAACCAGGCTAGCAACCATATACCCCACAACAAGCCCTCTGTGCTTCAGAGGATGCCAACACCTAGGCACCATGGCCCACATTTGGTGGGAATGCCCCAAAATTCGCACTTTCTGGAGAAAAGTTTTCTCCATGATCTTCAAGGTGACGGCTTGCCAGGATCCCAGAGGTAGCTCTTCTAAACACACACATCCCAGGCATAACCAAGGCATCACAAACGCTGATTCACTTTATACTGCTGGGTACAAAAATCACAATTGCCAAAGCCTGGAAACAATCAAAACCTACAATCCACACAGTCAAAAGGAAGATTTCTTGGATCATGACCCAAGAAAAACTCACCAGCATTCTGATGGACTCCACCTTGAAATTCCAAAAAATATGGGAGCCATGGGCCCAATATATGGGTACTTCCCTCATTCCGGGTGCTCAGGTACAACATCACTCCTAAACATTCATTAAACACGTCTAACCAATAATTATGCAAGAGACACGCAGATGCAAGAATCATATCTCCTCACCTAACATGAGGACCCCCTTCCCCACCTCTCCCCCTCTCACTCTTTCTTCTCTTTATTCTTTCTATCATCTCTATCGGTTAACTCAAGCCAGAGGGCTAAATGTTGATAACTTCTTTAAATGCTTCAGTTAGGTAGTCCCCCTCGCTCAGGGGGATACGCAACTGTCCTATTTTACCTGTTTACTCGGCCCATATGGGCAGTGTAGTAAGGGAGAATTCCCTCGCCCGGCACAGTCAGTTCCCATCAGGGGTGCCGGGGGTAGGGAAGAGATCCCTAAAGTATTAGGGGTAGAGCCAGGTTCTCGTTATGTTTGTTTTTGGATCCAGATAATCATCAGAGAGCCTCCCTACAAGTCTCCAAGGCCGAGCTGACTTCTGTAATACTTTTCTGTTTGTAACTTTTTAATATCTTACCCTAGGAGGCATTCCTTCCTGAGCATATACATATGTTATTGCATAATTTGTATGTACTAATTAAAATAAAAACATATTGAAAGTAAAAAAACAAAACATAATGAGTATGAAAAGGACAGCAAAATTATATAACATATGTACAGAGATTTTTTTTAATAACAATTATCAATGATTGCCAATGTTCTCCTTTAACCACTTCCCGCCCGGTCAATAGCATATTGACGTCCGGGAAGTGGTTGCGTTATCCTGACTGGGCGTCATATGACGTCCAGCAGGATAACATGCCGGCGCGTGCCCGCGGGAGCGCGCAGCGCGGCGATCGGCGGTGGCGCGTGTCCCTCGGACACAGCGCTTCCCCGATCTAGGTAAACAGCCAATTCTATTGGCTGTTTACCCCGTGATCGGCTGTGTCAAAGTCACAGCCGATCACCTGTCACAATAAACTTGGTGGCGCGCTCCCTGCACGTCGCCGAAAGCATCCAGTGTAGTGATCAAGGAAGGCGAGTGTCCCTTGGACACAGCGCTTCCCCGATCGGTAAACAGCCAATGAAATTGGCTGTTTACCAGGTGACCGGCTGTGTCCAATCACAGCCTGTCACAAATGTAAACAAAAAGTTGCTGTTACTATCTGATCCCTGCTCTCTCCTCACACACCGATCGTGAGAGGAAAGAGCAGAGATCAGTGAGTTATTCAGTGTCTGTCTGACGTTATTACTGTACTGTGCACAACACGGCCCCCCCCCAATAAAGAGGACCTGTCACACAGCCCAGCCAATCAGCCCATCTGTCAATCAGCCCATCTGTCAACCAGCCCATCTGTCACAGGCCCACCGCCATCGGTACCGCCACACAGGCTACCAGTACCGCCATCGGTACCACCACCAGTAACGCCACTAGTACCTCCATCAGGCCCACCATCTATACTGCCACACAGACCGCTACCAGTATCGCCACTAGTGCCACCATCGGTACCACCACCACCCGTACCACCGTCAGTACCGCCATCGGTGCCACCACCACCCATACCGCCACCTGTACCACCATCACCACCTGTACCGCCACTACCACCCGTACCGCCATTGGTACCACCACCACCTGTACCGCCACCGGTACCGCCACCACCACCTGTACCGCCACCACCACCTGTACCGCCACCACCACCTGTACCGCCATCGGTACCACCACCACCCGTACCGCCACCGGTACTGCCACCACCACCTGTACCGGTACCACAATCACCACCTGTGCCGCCACCACCACCTGTACCGCCATCGATACCACCACCACCCGTACCGCCACCACCACCACCACCAACACCCGTACCTCCATCGGTACCACCACCCATACCGGCATCTGTACCACCACACAGGCCCGCCAATAAGAATTGCCATAATGTCACAAAGGGTTTACACACCTGAGGAGGCATATGAGATTCTTGCCATGTCGGATGATGGGAGCAGCGGGGAGCTCACATCATCTGGTTCGGAATATGAGCCAGTGGAGGATAGTGGATCAGAGTCCGAGTCCGCGGAGGAAACCGTCCCTCCCAAAAGATTGAGATCAGGACCAAGATCAGGAGATCTGCCCACCACCAGCAGCGCCAGACCCCAGGAAGAGGAAGAGGAGCCCAATACAAGCACTGGAATTACCACCAGCAGCGCCAGACCCCAGGAAGAGGAAGAGGAGCCCAGTACAAGCACTGGAATTACCCGCCCAACCCGAAGAACCCCGCCCCAGTCCTACCTTCCCGATGCCCTGGCAAACCCCTTATGGTTGCCTGCCAACTCAAGACCTGCTATCATCCCTCCTTTCACCGCACAGCCAGGTGTGCAGCCCGACACTACGAATTTTTCTTAATTCGATTATTTTTCTTTATTTTTCCCCCAAGATTTTCTACAGGATATGGTGGATCAAACTAATTTATATGCATCCCAATTTATTGCTGCCAACCCCAATTCTTCCTACGTCCGCATGTTCCAGTGGCGATGTGTCACACTGGATGAATTTAAAAAGTTTTTGGGCCTAACATTCAATATGGGGCTTACAAAAAAGAATGAAGCCCATGCATATTGGTCCACCCACCCCATCCAACACATGCCCATATATTCCGCTGTCATGTCCAGGACAAGATACGACATGATTATGCGTTTTCTCCACTTCGGTGACAATTCCCAGTGCCCTCCCCGAGATCATCCCAACCATGACAAATTGTTCAAGATACGCCCCCTAATCAATTCCTTTTCCCAGCGATTCAGAGAAGTTTTCATCCCAGACCAAAAAATTTGTGTGGACGAGTCCCTCATACATTTCACTGGCCGACTGCACTTCAAGCAGTATATACCAAGCAAGAGATCCAGGTATGGGGTGAAGTTAAATAAATTATGCGATCGAGCCACTGGATATGTCTTCACATTCCGGATCTACGAAGGCAAAGATTCCCAGCTCCAGCCCCATGATTGCCCCACATATATTGGAACCAGTGGAAAAATTGTCTGGGAGCTGGCATACCCCCTATTCGACAAAGGGTACCATTTATATGTCGACAACTACTATACCAGCCTGCCCCTTTTTCGTCACCTTTATAATAAAAAAACCCCGGCCTGTGGTACCTTCAAAAAAACCCGTAAGGGATTCCCAAAAAATCTGCTAGCAAAAAAATTAAGAAAGGGAGAATCGGCATTCATGAGGAACGAGGAGGTGTTGGCCATGAAGTGGAGGGACAAGAAAGATGTCCACATGCTCTCTACCATCCACGATGACACCGTGGTGGAGATCCAAAGAAGACGCGGCCCCATTGTAAAGCCCGAATGTGTCCACGACTACAATATGTATATGGGGGGGTGGATTTTAACGATCAGATGCTACAGCCCTACTTATCAAACAGAAAGTCCCATTACTGGTACAAGAAAGTTGCCTTTCACCTTTTTCACATGGCCCTTTTTAATTCGTTTGTCTGCTACCAAAAAGCAACTCAAAACCAAGTCACCTACCTCAAGTATTTTGAATCGATCGTCACTGCCCTCATTTACCCACAATTTAGTCGGTGTCTGACATCACTTCCCAAGTGCGGATGTGATAGCGCCAGAGAGCGTGCGCAAGAGTCCCGCCCGGTCCCTCAGACTACATCGACCACAATGCTCTGTGGCAAGCAGAAGGGGGCGTGGTCGTGGGCATGAGCATGGGAGGAGGGCACCAGCCGAACATTGCAACCTAAAGAGCGCCCCCTCTCTCTTCGCAACCCCATGAGCAAAGGAGTGGGCAAAGGGAGGAGGGACACGGGCACAGAGTAGTGGAAAAAGTGTAAAGATGGGGAGATGGACACCAAAGAGATGGGAAATCCTCAAGGTGAGTAACAGGGACGCACAGGATTGGCGCAGATCGGGCAACAAATGGGGAGCAAAGCCCCTCGGTGCCCTGGGCATCTGTATGGCTGCAGGTGGGCCTGGATTCCTGAAGGGAAGGCCTAGAAGGAAGGGCAAGATCATAAGGGGGGAGGAGGGGCAGGAACCCGAACCTTAAAAATGGGGCCAATGATCAAAAGTTGGTGTCCCACTAAATGGAGAGAGCAGAGAATGGCAATTAAGGGCATAGTGTTTATCAAAAAAATCATAGAAATACATTTGAATACATGTTTACATACAAAACAATATTATTATAGTAGACAATCATGTCAACAAAAAACAAATTACATTGCATCAGAGGGAGATATGAAAAACAAATAACATGTTGTACCAGGGAAGGAAAGGGAATGGGGAGAAAAAGAAAGGGAAGGGGAAGGATGGGGGTGGGAAGTAGGGAAGGGGAAGGATGGGAAAGTCCCACTATATTATGGCGAAGTGAAGAAAGAAAGGGAGGGAAAAACAGGAAATAAGAAACAAAAAATAAAAAATAAATAAATATAATCATAAAAAGGACTTGAAACTTAGATTTTCATTAAAGCCCGGAAACTCTGTTGCTTTCAAGTCATAGATCCACCGGGCCTCAAGCTGAAGCAGTGTTTTATCTACCAAAGAATGAGAGATAAAAAACGACCCTGTTTCCCCGAAAATAAGACCTAGCGTGATTGTCGGTGATGGCTGCAATATAAGCCCTAGCCCCCAAATAAGCCCTACCCTGTTTCCCCGAAAATAAGCCCTACCCTGAAAAGAAGACCTACAAGGACTTTAACTAGGGCTTATTTGGGGCCATCACCGACAATCATGCTAGGTCTTATTTTCGGGGAAACAGGGTATGTTCAGTATCCCTCCCTCAGCGCACACAGAGAAAATATTGATAAAACAATAGTCAGCAGCTGCTATAGTAAAATGAGATGCATCAAATACATGTCAAAGAAAAATTTCTAAAACATTAGCAGCGCTAGTGCAAAAATAGCAAATATTTAAAAATATCAATGAAATTGCTTAAGAGTCCACTTAAACAAAGTATCAAATGGTGATCCACTCAGTGAAAGTGTTTTATCTACACTACCCCCTCTTGCATGCGGTGGAATATGCTCTAGAGCCATACATTTTATCATGTTGGGATTGTATTGGTGATAGGTTCCCACATGTCTACCAATGGCAGTATCCACCTTGGATTTAAAAATGGGTTTAATGTGGTCTAAACATTTGTAGAAAGGTTGTTTAGTTTTTGTGTGGGCTCCATCTGACTTTTTACGTCGGAAATTCCGACACACAAAGTTTGAGAGCAGGATATAACATTTTCCGATCGTGTGTACACAAATCCGACGCACAAACTGCCACGCATGCTCAGAATAAATTAAGAGACAAAAGCTGTGGGCTACTGCCCCGTTTATAGTCCCGACGTACGTGTTTTACGTCACCGCATTCAGAACGATCGGATTTTCTGACAACTTTGTGCGACCGTGTGTATGCAAGACAAGTTTGGCCCAAAATCTGTCGGAAAAAATCAGATGGATTTTGTTGTCGGAATGTTCGATGAATGTCCGATCGTGTGTACAGGGCATAACTGTTTCAAGTTGTTTCCGACACATAGTGGAGAAAATTCAAGAATTTCTATCTTTTTGAGTTGCCCTATTGTAGGCTTTTTTTTAAACATACATGACTGTATCCTCTTTTCTTAAGTCTCAAGTATAGATCTCTAGCAGCTTTTTTGAAATCTTCATCTTTACTACAGTTGCGTTTGATTAGTGAATATTGACTTTAGGGTATACTCCTAAGCAGTTGCTCAGGATGAAAACTCCTAGCATGTAGAATTTTGTTCCCTGTTGAGGGCTTTCTATAAAGGGAAGAATTTATAGTGCCGTCAGCATCCAAAGATATTTCTAAATCTAAAAAATAGATTTTGGTTTCACTGTAATTCATTGTGAAGTTAAGGTTAAAATCATTAATGGAGATAGGGAAAAACGAAAGAGAGGTGGGACTTTATTAATGGAGATAGCACGTAAGAACTGTCCAAGTTCAGCCTCAGTGCTGGACCAAAATATTAGTACATTGTCAATGTAACAATACCAAGATATACAATTAGCAAGAAGGCCAGTAAGGTTATCGAGAGAAAATGTCCCTCTCCCACCCCCCCAGGCACAGGTTGGCATACGATGGGCATATTTAGTCCCCATCAAAACCTTCCTCACCTGAAGGTAGTGGGAGGAGCCGAACATAAATACATTGCGCATAAGAATAAATCTAAGCAATTCGATGACAAATTGAATATATTTATAGGACAGAGGTCCTCTTTCACGTAAATGGCTTTCAACAACATCTATTCCTTTATCATGGGGGATAGCATTATATAAACTTTCTATGTCCAAGGCTACAAGCCAAGTATTTGTAGGGAGGTGAATACCTTCAATAGTTTTTAGCAAATCTATAGTGTCTTTAATGTATGGAAAAGTGATGTTACATGAGGGTATAAGTAACTATCAACTAGAGTGCTGGCATTTTCGGTCAAAATGCACGGTACAGCCTGATATTATAGGGCGGCCAGGTGGTTGAGTTGCAGACTTGTGTACAGTGGGGCAAAAAAGTATTTAGTCTGCCACCAATTGTGCAAGTTCCCCCACCTAAAAAGTTGAGAAAGGCCTGTAATTGTCATCACAGGTATACCTCAACTATGAGAGACAGAATGTGGAAACAAATCCAGACAATCACATTGTCTGATTTTTGTAAGAATTTATTTGCAAATTATGGTGGAAAATAAGTATTTGGTCACCTACAAACAAGCAAGATTTCTGGTTCTCACAGACCTGTATCTTCTTCTTTAAGAGTCTTCTCTGTCATCCACTCATTACCTGTATTAATGGCACCTGTTTGAACTTGTTATCAGTATAAAAGACACATTAAAAGACACCTGTCCACAACCCCAATCACACTCCAAACTCCACTATGGTGAAGACCAAAGAGCTGTTGAAGGACACCAGAAACAAAATTGTAGACCTGCACCAGGCTGAGAAGACTGAATCTGCAATAGGCAAGCAGCTTGGTGTGAAGAAATCAACTGTGGGAGCAATAATTATAAAATGGAAGACATACAAGACCACTGATAATCTCCTTCGATCTGGGGCTCCACGTAAGATCTCACCCCGTGGGGTCAAAATGATCACAAGAACAGTGAGCAAAAATCCCAGAACCACACAAGGGGGACCTAGTGAATAACCTGCAGAGAGCTGGGACCAACGTAACAAAGGCTATCATCAGTAACACACTACGCCGCCAGGGACTCAAATCCTGCAGTGCCAGACGTGTCCCCATGCTTAAGCCAGTACATGTCTGGGCCCATCTGAGGTTTGCTAGAGAGCATTTGGATGATCCAGAAAAGGATTGGGAGAATGCGATATGGTCAGATGAAAGCAAAGTAGAACTGTTTGGTAGTCGTTGTATTTGGAGGAGAGAGAATGCTGAGTTGCAACCAAAGAACACCATACCTACTGTGAAGCATGCGGGTGGCAACATCATGCTTTGGGGCTGTTTCTCTGCAAAAGGAACAGGGCGACTGATCCGTGTACATGAAACAATGAATGGGGCCCACCAGCAAGGGCATTGAAGATGAAACCTGGCTGGGTCTTTCAGCATGACAATGATCCCAAACACACTGCCCGGGCAACGAAGGAGTGGCTTTGTAAGAAGTATTTCAAGGTCCTGGAGTGGCCTAGCCAGTCTCCAGATCTCAACCCCATAGAAAACCTTTGGAGGGAGTTGAAAGTCTGTGTTGCCCCAAAACATCACTGCGCTAGAGGAGATCTGCATGGAGGAATGGGCCAACATACAAGCAACAGCGTGTGACAACCTTGTGAAGACTTACAGAAAACGTTTGACCTCTGTCATTGCCAACAAAGGATATATAAAATAGTATTGAGATGAACTTTTGATATTGACCAAATACTTATTTTCCACTATAATTTGCAAATAAATTCTTTCAAAAATCACAATCACAAAAGACAATGTGATTGTCTGGATTTGTTTCCACATTTTGTCTCTCATAGTTCAGGTATTCCTGTGATGACAATTACAGGCCTCTCTCACAACGTTGATGCGCATCGCGCATGTGCAAATTGATTTTAAACCGCTAAGGAGTTTTCTTTTTACTGTCATTTTGCTGCAAGTGCTCTAATGCATTCCAGCTTAAATAAATCGCCCCCCTTTTTTCAATCTACACTATTGAAGTCCTGTTCTATTTTTTTCTCTTGGGATCTGTGGCTTACCTGCACCTGGCCTTTCTGAGAAGGAATATTGAAGGAATCCCTAGGAGCATACTTCCACATTGGGGTCCCCGTTGCTGTGGGCTGCCTGTCTGATGAAGAGAGAGGGAGTTTGGAGGGTCCATCATCCTTGAATATTTTCACTACTAAGCCTGTTTTGACCCCCCTGAATAAGGGCGGTCGCAGGATTTTTGGTAAGCCTTCAATTTTACCATTTGGTGGTGGGCTGCACGAGAGGTGGATCAAGTAATCCCGAACCCTGCAAAAAATCTTTTCTGGATTTCTTTGGAATTAACACTTTGCTATCTGGGACACTTTTTGATCTTTTATTTCACATTTTTAATTTTAAATTTTTCACATAACAATTTGCTTGTATATATCATTTTGGGTATGGACCCGCACTAATAAGGAACATCACTTATAAGATCTTCACCATTTATTTTATGTAGATATAAGCCCTAAATGAGTAATCTATGTGTGTTTATATTATATATTTTGGCATTGTATTATTAGTTTAATGCTGCACTATTTATTATACATACATTTTTCTTCACTGAAGATATCTCACTCAATGGGTATCTAGTAATATTAGAGAGAGAAAAGGTCTTGCGAGCCACAATAACCCTATGCCCTACTGCAGAAACAAAGAACAATCTAAAGAAAATGTAGAAAAATATATATATACCCAGCTGCAAACGCAGGTTACGTATTCATAGCCGTGCATTAAGTGTGGATAAAAGAAATGCGCTGCGCTCAGGTATGAACTTATATATGCATTCACCTTATCAGCATAAAGGTGCCTGGTGCCTGTGCTTCGAATCCTAAACTAATCCGTATAATCAGAAATAGTGCTACTATATATTACATCCAAAAGCACGTTGTGCCAAATATTAAATTACACTGTGTTACTAGATATCACATTTCAAGCATAATGTGCTTAATGGTAAGTAATCAAAAATATAAATATTGTTCACATAATAATCAATAAATAAAAAACTATTAAATGTGCCTAAAATTTGTATCAAAGTGCCATGCATTGTGCAAGTAAAACCTTCTTATAATCAATAATGGTAAGTGAAAAGAACATGCACTATAAATATGCACTACAAATGTGGTAACTATTATATACAGACTGCAATAAATCATACAAGTGATGAGTGGTAAAAAAGCGTATACAAATAATATGTAATCCTTAAGGTAATAATAGTCCTTTGAACGTGAAAAAAATCTTCCAAAACCGTATCACACAGCGATGTATAGTGGAAAAAGATTCCAAAGGTGAACTACAGTGCATAAAGGTGCTCCACATGGAAAACAAAATCGTAGAACCACAGTGCCCAGATGTGCCTTGGTGACCCCCCAAAGTGGTTGCGCTCACCTCAGAGCGTGTGACACAGGGTTTAGCTGTGTCCAAACATGCTTTGGAGCCACCCCTGGGCTCAGTATTAGGACACCAGATGATCTCCCACCAGGTTCTTTAAGACTCCATAGGCATCAAACCAAAAAAGAAAAGGGACTGCATAGTGTAATATCGCCAAAACTTTTAATAGTATTATGTATAAAACAACCCCCACACTGGGGTACTCACATTGTATAGGTGCTTAATGTGCACCAAACAGTACAAGCAGGATATAGACCGAGTGTCGACACAGGGAGTCACGTGTCTTCATCAGGGGGATATCCCCCTGATGAAGACACGTGACTCCCTGTGTCGAAGACGCGTAGGGGAGGGGCCAGGACGGAGCGAACAGCACTGAGCTGAGCTGGGAACTTCTAAACACCCCACAGCACGTCGGATAGCAGCACTCGGTCTATATCCTGCTTGTACTGTTTGGTGCACATTAAGCACCTATACAATGTGAGTACCCCAGTGTGGGGGTTGTTTTATACATAATACTATTAAAAGTTTTGGCGATATTACACTATGCAGTCCCTTTTCTTTTTTGGTTTGATGCCTACGGAGTCTTAAAGAACCTGGTGGGAGATCATCTGGTGTCCTAATACTGAGCCCAGGGGTGGCTCCAAAGCGTGTTTGGACACAGCTAAACCCTGTGTCACACGCTCTGAGGTGAGCGCAACCACTTTGGGGGGTCACCAAGGCACATCTGGGCACTGTGGTTCTACGATTTTGTTTTCCATGTGGAGCACCTTTATGCACTGTAGTTCACCTTTGGAATCTTTTTCCACTATACATCGCTGTGTGATACGGTTTTGGAAGATTTTTTTCACGTTCAAAGGACTATTATTACCTTAAGGATTACATATTATTTGTATACGCTTTTTTACCACTCATCACTTGTATGATTTATTGCAGTCTGTATATAATAGTTACCACATTTGTAGTGCATATTTATAGTGCATGTTCTTTTCACTTACCATTATTGATTATAAGAAGGTTTTACTTGCACAATGCATGGCACTTTGATACAATTTTTAGGCACATTTAATAATTTTTTATTTATTGATTATTATGTGAACAATATTTATATTTTTGATTACTTACCATTAAGCACATTATGCTTGAAATGTGATATCTAGTAACACAGTGTAATTTAATATTTGGCACAACGTGCTTTTGGATGTAATATATAGTAGCACTATTTCTGATTATACGGATTGGTTTAGGATTCGAAGCACAGGCACCAGGCACCTTTATGCTGATAAGGTGAATGCATATATAAGTTCATATCTGAGCGTAGTAATATTAGAGATTGTGTACAATATCTTTTAGTCACTAGTCACATTGTTATTTGATTATTATTTACTTGGTTTTTGCCTTATATTGAGGTTTTAGTGTTTAGCAGCAGGATTTTTTCAAATTTTGTCATTCACGACTTACCTATTTTATGTTTTCATTATTTATGCATGTAGCACAGTTCTTTGTTTATTTTTAGTAATTATATCCAATTGCCCAAGATGCACAAATGGTACAGGCACACTTATGGAGAAAAACATCTGGGGCTGCTCCAAGCATGCCCCTGGTTTAGAAAGGAATTAGGACTATCACGGTACCCATATATAAAATAGGGGATTGTAATAAAATTACCAATTTATTTAAGAAAAAGACATGATTAAAAGCAATTGTACGTAAATTGATAAACAGTTAATTACTGTACATGGTAAATTTAAATGGTTCCAAAGGAACAGGTGAACCCCATTGGTAGTAAGAAGAGCTGAGATGTATATCTTGTCGTGGTCCTCTACATGTTTCGTGACTGTAGTCGCTTCCTCAGGAGGAGTCAATTACACCATCTATAAGGTAAGTACATTCTCATAGTTACATATTCAAAAATCATTTAAATATTTCATGACAAAAAATAAAAATAAATAAAGCTATATACAGTAGAACACACATAGTATGAATGTTGAGGTTCCTATTTGTTTGTGTATTGCTTACCAATGGGGACCAGCGGAGCACAAAGCAGCACCATTTGAGGCACCCGGAGGTAATTCCCCCAAGGCGGTAGTCGCCCGTAGGCAGCTACAACAAAGTGATAGTTCATTGGAAACAGGGTGGGGAACCATAGATAGAAGAAAAAGGATAATAAAAAATAGAGAATAAAAAAATAAAGGGGGGGAGAAAAGAGGGGAAAGAAGGAGGGAAGAGAAAATGAAAAGGAAGAAAAGGGAAGGAAAAGGGGAAAAAAGAAAAGGGGGGACAGAGATAAGAACGGGAGGAAAGAAAAGAAGGAGGGGGGAGAAGAAAGAAGGAAGGAGGGGGAAAGGAGTAAAGAAAAAGGGGGAAAGAGGAAAAGGCGAGCGGGGGGGTGTTGGGGGTGGAAAGAGGAAGAGGAGAATAAGGGGGAAAAAAGGGGGGTAGGAGGGGGGAATGGAAAGGAAGGGGGAGGGGAGGGGGAGGGAGACCAGAGAGAAGGGAGAAAAAAGAGAGAAAAACATGGGAAGAAAAAAAGGAAAATTAGGAATGGAAAGACCAAGAGAGAAAGAAGGAGGAAAAAGAAGGAAGGGGGGTACGGGGAGGGGGAAGTTTGGGGGGGAAGGGAATGAAGGGGGAAGGGAAAGGAAAGAAAAGTGGAGTGCAAGAAGTACCGAGATAGAGGAGAAGGGGAATGAGTAAATGATCCAAACCCACCTAATATGTCAATATAGTGTATACAAACCCGGGGGTCACAGGCAGAGGGCTGATGACAGTATCATGCCATCAGTACAAAAATAAATATTGTGTTGGGTAGAGGCTGTATTCAATATTCCAGATGGATCTAATGATAACCAAATCAAAGCCCCTGAAAAAATAATAAATATATGCATGAGAGCAAGGCTCGTGCACCAAACTGAGCACTTCATCCAGAAGCACAGGATGTAGGATGTGTGGGGTTTCAAGTCTGTAGCAGCAACTCTCACCACCTGGGAGGTGCTGCCAATAGGTATGCAGACTTCCCATCATAGTAGGTAGTTAGGGTGATAAAGTGAACCTTACCATGAGTAGCCTTGAGTCCTGAGTGCCCCCAGGTTACAGCCATCTAGATGAAGAACGCTGTGAGCACCCTTAAGTAGCTCCAAACTGGCCCACGCTATTAGGCCTGCTAAATGCTGGCGTATGACGTCACCGGGTCCATCTCTCCACACTGCGCATGTGTGATTTACCCACACATGTGTGACCAGTTGGGGAGATGGCCTGGATTGCCATCGTCCGTGGTAGGAGGAGAGAGCGCTCCAATGAAATTGAGGACACTCCTGCATCCCGGAGAGACGCATGCCCTCCATAGGGGGAAAAAACACCTCACGCTGCAGTGGTCATACATAGGTCCCATGGAGCAACACAAGAACCAAAAAGTGAACAGAGATACACCAATGAGTTGTGTATCGGGTGGTGACAGCACTGTATACATACACTGCAGTCAGCGTCCTGACATCAGCACATAGCCAAGGAAATACTCAAAAACTGAAAATGTATACAGTATTACTCCTATCATACTCTCACCAAGTGGAGTCACATATGGTATTGGTTATGCAAATCCTAAGTAAAGAGTGAGCAAAAATCAATATACAACACCCAATAAGGAATAGACAATAGACATAATACAATTCAAAACTTCACCAATATAGTTGAGGGAGGGTGGGGGAAGAGGGGAGAGGGGAAAAAGGGGGAAAGGGGGAGAGAAGAGTATTGGTTAGTTGTTGAAACAGGCTAGGTGATGGATTCATAAAAATGATTTGTACGAATTAACTTAATTAAGGCCTGGGGGTATGTGGGCGTTGAGTCTCTCAATCCAGATGGTTTCACGTCTCCCCCCGCAGGTCTTCAGGAATCACCTCCAAAACTATGAATTTGACCACTTCTGACTGTTATCTATGATGTAGGCCAATATGGCGGTCTATCGTGGTATGCTTACCATTCGATGAATAATACAGATGGTTACCAATTCTCTGCCATAGCTCTCTAATAGTCTTTCCTACATAAAATGCGTTGCATGTACAGATCACAAGGTATACTATTCCCCTTGTACCACAGTTGGCATGTGTGGGAGAGGAGAAAAGTTCTCCATTTGGGAGTATAAAAGTTGTACCCTCCTGCACCCATGGGTAGCGCGGACTGTGGGCACAATGGAAGGTGCCGCGGGGGCCAATGGGCCCACGAGGCCCTACACAATAGTGGCTGCTGGTAAGTCTATCTCACAGTCAGGTTGCTCTCAAGGAACACCAATTCTGGGTTGGGTCTCACATATTTCCCCAAAATATGGTGGTCTGTTAGCAAATGCCAGTGATCTGACAATAGATTACGTAGTGATGGGCCAAGAATTTAGTGACCATTTTAATGGTGTCTGGTTGTTATACATGAGGGGGGCCATACAAAAGCGACAATATAGTCCGTGCAAGGGCCTTATTAAAGGGCTTTCTGAGATTGGTCCGAGTGTAGCCCCATGCTAATAGGCGCTCACCTAGTGCAGGTGCCTGAGTGTAAAAATCCCTGTCCTCTGTGCAATTGCTGCGTAGCCTAAGGTATTGAGCATATGGTATGCTGCGTACCAGGGGGTGGGTATGTGCATTCGAGGCATGGAGCAGAGTGTTACTTGCTGAGGGCTTGCGATATAGATCTGTTCCTATTTGGCCAGTAGGGTCCTTGATGATCCTTAGGTCAAGGAAGGGAATGGTGTTATGGTCATAACTGAATGTAAAATGTAAGTTTAAATTGGTTAATGTTCAAATGATCAATAAATTCAATCAGCAATGTCTCTGTTCTGGTCCAAATGACAGAAAGATCATCAATTAACCTATACCAACATAAAACCTGATTCAGAAATAATTGTAGGGTCTCTTCTGCAAAGATTGTTCTCTCCCACCCTCCTAAGTATAAGTTGGCATATGAGGGGGCACATGATGTGCTCATGGCCACTGCCTGTGTTTGTAAATATATCTGGTCCCTGTATGTAAAGTGATTTTTGGTTAAGATAAAGTGAAGTAGTTTCAGAATTTATTTGTTCAGGGGCCATGTATTCAGGTCCTGCTCCTTCAAGAAGATGCCGACCATCCGGATGCCCCACTCGTGGGGAATGCTCGAATAGAAAGACTTGATGTCGATGGCCACGAGGAGGGCATCTGGAGGGACCTGCACCCCCTCAATGTGTTTGAGCAGGTTTGTTGTATCACCAATGTATGATGGTAGGCTCAATACATGTGGCATTAAAAAGGTGTCTACAAATTTGCTGGTATTTTCTGTTGGAGACTCTATGCCTGCAACTATAGGTCTCCCAGGTGGTGATTGAATGTTCTTATGGGTTTTGGGTAGCGTGTAGAACATAGGCGTGCATGGTATCTTGGTGTTAATGAAATTCAAGATATCCTTGTCAATAAGACCCTCCAAGAAGGCCCCAATGCATAGAGTTCAGAACTCGGTAATGTATTTCTGTACCAATGTATGGTCAATAGGTTTGTACCAATTTAAGTTCAGTAAAACATCCGGGCACATGGTTTGATATTGGTGATGTATCATTAACACTATGTTCCCACCTTTATTAGATGTTTAACAAATCTGTATGCTTCTATAATTTAGTTAAAGCCCGGGTTTGTTTTTTAGTCAAGTTAGGGGACAGGTCTGGCCATTTTTGTCTCCAGAGTGCCTTAATTGATTCATGTAGAAACACCCAGACAGCTGGGCAGGTTATTAGATCTGGGAATTGACAGAATTTTAATTTGAATTTACTATGATTCTCACTGACCCCAAAAGCTGAAGGGACGGGGTAGAAGGGGTTCGCAGGAGCTATACGCGGATAGCTCCCAGATATGTCAGAATGATCATCGCCAGTCGCCTTTTCCTCGTACAAAAGCATGAGATCACTTAGGGCTCTAAATTCTTGCATAGAGAAATGTTTAGTTTTTTCAGCTAGTTCCTTTTTCCATATTTCATTTTTTCCTATCTTTATCAAAAATAAATCTAAAGGTTAAGTTGTGAGCGAAAAGATACAGGTCTTTTATTGTTTCAATGATATTGATTGGTTCAGATGGGCAAAAGCCCAATCCTAATTGTAGGATTGTTTCCTCTGCAGTGGTCAAAGTGATGGGAGTGAGGTTAATAATGTTCAAGGAAGTGGAGGTATTGGTGGCCTCTAAAATAATAGATTCTGAGATGTGCTCGGTAACGGTGTTTTGAGGACAAACGTGTCTAGATTGCCCTGTCTGGTGGGTTCCTTTTTAATAAAAAATCTGGATTAGTGATTAGTGCTTTAGCGTTTTTTTTTTTGTTTTTTTTTCAAAAAGTTTTTATTTCGCTTTTCAACATACAATAAAAGGTATAAAATATAGTATTGTATACAGACATTTTCATATTCTAGGGCATTCACAGAGAAGAGAGACATTTCGGTGTTAACTTAAGTCTAGATAAGGGACAATAATTTTCAGGAGTATATGCCTATAAGGGATGGTTGAATGGACAAAATTCGACAGATCCTAACAGAGAAGATAGTTGACTAATATGGTAGATGCCTGGATGGATCCGATTAGACAGTCTCTGTGAATACTAGATTATTTAATGGCAATGAGATACCTGAAAGTGGGAAAAGAACTCAAACCAGGGGAGGGGGGGGGGCATGTAATGTATGAGAAAGAGACGGTTGGTGGGGGTATATTATCTGATCGATCATAAACATTTTACCATATTAAGAAAATAGGGTAGCTAGTAATATTCAGTTACATGGAGATCTGTTAGCGATCTTGGATTGGTGAGTTCAGTGACCTATGCCGTGCCCAGGATGGTTTAGGATGATTTAGGAGGTCACCTCTTATGGGGAGATTTCCTTGTTTTGCATCGGCTGATAGGAGTCGTGGTAGGAGAAGGTGGATTGGCTCAAATTTGCTATTTCCTCTTGGGAGAGGGATGAGAGCATAAAGGTGTGCCATTTGGAGTGAAAGCGGTCTGAGGAGATTTTTTGTTTGAAGTCCGTATTAATGCGGTCTTTGATAAGTAGATGTAAGAGCTCTCGTTTGACTTGGGTGATGTTGGGGTACGATGGAGAGATCCAATTTTTCAAAATGGTTCTTCTTGCAATTAGAAGACAGGTTAGGGACCACCCTTTGTGTGAGGCGTTGACTTTTAAGTTCCCTGAGGGGCTTGTGTCGCTGTTGGCGGTTTTTGACCAGGGTAGGAGTATTGGGTCCCAGTAGCCGAAGATGAGGAGTAGCGGGTCCTTGGGTAGTTTCAATAGGGTCACTTCGAATATGTAGGCTAGAACTTAGTCCCAAAAAGTTGAGATATAGGAGCAGTCCCAGAAGCGGTGGGCCAGGGAAGGTTTCCGGATGTGGCATAGTGGACAGAAGGCTTTGCTCTTGTCTGTTTTTGACGATGAAAAGGGCATATAAGCTCTGTGGGCTATTTTCAATTGCGTTTCTCTCCATACTTCATTGGGTGTTAGCTTTTGTATGGAGTTGAGGCCTTGCAAGATTTTTTCCACTAAGTTAGAATCCGGGAAGTCTTTATTCCAGTTTTTTATCGATGATGCTGAAAGAGGTGGAGATGATTTGAGTAGGAGGGGTTTGTAGATGTCCGAGGTTTTGTATGAGTTGTTTGATATCATTAGGTCTATGATGTTTGTTGGAAACCTTTTATCTGCTTGTTTACATGTCTCCTTTAAGAAACTGATGCATTGCCCATAATAGAAGGTATGCATAGTGGGTAGAGCGAAGGTTTCCGCAATGTTGGTAAATGGCAGTGGTCGACCCGTCTAAATGTTGCAAAGGGAGGAGAATTTTTTTATTTTTTTTTTGTTTTTTTTTGTTTTGTTTTTTTTCATTTCAATAATTCTTTATTAAATTTTTCAAAAAAAAAAAAAAACATGAACAAAGAGGAAAATGCAGTTGTTACAGCACGTCAGATGTTCCGACTGGAGTAAATGAGTCCATAACGGAGAAAGAAGTTGTAAGTATAGCATAGGTAGTTATACAAATGAGACTAAACAGTGGTGGATCATGCTTATTAATGCAAACAAAGAAACAGAGTAGCTCCAGACGGGGGGGGGGGGGTGGGGAGGGTAGGTGAAGGGTGGGGAGGAGCACCAGCCAGTTTAATGAGTTATTAAGGTATAGTATGAGTGTGGATAAGAGAATAAAGAAGACAAAGCAAGCTAAGGGGAAGTTGGGAAATAGTGAGTACATTATAATGATACGGAGCATTTTGGATGTGTAAGCCAGGTAGACCAGTTATACAAAAATTTTTCCATAGTTAGATTCTTCCTAGCTACTAATTTCTCCATTTCACACTGAAGGTTCAGATCAGTAATTGTATTGGCAATGGAAGGAGAGTCTGTAGATTTCCAGAGTTTGGCAATATTTAGTTTTGCTGCGAGTAGAAGATGCACTATTACTACTCGTGACCTGGTAGGAAATTTTTCAATGCCCAGATGTAGTAATGCTAATGAGGGATTAGGAGGCGTTGTTACCTGAGATATGTTAGAGATCATGGTAAATATTTGTTTCCAGAACGAACTTATAGATCTGCAAAACCATAGGATGTGTGTTAGAGTACCTGTGCTTCCACATGTTCTCCAGCATGTAGAGGGATGTCCTGGGAAGAATTTGGAGAGACGGTAGGGTGTGAGATACCATCTATGTATCGTTTTTTGATATGATTCCCAGTGGTTAGAGCAGTGGGAAGCTGAGAAGGTATGTTTAAAGGCACGTGTCCACATATTGGGGGTAATAGCAATGTTTAGTTCTTCTGACCATTTTGAGAGAGATGGTATTTGGGAGTAGGGCCGATCGTCATTCAGTGCAGAGTACATTGTGGAGATACCATGTTTTGGGTAAGTTGTGTGTGTATAGAAGTTGTGTATCGGTTCAGGTATTTTGGTCATAGTGGGAAGTTTAGAAGATTTAAGGAAGTGGGAGATCCTCAGGAATGTAAAGGTTTCTGTGTGGGGAAGCTTGTATTTGGTTTGGAGATTTGTGAAAGTTTTTAGGGAACTGTTTGTGTGGTAGAGGTCTGAGATAGTATTGATCTTGTTTGTCTGCCAATTTTGTAGGTTTAGGTTAGGTAGCAGCAACATTAGCGATCTGATAGGGATTGGTACTGTATGTGACGGGTGACCTGTAGAGGTCGTCTGGGTAAATTTCTTCCATACTGTCAACGAGGCCGTGATTGACGGGGGATCCGTCCTTGTGTTTAGTAGAGAGCCCACTGACGTGAGAAGGAGTACCTCACGTAGGGTGTTTGGTTTGAAGGAAGATGATTCCATGATCGACCAGGACTTATTGGGGTTTGGGTGCCACCAGTAGTAGAGCTGGTCTAGGATGGAAGCGTAGTAATAAGTTTGTACGTGGGGAAGGCCTACCCCTCCTTTTTTATGGTGTCTGGTTAGGATGTAGTGAGCGCATCTTAGTGGTTTGGTTTCCCAAATATATCTGGAAAGTTGTTTTTGTATGGATGTGAAGAAGGAGTGGGGTATTGGTAGAATCACTGTACGAAATAGGTAAAGCAGTTTAGGGAGGATAAGCATTTTAAAGGAGGCAATCCTTCCTAATTTAGAGAGTCCTGTTGTGCGTATTTGGTTAAGAAGTTGTGGAAGTAATTTTTGGAAAGCACGGTAGTTTAGGTCATAGGGTTGGGGAAGAGAGGGGGCTAATTTAATACCTAAATATGAGATGGATTGTTTCGTCCAGGAATAGGGGAGAGTCCTCTCCAGGAGGGATTGTTGACTGCTTGTGAGATTAAGTGGGAGGATCAGGGACTTAGAGGAGTTAACTTTATAGAAGGAGGCAGAGCTAAATTGAGCAATGATGTCTTGGATTGCTGGGATAGAATGGGCTGGATTTGTGATCAGTAGTATGACATCGTCGGCAAAGAGGCTTATTTTGTGTTCCTTGTCGCTGTGTATGATGCCTGAAATGCGCTCATCTTCTCTAATCCTTGCTGCTAGAGGTTCCATAAGTAGAGCAAAGACGAGAGGGGAGAGTGGGCAACCCTGGCGAGTGCCATTAGTGATCGCGAATGGTGTAGACAGGGATCCGTCTGTTAGCACTCTGGAGGATGGATTTGAATAAAGTGAGAGTATGGCAGTTTGAAACCTGCCGGTGATACCAAATTTGGATAGTACTGCTCTTAAAAATCCCCAGTGCACTCTATCGAACGCCTTCTCTGCGTCCAATGAAAGTAGCAGAGAAGGCGTTCGAGACCGGGTGACCTGATGAATTAGATTGATGACCCTTCTTGTTGCATCCGGGGCCTGTCTGTCTGGCATAAAGCCTACTTGATCTGGGTGCACCAGAGAAGGAAGACAGGTCATCAATCTGTATGCCATGACTTTTGCAAATATTTTGACATCCGTGTTAAGAAGCGAGATCGGTCTGTAATTAGATGTGGAGGTGGGGTCTTTTTCTGGTTTGGGAATAGTAGTGATAATTGATCGTAACATGTCAAGTGGTAGAGAACCAGAGGTGGCAGCAGAGTTGAAGAGGTCAGTTAGGTGGGGGGCAATGGGTTTTGCAAATTTTTTGTAAAATTCGTTGGTGAAGCCATCCTCACCAGGTGATTTGTGGAGAGGTAGAGTGTTGATGGCCTTCAGGACTTCTTCATCTGAAAAGGGTCGAGAGAGCTCCTCAGACTGAGTAGGGGATATAGTCGGGAGATCAATACTAGATAGAAAATTGTGTATGCTTTGGTCTGTAGGTTGAGGGGTAGCTGTGTCACTTGCAAGGTTATAGAGGGATGAGTAATAGTCGCTAAAGGCGTTAGCTATATCCTGAGGGTTTGTTAATAGTTGTCTGGTGGTGGGATGGTGAAGGGAAGCTATTTTATTTTTAACCCGTTGAGCCTTGACTTGTCGGGCTAGTAAGGCTCCAGCTTTGTTTCCTAAAGCATAATATTTGGCCTTAGTGAATTTGAGATGTTTTTCAAATTTAAAGAGTAAAAGTGAACAGAGTTTTTGCCGCTGCTCTAGAAGGGCACTGGCTAGTTGTGGAGATGGAGCAAGTTTATTTTGGTTTTCTAACCGGGTGATTTGGGAAAGGACCTCGTCAATCTGCTTAGACCTCTGTTTTTTTTTTTTTTTTTTTTTTTTTTTTTTTTTTTTTTTTGGAGAAAAACTTTTTTTATTAATATATTCATTCAAACTCTAGGCAAAGCAATTAATGGTGCCTAAAATCTTCATTTCTTACATAAAGCAATTCTAAAATACCTTAAATGATTTATTTCAAAGTATTTTATTGAATTTTCAGCGGAAAAAAAAAAAAAAAGGGGTTTACAAGTCATCAGCATTAAATGCAGGGTTATACATCAGACAAATGTGAGCCCCCTGGGGGTAACAAATCAAACTTAAGACTGTGGATATAAGCATGTCTCTGAAAAAACGGTACAGTAGAGCCTTCCTATACCAACTTTTGTTAGCGCAAGCCTTGTAACCCGGAGATATGGACCGGTTGGGGGAAGGGGAGGGAGGAGAGACCGACAGCACCCCGATTGGGAACACACTGTGTCTGATCGGAGCTCTCCGAACTCACCCCAACCCTCACTTCTAAAGTATAAAAAGTCTCAAGGTATCTATCAGGGCAGGGAAGCCTACTTCGAGTGCCCCCCTTGGGAGTACGACCCCCGGGGAACCTTGCAACAACATTAATTAAACAGGCAAAGCATCATCTTGTTAAGTCAAACAGAGAAATAAGAAAAAGGGGGAAAGAGGGGAGGTAGAGATGAGAAGGGGGGAAAAGAGAGAGAGAGAAGAGAGAAGTCGAGAGCCAATCCACTGGAGGGAACCCCCCCCACCCCGAAACAGGCCCACGCCTCAAGGTTGTACTCCTGGAATTAGGGAAATGCCTATGAAGTCAGCCCACGGTTCCCAAACGGCTTCGAATTTCTGTGTGGTGTTGAGCAGGGTACTGGCTAGCTTTTCTTGGGCCATGATCCAAGAGATTTTGCGGGTAGCCGCTTTAAATGAAACCCTGGGCTGCTTCCAGGCCTTAGCAATAGATAACTTCGCTCCCAGCAAAATGAAATGAATCAATTTACAGGCCTGCCTGGGGGTCTTAGGTAAGTGGTCGTTCAATAAGGCGGCTGCGGGGGACCTCGGGATCTGGACTCCAGTAACCTTTTTGATCATGTGAAAAATCCTACTCCAGAAAGGTCTCAATCTTGGACATTCCCAAAAGATATGGGCCAGGGATCCCCTAAGTTGGCAGCCCCTAAAGCATCTGGGGTCCGTGGAGGGGAACATTTTGGCCAGTCTTTCCGGTGGTAGGTACCAGCGCGTGATAAGCTTCACGCTGGCCTCCACCAGCGAAATGTTGAAGATGCTCTTATAAGCCCTATTAAAGGAGACCCTCCACTTCTCCAGGTCCCACTCCAAGGAAAGGTCAGACTCCCAAGCTGTCATGTATGAGGTCTTGGTGGACTGACCTGAGAGTGACTGATAGATGGTGGAGATTCCTCCCCTCTGCTCCGTGGTCTGTCCACACCATATTTCGTAAGGGGTGAATGCGTTATTTAAGGGCTTGTTTTTACCCAACTGAGTGAGGAAGTGTCTGATCTGTTGGAAACGAAAGAATTCGGAGTTTGGCATCTTTAGTTGATTCACACAGAAGGCTCTGGTGATGGGCCCCATTGGAGTAAAGTAGTGTCCTATCCGGTACATCCCCTTGTCCAACCACCAGCGGAACGCTTTGATGTCAGTTCCCGGGGGAAAGTCGGGGTTGTTAAAGATGTGAGCCAGGGGATGTTTGCATGAGGTTATGGATTGATGGTTTCTCAGAGAGTCCCATAATTGAAAGGATTGTGACAGGATAGGGGATAAAATGGGTGGACGTTTTTTTGGGGGGACCCATAGGAGGAAGTCGATAGTGTAGGAGGGTACTGCCTGTCTCTCAATCTGTATCCAGTCCGGTCTTTCAGTCTTCGCATAAACCGACGAGACCTGAGCTAGCCTGGCTGATTGGTAATACCAGAATAGCTGCGGTAGGCCTAAACCCCCTTGTGGTCTATTTAAGTATAAAGTGCTCTGTGGAAGTCTGTACCCCTTCCCCCCCCAAATGAATTTAATTATTTTCCTTTGAAATGCTTTCAAGTGCTCTTTATTGATGCTTATAGGGATGGCTCTGAAAAGGTAGAGGATTCTAGGGAGTAAAGTCATCTTGACTGCATGGATCCTTCCTAACCAGGATAAGCCCCCTTTAGCCCATTTGGATAAGTCTGCCTCCAGTTTGCGGTATGTGTGAGGAAAGTTAGTTGCATAAAGGAGTTCCGTTTTAGCAGTGAGCCTTATCCCCAGATAATCAATGTACGAGTCACTCCATTTGAATTCAAAGGCACTTTGCAGGGATGCCAAAATGGATGGGTTAAGGGAAATGTTCAAGGCTGAAGATTTGGAATAATTGACCTTCAGTCCAGAGACCTTAGAGAAGTCTTTCAGGAGTTTGCACAGGTTTGGAAGGGAGGTGGTCGGTGATGTGATAAAGAGGAGCATATCGTCCGCAAACAATCCACATTTGTGGACCTGGTCACCACAGGCGACCCCTAGAATGTTGGGATTTGCTCTTATTGCGATTGCTAGCGTTTCGATCGCGATAGCGAAAATTAGGGGGGAAAGAGGGCATCCCTGCCTAGTGCCTCTTGCAATGGTTAGGGGTTTAGAGTATTGACCTTGCAGGCGGATCACCGCTTGAGGGGAGGAGTATAGTGCTTTTAGAGTCCCTAAAAAGTTGGGACCAAATCCCCATTTCTCCAATATGGAGAAAAGGTAAGGCCATTCTATCGAGTCGAAAGCTTTATGGAGATCCAGCGAGAGGATCATTCCTTCTTGTTTCGGTCCCCCTTCCCAGTTGGACTGTAGAATGGAAACAATATCAATTGCTCTCCTAATTTGGTCGGGTCCTTGCCTACCAGGAATAAAACCAACCTGATCCTTGTGTACGTAGAGATTGATGAAGGAGGAAAGGCGGTTGGCAAGAATTTTAGTAAGAATTTTGAGGTCATTGTTAATTAAAGATATGGGCCTGTAGTTCTCAACTTCCTCATGATTTTTGTTGGGTTTGGGAATCACTGAGATAAATGCTGTATTTAGTTGGGTTTCAAGGTGAGATCCCGTCTTTTTAGAGTTAAAGAACTTCGCCATGTACGGGGCTAGGATAGCGCCATATTCCTTGTAGTAGGGGACTAAGAGACCGTCTGGTCCAGGGGCGGAACCAGATTTTAAACCTTTAATAACTTCTTTAATTTCGGCCTCCGTGATAGGAGCCTCCATTAAGTCTTTACACTCTCTGGATAGAGAGGGAAGTGGGAGATTCTTTATAAACTCGTTATCTAAGGGCCCTTTATCCGATTGGGAAGGGTTGTAAAGATTAGTATAAAAGTCGTGAAAAGCAGACATAATACTGGCCGGATTGGCTGTCGGGGGTTGGCCTGCTATCCTTAGTTTGGGAAAGGAGAGAGAACGAAATTTAGGGGAGAGCTTAGCTGCCAACATTGAGCCGAATCTGTCCTTGTGGCAGTAGAATTTGGCTCCTCCCCATCTAAGATTTTTCTCTGCTTTAGCCGTTAAAGTGAGATTCAGTTCAAGTCTCGTGGCATCAAGTTTGCTTAGGAGGGTTCTAGACGGGTTATTTTTGTGTTCCGCTTTTAGTTGAAGGAAGGATTTTTCAAGTCTAAGTATGTCGATTAAGCGCTCCTTCTTAAATTTGGTCGCTAGCCTAATTATAACTCCTCGTATAGTTGCCTTGTGGGCTGCCCATAAGGTTTCGGGGGATATGTTTTCCACATCATTAAAGAGGAAGTATTCTTTAATAGATTTTGCTATTTCTTGTGTTATACTAGGGTCAGCTAGAAGGGACTCATTTAGTCGCCAGTAGAAACCTCCTCTCCCAGACAGAACATTTCTCAAAGTAAGGAGAACCAATGAGTGATCTGACCATGCGGTGTCTAGTATTGCCACCCTGGTGAACAGGGGAATGAGGGCAGTCTGGGTGAGGATGTGGTCAATTCTCGCGTAGGACTGGTGGGGAGCAGAAAAGTGCGTGAAGTCCCTTTTGTTGGGGTTCATTTCTCTCCAAGCGTCCACCAGACCCTGAGCGTGAACCATCTTGGCGATCCTAGTACTGAGTTTGGATGGTCGTGTGAGTTGGTCTTTAGGGGGCTTAGTTTTGTCTAGACCCTGGTCAAACGCAACATTTGAGTCCCCTCCCAGGATGACTTTGCCTTCCAGGAGCGGTTCCACTGATGAGAACATATCCTGGAAGAAAGACGCTTGGCCCTTGTTTGGGGCGTAGTAGGAGACGAAGGAATATAAAACCCCTTCCAGGGTACCCTTCACCAAAATAAATCTGCCCTCCGGATCCCTAAAATCAGAGAGATGTGTAAATTTGCAATTTTTAGAGAGGAGAATAGCCACCCCCTTCGTTTTGTTAGGGGCATTCGCTAGGTAAAATGATGGATAGTGTGCATGTATGAACTTGGGGGTGTACCGGATGGGAAAGTGCGTCTCCTGCAGAAGCACTACATCTAGTCTTAGGGATTTATAATGATCCAGTGCCAGTCTCCTTTTCCTGGGAGAGTTTAGGCCCTGGACAGACCTCTGGTTTTTAACATTGCTATGAAGCTTGATTAAAACACCACGCATGTAGGCTTTATATGCTGACCAAAGTACAAACCTATCAATATCCGGTTGATCGTTCATTTCAAAGTAGGAGCAGTGTTCAGTAGCAATTGTTTGGACAATATTTGGATCAGAGATGAGGGAAGAGTCAAGTCTCCATATTCTGGTAGTCCTTCGACTACAGTTTCCCACAGTAAGGGAGATGGGTGCATGGTCCGACCATGTGATGGATCCATTGTCGGAGTGTGTCACGTCTTGAAGGGTGAGTTTATCAACAAGGAAGAAGTCAATGCGGGAGTATGAAAGTTGAGAAGAGGAGAAGTAGGAAAAGTCACGTTCGTTACTGTGTTGGCATCTCCATGGATCATAAAGATCGTTTGCTTGAAGAAAGGGGTTCAGAGCAGATCGATGGTTTCTAGTCGTGGATGTAGTGTCCAAGCTGGGATCTCCAATTATGTTGAAGTCGCCTCCTATAAGAAGTCTCCCTTTACGAAGTCGTGTTATTTTCTTGTATATTCGGTTGTGGAAGCTCAGTTGTCGTTTGTTCGGTCCATAAATGTTGACCAATGTATAGGTGATTTGATTTACATCGCATATGAGAATCAGAAAGCGGCCACGGGGGTCTGCGATTAATTGATGCAGTTTGAATTGTAGTGTGTTTCGTATGGCGGTGAGGACTCCACCTTTCTTCTTCTGATCTGAGGCCAAAAAAACCTGATCAAAATTTTTTAGAGTGAATCTGGGAGTTTTGGCAATTGCAAAATGAGTCTCTTGTACTAAAAGTATATCAGCTTTTTGGGTATTGGCTTCTCTGAGGAGTGTGGATCTCTTCTGTGGGGAGTTTAGGCCCCTGGCATTAATAGAGACAATTTTAAAAGCCATTCTAGAATAGTAAAGACAGGGAGGATTGTCCCCAGGTCTGGGTGGTGCTTGATCGGCGTAATTCGAGTCGCTAAGCTCACTTAATGTGCTGTGAATGAGATGGGTTGTCTGATGTTTAAGGGGGTAGCGACCCGGGTATAGTTAGGTAGAAAAGTGGGTAGAGAGTGGCTGGTGTAGGGAGTGGGTAGAGGGTCTGTGATTAAAAAGGGCGAGCCCAGTAACAAAAGAGATCTGGGCTCAATGTGCAGAAACTACTGCAAACAATCAGCAGGGGGGAGAGAACTGATGTCCACAACGTGGGACAGGGATCTCTGAACAGGCAGGCAAGTACTGGATAGAGGCATTACAGTTTCCCAGCTATTTAGTGGGTATGTAGAAGGGTATGGATCGTATATGTCAGGGATTTGGAGCGTCTCCTCCGGTCTCCATGTGAATTGGAGGGTGAACAGAAGGGCATGGCCGTTCCTCCGGGATGATGTGCCAGTTTCTCAGAAGTGTAAGACCCATAGAGAGGGTGCGAACTACATGCGTTTTGTTTTGATGAGTAATGAGTAGTTTAGTAGGGAAACCCCATTTGTAGGGTATCTTATGATTCTGAAGTGCTTTGGTTATAGTCGACAGCTGTCTACGATTTTTCATTGTTGCTTTGGATAAATCAGCATACAGAGCGATGTTGGCGAAAGGGTCAGGGAGTCTCGCGGTTCGTTTAGCTGCGTGCATGACTTTTTCCTTGACAGTGAAATAGTGGATACGTGCTAAAACATCCCTGGGTGTGGAAGCAGGAAGGTGAGATGGCTTTGGTAGTCTATGTGCCCTGTCAATTTCCATGTCTCGGGCAGATAGGTCAGGCAAAAGGGCACGCATTAGGGATTGCAGAAATTGTACCAGATCCGATTGTTGGATCGACTCTGGAATATTACGGAATTTAATATTATTTCGCCTGGAGCGGTCTTCGAGGTCTGCGAGCTTCAGATTAATTATTTGAAGTTCATCTTCATGGTCTGCAAAGCCATCCACTAGCTCATTATGAGCAGAGAATAAATCTCCCATCTTGGCATCCATTTGTGTTATGGCTTGATCATGCTGATTAACAGTTAGTGAGAGTGAGGAGACAGCTGTGGAAAGATCAGTATAAAGTGTTTGTCTTAGTGAGAGCAGCATGTTTTTCATGGTGTTCTCAGATAGTGGCTGATCTGAGGCAGGGAATGCATCTAGCACTGATGATTTTTGAGGAGGAGGGAGAGTGAACAGGTATGCAGCTGTGACAGGCTGTGTCTGCTGTGGCTCATCCGTTCTGAGCCGAGTTTTTGCAGGGCTGGAAGTTGTGGGTGAGTTAGGAGGAGAGCACTCACCCTGTATGCCTGAGGATCGGTGGAGCTCCGGAGTCAGTGTGAGGCTCTGATTTATATGTGAGGAGGAGAGCCGCTCTGTCATATCACGGCCGCCGCCGGCGCCATCTTGGCTGCTTGTCAGGTCTGACAGGGCATAATAGTCTGTCAGTTTCCTGGGGAGTGTGGATGATTTTCTCCTCTTCAGCATGTCTGTCCGCTGTGCTGGAGTGTTTGGGCAGCTGATGAGTACGTTTCCCCTTCACAGGAGCCGCTATTTAGGTCGCTTTAGCTGGATAAACTGTGTAGCTGGTAATCTAGGCAGCCATCCACACAAGCCGGCAAGCCACGCCCCCAAGGGAGGAGAATTTTGTTAGGCCTTTCCGTTCCCATATTTTGAAAGGTTTATGTTCTAGTCCCTGTGGGAAGGCCGGATTTCCTTGGATCGGGAGGTGAGATGATACGAAAGGGGATATCTTAAGTATTTTCCTTGCTTCTCTCCAAGCCACAGCTGTGTCTCTTAATAAGAGATTGTGTTGGTGGGGGGGGGGACTGACTTCCATCTGCAGTGGAGGAGGCCCACTAACGAGTAAGGGTAGGCCATGTCTGATTCCAGGGAGAAATTGGAGTAGCGGGAGGATTGCGTTATCCAGTCTATGCTGGTCCTAAGCAAACATGCTATATTATACATTCTAATGTGTGGTAAGCTGATGCCCCCTTCGCGCCTGGGAAGATGTAGTTTTTTTAGAGCTATACGTGGTCGTTTGTTTCGCCAAAGGAATTTTGATAAGGAAGAATTGAGCAAAGTCACATCTTTATGATGAAGCAGTAGCGGAATAGTTTGCAATGGGTATAGTAGTCTTGCAAAACTGACCATTTTTATTAGGTGACATCTTCCCAAGAGTGAGAGGGGCAGATCCATCCAGGCATTTAATTCTTGAGATATTTTCGACAACAGAGGAGGGTAATTTAGGTGGTATAGTGATGAGGGGAGTTTTCCTATTTTTATTCCTAAATAGGTGATATGGGATTTCGCGACAGGGAAAATAGATTGTTGGGTCCATTGTGGTACAGAGTGGGTGCCGATGGGGAGAATTTCGCTTTTGCTATAGTTGATGCAAAAGTCAGAGCACAAGTGGAATTCATCAAACACCCTTTTAATGGTTATCATATCTGAAGGGGGGTTGGCCGAGAATATGAGGACATCATCAGCAAATAGGGATGTGCGTAGATCATGTGTGCCTATTTTTATGCCATGTAAGGGGGCTGTTAGTGTTAGATATCTGGACAGGGGTTCTAGGGCGATGTTAAAAAGGAGCGGGGATAGAGGACAACCTTGGCGTGTGCCCTTGTGAAGACGAAATTCTTCTGACATGAGGCCTGCTACCACTAATCTTGCTGATGGGGCTGTGTACATGGCAGTGATGAGGTGGTGGAATGGGCCAGTGAATCCCATCTCTGACATTGTCATAGATAGACAGTCGAAACCTACGTTATCGAAGGCCTTTTCTGCGTCTAATGTGATAATGGCATGGCTAGTGTTTGGGTGATGGAGTGCATGTTCTAGGGCCATCATGACTTTTCAAATATTGAGGGTGGCGGTTCTGCCTTTTACGAAGCCTTATTGAGCGGGGTGAATTAAAGAAGGGATAATGTCTGCCAGCCTGGTGGCTATAATTTTTGAGAGGATTTTCAATTCTAGGTTGAGAAGTGATATGGGCCTGTATGAGCCTTGTTCTTGGGGGTTTTTGCCCTTTTTAGATAGTAATTTTATAAGAGCCTGGTTCCCCGACTGTATGTACGCACCCCCTGACCAGATATTCCGGTATACTTGTAGGAGGGTGGGTTCCAGGAGGGGTTGTAGGGTCTTGTAAAATTCACTAGTGAAGCCGTCTGGGCCTGGGGCCTTGGAGAGAGTCAAGTGGCGGATGGTTGTTGATATTTCAGTGGGGGTTATAGGAGCGTTAAGGGTTTCTAGTTGTAGTGTGGAAATCTTGGGCATGTTTATTTTCCCTAGAAAAGCGCGTGCTTTTTGTGCATCTATGGGATCTGGGGCGTAGAGTGTAGAGTAAAATTGTTGCATGACTTTGTTAATTGCTTGTGGAGTGGAATGAAGGGTGCCTGTACTGTCGCGGAGTGATGTAATGTGGGTAGGGCGAAACGGGCCTTTGCATAGTCTGGATAAGAGTTTACCCACTTTGTTTCCAAATTTATGAAAGGTGGCTTCTAAGTAAGCCTGTTTGGTGTGTTCAAGGGTGTTTACCCATGTGTCGAAATCCCTTTTTGCTGCCTGCCATTCTAATCGAATGGCTGGGGAGTCTGTGGTATATAGTGCTTGTTGTGCCTGGTGTAGGCGTGAGCTGGCTGCTTTATATTTAGACAGGGTGTTGCGTTTAAAGGAGGTTGCATAGGAGATGATACGGCCTCTTAGGAAAGCTTTACCGGCGTCCCAGAATAGGTTGGGGTCGTGTATGTGGGGGGCATTGTTTGAAGAGTATTCCGTCCATGCATCGGACATGTATTGTTGGAAGTCAGTGTTATTATGAAGAAAGGAAGGGAACCGCCAGATGTTGGGATGTGGGGGTAAGTTTAGATTATCGAGAGTTACCTCTATAGGTGCGTGGTCGGAGATGGTTATGTCGTGTATTGAGGTGTTCTGGAGGAAAGGGATTAAGTTGTCAGAGCCAAAGAAATAGTCTATCCTTGTGAATACCGTATATACTCGAGTATAAGTCGTTCCGAGTATAAGTCGAGGCCCTAATTTACCACAAAAAAATGGGAAAAACTTATTGACCCGAGTATAAGACGAGGGTGAGAAATGCACAGCTACTGTAAGTGGAAAAGAGGGTCAACAATGCCCATTTGCAGCATCACTGTGCCCATTTGCATGCCTCACTGTGACCATTTGCAGCCATAGGTCCCCTGAACTTCAAACTCAGTAGTTAAGGGTTCCTAGATGCCCCCTAGCTGCAGCCAAAATTTGGGGTCTCTGAACCCAAAGGGTCCCAAAATGACATTGCTGCAGATGGACACAGTTGACCGAATTTGGGGCCCCGTATCTCAGGGCCACTTAGTGCTAGGAACCCCAAATTTGGTGTGCAAACCCAGTGGAACCACCATAAATGCACCATAAAATTTCCAAAGCTGGGGTTTCTAGCACCAGGTGGCCCCGAGATACAGGGCCCCAAAAATCAGTTCAGAAAATGTCAAGCACTTTTCTGCAGCAGAGAATGACATTTTCCAAACCGGTTTTGGGGCCCCGTATCTCAGGGCCACTTGGTGCTAGGAACCCCAGCTTTGGATATGTTTTGGTACCAGTTCCACTGGGTTTGCACACCAAATTAGGGGTTCCTAGCTCCAAGTAGCCCTGAGATATGGGGCCCCAGATTGGGTTCAGAAAATGTCAAGCACTTTTCTGCAGCATAGAATGACATTTTCCGAACCGATTTTGGGGCCCCGTATCTCGGGGCCACTTAGTGCTAGGAACTGCAGCTTTGGATATGTTGTGGCACTAGATAGACTGCGTTTGCATACCAAATTTGGGGTTCCTAGCACCAAGTGGCCCTGAGATACGGGGCCCCAAATTCGGTTTGGAAAATGACATTTTTTTACTGCAGAAAAGTGCTTGACTCGAGTATAAGTCGAGGGGGTCACTTTCAGCACAAAAAAATGTGCTGAAAAATTCGACTTATACTCGAGTATATATGGTACTTTGTGTGGGTTGGAGTAGAATCTGAATTACCTGTCTGTTGGGTGAGAGAGGCGCCAAAGATCCTGGAGATGGATAGATTCCATGGTGTTTGCGAAGAGGGAAGGGGCGGGAGGGTTGATGCGTAGATTTGGACTTTTTCTTGAGGATATGTCCTCTATCTGATGGAGGGTGTCATTGAAGTCCCCTCCGATTAGGTGGGGGAGGTGAGTGTTTTTTAGAAGCCAACTGGAGAGCTCGGAATAGAATTGCTTGCTTGGGCTGTTGGGGGCATAGACGTTTGTGATTACGAGCTCTTTGGAGCCTATTTTGACATGTGTAGTGAGCAAATGGCCCTGATTATCAGTTTTTGTCGACAGGACTGAGCAGGGGAGATTTTTGTGTATGAGTAGGAGGACGCCAGCTTTGCGTACTGCTGCCTCAGAGCCTAGAACAGTGCCAACCCAGAGCTTTTTCATACGATGGAAGTCTGGGGCTGATAAGTGTGACTCCTGAAGTAGGGCTATATCGGTTTTGAGCCGTTTAAGATGCCTAAGAATTTTCATTCTTTTTTGGGGGGATCTAAGACCCTTCACGTTCCAGGAGATTATTTTTTTGTTAGGGGGGGCTTGAGAGGGGTATGGGCAGATAAGGTCAATTTAACATTTTGTGGATGGTGGGTTGAAATACCAACTATGGCAGGAAGCATGCCATTTTCATAATGAGCAAGAGGCATATTAGATGTGTGGGGGAGATGGTGTGGGCCCTGGATAAGGGGGTAGAAGGAGGGGGAGGGTATGAGATAAAGGGGAGGCAACATAAAGGATAACATAACCATTAAGCCTGGAAACTTCACTTTTTTCCGCATGGATTCACTGTGTAGGTCAACTCCCATAGCAGGACAGTATATATATATATATATATAATTTTTTAACCCTCCCTATCACATTTCCTGAGGCTGTAAAATGCTGCCTGACACTCCAACATCATATCTATTTGGAAGGCAGACACATACACAAGTATGTATTTTTTACACAAAGCTGACATTTCAATCAGCTATGTTTCACGTGCAGCATAGGTATACTTACTATTCTACCCCCCAAAACAAATTCTGCAACTCCATCCAAGTATAGGGAGTGTGAGAATTTTTCACTGCATAGAGGGGCACAAATCCAAAAAATCACCTTCAGGCTTTATAGGGGCATACATTGCACATCTAATTTCCTGACTACTTATCACAGTTTAGAAAGCCCTGGAGTGCCAGGACAGTAGAAACATTCACAAAATTAGCACATTTTGGAAGGCAGACACTCAAAGATATTTGTGAAAAGGCCAGGCTTTTTCCCAGGGAACTCTTCATCCTCTAAGATGCAGACTGCACTGTGATTTGCAAACTGAGATGCACTGCACTGTGATTTGAAATCTGGGATGCACTGCATAGTGATTTTCAATCTGGGATGCACTGCATAGTGGTTTTCAATCTGGGATGCACTTCACTGTGATTTGAAATCTGGTATGCACTGCATAGTGATTTTCAAACTGGGATGCACTGCACTGTGATCTAAAAACCAAAATACACTTCAATGTGTTCTGAAAAATGGGATGCACTGCACTGTGATCTGCAAACGCACTGATCTGCAAATTTTAATGCATTTGTGGTGGCTAAAAGCACACAACTCTCCCTCTTTTACAGCAGCTCTGTGTGTGTGATAGGACGGGGAAAGCTAGTTGCTCATTACAGTCATCATTTATACACAGCAATGACATGGTACAGAATGGCTATCATTGGTTCTGTATTTTTTTGTGTGATGTGTACTGCCAAAGGACAGTGCAACCACAGTACAGAGACCCACCTAGAAATCTCAGCCATTATCTTTTGTGATGCTGTAATTGAGCAAAGCGATCCCAAACACTACTTGCTATAATGAGCCACTCTCATTGGAGCAAGGCTCTTTCTAGCTGATCCTTTCCTTATTTCTTTCCATGCCTTGTTCTCTCTCAATTTGAAATTGTCAACTTGATAAAGTAGCAGGGATTTTTTTTCCTTATGTCAGAGCTGAGATATTTATAACTGGCTACTGTATCTAATTACCAGGGTAGGGGTGGGATGTTCAAGAAGTAACAGAGGTATGTAGCAATAACAGGTAGATGTATAGATACAACCCCTTAGGTACAGATTCCTTCAGCAAGAAGCACGGTAATGATATTATCAAATTCCACTCCATATTTCTATATACTATATACAGCTATGAGGCTGTATGTACAGGAGTACTTAGACATGCTCACATGTCAAGAAGTGCACTACTGTATTTCGGGAGCAGGAATTCAAGATAAAACATACAGTTTTAGTTATTTAGTTAGTTATTTCTAAATGATTTCTATAGAATAGAAAATATTACTATCCTATTTCAAATCTACTTTAATCCCTTTTCTACCAGGGTACATTTTTAAAAGACGGATTAGTGGCCATTATTTACCCACTGCAATTTATAAACAGCACTGGGTAAATAGTTATTAAGCGACCAATCTGCCTGCTATTTGCTGAGTATTGAGCCATCGTTAGCAGGTTCGGTACCCAGAAAAACTTTACCAAGCTGATTTGAGGAGCTGGCTATCATTCGTGCACTGTGATTGGTCATCATAGCAATCATATGCTATTGGTTAAATGGTTCATCCCTCTCCTTCCTCTTACAACAGATGAAGGAGAGAGAGTGTAGTAATTTGTGAAAGGGGAAGAATGCATGGATAAATATTAAGATATAACTCAAAGCGTATTGTGGTATTAAACCGAAAGACAAACATTTATTACATTATTGCATGCAGCTTACCAATTCTTAGGTGTGGTGTGTGCATTAGTTTTCTTTTTTAGTTTTTTTTTTCTATATTCATCTGTTGATCCATCCAGTAATGCCGCGTACACACGATCAGAATTCCCTCCCCCAACCGCTAAATCAACCGATACCAATCCTCTATCTGCTGACTTTGCCAAACCCATACACACTATACCTACTTCTTTTGTGGTCATATTTATGGATGAATTCACCAAAGCATGTAGTGAAAGGGCCTGCCAGAATACTTTCAAATGGTACTGTTTAAAGTTTTGTTATCCTATTATCTTGATAGGTAATTGCAGAATGTAAAAATGTGCTTCCATTTGTACAGTGTGTATTTATATTTTTGTATTACGACACTTCTTACCTGTCCAGTGGGCTGCCAATAGTGTAAGTAAGGAGGAGCTGGCCAAAGTAAAACACATTATTCATGCATTCAGCTCTCAATGAAGTGGAGAGGGTTACCTGTCCAAAACATATCCCCCTAAAATGTTTACAACGGGCCATCAGAGGGGGTGAGGAATCTGATAAGTGGCCCTTATATTTTAGCCTTTAAATACTCCTTAAAATAAATGTTATACTGATGTTGGCCAAGAATGTTTGTGTCTAATCTGCTTGCAATGTTTATGTGCAAAATGACAAATTTTTTGTTCTTGTTTGACTCCACAGTTTCCTTCAATGCCACAGGAATGGCAGACTGTGGCATCCCTGTTTGCCCAGCAGTGGGACTTTCCTAACTACGGAGGGGCAATCGATGGGAAGCACGGCCATATCATCCCACCACCCCATTTAGGTTCAAACTATTATAATTACAAGGGGTTTAATAGTATTGTATTGATGGCGGTGGTGTTGGCAACATATGATTTTTTATATGTGGACATGGGGAGGAATGGCCGGATGTCAGATGGTGGAGTCTTTGCCCTGACCGAGTTCTATCAACATCTCAAGAGTGGTGGATTGGGATTGCCACCTCCGGAGGAGAATGTGGAAGGACTGCCATTTGTCTTCATCGCAGATGTGGTATTCTGTCTGGGTGACCACGTGATGAGGCCATTCCCCCAGAGGACCCTCACCCCTGAGAAGAGGGTTTTTAATTACTGGCTGGCCAGAGCCAGAAGAGTCATGGAGAATACCTTTGGGATCCTGGCCAGCCGGTTCCGCCTATTTCAAACAGCCATAAATATGGCGGAATATAAACTAAACCATATAATTTTATGTTGCTGCATCCTGCACAATTATTTAAAAAGACATAATGCAAGTTATGTTGCCTCCATTGGGCCTGAGGTCGGACTTTCAGAAACTCCAATGACGGCCCTGGAAGCTGGGGGGCTGGGGGCCTTGCTATGCCAGCACATTTTGAATACATTTTCTCTTTTATCAGATCAAATCTTGATTTTCATTTACTGCTTGGGTTTTCTTTTTGCTGTCTCCTAGGTTCTCCTAGTGCACTTGTAGTGCCAAGTGGTTTTTCCATTATTAAATAACACACATTGTCACTGTAAACACCAACTTAACACATAAAATGGTATTGATCATTGAAAGAAGAAGCCACACATTGTTGAGTATAAAACCTACACCGTGCACATTCACATGTGCATTTTATAAAACATTTGGCGGTAAAAAACCCACATTTTTTTTTCAAAGTTTTACCTTGAAATTTCTGAAAAAATACAGAAACAGGCATGTTTACAAACATAACATACACAACTCTGGAACTTACAAAGTTCAACATTGCAAAAAAGAAGGAAATATCAGACATTTTATAGTGTGAAAAATGTTTTGATCTTGCCTTCATCAGATGGGGTGAAGTCACCCCTGTAAAAGCCAAATTTAGAAGATGCACACAAATTGTGAGTCAAAATGGGGATTTCTTTTCTGATACCATACCTAATGTCAACATGTGCTATCTCCCATCATGGGGGATCAATGGACGTGTTTTGAGGGTGCAACCCCTTCCTGTCACCTACTAGAGTTGGGAGGAAGGGGTTGCACCCACAAAACGCGTACAATGAAATCCCCTGATGGCAGATAGCACATGTTGACACACTGTGTGCATCTTCCAAATTTGGTTTTTAAACTGTATTAAAACTTTAGATAAAATATTAAAAAAAAAAAATTCCAGGAATCTTTTAAGGATTTTAATTCTCCCTAGTACATTAATCATGTTCTTCAGTCTTTGTTCAATCTCCTTGGTTTTTTCTTTGATAATGTCCAAATCCTGACTACAAAACATGATTTCCTCGATCATCCGTTGGGCACTGTCACTGGTGAAATCACTGGATTTTGGTACCACAACCTGAACATCACCTAAAATAAAAATACACACCATGTATTATAAATATGCAGGCATACATCTATTACCTGAATCTGTGGAGTCCGACACTGACCTGTCGGACACCTTCCTCCACTTCCTCAGGTTGTGACCTTTGCTCCCCTTCTTCAGGAGGTGGGGGGGGGGCCCTGGTGTCCTCATATTTTCCGAGTCTTTGCTCCCCTATGAGAATGAAACAAAAGGTATACTTAGCACACAGATATTTGAGTCCAGAAAATTGTCTGTTTTGGCAGAGTTCCAAGCTGAAGACATTAATTTTTCCCTAACCAAAGCTGGAATACTTACCTTTTTTGGACAAGTTTCACACATGTAGACACCCCATGTATCCACTGGAGCACCTGTGTGGGTCACCCTAAAAAGTTTGTTCTTGTGTCCCACACTAGTGTTCCAGAGTCCAGATGTGTAAACAGCTGCTGAGTGTCCTCTCCTTATATTAAACTGAATCAAGTTTGTAATTCATTCTAGTTTGAAACACATCTAGACAACAATGTCCTAAACTTCTTTGAATACAAATTATCATGAGCAAATGTAGTTAACCCTGTATCTCGCAAAAACTTTGTATTTATTTGCAAACGAACAATGTTTACGACCGATTACCGTGCCCCCAAACATGAAAGTAGCCATTTTAAACTGTCCAACAGTAAAGAAAAGCACATGGTGCAGCATGCAAGTAATAATAATAATTGTAACACACGACAACTACTTACTTTTTAGAAGCACTTTCTTGATCCTTCTGTACTGATCGTGCTCCCTCAATTTGAGGTCCGACCATCATTTCCTTATTTGCTCCTTGGATCGCCGTACTCCAAAATTCGGTGCAGACTCTTCACAACTTTAGTCATGATCTTGGCCTTTCTCTCATTAGGGTTGGTGTACGGTCCATACTTCCCATCATAGTCGGCCCTCTTTAATATGTCGACCATCTCCACCATCTCTACAAAGGACATATTTGAGACCTTAAATCTTCTCCTCCGGGATCGTGACGTTTCGGGCTCTGGGCTTTCCTCCTCGTTACTGCTATTATGCACCTGCTGTGTCTCTGCCATGTTCCTCTCCCACTGCGACAAAAGACACAGGGTGGGGAATAGTCTAAAAAGAATGCCAGGGGCAGGCGATGTGGGCGGTGTTTCATGCATGTATATAAAACTAACACGCGTGTGTCGTACCTATGTTCTGTGTGTGGAGGAAGGAGGAACAGAATAGACAAACGTAATAACGAAGGTAACATTTTAACTTTGGACATGAGTGGCCTGTACTGATTCTAGATTGAGGCCTATATTGGGATAAGATCAAGAGAGTTTAGCCTGATATTAGTGTTTTTGTTTTTTGTTTGGTCTTGCAGGAAATATGAAACAATTTAAAGACCCAGACTCCCTCTGCGAATTCATAGACAGATACAGGGATATGCGCAATTTGTGGGAGGTGAAAAACCTGTTATATTGCAACAAACCAGCAAGGAAGGCATCGATGGAGAAACTGCTGGAATTTGTGAAGAACTCGGGTCCCCAATGCAGACCTCAAGTTTGTGGATAAGAAAATTGGTAGCTTGAGAAGCACGCATAGGAAGGAGCTTCAGAAGGTCCATAAGTCCATGAGGTCGGGAGCAGCAGCAGAAGATGTGTATGTACCCAGTCTGTGATACTACAACAGGATATGTTTTCTAGAAGACCAGATTGAAGCCAGGGAATCACTTTCGACTCTTCTGGCCCCCTTCCATCCAGCCTTCCCTCAACCCTTCCCTCAACCCCAGCTGAGGCTTCCGAGGACCAACCTGGGCCTTCCATCCTGGAAGAAATTGAGGAGCCCAGATGGAGTCAGGTATAGTATATTGAAACATATTTTGTGTGGGAAAATAATTCTTGTTAACTAGATGTTATTATTGATAACAAATGAATGATTTAACAAAAGTGTTTGACATATCAATAGACAGTAGGGGCCAAAAATGATTGGGACAAGAATGAAAAATGCTGGGCTCAGAATGATAGTCTTTTCTATATATTAACATTCAATTTGCAACAGTCATGAGCTGAAAATTGTGTGTGATTGATCAACCAAAAACTAAAACTATGTTCCTTTTTCATACACAGGAAGATCTTAGGACGAGGATCTGGAATGTGGCAGCCATGAAGAGGCGGGGGAAGTGTCAGCCAGGAGGTGGGGGTTAGTGTCAGCCAGGAGGTGGCAGGGCCCAGCCTCACCAATCCCAGGTGTCTCCCCTCCGCCTTCCAACCAAAAGGCCCAGGAAGGGTAGGAACATGGAGAAGGCAGCACTTGTCCTCATTAAGGAGGCTAATGACTCCCTGAAAGCCTCCCTCAAATGCTGGAGAGGCCTATGGCTACTATCTAGCCTCAAATATGCAGAAAATGGAGGAGGGCCAGTGCCTGAACTGTGAAAAGATTTTTTTTTTAGGCCATTCACAAGGGGTTGAGGGGGCAAATGACCGATGATGTCCACTTATGTACGCTCGCCCATCCTCCTCCTCTTCCTCCTCCTGCCACAAGTCCATCTCCAGAGCCACAGCCTGCAGGAAGGGCTGCAGAGAAGGCTGCAGGGAAGGCTGCAGAGCAGCGTGGAGGGAAGGCTGCAGCGAGGAGAAGAAAGTGATGGCCTGGGTTCAGTCTGGTCTGACAGAAGACGCCGCCTGTTGTAGTACCACAGCCTGGGGACATACATGTCATCTGCTGCTGTTCATGATCTCTGGGAGTCCTGGACCAGATTGTGCTCCCTATTATATGGACTTCTCAAGCTACCAATTTTTTTATCCACAGAGTTGATGTCTGCCCTGGGGGCCAAGCGCTTAGCAAATTTCAGCTGTTTCTCCAGCGTTGCCTTCCCTCTTTATTTTGTTATTATGAGCAAGAATAAATGGAGATTTTTTTATATGAAAATACTTGCCAATGTGTTTTTCTTCAAATAGGACAGTTTTTTGGTGAGTAGGCAGGTACATTTCAAAAATACAATGTCAAATTAACAAGGGACACCAAGCAACCTCCTTGAGGTTTACAAATACAAGATAAAAATGGTGTTGTGGAAACATGACATACAAAAAAAAGAAAAATATGGAGATGGCTATAAAATAATAAAAACAAAAAAATACAACAGGAGATCTTGATGAAAAAAAAAAATTACTATTAAAAAAAATAACATTATTATGGAGATCTGGCTTTAAAAACAAAAAAAAGATTAGTCAGGAGATCATAAGAAATAATAAAGAAATAAGTTTGTGAGAAGTCTGACTATGAGCAGCAAAACAACTTCATTCTTCTAGCATTATAAAGAAGAAGAGAATGCGCTGCATTGAAAGATTTAAAAATTTGCAGTGTGACGAATGTGCCATCTCCATTACGAACGGTCATTTTACCTGACTGAGCGGCTCCGCCTCGTACTAGATTCAGAGCATGCACGTTTTTTTGCGCGTTGGAATTGCATACACATGAACGGAATTTCCAATAGAAACTTTTTCGAGAAAATTGAGAACATGCTCTCAATCTTTTGCTGGTGGAAATTCAGTCAGCAAAAGTCCGATGGAGCATACACACGGTTGCATTTTCCGACCAAAAGCTCTCATCGGTCTTTTGCTGGCTGAATTTCTGATCATGTGTACGCGGCATTAGTCTGTGTTTTTCAACAGAACAAGCTCTCTTGCAGTTACAGGGATGACACAAATCACAAAACACTGTCAGGGATGCTTACAATGAACAGCTTTTTTTATTTATGTAAAACCTTTATTCCAGAAGGAAACAATATTTGCTGTGACTGCTTATAGAGCATTAGCTGGAATTTGGCTTCAATATGTTAGTGTATATATTACATCTTACACTCCCTTCCACCCATATTGACAATGCTGCCATCCAAATATGCTCCCTGTGCTTATTCATCCAAAGTGGGGGCACTCTAAAAAAAGTAGGTGTGTTACTATCCAGATCACCAGGTGAAAACAGAGGGGAAAAAAACCTAAAAAAGAAAACTAATGCAGTCACCACATCTAATTTTTTTGGAGGGGTTTTGGGTTTAATACCACTTCAAGACAAAACTTTATTTTTATTTTTTTGTTTTAGACAGAGTGGAAATGGATTGGAACACCCATCAGGTTTTTACTGCTGTCGGTGCCCTGATGAGAAATTCACCCTCCCTATGTGTGCTGGTGACCGCTATCAACAAAGGTGAAAGTAAAAGAAAATCCCAAATTTTGGGTCATAGCAATAGTAGGGAAATCTTCAGATGAGGACACTAGTTCTGGTGACCCTAGTGACAAACAGGGATTCCCTCCCTTTGGAGGGATTTGCTCTCACTTTCTGTTTTGGTTATGGGACAGGACATAAAAGGAAATCTCCCTAATGGGGCACAGATAGCAAAAAAAAAACAAAAAAACTGACAGGGGTTATAACTGTCCTTTACCTCTACTTTAAACCCTTATGCCCATTATATGACACATCTGCATACTAACCCCTTCACTTCCATCCTGCCATTGTATGTGTGGCCTGTCTCTCTAACCAATTCAATACCAGACACTTTCATTCCCTTTCTGACCAGGTCGATTTTCAGATTTCAGTGATGTCACACTTTGAATAACAATTACTAACAACACTGTACCCACATGAAATTTTTATAATTTTTTTTGAGACAGATAGAACATTTTTTTTGGTGGTACATAATTACACCACTAAAGGAACTACTTATTTACACATAAAGGCTTACACAGATCCTAATTAGAAGGACTTTTCTACCTCTACAACAGCGCCACCTATTTATAAATTTATGAACTGTTTTTCCTCAATTCTACAATGCTGTCACTATTATTTTAAGACACTATATTTGGATGATGTTGGCATTAACTGCAATTAATTTTTGTCATTTTTTATTTATATTTTTATTCATCCTGTAGATGGGTTGCACTTTATGAATTATTCACAATCGGTTACACCTATTTTTGATATTTATTCACTTTATTTATTTTTATCTATTTATTTTTTGGTATTGGAGCTAGCTGTCACTTTTTAAGTGTTTTGCTATTTTACCATTTGCACTGATGCACCTTTAACACAGCACCAGCAATCCATCGTTTGTCAGTGTTAATGGATTTATGTTTTATATAGAGATCGCAGATCCTTATCAACATTAACACAGTCACTATTATCTCAATCACTTTTGCCCTTCCCACCCTATTCACATCACTTTAGTAAATATTGCGCGAAATTCCTATATTATTATTATTTCATTAAGTGGTTGTGTGAACACTTCTATTTTGCAGCAATATTTTATCTTAATTTTAGTTATTTCTATCCACTTTTTACCAACACTATCGTGTTATTAGTAATTGTCACATCCACTAGCGCGAAGGAAATTCTACTATTCACTGTTTGAGATTTCACATATATACACCTTTGCAGCAAATATGGATATTTTTACTTATATTGAGAATAGAAAAGTAAATCTAGATGAGGTATTTAACCCACTCAATAAAACACGAAATACAGATCTGGAAAGCATGACCAGAAAATTAGGACACCATATGGAAAAAAAGATTAATCTATGGTGGGACACCAACACATACGAGAGATATATTAGGGAAAACATCGTCCCCAGAAGACTAAGGTGGGAAGTACCACCAAATGATGGGCTGACTGACAAAGATTCAATGGAAGAATGGTTCACGTTCTACAATGAGAAAAGTATTGAAGGTCTAAAATTTCTACTAGGACGTAAACACAAGAAGGCTATACTACTGGAACAACAGATAGAAGAAATTAAACAAAAAATGGAACCATTCAAAGAAACAGCAGACTTTAAAAGACTGGCAACCCAACTCAATAAGGATCTAATAACCAAAGACCTAGAAGTACAAAATCGGAAAATGAAAAAATACCAAAGGGATATAACGGATTACAAGACCAACCAGGTCTTTAAATGGCAGAATAAAGTTGAACCCGACCCGCCTGCATCTGCATACTCAACTCCTGAAAGGGAAGTTAGAATCCAAGACCCCACAACAACGCACGTACTTAACCCACCCAGGTGGGAAGAAAAAGAGAGAAGAATGGAAACACCACGTACACATAGAGATAGACCTTATACAGGTGGCCCCAATCAAATAAGGAGAGATGAAAGAGATACATATGGAGGTACACCAAGAACCAATTATAACCAAAATAACAACTATGGATACGGGCAACACACTCCAAAAAGAGGAGGAAAGAAACCCTTTAGAAAACCCTTTAATAACAGAAATTGGCAACATAATGAGAGAAATACAAGGGAAAATAGAAGACCACCATATCAACATGAATATCGAGATGGATATGGACACAATCCGATACCCACGTACAATAGATTCGATCCTATTAGAGACTACCAAGAACATCACTACCAAGACCCCCACTATTATGGGTACCAACAAAATTCTAACACACAAAGGCCTTTTTTAGAGAGAGAGAGGAGAGAACACTCGCCGCAAAGACCCCCTCAAGAGGTTTACCACTCACCCAGGAGACGTCCCCAAGAAGAACACAGAAGAAATACGCCAGAACGAAGAGAGGACGAAGATCAGGGAAGAGATTCCAAAAGAAGAAGAACTTAGTTGGAGAAAATGTAGTTAATATAAGCGGTAAACAAATAACAACAGAAGAACTAGCAGTACTCGACAAGGGCCTTAAACATGCACCCAAAAATAATCTCAATAAGTTTAATACGTACATTGGGATACAAAAATACATCAGGAAAATTAACATTAAAAAATATATGATGAACAACCTGTGGAAACCAGCAAATCCAAGAATTGAAACTGCACAGTCAGAAGTACATAGTACACTACGTAATGCCTCATTATTTAACCCACAGATGTCAAACAATCAAAATGTGGAAGTCTTCAAGAATCTAGTCTTACAGGATATAGACTCCATAAAGATTAAAAAAGTCACAGATCCAATACATATAAAAAATGGCATCAAACGCCTTACGGAAAGGAAAGATATAGTAATCAGGCCGGCGGATAAGGGAGGTGCAATAGTACTACAATCAAAAGAACAATATTTGACCGAATTAAATAGGCAGCTAGAAGATGAAACGACATATACCAGATTACTTGGAAATCCCACCTCAAAGTATAAGAAGCAATTAGAAGTTCTAGTAGATCTAGGCATGAGGAAAAATATACTAAACCCGAAAGAAAGTAAATATCTAATACCTGAAACCTGTCGAATACCAATAATTTACACAATTCCTAAAATCCACAAGAATAAAGAGAATCCACCGGGAAGACCTATAGTCAATAGTATTGATTCCCTCACATCAAGAATGGATAAATACATTGACTATTTTATACAACCAGCGGTCCAGCAAACACAAGCGTATTTAAAAGATACTAAGCATATATTACAACTTTTAAATACAGTGCCAGTATTAGAGGGACGTACATTACTGGCCACCGCAGATGTTACATCGCTTTACACAATAGTACAACACCACGATGCGATTTCAGCAACAAAATGGCTATTGAGAAAATACAGTACTTTAATTTGTAAACAGAGGAAATATATACTGAAATGTCTCGACTTCTGCCTCAAGTGCAATTATTTTTGGCACAATCAAACATATTTTAAACAACTAGTGGGAATAGCTATGGGTGCCAAATTTGCACCAGGAGTGGCGAATGCATTTATGGCGCAGTGGGAAGAAATGGCAGTATACACAGATACCCCCGCCGAACTTACGTTGTACAAAAGGTTCATAGACGATGTAGTGATAGTGTGGAATGGGGATAGAAACAATCTGGAAACATTTTTAAGTAAATTGAACGATAATACAAAAAATATTAATTTGGTATGGAGAATAGAAGAGAAAGAAATAGACTTTCTAGACTTAAATATAAGTTTAGAAGGACAGAAAATAGTCACCAAAACGCATTTTAAAAAAGTAGATGCTAATAGCTACCTATCAGTAGATAGCTGTCACTACAAATCGTGGCTATATAACATCCCAAAGGGTCAATTTACAAGATTGAAAAGGAATTGTACAAAAGAAGAAGATTACCGGAGTCAAGCACAGGTGATTGGAGAAAGATTTAGAGTAAAAGGTTACAACGAGGATTGGATAAAAAACCAGATTGAACATGTCAATTGTATGGATCGAGAGAAAATGCTTGAAGAACAACCTAAGACGAGGATCCAACAAGAAGCACCTAGTATAATACTAGATTTTAACACACAATACAAAGATGTAGCTAAAGTTATACAAAAACATTGGCACATTTTAAAAAACGATAAAGATCTCAAGGATATATTACCAGAAAGACCCAATATAGTTTACAAGAGGGCACCCACTATTAGAGATCTTATCGTTAAGTCAGTCATTGACCCTCCCCAAACATCCGCATATACATTTTTTGCAGGAAAAGGCTTCTATCCCTGCCGTAACTGCTACGCTTGTCGACACGCGAAAAAATTTCAAGGAAAACGCAAAGAGTTCACAGCTACTAATACAGGACAAAATTTTATTATTAAAGATTTTATAGGATGCCACACTGAAGGGGTTGTGTATGTACTTCAGTGCAGTTGTAATCTTCAGTATGTAGGCCGCACAAAGAGAGCACTTAAGACACGAATAAAAGAACATGTGCAAAATATAAAATCGGGCTTTCTCAAACACAACGTGTCCAAACATTTTGCATTAGTACACAATAGAGACCCCACACATCTCCAATTTTGGGGAATTGAAAAACACAAACCCATGTGGAGAGGTAGCCATTTAGTCCGTGATATTAGCCGGAAAGAATCCAGGTGGATTCATTCTTTACGCACCTTAGTACCTGGGGGCCTAAACGTGGAATTTGATTTAAATTGTTTTTTGAATAATTTTTAATATTTTAGTATTTTATTGAGTAATTTTTATCTCATTTTATATCATAATAAATTTATTGTTTTATTGAGCATTATCCTATTCCATTTAGTGTAATTATACTATTTTTGGTATTGGCAAATATAACCGATTTATACTATAATTTAGCAATTTTTATCTTAATGACTTGCACATGTTGAAATGTTGACCAATAGTTTTAATTTTATTAAGGTATCGGAGTAATATTGCATTAGAAGTTTTTATTATTATATTATTATTTTTTATTATGTATAATGTATCTCTTTACTGCTGTATCAGAGCACTCTCACCTGTTTTCATATGTATACCGCAGTTTGGTTTCCAACAGAATCGTTATCTATATATAATTATATACACATTTTATTATATATTAACACCAAGTGCACCTTTAAGGTCATGTACTATTAGTGTGACCTCTATGGTGCTATTTCTTATATACCTATTGGCCGTAAATAAGAATGACTATCTATGTGTATTCCCACCAAAACAATGACCGTTCACATAGGAGTCCAACACATAGAGTAGTGCTATATTTATCTACAACAAAATGGCGGTGAACTAACTTCCGGTAAATCTAAAGAAAAATGACCGCCGTCCATTGTAAGCAAAACCATAAGTAAAATGGCCGCTGTAGCACTTCCGGTTTTAATATACAGACGGCCGAGTTTAACAACACACCCACAAGTAAAATGGCGGTTTCAGCATTTCCGGATTCTTTTACATATAAGGACACAGACAACAGCCAATCCGGTTCCCCAGATGAAGACACGTGACGTGTCGTAACGCGTAGGGATTGGCTGGAGCGGCACACAGCTGTCTACACAAGTGAGAGGGCGCTGAGAACGCCAAGCTTCTCATACGTTTTTACTCTGCCTATTTTTATGCTTGTAAATGTAAGAGCATAGATTAAATAAATATCTCCCTTTACTTATAACAATAATACACTAGTGGAGCCTTTCTTCTCTCTCTCTCTCCCTTTTTTCTGTGTTTTTTCCCCCCCTGCCTCCCCCCCGCCTCTTCCTCCCCTGGGTCTGAGCTACACTGGAGCGGAGGAATTAAGGAGATAATAAGGAGAACGGAGCAGCAAAAAAGGAGAAATTACCAGACAGTATTTCCAGATTTCAAAAGACATATTACCACAGCTTCATTTCTACTATTTTAAGGTGAGAGTTCTGAGAGACTAAACTAGGAGGCACCACTAAAGGAACTACTTATTTACACATAAAGGCTTACACAGATCCTAATTAGAAGGACTTTTCTACCTCTACAACAGCGCCACCTATTTATAAATTTATGAACTGTTTTTCCTCAATTCTACAATGCTGTCACTATTATTTTAAGACACTATATTTGGATGATGTTGGCATTAACTGCAATTAATTTTTGTCATTTTTTATTTATATTTTTATTCATCCTGTAGATGGGTTGCACTTTATGAATTATTCACAGTCGGTTACACCTATTTTTGATATTTATTCACTTTATTTATTTTTATCTATTTATTTTTTGGTATTGGAGCTAGCTGTCACTTTTTAAGTGTTTTGCTATTTTACCATTTGCACTGATGCACCTTTAACACAGCACCAGCAATCCATCGTTTGTCAGTGTTAATGGATTTATGTTTTATATAGAGATCGCAGATCCTTATCAACATTAACACAGTCACTATTATCTCAATCACTTTTGCCCTTCCCACCCTATACACATCACTTTAGTAAATATTGCGCGAAATTCCTATATTATTATTATTACATAATTACCACTGAGTTTTTTATAACACATTTTTCTTAGTTTCTGTTATAAAATTTTGGCCAAAATGTATTCTGCTGCATTTCTTTCTTTCTCAACAAATATTATTTAGTCTCAGTGAAAGTTATAGAGTCCACAAACTATGGTGTATTTATATATTTGAAAATTGATTCAACCTGATGTACTAACGGCCTTATCGGCTACTGATCTAATTTCTTAAGGTCCCAAAATGCCAGGACAGTACAAATTCCCCCAAAATAATCACTTTTTGAAAAGTAGATACCCCAAGGTATTTAATAAGAGGCATGGCAAGTTTTTTGAAGTTGTACTTTTTTGTCACAATTTTTTTGAAAATTAAGAAATTACATACCGTATTTATCGGAGTATAACATGCACCCCAAGTTTAGGAGGGAATTTTAAGGAAAAAAACTTTTAGGAGGGAAGTTTAAGGAAACAAAAACTTACATTAAAATGCCCATCAATGCAGCCTTATCGTGTCCATCTGCAGCCTTGTTAGTGTCATTGCAGCCTTTTCAGTGTCAGTGCAGCCTTGCCCCAGTGTCCATTGCAGCCTTGTCAGTGCAGTCTTGTCCCAGTGGTCATTACAGCCTTGTCAGTGCAGCTTTGCCCCAGTGCAGCCTTGTCAGTGTAGCTTTGCCCCAGTGCAGCCTTGCCCCAGTGGTCAGTGCAGCCTTGCCCCAGTGTCCATTACAGGCTTGGACAGATTTAAATTTGCCGCCGAGATTGCAGGGACTCGGCGGAGTGGAACGAGAGCCGCCGAGATCATAGGGACTGGGTAGAGCCAAGATACACATAGCCGAGTGTACTCAGCTCTTCTCGGCGCCGCTCACAGTCACGCCCAGTCTCGCCATTGGACCTGTGTTATGTCCATCATAGGGCGGGACTGGGCGTGACTGTGAGCGGTGCCGAGAAGAGCCGAGTACACTCGGCTATGTGTATCTCGGCTCCGCCCAGTCCCTGTGATCTCGGCGGCACTTGTTCAGCTCCGCCGAGTCCCTGTGAACTCTGTGGCACCATATTTAAATCTACACTCGGCTATGTGTATGTCGGCAACGATCGCTGCGATCGATCACAATTAGCGGGGATCGGCGTATAACACACACCCACGATTTTCCCCTGATTTTAAGGGGAGAAAAATGCATGTTATACGCAGATAAATACGGTAATTTATTTTTCACAACATTGTCATTTGAACAAGTTATTTCTCACACAGGATAGGCATACTTAGAATTACACCCTAAAACATATTCTGCTATGCCTCCCGAGTATGAGGATACCACATATGTGTGTGTGACTTTTTCAAAGCCTGGATGCAAAGATCCAAAATCAAAGGAGCACCTTTTACAATATTTGTCCTTTATTTAGACCTTTTGTACATACTGTCACCAGAGCAGTACAGTGACACTGTACTGCTCTAGGGAGGTGATCAGGATTCTTTTTTCAACACTTTGATTGCTTACACAAGCATCACAGTATAAGCATTTATTTTTACATTGTAGTTGGCATACATTTATGTGTCATTGTTTACTATTGTGATAGTTTAGCTGTGCTTGACACCGCCTATCACATGGTACAGGTTCACTGTGATTGGCCCTGTACCATTTGATAAATGTGACCAATCACATAGTTTACAATAGTAAGCAATTACTATGAATAACAGCTATTGTTTACAACTGGTGCACAGTGGCCCGGTACAATGATCTGTTCCCTGCTGTGTCTGGTGGACACAATGGTGATAGATCACGCTGCTGCATGGCCCCAAGGGTGTGCACAAGTTGCACGAAGGGGAGAACGTCATATGATATCCAGACAGCACCCGCCTGGCCGTTTTGTTATAATTGACTGGGCGGGAAGTAGTAAAGCTGTAATGACAGGGAAACCAAGATACACTAAAAAAAAATATTTGTACTACATTTTCCTTTCTCTAAGGAATTACATTTTAAAATGTAAAGGAGCGTGAGTAAACTGAATAAAGCAGCTTCTGATATCCAGGTTAAAGTAAAAATGTATACTAAAAATGGTAACACAATATATATAATGCAGCAATGGGTGATGCATTTTAGTTCTGAGTTTGATCACTGTGAATAACTATGAAATAAATACATATTAAAAATAGCATTGTTAGATTGCATTCAGGCCTGAATTCATCAGAAAAGCACAATCATCATGTACAAATACATTGTTTGGATCTTACATTAAAAATCCCTTGAAGTCTAATATAAGCAATAGCAATTTTTTTTCCAGCAGATGTTCCATGGAAATTCATAATGTTTAATCAACTCGTATTGTCCTTAGAGAAACAGTAGTGATTTTCATAGAAAACAAGTTTACAATGACTTCTAGGCTTAACTAAAAATTCACAGAAATAAAAAAAAAATGTGATTTAATATTAGTAATTCAAATCTGAAAACTCACTTTTTCCAAAGTTACTATTGTGAAATCAAAGCAGATAAAAGTTACAAGATTATGTACGTTTTTTTGATACCATGTATGTGAATCATCTAACAGTAATTTTGGTGAGTTTTTGCATTACAAGTAATACTACTATCTAAACTATTGCATATACTTTAACACAATTCAAAAGTTTATAAAAAGTTCAATATTTTTACATTTACAGTTTTAATTAAAATAATACCTGGCAATCTTGTTTCCTTGCTTGATATTACACAGTTGGGTATTGTATTGGGTACAAGACTCTCCAAATTGTTCTCTTGCATTATCATTCTGTCACTTGCACCCCTCATGGTGTTTATGAGGGGCAGAGGTAACAAATACTGCACAGGCATGGTCCACTGTTTGTCACTGTAAGGAAGCTGGTTCAGAGCAATGATTTGCACCTGATAATAGAATTCATGCCTTTTAACAGGAAATTATTATAAACAATGATGATATGATTGGTGACAAAATTGAAAATTAATAACAAAACTGTATCTCTACACCCAAAGTTTGTCATAAGGTCGAGGTACCTCAAAATCCACACCAGATCCTTATCATCTTTTTTAGCTTTTTTTTTTTTCATTTTTTAGAGCATAAGAGTCTGGTATAGATTTTGAGGGGATCCCATGCAAAAAATAAATGATTATGGAGTGGGGTGCTCTCAAAATCTATACCAGTCCCTTATCCTTATTAAGGGGCTGGTATGAATTGTGAGGGGTACCCAGTTAAAAAAAAGGCAAACCTACACCTCCCTCCTAAATTACTGTATATCATTCCATATGCTCCCATAATTTGGAGGGTACCTTGCGAGATCCTACCTGCAAGTCACCTTATCCCCATGCTGATAGGTACAAGGACCTCATTCCCCACATCATTTGGTTGTGAGGGTCTGCGGGGGGGGGGGACTTGTCAGAATGTGGAAGCCCCTTTTAAAATAGGGAGGGCCTCTAGATATCAGGCCTTTGCTCCTATACTGCTCCTTGTTACTTATTCATAAAAAAAAAATAGCAATCCACATATTGCTGGGAACCTGGGTGATGTAATTAACTAAAAATGACTGATGATCAATGGCATCAAGTAGCCCCGATGGTTTGTTTACAATGTGAGACAGGCCAAAGAGTTGGAATGTGAGAAGCCCTAATCTACTTGCGATAGTAATATACCACTATAGGCATGACTTCCAGATGCAGCAGTTGGAAATTTGGGCGGCAAAAAGGTGATTCGATTTGCCCATTGTTTAAACTGCAAATAAACTTCAGGTTGAACTTATCTCTAGTTACAGCAACAAAGTTGCTATTTATACTAACCTAATACTATCTACGAATGTTCAAGAAATATGTGCATAATTATCATAGCTTAACAATGAGCTGATTGACAGAATGATATAATTTATATTACTCAAAAAATTATTTACTAGATCAGTGATCACTTTTTTTGTCTTTATTCGTCCATTGGGGCACTATTCCTCCCACTGGCACCAGCAAGGAGGCACCATTTCACTCATTGACACCAACAGTAGGGAACTATTCCTCTCACTGACACCAACATTGGGGCATTTTATCTTACAATGACACCAGTGATGGGGCACTATTACTTCCACTGGTAAGGGTGTGACTTGGCGCGCAGCGAGGATGGCTGCACACTGAGGGAGCTCCTCCGCACACACAGCTGAATACAGCCCAACACCCGACTACCAGCCCACAGATGCTGGGCAAAAAGCTTTTATTCCACCCCTCACTATCGCCCATGTCATGGCTCGATAGCCTATTCAGCAAAAAACATCACGGACATCTTTAAAAACAATACGGCGGCCCGCAGCGGTGCGACAGGACCCAAAATGGCACCGACCCAACACGAGGAGGAATACAGTGATCCCTGCCCCTTACCCCTGCCTGAGTCGGCCCCTGAAGACTCAGGCAGGGTTAAGTCCCGTTCAGATCACCCCCTGACTTATGCTGACATTTCAGTGATTGCTGCGGAGATCAAGTCCACTTTCTCTGCAGCAATCACAGATCTAAAAACTGATCTGCTTGTGCTGAATGAAAAGCTGGCTTCTGCAGAAGCTGCAGGGAAGCACAGGGACAAGGCAACATAGGCTTGAAAAAACCCCACTGATTCAGTCACTGCATTTCATAGAAATGAACAGGGGCAGGAGATGTAATGTCAGAGTGACAGGGATTCCTGAATCTGAAGAATCTGATCAAATTATTCCTGCATTACAGAGAGTCTTCAATAGTTTACTTGAAAGACAGGAGAATATGGAGAATGAATTTGTAAGAGCACAGAGAGCCCTCAGGCCCAGAGGCCCCGATACTGCCCCTCCACGAGATATAATATGCTGCCTGCAGAGCTTTGTGCTAAAGGAAGAAATTATGCATAAAGCCAGAAGGAATGACCACATCATCTTCAATGGAGAGACTATAATGTTATTCCATGACTTGTCCCAGATTACCCTAAAAAATCAACGTGACCTGCGCCCTTTACTTGAGTAACTTAGAGAGAAGGAGCTTAAATATACTTGGCGGTTCCCGTTCGCTCTGACAGTTTCACATAATGGCCAACAGCATATTCTCTGAACGCCCTCTGATTTACTGGATTTATGCTCTGCACTGAACCTGGGCCTGACGGAACTGCCGGACTGGTACACTGATTTCTTACAGACCTCACTGGAAACAAGTCCCTACAGATCACCACTGTCCAGTTCAGATAAGAGGCAGTTAAAGAAGTCTAAATATAGTCGCAGTGGAGGCTCTAAAGCAGGTACTCCCCAGAGACAGGCTGAAACAGCCAGAGATCATAAGGATGACTGATGTATCCCCGCAATGCTGTTTTTCAATCCCCCTCTCTTTTTCACCAGTTTATTTTTTGGTAACTAGTGACACTGTTAAACCACTATTCATGTGTTAGATATGCTCACCCTGCACTGAATGACTTTTCCTCAAACCATGCAGGACTCTACCAGGTTCATATCTCCCTCTTTTGATGTGAGATGGACTCAGGCAATATCGCTGAGCTCATACACCTGTCCACCATGACAGCAAACTATTTGAGCCACAAGGTACCTTGCTTTTTTAACCGATTTGCCCTGGACATGGCTCACTTTCAGTCATGGAGACAGCTCAAAACCTTTTTGCGTGACCTACGAGGAGATCCACGCATTGACAAGTTTCTTTAGCTAACTTTCCCAGCCCCTAGTTGACACTCAAATAGCATATCCTGAGTAGACCGCCTAATACTATGATGGCTTGGTTCTGTTTTCCCTGTTTTATTACTTACCTTTCTTCTTTTAGATGTGCTCAGGGTCAAAGCCTCAAGACCTACCGATTTCTGGGACAGTTTAATTGCACATGTTACAGATAATGGTTCACATTTCATGTTTAGACTTATGATATATATGCCTAGTCTTATAGCACACACCATGGTCGGGTGTATACTAGTTTAGTTTTTTCAGGTAAAGCCCTTAAGGCTGTGTGTGCAACAGTTAGGATGACCCTTTCAGTTCACCTACTTGATTTAAACCTAACAAACACTAACAGGTGTGCTGTCACCTAACCGTTGTCATCTCCCTTATACCCCACAAAGTGGCCCTGTGCTCCTGAGTCAGAATACAGGGTGTACTACACTAAAGTGGTGGGTATCTTTCTCTGGGAGGGCGAACAACCATCCGAAGGGACCACTACAATCTCACTCCCCAGCATCTATACTCTACTTTTTCTATTTTCCTTCTTTTTCTGTTCCTTTCTTTATCTATCTCCCACACGGTGTATAGTAGAAAAGAAATAAGACTGTTGTCTAAGGCTCTTGATATAGGTAAAAACCTACGTCTCGCAGTTGTGTCTTTTCAGGTTGAACCTCCAAGCACCTCCTCCTAGTTCCTCCCCATGGCTTACTCATCCCTGGGACGCTGACCCATAGTGATCTCACACAACATTAGGGGACTAAATGTGCCTGAATGTCACACTACCCTGCTGAAAGAGCTTAAAAAAGGTAGGCCTCATTTTGTATTCTTCCAGGAGACTCATTTTAAAACTCACCATGTACTGAAAATTACAAACTCATACTTCACAAGGGTGTTCCATGCCACTTATAGTGAATTCAGGTCCAAGGGGGTCTCAATATTGGTGAGCAAAGAAGCTCCCTTTGAGCTGCTAGAACAACTGATTGACCCAGAAGGCAGGAACATATTCTTGAAGGGCTCATTTGGGGGCACCCCAATAACCCTAGCAAACGTATATTTCCCAAATAGGGTCCATGTCACATTCTGTCACCACATTGTCAGGGAGCTCCAGGGGTTCATCGCAGGCTGTTTAATCCTGGGAGGGGATTTTAATGTGCCACTGAATCCCCTTGCCGACACCTCCAACGGAAAGACATGTATCACGTACAGAATACTTAAAAAAATACCTATTACAATCCCTACGGCTGGTGGACACCTGGCGATTTCTTAATCCGGAAGGGCGGGACTTTACATACTTCTCTACCCCCCACGCTAGATATGCGAGACTGAACTACCTGTTTATATCACAAAGAGACTTCACAAGGGTGACAGGGCACATATTCGCATTCAAACAATTTCGGACCATTCATCAATCTCCCTATCCCTTTGACTTAATAAACCCTCTGCATCAGCAACCGACCTGAAGACTTAATGCCTCGTTATTAACGGACCCATTGCTTCTCCCCTCAATAACCAACAACCTGACAGAGTTTTTTAAACGCAACACCACACCAGATGCGGATCCACTGGTCATGTGGGAGGCACATAAATGTACCATCAGGGGGTATTGATAAGGATGGGTTCCAAGCGCAAGAAGGAAAGGAATGCTAACATCAGAAATCTGGTAACACAGATTGGCACCTTAGAAGCACTACATAATCTCTCTCCGTAGAATCAGCTAAAAAACTGTTAGATGCCAGAAAAGACTTGCAACAATTGCTTGATTCCAGAACCAAATGCATAGTATTTTTCAAAAAGAAACTATATTATGAGTCAGGGAACAAGTCGGGCAAGTTTTTAGCGAGGGCGTTGAGAGAACACACCTCTACCACCAATATTGCAGGTATAAAACAGGAGGATGGAAAACTTGATGTAGCCTCGGAAGTGGTAGCTGAACACTTTCACAATTTCTACACAAAACTTTATAATTTAACTCCTCAACACAGACAACCACACATGGAAGGGAACAGAATACAAATTATTCAGGACCACCTACCTAAAAGTGGCCTCCCGACCTTACCAAACCCTGATTCCACCCGATTTCAGCTATAGAACTCACACAAGCCATCAAACAACTGAAATTGGGCAAAAGCCCAGGGCCGGATGGATATTCCTCCATCTACTATAAAACTTTCGTCAACATAATTATGGATCCTCTCATGGCTGCCCTGAACTCCCTGTCCACACCAAGGGGGGTAACCCCAGACTTCCTCTCAGCACACATTGCGGTGATTCCAAAAGTGGGCAAAGACCCTGCAGATTGTGCCAGCTACCGTCCCATTTCCCTATTAAACCTGGACATTAAATTGTTTGCAAAAATCCCTGCTTCACGGCTGGGCCCCCTCCTGCCAGAATTGATTGGTCTAGAGCAGGTGGGATTCATGCCAGGTAGAGAAGCCAAAGATAACGTCTCCAAAGCACTTCTCCTTACCCATGCGGTGAAAATGCGGAACATCAAAGACTTTCTCCTCTCCACGGATGCAGAGAAGGCCTTCGACCAGGTGGCCTGGGATTTCATGATGACAGTGTGCGGGCATGTAGGCCTAGGACCACATATGTTATCATGGATATCTGCGTTGTATCAAAACCCATCTGCAAATTTAAAAATAAACGGCATACTATCAAAAAAGGTACATATCACGAATGGAACTAGACAAGGCTGTCCTTTATCGCCCTTGCTATTTATCCTCTCATTAGAACCCTTTATTAGAATGATTCAGACAAATACCGCTATCACTGGATTTAAGGTGCGGGACAGGGAGTTCAAGATAGCATTCTACGTCGATGATCTCCTGTTCTTCCTTGCAAATCCAACTATCACCCTTCCAAATTTGCTAAAGGCATTCGCCCACTATGGCTATATTTCAAACCTGAAAATAAATTACACAAAATCTGAGGCCTTAAATATCTCAGTCCCAGATAAAATTCTCACATTGACTAAGACCAACTCACAATTAAGGTGGGACCCAAATTCTGTCAAATATTTGAGAACCTGGATAACTCCACAACTACAGTCCACCTTTGAGAAGAACTACCCCCTCTCCTCAAGAACTGTGAAAAGGATCTAAATAATTGGAACACGGTTTTCTTTTCGTGGTTTGGACGTGCAGCAATCATCAAAATGGTGATACTGCCCAAATTTCTCTACCTGATGCACACTCTACCAGTCAGAATCCCTCAAAAATTGTTTAAAGCATTAAACTTGATTTTACTAAGACTCCTCTGGAACCAGGAGAAACCCAGAATTAAACTAGCTAAGCTGACAAAACCTAAAGAACTAGGCGGGATCAATCTACCAAACTTCAAATATTACTATTGCACATCGCACATAGCTAGGGTAATTGACTGGCACTGCCATGAACACATGAAAGACTGGGTAACATTAGAAGCGGACATATGCCCAATACCACTTAAATATTCACCATGGATCCCCTGGAACAGCTACCCCCCTTAGCCTACGTAGACATCCCCTTACTGTTAGTACTCTGGAGATCCTACATACCCTAGCCAAACAAAAGAATATTACCATGTTCTCAAGTCCACTAACTCCACTAAAAGACAACCCTGACTTCATCTCGGGCACGCAAAACGCTACACTCCAACCACTATCCCAGAGTACCCCTTTACTAGCAGGTGATTGCTTCACTGGAGACAAATTCAAAGAGTGGACTGCTCTTAAGTTAGAGAATAATCTGCCTCACATGTGTCAATGGATCTACTTTCAGCTACGAAGCACAATCAAAAACCCACAGGATCTCCACAGATCCCTAACCGACCTGGAATGTCATAAAAAAATCGCCACTTAGCAAAGCCACTTCAGTTACCTACTCTTGGCTACAACATTCCAAGAACATGGAGATGGACGATCACAGGAGGAGGTGGTCGGAGGAACTAAAGGAAGAAATAACGGATAAACAATGGAGGTATGCTTGCATATTAGCACTTTAATGTTCCATAAGCACAAAATTACAGGAAACAAGGTACAAATTGTTGACACACTGGTACAATACTCCTGACAAATTACACAAGTGGAATACACAAAAATCAGACGCCTGCTGGAGATGTCAAATGGAAACAGGCACACTGACCCACATTTGGTGGCATTGCACTTGACACCTGATTAAGAAAATTACAGAAACTAAATTGAATTTAAATGCGGCATGCTGCTTGCTACATGTGGCTAACTTCTCCTTTAAAAGATACAAACACTCACTGACCAAACACCTCCTCAAGGCGGCCAAATCACTGATTCCATTGCATTGGAACTCTCCTCAGGTCCCCTCCATTTCAGAGTGGCTGAACTGGGTCAAAGACATCTGTGAAATGGAGGACACCTTGTGCAAGATAAAGGTAATGTGAAAAGATTCCACAAGACTAGTCAACCATGGTTTGTCTTTAAATGCTCTCAGGATTTCGTAGACGCCATGTCATCCTAACAGGTGTTACCCATTGGTGGTCCTCATCAATGATTTCTAGGAGTCAATTGACAATGGTAGTATGCAACACACTCTACACCTAACCCTTTCCCCTCATTTCACCCTTTTTTCCTCTCTTTAGCTATCCTTTCACTCTCTGCTACAATTTTGACAGCAGATGATGACAAACATTCAGACTAAAATATGGTTATCAATGTTTTTTCTTTTCCATATGTTAATATTGTTGTACTGAGGAAAACGACCAGATTGAATCCTTTTTTTTCTATCTTTGGATTTGATAACAGATGACTAGTTCAGATGTAATCGATCTATGGGTAAATTACAAATGCTGAAAACCGCCAGATAATATTCTCAGGTTAATATATGCTTTATTAAGATGTTACGGACAAACTTGTGCAGTTGCATCTGCGATTTGCGTATTGTGCATTTTTCCTTTTCACTTTTCAATAAAACTTTGAATGATAAATTACTTCCACTGATAAACATTTAGGCACTTTTCCTCCAACTAATACCAATGATGGGGTACCACTATACCTACTTCCACTGACTACTGGCACTATGACATTTTTTTACTCCAATGGACGCTGGGGCATTTTCTACTCCCACTGGCCACTCTCGACTCCCCTAAAGTCTAAAGGACAGTAAACTGGCCCTTTGTTTAGAAAGTTTGGAAACCCCTGCACTAGATATTAGAGTCGAATACTGTATGCTTGTCAGCAGCAGAGAAATTGTAATATTTAAGTCTGAACATTTAGGGAGCCTATAACAGAGTCAGAGTCTCTGAAAAAATATTACAAATACCCTGAAGTGAAAACTAATAAATTACTTTTTAAGTAGAAATTAAATTCATAGAGGTGTCTTAAATGTTTGCAGCTAACACCTGTTATGGCATACACCTCTCCCCAAAGTATGTGTGTTTTTTTTATTTTTATATTGGTGTCATTTGGGAATTTCTTCTAAATCTTAAAGCATCTGTTTCAGATTTAATACATGTGCTCAGATGGGTTATACATGTTTTCATTGCATCTATAGCTTACTTCTATTTATTATTTAATGTACTGTGAAAATTAAAATATGACCAAAACATATTGAGTCATTTTTTTCCTTGTTTTTTAAAAAAAAAAGTCAAATAAGAGTTCCAAATGTTGACAACATAAGAACACTAAAGTATCATACTTAAGAAAAAGCATACTTTGAAGTTTAAATATATATATGTGTAAATGGGGAGGGGGGAATTGTTTATGACATGTGCAGGATGTACTTCCTACACAATAATTTCATTATTACTACAAAGCTCATTTTACCAACTGCTGCTGCTGATTGACTGCGGCAGTTGGGTCAATATTAAATGTACAGTAACTACCAAGGAAATCAACACTACAAACCCTATAATAACTACATTGAAATTAATAAAAAAACAGATGCTGAGCATACAGTACAGTGAAATTGGCATTATTAACCAAAATCCTATCCTGAACTAGAAACTAAATACAAGATTCCATTCTCAATTCTTTCTGGAGCAAGCAGAATCTCCAGGCCTAACATTATTGCATGCAAGAACCTGGAGGTTAATATTTAATTAGAGTTTCTGTGTATCTACTCAGCCAGGTCTTGCGTTAGTGCCTTATCTCTACCCTACTTGCAGCCAACATCAAATAGGATCTATTCCCCTTTAAGTTATCAAAACCTGGACACTATCAAAACTGTTTGAATACAAACTTAGAAAATGTATTGATATGCTTTCCTACAGTAATGTAAGCCTTGTTACCAGTTAACTCATTTGTAACACAATTAAATCAAAACATTTTAGATGACTGCTAACTAGTTTTTAAAGAAACACTGTTGTGAAGGCGCATGCGCGGCGGCACCTAAGATGGACGCGTAGTCCGGGAGCTCCGTCCCGCCTCAGCAGACCGGATCGAAAATTCGGCACTTGGACCGGCGATCAGGACCTGGAATCGCCCTACACGGCCACCGGAATCCCTGGGGACATTCCCGATGTACTCGGGAGCGGTAAGAAGAAACCTTAAACCGGCCTTTGAAGCCGCTTTACCGCAGGCCGAGACTGCCAAGATGGCGACCGCGCCCCTCAGCTCTCCTCAGGCTGCACAGCCGAATCCCCCATACACGGCCTCCCCCTCCCTGCTTCAGCCAGAACACCCTACAGGCAACATCCTATCAAACCCAGCATCCCCAGCGTCCACCGCTTCTCTCCTGGAGCATAACCTGACAAGCCTGGGGTATTCCCCAATGGATGCAGGCCCTCCCCAGTCTCACCAGCTACTACAGCATGGGGACTCAGGCCTACTCCAGCCAGCATCAGTAGCAGACCTATATACCAAGTTTGCAGAACTACTGGACAGAGGCCTTCATAATACTGCACACAAAATAACCAGTGACATTAAAGCAGATCTCCAGAACATTGGCACCCGCATGGAAATCATTGAATCTAATCTTGACTCCACGATTTCCAGAACAAACCAAAATACTGCATGTATACAGACCTTGCAGGAACAACTAGAAACCGCCAATGCTAAGATTGATGACCTTGAAAACCGTAACCGAAGATACAATTTTAGGGTCAGGGGGCTCCCTGAATCCTACAAGGACATCCCTGAAACTATAAAATCGTTCATTAAAGATTTGCTCCCAGACACCCCACAGCACAGGCTTGAGCTGGATCGGGCTCACAGAGCACTCCGACCTCCTAGAGCTGACGGCCTCCCCCGTAAAGTCGTGGTGAAACCACATTTCTTCTCAATCAAAGAAGAGGTCATGAGGAAATCGAGATCCATGTCTGAAATTTTGTTCCAGGGACACCGCCTGCAAATATTTGCTGACTTATCCCCCTCGACTATACAAAAACGGAGAACCCTAAAGCCACTCCAAATCCTGATGGACAGAGAAATCAAATACTGGTGGCTATTCCCGTTTCAACTCAAATTACTATACAAAGGCAAGGCATACACATTCGGATCCCTGCAGGAAGGAGAAAAGCTTTTCCTTCAACTAGGCCTCATCAACCAGGACCCGACTGCACGCCACCCAGGAAACCAACCCAACGCGGCAAAGAGACACTTGCCCACGAGTCCCCTGAATCCGGTTTGGGAAAAAGCAAGAACCAAGAAATCCAAGGAAACTAATCCTCCGTGAACTCCAGTCCTCACTTTTTCTTCGGAACTCAATTTTTTTTTTTTGACATACACCTATATTTAGTAACACCCTTTAGCCCGCCCCTCTTCAGATGTTCGCTGAGGGGGTGGGGCCTCCCCGTTTGTGACCCCCGAGATGAGTGTCAAGTCGGGACACCCTTACGCCTCTTTTGAGGCGATCTCGGGAGGCACGATCCTTGGGGACGTTGCTAACCCATACTTTTCATCATACACTGACTGTGATCTACGCCTCCACAGCTTTTGGTTGGTCCGGGTGGGTAGAGAGGAGGATGGGTACCCGTCCTGCTAGACTTACCCTGGGATTTATTCTCAATAACCCATACTATCTCTGGAGGTCCCCTCATGATGCCTCTCCCCAATCTCCCCTGCTATTCCCTTTGCACAGTTCTAATACTAGTTTATTAGCTTGTTTGATATTATGTTGACATGTACATCTTCTCCGCCGGGCTCTACTTAAAGTAAATGCTTATCTTTGCCGGAGGTTGAGATGTATGTGTCGGGCCAAGTGCCTATTTCTAGGATCTTCATTTTAAATAATCTACTAGAAGGTCCCTCTGCTGGGGCGGTGTTCATGCCCCCCTTTCTGCCTAGTGGTTTTTGGTACTCCAACGGCCACTGGACAGGACCAATCTCTTCCTACTGGAGAGATTCTTCTGTGACTCACTCTTCCTGATGGAGGACTCTGTCCCCTCCACTCTCCGGGGATCTCCCTTGCTCCCCGTCTTTCTTCTTTACCTTCCTGCTTTCCTTCTCTGCTTATATTCTAATGTGTTTTTCACCACAGGAGTCCTCTGGGGGGACCACTTTAGACGTTTACTGCTGCTCTCACCGCTCTCCGCTCACCGCTTGAGGAGCCTTAGAACCCGTGGACACAGGATGGTGAGTGCTGTTGACTGCCCAGCTCTGCCCTTACCTCTGCTCAATGGCTAATGACACACCTGTAAATGCGGCCATTAAAATAGTATCCCATAATGCCCAAGGCCTGAACTCCCAGTCCAAAAGACGCAAAGTTTTTCAATACCTACATTCCCAAAAAGCAGACGTGATCCTTCTACAGGAAACTCACTTTCCTAGAAGTTTTACCCTACATTTATCCACTCCAAATTCCCCTTCTTTAAACTTGCCAATGCTGAGAACAAAACAAAGGGGGTGGGTATCTTTATTTCCAAACGATGCAAATTTACCCCCAAATCTGAATTCAGGGACCCGGACGGGCGCTACCTTCTCTTAGTGGGGGAATTAGACAATCAATTATACTCTCTAATTTCGTATTATGCTCCCAATAGGGGCCAGTTTGCCTTCTTCCAAAACATGTTCTCAACACTAACGCCACTATTGGAAGGCACAGTGATTTATGGAGGCGACTCTAACTTGGCCTTTGACCAGGGCATGGACAAATCACGCCCCCTGGGCAGGCGCCTCATTAGACCGACAAAACAGAGCCTACGCATAGCTAAACTTATCTTCCAGCAGGGTCTGATAGACATTTGGAGGGAAGTAAATCCTACACTGCGAGACTACACCCATTTCTCCAACCCCCACAGTTCTTTCGCAAGAATCGATCACATCCTTATAACCTCAGCATCCATTCCACTAACGCACAGGGCATATATTAAAGACGTAGTCTGGTCGGACCACTCGATGGTGATTCTTGTACTTCAGCGCCCGAGGGGCCATAAACCTACCCGAAGATGGAGGCTTAACGAGTCCATCCTGAGTGATCCGATCAGATCAAAAGCTATTGAGACCAACATACGCAGCTACTTCCTCATTAATGATACAGCAGACACTAGCCCCTCTTGTCTCTGGGCAGCTCATAAAGCAGTGATAAGAGGACACCTGATCCAATTAGCCTCTCAAATCAATAAAGAAAACAAAACAGACATAGAAAAGCTGGATAGGGAATATACAGCCTTAATTAAACGACACAAAGCGGACCGAAATGCAGTCCCTACCATCCAGCTGGATGCAGCACGCACAGCCCTAAACCTCGCCTTAACCACTAAGGCTGAAAAATGGCTTAGGTGGAATAGAAACAGATTCTATAGCAATGGCGACCGCATCGGTCCTATGCTGGCAGGCAAATTATCCCCGAAATTTCGTTCTCCGGCCCTACCAAAGATCAGGATTCAGGGTGGTACCCTGTCCCAAAACCCACAACGGATAATGGGAGAATTCCTAACCTTCTATAAATCCCTATACAGTAGTGGAAGCAGCCCTTCTCCTGAGGCCATGGACCTCTTCCTAAACAGCATTCAGATTCCCAAATTAGAAGCTAGGCACCGCCAGATTCTGGATTCTCCTATTTCTGCCGAAGAAATTTGCGTGGTCATCAAAAACCTGAAATCACACTCAGCCCCTGGCCCAGATGGCTTCTCCATACCATATTACAAATCTTTTTCTACCCTACTCGCCCCATACATGGCTAGATTCTTCAATGCTCTTAGGAAGGGGGATCCCCTTGATTCATCACTTAACACGGCCTACATCACGGTCCTCCCCAAGTCAGATAAAGACTCCAGCTCGGTCAGCAACTACAGACCAATATCCCTCATCAACAATGATTTAAAGATCTTGACTAAGATCCTTGCGGACCGCCTGGCTTCCTTCATCAGCATATACATTAATAAAGACCAAGTGGGCTTCATACCGGGGAGACAGGGGCCCGACCAAATACAAAGAGCGATAGACATAGTTTCCCTTATAAATTCCAACTGGGATGGAGGCTCATCCAGGCAGGGGTGTCTTCTGTCTCTGGACTTACAAAAAGCGCTTGACGCTGTCCAATACATTTCCCTACATTTTCCATCTACTACAAAAATGGGGATTCGGGGATTCTTTTCTCAATGTCATTCACGCATTATACTCAACTCCATCAGCGCAGGTGCGTCTCCAGGGGTTCTACTCAGACTCCTTCCCCATAGCCAGAGGCACAAGACAGGGGTGCCCACTCTCCCCGTTGATCTTCGCCATAGCAATCGAATCCCTGGCGATTGCCATCAGAAACAACCCAAACATTCAAGGCATTCAAAGCGGCCCCAAGTGCATTATTTGCTGATGACATCTTACTATTTGTATCTTCTCCGCTGACATCGCTCCCCATTATCTGCCGTCTTTTGGATGATTTTGGGAAGATCTCAGGCCTTAGAGTAAATTATGACAAATCCCAGGCACTTAATATCAATATCCCAGATCCTCTCCTGGCCAGGCTCAGGGACAGCTTTCGGTTCTCATGGAGCGACTCTTCCATTTCATATCTAGGGATACAGCTGACTCCTAAGATTGAACTCCTCTATCAAGCCAATTTTCCCCCTCTTTATAAAAAACTGGAGGAGGACCTATCTCGTTGGTCCAGGCTGTCCCTGACCTGGCTAGGCAGGATCAACACGATCAAGATGACACTGCTCCCCCGCATCCTATACTACTTTAGAGCTCTTCCGATACCAGTAGACACTACCCGCCTAAAACGCTTCCAGGCCAACATTGTTAAATACATTTGGGGTAAAGGGGGACACAGATTCTCTGAAACGACCCTGTTTAGACCTAGGTCAGAGGGCGGCTTGGGTCTACCAAACCTACTCTGGTACCTACAAGCGGCTCAATTAGCCCAGATCTCTACTGTCTACTCTCGATGGGAACATCCTGATTGGATCCACATTGAGAGGCAAGCAGTCCCCCACCACACCCTAGACTTCCTCCTCTGGAGCCCAAAGAAACGTAGACCCCCCATCCTCTCCCCAACATTGTCACATTCCTTTACATTATGGGACAGAATGAACAGCAACAACCGCTTAATATCCCCAACGACACCATTACAGCACCTGTTCCACAATCCCGATTTCCCCCCAGGTCTCAATATCTCTGCTTTTAAATGGTGGCTCGACAAAGGGATGTACAGAATAGGACAGTTCCTTAGACCTTTAGGTCCACTCTCTAAAGCTTTCTGTGTCAGCAAACTCGACATGCCACAGTCAGAATCCTTTCGATTCTCCCAAATTTCAAGCTATTTACACAATAAATGTAGGTCCCTACCAAATGGACCCCAAATGACTCCTTATGAAATATGGTGTGGCCAGGCCTGCGAGCAGAGGGGGGGCATCTCGGTGATTTACAAGGCACTATCCTCTGCACAACTCAATGCACCTTACATGCTAGCCTGGGAAGGGGATCTTTCTCAAAGTTGGCAGCTGGAAACTTGGCACAGGAATTTCTCCCAGTCTTACAAAGGCATTTTAAACACTGGTCTAGTTGAGGCTAGCTTAAAAGTGCTAACTAGATGGTACCTGGTGCCCTCCAAATTAGCTCGCTTCTACCCTTCGGCTTCACCCCTCTGTTTTCGGGGATGTGGCCTGAGGGGAGACATGCTTCACACATGGTGGACCTGTCCTAGGATTAGACAATTCTGGCACAGGATTTTCAGTTGGATTAGTAGGATAGCCGAAAGGCCTGTGCAGGTGTCCCCGCTGGTAGCACTTCTCAACTTCCCAGTAAGAGAAGTCCCCAGGGTTACGCAACGCCTCATCTTCTTCATCATTCTAGGAGCTAAAATCACTCTGGCCAAAGCATGGAAAAAACCCTCAGTCTCAACAATCCTAGCCAAGAGAAAGATCTCTTGGATTATGAACCAAGAAAAAATGGCTAGTGTAATCCTGGAAAGCTCAACCAAGTTCAAACTAATTTGGGAACCCTGGACAAACTACATTGGAGTCACGCTTTGACTTTCACACAGAGCAGCCACATTTGGATATGTCTACACCCCCCCAGTCGACTCCTATGCATCTCTTTCAACCTTTATCTCCTCTGCCTTCTCTCCCCTTTTTTTTCTATTCTCTCTCTTTTTCTTCTCTCCACATGCCTTTCGTCCTTTTCTCTTCCCACCTTCCCTCCTTACTGATGGTCTCGGGCATTGGACTGTTTTCAAACGGCCATGACCTGGGCCTCGGCTGGGGGCCATCTTGTGTTGGCTCCCAGCCCTGGCCCAGACTGTAACAGCCATATTGGAGTTCATACTCCCTGTCTCCTAATGCATTCATTTTCATTATCAACTATTTAGTTATTATTGTAGAACAGTTGCTATAAGAACTCGTTATGGATCAGAAGACATCGGATCAACTCACACACCCACTGAGGTGAGCATAAATTTAGTAGCCTCGGATAATATCCCCTCCATCCCTCTCAGAGGATCAATGTTTTTCTTTCTCTAGTTGGAGGGAGGTCGGAGGCGGTGAGGTCCCGCCACAGTGTGTCCCCAATTGGGGTGGCGGACCACTTCCTCCCAATATCGCATATATTAGCTACTATATCTGATCATATGTCTTCTCATGATTACCAAATACAAAGTTGATGTCTAACTAAGCCTACTCTGTATTATGATGTTCTGTACTCCTAAACTTCATTAAGTTGTTTGTCAAGCGACCGTGTTGGTCGTCTGTATTACGTTGACTCGAGATGTAGTCATGTCATGCACTGTTCTCCCCTCCCCCCTTTTCCCCCTCTAGTTTTCCTTTTTTTGAAAATAAAAATATATTGAAACGAAAGAAACACTGTTGTTACAATATATGTATTATAATGACAGCAGGGGGGATTCATAAAGGATGTCATAGAAATCCTGTCAGGGTTCCACACCAACATTTTTGGTGCTTACATCTAATTAATTTACAGTATCTGTCAGAGACAGGAACATGAATCTGTTGGAGCCAACATTGAGCTTCAAGTGTTCATATTGGAAAAGGCTTCCTCAGTGAGTTCCCTCCTTCCCCAACCTCTATTCAGTCCACTAGTGGCTCTGTGATCCACCCACTGCCATTTGCTGTCAATCAAAAGTAAAGTGGATCTGATTGGAAACAAATCTTTCAGTTCACCATCAGGTTCCACCCGTCCAATGTCACAAGTTATTTCCCAAATATGGGCATCACCGCTTCTAGATAGATAGATAGATAGATAGATAGATAGATAGATAGATAGATAGATAGATAGATAGATAGATAGATAGATAGATAGAGATATATATACTCCAGAGATAAAACTATAACCCTGACACTTTATAAAACTCTGGTTAGGGCACATCTGGAGTATTCCATCCAGTTCTGGTCACCAGTCCTCAGAAGGGATGTACTAGAGCTGGAGAGAGTCCAAAGAAGGGCAAAAAAAATAATAAGGGGACTGGAGGATCTAGATTACGAGAAACAACTTCAAAAACAAAATGTATTCTTGCTGGAGAAGAGACGCTTGAGAGGTGACTTGATAGCGATTTACAAATATCTCAATGGTGATCCAAGCGTAGAATACTATTTTGTCTCAGGGAGTGTAAGAGGACAGGGCCACACAATAAAATTGGAGGAGAAGCGGTTTAATCTTAAGCTGTACAGGGGTTTTTTCACTGTCAGGATGATAAGGATGTGGAACTCTCTTCCACAATTGGTGGGGGCAGTGGGGAGTATTGATATTTGTAAAAGACTCTTGGACATGCATCTTAAAGAATACAACATACAGGGATATGGGAAATGATTATAGACACTGACACATGTACACCTACACAGGTTGAACTGGATGGACTATTGTCTTTATTCAACCTTACCTACTATGTAACCATGTAACATGCTGTATTTGTCAAATAGATATAGTTATGTAATTATTTATTATTTTAATTAAACATTGGTTGCACCTTGAGGGCAATTGAATCTGAGGAAGTTAAAATGTTCATGTCATCTCGGTGACAAAACTAAACTGTGATTATCCTGAAAAAGAGAAAGATAAATACTTACCTTTCCAATGGAGGTATAAATACTTTTTCTTCAATGCATAGCTGCTAGCCAGCACTTCTGAATGTGTTGGATATCATGTCCTCTATAGTTTATCCTATAGAAATCACTGCACCTGAAAGTGGTAGATAGAAGGGAATGGTAGGAGCTTTTAAAGAAAACAAAGATTTCCATTAGAGGCTTTAATGAATCGCTACTCAGTGACCCGGTACAGAAATTGAACAATCATTACCTGATTATTTTTAGCAAAATGACACGGAAGACTTATCTTTCTCCACATTATGGGTGACTCATAAAGCTACTCTTCTAGGGAACATTATTCAAATTTCCACCCAGATTAAGAAGGTGCATCAGATAGAACTGACTAGACTGGGCTCTAAATTGCTATCCCTCTGTAAAGCCCATAAAGATAAGCCTGATCGTGAGATGCTTTCTAAGATTGGGTCAACTAGGCTGGCTCTTAATCTAGCTTTGACTACTAGGGCTGAGAAAAGTCTAAGGTGGAGCAGTGCTAGATTTTTTCTTTTAATGCGAGGAGGATTGGTCCTATGCTGGTTGGAGGCAGACATCAATAGTGCATTAAGTGCACAATAATGCATTAAGGACTGGTCAAGAAACCTACAAAGCTCAGTACTATTAGGAAGCAATGACTGAAATGTGAAGGGGTCTGGACATATTTTATAGACAGATTTGATATGTATATCATGAAGTAAATTCTTAGTGGAAGAAGTCTTGGATTTTTTCATTCTGGATCCGTGTTTGATAAACAGCCCTCTAAAGACACTCTTTAGAGTCATTTAAAAGAGGTATGGGAGTTTAGTCCTGTGCATAATTTGTTAAAAATAATTTTGGATGGCCTGTTAAATCTCGGTTTTCTCCATGGGGTCTTGCAGAAGCATTTTGTTCAGATACCAAGATGAAATCCATTTGGCAGTGTGTAGAATCAAGAAAGAGATGAAAAGCAGGAAGTGATCAGGCCATGTATGGGAACCAATGATGGCCATCGAGGAACAGCTCAGAGTATGATGTTAGACAAAGTTATATTCAATTTGACTGTTTGAAGAATGGGCTGAAGAATAGAGTGTATAGTGTTTGGAAGTTAAGTTAAGAATGCACTACATGTCTACTTGTTGCAAGTCATGTAACCTGTGGGTGATGGAGTGGATGGCAGAAAAGGGGGCTCTATTTTCCCAGAGGAGAAGTCTAAGAGAGGATCAAGATGAAGTTAAAGTCACCAGTACTACACAGCCCTCAGCAAATTGATCCGATTTTCTCAAGATAAAAGGGGCATGGCACACAATAAGGAGGTAAATATTAACCAGATTAAAAAGCTGATTATAATTTAAACATTTATGAAATAGATATTGACATGTGAGGTCTGTCAGCATGTCTTAAATGGTAACAAGAATGATGAAGTGAAATATTAACGCTACTCAGTCCCTTGGTTTTATTGTCAGGGCAATTATTTGTGTAACAGGATTTGTAATAGCCATTTGGAGTTTGGGAAAGCGTAGTGCCCTTAAAATGGGTTTCTTGTAAAAATAGGACATGTATTCATTGTTTGTGTATATTATATAAAACCTGTAATGTCCTCTGAGGGCTATTAAACCCTGAACATTCTGGGTGCTGATATTAGTCATTATCTAGTGTGGGGGTTAGCTCAAGTGGGCATCACCTTCCCTAGGAAAAAGCCAGTCCAAACGGTAATTTTGTTCTTAAAATTCCGACTTGTAGTCAGTTTTATTTAAAAGGTTACAAACAACACAAACAAAACAAAGCAGAAAATAAACCCTTGCCATAGAGGCACCAACTAGACAGTACAGATTCCTTTCTCACAGGTCACAAGTAGGAAGCAAAACCAAGTTTGGATCCCACACTGCCAAGGTGACCCGGGAAACCCAGACTAGAGAGTTTCCCACATAAGAAAGCATACAAGGTGAAACAAACTGTTCCTCAACCACCTTACATTTCAAGTGAGGTGAACAGAAGAGGACACATGCTGGCGAGCCCACAGAAAAATAGAATAGGAAGGGAAGAGCAGAGAAGAAAAGAGAAAGGGTATGAAGAACAAATTTTAAAAAACAAGCTAAATCAGTGGGACAGAGGGTCGCTGAGGGGGGAGCTAAGAGTAGGGAAATATACATTATGGAAAAGAAAACCCAAAACAGGGTAAAAGCTGCACTCAGATTAAAAAATAAATAAAAATAAATGAGATAAGCTGCCAGCACCCTATAAAGTCCAGTATCTGACTCACAAAAATGTAATAAACAGCAAAGTGCAGCGCTAATATAATATATGAAAAAAAGAAATGGATCTCATCAAGTGACATAAAAACAATCAGTGAGCAAACATATTACAATTCAATCAATGATAAACAAAAACTTAAATCACAAGTGCGTGTGAAAAAATTATTACTGAAAAAAGAAGTCCAAGAGTTCTTGATAAATCCACAAGTAAATAAAGAACACCCATCCAGGAAAAGATGTGAAAAAGGTGCCTATAAATGATCCACCAAAGCGTGTGTGAATAGACTCTGCTTACCGGACGGCGATGACTGCTATTACGGCAGTCTCGCCCAGCATAGGGATTATGGTCTCCCAAAACCAGGGGTACAATGCAGGATCAGTGGTTCTGCTCTCCTCCTTCACTGGGAATATCAATGGGCTGCTGTTTCTCCTCTCCTAACTCTCATGCAGCTGTTTCTGCTCTGAGGAAAAGTTGTTTTATATTAGCGCTGCACTTTGCTGTTTATTAAATATACATTATAGCTGGGTCTGTATGCATAAAACATAACTATTGAGAGAAATGTTTAAATTAAGCATCGTCAGCAGCCCAGGCAGTAAACATTAAAGGCTAAGTTCACCTTTTTTTCTAAAATCCAGCTCCCCTATGTACCAATGGACAATAATCTACCTCTGTTGCACAAAAATACAAGTTTTCTTTGATTTTGAAAACAAGGCCTATCTCGTCCATGGCTATATTTTGCAGATCCCTTCAGGGACTCCCTGGTATAGAGACACAGACAGGCCAGCCAGTAAGACACAGGAAGGAGTTAACCAGCTGACCTCATTAACACACCTTCACCCATCAATTAAGTTTTCACAGCACCCCCTGCATTCCTCCATGCGAGCATTTGCCTGGCTTCCTCAGTGTCCCTTCAGACGGGCTCAGAGTGCATGCTAAATTCCCTGTGGCCAGATTCAGCCCATGGGACACCCCTGATGTAGTGCAAGAGCCTGCCTGATTGGATACAGAGTGATGGATTGATGGTGTGTCCTCCTATATAGTTTTGGTAAATCTAAAGGAGATTGTACAGTCAGATTTTATAGTGTATGGCCACATTTATACACCTAAAATTACCTAGTTGCGCTTTCAGTGTCATTAATTGTTAATGGCACACCAAACACAGAAGCAAACACACATTTTACCACATGAAAAAACAGGTGACAAATGCAGTAAAAAAATTTGCAAATATGTCCCACGAGCTACTTTGCCAGGTGTAGCACAGCCCATTGGAATCAAAGGGCTGCCCTATGTGTGTCACTGGAAAAACAAGCCATAAAACATGCACTCCCATTACTCTAGGTGTGAATTGGGCCTGAAAGTGAAATTGGTATGTTTACACAAAAATAATGAGGCTCCATTCACATCCGTGTGTTTCCAAATGCATGGCAAACGGCACAGAAAATGTGGGCTTTGCCAAGTGTTTCAGAAACACTGCAAATTTGAATTGTGTTTGTGTGGTCATGTTAAAGGCTCCCCGAGTGCACCAAACACACCAGAAACTGCGGTAACACATTATGATCCATTCCAAAAAAAAATCTGGAGCTTATCTGGAGTGATTGTCATACATAGGGCAGCCTATTCAACTAAATGGGCTACCCCATGCGTGGCAAGTGAAAACACTCCAAAACACCCAAAACAGATGCATGCAAGAATGTGAGTTTTCACCACATGGAGATGTGAATGAGGCCTGACAACTGAGTGTTTCTGTAAACTCCCTCTTATGTACATGTATAAAAATGGCCATACACTTTGCAAGCTGATTATACATTCTCTGTACAATTTCCTTTCCTTTCCTGAACTATTGAATATGAGGACACACCTGGACAATCCATTCAATGTGTATCCAATCAGACAGGCCCTTGTAATACATAGCTGAGGGGCGATCTAAAGGAGATTGTACAATCAGATTGTATAGGTAAAGGGTGGAAGGTAGTATCCTAATGAGGAAGGTGTGGTCCAGAGTGGTGAACACGCCCTACCACACCCTCTTCTGTGATGCAACAAGGAAGTGAAAGCTTCTGGGAGATTAGGTAACAGGAAGTGAATGCTGATACAAGCTACAGGAATGGAATCTAAAAATCTGTTCAAAAATACAAATAAACTGACAAGATTCTAAATATCCTGTGGATGAGGTAAGTGGGAGAAAAGCACATTGGGATGGCTGGGCCATAAGTGGCATTGTAAAATGCTTCTATTTATTATAAAAAGTGAAATTCTTTCAAATTCTGTTTTTTTATTATTTTCTCTTGTTTTTTGTATAAAACCAATAAAAGATTTTGAAAGTAAAAAGTGAAATTCTGCCCGAAAAGGTGAACTTATCATTTAAGATTATTTAACAGTAGCCATAAGAGACAAGGAGGAGTTCAGCTATAAGAAAAGATTAGCTGAACTGAATTTATATGGAGGTTTTAGATTTGTGTGCGTGCATGTGTTTTTTTTTTTCTCTGTTGGTTGAACTAGATAGATTTGTGTCTTTTTTCAACTAGATTAACTATATAACTATGTAACATAAATTAAACCTTGAACATAGAAATAACATGGTTGTTGTTGAAGAAAGGTTAGTAGAAAAAATAACAATAACGAGTATGTGACTCTTGTGAAGCGGGGAGGGCCTAAGAGTAACTGCTATACTTATTTTACATATGCACTAAGAGTATGTTTCAGATGAGGAAAACATGGTGCATGATAAATGGAAAGTGTGAGTTTTCGGTAGAACATAGGTGAGTGCATGCCCTCAACCTACTGAGTACTATGGGCTATGTGTGAAAGTACAATTCCAAAGAAAAGGAGGCAGATCCCCAAGTCACAGGGATACAAAGAAAAATTATGATAAAAAAATAAGGCATGGAGTAGCTGATATAATCCACCAAGTGCATAACCTATGTTGTGCAGCAATCTGAAAAGCAGAAATGATAGATAATATTAGCAGAGAAGAAAATACTGAACAGAAAGACCATCTGCAATCAAAAGCAAAAATACCATTCATAGCTGTAACATATAAACCAGAAACATGGAAACAACAATAACCTTGCTCAAGAGTTAATGCGGTAGGTGAAAGACTTAGCTGAATCCAGAGGGCTCAAGGTATGGGTGACGTTATAGAATGTCTCTCTCCAAGGGGCATAGCAAAACTCTAAAGCTGCAAGATCCCACTATGAGGCAAAAGTGTACTGAATTAAGACCAGACCCTAATTTTGAGTATTGCTTCAAGGAGGACTTTGGAGTAAAGTGGGGTTCCCTCCTGGACTGGAGTGATACAAGCTTCCATTGTGTAAGGCTGGCAAGTCAATCAGCTAAAGAAAGGGAGGATCAGGCCAGAGACCTAAGTTGAATGATGGCAGGTGGAGAGTGAAGAATTTGGACATTTTTCCAGGCAGCTAGAACAAAAGGGTAGATCCATCTGTAGGGAGTGCCTGCATCTAGTAAATGGATTCAAGGCTCTCTGTTTCTCCAGGGTACAATGAGACAGATCAGGATACAGGAACAGTTTAAAGTCAACTACACCTTTAGTACATGCTTTAGATTTCTTTCTCAACTCTGAAGTAATGCACACAGTGTCAAAGCAATACTTAAACCCACTATTGCTGCTAATAAAGTTAGGCAATCCCCTGTATTCATAATGTCTGTTGGGTCTAAAGGGAGAGGTAGAGGTTCTGCAAGTACAGCTACTAAGGAGCAAGCAGGTTCTGTATCTGCAAATTAAAAAATGTGCAAAAACCACATTGAGGCTTTGAAATGAGGAGTGGACTCCATGGACTATTGGATGTCCAAGCTGTACCACTGGCTTTAGCTTGCACAGTACACTCGACACAACTAATGATTCCTATTAAAAATGACCATAAAGCAAAAATTCCCCCAAAAGCAAATGCCTCTTCTCTCAAGAAACCCCCCTAAAACCCACTCCTAAGCAAAATTTCCACCCCAGAAATAAATACCACTCCCCCAGAAAAAACCCTCTTAAGAAAATATCCTCCATTCCTTAAGCAATCCTTCCCAAATGTAAACACCTTTTGCCATTGCCGTGCTTATATATATATTGGTTGACAAAATAAATGTTACATAAAATTAAAAATACTGATTGTGTTACATGAAATTACGAATATCAATTGAAACACCCGCTAATGGGAGTGTTGTACTTTTTAAATGACACAGAAATGAAAACACTTCCTTGTAGAATCAATATAAGTCGAGACCCTAATTTACCACAAAAAAATGGGAAAAACTTATTGACCCGAGTATAAGATGAGAGTGAGAAATGCACAGCTACTGTAAGTGGAAAAGAGGGCCAACAATGCCCATTTGCAGCCTCACTGTGCCCATTTGCAGCCATAGGTCCCCGAACTTCAAACTCGGTAGTTAAGGGTTCCTAGATGCCCCCTAGCTGCAGCCAAAATTTGGGGTCTCTGAACCCAAAGGGTCCAAAATGACATTGCTGCAGATGGACACAGTTGACCAAATTTGGGGCCCCGTATCTTGGGGCCACTTAGTGCTAAGAACCCCAAATTTAGTGTGCAAACCCAGCGGAACTAGCACCATAAAATATCCAAAGCTGGGGATTCTAGCACCAAGTGGCCCCAAGATATAGGGCCCAAAAAATTGGTTCAGAAAATGTCAAGCACTTTTCTGTAGCAGAGAATGACATTTTCTGAACCGGATTTGGGGCTCCATATCTCTGGGCCACTTGGTGCTAGGAACTCTATCTTTTAATATGTTGTGATACCTGGTCTACTGGGTTTGCACACCAAATTGGGGGTTCCTAGCACTAAGTGGCCCTGAGATACGGTGCCCCAAAATAGGTTCAGAAAATGTCAAGCACTTTTCTGCAGCAGAGAATTACATTTTCCGAACCGATTTTGGGGCCCCGTATTTCATGGCCACTTAGCGCTAGGAACTCCATCTTTGGATATGTTGTTCCACTGGGTTTGCACACCAAGTTTGGGGTTCCTAGCACCAAGTGGCCCTGAGATACGGGGCCCTAAAGTCGGTTCGGAAAATGACATTTTTTGCTGCAGAAAAGTGCTTGACTCCAGTATAAGCCGAGTGGGGCACTTTCAGCACAAAAAAATGTGCTGAAAAACTCGACTTATACGGTAAGTGATTAATAACGTGAAATAAAATTAGACGTTTGCTACGTCAAATAGAATGGGAACTATAACCATTATAATTAAGAAAACAAACAAAATTGAATCTACAAGGCGGTTACTGATTATAATTATCCAACTGTATACAATAATCAATAAATCAATATTTAAGAGAACACAAATAAATATCAGGTAAAAATCAATATGACGTAATTACCCTTCCCAAAATAGCTACTGGTCTGAAATGCTGGTTACCAGAGTTTTAGAAAGGCTGCTATGGCTTTTAAGATGGCTTCTGCTTAAAGAGGAATTACTTCTTGTGACCTCCGAGTTTCAAAGCATAAGGTGTCAAGGAATCTTCATGAATGTGGAGATATGAGTTGATGAATGGAGTGTGTGTGTCTGCGTGTCTGATTGAGTGTCCTTCCATGGCATCTATCTTGATCCTATATATCATTTCTGACAATAGACATAAAAAATAATACTAATAAGCCTAGCCTAGAAGTTGTAACTTCTTTTCCATTGGTTGAATAATTTATTGATTAGCTTATTGTAGATTTAGGTAATTCCTCCTCCACCCACTAAGCATGTCTAAGGGCAGAAATATTTGTTCTGAAATATCTTTTAAATAATATGTTCAATTTTAATAATGCATATCTGTTGTAAGAATGTTCCTTTTCTCATGGCACAGGCATGGCCATCTGATATTTTTGCTTTCAAAATATTTTATTGAATTTCCAAAAATATAAAACAATATAAGATAAAGTAAAGCAAAACATTACATTCCAGTCCCCTGTGGGGGGTGCAAAATATGACGAAAACATAAAGTATGTATCAGGCAAACATCTAACACATTGACAGGTACCCTAGAAGCCAATATAACTCTTCCAAATGTAAATTATCTGCCCGGCCTGAGGACAAAAATGGGAAGGGGCAAGGAGAGGTTCCGCCAGCACCCCAAAAGGGATCATGCTGTGCCTGGCTGAATCTCAACAAGCCCCCAGTTTCAAATCTTCGCCAGACAGGCCTTGAATCTAGAATAAACATTAAGGTTGCAATGACCTGATTCGCTAGCCCCAAGGGGTGAGACCTCCCAATGCAGAACTTATTGCACTGATGTCGGAGGATCTCTCCGTGAACCTAAGAGGTTTAGCAGAGGGGGGTGTAAAGAGGGAGGAGGTGAGGAAAAGAGAGGGGGTGGAGGAGAGAGGGAAAGAATAGAAAGCCTATCAACGGGAGAGGACCACGCGTCCCCCGGTGAACCGAAGAACTTTACGGTTGAACTCCTGGTATAAGGGAAATGCCCATATACTGGGCCCAAGGTTCCCAGGTAGCTTCAAATTGCATTTTGGTGTTATGGAGAATGCTGGAGAGTTTCTCTTGGGACATGATCCAAGATATTTTACAAATAGCAGCCTTGAAGGAAACCTTGGGTTGTTTCCAAGCTTTGGCAATGGTGAGCTTGGCACCAAGGAGGATGAAGTGTATTAATTTGCACGTCTGTTTTGGTGTTTTGGATAAATTTGCATCAAGGAGGGCTATGGCTGGGGTTTTCGGGATCTGAACTTTCGTAACTTTTCGAATCAGGGAGAAAATCTTGCTCCAGTAGGGCCTTAATCTCGGACATTCCCACCATATATGGGCTATGGAGCCTGAGAGTTGACACCCTCGGAAGCACCGGGGGTCTGCTGAAGGGAACATTTTGGCCAGTCTGTAAGGGGGAAAGTACCATCTAAAAAAATGACCTTGAGGCTGAATTCAATTAGGGAGACATTCTTGATGCCCTTGAAGGATCTATTAAAGGAGATCCTCCATCTCTCTATGTCCCAGTTGAGGGATAGGTCGCTCACCCAAGCGAGCATGTATGGGGTCTTTAAGGATTGGTGAGACAGTGACTGAAAGATGATGAAGATTCCGCCACTCTGTTCTGTAGACTGCCCACACCATAATTCGTACGGTGTGAATCTGGGAGGCGAGGTTTTCCCCACCCAGATGTGGTAAAGGAAGTGGCTTATTTGGTAAAATATATAACGTTCTGAATTCGGGATCTCTAGTTGATTCACACAAAAATCTAGGGAGATAGGGCCATTGGAAGTGAAGTGTCCGATTCGATCCAACCCCTTGTCCAACCACCATTTAAAGGCTTTAATGTCTAGGCCTGGAGTAAAGTCAGAGTTATTGAAAATGTGCGCTAGGGGGTGGCTACTCGAAGTTAATGCAGGGTTGTTTCTCAAATTATCCCAGATTTTCAATGATTGAGAGAGAGAGTAGGGGATAGGATTGTTGGACGATTTCTTGGGGGAACCCAGAGTAGGAAGTCTAGGGTGTAGGATGGAGCAGCCTGTCTTTCTATTTGAATCCAGTCTGGTTTCTCAGCCCTGGAGTAGACTGAGGAGAGCTTGGCCAACCTGGCAGCTTGAAAATACCAGAATAGCTGGGGGAGCCCCAGACCCCCTTGTGGTCTAGGTAGGAACAGGGATCTTTGCTGGATTCTATGTCCTCTACCCCCCATATGAATTTGTTGATTTTTCTTTGGAATGAAGTCAAGTGATCCTTAATAATGTTTATTGGAAGGGCCCTAAAGAGGTAGAGGAGTCTTGGTAGTAATGTCATTTTTATAGCGTGGATTCTCCCAAGCCAGGATACCTCCCCTTTGTTCAGTTTCCCAAGTCAGCTTCAAGCTTACGGTATGTGTGAGGGAAGTTAGCAGTGTATAATTGTTCCATTTTAGCTGTGAGTTTAATCCCTAGGTAATCAATGGAGTAGTTATTCCACTTAAAGTCAAATGCACTTTGAAGTGCAACTACTATGTCTGTCTTGAGGGAGATGTTTAGGGCATATGACTTAGAGTAGTTAACCATTAACCCTGAAATCGTTGAGAACTCCTTGAGGAGTTTGCAAAGGTTTGGGAGGGAGATGATCGGGGACATGATGAAAAGGAGCATATCATCCGCAAATAGACCGCATTTGTGGACTTAGTTCCCACAGGACACACCTTGGATGTTGGGATTAGATCGTATTGCTATCGCCAGTGTTTTGATCGCCATGGCAAAAATTAGAGGGGAGAGAGGACAGCCCTGTTTAGTGCCTCTCGCTATATTAAGGGGGTTGGAATACTGGCCTTGTAGGCGGATCACCGCCTTCGGGGTGGAGTAAAGGGATCTAAGGACCCCCAAAAATCTGGTCCCAAAACCCCACTTCTCCAGTAGGGAGAATAGATAAGGCCATTCGATCTAGTCAAAGGCCTTATGTAATTCCAGTGATAGGATCATTCCTTCTTGATTGGGGCCCCCTTCCCAATTAGATTGGAGAAGGGAGACGATGTCGACCGCTCTCCTAATTTGGTCTGGCCTTTGCCTGCCCGGAATGAAACCAACCTAGTCTTTGTGGACATAAAATTTAATAAAGGATGCTAGACGGTTGGCAAGAATTTTGGTCAAAATCAGGTCATTATTAATTAGGTAGATGGGTCTGTAATTTTCAACTTCCTCATGGTTTTTGTTGGGTTTGGGGATTACTGAGATGAATGCAGTGTTCAAGTGTGGATCTAGGGGGGAGCCTAAGCTTTTAGAATTAAAGAAATTTGTCATGTGGGGGGCCAAAATTTCCCCGAATGTCTTGTAGTAGGGGACTGATAGGCCATCAGGACCTGGAGCTGAGTCTGTCTTAATACCCTTGATAACCTCCCTTATCTCCTCCGTGGAGAAGGCTTCTTCCATTAAGTCTTTGTGTTCCGGGGAAATGGAGGGCAACTGGAAGTTCTGAAGGAAAGAGTTAGTCAAGGGGCCTCTCTCTGTTTGGGTAGAATTGTAAAGTTTGGAGAAAAATTTGTGGAAGGCAGTCATGATTTTGTTTGCGTTGGCTGTTGGAGGCTGTCCTGCTATACAAAGTTTGGGGAAAGAATGAGAGTGGTATTTGGGAGTAAGCTTGGCGGCTAACATCGGTCCTATTTTGTCTTTTTGTCCAGCAGATGTGTTTCTCCGCTTTGGCTGTTAATGCTAGATTGAGCTCCAGCCTAATCACGTCTAGACAGTCTGTTAAAACCTTAGATGGTTGTTTTTTGTGTTCGGCTTGTAAGGCTACAAAGGATTATTCCAACTTTTGGATGTCAATCAGACGCTCCTTCTTGATCTGGGTTGCTATCCGGATGAGCACACCTCGGATGGAAGCCTTGTGGACAGCCCAAAGGGTCTCGGGGGAGATGTTGTCAACATCATTTAAGCAAAAGTATTCTTTGATGGCGTCTGCGATCACCTTGGTATGGAATGGGTCGCTAAGGAGCAACTCATTCAGTCGCCAGTATGAACCCCGTTTCCCAGTGAGTGTATTTCTCAGGGAGAGGAGGACCAAAGAGTGGTCTGACCATGTTGTGTTCAATATAGAAGCCTTATTAGTCAGTGGAATGAGATTTGTAGGAATAAGTATGTGGTCAATCCTGGCTTGGGAAAGGTGGGGGGAGGAGAAGTGTGTAAAGTCTCTACTCTTGGGGTTCAGTTCCCTCCAAATGTCTACTAGGCCATAGGTGTGTAGGATTCTAGCTATTCTGCTGCTTAGTTTCGTAGGGCGCGTAAGCTGGTCCTTAGGGGGTTTCGTTTTATCTAGACCCTGGTCAAAAGCCACATTGGAGTCTCCCCCAAAAATGACCTTGCCCTCCAGGAGGGGGTTTAGAGTTGTAAAGAGGTTCTGGAAGAAAGTGGCTTAACCCTTATTAGGGGCGTAGTAAGAAATTATAGATTACAGTATTCCCTCTAAAGTGCCCTTTACAAGAATAAACCTTCCCTATGGATCTCTAAAATCAGAGATGTGGGAAATTTGCTGTTTTTTGCAAGGTAAACGGATGGATAGTGTAAGTGGAGGACCTTGGGGTTGTATCAAATCAGAAAGTGCGTCTCCTGAAGTAGCACTACGTCCAGTTTAAGGGATCTGTAGTGTTCAATTGCTATCCTCCTTTTCCTAAGGAAATTCAGGCCCTGAACGTTATGATATGCCACCCTGAGATCCATTCCCTTCGATATCTTGTCAGCCATGGGAACAGAGGGGGGGAGACCATCAAACCGGCAGCCACTTACCTTTTGATGACTTCTAACTTCAAGGAGGGGATGGTTGGAGTTGAGAAAACTGTTGTCGGTTTGGAAACTGAATGGAGTCATCTCCCGTTGATAGGCTTGAAAAGAAAAGAAGAATAGATGGGGGGAGAAGGAGGGGGGGAAATAAAACAAATACGAGAACAAAGACAAAGACATGGGTCTTCTAACAAGACCCGTGGAGAGTGGAGGAGGGGATATCCGCCAAACCCCAACTCTTAATCGTCGGTCGCCCTTGGAGGTCGACCGAAAACCCATGCCAAGAAAACACACTCGGTTTTCCAGTAATCAGTGGAGGCACAAGGGGGCCACCCTGGACCCTTGCAACAACATGTGTATGATACAAAAACTTTGTACATCTAATATAAGCTCAACTAAAGTGTGATCAACCAATTAAACAAAACAGAGAGTACAAGTAAAAATAATTAGTAGTAGCTGTAGAACAAGCCACCCCCGCCCGACGCCCCCCTATTCCATCCAACCCCCCCCACCTAGCAGGGGAGGGAGGTTGGAGAGGCCAGGGGTGACGAGGGGAGAAAGGGACCAGGCCCTAACAAAATGAGGTGGGAGCAAGGGTTCTCTGATGAAATGAAGGAATTAGGCCCCTTAGAGATTTGGACCTATTTGGTCTAATCGCCATAGAACAGTCCTGGAGGGGGAAGAACCCTTGTCTCCCAGGTGTAACAGTTCCCTTCAGATTCGAAAACCTCGACTGGAGGGGAGAGGTTCTGGAAATCATGCTTCTGAAATGTCTTGAGTGTAGTTGGGCAGGAAGTCACTGAAATCTCTCCTCTTTGGACAGTGGAAACTTGTGGTAGAGGGACCATTATAAACAAAGAATGTCATGAAACTGGGGACCGAAACGGTCCAAAATTTGGGGTTGGAGCTCCAGCTCCATCAACAGAAGGGACAACTGTCCCAGAAGGAGGTGCCCGTGAGTGGGCATTGGAGTGAGGAGATCCAAATGACCTCTTATGGTGGTCTTCCGTCCTTACACTTCTTAGAGGGACCCTTGTTCCAAAGGGGGGAGACAGGACTGGCAGGAGGGGGACGTTTGGATGACTCCGATGACGATGTGAAGAAGTCCATGGGTGCCTCCTGAGAGATTAATTTCAGGGACAAGAACAGTCTTTCACCATCAGGGAGGTTGGAAAAAGAGTGAGTTTTCCCGTTAATTGTGAACTTCACAGCAAAGGGAAAGTTCCAGCGGCAATTAATGTTCCATTGGGCTAGGACCGTAAGGAGTGGTTTGAGAGATCTTCTTCTGTGGATGGTGGATGGAGCCAAATCTGCGAAAATCTGCATCTGGTGCTCCTGGTGCTGTAGTTAGGCTTCAGGCGTGATTGGTGCATGACCTCCTCCAGCAAAAAAGTGCGGTTTTACTATGATATCTTTGGGAGTTCCATCTTTTCTGGGAGGTCCTAGAGCCCTATGCGCTCTGTCTATTTCTAGACGGTGCGGCGGGATATTTGGGATGAGCTCTGAGATAATGTCCCGTACTGTGAGGGGGATATTGGTGAAGGATTCCGGAAGGCCTCTAATTCTAAAATTATACCTCCTGGACTTATTTTCAAGGTCGTCGATCCTGGAGAGGGCCGTATCAAGTTGTTCTTGGATGGTCTGAATGTGCGCTGCATTTTGGTTGGTTCTGGAGACTGTACTTTCAATTTTGTCCTCCATGGCCTCTATTCTGGAACCCAAACTAGAGAGATCCAATTTAATAGTGTTGGTGATTGGGTTGCTGTGTTGGCCAGTCCTCTCTCTAAAAGAGTAGAGAATTTATCAAAAAGGTCTTCCTGTAGTGTGATGATGTCACTGACTGAAAAGCCAGGGGACGGGTTAGCAGAAGGGTGTACTTGAGAAGGCACGGACGGGGACAGTGCATATTCCTCCATGTGCATGCTGATCATAGACTCCGTGGATGCCGGGGATGGGGCCTGGTGCTTGTGGAGGCCCTGAGGGGCTGCCTGGGACATGTTGGGGGTGCCCTGAGCCGCTTGGGCGTAAGTCAGAGTTGCTGGGGTGAGTACTGTCCTGTTTTCTGGCACCCTGGCTTGTAAGGCTGCATTAGGCTGGATAGATTCAGTGCCACGGCCTCTTGGTACACCCATCCTCCCCCGCCGAGTTGAATTGTGGGCCGAGGTCCCATTGGGCCGAGGGACCGGACATCTCGGAGTGCTCCCCCAAGGTTCCCATACCTGTTCAGGCAGGTGATGTGCTTCCCTGTGGGCTGTAGCGCTGATTGTGCGGCTCGTCGGTCCGGGGTGGTGCAGAGCTCACGGCTCAGGCAGCCATATCAGAGCTGTCGCGCATGCGCACTCTCGGCCATCTGATATTTTTAATATGTATCTATAAGGTTCAGCAGGTCTGGTAATACCATTTAAATGATTATGCATTCCGAATACAGAAAATTATACTGTTTAGGAACAAATATTTTTCATATATATATATTTATAAATCTAGGTAAGAGCAGAAGCTATATGGATATATAGATATATAGTTATAATAGTTATAATACAATCTCTAAATGCAATCATCTGTATATTTAAACCATTTCTACATTACCTAACGATATTATTATTACATCAGCAAACAAGAAAAATCATGACGACTTTCCTCTATTTCTTGAGATATAATACATAAAGTTATATTCTAATACTCATACCATGATAGATATATGCATAGATGGTACAATTTTCAATAAACGATTGCCCTAAACATATGGCCATAATGTAATCTATCCTTTTAGGCATATTATGATATTCATTATAGAATGTACATAGATGATAGGTGATGTATTTGAATTCCTACATGGTTTAGGACTTTAAGGAGACAAACCTGATATTTACTAACTCTTGCCTATTTACAATCCTTAGAAGTATGCAGCTGGGTACACATTCCCCCAAAGTTTTCTTGTAAGACTTTGTTTGACAATGGCCTGTCTCACCTAGTAAAAACAGTTGAGTTTGCTGGGTTTCCACAGCTTTACTGTTACTTTAAGGCTTCTCAAATGAATCCTGTTTAGAGATCATAAAATATGTTTTTATATATCCAGTTTATCAGACAACCTATTTACAGATCTCTAACCAAGTGATAAGAATGTAGGATGTTCTACTTTGAAAAATTCTCAGGTGACTGCCCAGAGCTGCACCTCGGTTGTGAGGCCTATTCAACCTTACATCTCCTCTGAAATTTATGAAATATATTTAGTTCTTCATCATAGTTCTAACACCACCATATAAAACCATCCTAGTACAAATCCCTCAGAAAGTTACTCATCTCCCTTAATCACAAATCAGACCCCCCCCAATAGAAAACCACCTAAAAGAAATTCCCATCCATTCCATTAAACACATGATACAACCCTAGACACAGCTTTGCAGAGAATCAAAGGAAATCCTCTTTGTAAAAAGTCAATGGAGGGTGCTTACCACTTGATCTTGGGAGCAGGCAGGGCCTGAGCTGAAGGACAATCAGGGCAGCCATGCTCAAAAGTAATATAGAGGGTAGGTGGACAGGCAAGCAAGGGTGTGGCACACTTGCAGTACAGCTGCAGGTTGCAAATGCTGATTTTAAATATATCTATCATGATGCCAGGACCCAGGACCCACAAAGAGAAATATGGGGCATGTGCCCCAGGTGCCTGACACAAGCAACACCACAGCTGAGACATAAATATTGTCAAATGAAAGCTTTTCATCATTAGGCTGGGGTTTCATACAAATTAGTTAAAAGAGAAAGGTTATGATCATAAAGAGTTGAATGAAGCCTAAAAGAAAGTAATTACAACTGCATCATAATGTATTGTAGTGCCAGTGATTTTAAAACCAGTATTATCAGTAGGGAGAACTTGGCATGATACATGCTCCCAACCTTAGTTTTATATTAGAGCATAAAGAAACATTAGTTAAGTAATACAAAGAGATTTGTGGTAAAGGGTACCCCTTTTTTAGCAGATGTGCCAAATCTGACTGTGATCATAGTGGGAATGAAGCATTATTGGCAAAAACAAGTGGTCAAAAATAGCCTTTTGTTTCCAGACCAAAAGGTATATCATGAAATGAAAGAGACAGATAACTACTAGGCAGCCACACATGCTTGCTTTGGAGCAAAGTGAGGACACTGTGACAAGGAATAATAGGTTAAAATTTAAATGGCATTGGCCCTTAATGTAGACGTATTATACCATTGGTATTGTCTTTGTTTTGCATTGTCTAGGTGCAGAGTAACCTCAACAGCCTCTTCAAAATTGCTGAGTTTTAATTGGTTATTTTCTACTGCTAGTTGCTCAGCAATGGATGTATAAATTTGGAAAATAAGATTGCTACAGTATCTCAGTCTGCTAAAAACATACAATAATCATGTTCAAAAATACTAATTTTAAGCAATATTTTTATGTTTGTCAAGTGACTCACTATTTTTTTTTTAATCCCTTATAAGATAATTTCAAATAAATGCTTTAAGTAAATTTAAGTTGGCTGCACTAGTATAATATTACTTGTATATTAAATTATTCTAATAATTTTATTGTAACAGAAAACTCTTTCAGCTTATATACTGTAGTTTAATTACTGAAATCAAGCAGGAGTTTAAAGCACATTATATAACATCATGGAAAGTTGTTTTTTTTATTTTTTTTGTTCTAATGTTAGAAGATTAAGGGTAATGGCAAATTTCCCTTTTCCTTAATTGGTGCTCTTTTGAAAACCTTAGGTATAATAAGAGGTAGAAGCAGCAAATAAATATTAAATATGAATATTTTTAGGAACCTGAAGCTAAATCTTACATCCGCCTTATGTTATCTTTGAAAAACCTTGTACAAAAATATATAGAAACTAAAACATATGTTGTCTTTTTTCAACAGATGTAATGAACAGAAGGCTTTTAAGATGTAGGATCTTTGGATAAAAAAAAACTACTTTCATATCATTGGAAAAATACAAAGAACTATGGTTTTAAAACAGGAAAATCTGTCAAACATACAGAAACATAGTAAATAATTGTTCAAATGGATATTCTAAGTGGCTTGCAATTACTTTATCTTCTATGAGTTCTTCTATGAACTTGAGACCAATATGACTTATCAATCAGTTGTTGAATATATATGGTATTCATATGCCCCAGATAATATATACTGTAGTAGAAACTCAACTAGAAAATGTAAGTAAAAACACTACTTGTTTATTAAATTATCCTTCCCAGATCTCTTGCTATACATGCTGTTGATATTGCATGAATTTGTCTTACTATTTGTTTTGTCATTTTTAAAAATTTCAATAAAGAAGTAAAAAAAAAAAAAAAAAAAAAAGATAAATTGTCCTTCCCCACTCTATATAAAAGTAAAAAGAAAAACATTTTTGCTGAATATGGATGAGCTGAGTGTTTACATTTACATTGGGGTGTTCTGCATTGAGGAACTTGACAGTGTTAAAAAAAAAAGAAAAGCATCCCCCGTGGAGGTGGATTTTACAGACATATAATTAGAATGTCTATAGTATATATTTCTTAATGGACAACCACATAGTAGTTCTAAAATCAAATCAAATTTAATATTAAAATGACTATTTTTATGTATTTCCTAAAAAAAATATGTATTGCAAACCTAATTTCCAGACTTCACAGAGAGAAGTGTGTGATCTAACAAACTATAGACCACCTGGGTTTGATAGCAGTACCTGATTTAGCTTAACCCTTTGTATGTAAAAGAGAAGGATAAGATAAACATCTTGGTGATAATGATGTTGGTGGAGGTTATGATGAAAATGATAGTGGTAATAATGATAAAAGTTTAGAAAATAAAAAGGTAGTATAGTTAGCAACTTAAAAAACATTATTAGTTGAGAGGAGGGACTTCTTCAGGTACCTGAGTAAGCCCAGGTTAACACTGAGCTGCGGGAATGAAGCCGTGCGAGTTCAGCTGAACTCGCACAATTTCACTCCCACATGTCAGTCCCGATTTCGGCTGCAATTTCAGAGATATCTGAGCAGGTTTCTGCACAGATGTCAATGTAAAGCACAGCCCGAAATCGCAAAAAGTAGTACAGAAACTACTTTTTGAAATCGGCGTGGCGCCGCAAATGCAGCGTCGCACCGAATAGGATAGTGCCATTGCCGGCAATTGCCACCGATTTGGCATGCGATTTGACATGTCAAATCACATGTCAAATCGTATCAATGTGAACCAGGGCTTAAAGGAATAGCTGATTCTTTTTCAACCATTTTTATTGGTTATATATTTTTTTAAAAAGTACAAAAGTTCACAATTTTTGTTAGGTTGCTCAGTATAAAGCTTTGTCAGTACATTTAAGAACAATCATAGAAATAATAGTGAGAAAATACATTCATAACATTTTCAAAGGTTAACAATAAAATAGTAGCTTCCCAGGATTCCGAGGTAACCCCTGTGGTGCAATATCCTATTGTGCTATGAACTTTAGTGTTGCCTGAGTATAAAGGGGTCTAAGTACTTTCATATGTCCAGCTATCCCTTCATTCAAAATGATGTACACAAGTACCCAACTCAGGGGTGGTTAGCTGATTCTCATTACTGTCAGTCATCATATATTTAGAATGAGGAAGTAAGTTTAACTGTTGATAGGTAGTCCTGGATACACCGACTGGACACAGACCATGCACCGACTATGTTAAACACTTGAAGACTCTCATGTTAAACCCCCTTCCTGTCAAGGCCATTTTTCAGTTTGTAACACTGTGGTACTTTCACTGACAATTACTGGGTTTTGCAGCACTGTAACCAAATACATTTTATATATTTTTTTGGATAGATATAGCTTTTGTTTGGTGGTATTTAATTACAACTTTTTTTAAAGAAAAAGGCCTGAAAATGTAAAAAAAAAAGCTGTTTCCTTTAGTTTCTGCTATAAATTTTTGCAAATAAATACTTTTTCTTCATAAACATAGACCAAAAGTATCATGCTACATTTCTTTGGTTAAAGTTAATAAGTAATTTATAAATAAAAAGTGTCGCTTCACTTCTCATAATCAGCTAAAATCAATCATTTTCTCTACTTAGTGTAGCTGTCCCTTTAAGTGCGATAACTCACACTCATAAGAGTGTAAGAAAATAAAAGTGACACTTGACACTAATAATTAGGAAACCAAGATGTTCAGATGTCCAATATTCCAGGGGAATCAGAAAGGTTTTAACCTCCCTGGTGGTATAATTATTTCAGATTTTTGATGCTGAAAGCGGTACAATTATTTGGCACGGAAATTTGCTTTTTATGTTGTAGGCCTGTAATTCTTAGGAATAACTCACTTAAATCTGTCCAAACAAGAGTCTAGTAGACATATGATAAAGTTTGAAAAACGAAATAAAAAATTATAATATAATAAATAACTATAAATAATTATAACAAATAATAATATAATAATAATAATAATAATAAATACTATTTAATAATGTAATCAAATCAAAAACACTGAAATTTGCTCAGTTGCAGAATTGTCGCTGTCATTACTTTTAGTGTTTGATAATGAATTTCCCCACGAATCACTATCGCTCAATTCTGTAAGTGATTCTAATTTATTATCGCTGTTTTCTAGCTGGTCTAAAAGCACTTTTGACGTAAACGGACATTTTTTTGGTTGCTATGGACAATCCCCAGTTTCCTGGCAGAAAGAATAGTATTTATAATATAAAACTGCATGCAGGACACTGGACAAACCACTAGGGACAAAGGGGATGTGTAATTATTTGATACAGTACTGTAATCTGTAAGATTACAGTATACTGTATCTGTACTGTGTTTTTTACTTTTTGAATTTGGCGCCAAACTCCATCCCCGTGCGTCGTAACGCTCGCAGGGAACGGAGCTCGGCACTGTGAATCGAGCAAGACATGGCAGCTCACAGATCACAGCGAGGAGACATCGCAGGATCCAGGGGACAAGGTAAGTAACCTCTACATGGATCCTGCGCGAGTCTGACTCGGGGTTACCGCTTTTGGTACTGAAAATCCACCCCGAGCCAGACTCGGGAATACCACCAGGGAGGTTAAGATACACACTCACCTTTCTCCCATGTCAATCATCAGATGCACTTGTACCAGAAAAAATAGTGTACTATTTATTTATAAGGAAATTAAAATAATCACAAGCTCAATTTTTCTAATCCAATTTAAAAGTGCCAATGCAGGCACCAACATGGACAGCCTGGGTAGTAAAGAATGTGAACACTGCCGCTCTGTTCTCACCAGAGCCAGCATGCGTTCCAATTACCCTATTTCTGGCCCGGATGTGACATCACCGCAAACTAGAAGTGACAGATGGAGTCTCGCCCTCAACGCATTTCGCTGTACAAGAATATTCAGAAAGCTGTCCAGCCACCATTTTCCTAGAGATTTTTATACTCCATGCTACATAGTTACATAGTTGGTAAGGTTGAATAAAGGCAATAGTCCATCAAGTTCAACCTGTGTGGGTGTGTGTGTGTTTAGAAAAATAATTTCCCATATCCCCGTATATTGTTTTCGCTAATATGCATGTCCAAGAGTCTTTTAAAACTATCCATACTTCCTGCCAACACCACTGATTGTGGAAGAGCGTTCCACATCCTTACCGCCCTGAAAGTGAAAAACCCCCTACTCAGCTTAAGGTTAAACCTCTTCCCTTTCAGTCTAATCGTGTGGCCTTGTGTCATCCTACACTTCCTAGGACTGAAAAGTTTCATACTTACACTGGGATCACCATTGAGATATTTGTATATCACTATCATATCTCCTCTCAAGTGTCTCTTCTCCAAGAAGAATACATTTAGTGCTTGTAGTTGTTCCTCATAATTGAGGTCCTCCAGTGCCCATATTAATTTATTTGCCCTTCTTTGGACTCTCTCCAGCTCCAGCACATCCTTTCTGAGGATTGGTGACCAGAACTGGATGGAACACTCCAGATGCGGCCGAACCAGAGTTTTATGAAGTGGCAAAATGATTGTTTTATCTCTGGAGTAAATTCCCTATTGAATGTGTGCTTATATTCTGCTGACATTGGTAGATGCAGCTTGACACTGCATGCTTTTGATCAGTCTGTCTTCTACTAGGAACCCTAGATCCTTATCTATCCTGGAATCCCCTAGGGGTTCTCCTCCTAATGAGTAACTTGCGTTTATATTTTTTCCCCCAAGTGCATTACCTTACATTTTTTAATGTTAAACTTAATTTGCCATGCAGTAGCCCACTCCATTAATTTATTCAGGTCCTCTTGTAAAGTTTCTATATCCTGCTGTGTTATGTTGTTATTGCCCTACATATTTTTGTGTCATTAGCAAACACTGAGATTGAGCTACTTATCCCATCCTCTATATCATTATTAGGGATGAGCTTCGAGTTCGAGTCGAACTAATGTTTGATTTGAACATTGGCTGTTCGCAAGTTCGCCGAACAGCGAACAATTTGGGGTGTTCGCGGCAAATTAGAATGCCACGGAACACCCTTTAAAAGTCTATGGGAGAAATCAAAAGTGCTCATTTAAAAGGCTTATATGCAAGTTATTGTCATAAAAAGTGTTTGGGGAACTGGGTCCTGCCCCAGGGGACATGGATCAATGCAAAAAAAAGTTTTAAAAACGGCCGTTTTTTCAGGAGCAGTGATTTTAATAATGCTTAAAGTCAAGCAATAAAAGTGTAATATCCCTTTAAATTTCGTAGCTGGGGGGTGTCTATAGTATGCCTGTAAAGGGGCGCATGTTTCCCGTGTTTAGAACAATCTGACAGCAAAATGACATTTCGAAGGAAAAAACCCATTTAAAACTACCCGCGGCTATTGCATTGCCGACAATACACATAAAAGTTCATTGATAAAAACGGCATGGGAATTCCCCACAGGGGAACCCCGAACCAAAATTTAAAAAAAAATGACGTGGGAGTCCCCCTAAATTCCATACCAGGCCCTTCAGGTCTGGTATGGATATTAAGGGGAACCCCGGCCAAAATTTTTTAAAAAAATGACGTGGGGGTTTCCCCTAAATTCCATACCAGACCCTTCAGTTCTGGTATGGATTTTAAGGGGAACCATGCGCCAAAAAAAAAGAAAAACGGCGTGGGGTCCCCCCAAAAATCCATACCAGACCCTTATCCGAGCATGCAACCTGGCAGGCCGCAAGAAACGAGGGGGGGGCGAGAATGCGCCCCCCCCTCCTGAACCGTATCAGGCCACATGCCCTCAACATTGGGAGGGTGCTTTGGGGTAGCTCCCCAAAACACCTTGTCCCCATGTTGATGAGGACAAGGGCCTCATCCCCACAACACTGGCCGGTGGTTGTGGGGGTCTGAGGGTGGGGGGCTTATCAGAATCTGGAAGCCCCCTTTAACAAGGGGACCCCCAGATCCCGCCCCCCCCCTGTGTGAAATGGTAAGGGGGTACTTACCCCTACCATTTCACTAAAAAACTGTCAAAAATGTTAAAAATGACAAGAGACAGTTTTTGACAATTCCTTTATTTAAATGCTTCTTCTTTCTTCTATCTTCCTTCATCTTCTGGTTCTTCTGGTTCTTCCTCCGGCATTCTCATCCAGCATCTCCTCTGCGGCGTCTTCTATCTTCTTCTCCTCGGGCCGCTCCGCACCCATGGCATGGGGGGAGGCTCCCGCTCTTCTCTTCATCTTCATCTTCTTCTCTTCTTCCTTCTTCTCTTTTTCTCTTCTTCTCTTCTTCATTTTCTTCTCCGGGCCGCTCCGCATCCATGCTGGCATGGAGGGAGGCTCCTGCTGTGTGACGGCGTCTCCTCATCTGACGGTTCTTAAATAACAGGGGGCGGGGCCACCCGGTGACCCCGCCCCCCTCTGATGCGTGGGGCATGACGGGACTTCCCGGGGCATTCCCCGTGACGTCACAGGGAAGTCCTGTCAAGTCACCGTGTGTCAGAAGGGGGCGGGGTCACCGGGTGGCCCCGCCCCCCATTATTTAAGAACCGTCAGAGGAGGAGACGCCGTCACACAGCGGGAGCCTCCCTCCATGCCAGCATGGGTGCGGAGTGGCCCGGAGAAGAAAATGAAGAAGAGAAGAAGAGAAGAAAAGAAGAAGAGAAGAGTGGGAGCCTCCCCCCATGCCATGGGTGCGGAGCGGCCCAAGGAGAAGAACATAGAAGACGCCACGGAGGAGATGCTGGACGAGAACGCCGGAGGAAGAACCAGAAGAGCCAGAAGAACCAGAAGATGAAGGAAGATAGAAGAAAGAAGAAGCATTTAAATAAAGGAATTGTCAAAAACTGTCTCTTGTCATTTTTAACATTTTTGACAGTTTTTTAGTGAAATGGTAGGGGTAAGTACCCCCTTACCATTTCACACAGGGGGGGGGCGGGATCTGGGGGTCCCGCAGACCCCCACAACCACCGGCCAGGGTTGTGGGGATGAGGCCCTTGTCCTCATCAACATGGGCACAAGGTGTTTTGGGGGGCTGCCCCAAAGCACCCTTCCAATGTTGAGGGCATGTGGCCTGGTACAGTTCAGGAGGGGGGTGCGCTCTCGTCCCCCCTCTTTTTCTGCGGCCTGCCAGGTTGCGTGCTCGGATAAGGGTCTGGTATGGAATTTAGGGGGAACCCCACGTCATTTTTTAAAAAATTTTGGCCGGGGTTCCCCTTAATATCCATACCTGACATGAAGGGCCTGGTATGGAATTTAGGAGGACCCCACGTCATTTTTTTTTTTTTTAATTTTGGTTCGGGGTTCCCTGTGGGGAATTCCCATGCCATTTTTATCAATGAACTTCTATGTGTATTGTCGGCAATGCAATAGCCGCGGGTAGTTTTAAATGGGTTTTTTCCTTCGAAATGTCATTTTGCTGTCAGACTGTTCTAAACACGGGAAACATGCACCCCTTTACAGGCATACTATAGACATCCCCCAGGTACGAAATTTAAAGGGATATTACACTTTTATTGTTTGACTTTAAGCATTATTAAATTTACTGCTCCTGAAAAAACGGCCGTTTTTAAAACTTTTTTTGCATTGATCCATGTCCCCTGGGGCAGGACCCAGGTCCCCAAACACTTTTTATGACAATAACTTGCCTATAAGCCTTTAAAATTAGCACTTTTGAATATTCATGTTCGTGTCCCATAGACTTTAACGGTGTTCACGTGTTCGAACAAACTTTTTTCCTGTTCGCATGTTCTGGTGCGAACCGAACAGGGGGGTGTTCGGCTCATCCCTAATCATTATATAGACAGAATTGGTAACAGGACAGAGCCTTGGGGCACCCCACTAACTACTCTAGACCATTCTGAATACACGTTATTTATCACCACTCTTTGGACACGCCCCCATAGCCATTTTTCTATCCAAGAACAAACCTTATGGTCCATGCCTGCAGAATTCAGCTTGTAGATCAAGCGCTTGTGAGGAACTATATCAAATGCTTTAGCAAAATCCAAATACACCACATCCACTGGACCAACCTTTGTCCAGATGGAAGCTCCCTTCATCGTAGAATGTTAATAGGTTGGTTTGGCCAAAGTGACATTTCGGAAACCTGTGCTGATTTATGCTAATGATACGGTTTTCATCAGCAAATTCTTGGATATCCCCTCATATAGTTTACAAACTACCGATGTTAGACTGAAAGGCCTATAGTTACCAAGAATATATCTTTTCCCTTTTTTGAATATTGGTACCATGTGTCCATTGGTACCACGTGTCCATGAAGATTAGGTATAGCGGTCTGGCTTTACCACTTCTTTACCCAGAAGGTTTTACCCACTTCCTGACCAGGACTTTTTTGGGGTTACGGCACCGCGATTCTTTAAATGACATGTGCGCAGTCATGCAATGCTGTACCCAAATATAATCGATACTTTTTGCCATCTGGAAACATAGAGAGACCCAAAATCAAATGAGCACCTTCAGGCTTTTAAACGACATACGTTTTGATCTGATTTCATAACTGCTGGTTGGTATGGAGAGGTGACAATGTCAGAAGGAGGGCACCAACATCCCTGAATAACATGTGCAAACAGAGAGAAAATTTGGTGGTATTTTGTAGGTGCCAGGTAAGTAAGTTTAAACAGACATCACAGCAATAAAAAATACATAAATTACATTTTATTGAACATAGAAAAGGTTTAAAAAATTATGCTGGCTGTGCATAATATAACAACATAGAAAATAAGGGGTCACTCAGCACTTATAATCCCTACATGTTTCGCCCATTGGGGCTTCCTCAGGGGATATGTGTTGAGGGACCAAGCTGGATATATCTCTAAGTAGAATAAACATACAGTTAGAAACCATCAACGATAGTAACTCAAATTATATAATCAAGAAGAAAAAAAGAGATGTTAGTGACTGTCCATAGCTAGGTAGTGTAACTGCCAACTGATAAATAGTTACCTGTTATAAAGATGCAACCAGAAATAGGAAAACGGACATTGCGCTGTACAGGAAAGAGTTTGGCCTGGGTGTGCCCAAATAGGGGCCGTAGGGTCGTGTCTGCCATATAAAGGAATAATGTGAATGGGATGGTGAAAAAGAAAAGAATGTGAAAAAGTGAGGGAAGAAAAGGTAAGGGGAAGGGGGGGAAAGAGGAGGAAGGTAAGGGCGGGGGGAAGGGGGGAAGGGAAAGGAGGAAAAAGGGGAGGGACGGGAAGAAAAAGGGGGGATGGGAAAAGAATGAAAGAAAGGGAAGGCATGAAGAAAAGGAAGTAGGGAGGGAGAGCGGAAAAAACAGAAAAGAGAGGGGGGAGAAAAAAGATTGGGGGAAAGATGGGAAGAAAAGAGGGGGGGATGAAGAATAAAGTGTGGTGGAAATAAGGGGAAATAGAAGAAACTGGGAAGGGGGGTGTGGAAGGGGGAGGGTGGAGGGGGAAAAAAAAAGAAGTGAGGGGAGAGGGAAAAGGGGGGCACAGGGAAAGGGGGTGAGGGGTGTGAAGGTGAAAAAATAAATAAAAGATGAAATGTGAATAAGTGCAGCCAAGGGATATTGGTGGTGAAAAAAGATGAAGTAATGCAGTGATAAAACTGGATTAAATAAACCAAAGAAAGGACATACTTACACAGGACCAATTGAGTCTAAAGGGAAGCAAGGGCTGCCAGATAGGAAGTTTATCTGATTGAGGAAAAAGAAGGGCCAAAAAATGAATGTCTGTATTAATAAGTGCTGATTAAAAGAAGTGTGTATGGGGAGGAAGGGTAATATCAAAATAGGGTTAATTTAGAAAGGAAGAAAGTTAGTAAATACTGTCACTTATATTGGTCATCCATATAGGACAAAGCCAAAACCCTATATAAGAATCGTTTAAAACCACCTACCAAACGAAAGGTGGGAGGAAAAGTTCCTCTAAAAGACGGTAACAGGTGCTTGTGTTTAATGAGTGGTTCACATGAACCAGCATAGTTATACAGATAAAGCAAATTAATTCAGAGGGAAGGTCAAAAACAATAGGCAGCAGATTTATGTTGAAAGGAATGGCAACAGAGGAAAAGTTGTGGGAAATACCTTGTGCAGGAGGATACACCAAAGTGGCAGCCTGTCCGTCATCTAAATGTGATGTAGTGAGAGAGGTTTAAGTACACTTACATGCCGATCACATGTCTGCCGGCATCTAATGGTGCGGGGGCACGGGAGAACAGCAAACAGACACATGAGAATATGAGTAGAAGACTACATTACTAATAAGACAGCATGGGCTGTGTGGGGAGAAGGAGGGGGGCACAAGGTATTTCCCACAACTTTTCCTCTGTTGCCATTCCTTTCAACATAAATCTGCTGCCTATTTTTATTGACCTTCCCTCTGAATTCATTTGCTTTATCTGTATAACTATGCTGGTTCATGTGAACCACTCATTAAACACAAGCACCTGTTACCGTCTTTTAGAGGAACTTTTCCTCCCACCTTTCGTTTGTTAGGTTGTTTTAGACGATCTGTTTACAGGGTTTTGGCTTTGTCTCATATGGATGACCAAAATAAGTTACAGTATTTACAAACTTTCTTCCTTTCTGAATTAACCCTATTTTGATATTACCCTTCCTCCCCATATACAATTCTTTTAATCAGCACTTATTAATACAGACTAGGGATGAGCTGAACACCCCCCTGTTCGGTTCGCACCAGAACATGCGAACAGGAAAGAAGTTCGTTCGAACGCGTGAACACCGGTAAAGTCTATGGGACACGAACATAAATAATCAAAAGTGCTAATTTTAAAGGCTTATATGCAAGTTATTGTCATAAAAAGTGTTTGAGGACCTGGGTCCTGCCCCAGGGGACATGGATCAATGCAAAAAAAAGTTTTAAAAACAGCCGTTTTTCCGGGAGCAGTGATTTTAATAATGTTTAAAGTGAAACAATAAAAGTGTAATATCCCTTTAAATTTCGTACCTGGGGGGTGTCTATAGTATGCCTGTAAAGGGGTGCATGTTTCCCGTGTTTAGAACAGTCTGACAGCAAAATGACATTTCAAAGGAAAAAAAGTCATTTAAAACTACTCGCGGCTATTAATGCATTGCCGGTCCGACAATACACATAGAAGTTCATTGATAAAAACAGCTTGGGAATTCCCCACAGGGGAACCCCGAACCAAAATTAAAAAAAAACATGACGTGGTGGGTCCCCCTAAATTCCATAGCAGGCCTTTTAGGTCTTGTATGGATATTAAGGGGAACCCCGCGCCAAAAGAAAAAAAAAACGGCATGGGGTCCCCCCAAAAATCCATACCAGACCCTTATCCAAGCACGCAACCTGGTAAGCCACAGGAAAAGAGGGGGGGGACAAGAGAGCGCCCCCCCTCCTGAACTGTACCAGGCCACATGCCCTCAACATTGGGAGGGTGCTTTGAGGTAGCCCCCCAAAACACCTTGTCCCCATGTTGATGAGGACATGGGGCCTCATCCCCACAACCCTGGCCGGTGGTTGTGGGGGTCTGCGGGAGGGGGGCTTATCGGAATCGGCCCTCCCCCCTGTGTGAAATGGTAAGGGGGTACAAAAGTACCCCTACCATTTCACTAAAAAAGTATCTTCCTTCATCTTCTTCATCTTCTTCTGGTTCTTCTGGCTCTTCTGGTTCTTACTCCGGTGTTCTCGTCCAGCATCTCCTCCGCGGAGTCTTCTTCCCTTCTTCTCCTCGGGCCGCTCCGCACCCATGGCATGGGGGGAGGATCCCGCTCTTCTCTTCATCTTCTTCTCTTCTTCATCTTCTTCTCTTCTTCATCTTCTTCTCTTCTTCTCTTCTTCATCTTCTTCTCTGGGCCGCTCCGCACCCATGCTGGCATGGAGGGAGGCTCCTGCTGTGTGACGCTTCTCCTCTTCTGACGGTTCTTAAATAACGGGGGGTGGATAAGGGTCTAGTATAAGGGTCTGGTATGGATTTTTGGGGGGACCCCATGCCATTTTTAAAAAAAATTTTGGTTTGGGGCTCCCCTGTGGGGAATTCCCATGCCGTTTTTATCAATGAACTTCTATATGTATTGTCGGACCGGCAATGCATTAATAGCCGCGAGTAGTTTTAAATGACTTTTTTTCCTTTGAAATGTCATTTTGCTGTCAGACTGTGCTAAACACGTAAAACATGCGCCCCTTTACAGGCATACTATAGACACCCCCCAGCTATGAAATTTAAAGGGATATTACACTTTTATTGTTTCACTTTAAGCATTATTAAAATCACTGCTCCCGAAAAAATGGCCGCTTTTAAAACTTTTTTTTGCATTGATCCATGTCCCCTGGGGCAGGACCCAGGTCCCCAAACACTTTTTATGACAATAACTTGCATATAAGCCCTTAAAATTAGCACTTTTTATTTCTCCCATAGACTTTTAAAGGGTGTTCCGCGGCATTCGAATTTGCCGCGAACACCCCAAATTGTTCGCATGTTCGGCGAACTTGCGAACAGCCGATGTTCGAGTCGACTTTTGACTCGAAGCTCATCCCTAATACAGACATTCTTTTTTTGGCCCTTCTTTTCCTCAATCAGATAAATTTCCTCAATCAGATAAATTTCCTATCTGGCAAATTTCCTATCTTTCCTATCTGCTTCCCTTTAGACTCAATTGGTCCTGTGTAAGTATGTCCTTTCTCTGGTTTATTTAATCCAGTTCACATTATTCCTTTATATGGCAGACACGACCCTACGGCCCCTTTTTGGGCACACCCAGGCCAAACTCTCCTGTACTCCTGTACAGCGCAATGTCCGTTTTCCTATTTCTGGTTGCATCTTTATAACAGGTAACTATTTATCAGTTGGCAGTTACACTACCTAGCTATGGACAGTCACTAACATCTCTTTTTTTCTTCTTGATTATAAAATTTGAGTTACTATTGTTGATGGTTTCTAACTGTATGTTTATTCTATTTAGAGATATATCCAGCTTGGTCCCTCAACACATATCCCCTGAGGAAGGCCCAATGGGCAAAACATGTAGGGATTATAAGTGCTGAGTGACCCCTTACTTTCTATGTTGTTATATTATGCACAGCCAGCATAATTTTTTAAACCTTGTCTATGTTCAATAAAATGTAATTTATATATTTTTTATTGCTGTGATGTCTGTTTAAAATTATTTACCTGGCGCCTACAAAATCCCACCAAATTTTCTCTGTGTTTGCACCTGATTTCATAACTATTTATCACATTTATTGAGGCTCTGAACAGCTAAAATAGGAGAAACACTCACAAAATGACCACATTTTTCAAAGTAAGACTTCCAATGTTGTATTTACAGTAATTATAAGCATAGCAAGCCTTTGATAGTTTTATCTGTCAATTATTAATATATATATATATATATATATATATATATATATATATATATATATATATATAAATAATCAGATTTTACTAGTCTTGAGAATGGTTAATAAGCAAAATCCAATCAAATAGGGTCTACGTAAAACTCATAATAAATTTAAGATTATATCGAGGTTAATTGTGTAAAGGCTGTGATTAGTTGAATTATCGCTTGGATTATGAAACAATTTAAGGCAGGGGATGGGTAGAGGATGTGGGCAAAGGGGAAGAGGGGAAAGCAAGGGAGAAAAGAAGATGGTGAGGGAAAAAAATTAAATGGTAAAGTAATAGAACTTTAAAGCTGGCAAAAAGTGTTTTTATAATTCCCCAGCCCATCTCCAGAGTAGGGGAGAAGGGGTTAAAGGGGGAGCAGTGAAGAGTATCTCCTGTGGGACTGGGTTAAAGTGTTTCCATATGGATCTAGAAGAAGATTTGGATGAGGTGATTGGTTGGAGAAATACAATAACCTAAAGTTGGTTTTGTGTTAAAGGAGTCTCCTTGCATTTATCAGTGTAAGCTTTGATTGTTTTGTACAGGCATACCCCACTTTTAAGTATGCAGTGGGGTTTATTTACTAAAGCTGAAAATTGCAAAATCAGACTCACTTCTGCTTAGAAACCAATGAGCTTCTAACCTTGGCTTGTTCAATTAAGCTTTGGTAATAAAACCTGGAAGCTCATTGAATTCTATGCAGAAGTGAGCCTGATTTTGCACTTTCCAGCTTTAGTAAATAAACCCCATTGTGTACTTAAAAGTGGGGTATGCCTGTAGTTCAGCCAACAATACCAAGTCTTAGTGAATTTAGAGAGTCTTTCCTGAAAGATTCTAATGAGTTCCTCTATGTCTTCTATTTCGTTTAGCCTGTAAAACCATTGCTCAATTGCTGGAATTTTAGTCGACCGCTTTTGACACGGAATACATCGTCTGTCTGCAATAATCATGAACATCGATAAAGATTTAAGATAATGCTTCTTAGGGATGGTAGTGTGGTGTAGAAGATATTGGGAGTAAAAGTGATGGCATCAGACATAATTCTCAAGATAATTTTGTGAACTGACTTCCAGAAAGGTTGGATCTTGGCGCATGTCCACCAAAACATGGAACAGCGCCCCCTTTTCTTTCAGCATATATCAGAAATATGTGGTGCAAATTTATTTAGAAGAGCAGCTGTCCTGTACCATTGGGTTTAGATTTCATAACCACATTTCTGGATTGCAACATTCATGGAACCTTTATGTATATAAGTATAAATAGTTTTCCAATCAGAGTCAGAGAGCTGCAGCTCCAAATCATGGCTCCAAGCTTGAAATTAATTGCTGGCATACTCCTAAAGACCCGCAAATAAAGACATGTATAAAGTGGAAATGAGGTGTCTTTGAGGATTTTTTTTTGCTACATTGTCTCAAGCACTGTTAAAGGTCTAGACTAATGCCCTGTACACATGATCGGACATTGATCGGACATTCCGACAACAAAATCCATGGATTTCTTCCGACGGATTTTGGTTTAAACTTGTCTTGCATACACACGATCACACAAAGTTATCGGAAAATCCAATCGTTCTGAACGTGGTGACGTAAAACACGTATGTCGGGACTATAAACAGGGCAGTAGCCAATAGCTTTTGTCTCTTAATTCATTCTGAGCATGCATGGCACTTTGTGTGTCGGATTTGTGTACATACGATCGAAATTTCCGACAACGGATTTTGTTGTCGAAAAATTTTATAGCAAGCTCTCAAACTTTGTGTGTCGGAAATTCCGATGGAAAATGTGTGATGGAGCCCACACACGGTCGGAATTTTCGACAACAAGGCCCTATCACACATTTTCCGTTGGAAAATCTGACCGTGTGTACAGGGCATTAGAGTGTACCCTTTCTCTATTTGTCAAGAAATGTTGAATCTACATATAATACCAATGTGGGAAGGAGTGGGGGGCAAGTTCTGCATTAATAGTTGTCAGTTAAAGCAGTTTACGCCTACTAAAAAAGTGAGAAGACAAAACATCTCTATGAGGCCATATTCAATTTAAAAAGTCATCAGACATGCCCGGAATGAAGTACAGGTTATAACAAGTTAGAGTTAATGGCCCTATCAAGGAGTTGGAGAAGTCTTCCTTTGGGTCCGTTGGAATATTTCCAGTGTTGAGTTTATAAGGGGATGAGAGCTAGCTAAGGGAGAGGTATGACAAGGATGAAGCCAAGGAAGTGTTTGTAAACATTGGGGTATTATAGCATGCTCTAAATTAACCCAGTCTTTAATATCTTGGTCTATATTCCAGTCTACTATATGGGTTAGATGAATAGCCCGGTAATTTTCCACCTTTAAATTAAGTAAGGTGAGAAAATTTTGCCCTAAGAGGCTTACTTTGCTCAATAAAATGCGAGCAAGGTCTGTGTAAAGAGGCAAAAAATGAGTCTGAATGGTGCATAGGTATTGTTTGCATGGCGTAAAGGAAACCAGGAAGACTAGTCATCTTAATCAGTGCCGATCTCCCAAACGAGGAGGCATTTACTGAAGCCCATCGCTTCAAGTCCCCGCACATCTCATTCAAAATCTTACCATAATTATGACTGAGTTCTGATAGTTTGATGGGAATATGAATCCCAAGATAGGTAAAAAAAACTTTTGCTAAGTCTAAGTACTGGATTAGGTTAGGACGCAAGGTATTGGTTTCAGTAAGGAAAACAAGGAGGTCATCTGCTAAAGCAGCTAGTTTATAAGGGAGGTTATGTACTCTAATCCCTTTGATATCTGGGTTAGGTAGGTCTAATCCTATTTAGTAGGGTTCAAGAGTGAGAAAAAAAGTAAGAGAGAGAGGACATCCTTGTCTGATCCTGTTATGAAGCTGGAAGGCATCCGACAGATAGCCATTCACATGTACCCATGCCATGGGTGCAGTATACAAAGCCCGTATGTAAGCATGCATTCAGGGTAGAAACCCATTAGAGCCAAGGACAGCATCCATAAAGTCCCAGGCCACTCTATCAAACGCCTTCTCAGCATCAAGGGAGAGGAAAAATCCTTGTTGTGATTGTGATGTTAGCCAATGATGAAGGTTTAAGGCTTGCAATGTATTATCGTGACATTTCTTTGCCAGGGATGAATCCCACTTGGTCAAGGGAAAGTAGAGAAGGGAGTAAAGGTAGTATTCTATTTGCTAACATTTTTGCGTAGATTTTTACATATATGTTTATGAGAGAAATTGGCCAGTAATTTGTGACTTGGGATTCTTCTTTTCTTTATTTTGGAATAATTGCTATGTGGGCTTTCAAAAGTTGGTAAGAGGGTTGGGGTGCATTTTCAAAGGAGAAAAAGGCGGACAGAAAATGTGGTTTAAGGGTCTCGCTGAAAGTTTTATAGTATTGAAGAGGCAAACCATCAGGGCTGGGAGACTTACCAAGCTTCATGTCTTTAAGGGCTTTGTAAAACTCTGCCCTTCGACAGGGGGCTTCAAGTTTGCATACTGTATCCCCTTTGAGAGGGAGAGGACAATATTTCCTTAGAAAATCTTGAATGAGTTGGAGGCATCTATTTGAAAATTTAAGATCACTAGAGGCAGAGGGAATGTTGTAGAGGGATTTGTAGTAGCATTCAAATTTTTTCCCTCTGACTTCATTAGAGGAATGTAATTTCCCCTGGTTGTCTTTAATATGTCTAACCATAGCAGAAACCTTTTTAGCCTGCACTGCCTTTGCTAACAGTTTCCCACATTTATTGCCATGTTCATAATATAGTTTGTGACGTTACATGTTGTCATTTTTTTTCAAGCTCATCAAGAAGATTCCTCACCTTAAGCAATTCCTGATAGGTAGAGCTTGCACTAGTATTGTGTTGTTTTAAGTGAACGAATGTGTGTAGTGGGGAAGCGATCTTTGCTTGACGTATTTTTTGAAGTTTAGATACTGTCGCTAAAAATTCTCCTCGGAGCATACATTTGTGAGCTTCCCACTGTGTAAGAAGTGATCTCTGTTTAAGGTTTCAGTATATCGTTGTACTTCAGCTGGATCTTTAAGTAAGGATCTTCAAATCTCCTGATTTTTGTCCTTGTCACAGATTCAGGGAATACTAGAGAAACAGTGATTAGATGGTTATCCGAAAGTATCATGGGTTTGATTGTTAGCTTGTTGTAAAAAGGTGAGATCTGTCTGGAATAAGAAGATATAGTCAATTCTGGAGTATTTTTGATGAAGAGGAGATAGATATGTATAATCTTTTTCTTGAGGTTTTAGCGTATGCCAGGTATAATAAGGCATGAGATCGTATAATCAGAGCTTATTTGCTTGAGATGCCTATAAAAGCGGGCTGAGGTTCCAAACAAAGAATTCAGGAGTGGGTTCTAAACCATTTTCACCTTTCTTTAGTTCCTTTTTGATCTATCTTTACAAATTCCTAAAATAATTATATAGATTTTAAATATGTATAAAATAATGATTATATCAATAATTAATAATAACTAAAATAATAAGTAAATGATGTAATAATATGTTTCCATATTTGTGCTAAAATAATATTTTAGCTCTCTGAAAATATACTTTACACTGTAAAACATGTCATAACTTTCTATTGTTCTTTTTTAAGAGTGATATTTTCTTAACTAGAATGATAGTGAATTTTTAACCTTTAAAATTGTAATATACAAATAAGGAAAACAAATGAAAATAATAATGATAATCCTAACCTAATATGAACATTATTATCAGAAAAATTGGATAATCAAAAATGTACAATATATTAAAGGGGGAAATTGTCAAAACTGGAGCAGCTGTTCATGGCAACCAATCAGCTTCAAACTTTTATTTTTAAAGTTTTGTTTTAATACAGCTGCTTTTTTTATTTGGTCTATTGCACTGACAGGGGGGTCTGCATTAGTGTGGAGATACAATTATTAATGATTTGGATAGTAGTTTGTTTTGCTCTTGTAGAGTAGCAAAAGAGAAAGAAAGAGAGCTTTGGTTCACACATCTAGGATGCTGCCAATTTGTACAGTAAGAGCACTTTAAGGTTTTCAAGGCAACACCATACAGTTTGCAGGACTGTCAAATATAGATAGCGTGTAGAGAAAGGAGATCAGGGTAGAAGTGGGAGACATAAGATGGAATTAAGATTTGCAAAGGCTCCAGATTCCTTAATAAATTTCATAGCAGTGAGTATTTCTATGACTCGGAAATCAGTAGAGCGTCCATAAAGCATGGAATGGGCCAGGGCTATCTCAGACCATTTGTTGTAAGAATACAAAGCAACCAAAACATCTCTGGTATAAGATAAGATGTGTAGTTACATTTTTTTTATGTATGGGAATGCTAACCACCTTGCAAGGTAATAGCCAGAAAATGGGGTTTGCCCCTCTATGGCATCTGCATTCTCTAAAAAGTGAATGATAGGAGATCTTGTTTGAGTTTCTTAAGGTGAGATAAAGAGAATCTCAGATAGAATGTTTGAAAAAGTAATTTGGTCAGGATAGTCATTTTGATGGATGGGTGGATAGTTTTTGCTATTCAGAATATGCAATGTGGTGTCCAGCAGTGCAGGAGAAGTCTTCAGAGGTTTGTTAGAGAACCTTAGTGAACACAATGCATCATAGGGTACCAAGGAACACACCAGACAGGTCAGGGATAAAGTTGCAGGGAAGCTTAAAGCAGAGTTAGGTTATAAAAAAATATCCCAAGCTTTGAATATCTCACGGAGCACTGTTCAATCCATCATCCAAAAATGGAAAGAGTATGGCACAACTGAAAACCTACCAAGATATGGCCATCCACCTAAACTGACAGGCCAGGCAAGGAGAGCATTAATCGGAGAAGCAGCCAAAAGGCCCATTGTAACTCTGGAGGAGCTGCAGTGATCCATAGCTCGGGTGGGAGAATCTGTCCACAGGACAACTACTAGTCATGCACTCTTCGAATCTGGCCTTTATGGAAGAGTGGCAAGAAGAAAGCATTGTTGAAAGAAAGCCATAAGAAGTCTTGTTTGGAGTTTGTTAGAAGCCATGTAGGGAACATAGCAAACCTGAGGAAGAAGGTGCTCTGGTCAGTAAAGACCAAAATCAAACTTTTTGGCCTAAAAGCAAAACGCTATGAGTAGAGAAAAACTGCAAATCATGCTGAACACACCATCCCCACTGTGAAACATGAGGTGAGAGTATCATATTGTGGGGATGCTTTCTTTAGAAGGGACAGGGAAGCTGGTCAGAGTTGGTGGGAAGATGGATGGAGCTAAATACAGGGTAATCTTAGAAGAAAACCTGTTACAGTCTGCACAAGTCTTGAGACTGGGGCGGAGGTTGACCTTCCAGCAGGACAACGACCCTAAACATACAGCCAGAGCTACAATGGAATGGTTAAGATCAAAGCATCTTCATGTGTTAAAATGGACCAGTCAAAGTCCAGACCTAAATCCAATTGAGAATCTGTGTGCAAGACTTGAAAATTGCTGTTCACAGACACTCTCCATCCAATCTGACAGAGCTTGAGCTATTTTGCAAAGAAGAATGGGCAAAAATGTCACTCTCTAGATGTGCAAAGCTGGTAGAGACATACCCAAAAAGACTTGCAGCTGTAATTGCAGCAAAAGGTGTTTGTTCAAAGTATTGACTCTGGGGCTATTTACAAATGCACGCCACACTTTTCACATATTTATTTATAAAAAAATAATATTTATCATTTTCCTTCCACATCACAATTATGTGCCACTTTGTGTTGGTCTATCACGTAAAATCCCAATAAAATATATTTACATTTATTATACATGTTTACATTTAATATATATATATATATATATATATATATATATATATATATATATATATTTACATTATATTATATATTTACATTTTTGAATGTAACATGACAAAATGTGGAAAATTTCAAGGGGTATGATAACTTTTTCAAGGCACTGTATTACAGCACAGAATGATATAAAATCAACTAAAGCTGCACTAAAGATCTAAAAAACATATACAAATAAATGGCAGCAACTTGTACATCTATAGGATATAATATATCAACATTCACTTGAAAAGGTAAATGTTCTGTGCTAAATCTAATTAAATTACGTGCAATAGAATGCTGACATTACCAATATTAACTACTTGCCTACTGGGCACTTAAACCCTATTCCTGCCCAGGCCCATTTTCAGCTTTCAGTGCTGTCACACTTTGAATGACAATTGCACGGTCATACAACACTCTACCCAAATGAAATTTTTATATATTTTTTTCACACAAATAGGGCTTTCTTTTGGTGGTATTTAATCACTACTGGGGTTTTTAAATTTTGCTAAACAAACAAAAAAAGACCAAAAAAACAAAGGCGGCACTGATGAGGCAGCACTGGTGAGTACTGATAGGTGGCATTGATAGGTGGCATGAAATGGTGGCACTGATGGGTGGCCCTGATGGGCGGCACTGAAAGGCACTGATAGGTGGCACTAAAGGGCACTAATAGGTTGCACTGGTAGGTAGCACTGACAGATGGCACTTATGAGTGGGACTGATGGGGACTGATAGGTACAGGTAGGTGACAGTAAAAGGTAGCAATGATGATGAGGCACTGATGGGCGCCGATTGGCAGAACTGATCGGCACTGTAAGGTGGCACTGGTGGACATTGATAGGTGCCACTGGTGGGCACTGGTGGGCACTGATTTGCACTGGTAGGTGGCACTGGTGGGCACTGGCAGGTGGCACTGATGGGCACTGGTGGACACTGGCAGGTGGCACTGGTGGGCACTAGTGGGCACAGATGGGGCGGCGGTGGCTCTCTGTGTTCAGGACTGATGTCCATATGACAGAAGCTGGTGAGGAAAAAAATAGCTGATTACCAGCTCTGTTGACATCATGTCTATGATGATCTATGATCAGTCGAGTCTTGTGGAATCGCTATTTACTGAGCGCGCCACATGCACCCCTCAGGGATCCCCACACTGCTCAAGGATAAATCTTCATGTGTAATCCACCACATGTTCACTCCACCTTATTACACATAAAGGTTTACCGGAACTAATATTTGTTCACCATTAATTTTTTGGGCTTTATAAATATTGGTAACGTCAGCATTCAGTTACACATTGATTTAATTTGATTTAGAAGGGCATGTTTACCATTTAGTGTATTACAGCACAGCATCCGCACATTTACTTCTAGCATTTTTGGGCACTTTAAAGGAAAGTGCAGCTTTTTTTGGTAAGCCTATCTAAATATTCTTGGTAAATTAATATTTTACAGCTTCATTGCCTAAAAAATTAAATAAGATCTTTTATTTTGTTTATATTTTCTTTGACAATAATGCAGTTTGTGAATTACATTTTACTTCACAAATTATCCTACAACAAACTTCAGATATTTCATAAAGTGTTTATATTTTCTTTGGTAATAATGCATGTTGTGAATCACATTTTATGGTACATATTTATGCAGTAATTGACTTTATGTATGCTGTATATCAAGCACTTTCATAAAATATAATGTCACATTTTATTAACTGTTGTATTGACATTAAATATTATTAAAACCACATCATTATTTAACAATAAAATAATTGTAAACTTCTCTCATTTGTCTTTAGGGCTCACTCTTTCAAGTTTAATAAAAGAGTTGCCATTCATTCTTCATTTTCTTTTCTGAAACATTTAATTTCAAGCACAAACGCACCTAGATGATTGCACAGTAAGATTTATGTTCACACACATAAAATGTTTAAATAAAATCATTTGGTGATCAAGCAAACTCAATTTAATAGAATGTAGTTTTGTCAGAGAGTGAAATTGTAAATCTAGCCACCCATTCAGAAACACTTAAATGTAAATTAGTAGCAGTATATTGAAAAGGATATTGAAGTACAAAATATTAAATGATGTATAAAATGAAAAGTTTCAAGCATATGTATATATGTTTGTAATCTATTTATTTGTAAAGAAGGAGCATATTGTGTAATCTGGGGAAAGTTTATTGAAGCAAAAATGGAGCACAAACATTTAATAAAAAAATTAAATTGATGTCAAAAGACTACAGATATAGTTAACAATTTAATCTTGGCACACATAAGATTTTTTGAACCCCAACCTATATACATAAAATTGTCTTATATTCTTTTAACATGTTTAGGAGAATAGGAGAGAGTTGAATAGAAACAATTACATCTTAGAAATAATGTCAACAGTTTACTTTTTAGAAATATTTCTGGTCTGAATTGCCAGGACTGACACCTCATTGGTGCTCCTCTGCATCCATTGGTTAAAATGTCCATATAGAGTACTTAGTAATCCATGGATCCCACACCTTCTTAAATTTACTAACCTTGTCATGTAGTATGGCAGAGCCTACATTTTGTCCTGTAGTGCAGAACCCACACTCACTAACTTTCAGTCTGCCTTTGAATGGGCCAATAGGAGGTTGGCTATTAAATAAAAATGGTGTGCTGAAAAGCCTTGTGGCTGCACCATATGATCATGTCTAATGGTTTTATTTAACCAATTCCTGACCAGCCGCCGTCATTATACTGCGGCAGGTTGGTTCATTCCTGCGAATGACCATAGCTGTATGTCAGTCCATTTTACAGCTATAGCAGGCATGTGGCTGGCAGCCTCGATGTCCGCTGGCCACCCATGATTGCTCCACAGAGAGCCAGAATGAGGATCTGTCAATGTAAACAAACAGATCCCCATTCTAACCAGGAAGTACAGAGTGATTGTCTGTTCCTAGTGATTAGGAACAGCGATCTCTCTGTACTCCCAGTCGGTCCCCTCCCCCCACAGTTAGAAACACCTCCCAGGGAACACATCTAGGCCCTTGATCACCAGTAGTGTTAACCCCTTCCCTGCCAGTATCATTTATACAGTAATCAGTGCATTTTTATAGTACTGATCACTTTATAAATGTTACTGGTCCGAAAAAGGTGTCAAAAGTGTCTGATCTGTCCACTGCAATGTCGAAGTCCCACTAAAAATCACTGATCACCGCCATTACTAGTAAAAAAAAAATAATAATAAAAATGCCATAAGTCTATCCCCTATTTTGCAGACATTATAACTTTTTCTCAAACCATTCAATATGTTTTTTTTACCAAAAATATGTAGAAGAATACATATTGGCCTAAATTGATGAAGACATTTTTTTTTGGATATTTATGCTAGCAAAAAGTAAAACAATTTTTTTTTCAAAATTGTCAGTTTTTTTTGTTTATAGCACAAAAAATATAAACTGCAGAGGTGATCAAATACCACCAAAAGAAAGATCTATTTGTGGGAAAAAAAAGGACGTCAATTTTGTTTGGGTACAGCATAGCATGACTGTGCAATTGTCAGTTAAAGTGACACAGTGCGGTATCGCAAAAAATGGTGTAGTCATTAAGGGCGAAATCTTCCTGGTCCTTAAGTGGTTAAACTTCACTAATGTGGCAGAGCAGCAAATAATCTACACAAGAACCCAAACTGTAGGTATGTGTGATTTTCCTATGTGGAGTTGTTTATTTGATGATATTTGATATATTCATGTCTGTAAAAGTAAAATATGTTAACATTTTAAGACAGCAAAACAATTGGTTTTGCCAATAATTAAAGCCTAAAAGAGTAATACCATTTTTAAATAGATGGCTCCCATATGCCCCCTTGTCTATTTGCTATTTTCCACTACCAAACGAGCAGGTTGTTTTATCGGATGCTGCCCTTTTTAAAACTATTGCAAGATCCAAACATCTGTAATTTACTGAGTTGTCTTGGCTGTTGCCTAGAGTCTTCATTAATCATTAGTACTGGAACAGTCACAACGTGCACTGGGGGCTGCTTTCCCTTCTTATGTCCTCACAATAATTTATGCAGTATAAACTTAAACCTCTCAGTTATTATTCTCACTTATTTTGTTACAGAATTATTGCCATCACCATTGTCACACAATCAAACTAGTAGGACATAGACAGGGTTAGTGTTATGGCTATTAAGGAGTGGAACTGCAGATAGCTTGTTGCAACAGAGTGAGTAAATTGATTTTTGCTAGTCAGAGTCTACAGTGGAACAAGAAGCTTTGCTGATTGTTTAGCCTGCCTTTTTTCCTTAACTGCAAACACAGCAGTGTGGTCTGCTGAAGCAATATTATTAGTATTTTTTATCATTATTATTATTTTTGGCTATAGCAAGCAAACAAGCTGGTCAAAGTGTGGAGCGAATCTGTATATTTGTATTGTCCATGCTTGATAGTTGATTCATGAGAATGTATATTATGTTGCATCTGGGTCTGGTACAAGTATATATTTACATCTTACACATTCCCTGCAAAAAGAAGACAGAAGAAGCAGTAATATTTCTTCACACTAAAAAGGCTATGACACATTATTATGCACCTGTCACACCCAACAGAATACAATATTTATTTGTATGTGTTTTTATTGTTGGCTTCCCTGTACCATAGAATACTATGGTGTTGGTTTAAAGGTTCTTAAACATTTCATTAATAAGTATTTTCCTTATCATCCATGGAGCAGTTAAGTGTTTTGCCCTGTACACACGGTCGGACATTGATCGGACATTCCGACAACAAAATCCATGGATTTTTTCCGACGGATGTTGGCTCAAACTTGTCTTGCATACACACGGTCACACAAAGTTGTAGGAATTTCCACTCCCCAAGAACGCTGTGACGTACACCACGTACAACAAGACTATAAAAGGCCAGTTCAGAACCAAGCACGGCACCCTTTGGGCTTCTTTTGCTAATGTCGTGTTAGTAAAAGTTTGGTGAGAGACGATTTGCGCTTTTTCAGACTCGTGGTTTTCAGATCGTTTTCTGCTGTTCAGTTTGAGCTTGTGGGTTTGTATCTGCTCTTCAGTGCCTGCAGCGAGTACCATTGATTTATCATTGTGTTCTTGTTCGTTCGTTGTTACTGTTTTTCAGGTAGCTCTTCACAGGCCTTGCTGTTCTTCAGTGCGTTCTGTTACTTCGTTCTGAGCAGCCGACCGTTTTCTAGCCATGTTGCGTATACGTACTCCTCATAGAGTTTGTGTTGTGCGGGGGCTTGGTGTTGGGGTCCTGACCTTGACACAAGTCCAGTCCATGAACAGGGTGGGGAGGAGTTCATGGACCAAGAATTGTTTTCTCCAGCGTGACCAGTTCTGTCATATGCCTTTGCTCCGTGAGATCCGTGAGAATAATCCTGATGATTTCAGGAACTTTCTCAGAATGACGGACCCCGTATTTCACTGTTTGTTGGCTTTGCTGACCCCCTATATCAGCAGGCAGGATACCTGCATGAGGCAAGCCATCACTACGGAGCAGAGGTTAGTCGCCACCCTGCGGTACTTGGCAACGGGGAGAAGCCTGCAGGACCTCAAGTTCTCAACAGGCATCTCCCCCCAAGCTCTGGGGATCATTATCCCAGAGACCTGTTCTGCCATCATCCAGGTCCAAGGATTATATTAAGGTAAGATTTATCCTTTAACATCACATTTTATTGTATTTAATGTTTGATAATATATTGTATTTCTTTCCTCATTCCTAATTGCCATGATTGGAATATGCTGTGAATGTCCCCTTTGTCCTCATGCATCCTGGATTTTTATTTAATTTTTTTTTCTCCTTCATACATATTTGCCTTCACTTACCTTCCCAGCATGGTCTCCTGGCCCTATATTCACCTCATGTAGTCACTCAACATTGTATTTTGTCAGCTCCATAGTAGTGCTTTACCCCAAACACCCCCTAAAATGTGTAAAAATGTGATTTGTGCTTTAAATTCAGGCAGAGTGTCAGAGGCTTTTTTTGGGGTGTCCCCATATCATTTGGAACCCTCCCTCTCCCCAACTGCTAAGTCAGCTGATACCAATTCTCTATCTATCCTCAATCATCTATCTGCTGACTTTGCCAAACCCATACACACTATACCCATCTCTTTTGTGGTCAGATGTATGGATGAATTCCCCAAAGCATGTAGTGCAAGGGCCTGCCTGTATACTTTCAAATGGTACTGTTTAAAGTTTTGGGATCCTATTATTATCTTGATAGGTAATAGCAGAATGTCCAAATGTGCTAAAATGTGTACAATGTGTATTTATATCTTTGTATTATGACACTTCTTACCTGTCCAGTGGGCTGCCAATAGTGTAAGTAAGGAGGGGCTGGCCAAAATAATACACATTATTTAGGCATTCATCTCTCAATTAAGTGGAGAGGGTTACCTGTCCAAGAGTTCCCCCCCCCTATAATGTTAGAAATGGCCCATGAGAGGGGGAATCTGATAGGTGTACCTTATACTTTGGTCTTTAAAAACTCCCTCAAATAAATGTTATCTTGATGTTGGCCAAGAATGTTTGTGTCTAATCTGCTTTGCCTGTTTATGTGCAAAATGACTATTTTTTTTTTCTTGTTTGACTCCACAGTTTCCTTCCAACCCAGAGGAATGGCAGACTGTGGTCTCCCACTTTGCCCAGCGGTGGGACTTTCCTAACTGCGCAGGGGCAATTGATGGGAAATACGTCCACATCGTCCCACCACCCAACTCGGGGTCATACTATTTCAACTATAAGGAGTTCAATAGTATTGTGATGTTGGTGGTGGTGTCGGCTACTTACGAGTTCCTGTATGTGGACGTGGGGAAGAATGGCCGGATGTCAGATGGTGGGGTCATCGCCCAGACGGAGTTCTACAGGCATCTCCAGAATGGCAGCTTGGATCTGCCACCTCCAGAAGACAATGTGGAAGGACTCTCATTTGTCTTCGTTGCAGATGAAGCGTTTGCGCTGGGAGACCATCTTATGCGGCCATTCCCGATGAGGACCCTCACCCCGGACCAGAGGGTTTTTATGGGTTCCGCCAATTTCTTATACCCATACACATGGCGGAGTACAAACTGAATCATATCATCCTGGCGTGCTGTGTTCTACACAACTTTTTACGGCAACATTCTGCCAACTATGCTGGCTCAGTTGGGCCTGAGGCTGGAATTCAAAATGAACCAACCCTGATGGCGCTTGAAAGTGGCCGTCCTGGCTTGCCCCCCTGAGTGCCCGTGATGTCCGTCTAAGATTCCTTGAATACTTTGCGGGTAGGGGGGCTATCAATATGCCAGACAATGTCTGAAACCTTTTTAAAAAAAAAAAAAGAATTTAACTTCTAAAATCTTTGGTGGCATTTACTGCTTGTGTTTGTTTTAGCTGACCCTGACAGAAATGTGGTGAGTCCTGAAAATGGTGTGATTGTGTAACATTACAAAGCATTGCTGGGTGTTATTTACTAAAGGCAAAGACACTTTGCACTACAAGTGCACTTGAAACTTCACTTGTAGTGCAAAGTGGATTTTCCCTTAGGAAATAACCCCTATTGTCACTGAAAACAACAATTAGAGCACAACAAAAGTTTTGGAGCATTGAAACAATAATCCACACATTCTTGATTAACAATCTTTTTAATACCAGCACAATCACATGTGCATTTAGAAAAGGTTTTTAAAACAAACCAACATGTTTGTTGTATATAAATTTTTGGGTCACATTAGAAAAAGTAGAAATGTCCATTTAAGATAAAACAGGCATGTTTAAAACAAACAAGAAAGACACAATTCTTGAACTTACAAAGTTCACATTTGGTAGAACTTGAAGGCAATATCAGACATGAGTATTTACAAACTGTGTTTGATGTTGCGTTCAGATGGGGTGAAGTCACCCCTAGAAAAGCCAAATTTGGAAGATGCACACCAATTGCCGAATGTCAACATGTGCTAGCTGCCATCACGGGGGATCAAGGGACGTGTTTTGGGGGAGCAATCCCTTCCTCTCAGCTACTTTATTATTGAGGAAGGGGTTGCACCCCCAAAATGCGTCCATTGATCTCCCGTGATGGCAGATAGCACATGTTGACACACTGTGTGCCTCTTCAAAATTTGGCTTTTCGCAAATATGTCAAAAAATGTTAAAAATTTTAAGCTCACAAAAAGCGCAAAAAAATAGGGATTTTGAGGGGTTTTAAACTCTCCCTAAAACATCAATGATGTTCTTCATTTTTTTTGAACATCATTGATGCTTTTTTGGATGTTCTCCAAGTCCCTATTACACCCCATGATCTCCCGATCAGGATCTGTGCACTTTCCGAGGTGAAATGCCCTGGATCCACAACATCACGATCAAAAACACACCATGTATTATAAATATGCCGGCATCCATCTCTTACCTGAGCCTGTGGTTGCAGACACTCGCCTGTTGTGGTGCCAATTTCCACCACGTCTTCCTCCTCCTGCTCTGCTTGGCTTGGGTGGATTTCCCCTTCTTCCAGAGGTGGGGGGTCTGTGGTTTCCTCGGATGCGGGGTGTCCTCCGAGTGTCCTCCGAGTCTTTTATCCCCTATGTAAAAAAAATAGGTATACTTAAAGCGGGGGTCCACCTATCTATCGTTTTTTTTTTTGGAGTTCATTCACAAACTTTTCTTCTCATGATTATCTACTCACATGTTCTGTGTAATAAGTCCGCCTGTGTCAGATTTTGTTGTAAAGAATAACTTATAAAATTCACTGAAGGCGGTTTCCATCTTCATTGTGGGCATTTGAAGCCCACAAGCATGTATTTCCTGGATGCAGTGAATGCTGTGCTCCCAGCATTCACCGAGATGTTATGATGACGCTGTTGCACAATGCATGCTGGGAAGCCTGAGACTAGCTCCCAGGGGACTGTGGGACGTCTGGGAGAGGCTAGAAACACGCCTACTCCCATGGGAGGAAAACCAGGAAGTGCTAAGAAGATTAGAAAAAAAAGGTAATTACGGCGATTTAAATTTTTTTACACAGCATGTCAGCATCTAGGCAAGGAAGAGAATGCATAGAGATAATGTTCAAAATTTGGGTGGAACCCCGCTTTAACACACAGATATTTGATGGCAGAAAAAGGAATATGAAACATTGCTTGGAAGTGGGGTACAATTGTCTATTTTGGCAGAGTTCCAAGATGTAGAAGTTTTAGTGTCCTTTGTCAAGCTTCAATACTTTATCTGTTTTGTACAAGCTTCCCAGATGGAGACACCCCTATAGTATACACTGGAGCACCTGTGTGGGCCCCCTAATAAAAAGGGTGTTCTTGTGTCCGACACTAGAGCTCCAGCGTCCAGATGTGTAAACAGCTACTGAGTGTCCTCTCCTTACACAGAATCTAGTTTGCATTTCATTCTAGTTACAAACCCATCTACACAACCAAATTATTTGCAGACAAGTAGGCCATAAAAAATGGGGGCAAATGCATATGGCCAAAACTATGGTGTTTTCTAGGCCGAACGAACAATGTTTTATACAAACGAATAATGTGCCCATGAACATAAAGGTTGCCATTTTAAACTGGATAACAGTTAAGAAAAGCACATGGAGCAGCACAAACGTAATAAACATAAAGAATAGGACCACAGCACAACTACCTACTTTTTTGCAGCACTCTCCGGATCTTGTACTGCTCGTGCTCTCTTAATTTGAGGTCCGACCACCGCTTCCTGAGCTGATCTTTCGATCGTCGTACCCTGAAATTCTGGTGCAGACTCTTGACCACTTTCGCCATGATCTTGGCCTATCTGACATTGCACCATCTCCACAAAGGACATATTTGAGGCCTTAAATCGTCTCCTTATTGGATCGGGACGTTTCTGCCTCCGGGCTTTCCTCCTCCTCCTTCTCGTTGGTGTAATTATCAGACACCTGCTCTGACTCAGCCATGTGCTCTTCCCCCACTGCGCCGAACGAGAAGGGGCGGGGAATAGACTAGAAAGAACGTCAGGGGCGGGCGGAGTTTCACGCATGCGCAGTGTCTATAAAGCGTAACACGCGTGCGTAGTACGTACGATCTGTGAGCGGAGGAGGGAGTAATGGAGGCGCCAATTGTGATTGCGAAGGTAAGATTTAACATTGGGCCTATACTGCTTCTAGATTGAGGCCTGTATTTGCACATGTTTAGAAGACTTTAGGCTGACATTAGGGTTTGTCTTGTGTTGTGTCTTGCAGTGGAAATGGATATCTTGAAAGATAAGGACTTTATGCCAATCTTCATTGATATGTTCAGGGAGCTGCCCTGTCTATGGCAGATAAACCACCTGGAATATAAGAACCAAACAAAGAGGTAGGCAGCGCTGGATAATTTGTTGGAATTTGTGAAGACGGTGATCCCCACGACAGACATCACCTATTTGAAGATCCTAATTGGTGGCCTGAGGAGCACTTATCTAAGGGAGCACAAGAAGGTCCAGGATTCCCAGAGATCAGGAGCTGCAGATGACATTCATGTCCCCAGGCTGTGGTATGATTGTGATTGATGAAGCAAAAACTAAAACCATGTACCTTTTTCATACACAGGGAAGTCTCAGCCAGGAGGTGGCCGGGCCAAGCAGGCTGCCTGATACCCAGGTCCCTACCCTCCGCCTTTAACCACTTGCTTACAGGGCACTTAAACCCCCCTCCTATCCAGACCAATTTTCAGCTTTCAGCGCTGACGCATTTTGAATGACAATTGCGCGGTCATACAACCCTGTACCCAAATGAAATTTTTATCATTTTTTTCAGCACAAATAGAGCTTTCTTTTGGTGGTATTTGATCACCTCTGCGGTTTTTACTTTTTGTTAAAAAAATGTAAAAAACTGATTTTTTAAAAAAAAAATGTTTTTTTTTTTATATTTTGTTATAAAAAATTTAAAACGGGTAATTTTTCTCCTTCATTGATGTACGCTGATGAGGCGGCAGTGATGGGCACTGATAGGCGGCAGTGATGGGCACTGATGGGTGGCAGTGATGGGCAGCACTGGCAGGTGGCACTGATTGGCACTACAGGTGGGCATTGATAGGTGGTACTTGTGGGCATTGATAGGTGGCACTTGTGGGCACTGTTAGGTGGCACTATGGGCACTATTAGGTGGCACTGTGGGCACTGTTAGGTGGCACATGTGCCTCTTCCACTTCGGGACCGATGTCCCTTACATCTGAGCCGGTGATCGGCTTTTTTTTCTACTCGCTCTGTCAGCGTGAGTAAAAAAAAAAACAATTACCGATGTTTTGTTTACATCATGTGATCAGCTGTCATTGGCTGACAGCTGATCACATGGTAAGGGGCTGGGACCGGCACCTTACACGGATTGGTGATCAGCCAAGTCTCAGTGACTCAGTGATCACACCGCGCCCGGCGCGCGCCCTGCAGGGCGCCCGCAGGGAGCGTGCACAGGGGAGGCCTTCATATGACGGCCTCTTGGGAATTCAGGTCCACGATGTGGCCGTCATTCGGCCATAGCGCGGATGTCTAGTGGTTAAAGACAAAGTGGCAGGAAGAGGAGTAACCTGGAGGAGGCTGCCATAGGCCTCTTTTGGAAGGCTACAGAGGCCCTGAGAACCCCACACAGTGTGGAGGAGGACTTTGCTGGCATAACTGCCTGCAAAATGATGCAGATGGAGGAGGGCCAACGACTCCTGTGTGAGTTCTTAATTTTGGAAGCTCTCAATAAGGGGTTGAGGGGCCAAATAACATGTGCTACCCACATTTGTGACCTCACACATAGTCCTCCTCCTCCTCCTCCTCCAGGTCCGACTCCTCCTCCTCCTCCAGGTCCTACTCCTCCTCCTACCACATCTCCAACACCAGAGCCACAGCCGGGAAGGAAGCGTAGAAGGAAGACCAGAGAGTGATGACTCTGGGTTCAGTCTGGTCTGGCAAAAGATGCAGCCTCTTGTAGTACCACAGCCTGGGGACACAGATGTCTTCTGCTGCTTTCCGGATCTCTGGGACTTCTGGACCAGACTGCACTCCCTTAGATATGGACTCCTCAGGCCTCCAATTTTGCTGGAAAAGAATTGATGTGTGCCCTAGGGGTCCAAGGCTTCGCCAATTTATGATGTTTATCCAGCGTTGCCTCCCTCTTTGTTTGGTTCTGAGCCCTTAATAAAGGAATTTTTGGTTCAATTATACTCGCCTATGTGTGTGTTCCTTCAAAGAAGACAGTATGTTTGTGAGGAGGCAGGTACATTTTGAAAATACAATGTGAAATTAACAAGGGACACCAACACCAAGCAACCTCCTTGAGATTAAATAGTACAAGATACCAATGGTGTTGTGGTAACTTGACACACAAAACACACACAAAAATATTATGGAGTAAAACCAATTAAAGAAAAAAAAACATCAGCCTTGAAAAAAATACAAGCGTGATGAAAGTGCTCTATCCATTCCGAACGCTAGTTTTACCAGACCGAGCTGTTCTGTCTCGGAACTTCTTCTGAGCATGCGTGGCACTTTGTGCGTCGGAATTGTCCACACACGGTCGGAATTGACACGATCGGATTTTGTTGTCGGAAAATTTTATAGCCTGCTCTCAAACTTTGTGTGTTGGAAAATCCAATGGAAAATGTCCGATGGAGCCCCCACGCGGTCTGAATTTCCGACAACACGCTCCGATCGCACATTTTCCATCAGAAAATCTGACCGTGTGTACGGGGCATTACAGTTATTTTGAGTCTTCTGCTCCCCATGCAAATAAAAACAGTAATATATTGAAGTCTGTCAAAATGCTCCAAAGGTACTTCAATGTCTCCAGTCTATATAAACTTGTATTATTCCTACAGTGTTACTTGTTAGGTAAAATGCAATTAACCTTGACAATTGGTGTTTTTTTAAGTGTTTTTTTTTCATCATAACTGACCTAATTCTATGAATGGATTTTACTTTTTTACTTTTTCCCCTCAGTGGTCTTTTCACCTGGTTTATGGTCAGAGTCCACTATAGTGTGTTAATTTTTCATTAGAAAAATCTTCATCGTCATCATCTCCTTTCTACCTAATTCAAGGTTGGCAGTCGTCAAGGGTATTACAGGGAATAAAGGTAAAATGTTCTTATGTAACGCAATGTAAAATGGATGAAAAACATTCCCTGGCCAATAATTACATATTATCAGGGCAAGATACATTATATTACCAAAAGTACTGGGACGCCTGCTTTTACGCGCGCATGAACTTTAATGACATTTTAGTCTGTAGGGTTCAATACTGAGTTTGCCCAGCTTTAACAGCTTCAACTATTCTGAGAAGGCTGTTCACAAGGTTTAGGAGTGTGTCCATGGGATTGTTTGACAATTCTTCCAGAAACACATTTGTGAGGTCAGGCTGCACTCTAATTTATCCCAAAGGTGCTCCATTGGGTTGAGGTCAGGACTCTGTGCAGGCCAGTAGAGTTTCTCCACCCAAACTCCCTCATGCATGTCTTTATGGACCTTGCTTTGTGCACTGGTCCAAATCATTTGGTGTAGGGGGATTATGGTTTGGGGTTGTTTTTCAGTGGTTGAGCTTGGCCCCTAAGCTCCAGGGAACTCTTAAGGCATCAGCATACCAAGACATTTTGGACAATTTCATGCTCCCAACTTTGTGGGAACAGTTTGGGGTTGGCCCTGTTTGTTCCAACATGACTGTGCACCAGTGCACAAAGCAAGGTCCATAAAGACATGGATGAGTGAGTTTTGGGTGGGGAAAAATTACTTGTCTGCACAGAGTCCTGACCTCAATCCAATAGAACACCTTTGGGATGAATTAGAGCGCAGACTGTGAGCCAGACCTTCTCTCCAACATCAGTGCCTGACCTCATAAATGCGCTTCTGGAAGAATGGTCAAACATTCCCATAGTCACACTCCTAAACCTTGTGGACAGTCTTCCCAGAAGAGTTGAAGCTGTTATAGCTGCAAAGGGTGGTCCAACTCAATATTGAACCCTATAGATTAAGATAGGGATGCCATTAAAGATCATGTGCGTGTAAAGACAGACTTCTCAATACTTTTGATAATATATGGGACTAAGAACAGCGGCTCACTGACCGTTTGGAACCAGGAAAAGCGACGCAAAGCTCCGCAGCATAAAGCGCCGTTCATCAAGCAGACGGGAAACACTCCTGTGTCGCCTTCTCGAGAAAGCCAAGGAGGAAGATGGTGAAGAATGGCTCCTGCAGTGCTTAGGTGAGGAGCAAGGCTCAGCTCCTCCCGTGGGGACACCCCACGCAAACCCGAAGGCAGAGGAAGGTTCAGTCTCAGTCGGAGGCGAGACTCGGCAACAGCCGGGAAGGAAGAAGAAATGCCAGAGGATAGCTGCTTCGCCTCACCTGATGAGTGAGGAGAGAGCTGGCAGTTCCATACCACAGAGTGCACCTTGTCTGAGGAAGAACAACAAGAACAGCGCTAGACAAGGCGCTACTGCCATAAGGCAGCAGACAGTGAGCATCCGTCAGTTCTAAATGATGGTGAGCAGTGTCATTTTTCTAATGTCTCTGAAGTGTCACTTCTGATTAATTCTTTGTCAAATATTTTGCAACAGTTTAAAGGGGCACAGTCTATTGGTGCTAGTAATAGTGAACAAGGAGCACAGGTCACTGGTGCAATGAATGTTAGTCAACCAAACATTAATCTTGGTCAGTTTCCAGGGGCACAAATGGTTGGTGCAAATATAATATAATATATATGCAAGTAAGAATTGTCAGAGGGCACAGTTATCTGGTGCTTCCAAATTTGTTGAAAATGACACTAAAAAACTGTTTACAGGGGCACATTCTTATGGTGCTGTGGAAGACTTACCAGTTAATGATTATATGAATTAAATAAGTTCAGTATGGCAAAATTTAAATGAGCCACAAATTGAAGATGATGACAATTTAAACAGCAATAAGGCTGGTAACCCTCCATTATCTTTTGATTCCGTCCTACCTCTCAGGCCCTCGCCTGTTGCAGTCGGGGAGACTTCTTTTAGGGAACCCCTGCCATGCGAACTATCACCTCTGGGGTTCCATTTAGCTAAGCCTGTTAAAGAAAAGATTTGGAGTGGAGAATTCATTGACATATTATCACTATTGTCGGTTTATAAAGAATTTTTGTATAAATCTGACAGGCTGTCAGTGGATAGGTCTGAAGAAGACAGAAGGAGAGCTATACTAAGGACCTTCCAAAACTGGTTGCAAGCTTTCTGCATTTATGCTGCAGTCATGGGTGAACGTTTTCCTGTGGAGTGTTCAGGTTTATTCCAACATTTGGATATTGTTGCCGAGGCTTTTCGTCATTTTGGTGGCTCTGCATGGTTCACATATGATGAAAATTTTCGTCAACAATTGGCAGTCCACCCCTCCTTACATTGGGGGTCTAAAGACGTGGGTTTATGGTTGAACCTCATGTTACCTCCTAAGCCTCAGTTCACTCCAAGGTTGGTGTCTAACCCTCAGTCTGCATTTCGTAAAGGATTTTGTTTGATTGAATCCTTCAATGAGGGACAGTGCAAGTTTCTTACGAATTGCAGATACAAGCATGAGTGCTCCTATTGTAACGGGAACCATCCTGGCTAGTAAATGTTTTTTTCGCAAATCTGCAGCAGCAACCTTTCAACCACTTCCTGGGCACGCTCATGAGAAGATCCTTGACTCCAGTGAACCTAACAAGAATGCTCCCATGGTTAGAGCATTATCAAGATCGCAGGATGGCGGCTCTGCTAACTGAAGGTTTCAGAGATGTTTTTTTTGTCCCTGCTTTCAAGGGCACAGGCTGTTCCATGGTTCAAAATTTGAAATCTGTTTATACTCATGCATCGGTGGTTCAAGACAAAATTTCCAAGGAACTGGCAGGAGGGAGAATTGCAGGCCCTTTTTCTTCTCCGCCATTTCTGAATTTTAGGCTCTCCCTGATAGGGTTAGTTCCTAAAAAAGAACAAGGTTGTTATCGTATGATAGATCACCTTTCATATCCAGTGGACTCCTCTTTGAATGATGAAGTGGCCGGTGTTGAAGCTCCGGTTTGTTATTTATCCTTCGATGAGACTTTGGTTATTTTAATGCCCCGTATACACGGTCCGATTTTCCGATGGACATTGTCCGATCGGAGCATGTTGTCGGAAATTCCGACCGTGTGTGGGCGCCATCGGACATTTTCCATCGGATTTTCTGACACACAAAGTTGGACAGCAGGAGATAAAATTTTCCGACAACAAAATCCGATCGCGTCAATTCCGACCGTGTGTGGCCTGTTCCGACGCACAAAGTGCCACGCATGCTCAGAAGAAATTCCGACATGGGACAGCTCGTTCTGGTAAAATTAGCGTTCGCAATGGATACAGCACTTTCGTCACGTTGCAATGTAAAAAATGGTTTAATACAGCGCACTCTCTTCTTCTTTATAATGTGACAAGAATTAAGTAGTTTTGCTGCTCATATTCACACACACTTCTCACAAACTTTTATTTGTGTTTTTTTAGTGAGATTCCCTGAATATATTGTTATTAGTTGTCACATCTGACAGTTTTATATTTTTTATGTTTTTTTTTTTTTTTGTTTTTAAGCCTTTTTTTTTCTTTAATGTTTGGATTTTTTCCAAGGCTGATCTTTGTTCAATGTTATTTTTATTTTTACTCCAGAATATTTTTGTGTGTGTTTTGTGTGTCAAGTTACCCCAACACCATTGATATCTTTTATTATTTAATCTCCATGAGATTTTTTGTTGTTGGTGTCCCTTGTTCATTTCACATTGTATATTAGAAATGTACCTGAATCCTCACAAACAAACTGTCATTTTTGAAGTAAAACACATAGGAGAGTATAATTCAAAACAAAAATCCTTTATTAAGGTATCAGAACCAAACAAAGAGGAAGGCAACACTGGATCAACAGCAGAAATTAGTGAAGCCTGGGACCCCCACGGCAGACATCAATTGTTAAACCTCAAAATTGGTGGCCTGAGGAGTCCATATGTAAGGGAGGGCAGTCTGGTCCGGGATTCACAGAGACTCGGATAGCAGCAGATGACATCAGTGTCCCCAGGCTGTGGTACCACAAGAGGCTGCATCTTTTGGCTGACCAGACTGGATCCAGGGCAATCACTCTCTGGTCTTCCTTTCACACTTCCTTCCGGGCTGTGGCTGTGCAGTTGGAGATGTGGCAGGAGGAGGAGTAGGACCTGGAGGAGGAGTAGGACCTGCAGGAGGAGGAGGAGGACCATCCCACAGCTGTGTGTGAGGTGTAATTTGGCCCCTCACACCTTTCGCCAGAGCCTCTGATATGAGGGCCTCACACATGGCTTTTTGGCCCTCCTCCATCCTCTGCATTTTATAGGCAATGAATGCAGCAATGTTCTCCTGCCTGGTGTGGGGTGCTCCCAGGACCTCTGTAGCCCTACAAAAAAATCTGATACCTCCTCTAGGGTACTCCTCCTACTGCCACTTTCTCTTTCCAGGGGGGGTGGAGGGACCTGCAGATCAGCCAGCCGGCTCGGCCCGGCCACCTCCTGGCTGAGACTTCCCTGTGTATGAAAAAGGGACATGGTTTTAATTTTTGCATCATCAATCACAATCATAAATTAGTACTCCCAACTAACATCTAGTTAACATCATTGATTGGACAAGCAGAAATATTTAGAGGAATGCTATACCTGGCTCAATCTGGGCTCCTCCACATGCGGCCTGGAAGGCCCAGGTTGGGCGTCAGAAGCCTCAGCCGGGGGGGGAAGGAAGCGTGGAAGGAAGACTTGAGAGGGATGGCCTGGGTTCAGTCTGGCCTGCCAGAAAGTGCAGCCTGTCGTAGTACAACATCCTGGGGACATAGATGTCATCTGCTGCTCCGGATCTCTGTGAATCCAGGACTTTATTGCGCTCCCTCAGATATGTGCTCCTCAGGCCACCAATGAAAATCTTTAAAAAAGTGATGTCTGCCGTGGGGATCACCTGCTTCACAATTTCACACAATTGCTCCAGTGCTGCCTTCCTCTTTGTTTGGTTCTTGTAATGGGGGTGTTTAATCTCCCACAGACAGGGCAGCTCCCTTAGCATCTCTATGAAGACTGAAATGAAGTCCTGATCTTTCAGTACCATATCCATGTTCACTGCAAGACACAACACAAGACAAAGCCTAATGTCACACCAAACTCTCCTAATCTTGTTACAATATAGGCCTCAATCTATAGAAGCAGTATAGGCCCAAGTTTGTCTCTTACCTTCGTTCTTACGATCGCCGCGTTCAATGCTCCTTCCTCCGCTCACAGATCAAACGTAATACGCACGCGTGTTACGCTTTATATACACTGCGCATGCGTGTAACTCCGCCCGCCCCTGACGTTCTTTCTAGTGTATTCCCCGCCCCTTTTCATTTGGTGCAGTGGGGGAAGAGCATGATGGCGGACATACAGCAGGTGCGGGCTAATTGTAGCAACGAGGAGGAGGAGGAGGAAAGGGCGGATCCAGGCACGTCCCGATCCAGAAGGAGACGTTTTAAGGCCACAAATATGTCGTTTGGGGTGATGTTGGAGATGGTCGACATCATGAGGAAGTCCGACTATGATGGAAAATATGGGCCTTATCCCAACCCCAATATCAGAAAGGCCAAGATCATGGCGAAAGTGGTCAGGAGTCTAGAGCGGAATTTTGGGGTACGAAGGTCTAAAGATCAGCTCAGGAAGCAGTGGTCGGACCTGAAGTTGAGAGAGCCAGAGCAGTACCGAAAGATCCGGAGAGTGCTGCAAAAAAGTAAGTAGTTGTGCTGTGTTCCTATTCTTTCTGTCTTTATTACGTTCGTTCTGCTCCATATGCTTTAATGTTCATGGGCACATTATTCGTTCGTATCAAACATTTTTCTTTCGGCCTCTAGAACACCATTGTTTAGGCCATATGCATTTTCCCACATTTTTTTGGGCCTACTTGGATGCCAAATATTTGTTTGTGTAGATGGGTTTGTTACTAGAATGAAATGCCAACTAGATTGTGTGTAAGGAGAGGACACTGAGCAGCTGTTTTCACATCTGGACACTGGAGCACTAGTGTGGGACACAAGAACACCATTTTTATTAGGGGGGGCACACTGATGCTCCAGTGTATACTATAGGGGGGTTACATGTGTGAAGCTTGTACCAAACAGGTAAAGTATTGCAGCTTGACAAAGGACAATAAAAAAAAGACATCTTTGAACTCGGCTAAAATAGAAAATTGTACCCCACTTCCAAGCAATGTTTCCTATTTCTAGTTCTGTCATCAAATATCTGTGTGCTAATTATACCATTTTTGTTTTACATAGGGGAGAAAAGACTCGGAGGACACCCCTCATCCCAGGAGACCAGAGCCCCCCCCCCCTCTGGAAGAAGGGGAAATACCAACCCAAGAAGAAGAGCAGGGGGAAGAAGAAGATGTGGTGGAGATTGGCACCACAACAGGTGAGTGTCTGCGACCACAGGCTCAGGTAAAAGAGATGGATGTTGGCAGATTTTTGAGACCTTTTTTTTTGTTCTTTATCTCTTTTTAGGTGATCGTGATCCAGAACGCTTTACATCTGAAAGTGCCCAGATACTGATCGGGGAGATCATGGGGTGTAATCTCCAATTGCAAAACATCCAGCAACAAATCAGTGATGTTATTAAAAAAAATAATAACATCATTGATGTTTTGGGGCGAATTTAAACCCCACAAAATCACCTGTTTTATCTTACTAAAATTTTTACAATGTTTAGAAAAGCCAAATTTGGAGGATGCACACAGTGTGCCAACATGTGCTATCTGCCATCACGGGAGATCAATGGACGCGTTTTGGGGGTGCAACCCCTTCCTCAATTATAAAGTAGCGTTGAGGAAGGACTTGCTCCCCCAAAACACGTCCCTTGATCCCCCCTGATGGCAGATAGCACATGTTGACATTCGTAAATTGGTGTGCATCTTCCAAATTTGGCTTTTCCAGGGGTGATTTCCCCCCATCTGAACGCTATATCAAACCCAGATCCTAAATACTGATGTCTGATATAGCCTTCAGGTTTTACCATATGTGAACTTTGTAAGTTCAAGTTTTTTGGCTTTCTTGTTGGTTTTACACAGGCCTGGTTTATCTGAAATGGATATTTCGATTTTTGATAATGCCCCCCCCCAAAATTGTTATACAACAAACATGTTGTTTTGTTTTAAAAACCTTTGGTAAATGCACATGTGATTGTGCAGGTATAAAAAAGTGTGGATTATTGGATTATTGTCTCAACACTACAACACTTTTGGGGTGATGTAATTGCTGTTTTATGCAAAAATGGGGGTTATTTCCTAAGGGCAAATACACTTTGCACTACAAGTGCAGGTTCAGTGCAGTTGCAAGTGCACTTGTAGTGAAATGTGTTTTTGCATTTAGGAAGTACCAGCCAACACTATTCTTTACAAGGTTACCCAATCACGACATTTTCTGCACTCAACACATTTCTGTCAGGGTCAGCTCAAACAAACACAAGCAGTAAATGTCCACCAAGAATTGCTTTTGGTTGTTTTTTATTTGAAAAAGGTGTCACAGATTGTCTGGCATATTGATAGCCCCCCTACCAGCAAAGAACTCCAGGTAGCGTAACCGGACATCACGGGCATTCAGGGAGGGCAAGCCAGGACGGCCGCTTTCAAGCGCCGTCATTGTTGATGGATTTGGCCCAACTGAGCCAGCATAGTTGGCTGAATGTTTTCTTAAAAAATTATGGAGAACACAGCACGCCAGTATAATATGGTTCAGTTTATACTCCGCCATATGGATGGGTGTCAGAAATAGTCAGAACCGGCTGGCCAGGATTCCAAATGTGTTCTCCACCACTCTTCGGGCTCTGGCCAGCCGGTAATTAAAAACCCTCTGTTCTGGGGTGAGGGTCCTCATCGGGAATGGCCGCATCAGGTGGTCCCCCAGCGCAAACGCTTCATCAGCAATGAACACAAATGGGAGACCTTCAACATTGTCCTCTGGAGGTGGCAAGTCCAAGCTGCCATTCTGGAGACGCCTGTAGAACTCCGTCTGGGCGATGACTCCACCATCGGATATCCGGCCATTCTTCCCCACGTCCACATACAAGAAGTCGTAATTAGCCGACACCACCGCCAACATCACTATACTATTAAACCCCTTGTAATTATAATAGTACGACACCGAGTTGGGTGGTGGGACGATGTGGACGTGTTTCCCATCAATTGCCCCTCAACAATAAACATTACTATTTTTTCACAGAAACATGGCAAGCAGATTAGACACAAACATTATGGGTCAACCTCCAGATAGCATTTATTAAGGGGAATTTTACAACAACAAAGTATAAGGTACACCTATCATATCCCCCCCCCCCCTCTCATGGGCCATTTCTAACATTATAGGGGGGGGAACTCTTGGACAGGTAACCCTCTTCACTTCATTGAGAGATGAATGCCTAAATACAGGGTATTACTTGGAACAGCCCCTCCTTAGTTACACTATTGGCAGCCCACTGGACAGGTAAGAAGTGTCATAATACAAAGATATAAATACACACTGTACACATTTGAGCACATTTGGACATTCTGCTATTACCTATCAAGATCATAATAGGATACAAGAACTTTAAACAGTACCATTGGAAATTATACAGGTAGGCCCTTGCACTACATGCTTTGGGGAATTCATCCATAAATCTGACCAGTAAAGAGATGGGTATAGTGTGTATAGGTTTGGCAAAGTCAGCAGATAGATGATTGAGGATAGAGAATTGGGATCAGCTGACTTAGCAGTTGGGGGGGGGTTACAAAACATTTGGGGACACCACAAAAAAAAGCCTCTGGCCCTCTGCCTGAATTTAAATCAAAAATAACATTTCCAAACATTTTAGGGGGTGTTTGGGGTAAAGCACTACTATGGAGCTGATAAAATACATTGTTAAGTGACTACATGAGGTGAATATAGGGCAGCAGACACCATTCTGGGGAGGTTATTGAAGGGCAAATATGTATGAAGGACCTAAAATAATAATGACATAAAAATCCAGCATGCATGAGAACAAGGGGGACATTCACAGCATATTACAATCATGGTAATTAGGGAATGAGGAAAGAAATACAATATATTAGCAAACATTCAATACAATAAAATGTGATATAAAAGAATAAAAATCTTACCTTCATATACTCCTTCTGCAGGACCTGGATGATGGCAGAACAGGTCTCTGGGATAATGATCCCCAGAGCCTGGGGGGAGATGCCTGTCGAGAACTTGAGGTCCTGCAAGGCTTCTCCCTGTGGCCAAATACCACAAGGTAGCAACCAACCTCTGCTCCGGAGTGATGGCTTGCCTCATGCAGGTATCCTGCCTGCTGATATAGGGGGTCAGCGAAGCCAACAGACGGTGAAACACGGGGTCCGTCATCCTGAGAAAGTTCCTGAAATCATCAGGATTATTCTCACGGATCTCACGGAGCAAAGGCATATGACAGAACTGGTCACGCTGAAGCAACCAATTCTTGGTCCATGAACTCCTCCCCACCCTGTTCATGGACTGGACTTGTGTCAAGGTCAGGACCCCAACACCAAGCCCCCGCACACCACGAACTCTACGAGGAGTACGCATACGAAACATGGCTAGAAAACGGTCGGCTGCTCAGAACGAAGTAACAGAACGCACTGAAGAACAGCAAGGCCTGTGAAGAGCGACCTGAAAAACAGCAACGAGCAGGCAAGATCACACAGAAAACTCAGATAGGAACTGACTGCATGCACTGAAGAGCAGATACAAACCCACAAGCACAAACTGAACGTCAGAAAAAGAGCTAAAAAGCCACGAGTCTGAAAAAGCGCGAATCGTCTCTCACCAAACTTTTACTACCACGAGATTAGCAAAAGGAGCCCAAAGGGTGCCGCGCTTGGTTCTGAACCGGCCTTTTCTAGTCTCGTCGTACGTGGTGTACGTCACCGCGTTGTTGGCGATCGGAAATTCCGACAACTTTGTGCGACCGTGTGTAGGCAAAACAAGTTTGAGCCAACATCCGTCGGAAAAAATCCTAGGATTTTGTTGTCGGAATGTCCGAACAAAGTCCGACCGTGTGTACGGGGCATAAGGTATCATGGACAGGGTGATATTAAGCAGATATTAAGTTGGCATATCGGCTGCTCCCGGTCCATCCGCAAGGATTCAATTCTTTGGGTTTTCAATTTTTGGGCAAATTTTACTTTGACAAATGTATGCCCATTGGGTTTTCTTTGTCTTGTTTCTACTTTGAAGCCTTCTCAACATTTTTACACTGGATTCTGTCAGATCTTCATCCCTGTGGGGGTTTTCTACATTATCTAGATGATTTTTTATTTGTTGGCCCGGCAGGTTCCCCTTCTTGCCTAGAATCTCTGCAGCTGTTTTTCAACATTTGTGAACACTTTGGGGTCCCTCTGGCATCCGAAAAGACAGTCTTGCCCTCTACTTCTATCAAATTTTTAGGGATTACCATCGATTCCACAGTAATGGAATTTAGATTGCCCCTGCAAAAAATCCAAAAAATGAGAACCATGATCTCAGTTTTTCTTTTGAGAAAAAAGGTACTCCTGAAAGAGGCTCAATCTCTGTTGGGTCTGTTCGCCTTCGCAACCCAAGTAATTCCAATGGCCAGGGTGTTTCTGCGCAGGTTTTCTTTGGCCATCAAAGATCTTAAAATTCATATTCTCCTATTTGTATCTCCAAGAGCGTACGGGAAGACCTTAAAATTTGGGATGCATTTCTGTGTAATTTTAATGGTTCTACCATATGGCAGCAAGAATTTGTTACTAACTATCAACTAAATTTTTTCACGGATGCAGCTGGGTCTTCAGGCTTTGGAGCATTTATGGATGGTCATTGGTGCGCAGGTGAGTGGCATCAGGATTGGTTACAGGAGGACATTCTTCAGAACCTTGTCCTTCTGGAGCTTTTCCCTGTCATAGTTTCCCTAGTAATTTGGAAAGATGTTTTTACGAACCGCAGAGTCCTGGTTCACATTGATAATAAAGGTGTTCTTTATGCGGTTAATACATTATCCTCTAAGTCGGACTGATTGAGCCGGTGATTAAACTGCTACGTTTTCTTGTTTTACAATGCATGCATTTTAATATCTGGTTGAAGGCAGAGCACATTGCAGGTGTACGAAATAACATTGCTGATGCTTTGTCTCGTTCGCAGTTCACGAAGTTTTGGGAATTGGCTCCAACATCGGATCAGTGTGGAACCCCTTGCCCAGATTTCCTCTGGGGCTTAATTTGGAGTTAATACTTGGTAACCTCAAGAATTCGTTATAGAAGAAAACGTGGTTAGATTATCGCCTATCTTGGTCCAGATGGTGTTCCTTTTGTCGAGATTCGGGTCTGGATACTCTAGTAGTAACCTCTTATGTCTCTCTGTCTTTCGTGTCTTCTTTGATTCAGTCAAACCTCAGCCCAGCTTCTGTAAGCAAGATCTTAGCGGGTGTTTCCTTTTTTTCTAAAATCTTTTTTCTAAAAATTAAACATATTTAACCTCTTTCTTTCAAGTTAATCAAGTATTAAAAGGTTTCAGGAGGTCCAGACCTTCATTGGATAACAGACACCCTATTTTGGCTGCACTGTTGGTTGATCTTCTCAGGACATTGGAGGAAGTGTGCTTCTCAGAGTTTGAGTTAATTTTGTTCAGAGCTGCCTTTTCAGTTGCCTTTTTTGGGGCCCTCAGGATTGGGGAATGCACAGCTGATAATAAAAGGTCTTCATCATTTCTTCATGGGTGCCATGTTGTTGTGTGTGATGGGTCCCTTAACCCTTTTCTTTGCAGGTCAAAATTCCTGCTGATAGGTGAGGGTCATTGGATTTCTCTAGCTAGTGCTATCAACCCTGCAATATGCCCAGTTTTACTGGTTACTAAATATATGTCAATCAGACCAAGTTCTGACGACTCCTTTTTTATTCATCAGGATCTGTCCTCCTTGACTAGGTATCAGTTTATCATCTGTCTTGGCTGCCTGTTTAAAACGCCTGAACCTTTCAGGTTTTTGTTTTTCGTCACATTAATTTCGTATTGGGGCAGCCACAACAGCTGACTCTCTAGGTTTTTCAGCAGAAACTTTAAAGAGAATAGGCCATTGGGGGAGCGATAGATATAAGATTTATGTCCGCCCTGATCTGCTAACTTTATCATTTTCTTTTTCAGGTTTTACCAAAACAACTATTTGGATAGTAGGACATTCCTTCGTTTTTTGGGCTGCCAAGCATGCCGAAACTAGAACCTACTCTGCTAATTTAGGTCTGGACTCTAATGCCCCGTACACACGGTCGGATTTTCCGATGGACATTGTCCGATCGGAGCGTGTTGTCGGAAATTCCGACCGTGTGTGGGCGCCATCGGACATTTTCCATCGGATTTTCCGACACACAAAGTTGGACAGCAGGAGATAAAATTTTCCGACAACAAAATCCGATCGTGTTAATTCCGACCGCGTGTGGCCTGTTCCGACGCACAAAGTGCCACGCATGCTCAGAAGAAATTCCGACACGGGACAGCTCGTTCTGGTAAACTTAGCGTTCGCAATGGATACAGCACTTTCGTCACGCTGCAATGTAAAAAATGGTTTAATACAGCGCACTCTCTTCTTCTTTATAATGTGACAAGAATTAAGTCGTTTTGCTGCTCATATTCACACACACTTCTCACAAAGTTTTATTTGTGTTTTTTTAGTGGGATTCCCTCAATATATTGTTATTAGTTGTCACATCTGACAGTTTTATATTTTTTATGTTTTTTTTTTTTTGTTTTTAAGCCTTTTTTTTCTTTAATGTTTGGATTTTTTCCAAGGCTGATCTTTGTTCAATGTTATTTTTATTTTTACTCCAGAATATTTTTGTGTGTGTTTTGTGTGTCAAGTTACCCCAACACCATTGATATCTTTTATTATTTAATCTCCATGAGATTTTTTGTTGTTGGTGTCCCTTGTTCATTTCACATTGTATATTAGAAATGTACCTGAATCCTCACAAACAAACCATCATTTTTGAAGTAAAACACATAGGAGAGTATAATTCAAAACAAAAATCCTTTATTAAGGGCTCAGAACCAAACAAAGAGGAAGGCAACACTGGATCAACAGGAGAAATTAGTGAAGCCTGGGACCCCCAAGGCAGACATCAATTCTTAAACCTCAAAATTGGTGGCCTGAGGAGTCCATATGTAAGGGAGGGCAGTCTGGTCTGGGATTCACAGAGATCCGGATAGCAGCAGATGACATCAGTGTCCCCAGGCTGTGGTACCACAAGTGGCTGCATCTTTTGGCCGACCAGACTGGATCCAGGGTCCTCACTGTCTGGTCTTCCTTTCACACTTCCTTCCGGGCTGTGGCTGTGCAGTTGGAGATGTGGCAGGAGGAGGAGTAGGACCTGGAGGAGGAGTAGGACCTGCAGGAGGAGGACGAGGACCATCCCAAAGCTGTGTGTGAGGTGTAATTTGGCCCCTCATACCTTTCGCCAGAGCCTCTGATATGAGGGCCTCACACATGGCTTTTTGGCCCTCCTCCATCCTCTGCATTTTATAGGCAATGAATGCAGCAATGTTCTCCTGCCTGGTGTGTGGTGCTCCCAGGACCTCTGTAGCCCTACAAAAAAATCTGATAGCAGCCTCCTCTAGGGTACTCCTCCTACTGCCACTTTCTGTTTCCAGGGGGGGTGGAGGGACCTGCAGATCAGCCAGCCGGCTCGGCCCGGCCACCTCCTGGCTGAGACTTCCCTGTGTATGAAAAAGGGACATGGTTGTAATGTTTTGCATCATCAATCACAATCATAAATTAGTACTCCCAACTAACATCTAGTTAACATCATTGATTGGACAAGCAGAAATATTTAGAGGAATGCTATACCTGGCTCAATCTGAGCTCCTCCACATGTGGCCTGGAAGGCCCAGGTTGGGCCTCAGAAGCCTCAGTCAGGGGGGAAGGAAGCGTGGAAGGAAGACTGGAGAGTGATGACCTGGGTTCAGTCTGGCCTGCCAGAAAGTGCAGCCTGTCGTAGTACAACATCCTGGGGACATAGATGTCATCTGCTGCTCCGGATCTCTGTGAATCCAGGACTTTATTGCGCTCCCTCAGATATGTGCTCCTCAGGCCACCAATGAAAATCTTTAAAAAAGTGATGTCTGCCGTGGGGATCACCTGCTTCACAATTTCACACAAATGCTCCAGTGCTGCCTTCCTCTTTGCTTGGTTCTTGTAATGGGGGTGTTTAATCTCCCACAGACAGGGCAGCTCCCTTAGCATCTCTATGAAGACTGAAATGAAGTCCTCATCTTTCAGTACCATATCCATGTTCACTGCAAGACACAACACAAGACAAAGCCTAATGTCACACCAAACTCTCCTAATCTTGTTACAATATAGGCCTCAATCTATAGAAGCAGTATAGGCCCAAGTTTGTCTCTTACCTTCGTTCTTACGATCGCCGCGTTCAATGCTCCTTCCTCCGCTCACAGATCAAACGTAATACGCACGCGTGTTACGCTTTATATACACTGCGCATGCGTGTAACTCCGCCCGCCCCTGACGTTCTTTCTAGTGTATTCCCCGCCCCTTTTCGTTCGGCGCAGTGGGGGAAGAGCATGATGGCGGACATACAGCAGGTGCGGGCTAATTGTAGCAACGAGGAGGAGGAGGAGGAAAGGGCGGATCCAGGCACGTCCCGATCCAGAAGGAGACGTTTTAAGGCCACAAATATGTCGTTTGGGGAGATGTTGGAGATGGTCGACATCATGAGGAAGTCCGACTATGACGGAAAATATGGGCCTTACCCCAACCCCAATATCCGAAAGGCCAAAATCATGGCGAAAGTGGTCAGGAGTCTAGAGCGGAATTTTGGGGTACGAAGGTCTAAAGATCAGCTCAGGAAGCGGTGGTCGGACCTGAAGTTGAGAGAGCCAGAGCAGTACCGAAAGATCCGGAGAGTGCTGCAAAAAAGTAAGTAGTTGTGCTGTGTTCCTATTCTTTCTGTCTTTATTACGTTCGTTCTGCTCCATATGCTTTGATTAGTTGTAACGTTTCCAAAGGTCAACTTTAATGTTCATGGGCACATTATTCGTTCGTATCAAACATTTTTCTTTCGGCCTCTAGAACACCATTGTTTAGGCCATATGCATTTTCACACATTTTTGGGGGCCTACTTGGATGCCAAATATTTGTTTGTGTAGATGGGTTTGTTACTAGAATGAAATGCAAACTAGATTGTGTGTAAGGAGAGGACACTGAGCAGCTGTTTTCACATCTGGACACTGGAGCACTAGTGTGGGACACAAGAACACCATTTTTATTAGGGGGCCACACAGGTGCTCCAGTGTATACTATAGGGGGGTCTCCATCTGTGAAGCTTGTACCAAACAGGTAAAGTATTGCAGCTTGACAAAGGGCAATAAAAAATATACATCTTGGAACTGGGCTAAAATAGACAATTGTACCCCACTTCCAAGCAATGTTTCCTATTTCTATAGTTCTGCCATCAAATATCTGTGTGCTAAGTATACCATTTTTGTTTTAGACTCGGACACCCCTCATCCCAGGAGACCAGAGACCCCCCCTCTCTAGAAGAAGGGGAAATACCAACCCAAGAAGCTGAGCAGGAGGAAGAAGAAGACGTGGTGGAGATTGGCACCACAACAGGTGAGTGTCTGTGACCACAGATTCAGGTAAAAGAGAGGGCTGGTGGCAGATTTTTGAGACCTTTTTTTTTGTTCTTTATCTCTTTTTAGGTGATCGTGATGTGAGGGATCCAGAACGCCTTACATCTGAAAGTGCCCAGATACTGATAGGGGAGATCATGGGGTGTAATCTCCAATTGCAAAACATCCAGCAACAAATCAGTGATGTTATTAAAAAAAATAATAACATCATTGATGTTTTGGGGCGAATTTAAACCCCACAAAATCACCTGTTTTATCGTACCAAACTTTTTTCAATATTTAGAAAAGCCAAATTTGGAGGATGCACACAGTGTGCCAACATATGCTATCTGCCATCACGGGAGATCAATGGACGCGTTTTGGGGGGGCAACCCCTTCCTCAATTATAAAGTAGCGTTGAGGAAGGGCTTGCTCCCCCCAAACACGTCCCTTGATCCCCCATGATGGCAGATAGCACATGTGGACATTTGTAAATTGGTGTGCATCTTCCAAATTTGGCTTTTCCAGGGGTGATTTCCCCCCATCTGAACGCTATATCAAACCCAGTTCCTAAATACTGATGTCTGATATAGCCTTCAGGTTTTACCTAATGTGAACTTTGTAAGTTCAAGTTTTTTGGCTTTCTTGTTGGTTTTACACAGGCCTGTTTTATCTGAAATGGATATTTAGATTTTTCATAATGCTACTGCAAACATTGTTATACAACAAACATGTTGGTTTGTTTTAAAAACCTTTGGTAAATGCGCATGTGATTGTGCAGGTATAAAAAAGTGCCTTACTCAAGAATGTGTGGATTATTGTCTCAACACTACAACACTTTTGGGGTGATGTAATTGTTGTTTTATGCACAAATGGGGGTTATTTCCTAAGGGCAAATCCTCTTTGCACTACAAGTGCAGGTTCAGTGCAGTTGCAAGTGCACTTGTAGTGAAATGTGTTTTTGCATTTAGGAAGTACCAGCCAACACTGTTTTTTATAAGGTTACCCAATCACGACATTTTCTGCACTCAACACATTTCTGTCAGGGTCAGCTAAAACAAACACAAGCAGTAAATGTCCACCAAGAATTTCTTTTGGTTGTTTTTTATTTGAAAAAGGTGTCACATATTGTCTGGCATATTGATAGCCCCCCTACCCGCAAAGAACTCCAGGTATCGTAACCGGACATCACGGGCATTCAGGGAGGGCAAGCCAGGACGGCCGCTTTCAAGTGCCGTCATTGTTGATGTATTTGGGATTCCGGCCTCAGGCCCAACTGAGCCAGCATAGTTGGCTGAATGTTTTCGTAGAAAATTATGGAGAACACAGCAGGCAAGTATTATATGGTTCAGTTTATACTCCGTCATATGGATGGGTGTCATAAATAATCGGAACCGGCTGGCCAGGATTCCAAATGTGTTCTCCACCACTCTTCGGGCTCTGGCCAGCCGGTAATTAAAAACCCTCTGTTCCGGAGTGATGGCTTGCCTCATGCAGGTATCCTGCCTGCTGATATAGGGGGTCAGCGAAGCCAACAAACGGTGAAATACGGGGTCCGTCATCCTGAGAAAGTTCCTGAAATCATCAGGATTATTCTCACGGATCTCACGGAGCAAAGACATATGACAGAACTGGTCACGCTGAAGCAACCAATTCTTGGTCCATGAACTCCTCCCCACCCTGTTCATGGACTGGACTTGTGTCAAGGTCAGGACCCCAACACCAAGCCCCCGCACACCACGAACTCTATGAGGAGTACGCATACGCAACATGGCTAGAAAACGGTCGGCTGCTCAGAACGAAGTAACAGAACGCACGGAAGAACAGCAAGGCCTGTGAAGAGCGACCTGAAAAACAGCAACGAGCGGACAAGATCGCACAGAAAACTCCAATACGAACTGACTGCACGCACTGAAGAGCAGATACAAACCCACAAGCACAAACTGAACGGCAGAAAACGATCTGAAAGCCACGAGTCTGAAAAAGCGCGAATCGTCTCTCACCAAACTTTTACTAACACAAGATTAGCAAAAGGAGCCCAAAGGGTGCCTCGCTTGGTTCTGAACTGGCCTTTTCTAGTCTCGTCGTACGTGCTTGACGTCACTGCGTTCTTGGCGATCGGAAATTCCGACAACTTTGTGGGACCGCGTGTAGGCAAAACAAGTTTGAGCCAACATCTGTCGGAAAAAATCCGAGGATTTTGTTGTCGGAATGTCCGAACAAAGTCCGACCGTGTGTACGGGGCATTAGTCTTTCACAGTTTTGTGGTCAGGTATTAGGGGCTTGAGATGGCGTAATCTTAGAGATTATTTTCTTCACTTAGCTAGCATTTGGCCTCCCCCCAAGTTTTAGTTATTCATGCCGGGCCCAAGGATTTAGGAAAGGTTAAGGCATGGGATCTTCTGTGTGAGATGAAGAAAGATCTTTGTTATATAAAGCTTTTGTTCCCAGATGCTATACTGGCATTTTCTGAGATGATTCCTCATCTTCTATGGTCTCCTGCCGGTAGTTTATTCTATGTAGACAAGATTAGGAGACATCTCAATAGGACAATCCATAGATTTCTAAGTTCATCCGGTGGTATATCCTTTCGCCACTCCGAATTAGAAGGTTTTGTCCAAGGTTTATTTCGGAAGGATATGGTCCACTTATCTGTGATAGGCTTAGATATATTTAATATGGGTTTGCAAAATTTGATCGAGTCAGCCACGGTGTTGGGGGGTCTTCCGCCGGCAGCATTGCTGCTGACCTTAGCCAGTGGCGAGTAGTCGTCCAGCATTGTTTGGATGTACACCGTTTAATTTGTTCATTTTAGCCAGGGTGGCTTTATATTCTTTGAAATAAAATGGAGTACTATTAGGTAACCCCGTGGATAACACTGTGACCATATAAATTGCCAAAATAAATAATTTTGTTCGAAATTTAATTAACAGTGTATGTCTCTTTATTGTTGAATCCCATCTGTGCTAGCCCATGAAGGGTCATAGCATTATGCTGGGGCCCACATGGGATAGATCAGAGGGGGCTGCAGTTTTCTCTCCTCCTTTTCTATTTATTTTAGGTTGCCATTGGTTGCCACTGTTTCTCCGGGCAGCAACAGCCAGGGGATTGGTAGCAGGGGCCAGCGTCAGATTGGAGGGTATTAGTGGGCGCTAAGCCAGCTCAGAAGGAGCCTATATAAGGGACTAAGAACAGCGGCTCACTGACTGTTTGGAACCAGGACAAACAACGACCACCCACCCGCCCTAATTTCGTCATGATGTTGTCCAAGTGGGGAGTAGTCATCCAGCATTGTTTGTATGGACACCGTTTAATTTGTTCATTTTAGAAAGGATGGCTTTATATTCTTTAAAATAAAATGGAGTACTATTAGGTAACCCCGTGGATAACACCGTGGCCATATAAATTGCCAAAATAAATAATTTTGTTTGAAATTTAATTAACAGTGTATGTCTCTTTATTGTTGAATCCCATCTGTGCTAGCCCATGAATGGCGCCCACTTAATTTAACCTATACTCCACAGAAGTAGCTCCTGCTTTGAGGAAAAAACTAACTAAAGTGATATTAAACCCCAAAAAAAAGAAATATATTGCAGCTTATCAATCATTAGATGTGGTGGCTGCATTCATTTTATTTTTTATAAGTTTTTTTACTTTTGTTTTCACCTGGTGATCTGGCCAGTAACACACTTCCTATAATAGGGTGCCTACACTCTTGATGGAGGAGCATCAGAGACTTCTTTGGACAGCAGCATTGTCAGTCTGGGGGGAAGGTAGTGTTATGCCGCGCACACACAAGCGGACTTTACGGCAGACTTTGCCCGGTGGACGGGATTTCGCCGGACAATTCGATCGTGTGTGGGCTCCAGCGGACTTTGCTTTCTCAAAAGTTGGACGGACTTAGATTTGAAACATGTTTTAAATTAATCCGTTGAAATCGAGTCCGGTCGAAAAGTCCGCCGTCTGTATGCTAGTTCGATGGACAAAAAGCCACGCTAGGGCAGCTATTAGCTACTGGCTATGAACTTCCTTGTTTTAGTCCGGTCATACGTCATCATGTACGAATTCGACGGACTTTGGTGGATTGTGTGTAGGCAAGTCCGTTCATTCAGAAAGTCCGTCGTAAAGTACGTCGAAAAGTCCGCCGGGCAAAGTCTGCCATAAAGTCCGCTCGTGTGTACGCGGCATTAGATGCACTAGCAAATTTTGGTACATTAATAAACTGAATACAAATGCCAGCTAACACTTTTTATATATTTACAGCAACAAATTTTTTTTCTTATGGGATAAAGGTTTTACTTACTAAATAAATTAAAGTTGATGATTATAGGCACTCCGGACAGTGTTAAATGGTTTGTCTCAGTTGTCTAACTGCTACATCTGTAGCACAGCTTGTTCTGTTGAAAAAAATCAAACAATATGGCTGGAACACCAGTTGAAAATAAAATAATAAAAAGCCTAAAAAAGAAAACTAATGCAGCTACCACTAAATGTGTTGAAAAAGATTTGGGGTAAGAGGGAATGATTTGGGCTTCTGGAGCACTGGGCTTACTTTTCATTGAGGTACAACCTATATGCTAAAGGTGGTTTAGGTGTTTGTTGTACTTGGGAAGAGGTTTATGGGAAGTCTGGGGGAATGTTTAAATTATGATGGGGGGGATAGAATATAATGGGGCTGACAGGTCAGCCAGGGGTCAGATACCAATGGAGGGTGGAATGGGAAAAGATGTGTATGTACAGTAAGCTGCTCTTACTACAATTCCGATTCTGCTTCCAGCCGGAAGCAACATAACTGCCTCCACCCAACATGTTGCATCACTGGTCACATGACTTCCTCAGGGTGATGCATGGTCAGGTGATTTCCTCACACTATGTGTGGTGATTGACATTTTATTACAGTATAAAATGTCAGCCACCTCTAGGACACACAGAAAACAACTGTAGCAGGCTGCACCAAAATGCAGACATGCTGCATTTTATAGCAGGATTGCATGTTACTGTACAGCAGTGCAGCACATCGTGATGCTGTACAGCAACATGAATGAGGTGTGCTTTTGTACACTTCAAATAAAGATTGTACAAAGCAAGGGAGCTGTGTGATTTGCTGAATCATGAACCGCACTGCCCCATACCGCAGTTGGAACAGACAGCCATTGGAGAGGTAAAATGTATTCTAATAAGTCACGTCCTTACTATATAGGATTACCTTGAGCCACTTTACATGTAAACAAGATGTGGCTTGCCCAGGGGCACATTTCACTGTGGCAATGTCCCTGGATTTGAGCTTATTCCAAAATTGTCTTGCCAAATGGAGATACATGTACACCTAGATACAGTACCATGCTGACTGTGCAACTCAGGGGGTTTGTATTTGATACTGTGTGTATGTGCCTGCTACATAGGCAAGACTATCTGCCAGCTGTGCCAAAGGTTAAAAGACCAAATATATTATTCTAAGAATAGTAATATGATCACTCCAGTTAGTCAACATGTTGGACGAGGTCATATCTTTGACACATTGCAAATTTCCTTCTCTGCAAAACTTGTTGAGACTTGGACTTTCCCCTGTAGTCCAAGTCTAAGGTCATCTCCTGAGTCCTGTAGAAGACACAGGGGATGAGCTTAGTGTTTCTGGGTTCTGTTCAAGGCAGGTTTGCATAACATGACTAAAGTTTTCTGTTATAAAATTTTGCAAACAAATAATCTTTCTTTATAAATTCAGGCCAAAATGTAGTTTGATACATTTCTTTGGTAAAAATCACACAGTCACAGTACATACATTTCAAAAAACAAATGCTAAAGGCAGAATTAACCTCACTTTAAGGAAATTGTATCTCTTCCTGATGAGTGTGTGAAACAAGAAGTGAGAGATAATATACTGTAACTCTTCCCCACTCTATCCATAACTAGAAAAAAAGCTTTGTATTTAAAGAAAAGGATCAACACTTTTGTTTCTTAAAACATTTTTCACTAATCATGTCATAACACAAAGTTCCAATTAGTACTAGTTTAGGCTAATGCCAAAAACCTGTCAGTATGTTTTTTTTTCCAGTAAAAGAAACTGGAATACTGTGAGATACCAATGCAAAAATAGAAAATACATAAAAAACTGTGGAGTCTGTGTCCCACGTAAGAAATTAATTCAGGGCTTTACCACTGCAAAAGAAGCAGGTGAAACACCACTATACTACTGATCCAAAAAAGCTGACATTTTTTATAAATAATTATAAGATAGGGTCCACAAAATAAAGAAACATGGTCCTTCTTATTGCATAAAAAGTAACATAAAAGTAGGTAAAATATAAATACAGAAAATGCAGAAATCCCCTAAGTTTCGATTGCAAAAATAAACAACATTTTGTGTTTGTGCATAGTCCAAAATGCAAATTATATCTGAAAATATTATAAAATACATTATTTTCCTGTTAACTCTTGCAAATAATTATTAAAATGAAAAAAAAAAAAACTTTGCAGTCACTGGATGGCCATTTATTAAGGCATGCCTTATATTTAAGATGAAGGAATTACATTTTCAAGATGAGGTCAACATCAAGAATCAAGTGAATCCTTTTGATTTATGCAAAGTCATGGATTATCAAATTGAGTATTAATAGGACAATTCTCCTAAGGTATTAAATCTTACCAGATGAACAATTGCCTATATTAGTAAAGTAACTTTTTGCTTAGGCAGAAATATAATTTTAAATGCAAGCTATTTTTAGATTAAACTTTCCTAATACTATTCATGTTTAACCATATTCAAAAGAATGATTTAAAGGATCTACTAATTTGAAGTAATTATAAATTAGCATTAACGAATTAGCTTTTATTTAAAACATTCAGTTGAATCTAAGACTTAGACCTGCTAAGCTTGATTCTATAAAATGAACATACAGTATATATAATCATTAAACATATGGTTTTATTCAAGAAAATAGTGCAAATGGCTACATAAAAAAACACGAACAGATGACCTGTGTAAAGTGCATCCACTGCTATTAATAGGCAAAAACATGAATGATTAGCGCAGTTGCAGTCAACTAGCACTTACTCTTTAGGTTTGCAGTCCTATTAATTTAAACTGCTTTAATCACTCCTGTATTTAAACCTGTTGTTTTATGATATACAGTCAGGGCCGAAATTGTTGGCACCCCAGAATTTTTTCCAGAAAATCAAGCATTTCTCACAGAAAAGTATTGCAGTAAAACATTTTTTGCTATACACATGTTTATTCCCTTTGTGTGTATTGGAACAAAACAAAAAAAGGGAGGAAAAAAAGCAAATTGGACATAATGTCACACAAAACTCCAAAAATGGTCTGGTCAAAATTCTTGGCACCCTTAACTTAATATTTGGTTGCACACCCTTTGGAAAAAATAACTGAAATCAGTCGCTTCCTATAACCTTCAATACGTTTCTTACACCCCTCACCTGGAATTTTGGACCACTCTTCCTTTGCAAACTGCTCCAGGTCTCTCTTATTGGAAGGGTGCCTTTTCCCAACAGCAATTTTAAGATCTCTCCACAGGTGTTCAATGGGGTTCAGATCTGGACTCATTGCTGGCCACTTTAGAACTCTCCAGCGCTTTGTTGTCATCCATTTCTGGGTGCTTTTTGACATATGTTTCGGGTCATTGTCCTGCTGGAAGACCCAAGATCTCGGATGCAAACCCAGCTTTCTGACACTGTGCTCTACAGTACGACCCAAAATCCTTTGGTAATCCTCAGATTTCATGATGCCTTGCACACATTCAAGTCACCCAGTGCCAGTGGCAGCAAAACAACCCCAAAACATCATTGAACCTCCACCATATTTCACTGTAAGTACTGTGTTCTTTTCTTTGTAGGCCTCATTCCGTTTTTGGTAAACAGTAGAATGATATGCTTTACCAAAAAGCTCTATCTTGGTCTCATCTGTCCACAAGACGTTTTCACAGAAGAATTTTGGCTTACTCAAGTACATTTTGGCAAACTGTAGTCTTGCTTTTTTATGTCTCTGTGTCAGCAGTGGGGTCCTCTTGGGTCTCCTGCCATATTGTTTAATTTCATTTAAATGTCAACGGATAGTTCGCACTGACACTGATGCTCCCTGAGCCTGCAGGACAGCTTGAATTTCTTTGGAACTTGTTTGGGGCTGCTTATCCACCATCTGGACTATCCTGTGTTGCAACCTTTCATCAATTTTTCTCTTCCATCCACGCCCAGAGAGATTAGATACAGTTCCATGGGTTGAAAACTTCTTGATAATGTTGCGCATTGTGAACAAAGGCAAATCTAGATCTCTGCTAATTATCCCTCCTAGCACACATCCTGTTTCCCCCAATCCCTCCTTTTAGCACCACCCCCTACAAATCACCCTTCCCAGCACAAATCCCCCCTCCACCCCCTCCTAATACAAATATCCTCCCTATCCCAGAACAAATCCCTTCCCCCCAAATCCTGCCTCCTAACACATTCCCTTCCCCTATTTCCTCCTTTCAGCACAGATCCCCCCCCAAATTACACTTCCCAGCACAAACCCTATACCCTGACTCCCCTCACATACTTCTCAAAGTATCAAAGCACAAATGATTTTTCACTCCCCCTTGTGTTCCCAGTACAATTTCCCCACCTTTCACCCCTGAATCCTACAGCCAGGAAGTACAGAAGTAGTGAGGAGGTTCAGGCTGAGCTGTGCTCTCCTGTCATAAGAGTGATCCTTCATACAGCCGATGACACTGGATCGCTCTAACATCACACTGTGCACTCCTTAGTACTCCTGTCCGAAGTTTACTTTAGTTGAATGAGCCGGCTGCTCTCCCTGTCCCATCCTTGAGTGCAGTATAGAGAGATCCGCTCAGCAGCCGTGGGCACAATGTCCTGAGGCCTGAGGGGGGCTGGCCTGGGGGGCATGACTGATATCTGGGGGGATGCAGTCCACCTCAGCACCCTCCTAGATCCGGAAATGTTAGGCCATAATATTTTATACCAGGATGGAGCTGCAGCCATGATCCTAGAATAACTATCTCCTGATGAAGCCATATACGTATATACATATGGTGGTCGAGAAGTTAATATACATGATCAAAACTATATAATCTCCATATAGCACAATCAAGTCCTGCATTGTTTTAAATATTACAATTTTAATAGAATGATTAGGATTAAATATTAGATGCCAAAATGTATTATGCTATGTATATTAATCTTTAATAAATAAAGGTTAGGGATGAGGCTTAGATTTGCCACTACTAGAGTTTCATGATGGATCCAGTGTATTAGTAATTTGTGGCCCTGGCAAATTAATGTAGAAATTAGACAGGCTAAAACCTTTATAATTATACTGCACTATCTGGCCTATGAACTTAGGTCAGCTGGCTTAGAAGGGCCAATAATGGGGTTGGGCTTTGGTGTTGCAGGGTCTTTTGGGAAGGAGGTATATATCATTTTATCTTGTTTTGCTAGGCCTTTTTTTTTTATTGTTGCCAAAGACAAAGCTGTCCTTTGCTTGCAGTACTTCCACCAAGAGGCGGAAAAACATTTTGCTTTTCTATTTCACATTAACCATGCCAGAACTTATACTTTATGGTTTGCCTTGAACCCAGTGTGCCATCTGAGAGTTCAGTACCTCTGCCATCTGCCTGTCCCTTAACAGTGTGGACTTCCTCACTTTCATTAAATTGAACATGTCTTTGATTACTGATGACTAAAAGCCCCTGTGATGCTACAGACAAACATTTATTTAAAACAGGCCCCCTACCCAAAAACAAAAAACAGATACATGCCACCGTTACCAGCTCCTGCCACCATCTGCCAAAGTTTTAATGTTTGTTGAAAAGAGAATAAAAGATATACTGTATATACACTGAGCAAAATTATGAATGCAACACTTTTGTGTTTGCCCCTATTTATCATGAGCTGAACTTAAAGATTTCTGACTTTTTCTATGTACACAAAAGGCCTATTTTTCTCAAATATTGTTCACAAATCTGTCTAAATCTGTGTTAGTGAGTACTTCGCCTTTGATGAGATAATCTATCTACCTCACAGGTGTGGCATATCAAGATGCTGGTTAGACACCATGATTATTGCACAGGTGTGCCTTAGGCTGGCCACAATAAAAGGCCACTCTAAAATGTGCAGATTTATCACACAGCACAATGCCACAGATGTTGCAAGTTTTGAGAGAGCATACAATTGGCATGCTGACTGCAGTAATATCCACCAGAGCTGTTGCCCTTGAATTGAATGTTAATTGCTCTACCATAAGCTGTCTCCAAAGGTGTTTCAGAGAATTTGACAGTACATCCAACCGGCCTTACAGCTGTAGACCACATGTAACCACACCAGCCCAGGTCCTCCACATCCAGCATCTTCACCTCCAAGATTGTCTGAGACCAGCCACCCAGACAGCTGCTGCAACAATCAGTTTGCATAACTAAAGAATTTCTGCACAAACTGTCAGAAAGTGTCTCAGGGAAGCTCATCTGCATGCTCGTCATCCTCATCAGGGTCTCAACCTGAACCTGACTGCAGTTCGTCATCAAAACTGACTTGAGTGGGCAAATGCTCACATTTGATGGTGTCTGGCACTTTGGAGAGGTTCTCTTCACGGATAAATCATGGTTTTCACTGTACAGGGGAGATGGCAGACAGCGTGTATGGCATTGTGTGGGTGAGTGGTTTACTGATGTCAACGTTGTAGATCGCATGGCCCATGGTAGCAGTGGGGTTATGGTATGGGCAGGTGTATGCTATGGACAACGAACACAGGTGAATTTTACTAATGGCATTTTGAATGCATAGAGATACCGTGGCGAGATCCAGAGGCCCATTGTTGTGCCATTCATCCATGACCACCACTTCATGTTTATTCCATAAATTGATTAAAATCCAACAAAAGCCATCTCACCAGAACAGAGCATAGCAATACCTAACGCGTTTCACATCAAAAGATGCTTACTCATAGCTAAATTGTTCAAGGACAAGAATACATATAAATAGAAAAAAAGAGATAAAAAAACTACCAATCAGAAACTGGCAGTATAGCAATTAGGCAATTAAACAATGAAAATTTTTTTTTTCATTGCAGGAAATGGAAGGAGACTCAGATTGCCTCCACAGCTTTGTTATTTCACCTATAATTAACTCTGAGCTAACATGTTCACTTTAATTTTGGTTTAAGCCGAGGTTTGGATTAAACAAAAGCTTGTTTTGTAAGAAACTCTCCTTTGTTTCTAACTAGTAGTTCTTTTTTACTCGAATGAGCGGGGGTTTTGGATTACGCTGTTTCCCCTGTTTCTCATGGACCTATGATAGATACACACACTCCCTGCATTGATAACATACAATCCGGGGTTATAATAATATTAATGCACCAATAATTTGTTCATCTGGACTATCTTAGTAGTTTGACATGTTAATTATTACGATCTATCTATCATTGCTAATTCATGTTTTCTTTGGTAACAGTGTTTTCGTTTTTGAGCTATACAATGTGTAACAGCAATTTGAAACGGCAACATTTTTGTTTGTATCTAAAGATACATTGTTGAGTAAGTATTCTATCTAACTAAACATTTATTTTTGATCTATACATGTATGTAGTATACATATATTTTTTATTACGGTTTTAGTGTTGCTTTTATGATGTTTCAGCGCTGTTATCATTGCATTGGTCATCCCACTATGATATGAACATTTAGATGTAACAATGTTATGGTTTACCAACTGTCTCACAACTCATTGATATATATATTATATATATATGTACATATACATTTTGGAATGTTTTGTCAAATTGATGTCCAAGGTGTGTCTTTTTAAAAATGTTTAATTACTTAATTGCCTAATTGCTATACTGACAGTTTCTGATTGGTAGTTTTTTATCTCTTTTTTCTATATATAGGTATTCTTGTCCTTGAACACTTTAGCTATGAGTAAGCATCTTTTGATGTGAAACGCGTTAGCTATTGCTACGTTCTGTTCCCATGAGATGACTTTTATTGGATTTTAATGTGCGGCAATACAGGATTTTCTTATTTACATAGACTTGCGCAAAGTCTGCACCTGATATCAATCCTAGAGGGTGGTAGCACTCAGATGTGGTCCGGAGGCTTGGTGAGCGGCATATACTCTACACCACTTCATGTTGCAGCATGATGATGCAAGCCCCATGTTGCAAGGATCTGTACACAATTCCTGGAAGCTGAAAGCATCCCAGTTCTTGCATGGCCATCATACTCAACAAACATATCACCCATTGAGCATGTTTGGGATGCTCTGGATCAGCGTATACGACAGCATGTTCTAGTTCCTGCCGATATCCAGCAACTTCACACAGCCATTGAAGAGGAATGGACCAACATTTCACAGGCCACAATTAACAACCTGATCAACTCTATGCGAAGAAGATGTGCTGCACTGCGTGAGGCAAATGGTGGTCACACCAGATACTGTCTTGTTTTCACCCCCCCGACCCCCCAATACAGTAAAACTGCACATTTTAGAGTGCCCTTTTATTGTGGCCAGCCTAAGGCACACCTGTGCAATAATTATGCTGTCTAATCAGCATCTTGATTAGCCACACCTGTGAGGTGGATGGATTATCTCGACAATGGAGAAGTGCTCACTAACACAGATTTAGACAGATTTGTGAACAATATTTGAGAGAAATAGGCCTTTTGTGTACATAGAAAAAGTTGTAGATGTTTAAGTTCAGCTTATGCAAAATAGGGGCAAACACAAAAGAGGCAAAACACAAAATTGATTATACTCACTTAAAAACAGTACAAATCAGCTTCACAATCAAGAATCTTTACAGCGTCCACTCTTGTCACTCTACAGCCTCTGCTCTTTTGCTCAGAGAGTTTTAACCAACATGTTGATGTCACAGCACCTCCTCCTCGGAGATGGGGTTATGACATCATCATGTTGGTGACATCATCACATTGAGTGGAACTTTTTGAGCAGAGGAGAAGAGGCTGGAGAGTTATCAATGAGTTGTCTGTATTTTAGGGCATGGCAGCCCTAAACAGAAAGTTCACATAAACATAATTGCCAGAGCGGGGGGGGGGGTTCTTTGATTTCAACAAGAACAGACAACTGAAAATGCCAAGCCACCTGGATCCCCTGTAAACTGTACCACTGTTCTTCTTACCAGTCCCTCTGGTTGTGTTGCCCAGCTTTCCTTTTTCACTTGTCTCGCTTAGCCTTTGGTCGTGGTGTCCTGCTACATGATCCACTCTTGGTCTCTGGATAGGGGTTCTTCTGACACCCTGATAAGAGTCCACCTGACTCCTGGAACAAGACTTCTTGTCTCCTGGCTGTTGACTGGGGCACATAGGTTGAGACCTCCAATCTTTTGACTCAGGGATGGGGCTCCTCTGACTCCTGGGTGAGACCTTCTGTCTCCAATATGGGAGCTGTCTCCAAACTGGGAGCTCGGAGATATGATCAGGCTTGGGTATATAACAACCCTGTATACCTGTGAACTCACACAGATTACAGGAACCTGGTAAAATCCAGACATAGGATTGAAATATCTATCCCACTCAATACACTTTGTGACCTTCAATCTCCAGGCCCCCAAACGGGCGAACAAGCGATGTTTGGGATGAAGCTTTCGCCAAACACTAATGGAAACCTTGCTTTTTGATGAAGGCCAGGGGTGGCTTTAGAGCAAGAGGGAGGAATGATATAGGTTCATATGGTCAATCTAGCCAAGTCATTGCTTAAGAAATTTAGAGTGTGTTTCAATAATAATTGTGGTCAATTTCTTGTTTACCAGAGTACCCATCACTTTCAGTTTAACCTTCACAAAGAAAGTTAAGGGTCAGTTGCTTCCAAGCTTTGGTCACCATTTGTCTAGCAGTACGCAAAGCAGTGTATGAAATGCACTGGTTTACTTTCATATATGGAAAGGTTAGAGACTGCCCTATGTAACAAAGCTTTCAAGGAATTCCAAATCAAGTTACAGTTGGAAACTAACCTGTTCATATTGTATACAGTATGTGAATCTAAAAAGGACAAGCTTTAGAGCAGTGCCATTATATGTGTATTAGAGTACCACTCTCTCTACAGCATCTACAGCATCAGCATCAAAGTAGGTAGGAGAGGCACCAAGGGTGAATTTAGCAATGTAGCTGGGGGTCAGAAGGAAAGAACCTTGTAATGCCCTGTACACACGGTCGAATTTTCTGACGGAAAATGTGTGATCGGAGCTTGTTGTCGGAAATTCTGACCGTGTGTGGGCTCCATCTGACTTTTTCCATCGGAATTTCCGACACACAAAGTTTGAGAGCAGGCTATAAGATTTTCCGACAACAAAATCCGTTTGCGTAAATTCCGACCGTGTGTGGACAATTCCGACGCACAAAGTGCCACGCCTGCTCAGAATAAATTCCGAGACGGAACTGCTCGGTCTGGTAAAATTAGCGTTCGTATTGGGTATAGCACTTTCGTCACGCTGCAATGTTTTAAATAGTTTAATGCAGTGCACTCTCTTCTTCTTTATAATGCTAGAAGAATTAAGTTGTTTTGCTGCTCATATTCACACAGACTTCTCACAAACTTCTTCCTTTATTTTCATGATTTCATGAAAATAATTTTTTTTTTTTATGTTTTTAGATTTTGTATTATTTTTTTTAGTTTGTTAAATCCTGATCTCCTGTTTTTTTTATTATTTTTTTTTCTTACTCCAGAATAGTTTTGGGTGTGTTTTGTGTGTCAAGTTACCACAACACCATTATTATCTTGTATTATTTAATCTCAAGGAGGTTGCTTGGTGTTGGTGTCTCTTGGTAATTTCACATTGCATTTTTGAAATGTACCTGCCTCCTCACAAACAAACTGTCCTTTTTTGAAGGAAAACACACATAGGTGAGTATAATAGAAAAAAAATACCTTTATTAAGGGGTCATAACCAAAGAAAGAGGGAAGGCAATGCTGGAGAAACTGCAGAAATTGGAGAAGCCTTTGGCCCCCAGGGCACACATCAACTATTTTAATGCAAAATTGGTGGCCTGAGGAGTCCATATATAAGGGAGTACAATCTGGTCCAGAAGTCCAAGAGATCATGAACAGCAGCAGATGACATGTATGTCCCCAGGCTGTGGTCATACAAGAGCCTGCATCTTTTGTCAGACCAGACTGAACCCAGGCCATCACTCTCTGGTCTTCCTTAGACACTTCCTTCCAGGCTGTGGCTCTGGTGTTGGAGGTGTGGGAGTAGGAGGAGGGGGAGGAGTACCTGGAGGAGGAGGAGGAGGACCATGGTTGAACTCACAAACGTGGCTTTGGCTTGTGAGTTGGCCCCTCAACCCCTTATTTGGGGCTTGGAAGATTAGATACTCACATATTAGGCATTGGCCCTCCTCCATTTCCAGCATTTTGCAGGCTGTTATGTATGCAAAGTCCTCTTGAACACTGTGGGGGGTTCTGAGGGCCGCAGTAGCCTTCCAAAATAGGCCATTTGCTGCCTCCTTAATGTTACTCCTATTCCTGCCACTTTTTGTTTGAAGGTGGAGGGGAGGGACCTAGGTATCAGGCAGGCTGCTGGGCCCGGCCACCTCCTGGCTGCCACTTAAACCCACCACCTCCTGGCTGAGACTTTCCTGTGTATGAAAAATGGACATCGTTTTAGTTTTTGGTTCATCAATCGCAATCAGAAATTAGGACTCCAAACTAACCTAGATTTTGACCAACAGAAATATTTTGAAGAATGCTATACCTGGCTCAAGCTGGGCTCCTCCACATGTTGCTGCCTGGAAGGCCCAGGTTGGACGTCAGAAGCCTCAGCTGGGGGGGAAGGAAGCGTGGAAGGAAGATTGGAGAGTGCTGGCCTGGGTTCAGCCTGGCCTGCCAGAAAATGCAGTCTGTCATAGTACCACAGCCTGGGGACATAAATGGCATCTGCAGCTCCTGATCTCTGGGAATCCTGGACCTTCTTGTGCTCCCTTAGATAAGTTCTCCTCAGGCCACCAATTAGGGCCTTCAAATAGGGGATGTCTGCCGTGGGGATCACCGGCTTCACAAATTCCAGCAATTGATCCAGCGCTGCCTTCCTCTTTGGTTTATTGTTATAATGTGGGTGGTTTATCTGCCACAGACAGGGCAGCTCCCTGAACATATCAATGAATATTGGCATAAAGTCATGAGCATTGACTAGATCCATTTTCTCTGCAAGACACAACACAAGACAAACCCTAATGTCAGGCAAAAGTCTCCTAATCTTGTCCCAATGTAGGCCTCAATCTATAAGCAGTGTAGGCCCAATTTTAAATGTTACCTTCGTTATCACGATCGGCGTTTCCTATACTCCTTCCTCTGCTCACAGATCGTACGTGCGATGCACGCGTGTTACGCTTTATATACACTGCAAATGTGTGAAACTCCGCCCTCCCCTGACGTTCTTTCTAGTCTATTCCCCGCCCCTTCTCGTTCGAGGAGGAGGAGGAAAGGCCGGAGCCAGAAACGTCACGATCCCAGAGGAGAAGATTTAAGGCCTCAAATATGGCCTTTGTAGAGATGTGGAGATGGTCGACATATTGAAAAGGGCCGACTATGATGGGAAGTATGGACCTTACCCCAACCCCAATGTCAGAAAGGCCAAGATCATTGTGAAAGTTGTAAAGAGCCTGCACGGGAATTTTGGGGTACGGCGATCCAAGGATCAACTGAGGAAGCGGTGGTCGGACCTCAAATTAAGGGAGCACGATCAGTATAGAAGGATCAGGAGAGTACTGCAAAAAACTAGTTGTGCTGTGTTCCTATTCTTTATTTTTATTACGTTCGTGCTGCTCCATGTGCTTTTCTTTACTGTTGTACAGTTTAAAATGGCAACTTTCATGTTCATGGACACATTTTTTTTCATAGGAAACATTGATCGTTCGGCCAATAAAACAACTTGTTTTGTCCAGATGCAGTTCAATACATTTTTTATGGCCTACTTCTCGTAAAATAAGTTTGTAGTCTAGATGTTAGTAACTAGAATGAAATGCAAACTAGATTCTGTGTAAGGAAAGGAAACTCTGCAGCTGTTTACACATCTGGACGCTGGAGCACTAGTGTGGGACACAAGAACACCCTTTTTATTACAGGGCCCACACAGGTGCTCCAGTGTATACTATATGGGTGACTCCATCTGTGAAGCTTGTACAAAACAGGTAAGTTTTCAAGCTTGACAAAGGAAAAAAATATTTATTCATCTTGCAACTCTGCCAAAAGAGACAATTGTACCCCACTTCCAAGCAATGTTTCATATTCCTATTTCTGCCATCAAATATCTGTGTGCTAAGTATACCTATTTTTTTTCACATAGGGGAGAAAAGACTCGGAAGACACCGCTCATCAGAGGAGACAACGGACCCCCCACCTCATGAAGAAGGGGAAATCCCCCAAACCCAAGCAGAGGAGGAGGAGGGAGACATTGTGGAAATAGTCACCACAATGGGTGATTGTCTGTGACCACAGGCTCAGGTAAGAGATGGATGCCTGCATATTTATAATACATGGTGTGTTATTTTTTTAATATTTTAGGTGATCGTGATGTTGTGGAAGAGGAATGTCACTTCACCAGTGAAAGTGCCCAGATCCTCATCAGGGAGATAATGGGGTGTAATAGAGATTTGGAAAAAATCAAGCAAAACATCAATGATGTTCAAAACAAAATGAAGAACATCATTGATGTTTTAGGGAGAATTTAAAACCCCTAGAAATCCCTAACTTATTTGTGCTTTATTATTGTTTTTTGTTCTGACAATTTTTTGACATATTATAGAAAAGCCAAATTTTGAAGATGCACACAGTGTGTCAATATGTGCTATCTGCCATCACAGGAGATCAATGTACATGTTTTGTGGGTGCAACCCCTTCCTCAATAATAAAGTAGCTGAGAGGAAGGGGTTGCACCCACAAAACACATCCATTGATCCCCCATGATGGCAGCTAGCACATGTTGACATTAGGCAATTTGTGTGCATCTTCAAAATTTGGCTTTTCCAGGGATGACTTCACCCTGTCTGCTGAAGGCAATATCAAACACAGTTTAAAAATACTCATGTCTGATATTGCCTTCACTTTCTATACAAGTTGAACTTTTGTAAGTTCCAGAGTTGTGTATTTTTTTATGGTTTTAAACATGCCTGTTTTACCTTAAAAGGCAATTTCTACTTTTAATGTGACCTAAAAAATTGTTATACAACAAACATGTTAGTTTGTTCTAAAAAACCTTTTATTAGAAATGCACATGTGATTGAGCTTTCATTAAAAAGATTGAGAATCAACAATGTGTGGCATTTTTTGTAGTTAAGTTGTTGTTTTCAGTGACAATGGGGGTTATTTACTAAAGGCAAATCCACTTTGCACTAAAAGTGCAGTTTTAGTGCAGTCTCAAGTGCACTTGTAGTGCAAAGTGTATTTTCCTTTAGTAAATAACACCCACAGTGCTTTCTAATTTTACACAATCACCCATTTTCAGGACTCCCCAAATTTCTCCTTAAAAAGTTGTGGAGAACACAGCAAGCCAGGATGATGTGATTCAGTTTATATTCCGCCATGTGTATCAGTGTAAGAAATAGGCGGAACCGGCTGGCCATTATTCCAAACATGTTCTCCACCACTCTTCTGGCTCTGGCCAGCCAGTAATTAAAAACCCTCTGGTCCGGGGTGAGGGTCCTCATAGGGAATGGCCGCATAAGTTGGTCCCCCAGCGCAAATGCTTCATCCGCAACGAAGATGAATGGGAGTCCTTCCGCATTGTCTTCTGGAGGTGGCAAGTCCAAGCTGCCATTCTGGAGATGCCTGTAGAACTCTGTGTGGGCGATGACTCCATCATCTGACATCCGGATATTCTTCCCCACGTCCACATACAGGAACTCGTAAGTAGCCGACACCACTGCCAACATCACAATACTATTGAACCCCTTGTAGTTGTAATAGTATGACCCCGAGTTGGGTGGTGGGGCGATGTGGACGTGTTTCCCATCAATTGCCCCGACGCAGTTAGGAAAGTCTGGGCAAAGTGGGAGGCCACAGTCTGCCATTCCTTTGGGTTGGAAGGAAACTGTGGAGTCAAACAAGAAAAAAGAATGAATCATTTTGCACATAAACATGGAAAGCAGATTAGACACAAACATTCTTGGCCAACATCAGTATAACATTTATTTTAGGGAGTATTTAAAGACAAAGGTATAAGGTCCACCTATCAGATTCCTCCCCCCACCCTCTCATGGGCCATTTTAAAAATTTTAGGGGGGAGATGTTTTGGCCAGGTAACCCTCTCCACTTCATTGAGAGATTTATGCCTAAATAATGTGTATTACTTTGGCCAGCTCCTCCTTACTTACACTATTGGCAGCCCACTGGACAGGTAAGATGTGTCATAATACAAAGATATAAATATACACTGTACACATTTTAGCACATTTTTACATTCTGCTATTACCTATCAAGATAATAATAGGATACAAAAACTTTAAACAGTACCATTTGAAAGTATTCAGGCAGGCCCTTGCACTATATGCTTTGGGGAATTCATCCATAAATATGACCACAAAAGAGGTGGGTATAGTGTGTATGGGTTTGGCAAAGTCAGATAGAGGATTGGTTTTAGCTGAGTTAGCAGTTGGGGGAGGGAGGGTTCCTAATGATTTTGGGACCCAAAAAAAAAAACCTCTGGCATTCTGCCTGAATTTAAAGCACAAATCACAATTTTACACATTTTAGGAGGTATTTAGGGTAAAACACTACTATGGAGCTGACAAAATACATTGTTAATTGAGTAGACGAGGTGCATATAGGCCCAGGAGAGTATGCTGGGGAGGTTAGTGAAGGCAAATATGTATGAAGGACAATTTTTTTTTTTTAATCCAGCATGCATGAGGACAAAGGGGACATTCACAGCATATTACAATCATGGTAATTAGGGAATAAGGAAAGAAATACAATATATTAACAAACATTAAATACAATAAAATGTGATGTTAAAGGATAAAAATTTTACCTTAACCACTTGACAACTGGGCACTTAAACCCCCTTCCTAACCAGACCAATTTTCAGCTTTCGGTGCTCTCACATTTTGAATGACAATTACTCAGTCATGCAACACTGTACCCATATGAAATTTTTGTCCTTTTTTTCACACAAATAGAGCTTTCTTTTGGTGGTATTTAATCACCGTTGGGTTTTTTATTTTTTGCGCTATAAAAGAAAAAAGACTGAAAATTCGGTAAAAAAATGAAATTTTCTTTGTTTCTGTTATAAAATTTAGCAAATTTAGTAATTTTTCTTTGTAAATTTTGGCCACAATTTATACTGCTACATATATTTGGTAAAAATAAGTACAAATCGGTGTAAATTATTTGGTCTTTGTGAAAGTTATAGAGTCCAAAAGCTATGGTGCCAATATCTGAAAATTGATCATACCTGAATTACTGACGGCCTATCTATATTCTTGAGACCTTAACATGCCAGAAAAGTACAAATACCCCCCAAATGACCCCTTTTTGGAAAGAAGACATTCCAAGGTATTTAGTAAGGGGCATGGTGAGTTTTTTGAAGTTGTCATTTTTTCCCACGATTCTTCAAAATCAAGATTTTTTTATTTATTTTTTTTTTTTTCCACAAAAATGTCATATTAGCAGGTTATTTCTCACACACCACATATGCATACCACAAATTACACCCCAAAACACATTCTGCTATTACTCCCGAGTACGGCGATACCACATGTGTGAGACTTTTACACAGCGTGGCCACATACAGAGGCCCAACATGCAGGGAGCACCTCCAGGCGTTCTGGAGCACCCAGGCCAATTCTGACATTTCTCTCCTACATGTAAAAATCATCATTTATTTGCTAGAAAATTACATAGAACCCCAAAACATTATATATGTTTTTTTTTTTGCAAAGATCCTAGAGAATACAATGGTGGTTGTTGCAACTTTTTATCTTGCACGGTATTTGCGTAGCAATTTTTTGAACGCTTTTTTTTGGGAAAAAAAACAGTTATTGCGGGGTGTTGCAGAGTATTGCAGGGTGTTGTGGAGTAGTACAGAGTATTGCAGAGTATTGCGGGGTGTTGCGGAGTAGTGCAAAGTATTGCGGGGTGTTGCGGAGTAGTGCAGAGTATTGTGGGGTATTGCAGAGTATTGTGGGGTATTGCAGAGTATTGTGGGGTATTGCGGGGTATTGCAGAGTATTGTGGGGTGTTGTGGAGTAGTGCAGAGTATTGCAGAGCATTGTGGGGTATTGCAGAGCATTGTGGGGTATTGCAGAGTATTGTGGGGTATTGCAGAGTATTGCAGAGCATTGTGGGGTATTGCAGAGTATTGTGGGGTATTGCAGAGTATTGTGGGGTGTTGCGGAGTAGTGCAGAGTATTGCAGAGCATTGTGGGGTATTGCAGAGTATTGTGGGGTATTGCAGAGTATTGTGGGGTATTGCAGAGTATTGCAGAGCATTGTGGGGTATTGCAGAGTATTGTGGGGTATTGCAGAGTATTGTGGGGTGTTGCGGAGTAGTGCAGAGTATTGCAGAGCATTGTGGGGTATTGCAGAGCATTGTGGGGTATTGCAGAGTATTGTGGGGTATTGCAGAGTATTGTGGGGTATTGCGGGGTATTGCAGAGTATTGTGGGGTGTTGCGGAGTAGTGCAGAGTATTGCAGAGCATTGTGGGGTATTGCAGAGTATTGTGGGGTATTGTGGGGTATTGCAGAGTATTGCAGAGCATTGTGGGGTATTGCAGAGTATTGTGGGGTATTGCGGAGTATTGTGGGGTATTGCGGAGTAGTGCAGAGTATTGCAGAGCATTGTGGGGTATTGCAGAGTATTGCAGAGCATTGTGGGGTATTGCAGAGTATTGTGGGGTGTTGCAGAGTAGTGCAGAGTATTGTGGGGTATTATAGTATGGAGGGATGGCTGATCATGGTGGGATGGATGGATGGATGTGACTGTATTTGTCACAGAGCAGCGTTGTGGGCACTACAGATGCAGCCCACAACGCTGCTACCATCCGATCCCTCCCCCGCCCCTCCCCCTCTGTACCGATCGGCACACAGAGGGGAGGGAAGAACCGGCGTCATGACATGACGCCGGTTTGTTTACATGTGATCGCTCCGTCATTTGACGGAGCGATCACATGGTAAACAGCCGCGATTAGCGGCTGTTCACCGTGATCCGTGATGCGCCGGGTCCTCTGGACCCGGCGGTCACGGAAGTTCTCAGGTGCGCGCCCCAGGGGGCGCGCGAGAGCAGTATTCTGGGAGGACGTCCATGGACGCCCTCCCAGGATAAGCCGACCGCGCTGTGGCCGTCTTTCGGCCATGGCCCGGTCGGCATGTGGTTAATATACTCCTTCTGCAGGACCTGGATGATGGCAGAACAGGTCTCTGGGATAATGATCCCCAAAGCCTGGGGGGAGATGCCTGTCCAGAACTTGAGGTCCTGCAGGCTTCTTCCCATCGCCAAGTACCGCAGGGTGGCGACTAGCCTCTGCTCCGCAGTGATGGCTTGCCTCATGCAGGTATCCTGCCTGCTAATATAAGGGGTCAGCAAAGCCAACAAACAGTGAAAAACGGAGTCCGTCATCCGGAGAAAGTTCCTGAAATCGTCAGGATTATTCTCACAGATCTCACGGAGCAAAGGCATGTGACAGAATTGGTCACACTGGAGCAACCAATTCTTAGTCCATGAACTCCTCCTCGCCCTGTTCATGGACTGGGCTTGTGTCAAAGTAAGGAACCCAACACCAAGCCCCCGCACAGCACTAACTCTACGATGAGTATGTACACGCAACATGGCTAGAAAACGGTCGGCTGGTCAGAACGAAGTAACAGAACGCACTGAAGAACACCAAGGCCTGTGAAGAGCGACATGAAAATTAGTAACGAATGGACAAGAACACAATGAGAAATCAATGGGAACTCGCTGCACGCACTGAAGACCAGATACAAACCCACAAGCACAAACTGAACAGCAGAAATAGGATCTGAAAACCACGAGTCTGAAAAAGCGTGAATCGTCTCTCACCAAACTTTTACTAATAGGAGATTAGCAAAAGGAGCCCAAAGGGTGGCGCGCTTGGTATTGAACTGCCCTTTTATAGTCTCGTCATACGTGGTGTACATCACCGCGTTCTTGGCATTCAGAAATTCCGACAACTTTGTGTGACCGTGTGTATGCAAGACAAGTTTGAGCCAACATCCTTCGGAAAAAATCCATAGATTTTGTTGTCGTAATGTCTGATCAATGTCCAACCGTGTGTACAGGGCATAAGAGTTTTCTTGAGCTATGTTAGATATGGTGGTCCAGATTTTGTTTCAGTCAGCTAGGTCTAAGGATTCTCCTAGGTCCCTCTGACACTTGTCTATATAAAGGAGCTTTGACAAACTTACTTAGTTGATAAGTCAGTGTATAGAGTGAAAACAAGGCCTATGGAATGAGTGCCTTGAAGGCAGAAATTTTAAAAAGTAATCAAGTATATCAGGCAATCTGTATGGTGTTTGATAAGGGCAATAACTAGTCTCTGATTTGTATGTATTGGAATGTTTCTGTGTATTTCCAATGTTCTCTCAGTAAAGTGAAAATGCAAAAGTTTCCATGGACAATCACATGTTTATTTTTTATGTCTGTACTGTATATATACATTTATATTTTATTTATCTAATGGTGTCTTGATATAACTTGTAAACCAGATTCACATTTGGGAGCATTGTTTTTATATTTTTCTATATGTTACAAATTGTTGGTTGAAAATAGAGTCGGGTTCTGCGAAATGAATACTTGCCATCACTGGTCTACACTCTAAGGTGCCATCTAGTGCTTTCATATGTAATTGCAGCGTAAACAATTGATGGGCTGAAGCTCCACTTAAGTTCAGGTTGAGTTCCTCTGGGAGCACTGTGATGTCATTGTGCACATGGGAATGTCTGTGTCATGACATCACAGAGTAATGTGCATTGTGACATCATTGCATGCGACACATTCAGCGGCCATATTGGATGACATTTAAAGCTAGATCCTACCTCAGGTAAGGGTTTTGCCTCTGATGCAGCCACCTTGAATGGCAGAACTCTCACATGGTGCTAACCAAGACTGCAGCTCTGGACCCTGGATGGATATTTACAAGTTTTTACATGGATGCATGGACTTGTAATTATTCTTATTGTAATATTTTAAGTGTCTGGGCTATAGCTGGGATTTCTTCACTATCTGAATTGTTTGCCCAACAAACATTACAATTCAGGTGGGACATAATCCTTTCTTCTCTTCTTTTCACCCAAGTACCTATGGTGGGCATTTGCCGAGATGCACAGATATGGAACATTCTGCTCCTTTTGTGTCAGGATTTCCAGCTGTAAGCACTGAGGAGTAGTTCTTTAAGTGCAGTTTACATTATGGATGGTGAATTACATACCTTATAGTATCCTTTTGCATCCCAACATTAAATGGTAATCAGTGTTGGTGTCTTTTTAAAATGAATGATAGCACTAACATGTTTTTTTTTATTCGGAGCATTCATCGAGCATTTTCTAAATATAGATTTTGATATTTGGAGGACTATACATATGTAATCTGATTCTACAAACTTTTGGGATACCCCCTTACCTGGACCCCCATTTTGCCTTCAGAACTGACTTAATTGTTCATGGCATAAATTCAACAAGGCGTTGGAAACATTCCCCAGAGATTTTGGTCCAAATTGATATAATAGCAGCACACAGTTGCTGCAGACTTGTCAGCTGCACATACAGTGGGGACGGAAAGTATTCAGACCCCCTTAAATTTTTCACTCTTTGTTATATTGCAGCCATTTGCTAAAATCATTTAAGTTCATTTTTTTTCCTCATTAATGTACACACAGCACCCCATATTGACAGAAAAACACAGAATTGTTGACATTTTTGCAGATTTATTCAAAAAGAAAAACTTGAAATATCACATGGTCCTAAGTATTCAGACCCTTTGCTGTGACACTCATATATTTAACTCAGGTGCTGTCCATTTCTTCTGATCATCCTTGAGATGGTTCTACACCTTCATTTTAGTCCAGCTGTGTTTGATTATACTGATTGGACTTGATTAGGAAAGCCACACACCTGTCTATATAAGACCTTACAGCTCACAGTGTATGTCAGAGCAAATGAGAATCATGAGGTCAAAGGAACTGCCTGAAGAGCTCCGAGACAGAATTGTGGCAAGGCACACATCTGGCCAAGGTTACAAAAACATTTCTGCTGCACTTAAGGTTCCTAAGAACACAGTGGCCTCCATAATCTTTAAATGGAAGATGTTTGGGACAACCAGAACCCTTCCTAGAGATGGCCGTCCGGCCAAACCGAGCTATCGGGGGAAAAGAGCCTTGGTGAGAGAGGTAAAGAAGAACCCAAAGATCACTGTGGCTGAGCTCCAGAAATGCAGTAGGGATATGGGAGAAAGTTGTTGGAAGTCAACCATCACTGCAGCCCTCAACCAGTCGGGGCCTTATGGCAGAGTGGCCCGACGGAAGCCTCTCCTCAGTGCAAGACACTTGAAAGCCCGCATGGAGTTTGCTAAAAAACACCTGAAGGACTCCAAGATGGTGAGAAATACGATTCTCTGGTCTGATGAGACCAAGATAGAACTTTTTGGCCTTAATTCTAATCGGTATGTGTGGAAAAAAACAGGCACTGCTCATCACCTGTCCAATACAGTCCCAACAGTGAAGCATGGTGGTGGCAGCATCATGCTGTGGGGGCTTTTTTCAGCTGCAGGGACAGGGTGACTGGTTGCAATCGAGGGAAAGATGAATGCGGCCAAGTACAGGGATATCCTGGATGAAAACCTTCTCCAGAGTGCTCAGGACCTCAGTCTGGGCTGAAGGTTTACCTTCCAACAAGACAATGACCCTAAGCACACAGCTAAAATAATGGAGGAGTGGCTTCACAACAACTCTGTGACTGTTCTTGAATGGCCCAGCCAGAGCCCTGACTTAAACCCATGAGCATCTCTGGAGAGACCTAAAAATGGCTGTCCACCAATGTTTACCATCCAAACTGACAGAACTGGAGAGGATCTGCAAGGAGGAATGGCAGAGGATCCCCAAATCCAGGTGTGAAAAACTTGTTGCTTCTTTCCCAAAAAGACTCATGGTCATGGCTGTATTAGATCAATAGGGTGCTACTAAATACTGAGCAAAGGGTCTGAATACTTAGGACCATGTGATATTTCAGTTTTTCTTTTTTAATAAATCTGCAAACATGTCAACAATTCTGTGTTTTTCTGTCATTGTGGGGTGCTATGTGTACATTAATGAGGAAAAAAATGAACTTAAATGATTTTAGCAAATGGCTGCAATATAACAAAGAGTGAAAAATTTAAGGGGGTCTGAATACTTTCCGTCCCCACTGTACATGATGTGAATCTCTCATTCCACCACATTCCAAACGTGCTCTATTGCATTGAGATCTGGTGACTGTGGAGGCCATTGGAGTACAGTGAACGCATTCTCATGTTCAACAAACCAGTTTGAGATGATTTGAGCTTTGTGACATGGTGCATTATCCTGTTGGAAGTAGCTATCAGAAGATGGGTTCACTGTAGTCATAAAGGGAAAGTCAGCTACAATAATCGGGTAGGACGTGGCATTTAAACTATGCTCAATTGGTACTAAGGGGCCCAAAGTGTTCCAAGAAAATATCCCCTACACCATTACACCACCACCACCAGCCACAACCATACAAGGCAGGATGAATCCATGCTTTCTTGTTGTTTATACGAAAATTCTGACCCTACCATCTGAATATCGCAACTGAAATTGACACTCAGACCAGGCAACATATTTCCAATCTTCTATTGTCCAATTTTGGTGAGCCTGTGCGAATTATAGCCTTAGTTTCCTGCTCTTAGCTGACAGGAGTGGTACCCGGTGTGGTCTTCTGCTGCTGCAACCCATCTTTTTCAAGGTTCAATGTGTTGTGCATTCAGAGATGGTATTCTGCATATCTTGGTTGTAATAAGTTATTATTTGAGTTAATGTTGCCTTTCTATCATGTCAAAGCAGTTTCCCCATTCTCCTCTGACATCAACAAGGCATTTTCGTCCACACAACTGCCGCTCACTGGATATTTTCTATTTTTCAGACCATTCTCTGTAAACCCTAGCTATGGTTGTGCATGAAAATCCAGAACAGCCCGTCTGGCACCAACAACCATGCCACGTTCAAAGTTCCCATACTTATCCCCTCAGCAATGAAGATCTTTTAGAACCTGAAGAGGAGAGAGAGGAAGATGTGCAGGGTGGGGTTGAGATCATTGAACAGCCTGTAGGCCTAACTAAAAAAAAAATCCCTTAGAATATTTCCGTCATCTTGATAGTGCCATGGCTCTATTTGAAAGGCATAATATAGATTTTGAAAGAAGTTCCAAAGTCAATGCTACCATTTCAGGGGCCTATGCCTGTTACAAAGAAATCTACAGGGAAAATAAAAGAGCTACATTTCAAACCTCCATAGACACATACTTTTCTAAAAGTCCATCAGCATGCAGATCATCAACATTGACTGACATCATTTTGATCCCAGATCATTATCAACTGATGGTCCATTTCCAGCTCTGACATTACCATCAAGTCCTGCTCCTACTCTAATTGCTACTTGTAGTGCACCCAATTCACCTGCAAGAAAGCATCTCGCCTCTGAAGACTTGACTTGTGAAACAGAAGATACCTGTATGCCTTCATCCTTGCTACTACAACACATTCTCTCAGTTGTGCTTCTGCTCTATTCAAGCTAAGCTAAATGTAAGTTTTAAAAAATAAACTACACATCCAAAATATATGATTCTAGAATATAGTGTTGCTGTCCATAAACATCATACTGTTTTGAAACACAACGTAATGTAATTTAAAGAACGGGTGTTTTTTACATGTGACCCTCAAAGTTGAATTAAATTAACCCTCTCCCTGCTGTACAATATTTTTTTTTATTATTTTGGTCTGCTAAATGTCTTCCATGGCAGTACCTAGATCTCCTTGCTGATTTTTTTTATAATTACTTGCTTATTAATTTGAAAATGGCCAGAATTTAATATCAAAGTTCATCCCAATAGACTTCAATGGGGTTGACAGCTAAGTTTGGATATCATGGATTTCAAAATGGATTTCACTAACCCTCAATGATTCAAATAAGGATAGATTTGCTCATTCATATAATTTAATGATTTCAGATTGTGTAATAATTAATTAAAAATTAATTTTAGAATTAGTATACCCTCTTTGTAAGTTATGGATTTTTTTGTTAACTCCATTTTCAGAACATTTTCTTCTAAGAGCATTTACATTTTATTATTTATGTCTTGGCATTCATTCATTGACATGCTGTGCAATGAATTATTAAAATAAATATAGCTATATTTTATCTTGTTACTATGCACCCTAAGCATTTAGTCAAGATAGCGTTAATTTCTAGTGTATCTTTTGCACCTAGCTATATTTTCTAGATATTAAATCAGTATAGCATACCTAATTTAAAGTATCTTTTTTTCTATAGAAAAACCTTTCCCTCTATAATCATGTACGACCCATTGTAAAGCTTTAAAAGCTATAGTATATTTAAGTTAAAATAGAACTCAACTTTAACTTTATTTTGGCCTATAATACTAAACAAATCTTCCATCTTCCATTCACTCTTTCTATACAAATGATTTACCTGTACAGAGTACTAGCCTGGTGCAAACACACTTCATTTCAAAGCTGGGTAGATTTGGAAAAAAACACAATCAAGGTACACTTTGCAGAGGAATATATCCATTTCTGGCAAAAAAAACCCATTAGTTGAAGCCCACCGTGATAAGCCTTGTAATATGCATGGAATGTCTCACTGACCTCATTAAAACACATAAGACAAAATCAATTTCATAAGGTTTTACTTTAGTCATTTTTAATTTACACAATTTGTATTTAATATCTATATCACTTTTGACCTTCTGATTAACGTACCTCTTTTATAAGTAGAATTTACTTGTTTTTTATTTTAATGAATGGACTTCATGCACAAACCATTGCACCCTTGGTTCCTTTTTCGGTTACACTGTTTTAAGTGAAGCCAGGCTACCCTGTGGCAAAATGCATTAATGAACAGTAGCAGAGAATGGAGATTGGAAAATGGACAGAAATACAAATCTTTTACTATCAATTTACTATACTATGTAGAATATTTTGTGCTATAAAAAATGCTGGATTGTTGAACAGATCCATTATATGTACAATATTTTATGTATTTGGCTCTGAGTTCAATTTTAATCCATTTATGTTTTCATTCTCACCTTCTAATAATTAATCTGTGTATTTTTTTTATCTTCATGCAACAAAATGAAAGAGAAACAAATGTGTATATATTTCACAGTGCTTAGTTACGGCCCATTCACACTAGTTGCAATGAGGTAAACATGCATTTCTGTGTGCATTTCCCACGCCAAACAGAAATACCCTGCCATCTGCAGACACACACATGTACCTTTAATTGGTAATGACACCCCAACACATCTAGCAAACATGTGCATGTGCAGCAGCCACCAAAACAAATGGTACCACAGTACCATGTGGTTTGGTGTGGCACAATTTTAAAAGTCATGCTTGCCATACTTTTTACATGTTCCCACGCATTTGGCAGCCCTTTGAAATGAATAGGCTGCCTGCAGAGGTGCATGTGCATGATCAAGGAAGATGGCCACCTAGTTTCCTCACTCCGCATTGTCGCAACAGTCCACTTCGGCTGACAGGGCACAACTTACACCCTGGCACATGCGAAACAGCTCCTGAGGCTGAGAATAGCTCCAAGCTCCCAGTGGCCATGCACTGTATGCCCTGGAATCGCCAGCGATACCGCTCACAGCTGAAGGCCTCCTCTGCCATAGGAAAGGGCAAGATGGCGCCTGAACCTTCGGAGCCAGACGATTCCACGCTGCTCTCAGTGGCAGACCTGGCCTCTCCAGCAGACAGCCTGCACCAGTTTCTTATGAACATGGTAAGCCAGCCATTGATTCTGAAGCCTTACTCACCATAGAGCAGCCAAGCTATCTACTGACATAGTAAAGGGCCACCACACAAATTAATAGGAGCATCATATGGATTTAGCAACCACAGTGCTTGAAGGTCATCAAGAGGAGGTTGATAAATTGAATGCTGAACTTGAGAGCTTGTGGGATAAGTTAGAGGATGCTGAAAATAGGGCCCACAGAGATAATCTTTGCATCTGTGGAGTCCCTGAGGTCATTACTGATCTGCAAGGCACTGGCACTTTTTTTCAGGAGCTGGCATCAGAAATCTCCATTGAACATCTGGAATTTGACAACATCCAAAGTTCCCGTGCCCCTAAACCCACTGAAGGCCCAACAAGAGATATCATTATTAAATGTCACTAATACTGCACTAAAAAGAGACTCCTGCAAGCAGCAAGTGTATGTCAAGATCTTTCCTTTCCTTTCCTTTCAAGGCTACCCCCTCCAATTGTTTGCAGATCTATCCTCAGCTACCATTGCCAAGCGGAGGAACTTAAAACCCTATTTACAGGTCTTGCAGACCCAAGGAATAAGGTACAGATGGGGGTTCCTCTTAAAGCTCTCATTTTCTCATCAAGGTCATCAGTTGCATGACTCTTCCTTACCTGACCTGCGGCGACACTTTCAGGAACTGCAGTTTGACCTCCATCCCTCTCAAATGGAGGCGGCGTCTTCATCTGCCCACCCGAGATCTTCTCAACCCCCTCACAAGCCTTCTCAACATTGCTCTCAAGCACTTTGCTTTCTCTAAGCACAATGCTTTCAGGATGTGCCTAGTGGATGAAAGTGCCGGCTTTGCCTGACAGGAATGTTCCATCTACCTTGAGTCTGATAATCCTATCAGACCATCTGTTTCTCATCATTTACTGATGGCTATAGTCTACAGGTCATAACCTGCCACCCCGAGCTGATGCTCGGCTGACCTTTGCCATGGCACTTTTTAAACCTTTTACTTTCCAATACCACTCACCAGATCAAGTCACTTCTTTTTTTTTTTTCTTTTTACATATGTTGCCTTATTGTATTCTGGTGTCTCACACTTGGCTGCCCCAACTGAGAGATGGCAGCGCTGGGTGGCGGTAACCTAGAACTCCATTTATGATATCAGACTTCCTGTGTATTATGCCTCTTGTGTTTTTTCTTGTTGAACATTTTATTAAAGTTTTTAAAGTGTACAGAAAGCATAAGCATAACATACAGTGATTCTGTGGATACTGCAAGCCTTTCCAGGGGCTGAGTGTATGATGTGGAATATTGTCTAGCACCCTCAGGCACCCCAAATGGGAGCAGACTGCGCCTTGAGGAGAATACAGTATGTACAGTTATTGAGTAGTTATTGAAACAGTTAAAATTAAAGGAACAATATATTTCAGCATAGAAGTGAGAGTAACACTTTCAGGGTCTTTAGGATAAGGTAGGTGTAATGTGTCATTAAGTAACTATCTAAAAGATCATAGAGGGTCAAATAATGGAAAGCAAGGAGAAATGCCCAGTTTTAGGTGACATTGGGGTGAGTGAGTATGGTATGGTCTTAGAATACATTAACTGCAGGAGTGCAGAATTTGGGAGGAAGGGAGTGGGGGTTAGGGGGAAAGAGGGGCCCAGCTTAGAACCTCCGTGGCATCCCTATTTTTATTTTTGGGGGTAGCAATGAGGCTCCCTGATAGAGGAGAGTAGCATGAACTCAAGATAACCGGGAGACTGTAGACTATATTAAAAAATGTGTGCACTTTAGGGGTTTGCGTAGGGAAGATTTCGAGCTGAGGCGGGGGGCTGCAGGTGAGGGAAAATAAGGGAGTGGGGCAGAGACAGAGAGTTGAGGGGGGAAGGGTAATGGGGTGGTAGAGAAAGAGGAAAGGGAAGGAAGGGGATGGAGAGGGAGGGGGTGTGTTGGCAGACCTCAAGGGTTAGGCAAAGAGAGTATGGTATTAGGGCTATGGGCGTAAGAGGATTTCGTGCCTCTTGTGTTTTTTATTACATTCTGTGACCAAGACTCTAGTTACTTACCATTACTTTTACTGTGTAAGCTTCTTGAGTGTTATTGGTGGTAAGGGCATCCTGTTGCTTGGCTGGGGGGTTTACCCTGTTATCAGTCTGGCACTCCCATCTAGCCTTTGATGATTCCTCACTCATTACTGGCTATAGGATGTGACTGACTCCCCACATCTGAGCCAAGGTCGGACAGACCTGGGCTTTAAGGTTCAGTGCTTTTTGTTCTATAGTGTTGCTTACCCTGTTACAGTTGCTCTTAATTGGTCTAGTTACCAGTGAAGGCTTATCCACTGTTTGCTGGTTTCCCAACTTAGGCTCCCCCATTTGAGAAAGAGCATCCCTGGGTGTCCATAACCTATTTTTGCTAAGCTGGTACACTATTTTGTATATCAAGATGTTTTTTGTGCCTTGCACACAATTTTTTTATATGCTCTGTGCTTAATTTCTCTGTTGTCATTTTTACTATATAAAGTTCCGATGGGCCACTGCTCTCCCCAATGTGTCAGAACTTGGCTAGGACACTAGTCTTGGCCAACCTCTGACCTTCCTTTGGGCCTTTTATCCCACTATTTGTTTCATTAATGGTGTATTGGTCTCCTCTGCTCCGAGTAATGCTTGGCCTCTTCATATTCTTTTACATGTTCCTCTCCTTTTGTCTTTTACTTTACTCTCTTTACTCTAATCTTTTCCTTTCTTCTTTCTTCTCTTTCCTTGAGTTTGCGGGGTCTGTGTCAGGAGAAGATATTTTATATTTTGTCTTTTTCCCACCATGACAGTGAATTGGTTGTCCCTGAATGTACAAGGCATAAATTCCCCTCAAAAAAGAGTGAAGGTTTTTAAATAACTTAAGAAACAGCAGATAGATATAGCTTGCTTGCAGGAGACTCATTTTTCAGCCTCTTCTTGCCCCAAATATTTTGATACTCAATATCCTCAGGTCTTTCTGGCCAATGGCCCAACCAAGCACAAATCAGTCCTTTTAGTTGCACTAAGCAGAGAACGGATCCAGATGGTAGGTATCTTTTGTTCCAAGGCACTATTCAGGATACAGAGGTTACCATCATGGCTTATAATGCTCCTAACTCAACACCGTGACCTTTACTGATGCATATTTGCTGCTTGTTGACATCCCACCAAAAGTGTACTCTCCTAGTGGGGGACTCAAATCTGGCTTTGAACCCTGCTTTGGACAAATATTCCTCAGGGTGCATTGTTCCATCCCTGGATGCCAAAAACTTTGCTCATTCTTTACAATCTCATGATCTGGTTCATCTCTGGAGAGAGCTTCATCCCTTGGGCAAAGATTATATGCATTATTCTCACCCCATCACTCTCATTCTAGAATAGAAGGTTGTGGAAACATCTCCCCCTAGTGGTATCTACCCTCTATCCTTGCTGCCCCATGGTCAGATCATGACCATATTCTAGTAGTTTGTCATTCAATCCTTACTAAACCTCAGCACTCTCCCAGGGTCATAAATGACTCACTCCTATCTCTTAAGGAGATCCTGGCAGACCTCCTTAAGAGATAGGAGAATATTTCTGTCTCAACGTAGGATCGGTCTCCTCTCCTGTGAGGCATTCAAGACAGTTCCTAGGGGCCACGTTTTTCAGCTGGCTGTGAAAAGTAAACAAAATCGTCACCTAGCACAACGTAACATAGAGGCCTGCCTGGAGGCACTTTCCACTGCATTCAAACAATCCCCCACCCATGCTAACCATAAACTTTTAGATCAGGCCCACTCAGAGCTGGATCTTTGTCTTGCTGATGGAGCTAAGCGCATTCTGTGTTGGTCCCACGAATAGGCCAAATCAGATGTTGCCCAATAGGCTACACAACTTTACTCCTAAATTTACTCCTATCAATTTACGTATTCAACATAATATTTTTACTGGTAACCCAGTGCGGGTCTTGGACGAATTTAGTCTTTGCCTTACCACACTATACTCACCCCTAATCAAACAATGAGTCAGGACACTGATACCTTCTTGAGTCGTCTTTCACTTCCCACACTGTCCACAGCTCACGTGTCCCCTCTGGATCAGGATGTACAAGTATCGAAAGTTCTTCAATGTATGATCTGAAAGTGGGCAAGCAACCTGGTCTGGATTGTTTTACAGCACTTTATTATAGGAAGCTAGCTGACGCTTTAGCTCCACATTTGACAGCTATGTCCAATTCAGTGAAAGATGATTAGGCCTTTACACCAGACCTTTTGACCACTAACATAGGAATGCATCCTAAACCTAAACACAACCACTCCTCTTGGGTCAACTTCAGGCCCTTTTCTCTTATTAATATAGATATGAAAATTCTGACTAAAATATTTAGCTAACTGCCTAAACTCTTTTCTCCCTCGTTTAGTCAAAAAATATCAAGTTGGCTTTGTTCTGCAGAGGCAGGCAGGAGACCCGATTAGGCGAATAAAGCAGTTGCAACATATAGCTCACAGTCATTCTTTAGAAAAAATGCTTGACAAAATAGGGGGTGACAGGCCCCCCTAGGTTTGAAAGAGCAGTGCCACATCCAATAGACAGATACATATAAAGGTGGGTTCCCCTAAGTGGACTTTTAAGGCACTTTTTAGAAATTACAAGTATTAAAAGACTATAACAAAATATTAAAAATTAACAAATTTTATTTAAAGGCAAATTGTATTAAAACATTGTGTACATTGTATTCAACGAAACATTAGCATATTGAAAAAATTCATTACTGTCACGGCACTGTGAATTTATGAAGAGGCTCTTTTCACACCCAACGTGTTTCGGGATATAAAGTATTTTAGTCCTTCTTCAGGGGTGTAGAAGAGAAGAAAAGAGAAATTCATCTGGGGTAATTAAAGTGTAAAATGATAAGTAAAGTGCTTGTTAAGAATGAACAAAAATGACTTTAACTTAACTTTTACTATGTCCTTTGACAAGAACCAGACAACATTTCTAGACATAGAAATTTACAAAGGTGAACAAGGAAAACTATGTAGCAAGTTATTTAGAAAAAGCACTGCAGGTAACACAATACTCCACGCCACAAGTTTCCATCCACAACCCCTGATTAACTCTATCCCATATTCTCAATACTTAAGGATTAATTGTAACTGCACAGACGAGGATACATTTATAAGAGAAGCAGGCAACCTACGGGACAGACATTTGGCACGAGGTTACTCACACACTTCCTTGAAAAAATCCTTTAAACAAGTAATGATGAAACCTAGAAACACTCTATTTCAGGCTACTAAACGTAAAGACACAAATCAATTACGGATATTTACCACATTTAATCAGCAACAACGCCAAGTCAAAAAAATCATCGAGAAGTACTGGCATATGCTGACCCTAGATCCATCTTTGGGTCACTTTGTCCCAGATAAACCGTACTATACATTCAGAAGAGCCACTTCTATCAGTGAATCGTGAACAGCGAGTTTAGAAGTGAATCAATGAGAACACACTGCAAATATAAGGCACTTTCGCATGTGGCTCATGCCATTATTGCAAGTATATGCTCACACAGAGAACCCCCACCCTTCCGAATGGGAAAATATTCCACCCTAAACATTTTGCCAATTGCAGAACCCCAGGAGTAGTATATCTGCTCCAATGTAGCTGCAGCTGCTTTTACGTTGGAAAAACTAAACTAGAATTCTGGAGAAGAGCCTAAAGGCATATACTTAGTATGCAAACCTGCGACCCTGATCTCCCCCTAGGACGCCATATCTCCTTAGTACATGGCAGAATTTTTTCTAGGATTAAATTTCTAATATTAGATCGGATACACCCTAGCCCTAGGGGGGCGACTGGAATAAGGTCCTCCTCCTAAGAGAATTGAGGTGGATCTATTTATTAAAGGCCACCTTACCTCTAGGCCTAAATGAAGCTGTTTGCTTTAAACCATTCCTCGAAGGATTCTGCTCTGGAGGAATGGAAAAATAAATTTCAACCATCCCTAATACACTTTTCGTATTGGGCCATATCAATCATGTCATTTCCCCTTACTCTTCCCATTCCCTCTGCATAATATCAATATGTGGGGTTGTCTTGATGTCTGTATGACACCTTTAGATATGCATATCAATATACTGACTCAGTGCCATTTATTGCCTATATATATATGTATGAAATATCTCATTTGTTTTTAATCCATGACCTATACATCTTCAATATTCTTATTCTCATAAATGTACTTTCACAGCGTGGACATATAGGTCCACCAAAATCTTCTATACGCCTTTGGGTTTATGTGCAATATATAACATGCACATTCTACAATAAAAACAAGTAATATGTGATAAGATATGTGAAGATGTATACGGTTACGGATAGGCTTCTTGAAATACAGCATGGCCAAAACTTTCCCCTTTTTGTGACTTAACGTTTATCTTTCATGCTTATTATGTTATACACTGCTGTGTTACATACTGCTGCGCCCAACATATATTCTTGCTTATGAAATGAATATTTTGTGCCTTAATGTCTGTTCTTCATGTCTATCATGCTACATATTGCTGTATTTGATATACATTTCTGTTCAAAAAATGTACAATTTTTATCTATTCCATCATCAACCGCTTCTGTTTGTCTCCATATCATTGGTTGCAAAATGTATAATTTGATTGTATTTTGTCTCTTATTATCAACTAGTCCCGCTCATTCTCAAGTCCCCGCTCACAAAAGGTATAATCTTGTAATACTTCTTTACCATCAATTATTGTTGCTGCTCCTATGTTAACATCTAAAATTGACATTTTTAGCACTTGTATGCGCTTTTTGCGTCCCCATGGCTTGAATGAAATTTTGGCCATGGTCTTCACTATTTAATACCATCCTTCTTGTTTTCCCTTCGGATTTCCTCTGGGTGCGATTGGCCAGAGTGGTTGCCCGGCACAGAAAGCCACCCAGACTTATTATCTGGGCGGTGTTATGAGAGGCTGGCTGGACGTCTGACTTCCCCGCCCACGGCCTCCATCTTACTACTCCGGCGGACATGCATGGTCCGCCATTGTGGTAGATCATGTCGGTGGGTCGGGTGTGCGTGACGACGCCCCAACATGCTTGCGTCAGCGCATGCGCGGTAGGGGCTGCGCTGCGCATCCCTTGCCCAGGAGGCAGCGTCCAGGTCTCCCTGGCAACGAACTTCAACACTCAGCTGAGTGCGGTTAGCTGCGGTTTCATAGGTTCCATCAGCTGATGGAAGTTCACCCTATATATACACCAGATCCACCCATTCCCAGCTTGAGCGTTGCACATGCTGGATGCTGGGATGCGTGACTGGTCTACTTAAACTTGTCCTAAAAAAGGTAATATCCTTTCCTATTGTACTGGCTATTTCCCACTTTACTCTTCCACCTGCATAATCCCTAGTAAGCTCTCTGCTTTAAATGCTATTTGATATCTATAACTACAAATCATTTACATGAAATGTGTAGACACTATATACATGCTGATCTGTATAGCTGCTAATCAGCAATGTATTATGTATTTGTTTATACTGGCTGTTTAAACGCCCTTATGATGAATTTTACTATGTTTACTCTTGATAAGTACTCTTACATCGCAATGACAACCACACTGGTATTATCATAAATCCCACTTTTATCACTTGCCAAATTTATTATTACTTCTTACCCTTTATTTTTCAACTTTACTCTTAACTATCCTTGACAGTATAGCATTATACAACTATATATATTGTTTGTTTTTAGTTACCAACCTGATTGGCAACCATTTCTTACTACACTCGCACCAATCTACATCCGATATATGGTATTTATACAACAACTCTTTACCTTACGTTCTGTATTCTAATTTTATTTTTATCTCTATGTTTACTTCTTTACTTTTCAACATCTGTTACAGCTCTTTTAGACTTAATTCAACTTTTTTTTACTCTCAGGGATTCCATTTTTTGCCTCAGTATACCACTCTGGTCGATACGCATCCGTGGAATGCGGGGGAAAACACCCTCTGAATGAGGTTACTACTAAGTGATACACTCCCATATTATTTTATGACCATGGTGTTAAAGGGACAGCAACCCTACCAGCATTAATGTCCAATGCTAACTCAACCTCAGCTTCTTAATGCAACTTAACGAAACATACCAATAATTACTTCACCTCCCAATACTATGTAAGTGATCTGTCGATTATTTAACTTCAAGTCGATAACTGTATGTATCTACATGTTGTGCTAATTTACTCATCATTTTACACTTTAATTACCCCAGATGAATTTCTCTTTTCTTCTCTTCTACAACCCTGAAGAAGGACTAAAATACTTTATATCCCGAAACGCGTTGGGGTGTGAAAGGGGCCTCTTCATAAATTCACCGTGCGGTGACAGTAATGAATTTTTTTAATATGTTAATCTTTCGTTAAATACAATATACACAATGTTTTAATACAATTTGTCTTTAAATAAAATGTGTTAATTTTTAATATTTTGTTATACTCTTTTAATACTTGTAATTTCTTAAAAGTGCCTTAAAAGTCCGTTAAGGGGAACCCACCTTTATATGTATTAGAAAAAATGCTTCTGTCTCTCAATGTAAACAAGGCATTTGATACTTTGTTATGGCCTTACCTTATGACCGTACTCCGCTATCATGGTTTAAGGGTCTCATTCCTGCGATGGATGACTGCATTATATGATCCCCTCGGGTTTGAGTCAGCTCTTTTCAAAATTAAGAGGGGTACCCGTCAAGGTTGACCACTCTTACCACTCCTTCCCCTACACAGTCCCCTCCCCCATCAGTTAGAACACACACTAGGGAAAACATTAACCCCTTAAGTGCCCCCTAGTGTTAACCCCTTCCCTGCAATGAGAATGTGAAATTTTTACAGTAATCAATGCATTTTTATAGCACTGTTCGCTGTAAAAATGCCAATGGTCCCAAAAATGTGTCAAAATTGTCCGACGTGCCACCATAATGTAGCAGTCCCGATAAAAATCGCAGCTCGCCGCCATTACTAGTAAAAAAAATTAATTAATAATTAAAATGCTATAAAACTATCCCCTATTTTGTAGATGCTATAACTTTTGCGCAAACCAATCTATATACACTTATTGTGATTTTCTTTACCAAAAATATGTAGAAGAATACAGATCGGCCTAAACTGAGGAAAAAAATATTTTTTTATATATTTTTGGGGGATATTTATTATAACAAAAAGTAAAAAAATGTTTTCAAAATGGACGTTATTTTTTTGTTTATAGCGCAAAAAATAAAAACCGCAGAGGTGATAAAATACCACCAAAAGAAAGCTCTATTTGTGGGAAAAAAGGACGTCAATTTTGTTTGGGTGCAATTATCAGTTAAAGCGACGCAGTGCCGAATCGCAAAAAGTGCTCTGGTCAGGAAGGGGGTAAAATCTTCCGAGGCTGAAGCGGTTAAGCATACACCAATGTAAGCTTTTGAAGTAAACAGTAAAATTAGTAAACAGGTTATGTACTCCTGTAGGACCAATGGTGGCCTTTCTGTCCTTAATCTACAAGCTTACTATACTGCAGTGAACACAGCCCCGCTATCCCATGTTCACGAAATGTATCAATTGCCGCTATGGACCACCAATGATCTTGTGGATTTTCATCCTATACCTATCTCTTCTTTGCCCTGTCCCCCCATTCATTGTCCGAACACATTAGGACCATGCTTAGCCCGCTCCTTGTGATTTTGGGACTCCATTACATTTTTTTGCGGGTCTGATCTCTCCTCATCTCCCCCTTCACATTTTTCACTGCCCATTATTCCCTCCAGGTTGTGAAAACCCTGCTCAATTTTCCTAGTGGACTGCGGATTTACTGATATTCACACTCCCTGCTTACCCCTACGAGGATAATGACATTTGATGCCCTACGTTCTTCTCATGATATTCCCCTACAAGAATACTACAGTATAGCTATCTACAACTTAGACACTTTTGTCAACAGCTCAAAAAATCCCACCCTACCCCATACACTTTGACCCCCTTTGAGAGTCTCTGAAGAGCTAGACCCCACTCCCCGAGCCTAATATTGTTTATATATTCATTCATAATATCTGCCAAAAAACCTCAGTTGAGACCTTATCATCTTCAATGGGAAAAAGAACTGGGGAGGCAGCTGGATCCGGAGGACTGGCAGATCATGACTATAGCATTTTTTTAAGTGTTCAAGAAATATATTATATTATCTTTATATTAGACAATGCCTATAAAATATTGTATAGGTGGTATTATATGCCGGCTAGACTGGCTAGTTTTTTCCCAACTTACTCCTTTCTACTTCCGGATATGTTCACAGGAAGGTACTATGGCACGCATTTGGTGGTCTTATCAGAATGTATGCAGGTTATGGGTCAGAGTCTATAATCTTCTCCACAAATTATTTCATGTCAACCCCAAAATGGATCCCTATGAAGCTCTTCTTGTGAAACCACCTGCTGAATTGCTTCATCCGGAGTGTCAATTAGCTCTGCATCTTTTTACTGCAACTATGCCTATTGCAAAGGCATGAAAAACTCCTGCACTTATCTTTGAGGTGGACAAAAACCATATGAACGATATCATGGTGAATGAGAAGTTGACGACCATCCTCTCGGACATGCATGACAATTTTTTTTCGAGTCGGCAACCGTGGGTTGCATATACCCAACCTTAATAAACTCCTTTGTAAAAGAAATGAATGGGCTGTCAAAAACACATCTCACTGGAACATATCACCGAGGGGAAGACTGGAACAGGCAGGATTAACCAAGTACTGTACAAGATAGAAAGGGACAATTGACAAGGCAAAAGCACTATGCTATAGCTCGTGCCTTAAAGGGACAGGAGCATGATTTTTAGGCAGGGCTGGTGCTACCACTAGGCGGACTAGGCAACCGCCTAGGGTGCACTGCCGCCTAGGGCGCTCGGCCGCTGGTTATTCTACTCCCGCACTGTCCACAGAGCTTGCAACTATCTACCAGCAGCTGCTCTGACATGTGTCAAGTAGTGCCACCCCCCCCCCCCCACACGGCTCTCCAGTCTGACATCATGTGTCCAGCAATATCTGGGTTTTTGATGACACTTGGTGCATCCACTCAGACCCCCCCAGCAGCGTGCTCTCCGTGTGTCCAGCAATCCCCCCTCTCCGCTCTGAGATCGTGATGTCACAACAGCTACAGACTTCTCCCGAGTCCCACCCCTCCTGTGTGTTCCATCCAATCCACCTCCAGTATGTCTGCCCGAGCACCTTCACACTTTTCCTATGTCCCGTTCCTCCTGTGTGCTCCATCTGTGAAGGGGAGGTGGGTGGGAAGATTAAAAACAAGCAGCCAACAGCCACACTGAAAAACTGCTGAATGAACCAGTGAGCCTCTGGGGACCATTCCAAGTGAGTGAGCACTTTCACTGCTCCCTTTTCTCTCTCTCTCTCTCTCTCTCTCTCTCTCTCCCTGACCCCCCTCTCTCTCCCTGACCCCCTCTCTTTTTCTCTGACCCCCTCTCTCTCCCTGACCCCCCTCTCTCTACCTGACCCCTCTCTTTTTCCGTGACCCCCTGTCTTTCCCTGACACCCCTCTCTCTCCCTGACCCCTCTCCCTCTCCCTGACTCCCCTCTCTCTCCCTGACCCCCCTCTCTCCCTGACCCCCCTTTCTCCCTGACCCCCCTTTCTCCCTGACCCCCTCTTTCTCCCTCACCCCCTCTCTCTTTTCCTGACCCCACCCCTCTCTCTCCCTAACCCCACCCCCTCTCTCTCCCTGACCCCCTCACTCTCTCTTTTTCTCTTTCTGCCCCCTCTCTCTCTGTCAGAAAGCTCCCTTGGGCAGACGCGCTGTTGGTAGGCATCGCGGTGCGTTGAGGCGCGCCGCTGCGGGTGCCGGTGTGCGGGCACGTGCGTGTGTGCGGGGGCATGCGCCAGTGCGTTGAGGCGCGCCGCTGCGGGTGCCGGTGTGCGGGTGCGTGCGTGTGTGCGGGGGCATGCGCCGGCGCGCGTCGGCGTGCACGCGCGCCCGGTGTTTGGTACCAACCTGCCTATTTAGGCCGTCTGCACAGGGGGCTCGGTGCTGTCCGATCTTCAGCTTCCTGTATCCCTGAACCTGCTTCCAGTTTCCTGTTGAACCTGATCTCCTGACCACCGGCCTGTCTTTGATTCCTCCTTGCTTGCTGCCTGCCACTGATCCCGGACTGTCCTGACTACGAATCTGCCTGCTCCTCTGTACTATGCTGCCCGCCTGTTGCCGACCTCTGCCTGTGACCTGACCTGCCTGCTCAACTCCTGCTCTTTATCCGCTGCCCGTGCTTCAGTTACTGTAGATCTCCATAACCACCTTTACCGGGATCCTTCTGCAGCTAAACCCGCCAGGCTCTCATACCATTCTGTGCTCCCGTGCCTCCTGTCCATACCACCAGGGGCCGGGAACCAGATACGTAAGGGAGACCTTCCCCTGCTACATCGGGCTCGCCTGTCTGCTACGTGGAAGTCTGACACTCTCTCTCTCCTTGCCAGGACCTTTACTCCAGTCTGTTTATCTCCTTTTTTAACTCCTTCATTCCCATCATCTGCTTATACATTGATGTAGAACAGAATTGCTTGATTAACTTTATCCACTTAAAGTGGTATTAAAGCAAAATATTTATTATACAGGCATACCCCACTTTTAAGTACACAATGGGGTTTATTTACTAAAGCTGGAAAGTGAAAAATCTGGCTCACTGCTGCATAGAAACCAATAGGTGATACTTTGTTCCATAGGCTCCTAATACATGAACAGGACCACCAAATGTGGTACATTGTTCCTATATGATTGCAATTTCGGAAGCACAGCGGGGAAGCATCTGGGTAAATCTTAGCAAGAAGGGAGGGAACCCTGTACCAACAGGTTAATACCTTAAGGCTAGCTTCAATTAGAGAAATATTCAATATACCCTTGACGGAGCGTTTAAAGCAGGAAAACCATATGTCCTGATCCCAGGAAAAATCAAGGTCCTTTTCCCAAGATAGGGCGTAGGGAGGTTTAGACGTGACTGAGGCTAGAGAGGAATAAGTAATGGAGATCCCGCCCCTCTGATCCACGATAGCCGAGCACCATGATTCATAGGTCATGACCCGAGGAGGTTCTGATTTATTTGGCCAAATGGAATGGAGGAAGTGTATTATTTGTGTATATCTGAATCGTTCAGTGGGTGGCATCTCAAGTTTACTGGAGCAAAATGCAATAGATATGGGGCCTGTGGAAGTGAAATAGTTTCCAATTCTAAGTAAACCTTTGTTAAGCCACCAACTGAATGCTAAAATGTTCATTCCCGGCGGAAAGTCGGGATTATGAAATATATGTGTTAGGCGTCGAAGTGTTGAGATCAGGAAGGGGTTTTTATGTAATTGATTACACAGAGTCAATGAGTGAGAAAGAGTGGGAGCTAAAATGGGGGTCTAAGCTTAGCTGTGTTGTAATATGTTGGCCAATTTATGTATAATATTGTATTGGAGTGCCATGCTGACCAGAAATTCAGTTGCATTGTCCAACTGAATTTTAACATAGCAAGGGAACAGCTGAAAACCCTTTGATGTGTTAGTCTCATGCAAGTCTACCTAGGGGTGTGAGGTATGGGCTGTTAACCTAATTGAACATTTCAAAGGGTACATTGTTTAAAGGACCATAGAAGAAATATTTATTGATGGTAATTAGACCTGAGGGGGTAACAATGGGATCAGGAAGTGTTTTGGGTTGGCCTAGCGGAGGCTCCCTCCTGTGGGGCTAAATTATCAGGGGGGCTTGTTGATATGCAGGAATGTAGGTATTCCAAGGGCTCAAAAGGGTGTTCTGTTTATCTAATTAATATATCTAAAGGGGACTTGTTGATGTTGATATGCGGGAGTGCAAATTGGGGTGGTTCACGGCTGTTCACGGCTGGGGGTTGTTGTCTGTTTGAAAGACTAAAGCTAATCAAAGTCCTAAATTGAAACGGCCAATCAAATTGCTCAGCCATTCAATATTTAGTGAATATAACACAGCATTCAGTCTATAGGTTTGGGGGAGTGAGGCTTGTCTGTGGGGGGAGTGAGGCTCATCTGTGTATGCACACTCGGACCTAAGACATGGGGTTCTGAATTATATCTCCTCTGTCGGATTTCTTTGTCATCTGTGGACTTTGGACTTTGTTCTGTGTTGGAAGTCAATAAAGTGCATCTCTCTGGAAGAATTGGGTTGCTGCGGAAGAGTACTTACCTCATCATTATAATAATACCTAAATGTTAATTATCTATACACCCAATATATATTAATATATTCGATCACTACACTGGTGCCGTTCAAGCGACCAGAGGAGCATTTTCGGACTTAGTAACAGAAGTCGGTGGTGACAACAATCCTGTGAGTTGGACAGAAGTCTGATGAAGAACCAAGAGCTGTGCTGTGACTCTAATGTCTGGTTGTGACATAAAAGAGTCTGGTCTACAAATTTAAACAAGTTGGGAACCCCAGGATTATTCTCTGGAGATTGGAAACAACAAAAAAAGGACTGTGTCGTGTACCAGAAGACCTGAACTGGAAGCTGAAGGAGTAACTAATGCGGTGAGTAAAATATTTCCTCTTTTTTTAAATTATTAGTAATATAGTCAAAATGCTTACTCAGTGTGAAGCTAGTGTCAGTTCTGATAAAGTTAACAGATGGGTATTAAAATGTATTAAGCGCCATGGCGGTCCTTATGAAATTCCAGAAAAATGTAACCAGACGTGGACGATGATGAAGGAATTTTTAGAGAAAAAGGTTTTTGATAGCAAAATGTCAGAAAGTAAAAGAAAAGGTTGTATTATACAGGGCTTGTTATCTTGCTGTCTAACAATGGAAAGTTCTTTGAATTATAAGGTTGAGAAAATTACCCAGTTACAGAAGGCAGTTGATAATAGCAACAATGTTTGTGAGAGGTTACAAAACCAATCAGACACTGAGACAGTAAATTTAAAATTGCATGCGGTTACCATTGGAGAAGCTTTACTTTAGAAATCTAAACGTTGTGATGAATTATCAGAGGAAAATGAGAGATTAAAATTAAGAATTATGGAATTAGAGAAGAGATCTCAGGAATGCAGATATGCATCAAATCTTGGATTCAGCAATCTGCAGCAAACAGAACCTCATATTAAATCTGATAATTCATTACCAGCTGCCCCCACTGTGACTACCACAGTTTTTAACAATAATAATAATACAGGTGAAGTTCAGCTTGTAATGAAGCCTTTGAAATCAAAATTATTAGATGCAATTCTTAAAGAAATAGGAATGGTTCCATACCATGATTTAAACAGATTTTTAAAATGGTTTTGTGACGTGCAGCAAGTCAGAGATATGTACAATCTCAACCCATCTGACTTGGAAAGAGTTTTGCAACATTCTGTAGGAAGTGGTATTTGGATGAGAATTAAACAAATCTGTATTCAGCCTCTGAGGACAAGGGACATATTACTGGAATTATTATGTGTTTTGTATGGTGTACGTTCTAATGTTACTATTCATGGGAGGATCCAACAAATACAAAATGAATCTCCCTATGAATTGTCACACAGGATAGCAACTATTATGGAATTATTGGTCGTTAATAATCTTGCATTTGAGCGTGGTGGCTTGATACATATGAGTATGTTTCTAGATGCGTTGCATGAAGATATCAAACAAAATATTTTATTAGTTACCCCAAATCCTCATGATTTAAAAGACATATTGTTGAGAGCAGACCATTTATGGAGAAAGTCAAATGAGCAGGCTGTCAAAATTGATTTAGCCACATTGTTTAGGACAAATACTGAACATAAAGATTAGAAGATAATATCCTATGATAATAGCCAGAGAGGAGACATCGGGTCAAACATAGGTGATATTAATATGAAAAACAGAGCTGACCAAAATAATAATAAGAAAAAGTCCAAGACTTGGATACCGTTTTCTCAGTTAAAACAGAAATATGACCACCTGAAAATTGAGTATGACAAGATGAGAGGGGAACGTGATAAATTATTACAGCGGTTGAAGGGGGTACAAGGTGTCATAAATGCAGAAGATGTACATTCTCCAGATCTGTTTTTGAATGCAGATGACACTTCTCTAGCAGTGGGGGTGAATTAGCTTCAAACTGTATATGTGTAAATAGTGTTTTGTTTTAACTTCAAACAATGTTTAAGGACCTTGCTAATTAGTTTTGTTGGAGAGTTTTTTGTCTTTCAGATATTGACATTTAAATGACGGTGAATAGCAGAAGCACAGTCTGAAATTGCTGGCTAGTGTGGGAGAAATATGGGAGAAATGCTGAATAGACAATATATCACTATACATGGAATTATAAAGTATTCATGGACTCTCTCGAAATTCATCAAGCAATGGACCTTTTTTTCTTCAACGCCCTAATTTTTGATTTTTCTCCCTTTTCCTGATATATTTTGCTTTTCATTTTTTTATTTTTTCTTTATGTTTTATTTCTTGAACTTTATCTTAAAACCAAAGAGAAGCATTTTAACCTAAAATAATTTTCATAACATCTGTACATATTACATAATGCGTATTGATCAATATATTTGACATCTAAGGTGAGATGCTGCACAATGGCTTGGCATAGCATAAATTTTAGTATGTTGGGTGGTTTTCATAAATTTTTAAGAGGTGTGAGTGAAATTCATCACTCTAGTCATGATTTGAAACTTTGTTGATTCAGTTGTTTATAATATGCTAAAGGCTATGACATATATGGATAGAAAAGACCTTTCTACCTTTCATGGTGAAGATACTGGCAAGAATTTCCACTGCCGCTTTGTCTGGATAGAAGATCTGATAAACACTGATGTCAAGCTGATTCTATCTGAACCATCGTGTGGGGGTATATTTATATGTATATGTTGGTATACCATTCAAGTGTAATTATGGACTGAATGATCCAAGTAACGCTATTGAAGTAACTCTATTGCTCTATTGAATGATCCAAGTAACTCTATTGAAGTAACTCTATTGCTCTATTGAATGATCCAAGTAACTCTATTGAAGTAACTCTATTGCTCTATTGAAGGCAATGAGGGGTCGGCCTACAGCAAATTACAAAAAAAGCAAATTGTGGCTGGCAATCAACAAATTCTGATACTTGACAGGTACACATCCCAGTCATCATTATTCAAATAGGAAATGGAAAGAAGCAGATGTGAATTGTAAAATGCTTGCAAGATGGACTCATGAATGTCAAGTGCAAGGAAATAGTTTGCAGTACAGTTAACCTTTTGACCTTGAAAGTGGGTGCTGGTACATTGATAGTTCTACTTACTATTAAGAAGAAAGTAGAGTGTTTGCATAAAAGCATCTTTAAAAATGAAAAGCTTGAGCCTGGAGATGAGAGAATCCTGGACTTGTGGATTGGAGTTCCCAGAGCATACCAAGTTTACTTTCAGTGAGATGGTGAGAGATGTGATGAAATCAGACCGAAGGATGGACTGTGACATCAGCTCGTCTTTGCGCAATATTCAAGATCTTGATGTGATATAATAAGGCCTAACAGCTATATGGGCCACTGATGTTTACCAAATCCTTTTCCAGTCATGGTCTAAAAGTTATATTATCTAATAACTGTTTCATGGGGATATTTTAGAGGCTGGCGAAGAGAGATGTAACCAGTTTCAACTTCATATTTTATATGAGCCATTGTAAAGCATCCAGTACCTTAAATCATACTGATATTTTTTGTTGTTTGATTTATGGGTCAGTTCTAGTAGTTAGAACCGACCCAAGTGGGGGTATATGTTGTAATATGTTGGCCAATTTATGTATAATATTGTATTGGAGTGCCATGCTGACCAGAAATTCAGTTGCATTGTCCAACTGAATTTTAACATAGCAAGGGAACAGCTGAAAATGCAATAGATATGGGGCCTGTGGAAGTGAAATAGTTTCCAATTCTAAGTAAACCTTTGTTAAGCCACCAACTGAATGCTAAAATGTTCATTCCCGGCGGAAAGTCGGGATTATGAAATATATGTGTTAGGCGTCGAAGTGTTGAGATCAGGAAGGGGTTTTTATGTAATTGATTACACAGCGTCAATGAGTGAGAAAGAGTGGGAGCTAAAATGGGGGTCTAAGCTTAGCTGTGTTGTAATATGTTGGCCAATTTATGTATAATATTGTATTGGAGTGCCATGCTGAGCAGAAATTCAGTTGCATTGTCCAACTGAATTTTAACATAGCAAGGGAACAGCTGAAAACCCTTTGATGTGTTAGTCTCATGCAAGTCTACCTAGGGGTGTGAGGTATGGGCTGTTAACCTAATTGAACATTTCAAAGGGTACATTGTTTAAAGGACCATAGAAGAAATATTTATTGATGGTAATTAGACCTGAGGGGGTAACAATGGGATCAGGAAGTGTTTTGGGTTGGCCTAGCGGAGGCTCCCTCCTGTGGGGCTAAATTATCAGGGGGGCTTGTTGATATGCAGGAATGTAGGTATTCCAAGGGCTCAAAAGGGTGTTCTGTTTATCTAATTAATATATCTAAAGGGGACTTGTTGATGTTGATATGCGGGAGTGCAAATTGGGGTGGTTCACGGCTGTTCACGGCTGGGGGTTGTTGTCTGTTTGAAAGACTAAAGCTAATCAAAGTCCTAAATTGAAACGGCCAATCAGCCATTCAATATTTAGTGAATATAACACGGCATTCAGTCTATAGGTTTGGGGGAGTGAGGCTTGTCTGTGGGGGGAGTGAGGCTCGTCTGTGTATGCACACTCGGACCTAAGACATGGGGTTCTGAATTATATCTCCTCTGTCGGATTTCTTTGTCATCTGTGGACTTTGGACTTTGTTCTGTGTTGGAAGTCAATAAAGTGCATCTCTCTGGAAGAATTGGGTTGCTGCAGAAGAGTACTTACCTCATCATTATAATAATACCTAAATATTAATTATTTATACACCCAATATATATTAATATATTCGATCACTACAAGCTGGGGACCATATTAAGAAGTCAATAGTATGGAGAGGGACTGCTTGACGTTCCATGGAGACCCAATCAGGTTTGGGACCTCGGGAATAGATTGTGGAGATCTGGGCTAGCTGAGCGGCTTGGTAGTACCACCAAATGTTAGGTAGGGCAAAACCCCCTTGCGATTTAAGCCTAAATAGAATGTTTTTAGAGCATCTTCTTCCCTTTGGTCCCCAAATAAATTGAAGAATTTTGGATTGCAATGTATGTAACTGTGACTTCCGGATAGGGATAGGTAAAGACCTAAATAAGTAAAGTAGGCGAGGGATTAGGGTCATTTTGATTGCATTAATATGGCCTAGCCAGGAAAGGTTATGCTTAGCCCAGTTGGTAAGATCTGAAGACAGTTTACGGAAGATGGCCGGGTAATTGGAAGAGTATAAGGAATCTATACTAGAGGAGAGATTGACCCCTAAATAAGGGGTGGACGTTGAGCTCCAGGGAGAATGGGAAATGTTTTTGTAGGTTACTTAGTAGATTGGGGGAACATATTTAGAGCTAATGATTTGGAGACATTAATGCGGAGGCCGGAGATATCGCCGAATTTTTCAAGTAGGGAGAAAATGTTGGGGGTTGAGATCAGTGGGGAAGTAACAAATAATAGCAAGTCACCGGCAAACAGAGCGCATCTGTGTTCTTGTTTACCGCAAACCACTCCCTTAATGTCAGGATGGGTTCTGATTGCAATGGCCAAGGTCTCTATTGCTATAGCGAAAAGGAGGGGGGAAAGTGGGCAGCCTTGTCTGGTGCCCTTTTCTATAACGAGGGGTTCAGAGTAGAAGCCCTGGAGTCTGACCTGTGCACTTGGGCCAGAATACAGGCCTTGTAATGTACCCAGAAAGTGAGGGCCAAAGCCCCATCTCTCAAGGACACTAAATAGGTATGGCCAGGTTACTGTATCAAAAGCTTTTTGTAGGTTGATCGATAACAAGAATCCTTCTTGCTGGGGTCCTCCATCCCAATGGGAATTAAGTAGGGATATGATGTCAACTGCTCTTCTTTTTTTCAAATTATAAGTTTATTAAAGAACAATAGAGGATGTAGGTCCAACATGGTAACATAAGGCATATACAAACATTCCTTTTTGAGGGCACAGCCTCCAGTGGTAGAAAATCGCCTTATATAGATACAGCAAGAATTATTTCTTTGTAAGTAAACCATTATGTAACACTAATAAACCTTACATGTATGACTAAGAAAAGATATGTGAGTGGAACCAACCCTCTCCGTTTCCATTTTCGTTTACATAATCCTGTTAAAACTATAGAAAGAAAAGATAGTCTAGATAAAACAAAGAGATAGGAGATAGAAAATGAAAGATAAGGAGGAATAGTATTGAAAATCAAGTGGGGGGGACGGGAGGGGATAGGGATAAAGGGAGGGGGAGGAGAGGACAAGGAGACGGCTACTGCGTGCGTCGCCTGGCAGGTTCGGGATGAATTAATGCTGCATGCTGTACACAAACACAAGCATATCATAGGTGGCCTCCACTAAACAGATGAGTTCCCATCCAGAAGCGTCTGTCCTTCATCAGAAAAGATAAACATGTTCCACCCGGACCAAGTCCTGGTGAACAATTCACTTTGATTTCTAGCGCTCAGAATCAGATCCTCCATTCTCTTAATGTCTTCTACCTTTCTGATCCACACACCAACTGAAGGGGGCTGCGTAGATTTCCAAAACAAGGGAATACACGCCTTGGCAGCATCTAGTTAATGCCGGATCAGTGACTTTTTGTACACTTTACTAGCCGAGGTGGTGGCGTGGAGCAGAAAGAGGGCTGGATCGTTTGACATTGTTCATTCGGTGAACTTCTGCATAATGTTTTGGATGGTTTTCCAGAACCGCTCCAACAATGGGCATGTCCAAAAAATGTGGAGGATGGTGCCACAATCACTATGGCATCTCCAGCATCTATCCGATGTGGAAGGGAACATCTTATGTAGTTTTACAGGAGTGTTGTACCACCTAGTGATCAGTTTATAATTAGTCTCCTGCATTTTTGTGCAGATCGAGGATCTGTATGTGAAATGAATTATATTCTGCTTTTGACGTGGTGTGAATTTACATTGCAAGTCCCGTTCCCAGGATTCTATGCTTTGCAAGCTGAAGTTGTCTGGGAGCGTAATTAACAATTGGTATGTGACTGATAAGGCATGTGGCATGGAATCCTCTTCCATACAATATATTTCGTATGTCGTCAGAGGCTGGCTAAAGCTATTGGGGGGTGGTAATGTTTTGAGAAAATGATCGAGTTGGAGAGCCCTCAAAAAGTCTAACTGAAACGGGCCGGCTGGGTTCCTAAGTTCCGCTATAGTAGGCCATTTTCCGTTCAGGAGAAAGTGAGAGGCTTGGAAGTAATTAGAGCTTTTTAGGGATATAAACAATGGATCTGTGTACCCTGGAGTGAACTCTGGCGTACCTAAAATCAGGCGGATTGGGGATATTGATGATGTAAGGTGGAACTGTATGAACAGGGTCGAGCATATGCGCGTGGTCACACCTATAAGGGGATGTTTTTTCATGTAACTTGGAAGTAAGTCATAGCACCATGGCGCTCTGTTAAGGGGTATGTCACATTGTAATTGTTCCAGTCTGGTCCAAAGTTTAGTAGAATGATGTCAATTCCAGTCTATAAGTCTGACCAGATGAGTTGCGTAATAATATTTACGGAGGTCTGGTACTGCCAGACCACCGTAAAGTTTAGGTAAGGTAAGTAGTTTTCTGGAGAGTCTGGGCTTTTTATTGGCCCAAATGAAGTCAAAGAATAATTTATTAGTCTGGGCAAAATACGATGAGGGGATCTGGATCGGTAGAGCCTGTAGCTAATATAAAAATTTGGGGAGTATACACATCTTAAGAATATTGCATCTACCGAACCATAAGTGTGGACCTGTCTGCCATTTGGTTAATAAGGACCGGATCGTATTTAATAGCGGGGGGGAAATTTAACGCAAATACCTGGGACATTTTGGAGGGGATGTGAGTACCTAAATATTTCAGTGCCTTAGTTGTCCATTTGAAGTTGAAGCTTTCTCTAAGGGACAAAAGTAGTCGAGAATGTAGTCCTATGCCCATAGCTTCGGACTTGGTAAGGTTAATTTTCAGGTTAGATATACTACTATATTCCCTAAATTCCTGCAGAAGGTTTGGGAGGGATACCATCGGGTTAGTAAGTGAGAACAACATGTCATCCGCGTAAGCGGCTACCTTCTGTTGAGAATTTCCTATCTCAACCCCGTTTATGTCTGGATTAGCTCTTATAGTGCACAGGAAGGGCTCCAATGACAGGGCGAAAAGAAGTGGGGATAATGGGCAGCCCTGACGGGTTCCGTTTTTGATCATAAAAGAGTCGGACAGGATCCCATTAGCTTGAACCCGGGCCATGGGGTCTGAGTAGAGCGAGTTTATCCAGTTGAGCATCGTGTTGCCCAAGCCCACATAGCCCAAAACGGAGGTCATGTAGTGCCAGTTCACCCTGTCTAAGGCCTTCTCTGCGTCTACGCTCAAAAGAACACATGGGGTCTTATTTTGATTAACTATGTGGATAAGGTTCAACACTTTGATCGTGTTGTCCCTTGCTTCCCTGGTTGGGACGAATCCAACTTGATCCAAATGGATCAAGCCTGGGAGGTGTTTTTGGATCCTGTTGGCCAGTATTTTAGTGAAGATTTTCAGATCTACGTTGAGGAGAGAAATCGGCCTATAACTTCCACAGGCCGAAGGATCTTTCCCCTCCTTAAGTATCACTGCTATATGAGCAGCTAGAGAGTTCTTCCGTGGTTATCGGTTCCTCCAGGGACTCCCTAGTTTCAATGGGAAGTGTGGGTAGACCTGATCTGTGAAGGTATGCGTCAATTTGGTCTTGTGGAGAAGGAGGTCGTTGTAAATTGTACAGTGATGCATAGAAATCTCTAAATTCCTTAGCGATATTTCGGGGTAATGTAACTTTCTGGCCTGAGGGTGTCATAACGTGGGGAATATAGTTCGCTAGAACCTGTTCTTTTAGGGAGTTAGCTAGGAGTTTACCGCACTTGTTCCCTGATTCAAAATTCTTGCGTCGGCAGATCTGGATCGCCGCTTTGGCCCGAAATAACATGAGATCCGTAATTTTATTACGTAAGTGTAGGATTTCCACCTCATTAGAAGGCGTTTGGGCGTGTTTGTGTCTAGCTTCAACTGCGTGTAACTCATCCAGAAGAGATTTCATTTGTGTCGTGCGCTGTCTTTTAACCCTTGCCCCGTGTTTGATTAGAACGCCACGGATTACCGCCTTGTGTGCCTCCCAAATTATTCCGGGGTCACTGTTTGGGGTGGTGTTGGTCTTAAAATAAAAGTCTAATTCCCTAAGTACATCTTTACAAATTTCTTCATCCTGAAGAAGACTTTCATTAAGTCTCCATGTCCGATTTTTGGAGGAAAAATTGTCAGTTAGGGCATATGTCAACATTATTGGAGCATGGTCTGACCATGTAATTGATTCAGTCGAGGAACTGCGGATGGCGTGTAATTGGGCGTGAGGGATTAGGAAGTAGTCTATTCGGGAGTATATTTTATGTGGAGAGGAGTAGAAAGTGTAGTCTCTCTCAGTTGGGTGAAGAAGTTTCCAAACATCAATCATTTGGGCTTTGTATAGAGAGCGTGTGATGCGCTTCCGGGTAGCCGGTGTGATTGATGAATGACCCGAAGAGGTATCCTCTGTGGGGATCAACGGAACGTTGAAGTCCCCACCTAGAATCAACTGACCTTTCTGGAACTCCGTCAGTGCATCTATTGTTTTGTTTATGAAAAAATCTTGTTGACTGTTAGGTGCATACAATTTGGCCAATGTTACTTCTATCCCACCAATATCTCCTCTGAGGAACAGATAGCGTCCCTCTGGATCAATTTTTGTCTCCGCGCATGTCCACGGGACAGAGCGGGAGATGAGTATGGAAACCCCACGTGATTTAGCAGCCGCAAAAGTGGAGTGATAGGCCCACGGATATAATTTGTTTTTCAGGATCGGGAGGTTGTCACTTTTAAAGTGAGTTTCCTGTAGGAACGCCACGCTAACTTTATGGCGACGGAGATCATTGATCAACATCCTCCTTTTCTCAGGCACATTAAGGCCCTTCGCATTTAGTGAAAACACATTCACCGTCTCCATGTCCCCCAGCTGAGAGTTGTAAGTCAGGAGTGGAGAAGTATGTGGGGTCGGGTTTAGGGGGGGGGGGCGGGGTGGAAGAAGGAAGAAAAAGAGAGAAAAGGAGTAGAAACAAGTCAAGTAAGTGAGAGATAGAAAAAGAGATATCAAGTTTGCACTCTTTAGGTGCAGTAATGTGAATCTAAAGAGGTAGCACACTAGTGCTAATACGCTCACCAGTTAACTGCTGGTAAACGAGCGTAACCCTAAGTGGAGGTGTAGAAAGCGATAGACAGATTGGAACTCATCGACCTCCCTCTCCCAGCTCAGTTGAAATAATTATGACAGTATTGGTATGGAAACGACTAGAAAAAATTGCTAGGTAAAATTAGAAGACAGCATAGAACACTAAAACGACCTGTCACAAACAGAATGCAGAACTGTGTGTTGTGCCGCCATCAGGCAGTCATTTAACATTCCCAACCAAATCCTCAGCTATCTTCTGCTGAACCCATAGAAATAGTGAACCTATTTCCCCCCCCGCATAGGCATACATGTTACTTCCTAATGCAGAGTCCAATTCTGTTTACCTTAAGCTGCAGCATGGGAAACTAAACTCCGGAAACTGTGGCCATCCTCCTAGCAGCATCCTCGTGATAAAGCTGTAATGCTTTCCTATTACCTATTACCACATGAGTCATTAAGATTCCGATGTCACAGACCCCTCCCTTCTAACATCTTTAGCAAAGGCATGCACAAATCAAATATAATGACATTTTAAAAATACCAAAGAATGCTTCTAACTCAGAACATGTAATGTATACCCTGCTAATAGTAGGAGTTCCTTATGGGCTGTAAACAAAACTGTTCACCTTGATCATAAAGACATGGGGAGTTCAAAGATCATTGTCTCCTTCTGGCAAAGAAAGGTAATATCTAGGATCTGCAGATATAATCCAGTCCATGACCCTCACTGATGTTATGACTTTGAATCCTGAGCCCAGATAGCCACTCCAGGGATCAGGGAGCTAATCATGTCCCGAACATACCCCAGCTGCCAAGTCCCTGAGTCCGTTTACTCATAACAAGTGGGGTGTTTTAACTGTAGATTTGTGGGGTGAACAAGTCTGCTGTCATTCAAGTGGGGGTATAGTGGGCATACCGAGATCAGGGGCTCAATTTTAACCAAACAACCGGATGGTGGTGGATGAGGATCAGGTCAGGGCAACATTGGTATCATGAAGTAAAGTTACAACTCACGTGTACCCTTGGCTGAGGACGCCCGGTGCCGTCTCCTGGATCGCTGCTGGCGTGGGTGCTGAAAGTTCCGTTGGGAGGAGGAACTTGGGCGATCGGTTCTTCGAGGAAGTAGAGCCAGCCAGTTAGGAACTGGAATCGGCTCCACTTCCAGGAAGGTAAAAAAGTCCGGCAGATCTTGGGGAGAGTGTAGACTGAAGGTGCTGGATCCTTTACGGAAATTCACCACTAAGGGGTATCCCCAGCGGTACGTGCATCCCTGCCGGCGAGCCTTGTCTAAGATTGGTCTCAGCTGTGCCCTTCTCTGTAGAGTTGCCCTCGAGAGGTCTGGCAGGATCTTGATCGCCGCTCCATCAAATTTCACCACTCCTCGGTCCCAGGCTTTGCGTAGAATAAGTTGTTTCTGTGTGTAGCAGTGGATCCTGCAGATCACATCCCTCGGTTTGTCCGGATCTGTCGATCTGGGCCCCAATGACATGTGGACACGGTCTAATTCCAGTGAAGCCGAAGGGGCTCCCAGGACCTGTTGAAAGATGGCGATTACAGACGCTTCTAGGTCCTCCGCTCCTGTAGCTTCGGGAAGGCCCCGCAGCCACAGATTGTTGCGGCGGCTACGGTCCTCCATGTCTTCCAAACGTAGTTGAAATTCCACTGCTGTAGTCGCTTGTGACTCTTGGAAATGCTCTAAAGTCGCAACCCATTGTTTAAGAGCAGACAGAGAGGTTTCCCCCGAATCCACCCTCTCTGCGATTGTCTGGAACTCCGCTCTGATTTCCTGCACATCGCGGGTGTGTGCCTCCTCCACCCGGGATATGAGGGCCTCGATATCCGATCTGGTGGGCAAGGCCTCAATGTCTGCCTTGGTAGGAAGAGCACGTAGGATAGCATGGAGCTCCTCCGGAATTCCAGAATGTCTCTGTGATGTGCCTGCCATATTAGAACTGAGGATCGCTGGTGTTTCTGATAGACAATCTGAAGACACAGACGAAGTCGGGGACAGAGGTGAGGCTAGCACGTCCGAGTCTGCCATATAGTGTCCACGTGGCGCTGCGACTATGGCGCCTGGTGATCTCCTCTGCTGTCCGCGGAAGTATCTCTGAATACTGCTCCGTGGGGTTGCCACCTGGCTTCCGTTTGTTGCAGATCTTGTTCTGTACATTTTGGGGGTTAGCATTCCTCCTTCATGGGTTATAGAAGCCGTTAGGTTCATGAGTGGGAGAGGGGACAGTCAGGAGCTCTTTGGAAACACGTCCTCACTCCGCCATTGCTAGGCCATGCCCCCGTCAACTGCTCTTCTTATCTGGTCAGGTCCTTGTCTCCCCGGGATAAAGCCCGCTTGGTCCCTATGAATATAAAGAGCTATGCAGGATGTTAAGATTTTTAGGTCATTGTTGATTAGGGAGATAGGACAATAATTAGAGACCAAGGAAGTATCTTTGCCAGGTTTAGGTATGACTGATATGAAAGTCAGGTTTAGGGCTTTATCCAAGGGAGAACCAGACCTGAGAGAGTTGAAGAACTTGACCATATAAGCACTGCAACCTTTTGTGATTTATAATGGTTAAAAAGTTTTCGTCTCTTAACTGGGGAATTTATCCCTTGAACATTGTGAGTAGCGACACAAATGGGGGGAGATGTGCAAGTGTCAGAATACATGGATCAGAGGGGGGGAAATGCGCATCTTCCTATAGGTTCTTACCTTGACCTTCAGAAGTGGGTTATCTATCATAACCTCTGTTACCTGAGAGTTTTTAAGATGTAACTGCAGGCGTTGTGATGAGCATCTGAATGACCCTAGAGAAAGGTGAGAAAGGAGAAGAGGGGAGGAAGAGGAAGCCGTACCTGAGGAAGAGAGACATGACATGTCAAGAATACTGAGCATAACTATAAAACAAGCATTAATAATGCAACTTATGTATAACCCAAGTTCCCTTGCAGGAGGGAGGGCATCCTGCCACCCCCAGGAAGTTTTTCCCAAAAAAGGAACCCCAAACAGGGGGGTTGTCGTGCAGTCTCCTAGTGGGGGAAAAATGCCACTCCGAGACAGGTGGAGGCTAAGTGCGGCCGCTCCAACCATTCCGCCAAGAAAAATTGGAGGAAAAAAAAAAAAAAACACATATAAATGAGTTGGCAGACAGTCCAGAGCAGAATATTAGGGATGTGGGGAAAAATGGAATTCTTGCACCATAAGAAGTGGGTCAGATCCAAACCCTGCAGGGAGGGTAAGGGGGACGTGGAGAGTCAATGACCCAAGACCTGTCGGTGAAGTCTCAGAGAAGGTATAAAGGGTTGATTGCAGAATTCTCGTTAAGGTGGGCGATCATCTTTAGATCTCTTAGCTTGTTGCTTGTACCACAAGCGTTAAATGGGGTTTGTGGGGGGAGGTCTTTTCGCAGAGATTGGGGTCCTGGGGTCCAGTGCTGGAGCAGAAGGAGAAGAGTGGGATATGAGGCCTAGTTAAGGCATCAGACGTTCTCCATCGATGAAATTTGTGAAGCTGTAAGATTTGTTTAAGTAGGCAAAGTTTAGGCAAAAGGGAAACGACCATCTATAAGTGATCGATTTTTGAGATAGGATTTGCAAGAGTGGTTTTAAGGATCTCTGTTTTTCTATTGTGTAAGGAGAGAGATCAGCAAATATTTGAATGGGGTGTCCTTATATGGAGAGGTTTTCTGCCTCCCTGGCTTTATGCATGACCTCCTCTTTAACTCTGAAAAAATGGAGTTTCACCACTATGTCTCTGGGCAGACCGTCTTGGCGAGGAGGTTGGAGGGCCCTGTGTGCTCGATCCAATTCCAGCTTGTATTCTGGAATGTCAGGAATCAGATTTTTGATGAATGAGCGAACGATTTTGTCGGTTTCCTTGAAGGACTCAGGAAGGCCTCTCTGAAGTTCTGAAGTTGTCTGAAGTTATATCTGTGCGATCTATTTTCGAGATCGTCAAGTTTTGAGAACGCTATGTCTAGATGTTCATGTAGTTCATGGATCCTGTCCATATTCTGATTGGCAATGGCAACAGTTTGATCAGTCTTAGCTTCAATCGCCTCAATTCTGGCTCCCAGGTGATGCAGGTCAGCCTGTATTGTGGATGAAATTTGTGAGGCAGTGTGAGCGAGACCTCTGGAGAGCATTTTGGAGAATGTCTCCATTAGAGATGAGAAGTCTGTGGGGATAGAGAAGGGGAATCCAGCGTTAGCTCCTGGATGGTCCAGGGTATTAATGAAATCATCCATTGGAGTGAAGGGGGGACCATCTAATGTCCTGCCAATCAGAGATTCTGTGTTTGTGGGGAATAATAACATGTCCTGCAGGTTACTCACTGTTGGGAGAAGCGACCCCACTGTGTGCAAGTCTTGAGCTGGTGAATCTGTCATGGATTCCTCTGGGTTCTGTGCTGGGCCTTGTGCAGGCTGGAGCAGAGCGGAGCTCTCAGAACATGCGACCGTTCATGGAGCCGCCGCGCATGCGCCTGATCACATGTATTTTTAACTAGCAGTACATTATCAAGATCATCCAATATTAAACTCCTACATTCTTATATATAAAAAAAATATATAGGCATACAATATATATATATACCAAAATATAACAGAATATACAATCGAAAATATACAAAAAAAAGTTTACAAAAAAAGAAAATGTAGCCTAATAAAGGATCTCTCTCAGAGAAATAAGTATAAGTCAAAGTCAGAGTTTAACCCTTTAGGATGTAGGGTTTCTAGCTGATGAATTCAATTAAACTCTCTTTTTCTCAACTCCAGTTCCCTATTACCCCCCCCCAATTCCTAGATAAACCATCTATCACTATGGGGGTCATTTACTATAGCGCTGCAGCGCAAATTAGCGCTAAAGCTGTATTCACTATTGCACTGGTAAAAAAATACTCCCAACATCGAATTTACTATACTTCCCTGAAAACAAATAGCGCCCAAACCCTTATGCCCCGTACCCATGGTCCGACGGAAAATGTTTGATGGGAGCTTTTTGTCAGAAATTCCGCAATGGCTATTGAACTTAATTTTCCTCGGCTCGTCATATGTGTTGTATGTCACTGCGTACTTGACGTTTGGAATTTCCAACATGATTTGTGTGACTGTGTGTATGCAAGACAAGTTTGAGCCAACATCCGTCAGAAAAAATCCATGGATTTTGTTGTCGGAATGTCCGATCGTGTGTACGGGGCATTACTATAACTATTACTATTGCTAAAACCTGGAATAGTGCACATGGAAATAATGTTTAGAAATAATATTTTATTTTTTAAAGATAATCTGCTTTTAAAAACTGTGTGAAAAAGTGATTTCTACACTGAAATATTTTTAAAAGTCTCAAGAAAGATAAATTCCCTGTTTTTGTACAACTAGGTGCCAACACAACTGAGCATGCTCAGACCTGCAAATAACTCTCATTTTAGCTTAAAATTTCTTTTTTACAGGGAGCTATAGTAAATACAGTACCAGAATGAGCCCTGTGTTAAAGAGCATTTTATGGGAGTGAAAATGTTGAGATGAAATGTACCTTTTTTGAAATAAATTGTCCTTGTAACATTGTTGCTTCTACAGGCATACCCCACTTTTAAGTACACAATGGGGTTTATTTACTAAAGCTGGAAATTGCAAAAGTACTTCAACTATTTTGTTTTTCAGAATGCTAGAATGTGGAATGTTTTTATGTTTTGGTAAAATATATTTTTCTCTGTCACTTTCACTTGTTACTCTCCATCTCACAACAACCTTTACCTAAACTCACACAGGTGTCTTTATAAACCACAAACAATACCATTGCTAATGCAAATTTAAAATGAGTCACAATTTTTTGTGCTTTTTATTATTTCCAAATAATCATAATTGGAGCCCAAAAAATGTGATATGTGTACCAACATCAGAAATCAAAATGTAATTCCCAAAAATTTGGGGGTAACATCACTATTCTACACTGACCCACAAAGAACCACCAAATATCACAGAATAAATCAAGAAGAATAACTCTTGAGTAATGTAATTCCATCACCTGTATGTCCAAAGAAATGCAATATTTATGTGAAGGAGGTTTTCACATGTGGCAGCTCTGTGGTTTAGAGGTAAGAACTTCTGCTTAGCATCCCTGAGTGTCTGGGTTTAAATCCCAAACATGCTGCTTCATGTAGAGAAGTTATCTCACCTCCCAGGTCCCAAAGCTATGTCTAAATGTAGTTTTTATGTGTAGGAGGGTTACACCACCATTGTAAATCTTGCCAGATACACTATCTAGCCCAAAGTATTGGGACACCTGCCTTTACACACACACATGAACTTTAATGGCAGCCCAGTCTTAGTCAGTAGGATTAAAAATTGATTTGGTCCACCCTTTGCAGCTAGAACAGCTTCTGGGAAGGCTAGGAAGGCTGTCCACAAGGTTTAGTGTGTCTTTGGGAATGTTTAACCATTTTTCCAGAAGTGCATTTGTGAGGCCAGACACTGATGTTGGTTGAGAAGGCCTGGCTTGCAGTTTCTACTCTAATTCAGCCAAAAGGTGTTCTATCGGGTAGGGGGTTAGGACTCTGTGCAGGCCTGTCAAGTTCCTCCACCCCCAAACTTACTCATCCATGTCTTTATGGACCTTGCTTTGGGCACTGGTGTGCAGTCATGTTGGAACAGGAAGGGGCCATCCCCAAACTGTTCCCACAAAGCTGGGAGCATAAAATTGTCCAAAATGTCATGGTATGCTGATGCCTTAAGAGCTTCCTTCACTGGAACTAAGAGGCCAACTCCTGAAAAACATCCCCAAATCATAATCCCCCCTCCACCAAATGATTTGGACCAGTGCACAAAACTAGGTCCATAAAGACATGGATCAGTGAGTTTGGGGTGGAGGAACTTGACTGGCCTTCACAGTCAAGTTCTGACCTCAACACAACAGAACACCTCGGGGATGAATTAGAGCAGAGACTGTAAGCCAGGCCTTCTCATCCAACATCAGTGCCTGACCTCACAAATGCACTTATGGAAGAATTGTCAAACATTCCCATAGACACACTCCTAAACCTAGTGGACAGCATTCCCAAAAGAGCTGAAGTTGTTATAGCTGCAAAGAGTGGGCCAAATTACTTTTGAACCCCCACGGACTAAGGGATGCCATTACAGTTCATGTGTGTGTAAAGACAGGCATCCCAATACTTCGGACAATATATTGTATATTGCTTGTGACACTGAGCATGGCTATGATCTTAAGACTGGTTTACACCACAGAGATGTAGATAACATGCATGGGGCTGCCTGCTGGCTAAATGGGTAGCAATTCCGTCTAGCAGCACTGAGGTTGTTGGTTCAATTTCCCAATGTCCTAATACTTGTGTTGCAGTTTATATGTTCTCCCTGTGTGGGTTTCTCACCACAATCCAAAGACAAGCTGTCATTTTATTTGTCTCCTGTCGAAATAGTCTCTAATGTAAGAAAGTTAGTTTTGGACTTTAGATTGGAAGCTCATTGCAGCCAGGGACTGATGTCAATGTTTGTTAGCACTAATCATGCCCATGGACTTGGACATTTAAAATTGTAGAGTTTACACTGCACAGGCACATATACTTAGAAAACTGTTGCTTTGTTTATGTGCATGCAAATGGACTTCGATCTTTGGCCTGTAGTTAGAGATGTAATGCACATAGCCAAGGGCTAACACAGTTGCAAATAGTATTATGTGTTCCTGCTCATCAGGTGCAATCACTTTAGACATACATGAAGAGACAGATTGAAAGATACTGGTGGGTGTGTACTTCTATTGGGAGTGTGTCAGTGAGCTATCAATACAACTTATCTTATATAAAGGGCTGCAGGAGGGGGGGTTTGCTGTGATTTGTGGAGGGAGATGGAAGGAATTTTTCCATCAAAAGTGGATTTATGTGGCCATGCTGTCAATGTTACAGTATGTGTGTATTGTTCCTGTCTGACCATGCAAACATGGTTTGGGAGCATGTTCTGACCTTCTACTCTTTTTTTTTTTTTTGAGGTAGTAAGTTAATGTACAAAATGTTTTTTCTGCTAGCAAAATAAAACTACAGTATTCAGCTTGCTTGTTGTGTTTTTTTTTTCTTTCTTCTTTTTAATTAGTTTTGGGGGTGGTTGTTTTGGGGAAGTGCAATCTTTTTTTTTTTTTATACCTTATGGTTTCTATATGCATTTGTGCACCAAAAAAACAAATCTCTTCAGCACACCTACAAGTAAATGATAAAGGTGGAATCTTTATATATAACAGCTGTGGAGAATTGCAGCTAATGAATTCAGCTGGTGGATAGGCAGTGTTGTCAGCCCTGGTTCACAGTGGTGCGATTTGATATGTCAAATTGGCGACACTTGCACCGTTCTAATTGGTGTGGCGCCACAATTTCCGAAAGTAGTTACTGTACTACTCTTTGGCGCCTTCAGGGTGCAATTTTTATTGACATCAATGCAGAAACCTGCACAGAAGTCTCTGAAATTCCACTCACAGTTGGGACTGACATGCGGGAATGAAATTGTCTGAGTTCAGCTGAATTTGCACAATTTCCTCTTACTGTCAGTGTGAACCAGGGCTCAAATTGGGCCTTTGTCTTTGTAATTCACATGCTGCTATCCCAGGGACACCATTTCTTATAGAACTCCCTTAAGTTTACCTTCAAATATAATATGTAGATATACAGATTTGCATATCTGCAAATAAATGAAAAGAAAAAAATTCTAATTGTGGTTGCAATGAAATATTCACAGCTGTGATCAAAAGAGCATGATTTCACCTTCTGACTCAGAAATGAGTCATTGTAATCACCTGGAAGTTCCTGTGCTGATCAGGATATCCATCTAGGTGGACATGGCAAGGTCCCTCTAGCAAAGAGGAGGCACTGCTCATTTGCCAGGTATGTGTAGGATATGTAGTTGTAATTAATCATTGTGGAGGTGGATGTGGTAGTTATATTTGGTGTGGGTGGGGTTCATTGATTTGTTTGGCATCACCACACATTTGCTTCTGGCACATATCACTTCCTGCATTTATTCTGCTGATGTAAATCAGTAAGGACTTTGCAAACAGAAATGAGAGCTCCTTTCTATTAAAATATATGTGACTTGTTTCACAGTTGGGTGTCTTTTCCAGCAAATTTGGACCTCCGAGTTGTATGACAAGTAGTACCCCATGATTCTCAATGATAACCATTCGTATCTGTGCTACTTCAAGTTGCAACAACTTCAAGGTAGACCCTGTACTACTTTGATGTGACTTGAGGTACATAGGGTGCAATATTACACAGGCATCCCCAGAAGTTGGGGCCAAGTGGCAGCAAAATAGTGTGACTTTCAGGTCGCAGCAGTGTGAATGAGATTCTTGGATAATATCTTTGAATTAGGCATTGTTCTCACTTGTGCATCCCGTAAGTGGGTCAAATTCGTCCCTGCACTACTTTGATTTGACTTTGATGCGACTTGAAGCACATATACCGCAAGATTACACAGGCATTGGTCACACAAGTGCAAATGGGGCCTAATTCAAAGGTGTTATCAATAAATCTCATTAGGTTCCTTTCACACTTTCCATACAACTTGAGGTCCATAAGGCCCCTTTCACACTTGTGCGAACTGAAGGTCCTGTGATTTTGCAGCACTTTTTGCCGCATGTGATTTGAATCAATGCAAGTGTAATCTTGAGGTCTATGGATGCAGGAGTCGCAAGTCGCACAAGTGTGAAAGTGGCCTTAGGGCCGGTTCACCCTGCTGTGCTGTCCAACATCAGATGTGATTTGCCCCGCACTGCAAATCATATGCGATGTCTGTGTGATGCAAACTCAGCCATGCCAATTGTATGGTTGAATTTGCATTGCATTCGGACCAAACTCGAACAGGACCCTTTTTTTGGTCCGCAGCAGAATTGGATCGCATGGGTATTGTCTGAATTTGCAGTTCGCTCTGCGATATGCGAACTGATTTGGGGGTGTCATTAGCTTTCTACTGACACTCCCAGCAGTTCGCATATGGCAGTGTTAACTGCCTGCGAGTTGTATGCAATGCTGGAACTCGCACTGGATTCCCAGAGTTCCCACATCACTCCAATGTGAAATGGCCCTGACCCTAGGTTCACACCAATGCATTTTTTTAGTGCATTTTGTAGTTTGCAAAAACACTCTACAGTCCATTTAATATGGTTTCCTATGGTACTAGTTCACACCTATGCGTTTTGCTGCCAGTGCGTTTTTGGAAATGGTCGGGGACTTTTTTCACGCGATTTGCGGGTAATAGATTTCAATGGAACCGCACCAGAAGTGCAACTATCCCCCAGATCCCGCCCCCCTATGTGAATGGGTATCGGGTACATTGTACCCCAACCAATTCACTAAAAAAAGCTGTGAAATGTGTCAAAAAACAATAGCCATTTTTTGACAATTCCTTTATTGTAAAATAGCTCTGAGTGGTCTTCTCCCCCGAGCCGCATCTCCCGCTATCATCTTATCCTGGTATAGAGAGAGAGGGGGGGTGGTGCTGCGCTAACCAGAGGGGTCTCGGCTTATAGGGATAGGTAATATTTCCTAATATCCATAGATCACGAAGTTTTGAATAGTGAAAAACGTAAGAAAATCGCATAAATTAAAATGGAGAGTATGCATGGATGTAGTGACTCAAAATTAATTATATATGTAGATCCAATCAGTGCTATAGATATAAGAATAAACACTGGTGCATAAGTTGATTAAAAAGTAATATATAAAAACCAAATTTTGCATATGTTAAAAATGTATAGAAATTCAATATAGCCAAAGTGCTCGTGCTCTTGTGCCTTAAATCTAAAGATCAAACTCATACATATGCTAAAGTGCAAAAATGAAGTAATAAGATGAAAACGAACAAGTCATATATCAAGTGAAAACAAACAGAAAACAAGTGAAGCAAACAAGAAAAAAACTTCAGGGGAAGTCACGTGATCAAGTGACGTCACGCGTAGGGACGGAATAGGCTTGTTTCGTTTTACCTTCCCTGCTGAATGCATTGCGAGCCCGCTGCTCGTAGGATACCATGCTTTATAAGAACAACTGCTAATGTGAGTACCCTGTATATGGTTTATGTGAATAAAGTGACCTATAAAAACATTCTTCACTATCTGGGTACTTTATCCTATATCTTACATACAATGGAGACATGATGTGGAGGAGGAGCTAGGAGCTGCACTGTCCCAGGACCCCAGTTAGGACCGCAACTAGACATATCCCAGCCCCCAATAGGATCCTGTAGAGTCAGCAAGTCTGGACACAGAGACACAGGAGAGACCCAGGACCTCGAGAGTTAACAACTTATATGCGGTTGACCTAGCACCGCTAGGTAAGGGGCCATTACCTACACTAGTGCATGCTGCATGAAGAAGATATAGAGTGTCTGATCTGCATAGTAACACCCCACCGTCATTGGAGTTATTGCGTTTAACCCCTGGCTTTTGAACACTATTTATTTCTTTGGACAGTTGAATTATTAATTTACTCTGGACACTAATTATCAGAGTGGGTTTATTCACTCACGTGATCATTCACATTATACTTGCACTGTCGCACGGGTCGCAACATAAGGATCAGGCGACCATTTCTTTTTTCTTGTTTGCTTCACTTGTTTTCTGTTTTGTTTTCACTTGATATATGACTTGTTCGTTTTCATCTTATTACTTCATTTTTGCACTTTAGCATATGTATGAGTTTGATCTTTAGATTTAAGGCACAAGAGCACGAGCACATTGGCTATATTGAATTTCTATACATTTTTAACATATGCAAAATTTGGTTTTTATATATTACTTTTTAATCAACTTATGCACCAGTGTTTATTCTTATATCTATAGCACTGATTGGATCTACATATATAATTAATTTTGAGTAACTACATCCATGCATACTCTCCATTTTAATTTATGCGATTTTCTTACGTTTTTCACTATTTAAAACTTCGTGACCTATGGATATTAGGAAATATTACCTATCCCTATAAGCCGAGACCCCTCTGGTTAGCGCAGCACCACCCCCCCTCTCTCTCTATACCATTTGATTTGGGCTGGTGTTTGAGCCCTTGTTTTTGGTGCATGCAGCTTTCCAATAAGAGAAGTTGCATATAGGTTCAAATAATCGATTACTAGACCTATTTTACTAACTGGTAGCGTAGGAATAACCCCCGTTTTTACATCTTATCCTGGTGTCGTCCCTCTTGCCACCATTTTCTGTCGCCATCTTCTGTCGCCGTCTCTCCCGCCACTGCCTACTTCTTCTGCTGTTCTTCCTCGCCGCCGTGTTCTTCCACGCCGCCGCCTTCCTCCGTTGTCTGGCGTCTCTTACACAGCCAAGGGGCGTGACCATACATTGACGACACATGGAAAGCCCACCCCCATTCACATGGGGGGGTGAGATCTGGGGGCCCCCTTGTTAAAGGGGGCTTCCAGATTCTGATAAGCCCCCCCCACCCGCAGACCCCACAACCACTGGGCAAGGGTTGTGGGGATGAGGCCCTTGTCCCCATCAACATGGGAATAAGGTGTTTTGGGAGACCCCAAGCACTCTCCCCATTTTGAAGCCATGTGGCCTGGTACAGTTCAGGAGGAGGGGAGCGCTCTCTCGTCCCCCCTCTTTTCCTGCGGCCTGCCAGGTTGAGTGCTCAGATAAGGGTCTGGTATGGATTTTGGGGGATCCCCACCCATTTTTTTCAAATTTTGGCACAGGGATCCCCTTAATATCCATATTAGACCTGAAGAGCCTAGTATGAATTTTGGGGGACCCCTATGAAATTTTTCTCAAGTCGTCTTCCAGGACGGCACCCTGAGAGATGACTGGTCCACCTGACAGGAAACACAATCAATCGAGGTTAAAGGCCCCCGCCCCTCCCGATGCTCCTCAGTTTTTGATTGTGTTTCCCCACAGCGAAACCGTTTGTTATTTTTCTGTTGACCTAAAAGCCTGGGGCTGGTGGTCTCCCCCTGGGAGCCGGACCAAACGCCTGGGAAGCCTCTGGGTCCGGCCGGATGTTTCTCATCCTTCCTGGGGGTCTCCCAATCCTTTTCTCAGTGGGGGCAGCAGAGGGTTACAGACTGACATTTTGTCCTTAGAAGAGCCCCCCTGAATGCTGAAGAACCCTGGGTACAGTGATGTACCCAGAACTTCAGGGGCCAACTTTCCTGTCGCCCTTCCTTACCTGTGCGGTGGCCATGCAGCTGAAGGAGTTGGTGGTGTTCCTTCTAGTGGCAGCTACAGGGGTCCATCCAGTGAGTCTGGCCAGTACTCCCTTCAGTCCGTCCATCTGACCGGGCCGTTCGCGGGGGTCTCGTGGCAAGAAACTCTGCATGGAGAGTGTAGCTCAGCGTACTGGGAGCGCTCGGCGTCATTTTCCTGAAGTTCAGGGAATGACATCACTTCCACCTCTAGAGGAGGGAGTAGAAAGACTGCAGCAGGAAGTGACCTCAGCAGATCAGTTATCCTGTGCCACTTCCATTCTTCGGCAAAATGGCGGTGGCGCGATGCAGCCAGTACAGAGGATATAAAAGCCACAGGGAACAGGCGCCCATGTCTCCTCTGCGTTCCTTTATGCAGCACCTCCAGGGAGAGATCGGAAGTAGCATGGAACATAAGAAGGAGAGACTCGCAGGGTCTGCGGCCATGGAGGAGACCAAAGGGGTTGAGTCTGACCAGCCTCCGGAGGTTTAGAGGGGGGGGGGTACCCCAACTCTTCTCCTCCGAGTCTCACAGTGTATACCTGTGTGTTTTTTTCAGGGGATGATGCTATTGCCCAGGAGGTTGCCAGCCGTCCCGTGAAGTCCTCCACCCGCTCTAAAAGATGTGGGAACTGTAATGACAGACTACCCCCAGATCATCCAAAGCCCTTCTGTTTTAAGTGCATACAGAAGTTGACAGGGAAGGAGACATCTCAGATTATGAAGGAGTTCCTTACTGTGCAATCTGAGATGCTGTCCACCTTAAAGTCGTTTCAGGCCACCCTTATACCTAGGGATTCAGGGGCTCACCCTAGTAGGGATGCCTCTTCCCAGTAGGGCTCTGCCTCCTCTAGGAGTTATTGGGCAGATGCACTGAAGTATCCACTCCCCCAAGATTCAGAGGAAGAGGAAGAGTCAGAAATCCCTAATCAGGGGTTTTCCGATGAAGGGGTGGTGGACAGCCAAGAGGAGGATGGGAGGGAGGACTCCAGGTCTAGCAGAAATATATTTTCTGCCGACGACATGGAAGATCTTCTGAAAGCTATTTATGCCTCAGAAGAGATTCAGGAGCCTGCTGTGCAGGTGTCTGTTCAGGATAAGATGTATAGAGGCTTAATTAAACCTCAGGCCAGGGTTCTTCCGGTACATTCCGCTCTCAAGGAAGTCATCTTAAGGGAATGGAAAGAACCAGAAAGGAAGCTCCTGAAATATAAAACATGGAAGCATAGATGCCCCTTCTCTGAGGAGAATGAGGAGAAATTTTTCAAGACTCCTAGACTAGACGCCTCCTTAGCACAGGTCTCTAAGCAGTCTGATCTTTCCTTTGAAGATACCGGTAACTTAAAGGATCAAATGGATCACAGGGCTGAAACCATTTTACGCAGAGCCTGGGAAGCTAACGCTGCGGCTTTAGCCTCAGCTTGCATCGCGAGGAATGCCGATATGTGGGTCTGTAAATTGATGGACCACATATCCCGAACATCCAAATCCAAGGAGGTCCTGGATTCTCTGGAGGTCATAGGGAATGCTGTCGCATACCTAGCAGATGCTGCAGTTGAGACAGTACGTACAACCGCTAAGACAGGTGCCTTATTAAACTTAGCCAGGCGAGCCCTCTGGGTTAAGACCTGGGATGGGGATAGCGCATCCAAAACCCATCTATGTGGTCTCCCTTTTGAAGGGACGCTCCTTTTTGGTGCTGGCCTAGATCAGGCTCTGGCCAGATCTACAGAGAAAGGGAGAAAATTTCCTACCAAGCCTAGGAAAGAGAGGAAGTGTTTTTTTCGTGGCCCCTCAGGCAAAAAACCGCTTCTCGGAGAAAAAGGTCTCCCCTAATAGACGTTGGGGTGCAGGAAAAGATAAACAAAAGACTGGTGTTCTCTTTTCCAGCCAGAAGTCAGGTGACAAGACCCTTAAATGACTTTCCAGTAGGGGGAAGACTTTCCCACTTTGCCTCTCAGTGGGAAAGGATCACTCAGAGCCCCTATGTTCTTCAGATCATAAGAGAGGGTTACAGATTGGAGTTTCTCTCCCCTCCAACCCCCAAGTTTCTCTTTACCTACCTTCCCGGGGATCCCTGCAAAGCGGTAGGTATCCTTCAGAACATAAGAGAGCTGGCCAGTCAGGAGGTGATAATACCCGTTCCAGTGGACCAGCAGGGTCAGGGGTTTTATTCCCACATTTTTGTGGTACTGAAACCCTCAGGAAGGTATCGTCTTATTATAAATCTAAGGAACCTCAATGTTTTTCTTCATTACAAGAAGTTCCGCATGGAGAGTGTCTATTCTCTCAGGAGACATCTCCTCAAAGACGTGTTTATGGTGACCTTAGATTTAAAAGACGCCTACCTTCATGTCCCCATTTTTTAGGGCCATCAAATCTTCCTGAGATTTGCGATCGCCTCTCCAGAGGGAGTGCAACACTAGCAGTTCGCGGCCCTCCCCTTTGGACTGGCATCCAGTCCTAGAGTCTTCACAAAGGTCATGGCAGAGGTGGTGGCTTTCCTGTACCTCCAGGGAGTGGCATTGATTCCCTACCTGGACGACATTTTGATTTACAGTCTAAGTCGGGATCAACTACTTCTGGATCTAATGGAGACCTTAGAAGCCCTGGGATGGATTGTCAGCAGGGAAAAATCCTCGCTGACTCCTGCTCAGACAAAGCTGTATCTGGGTTTCCTGGTGGACTCCTCAGAACAAAAGTTAGTTCTTCCCCAGGGCCAGGTAGAGGGCCTCATATCAGCGGTCACATCGCTGTTACAGGCACGGACCATCTCCTACAGAGGTATCATGAGAGTACTGGGTTTGATGACGGCATCTATCCCAGCAGTTCCTTGGCCACAGCTACACTCCAGGCCCCTCCAGCACTTCCTTCTGTTCTGTTCTCTTGGGACAGAAAAAGAGACTCTCTGGACATAGAGATAGCCATACCGATCGAAGTAAAGAACTCCCTTCACTGGTGGCTCCTTCCTCAGAGGCTTCAAGGGGGCCTCCTTTGGAGCCAACTTTAGCCTCTCAGGATAACTACAGATGCAAGTTCCTGGGGGTGGGGAGCCCACCTGGAGGATCTAATAGCTCAGGGGTCCTGGGATCCAGAACAAAGAAGGGCCTCCTCCAACTTTCGAGAGCTGTTGGCCATAGGAGAAGCGCTAAAGGCTTTCGAGGGAAGGATCAGGGGCCAGGAGGTGCAGGTCTTGTCAGACAATGCCACGGTAGTGGCGTTTCTGAATCATCAGGGGGGTACCAGATCCACAACACTCCTATCCCTATCAGCGGAGATCCTGTCCTGGGTGGAGAGTCGGATTATTTCTATCTCCGCAATCCACATAAAGGGGACGTTGAATATAGAGGCAAACTACCTCAATCGGCAACTGGTTCTGCAGGGGGAATGGGAACTGAATCCAGAAGTCTTTTCCCTGATAAGTCGGCAGTTTGGCATTCTAGAAATAGATCTCTTTGCCCGCAGGAAAAGCAGAAGGGTAAAGAGATTCTTTTCCCTTGCTCGAGAGAGAGGCTCAGAGGGGATAGATGCTTGGCACAGGTCTGGGACTTCCGACTGGCCTATGCCTTTCCCCCTCTGGGGTTAATTCAGAGGGTCCTTCAAAAACTGTTCCTCTCGGAAAGCAAGTTGATTCTAATAGCCCCTTGGTTGCCCAAGAGAGCCTGGTTTCCAACCCTACAGGGTTGGTCCATAGCCCCACCGCTTCACCTCCCTGTCCGGGGCGACCTTCTCCTTCAGGGTCCAGTCCGCCACCCAGACCCCAGCTTCTTCAAACTGACAGCCTGGCTCTTGAAAGGTAGAACCTGCGGGAGAAGGGACTGTCGGACAGAGTAGTGGATACACTGCTCCTTAGTAGAAAGCCAGTCACAAGGCGCATTTATGCCAAGACCTGGGCGATTTTCTCTCGCTGGTGTCAGGAGAGAGGGACTTCTCAAAGACAGATCCCTGCTATCTTAGAATTTCTCCATGATGGAGCAGATCTAGGCTTGGCAACCAAGACCCTTAAGGCACAGGTCTCAGGCTTGTCCTGTTTCCTCGAGAAACGTTTGGCCTTACACCCCCTGATTAAGAGATTTCTCTTGGTCAGGGAGAGGTTGTCCCCTGTTCAAATGTCCAGGTGTCCTCCTTGGGACCCTACATTAGTACTGGAGGGGTTAACAAAGGCCCCATTTGAACCGATAGATCAGATCCCTCTTAGGATCCTGACCTTTAAGTTGGCCTTTTTACTAGCAATCACCTCAGCTAGGAGAGTAGGCGACATTCAGGCTTTCTCTATTAAAGAACCATTTTTTACTTTATTCAAGGACAGGGTTTACTTCGGCAGGACCCCCTGTACCTCCCTAAGGTAGCATCAAAGTTCCATAGGACTCAAGAAGTAGTGCTGCCTTCCTTTTGTAGTAACCCCAAGAGTGAAGGGGAAGTTTCTTTTCATTGTCTGGATTGTCAGATGCTGTTTACTATCCTACCTAGAAAGGGTTAAGGAGTTCAGAAGGTCCAGCCTTCTTTTAGTTAATTTTCCTGGCCAAAAGAAGGGCCAACAGGCATCCAAGGCTTCTATAGCTAGATGGATTAAACATACCATTTCGTTAGCCTATGAGCAGTCAGGTAAGGCAGCTCCTAGAAATCTTAGAGCGCATTCCACGGGATCTCTGGCAACCTCCTGGGCGGAAAGGGCCGGAGCTTCGGTGGAGCAGATATGTAGAGCCGCTACATGGTCAAGCCAGAACACATTCCTGAGGCATTATAGAGTGGAGTTACTATCCCCTCAGGACCTGGCATTTGGCAGGAAGGTCCTGCAAGCGGTGGTCCCGCCCTAAAGGTAGGTCTGAGCTACTTGCTCTTCTCTCAGGGTGACTTGAGAAAATAACCAGTTACACTTACCGGTAACGGTGTTTCTGGGAAGTTGTCAGGGTCCTTACCTCGGCAGACGGGGCACCCGCGGTGGTGTGCGTCAGGGTGCGTCGGCGCGCGTTGGTGCGCGCGTTCCTGCGGACCTCGCCGTGCGGGCTCCTCGCGGCGCCGGTGTGTGTGTCCAGGATCGTTCCACTGTGCACGCCGGTGTGCGGGGGCGCGCGCGCGGGCGTTGGCGGGCGCGCGTGCCTGTGTGTGCCGGGGCGCGTGCACGTCGTTTGGTGCCAAAAGCCCCATTTAAGCCAGTGAGTTCTTGTGACCAGTGCTGCCTAATCAACAGCTAGTCGTTCCAGAGCCTGACCGTGTACCTTGTCTGTTCCTGCTATACCTGTTGACCCGGCCTTGTCCCCCGACCTCTCTCTGAACTCTGCCTGCACCGACCTTTGCTTGTCTGACCATGCGCTTGCCTGTTCCACTGTACCTCTGCCGTCTGCCTGTTGCCAAACCCGGCCTGCCTCCTGCCTGCTCCCTGGGATCCTATCAGCCTGTCTGCAGACTTCCTGCCTGTTGTCCACACTAGCCTGCTCAGCTCAGTGAAGGTGCTCCAGCCTACTCCAGTCTTTCCAGCTATTAACCCTGTGACACCCGGACTGCAATACCAGGACAGCCATACAGGCCTTCATACCACTCCGTACTGTCGCACCCCCTGTTTACTCTACCAGGGGGCCGATAGTCGGAGGGTAAGGGAGCCTACCCTCTGCCCGACAGGACTCGCCGGTCTGGTAAGTAGGAGCCTGATAGTATTGGGCAGCCATGACCGAGTCCGGGCAGGGGGCCTCCCCCATGGATGAACTTTGCCGACATCTGGCGGGTCTAACCCAGGCTGTGAAAAGCCTACAAGAGGGATATTCCAGCTTGGAAGAACATGTACAGGCCTTGTCCGCACCTTCCGGTCCACCAGGGTCCGCAGCAGCCACCTCAACACCTTCTGTGGTCATGTTACCTCCTGAGCCAAAAGTACCAGTACCCGAAAGATTTCTCGGAGACCGAAGTAGGTATCGTGCCTTCCGGAATGCTTGCAACCTTTACTTCGCCCTACAGCCACGCACGTTCTCCCTGGAAGCCATTAAGGTGGGCTTTGTTATTTCTTTACTTTCTGGTGAACCACAAACATGGGCCCACCGACTCTTGGAGCAAAAATCAGTCGCCTTGGATAGTCTGGAGGCCTTCTTTGGAGCCATGTCCCAACTATACGAAGACCCCCAGCTCACTGCCACCGCAGAAGCCACCTTACAGGCCCTTCGTCAAGGCCGTCGAGCAGCTGAAGACTAGGCCGTCGAGTTCAGACGCTGGAGTTCTGACACGGCATGGAATGACGCCGCGTTGCGCCATCAGTTCAGGATGGGGTTGTCAGAACCCCTCAAAGATGAGTTGGCACGAGTAGGGGTACCACAGACCCTGGAAGAGCTTCAATCTGTCCATCCAAATTGACCGTAGACTGCAAGAACGACGTACTGAAAGAACCACCAGTACCTTTTGTCCCACCTGGATGATTCCACAAGTACCCTGTCCTCCCAGCAGATCTCCCGCTCCACCACCTGCCTCGACCTATGATGCACCTGAACCAATGCAGCTTGGTCTATTCCGTCCTTCTTTGACCCCAGAGGAGAAGACACGTAGGCGGGCACACAACCTCTGCCTCTACTGCGGGGAATCAGGGCACTACGCCAGCGGTTGCCCCAACAAGATGCGTAAGTGTCGTTCTGATGTTCGTACCTGTGCTACTATTGTACCCACTATGGGCACGCACCTAACCATTTCTGTCACTTTACAGCTTCCCGGAAAGGCCATCCAAGTCCCAGCTATCATTGATTCTGGAGCCTGCAGCTGTTTTATCGACCGGACCTTTGCCTCTCAACATGCCATTCCTCTCCAAACCAAAACTCAAAGCCTTGCTGTTCATCTTGCTAACGGTTCTGCTCTCCGCTCCGGCCTGGTCACTCAGGAGACCGTCCCCTTAGAAGCCATCATGGGCCAGCAACACCGTGAATATCTCTGTCTGGACGCCATCTCGTCCCCCCTCTTTCCAGTCATTCTTGGAATACCTTGGCTACAGGTGCACAACCCCCAAATCAACTGGGCTTCTGGTAATGTCGAGTTCCTCTCTGGATATTGTCTTCAACACTGCATGCAAGGGAGAGGCCGTGAGGTTACCCAACTCCTCTGTCTACATCCAGATGTTGATCTGCTTCAAGCTATCCCTGAGCCTTACCGAAACTTTGTGGATGTGTTTAGCAAAAAGGGGGCAGAATTGCTACCTCCACACAGGCACTACGACTGCCCAATTGAATTGCTTCCTGGAACCGAGGTACCTTTTGGCCGGATCTTCCCCCTGACTGAGTAGGAGCTGGACACCCTGAAGCAGTACTTAGATGAAAATCTGAAAAAGAAATTTATCCGCCCGTCCACCTCCCCGGCCGGTGCGGGCTTATTCTTTGTGGAAAAGAAGGATCATTCCGTGCGGCCATGTATCGATTACCGCGAATTGAATAAGATAACGATTAAAAATCGCTACCCGCTCCCTCTGGTACCTGAGTTATTCCAAAGGCTGGGCACTGCCAGAATCTTTACTAAATTGGATCTCCGGGGTGCTTACAACTTAATCCGCATCCGAGAGGGTGACGAGTGGAAGACTGCGTTTCGCACTCGTTTCGGGCATTTCGAGTACCAGGTCATGCCCTTCGGTCTTTGTAATGCCCCAGCTACGTTCCAGCACTTTGTGAACGACATCTTTAGAGATATCCTGGACCTCTACGTCATCGTTTATCTGGACGACATACTCATCTTCTCCTCTTCTTTGGCGGATCATCGCAGGCACGTCAGGAATGTTCTCGTCCGGCTCAGGCAACATGGCTTATACGCTAAACTGGATAAATGTGAGTTCGAACGTCAGAGTATCCAGTTCTTGGGACTCATTATTTCTGTTTGAAGGAATCAAAATGGACCCACAAAAAGTATCGGCCATCCTGGACTGGCCTGCTCCTACAGACAAGAAAGGGGTCCAACGTTTCGTAGGATTTTCCAACTTCTACAGGAAATTTATTAAAGACTTCTCTAAGATCATTGCACCAATAACGGAACTTACTAGACAGGGGGCACGATTCTGTTGGTCGTCCCGAGCACAGGCAGCGTTCGAGAAATTAAAGGGACTGTTTACTTCTGCTTCTATTCTCAAGCACCCGGACCCTGCGTTACCGTTTGTGCTGGAAGTGGATGCTTCTGAGATCGCAGTGGGGGCAGTACTTTCTCAACGCCAGGGCCCCAAGGCCCTCTTGTTTCCTGTAGCATTCTTTTCCCGTAAACTCTCGTCATCTGAGAAAAATTATGATGTAGGAGACCGGGAACTGTTGGCCATCAAAGCGGCTTTGGAAGAATGGCGCTATCTACTAGAGGGTGCTGTACATCCGGTTCTCATCTTTACCGACCACAAGAACTTGGAATACCTAAGAGCAGCCAAGCGACTCAGACCACGACAGGCTAGATGGGCACTTTTTTTTTTTTCCCGCTTCTCCTTTCATATCACGTACAGGCCCGGATCCAAGAATGGAAAACCTGATGCCCTATCACGAATGTTTCACGACTCCAAGGAAAGTACTCCTCCTGATACTATTTTGCCTGCAGGTAGTTTCTTACTTCTCCAGGGAGATTTAATTTCCAGGATTAAACAGGCCTCCTCTGAAATTCCTCTACCTACTGGAACCAGTTTAAGCGATGGGTTGCTGTGGCATGAAGGCAAGATTTTTGTACCTGAAAGATGTAGGGTACTGGTACTGGAACTACGTCATGACCACAAGCTGGCGGGTCACTTCGGAGCCCGGAAAACCTCGGAATTGGTGCTACGCACCTTTTGGTGGCCATGTCTCCTGGAGGACTGTAAGAGGTATGTGGGTTCTTGCCACACTTGTGCCCGGAATAAATGCAACCGCTCAAAGGCCTGGGGTTTATTGAGACCCTTACCGATTCCTGACAGACCTTGGAGAATGCTATCAATGGACTTCATTGTGGAGTTACCCCCCTCTGAAGGTTTCTCAACCATCTTTGTGGTGATCGATAGGCTATCCAAGATGGCACACTTCATCCCTATGAAGGGTACTCCCACAGCCGTAGAAACGGCGAAGATATTCGTCAAGGAAGTAGTAAGGTTACATGGGGTGCCCGCGAATATTGTATCCGACCGGGGTGTTCAATTTACCTCCCGGTTTTGGAGAGCACTGTGTGCCGCTTTGGAAATTGAATTGGCGTTCTCCTCGGCCTACCACCCTCAGACGAACGGCCAGACAGAAAGAACTAACCAGACGCTGGAGCAATACCTCCGTTGTTTTTCTGTATTTACGCAAGACGACTGGGTGTCCTTGTTACCAGTCGCTGAATTCTCGTATAATAACTCCCTACACTCTGCCATCAACCAGACTCCTTTCTTTGTGAATTATGGATTCAACCCTTCTTTCCTTCCCAGTTCTATCTTGGAATGTTCTCTACCCGCAGTAACGGAAACAATGGAGTTCTTTTCTAGTAACTGTAAGATCTTGCAGGAAACCATGGCCCAATCCCAGGCTTCCTTCAAGAGGATGTTCGACAAGAAAAGGCGAGGAGAACTCGTCCTTGAGCCTGGCAACCAAGTGTGGCTCTCTACAACTAACCTAAAGTTGGCTTGTCCCTCCAGGAAGTTGGGACCTAAGTTCCTGGGCCCGTTTCGGGTGAAAAGAAAGGTGAATGATGTTGCCTTTGAACTTAGTCTGCCAGAGTCCCTTAGAATCCACCCGGTCTTCCACGTTTTGTTACTGAAACCAGTTATCCATGATCCTTTTCCTGACCGTAAGGCCAAGCCACCGGAGGCTGTTTTGGTCAACAATGAGGAGGAGTTCGAAGTCGAGGCAATCTTGGATTGTAGGAAGAGGCAGAATCAGCTCCAGTACCTCATTAAGTGGAAGGGGTATGGACCCGAGGATAATTCTTGGGAACCCGAAGGTAACCTCCATGCCAACGAATTGCTACGAGCCTTCAAGAACTCCCATGCACCCAGGCTGGCCCAGCTGGGCATCCGGAGGCTGCCCTTGAGAGGGGGGCACTGTCGGGGTCCTTACCTCGGCAGGCGGGGCGACCGCGGTGGTGTGCGTCAGGGCGCGTCAGCGCGCGTTGGCGCGCGCGTTCCTGCGGACCTCGCCGTGCGGGCTCCTCGCGGCGCCGGTGTGTGTGTGTCCAGGATCGTTCCACTGTGCACGCCGGTGTGCGGGGGCGCGCGCGCGGGCGTTGGCGGGCGCGCGTGCCTGTGTGTGCCGGGGCGCGCGCGTGCACGTCGTTTGGCGCCAAAAGCCCCATTTAAGCCAGTGAGTTCTTGTGACCAGTGCTGCCTAATCAACAGCTAGTCGTTCCAGAGCCTGACCGTGTACCTTGTCTGTTCCTGCTATACCTGTTGACCCGGCCTTGTCCCCCGACCTCTCTCTGAACTCTGCCTGCACCGACCTTTGCTTGTCTGACCATCCGCTTGCCTGTTCCACTGTACCTCTGCCGTCTGCCTGGTGCCAAACCCGGCCTGCCTCCTGACCATCCATCTGCCTGCTCCCTGGGATCCTATCAGCCTGTTTGCAGACTTCCTGCCTGTTGTCCACACTAGCCTGCTCAGCTCAGTGAAGGTGCTCCAGCCTACTCCAGTCTTTCCAGCTATTAACCCTGTGACACCCGGACTGCAATACCAGGACAGCCATACAGGCCTTCATACCACTCCATACTGTCGCACCCCCTGTTTACTCTACCAGGGGGCCGATAGTCGGAGGGTAAGGGAGCCTACCCTCTGCCATACAGGACTCGCCGGTCTGGTAAGTAGGAGCCTGATAGAAGTCTTCCAGGACGGCAGGCCTACTTCCCACCCGTTCTATTTAGGATTGATGCAATGTCTACAATGTGGTGGTGGTTATGTTTTTCACTCTCGTGCACTGGTGTGGGTCAATACTTTGTCACAACTGAGGAGCATCAGGAGGGGCAGGGGCCTTTAACCTCTTGATTGATTGTGTTTCCTGTCAGGTGGACCAGTCATCTCTCAGGGTGCCATCCTGGAAGACTTCCCAGAAACACCGTTACTGGTAAGTGTAACTGGTTATTTTTTTTTTTTACATTTTGGTGTGGAGTTCCCCTTAATATCCTCACCAGACTTGAAGGACCTGGTATGGACTGGTGGGGGGAACCTATGCCGGTTTTTTCTTAGATTTTTATTCTATATTGCCGGGAGAATTTTAAATGACATTTTGCTATGGTACAGTAATAAACACGGGAAAGATGCACTACTTTACAGCCTTTCTAAGGACACCCCACAGGCACGATATTTAAAGGAATTTTTAATTGTTTAATTTATTGTTTCACTTTAAGCATTATCAATATCACTGCTCCTGGAAAAACGGGCGTTTTAAAAACATTTTTTCCAATTGATACATGTCCCCTGGGGCGGGACCCAGGTCCCCATACACTTTTTATGGCAAAGAACTTGCATATAAGCCTTCAGTGAGAACTTTGGATTTTGGACTTTGGATTAGCGCCGCTTTCCATTTGCATTTGTGCCCAGTTTCTGAGAGTTAAAGTCTTAATTGGTCTAAATTGGGTGCTATTTTCCGGGACTGCAGGATAATTTTTTGGCGCTATAGTAAATGACCCCCTATGTTGTGATATCGTATGGCCTTTTTCAAAAAAATGTCTTGCCAGGGGTAATTTATCCAACTTATCCCTAATAGAGTATTTGTGTCTGGCAATATGGTCCTTGACCTTCTGTGTGGTTTCCCCCACTTACAAAAGCCCGCATGGACATTTAATGATGTACACTAAATAAGATTGACAAGTATAAAAATTTATTTTATTGGTATATTGTAACCTTTTTGAGGGTGAGAAAATCTTTTACCCTTAATCATGCTGAAAATTTGTATGCAACTAAGGCAAGGAACTTAACCTTTATTCCGTGAACCTAAAAAAAGTAATATGGAGGATAGCTTTGGAATAGTAGGATAATTACTTTTCAGGATAGGCCAATGTTTTTTAATCGTATTACTGTATATATTTGGTTAGAAAAGCAATGAAATTGGGAAATGAATGGCATTCTCCAACCTATGGTTTTTGCCTTATTAGAATGTAAGCTACTGCATTCCTTACGAACCAAGATATCCACGCTGTTGGAGCCTGCCCTCAATTTCATCTAATCTAACCTCACAAGTATCGGGATTGCTGATAATTCTAGTTACACATTTAAATTGACTCAGAGGAATAGATTTAAAGACTCCAGGGGGATGGAAACTGGAGTAGTGAAATAATTGATTACGATCGGTGGGCTTTCTATATAGGTCACTAATAATATATCCATTCTGTATGGTTAATAATGTGTCTAAAAGTGGTATTTCAGTTTTGCTCATGGATATCAAACCGGGAATTTAAATAATTCAAGGATCAAGGGGTTAAGTGTGTTCCCTGGGTGTGTTGTAACTGTAGGGGGGTGGGCTACCAGGGACATGACAGAGATTGCTGTCCTCGATCACTGGGAACAGAAGATCTCTGACATGTCATCTGGCAGAATGGGGAATCGCCTTGTTTACATAGGCAGAATGCGCCTGCTATCTCCTGTGCAAAGACCGATGTACACCTATGGCAGTTTGTGCAGGAGAGCAACCTGCTGCAGTATAATGGCGGTGTCTGGTCAGCAAGCGGTTAATATTAGATGGTCTTGATAATGTACTGATAGTTAATAATATATGTGATTGATTTTATATATTGAAATTCCAGTTATAGGTAAAGTTTTTTTTTTTCTTTTTTTTCTTTTTTGACCAAAGATTTCTAGCCGACAGTTTTCCTGTGTGATCTGGGGAGTCTGAGACACCTGTTGACTTTTTCGCTTCAATATTGCATTATGTAGTAAAAATGAATTTTGTGTAATCACTTAGTCACTAATTGATTCCAGATTGCTTAATTGTCTAACGATGTGAAAAAGCTATATATTCAACTTTGTATGTGGTCATTAGTAGATATTTGTTCTTTGAAGAAGGGCCTTATCTGTTTAAGCCCAAAACTGTTACCACGAATACTATGTTATTTTGATTGATTTTTAAATCTTCTCATTAAAGTATTTTTGTGCAGCAATTCCATGTTCTTTTTCCTATATTATGTGGCCCTTGGGAAGGCCTGATTGCATTGCACATATGTCTATGACCGGCGTGAACCTCACCCTTGGAACTTTGTGTGTGTGTATATGTATGTGTGTGTATATATATGTATGTGTGTATGTGTATGTGTATATATATATATGTATATATGTATATATATGTGTATATATATATATATATATATATATATATATATATATATATATATATATATATATATATATATATATATATATATATATATATATATATAATATAATTACACACACAGTGGGGACAGAAAGTATTCAGACCCCCTTACATTTTTCAATCTTGCTTATATTGCAGATATTTGCTAAAATCATTTCAGTTGATTTTTTTTCCTCAATGTACACACAGCACCCCTAAGTATTTAGACCCTTTGCTGTGACACTCATATATTTAACTCAGGTGCTGTCCATTTCTTCTGATCATCCTTGAGATGGTTCTACACCTTCATTTGAGTCCAGATATGTTTGATTATACTGATTGGACTTAGGGAAACCCACACACCTGTCTATATAAGACCTTGCAGCTCACAGTGCATGTCAGAGGAAATGAGAATCATGAGGTCAAAGGAACTGCTTGAAGAGCTCAGAGACAGAATTGTGGCAAGGCACAGATCTGGCCAAGGTTACATAAATTTCTGCTGCACTTAAGGTTCCTAAGAGCACAGTGGCCTCCAAAATCCTTAAATGGAAGACATTTGGGACGACCAGAACCCTTCCTAGAGCTGTCCGTCCAGCCAAACTGAGCTATCGGGGGAGAAGAGCCTTGGTGAGAGAGGTAAAGAAGAACCAAAATATCACTGTGGCTGAGCTCCAGAGATGCAGTCAGGAGATGGAAGAAAGTTGTAGAAGGTCAACCATCACTGCAGCCCTCCACCAGTCGGGGCTTTATGACAGAGTGGCCCGACTGAAGCCTCTCCTCAGTGCAAGACACATGAAAGCCTACATGTAGTTTGCTAAAAAACACCTGAAGGACTCCAAGATAGTGAGAAATAAGATTCTCTGGTCTGATGAGACCAAGATAGAACTTTTTGGCCTTAATTCTAAGCTGTATGTGTGGAGAAAACCAGGCACTGCTCATCACATGTCCAATACAGTCCCAACAGTGAAGCATGGTGGTGGCAGCATCATGCTGTGGGGGTTTTTTCAGCTGCAGGGATGACTGGTTGCAATTGAGGGAAAGATGAATGCAGCCAAGTACAGGGATATCCTGGGCAAAAGCCTTCTCCAGAGTGCTCAGGACCTCAGACTGAGCCAAAGTTTTACCGTCCAACAAGACAATGACCCTAAGCACACAGCTAAAATAACGAAGGAGTGGCTTCACAACAACTCTGTGACTGTTCTTGAATGGCCCAGCCAGAGCCCTGACTTAATTAAGCATCTCTGGAGAGACTTAAAAATGGCTGTCCACCAACATTTACCATCCAACCTGACAGAACTGGAGAAGATCAGCAAGGAGGAATGGCAGAGGATCCCCAAATCCAGGTGTGAAAAACTTGTTGCATCTTTCCCAAAAAGACTCAAGGCTGTATTAGATCAAAAGGGTGCTTCTACTAAATACTGAGCAAAGGGTCTGAATACTTAGGACCATGTGATATTTCAGTTTTTCTTTTTTAATAAATCTGCAAAAATGTCAACAATTCTGTGTTTTTCTGTCAATATGGAGTGCTGTGTGTACATTAATGAGGAAAAAAATGAACTTAAATGATTTTAGCAAATGGCTGCAATATAACAAAGATTGAAAAATTTAAGGGGGTCTGAATACTTTCCGGCATATACATACACACACACACACACACACACACACACACACACACACACACACACACACAGTGGGTAAAATAAGTGTTGAACACGTCACCATTTTTCAAGCTAAGTATATTTCTAAAGGTTCTATTGATGTGAAATTTTTAACACATTGGTGACATTCCATGCAATCCATACATACAAGGAAACTAAAAAAGAATTTCAGAAATTAAACACTAGACAATTACTTAGAACCCCCAAACATTTATATATATTCTTTTCAGACACCCTAGAGAAAAAAAATGGCGGCCATTGCAATACTTTATGTCACACCGTATTTGCGCAGCAGTCTTACAAACACAATTTTTGGGGAAAAAATGCACTTTTTGAATTAAAAATTATTTACATTTTTTTATTTTGTGAAAGATAATGTTAAGTGGAGTAAATTGATACCCAACATGTCATGCTTAAAAATTGTGCCCGCTCGTTGGAATGGCGACAAACTTTGACCCTTAAAAATCTCCATAGGCAAAGTTTAAAAAATTCTACAGGTTACCAGTTTTGAGTTACAGAGGGGGTATTTTGCTAGAATTATTGCTCTCACTCTAACGATCACAGTGATACCTCACATGTGTGGTTTGAACACTGTTTACATATGCGGGCATGAATTACATATGCGTTCGCTTCTGCACACGAGCACGGTGCAATCGGGCGCTTTAATATTTTTTTATGATTTATTTAACTTTTTATTTTTACACTGTCCCTTTAAAAAAAAAAAAATTGAATCACTTTTATTTCTATTACAAACATCACTTGTAATGTAAAAAAAGCACGACAGGACCTCTTTATTGTGAGATCTGGGGTCAAAAAGATCTCAGATCTCACATTTACACTTAAATAAAAAAAAAAAATATTTTTCTTTCCATAAAAAAAATTCCCCTTTAAGACCATTGGGTGGAAGTGATGTTTGACATCGTTTCTGTCATCCAATAGTATGGAGTCGAGTGGAGGTCATCATTCCCTCACTCGACTTCCAGCCTCAGAGAGGCAAGGACCGGATCGTCTCCGCTGCTAGCGATGGCTCCAGTAAGCGGCGGAGATGACCGGGACACTTCGGGAGGGGGGTGGGCACCTCTCCCGCTGCCGATAAAAGTGATTTTGCGGCTAATTTGCCGCAGTGACTATTTTTATCTGACTGCCTTTAGTTTTAAAAAATACTGGGGTTATGGCAGCTATCTGCTTCCATAACAACGTTATTCAACGTCAAAGTAGCGACGTATAATGACGGTGGTGGTTAAGTTATGTTTAATAAGACGGAATGACACAGGGAAAAAAAGTATTTTTTTTTTATAATTCTTTATTTATATAAAGGGTGATAGAGAATACATAATTACATCACATTTCAATACTTACAAATACATCTATTTAATACTTTATTGAAAGATCTGAACGTTTTTGAGAGATTTTCTGAACCTCTAGCCAATATTTCCTAATCTTAGTGCAAGACCAGAAAATATGAAGAAGGGTTCCCTCTTATTTTCTACATCTCCAGCACCGGTCTGAGGTCTCCGCTGAAAATTTACTGAGCCTCGACGGGGTGTAATACCATCTAGTTAACAATTTGTAATTTAATTCCTGTGTTCGTGTACATATTGACAAATTCATTGCCAAATAAATTATATTCCGTCGCTGGGTTGTAGTAAACGTTTTATTAAGATCTCTTTCCCACTTACTAATGGATGGCATCACAAACTCCTCCGACGGGGTGTTTAAAAGTGTGTACATCCTAGAGATCACCCGGGGGAGAGGTTCTTTCTCCTCACAATATAATTCAAATGCAGTTGACGCTGGTAATTTATTGGTGGTCCCAAGGAACCTAAGAAGTGGCGGATTTGTATTGCTTGCCAAAAATTTACCTCATAATATCCTCCTGGTTGAATCAATTCTGCAATTGTTGGCCAGGCCTCCAATTGCACAAAGTGTGATGCTTGAAAACATCCCTTATCTTCCAGTTTATTAAATGCTCCCTTTTCCATTCCTGGCTGGAATTTGGGATTTCCCAGTATAGGGTACAAAGGTGAGTGGATAGAAGAATATCTAGGATTATGACAAATGTTAGCACAAATTTGCAATATAGGACCTAAAATAGGATGTTTTTTAAGGGAGAGTGGTAGCTCCTCGTAACACTAGGGTGCTCTTCGCAGGGGTACAGGGCTCAGCTGTTGTTCCATGTCTATCCATTGCTTAAATTCCATGTGTCTACACCAATCTACTAGCCTCCCTAAATGGGCCGCTTGATAATACTTGAATACATCAGGAACAGCTACCCCCTATAGCACTTGGGTATCATCATTAGTCTTCTACTAATCCTAGGTCTTTTCCTCGCTCATATAAATTTAGTAAAAAGATTCCCTATCTGATGGAAAAAAAACTACCGGAATAGCAATAGGTAACGCCTGAAAAAGATATAAAAATTTTGGTAAAATACACATTTTAATATTACAGCAGCCAAACCACGAATGTAATCCGTGTTGCCACTTGTCTAGTAAGGACCGTACTGAATTATATAATGGTAAGAAATTTACAGTGAAAGTATTTCCTGTATTTGGTATATATGTACCCAAATAACTCAGTACTGCAGATACCCATTTAAAGTTGAAATTTTGGTTGTATAGCCTTTTGTATTAAAGGAGGCAGTCCCACCCCCATCGCTTCTGATTTAGCATAATTAGTTTTTAAATTTGATAAGACTCCATAAATTTTGAATTCCTTCATAAGGTTAGGCAGTAAAATAAGCAGGTTAGACACGGAAAACAGCAAGTCCTCTGCATAAGCTGAGACTTTATAATTCTTTTCTCCTAAGCATACCCCCTGGATATCTGGGTTTTGGCGAATCTGTTAAGTAAAGGTTCTAGCGTAAGAGCGACAAGGGACAAGGGAAAAAGTATTGAACATGCTAAGTGAAATGTATTTAATACTTGGTACAAAATCCTTTGATAATGACAGTTTCAAGACACAGCTTGTATGAAACTAGTTGCATGCATTACTCAGGTGTGATTTTGGCCCATTATTCCACACAAACAGTCTTCAAATCTTGAAGGTTTCAATGGACCTCTTCTATGAATCTTTCCATAGATTTTCTATTGGATTCAAGTCAGGTGATTGGTTGGGCCATTCTAGCAGCTTTATTTTATTTCTTTGAAACCAATTCAGTTTCCTTGGCTTTGTGTTTGGGATCATTGCCTTACTGAAATGTTCACCCTTGATAAATTTTCATCATCCTGCTGGATGGCAGCAGATTTTTATCAAGAATGTCTTGGTACATTTTTCCATTCATCCTTCCCATCAAAGTTGCCAATACTTTATGCTGAAAAACAGCCCCACATCGTGATGTTCCCATCTCCAAACTGCATTGGTGGTATGGTGTTTTTGGGGTGATGTGCAGTTCCATTTGACCTCCAAACATGATGTGAATTATGACATCCAAAGAGTTACATTTTGGTCTCATCTGACCAGACTATATGCTACCAGTATTTCACAGGCTTGTCTACAGTAAATGCTGTGCAGCAAACTTTAAATGAGCTTCAACATGCTATTTCTTCAGCAATGGAGTCTTGCATGCTGAGCGTGCATACAGGCCATGGCAGTTTTTCTTAAGCTCTCCACAAGTGGTCCTTGTCTCTTGGACAACTCTTTTTGATTTTTTTTTTTTTTTTTACTCCTCTGTCAGAAATCTTGCTAGGAGCACCTGGTCATGGGCAGTTTATGGTGAAATTGTGTTCTTTCCACTTCTGGATTATGGCCCCAACAGTGCTCACTGGAGTGTTCAGAAGTTTATAAACCATTCTGTAACCAATGCCATCAGTATGTTTTGCAACAATAAGGTTGCAAAGGTCTTGAGCAAGCTCTTTGCTTTTACCTTTAATGAAATGTTTCTTGTGTAACACCTTGTTAATGAGAAACCTTTTTATAGGCCATCAGTTGAGACTGAACCAGCTGATAATAATTTGCACTGACAAGGGCAGGGTTGCTTTCTAATTACTGATGGATTTCAGCTGGTGTCTTGGCTTTCCATGTCTTTTCGCACCTCCCTTTCTTCATGTGTTCAATACTTTTTCCCTGTGTCATTCCATTTTATTACATATAATTTAATTTCTGAAATTATTTGTTTTGGTGTCCTATGTATGGATTGTATGGGTTGTTACCGCCTTTCGGTGAAAATATCATGTCAAAAGCACCTTTTAGAAATATATTTACCTAGAAAAATGGTGACATGTTCAATAATTATTTTACCCGCTGTGTGTGTGTGTGTGTGTGTGTGTGTGTGTATATACACAGTAAAACCTTGGATTGCGAGCATAATCCATTCCGGAAGCATGCTTGTAATCCAAAGTACTTGTATATCAAAGCGAATCTCCCCATAAGAAATAATGGAAGCTCAAATGATTTGTTCCACAACCATTTATTCATAAGTCCTTCCGTTTATAGTCCATAAAAAAAGATTATAGCAATGTGATAGGTTGTGTAACCATAAAATATCCATCCACAAATGGAAGCCTCCACAAGGGGATTAGAAGCAAAATCCAGCAGAAGCTACAGGGTATAAAAGAGAAGAGAGGCACCTCTAAGTGTAGCAATATGGTTACATTTAATGAAGGTTAGAGATAAGCCGAACACCCCCTGGTTCGGTTCGCAGCAGAACATGTGAACAGGCAAAAAATTTGTTCGAACGCGCAAACACCGTTAAAGTCTATGGGACACGAACATGAATAATCAAAAGTGCTCATTTTAAAGGCTTATATGCAAGTTATTGTTATAAATAGTGTTTGGGGACCTGGGTCCTGCCCCAGGGGACATGTATCAATGCAAAAAAAAAAGTTTTAAAAATGGCCGTTTTTTCAGGAGCAGTGATTTTAATAATGCTTAAATTGAAACAATGAAAGTGAAATATTCCTTTAAATTTTGTACCTGGGGGGTGTCTATAGTATGCCTGTAAAGTGGTGCATGTTACCCATGTTTAGAACAGTCTGAGAGCAAAATTACATTTCTTGTTTCAATAATTTTTATTGAAGATTTAAATGAAAGAGTGAACAGACATTGTCAAAAATCACATTCTGATTACATACAGTTGAGAGAATTACATATCAATATTCATTCGTCAATTGTGGTGAGAATAATAGAACTATAACAGTTGTTGAAGGTAAGATAAAGTGTGTGAATTATTATCCCCATGTACCCCTTATGGGCTCATGCTGTAGCATGGGTGGTTGTGGTACCTTCATTCCCATGGTGTAAAGACATTTTAAACAGTAATCATTTAACAACTTAGAATATCATTAACTATTCGTACGAAAGGATGGTATTAATTCAGAAGTGTAGGTTTTATAACTTCAAGTGAAGGAATGTGTTGGAACGTATCTTGTCTAGAGTACTTATCGAGCTTGAGTATAATTATGAGAGCTATTCGTACTCGTAAGGAACTGTATGTAACGTGTAGTAGAGAGAGTAGTAAGTAAGGTAGTTGGGGATAAATAATAGAAGAAAAGGGGGGGTGGGTGAGGGGAGGGGGCAGGAAGAGTAGTGGATGAGGGTAGAGAGCATTGTCATATATATTGAGTGAAGAGAACAATGTGGGTCGAGTATGTGTAAGTAGTATCAGAAAATTATCAGGTAAGTTTTTTTTGTGCGTACCAATTTGACCAGGGGTACCATAGTTTGTGGATTTTTCCATACGAGGGTTTTCCCTTTGAGATAATTAGTTCATATGCGAAGTGGGAGTGAACCAGTGTTATGACTTCTGTCAATGTTGGGGATAAGTTTGTTTTCCATCTTCTAGTTATGAGTAACCTAGTAGCTAGAAGTATGTGTGTGATTACAAGTCTAAAAGGTGGTGGCAATAGTTCAGTGTTCAAGTTCAGTATGGCCAGTTGTGGTGTGAGTTTGATGGGAAGGTGACAGATGTCTTGTATAATGTATTCCACCTCTTGCCAGAGGGTTTTTAAGACTGGACATGACCATAGAATGTGAGATAAGGTACCTATGTGGTCACATTCTCTCCAACATTTGGATGAGGATTGTGGATGAAATTTGGCCATTCTCTGTGGCGTTAGGTACCATCTTAGGTGTATCTTATACATTAATTCCCATAGAGAGGTGCAGCTAGTGGATTTATATGTGGATTGAATTGCCTTTTGCCATTGTTGTTCTGAGAACTGTAGATGCAATTCTTTTTCCCAGTCTGTGTATGGTTTAGATTTTAGGAATACTGTTTTTTCCTGCAGGTTAGAGTATATTAGTGAGGTGCCTTTGGTAGGTGTGTTATTGGAGAAGTAGTAGTTCCACATTTTGAGTGGTATTTCTCCTTCTAATCGTGGGTGAGCCGATAGGCATTGTTGAATTCTGGTACAACTAAAGAAGTCTGTGGGGGGTGCTTGGTATTGTGATTGTAATTGGGTAAAGGGTTTATGTAATATCTTAGCCCTGAGGTCTGTGGTAAGAGGATTTTGGTCTGTTATCCATTTGGGAATAGTCACATCAGGTGACAGCAATTGTAGGGTTTGGATAGGTATTGGAATGCTTTTGGTTGGTAATTGGGACCATTTCGCGGAGTGTAGTACTGTCCAAGCCCTAACCGAAGCTTGTATGGTTGGTGAATATAATCGAAGATTTGGGCGTTTGGTTGTAGTGCTGAATAACCAGTATTTAAGGTTGGGCCCTGGAGTCATGTTGTTTTTAATGTTTCCCCATAATGTAGTAGTGTGCGTGCTTACCCATTCCTTCATTTGAGATAGAACGGTAGCTAGATAATAATCTTTAATATCTACGTATCCCAGGCCACCCGCCAGTTTATGTTTAGTAGTTTTGAGATGACTACATCTAGGCTTCTTACTTTGCCAAATGTAATGGTGTAAAATTGATTGTAGAGATTTGATGTATGTGTTGGTAAGTGGAATAGGAAGAGTGCGGAATGTGTAGAGCAATCTAGGGAGTGTGAGCATTTTAAAGGCTGCTAGCCTACCAGTCCAAGAAAATTCAAATTTTGAAAGTTTGGAGGTTTCTTTAATAAGCATCTGTTTCATTTCAGTGTAGTTGTTGGTAAAGAGGTTTCTGGTGTGATTCCTAGATATGATATACCTGTATCTGCCCATGGATATGTATAGAAGTTTCGTAGAAGGTTGCTGGTTATGGCATCTAGACCTAGGTCCAGAATATATGACTTATTTTCATTTACCTTATAGTAAGAAATGGTACTAAATTTTTGTAGTACAGATTGTATCGAAGCCAGGGAGGATATAGGGTTGGTTACCATTATGATGACGTCGTCAGCAAACAGGTTGATCTTGTGTTCTAATTTACCAATTTTGAATCCTGTGATGGATTTGTTTATTCTAATATGTTCAGCCAGTGGTTCCATCATTAAGTTGAAGATTATGGGTGATAAGGGGCAGCCCTGACGAGTGCCATTAGAAATTGGAAATGGTTTAGATAGCATCTCAGAGGTATAAACCTGGGCTGAAGGTTTTGAGTATAAGGCCATTATAGCGGAAAGAATGGGACCTTGGAGGCCAAATTTAAGGAGTGTAGCTTGGAGATAGATCCAATTGACTCTATCAAACGCCTTCTCTGCATCCACTGATAGAAGCAGAGAAGGCGTTCGCTCAGATTCCGCATGGTGGATTATATTAATGATTCTACGGTTTGCATCAAACGATTGCCTACCTTTTGTGAACCCAGATTGGTCAGGGTGGATTAGTGAGGGCATAATATTTACTAACCTGGTTGCTATGAGTTTTGCATACATTTTTGTGTCAATGTTTAGTAGCGATATGGGTCTAAAGTTTTGCGGTGAGGTAGGGTCCTTGCCTGGCTTCGGCAATGTAATGATTAAGGCATTTAACATTTCCTGTGGGAGAGAAGAGGAGGAGGCAGCGTCGTTGCACATTTGGGCCAAAAAAGGGGCTAGAATTGTACGGAATTCTTTATAATACTCTCCAGTGAGACCGTCTGGTCCTGGGGATTTGTTGGATGGTAGGGCTGTGATGGTTTCTAACACTTCTATTGGGGAGAATGGAGCATTAAGTATTGTTAGTTGCTCTGAGGATACTTTGGGGAGATTAATTTCCGTCAAAAAGTTTTCTATATCTTTTGAGCAAAGTTGACTAATAGTGGAGTCATTTTTTAGATTATAGAGTGTTTCGTAATAATGGCTAAACGCTTCTGCTATGGCTTGGGGGTCTATCACTTTTTGTCCCGTGGAGGGATGGTAGAGGTGAGATATCTTGCTTTTAATATGATGACCTTTGATTCTGACTGCCATGGCTTTCCCTGCCTTATTCCCAGTGGAGTAGTGGTTAGCCTTAAATCTTTTCTGGGTTTTTTTCATATGTTTCTAGTAGTAAGTTTCTTAATTCTTGTCTAAGAAGTACAAGTTTTTTCCTAAGGGCAGGATCAGGGCTGATTTGGTTTTGGGCCTCTGTTGTTTTAATTTGGGAGGTGATAGTGTCAAGACGTTGTGATCTCCTCCTCTTCTCTCTAGCCCCTATTTGAATAAGAATCCCTCGGATGACCGCTTTATGAGCGTTCCATAAAATAGTGTTGCTTGATGTTGATCCTTGATTCAGCTCAAAGAATTCTTCTAGGTGTTTACGGATAGTAGCTGAGTGTTCGGGTGATTGAATAATTGACGCGTTGGCTCTCCATAGCTTCGTACGTGAGGAAGTAGGCAATGACTCAAGGGTTATAGACACTGGTGCGTGGTCAGACCACGTTATCGTATCTAAAGATAATTCAGAAATTTTTGGCAGGGTCCACTTGTCGACTAGGAAGTAGTCGATTCTGGTGTATGAGTTGTGTCGATGGGAAAAGGAGTAGTCTCTCTCAGTGGGGTGGTGGCATCTCCATACATCATATAGGTCATTGTTTCGTAGGAACTGTCCCATAGGTGAAGTAATTCTAGTTTTACGAGAAGAGGCATCTAGGGTATTGTCCGGAACTATGTTGAAATCACCGCAGATTATGAGGTTTCCTTGGCGAAATTTGGCGATTTTGGGCATCAACTTAGAGAGGAATCTAATTTGATTAGTGTTGGGCGCATACACTACAATAGTGTATCTAGCATTGTCCAAGGTACAATCTAGGGCCAGATATCTGCCATCTTCATCAACTGAGCTGTTATGGAGCGTAAAGTTGATTGTGTGTTTGAATGCAATTAGAACTCCGTTTTTCTTAGTGGGGCCTGGAGCATGGTAGATATTGGGGAAGGATTTGTTATTGCAGTGTGGCATTGCAGATTTTTTAAAGTGTGTTTCTTGTACACATATGATGTCACATGAAGATTTTTGGGCTGTCTTCCACAAGGAAGCTCTTTTAACTGGATGGTTTAGTCCTTTGGCATTTAGCGAGAGGAATTTGGGCATCTTGGTGGATGGTGTAGGGTAGAATATGTGGTAAGTTTTTACTCAGTTAGTAGTTGGGTTCTTCTATGTAGAAAGATCTGGTGGTCGTGGTAATCGTGTCCTTTTTTTCTTCCGTGTGCTCTCAGGAGAGAAGAGATGTTGGTTAAAGGAAACTTTAGGGTGAGGAGAAAATAAAGTGAGTTAGGAAAAAAGGGTAAACAAAACGTAAGAACTGACAGCAGTTAATTAAAACTGGTACTGCTGTGTTGTTGTGGAGCAATTTGCAACGAGCAAGGCATCCGACCGGAGATGTGGTAAAGTGGGTCATGTGCAATCCCACTATTCAGGTATAGGTTAGTGCTTACCGGAGTGACGGTTGTCATTGGAATGCGGAGAGTTTCCTCTGCGGTTTAGTTGAGCTGAGTTAGGTGGGTCCGGAATAATTCCCCATATGTGGAGTAATTTGAGGCCTTCCTCCACTGTGGAGATGTTATGCTTGGTCCCATTCTTGGTGACTATGATCTTGGTAGGGAAGCCCCATTGATAGGGGATCTTGTGGTTATTGAGTGGTTTGGTAATAGTATTTAGTTGTCTCCGCAACTGTCGGGTGTGCTGTGAGAGGTCAGCGTATAGTTGTAGATTAGTATACGGGGCAGGTAGCTGTTCCAGGTGTCTTGATTTGAACAGAAGTTGGTCTTTAGCGTGAAAAAAGTGAATTCTCATCAGGGTATCACGTGGGACTTCGGCTGGGAGATGTGGGGGTTTAGGGAGGCGATGGATACGATCGATTATGGTTTCCATGGGGGTGAGATCAGGCAGGAGCGTGGAAATTAATTTTCTCGCATATGCGTTTAAATCATGTGGTAGTATAGATTCAGGGACCCCTCTGATCTTTACATTGTTACGGCGGGACCTGTCTTCGGGGTCCGCCATTTTGGCCCTCATCCATTGCTGTTCGTCTCGTGTATGATCATGGGCGTCTACTAGATCATTGACCGTTTCGGTCATGTCTCCCATCTGCTTCTCTACTATGTGTATTTTCTGTCCCATATGATTCATTTGTGAGGAGAATCTGGAGAACATATTGGAAATATCATTGTGAAGGGAGCTCTGAAGGGAGATGAGCATCTCCTTCATTGTGGTATCTAGTACAGGCTGGTTTGTGGTAGGGAAGGCTGCTATGGGGGATGGATGAGCTGGGGCTGAGTCAGACTCAGGGCTCACCTCCAGATGTTGCAGATTCTTCATCCAAGCGCATCCGCGCTTTTGCAGGGCTGTTACCGGCCGATGAAGCAGGGGATGAAGGTGAGGCATCAGGAGAATGAGGATGTGGGGTTATTTGCAGTTCATCCTCATCAGGAAGATCTGTGTAGGCCGCCGAATTCCTGCATTCAGGGCCGCGGGCGCCATCTTGGATTTTCGGCTGTGTGTAGTAATCTGTCAGCTTCTTAGGCTGACGGTATTCTTTCCGTTTGCGGTTCATCTCGGATGATGTAAGGGAGGAATCCAATGCTCTGATGCTCTGAGCAGTCGCTGGAGTATACCCGAATAGCGGGGATGTCGATGTATAATCCCGTCGGTGCAGGAGCTGTGTCACTACACATCCATCTTGCTCGGCAGTTGGCCACGCCCCCAAAATTACATTTCTAAAGGAGAGAAATCATTTTAAACTACTCGTGGCTATAATGAATTGTCGGTCCCGGCAATACAGATAAAAGACGTCATTGAAAAAAACCGGCATGGGATCCCCCCAGTCCATTACCAGTCCCTTTAGGTCTGGTATGAATATTAAGGGAAACCCTGTGCCAAAATTTTTTAAAAATGGCGTGGGGGTCCCCCCAAAAATCCATACCAGACCCTTATCCGAGCACGCAACCTGGCAGGCCGCAGTAAAAGAGGGGGGGTGAGATAGCACCCCCCTTCTGAACTGTACCAGGCCACATGCCCTCAACATGGGGAGGGTGCTTTGGGGTAGCCCCCCAAAGCACCTTGTCCCCATGTTGATGGGGACAAGGGCCTTATCCCCACAACCCTTACCCGGTGGTTGTGGGGGTCTGCGGGTGGGGGCTTATCAGAATCTGGAAGCCCCCTTTAACAAGGGGACCCCCAGATCCCAGCCTCCCCCTGTGAAATGGTAACAGGTTATAAATGTACCCCTACCATTTCACAAAAAAGTGTAAAAATGGTAAAAATGACAATACACGGCTTGGGACAAGGCTTTTATTAAAAAATTAAAAAATAAAAATATCCCACAAAGTCTTTTTCTTCTTCTTCTCTTGCTCCATCGATGGATCAAAAAAGAAAAAAATTGCGACCGACTCGCCTCCATGGGAGGCTCCCGCCATATGACGCGTCATCGCTTTGACAGTTCTTTTATACCTGAGGGCGGTGCCACACCGTGACGTTCCTGGGTGACTCCGCTCCCCTCTGAACCACAGGGACTTCCCTATGGCTTTCCCGGGGCGTCAGAGGGGGGGTGGGGCCACCCGGTTAACATTTCACACAGGAGGGAATGCCGGAATCTGGGGGTCCCCTTCTCAAAGGGGGCTTCCAGATTCCGATAAGCCCCCCCACCCACAGATCCCCACAAACACCGGGCAAGGATTGTGGGGATGATGCCCTTGTCCCCATCAACATGGGGACAAGGTGCTTTGGGGGCTACCCCAAAGCACCATCCCCATGTTGAGGGCATGTGGCCTGGTATGGTTCAGGAGGGGGGCTCTCTCATCCCCCCTCTTTTCCTGTGGCCTGCCAGGTTGCATGCTTGGATAAGGGTCTGGTATGGATTTTTGGGGAGACGCCCATGCCATTTAAAAAAATAAATTGGCACAGGGTTCCCCTTAATACCCATACCAGACCTGAAGGGCCTGGTATGGAATTTGGGGGGACCCCCACCCTTTTTTTTTTTATTATTGGTTTGGGGTTCCCCTTAATATTCATACCAGACCCAAAGGGACTGGTAGTGGACTGAGGGGATCCCATGCTATTTTTTTCAATGACTTCTTTTATCTGTATTGCCGGGACCGACAATTAATTATAGCCGCAAGTAGTTTTTAATGACTTTTTTCCTTTTAGTAATGTAATTTTGCTCTCAGACTGTTCTAAACATGGGAAACATACGCCACTTTACAGGCGTACTATAGACACCCCCAGGTAAGAAATTTAAAGGAATATTTCACTTTTATTGTTTCACTTTAAGCATTATTAAAATCACTGCTCCTAAAAAAACGGACGTTTTTAAAACTTTTTTTTGCATTGATACATATCCCCTGGGGCAGGACCCAGGTCCCCAAACACTTTTTATGACAATACCATGTATATAAGCCTTTAAAATTAGCACTTTTGATTTCTCCCATAGACTTTTAAAGGGTGTTCCGCGGCTTTCGAATTTGCCGCGAACACCCCGAATTGTTCGCTATTCGGTGAACAGGCAAACACCCGATGTTCGCGTCGAACTTACGTTCGACGCGAACATCGGGCTCATCCGTAATGAAGGTACAATATTTAGCAACTCACATGGTTGACGATTAAAAGAAGCACATCTAAATATGCAGGGATCTGGGGTAAAGCGGTTCACATAGACCGGCTTTCACTGCTGTCAGCCTGCAATTGTGACCGGCAAGACTACCCAGCAGTGGAGCGATTTAAAAACTTGGCTGGAAGCGCTTGTGGAGCAGAGCGTGGAAGGGATGATGTCTATGGCAGTGCGGAGGATGGTCTGTGGACAGCTTTACCCCGGATGCCTACATACTTAGATGTGCCTGTTTTAATCATCAACCATGTGAGTTTCTGAATGTTGTACCTTCATTAAAAAAGCTTCTCAAAAAGGATATGCAAGTTTCACTTCTGCCATTGCTGTCATCTCTCCTTTCACATCCTATTTTTGCTTAATGAAAATAGTCAAAAGCATTTGATACTAAATAATATGGCATAGTGTTATTAAGGTGATTATAAAGCTTATTTTTTAAATGTAAAATAACAAGCATGTTATACTTACCTGCTCTGTATAATGTATTGCGCAACGTGGCCCTGAACCTCTTCTGTGGTTACCGCTAGTGAGCTGGGTTCCTCCTCTTCTCCAAGTGCCCCCATAGCAGGCAGCTTGCTATAGGTGCCCTTTTGTGTGGGCTTGCGCCCAACTTGGGCTGTGTGCATCCATAGACACACATAGCCCGGCTTGCTTAGCCCCACTCCCACTCCATCCTTACAGGCTGCTGACAGCAGCAGGAACCATTAGCTCCCAACTGCTCTCTGTAAAGCCTGAAAATTCAGGAAGAGAACAGAGTGGGTCTGCTGGCAGAGACAGTGCTGGATTAAGAGAGGTGTCAGGTAAGTGTTTTAAACACCACTGATCACTCAGTTTTCCCTTATCCTCTGAGCAGAGATTGGTGGCTGTCAGTCACAGGCTTTCTGCTCTTCCTCTCTAGCGCACAATGGAGTGCTTGGTTGGGGAGAGTAGGGCTAAGCTGGCTCAGACTCCCAGTGGCACAGCTGAGAGGCTGAGCCAACTGCTGCTCAAAGCAACTGTAAAGTCGGGATCTTTCCCCAGCCTGGACTGGCTGAGTGACATCAGCTGACAGTGGGCTCTAGCTTTCTGTCGACTGAAAACAGGTCACAGGTGTGCAGGCCGAACTGCACTTCTGTGATCCATAGGAGAAGTAGGGCCAAAGAATCTTCCTTTAAAAACTATATAAAGATAGGATTCCTAATAGAACATCTTTTATTATTGTTTTTTGAGTATGCTAAATGTTTAGACCAAAAGCCTTTCCTGGAATCAATGTATGTAATGCATTTTTAGAATGTTTAAAAATATTTTTACTTAAGAAACATTTAAAAAAAATCATGAAATCACTAATCCTGATTTGAATATGCATAACCCTATGCTAAACTCTGAATAAAAAACAAACTACTATATAAATATTTGTAATGGCAAACATAAATCCATAACTAACACTCCATAAATATCCTCAAGCCTCAGCAAGGTATGCATTCTAATTCAAATTGCAAAACAACATTGAGATTATAAGGTCAAAAAACAGTAAACAAAAATACAATTGCATAGTTTTAGCAATATGATTCTCAGTTATTTATTTTTTTGTAAAGGAAATTGGGATATTGTAGCCTGTGGTTATATATAACCTGTTATGTCAAACCAAAATATATTAACAGATGGAAGAGTTAAAGCTGAATGTTAATAGCAACAGACATCTTTGTTAAAACCAAAAGCATAAAAACGTAATTACAAATTTAGACAAATAGTATAGTTTGTTAATATTCATCATGTATGAAAAGCATGCTGTAATTGTCTTTCAATTTCACATGTAATTATATCTCAGCTTTGGTTTATATTTACTTTATTACATTTTTGAGCAATTTTTCTTATGATATTTGGTTTATTTGCATATTACTTATCAAATATATATATATTTTTTCTGTACTATTAACCACTTTCACCGAGAGTGATCCTCTAGTTCAGCAATTTTTGTTTTGAGTTGAGCAATGGAATGTATCCCTGTATACATCCACAGGATCATTATGGGCCTCTGCAAATTCTCCCATTTTATTTTCCATGTGGTCAACCCTATCGCCCAAATCCTCCACTTCAGGTTTAATTCTAGAGACCACTGAGAGCATATCCCTATAAAGGGCGCTGCGGAGACCAACCAGCATGCCTTTTAGTGTTGTGTCTACTGGTTGTTGGTAATTTCTCAATGAGATTTTTGGGGCCTCCACTATCCTCCATGTAGTTATCCTCCTCCTCCTCCCCTGCTTATTGAAGGAGAGGGTCTTGTCTGGGCTGGGTTTTCTGCAGGCTTTGGGGTGGGGATATAAGAGTACTTGCTTGTTAAGCAGGAAGGAGTGACGCCATGTTAGCGGGGGGGGGGGGGGCTATGGGCCGCATGGTCAGGTGAAGTCTTGTTTCTCAATTCTAGTTCTTTGTGTTAGTAGGGATTCTGTTATGGATGCATGCAAGTTGCGTTCATAGGATCCTATTTTGATGAACAGACCTCAGAGAAAAGATTTATGTTCATTCCAAACAGTTACATGATTCGTAATAGAGCCGTTATTACTGATAAAATAGTTCTTAATATTGGATTTGATCTGCATCTCATATCGAGGGTTGGTAAGGAGAGAGAGGAATTTAGTCTCCAGATATTGTGTGGTGGTACATAAAAATGGGGAAACAATTTGATGGACATTGGAGCATGGTCAGACCATGTATTGCGACCAATGTGCGATTCTGAGATCATTTGTAATAGGTGTTTATCTGTAAGAAAAAGATCAATCCGAGAGTAAGAAAAACTGTAATCTCATTCATACACCCCCAGGAATCATATTCTGTAAGTCTTCATTTTTAATCCTGGAGGAGAGGGCCTGCGCCTTTCCAGATTTATTGTGTCTAGGGATGGAACAATTATGTCATCAAAGTTCCCACAGATCACAAAAGTGGCATTTCTATAGGGTGCAAGCTTTTGCATCAGAGAATTATAGAATTTTCGCTGAGAAGAATTGGGCACATAAATGTTCACTATAGTGAAGGGATGGTCATCAATAGTGGCTGAAGAGAATATCTGCCTTCTATATCTCTTCCCAAGTGATGAAAGAAAAAAGTTTGCATAGAAACAGTGTGGGTAGAATTTATTCATGCAGGAGGGGATTTTGGCACTATGAAAATGTCTCTCCTGTACATACTGTATAGTATATCGGCATGATGGGTAATCGCTTTCTTCTACAGGAGATTTATTTTAAATGGTGAGTTCAATCCCTTGGCATTAAAGTAATGGTTATAGTCCTATTGGAAGACTAAAGCTAACGGGATATGCAAGAGAAATGAGACCACATATTACTTCCTATAAATACAATACTGTTATGGTTAACTACCAGATTATCAAACAACAAAATTATCAACTTACAGATTGGTAAAGAATGTTAGATAACAGACAATAATTTGTGGTAGTACACAAATTATTTATTTAAAAAAACTTCCCTAGAAGTACCATCATGCTCTGAAGAAGCAATTGATGGGGGTTCTGTGCAATCCCAAAGTTGTGGGAATTTCCCAGAATTGTGGAAAATCCCTTCATGTAATGGCTTTATGAGGTAGTTAGAAAACCAGACCTCTTTGATTCTACAGGTTATTTAGGGAGGTCTCAAAAGACAATGTTGCCACAGGGTACTCTCTACTGTCCCATGTACACAAATGACTGTCAATTTTCTAGAGAGAAAGACCTCTGTAGGCACTAAATTCATCTTTTACCAATGCTACCAGGCCACTTTAATCCAACTAAACAACTTTTTTTACCATTTATACACATTTTTGCATTAATGTTTCTAATCTCCCCTTATTGCAGTGCATGCAGCCTTTGCAAAATAGCGACTGACGTCTCTCTTTGAAAAAAGTCGCAATACATTGGCTATTTACAACATATCCCTCTTCCCAGCAGTGACAAGAAATTATCTTTCTAGTCACTTCCTGCATACTTAGCCTTTCAGGCTGCTCTTGTCAGAAATTAAAAGGAGTTCCCACAGTATTTTTTTCCACCTTTCCCACTGTCTCCAACCCCACCCCTTGTTGTAGTCTAACGTTTAGCTGAGTAGTGGGGATGGTCTGGTCTTTGGTAGGGATGGGCCAAACGGACCACTGTTTGGTTTGCACCAGAACTTTCAAACACTGCAAAAGTTTGGACACGAATAACATATGACGTCCTTGACTTTGTGCGGGGACATCTGAATGATACCTGCAACTACATCATTCAGATATCATTATTTGCAGGCGGCCATTCTGTGCACGATAAGAATGATCATAGCAGCAGTTCCGCCGCTTGATCGTTCTTATAGGCTATCCCGTGCCATCGGGGGCCCGGAGAAAGAATCGGATGCCGCGGGATGATGACCATAGAGATTTCCGGTGACCATCTGGTCACCAGTCATCTCTATAACCGTCGGAGGCCCGGGCACGACATTATGATGTCACGCCCGGACCCCCCATGTAAACAAAGCCGCAATCGCGGCTGTCAACATGAGATCTGTGAATTTTTTTTCTGATCTCATGCTTTACAGCCTGGAGGAGAGATGTGGGGTATTATTGACCCTGCATCTCTCCATAAAGAGGACCTGTCACAATAGATTCCTATTACAAGGGATGTTTACAAGTGATAAAAAAAAATTAAATGTAAAAAATGTAAAAATAAAAAAAATAAAGTAAAATAAAAAAAAATTAAAATGCCCCTGTCCCCAGCAGCTCGCGCTCAGAAGTGAACACACATGTAAGTCCCGCCCACATATGTAAACATCGTTCAAACCACACATGTGAGGTATCGCCACGTGTAAAACGAAGAGCAAAGAGCAACCAATTGGGACTTTATATGAGAACGCAGGGCTACCACCGCCAAGCGCCTCCATCCCTGTTAATTGATAAGGAGAAAGGAGGGTGGGACTTTATATGAAGAATGCATCCCTGGAGAAATCACGATACATATGAAAATGGGCAGTACTCAGTATATTAAAACTATAGGCATTGATGACAACATTACAAGGCAACAATGAGTAGTCAATGGTTTATTGATGTAAAAAATGCTAACAATAGTGATAATGATACCATAATAAAATAATGACATAATAAATTCATAATGTTACCATGATGAAATAATGATATAATAAGTTCATAATGTTAAATATTATATAAAAACAAAGTACATTGGGTAGATAGGTGTAACAATAATAATGACAACAATAATAGCATAATGAGTTACATTGGAACTCATGAACTCATTATGCTATTATTGTTGTTGTCATTATTATTGTTACACCTATCTACCCAATGTACTTTGTTTTTATATAATATTTAACATTATGAACTTATTATATCATTATTTCATCATGGTAACATTATGAATTTATTATGTCATTATTTTATTATGGTATCATTATCACTATTGTTACCATTTTTTACATCAATAAACCATTGACTACTAATTGCTGCCTTGTAATGTTGTCATCAATGCCCATAGTTTTAATATACTGAGTACTGCCCATTTTCATATGTATCGTGATTTCTCCAGGGATGCATTCTTCATATAAAGTCCCACCCTCCTTTCTCCGTATCGCCACGTGTGTTAGAGTGAGAGCAACAATTCTAGCACTAGACCTCCTCTGGTAACCTGTAAACATTTTTAAGCCTCGCCTATGGAGATTTTTAAGTACTGAAGTTTGGGGCCATTCCATGAGTGCGCAATCTTAAAGCGTGACATGTTGGGTGTCGATTTACTCAGTGTAACATTATCTTTCACATTATACAAAAAATTGGGCTAACTTTACTGTTTTGTTATTTTTTAATTCATTAAAACTGTTTTTCTTTCCAAAAAAAAGGTGTTTGAAAAATTATTGCGCAAATACCGTGCAAGATAAAAAGTTGCAATGACCGACATTTTATTCCCTAGGGAGTCTGCTAAAAAAATATATAATGTTTGGGAATTCTGAGTTATTTTCTAGCAAAAAAAATTATGATTTTTACATGTAGGAGAGGAGTGCCAGAATAGGCCTGGTATTGAAGTGGTTAAAGTCAATGGGACCCGAACGTCAAAAATAAAAAGTGCCCATTTTGAAGGCTTATATGCAAGTAATTGGGCATACAATGGTTATAGGGGTCCGGGTCCTGCCCTGGGGGACATGTATCAATAAAAAAAGTTTGTGAAAAACGTCATTTTTAAATGAGCAGTGGTTTTTTGATTTTTAAAGTGAAAGCATAAACATGAAAAAATCCTTCCAACAATGAAAAAATCCTTCCAATGTAGTGCCTGGGTGGTCCCCTTAGTCTACCTGTAAAGTGGCAGATCTGTACCATGTCTAGAATTTTCTACAGAAATAATTACATTTATAAAGCCAAAAAAAATTTCCCTGCAAGCTGCCTTTATTTTGCTCAGCAACAGCTGGGGAGCCAGTGTGCATGATGAGGCCACAATGTAGTCCACTGGAAACAAGATTTTTTGGATACATTCTGTTATGACTTTGACTTTGTATAGAAGTGACTGGCGCATAAAAATAGATTTTCTTACCGTAACCCTATAGAGGTAATCTTGATGAAAGCAAGAATCGGCCTTGCTGTAAAAAAATTGCAATGATATGCACCTGTCAAACAGGTGCAGAAAAATTGGTCTTTGGGTGTCAGTGGCGCCTTCCCACTGTAACCCTATGGAGGTACTCTTGATGAAAGCAAGAATTTGCCTTGCTTAAAAAATTGCAATGATATGCACCTGTCAAACAGGTGGTCTTTGGGTGTTAATTGTGCCCATGAAACCTTTACCAAAAACATTCTTCCAGATGAAATGATTGAACACCCTCAAAGCTAGGCAGCCTCGATGTCCTGCAGAGATTCCACATCCCAAAAAGACTTAATAAGTGACATCGGCATCAGGGGCTTCATAGCTGGCAATCCAGGACTGATTCATTTTTATAGAAATCAAACGGTCCATGGAATCTGTGGACAGACACGTTCTATGATCAGTAATGAAACCTCCTGCAGCACTGAATGCCCGTTCTGAAAGCACACTGGATGCAGGGCAGCCCAACAACTCAATAGCCTACTGGGCAAGTTCTGGCCAGTGGTCTATTCTCATGACCCAGTAAGTCAGTGGATCATCAGCTAGAAAGCTCTCCATCTCTGTTTTGGCCCCAGGGTAATCCTCCACCATGTGATGCAGACGCTGCCGATGGGATGTGGAAGCTGACAGCCCTGGGCAGCGAGGACTAAAAAAATTCTGAAATGTCTCACTTAGGCAGACGCCTTCTTCAACACTCCTCTCTTGACCAACAGAACAACACTGTAACCTACTGGAGTCAGGAAAAAGGTTCAATAAAATCCTCTTTAATGTGTCCTCAAGAGATTTTATCTTCTGCACTCTCTGTGGGGACGGGATGAGTTCTGAGACCTTCCCCTTATAATGGTGGTCAAGGAGGGTTGCCAACCAGTAATCATCCTTCTCCTTTAGGCCACGTTTTCTTGGGTCCTTTCGCAGGCTTTGAATCATGAGGTTGCCCGTGCGCCTCAAATTTGCCGAGGCTTAAGAAGCAGGCTCCTCGGGGTCACTCAGGATGACAGCATCTGAAATGTCCTCCTCCCAGCCACGTACTAGTCCCAAGGGTCCTGGGGTTGGAAAGCCATCACTTAAAGATTGACGCATGTCTTCCTCTTCTTTGAAGCATATGAAAGTGCCAGAATCCTCATCCTCATCCTCCTCCTCCTCTCCTCCTGTGTGTTCTGTGACATAAGAATGATGGTGTATGGATTAAGTTGGCCTTGGGAGGAAAGGAAGTCCTCCTCTTCCTCCTGCTGCTCTGCCTCCAGTGCAATGTCCATAATGCCACGCAGAGTCTGCTCCAGCAGGAACACAACAGGGATTGTGTCACTGATGCATGCACTGTCAGTGCTCACCATCCTTGTGGCCTCCTGACAATACAGTGCATGCATCCTTAATGATCAGCCATTGGCGTGGGGAAAAAAAGCCGGGGCGGCCTGAGCCTGTCATCGTGCCGTTTGGCACAGGTACTCATTGACGGCCCTCTGCTGCATGTAGAGCCGCTTCAGCATTCCCAAAGTTGAGTTCCACCTGGTGGGCATGTCACAAATCAGGCGATTTATGGGCAGGTGGAATTCCAGCTGAATTTCAGCCAACCAAGCACTGGCTGTGTATGAAATAGCTACAGACTCTTCTGCCCTTCCTTAGTACATCTTGCAACCCTGGGTATGTGCTTAGGAAACGCTGCACCACCAAATTGAGGACATGTGCCAGGCATGGCACATGTGTCAACTTTCCCTGTCTAAGGGTGGACAGGAGGTTTTAGCCATTATCGGACACCATCATACCTGGCTCCAGCTGGCGCGGTGTGAACCACTTTTGGGCCTGTCTATGCAGAGCTGCAAGAATCTCTGCTCTGGTGTGGTTCTTGTCCCCTAAACACACCAGCTGAAGCACTGCATGACATCTTTTAGCCTTACTCTGGCAATAGCCCTTTGAACGCTTAGGGGGTACCTGATGTTCATAGGACAATTCTGCAGAGGAGGGCATGGAGGTGGCGGAGGAGGAGGAGGACAAGGGGATAGAGATCAGAGGTCTGGCATCATCACTACCAGCTGTATGGAGACGGGGGCACAACAAGCAGCAGCTCCGAGCCCTGTCCTGCATCCTTTCGAGTTCCAAACAGCATTACCCAGTGTGCTGTGAACGAAATATATCGTCCCTGCCCATGCTTGCTGGACCACGTGTCAGCAGTAAGGTGGATATTTTGGCTGACTACCTTGCCCAACGATGCCAGAACATTCCCTTCTATATGATAGTAGAGAGATGGAAAGACCTTACGTAAAAAGTAGTAGTGACTGGGAACCTGCCATTGTGATACAGCACATTGTGCAAATTCATGGAAGGGGGCAGAATCCACCAGGCTGAAAGGCAGACATTGGAGAGCCACAGCTTTGACAAACTTGCATTCAGACACTGGGCATGAAGGTGTCAGGGACTGTATTTTTTTTTTCCCACTGCAGCAGATGGGGCAAAGAAATTTTGCTGGCTACAGTCTACAGCTGGTGTTGTGCTGCTGGCAGATGTGCTGCTAGGACCTGGGTCACCCTTTGCTATACCATTTATCCCTGTCAGTAGAGGCTGCTGAGAGGTAATGACTCGGTATCACAGGGGCAGACTGAAGTGGGTAAGGAGGAGGAGGGACAGATTTGTGCCCCTTTTGTGTGGCTTTTAGGTGTTCTTGCCAACGTCTGAGTGGTTAGAAGTTACATGCCTTGTTAAGCATGTGGTACCCAAATGGTTGGTGTTTTTGCCACGTTTGATGTGCCTGAGACACAGTTTGCAGATAGCAACAGTGTGATCTGCTGCAGATGTGCTGAAAAAGGCCACGACAGCTGAGCTTTGGGGAGTGGGCCGTGAGATAACAGCTGCAGAATGTGATGGAATAGGGTGGCTGCTCTTTACTCTGTCTTGATGTCAGTCTCCTTGGAGTTGCACTGCCTCACCTTCAGTTTCCTCCTCTGCTCTATCTGGCACCCAAGTCGCATCAGTGACCACATTATTATTATTATCATCATCATCTCCATCTCCTCCATCTTCATCCTTACCACAGGAGACAACTTGGCAATATGCTGCGGCTTGGGGAACATGAATGCCAATTTGTCTACCAGTGTTCCCCCCTCTCTCTAGGCTCATGTTCCTGTCATCCTCAACCTCAGAACCAACATCTGAATGCAGTAATGGCTGGGCATCATTAAGAAGCAAGTGGCTGATGCTGTGGTCAAATAACTCAGCTGACTCCTCGATGGCTGATGTTGGGGCTATGGCAGGAATAGATGTGGACAAAGAGGCAGGTGTATCCACTCTATCAAAAGCAGGGGACTGCACACTTGTCTCTGCTTGCGTGACAGAGGATGAGGAGGATGAGGAAGGTTTAGTAAGCCAGTTTTTTTCTTTTCCTCTCCAAATCTTGACAGTGTGATATTGTCATATGGGTACATGTACCATTCTCTGTATTTTTACTGTATATGCTTGTAGGCGTGTTTCCTATCATAAGTGTATACCAACACATTCAACCCTGTACTGTATTGATCATATTGTAATAATTGTCTGCTCTTTTTTTTCTTTACAGACATAAGTCTATATGACTAAATAACAGATATATTGTTCAGACAATAACTGATGGCCTTGGTAAAAAACGTTGCTGTATTTAACACTCCACATTTCTTACAGGTCTTAACTTTGTTGCCCCTGGTGGTCCACTGAGGCTCCCCGGCATGGGGGGGCCCACAGTGGCATGTTACAATATGCCATTCTGGGGCAGCTTCCCCTTCCAGGGCAGCATTGGCGAATGCTTCTGTGAGGACAGTTGTTCTTCGCATTTTCGCACTGGACACTTCCATCATCCAGCGCATCTGCCCACTTCGGTGCCGGCGGCCGTGTCGATGTCACTGCGTGAGGCGCGGTGACGCAGGACACCGCAACAGCCGGGGGACCCCCATTGGAGACGGACACGGGATTGGATTTGCGTCACAGGTGTCCTGGAGAGACGTCAGATGATGATCCCTGGCACCTGTGTTCTACCTCTCTCCCCCCATTACTTGAGTAATAAAGGGTTCTGATTGGCTACTCTTTGATCCTTTGGTGTATATATGCCTGTTAGTGTGAGCAGTGATTGATACACAGCCAGGAAATGCCAGGGATCTCTGTGAATGTGCATCCAAATTACAGGTATTGGAAATGACTTACATCCTCTTTAGCTTTTGCTATTTTCTGTACCTTTTTTATATTACAATGTCCTTCCATGGGTATCAACATTTGCATCTGCTTTTGCAACCATTGTCAATGCCATATGCATGTTGGTGAAGAATAAAGACATTGCGGAACAAAAAGAATTAGAATGGTATAGTGAGAGGAAACAATTATTTGAACAGGTACAAAGTGTAACAGAGAATATATTGGCAATGGTTGCAAAATCAGATTCAAATGTTGCTGATCACATTCAACAATTAGTGACTGAGAAGTGTGTATTGGAACAGAGATTAGACGAGTTAGGAAAAACATGTATGTTGAAGGAACAATGTACCGCATCATTGAATCAAACAGAGGCTGAGAATTTGCGTGTTATCACACTGCTTAGGGAGGAATTACAGGGTGTACAGGCAGCCATAATGGAGTTATCCTCCAAACATGCAAAAGCTGAATGTGCAATGGTGGAGGTACCCTCCGCACATGCACAGTGCTCAGCAAAGATAGAAGTGAAGCATGCAGAAAAAACAGACGCTCTTATTGCTGCAAGTGATGTTGCTATGACAGAAATCAATGGTGGAGATGTAATTAAAAGTGCGATAACTGTGCTTGAAAGTGATTCAGGAGTTGAAACTTCTGATGACTCCGCAGACGATGAAAGTGTAAAGTCTACTTATTCCAAGCATAGTGATCGTAGTAATAATGTCCAGCAATGTGAGTTTCCACTGCCGCATGCTCAAAGAAGGGCCTATACAGAGAGACCAGCCCTCAAATGTTTTTTGTGTAAAAGGTCACATCGCTAAATATTGTTGGGCGGCGAATAATGGTATCAAAAGAAGATCGCAGTACCCCAAAATGACCCCAAGGCATTATGAAGTGTATTCTGCCCGATGGGGTAGCAACCCAAAGCATGGAGGCCATAGTAATCAAACCCATTTCCCTTTAAAGACACAAATGCGGAGACTACAGAATGAAAATCATCAGTATGGAGAACACTTATGTAAAGTCAAAATGGAGGTAGCCGCATGGTTATTCAAATATAGCACATTGCCATATTTTATTTAAATACGACGCTCCCATCTAAACCTTATACATAGCAAATGTTCCCCTACATTACAATTAATGGGAAAAGGCTTGGGGGACTTAAAAAGTCAATTGTCACGATAATTGTGTGTAATCACCGTCTTTGTGTTCCTTTTTCAGAGACCTTGGAAGAAGATAAAACTGGTTTGGATACTAATGCCTGTGTTTGTTTACAGGTTCTTCAAAGAGAGAACAACAGTGGGCACATTTAGCAAAACAGGGGTTAGGTTAAGGCATAATCGATTATCAAATGGTACCATGAGCTCATTAATTAGTAATTGTTTGCAAACAATGAAAAAATAAGATACACAATAGTTAGGCATTAAGGGTTTCAAGGGTTACAAGTTAAGTTACAAATGTTGTGATGAGGTACAGATGTTTTGTTTTTTTGTTTTTCCCATTAACTAATTGTCTATCAGATGGAAATGAGCACTTCCTCTTCTCAGGAGGAAAATCCATGGATGTCTTTAGTTAAAAGTTGAGTGTTTGTCATTGTCTTATGGTGGTTGTCTTGTCATGTTTTTGTGTGATAATGGCCAGAATTTTAATTTCTTGTGTTATTAAGTTTTTTTCATTTTTAAAATATTTTTGGTAGTTGTTTAGTCATCCATTTTTTTTGTTTGTTCAGGTGGAGAAATTTTTGTTTAGTCCACCTGAAAGGTGGGTAATTGGCTATTCCATCAATTAGCAGCTGAATAGATGGTCATGGGATATGTCCTGCAGCTGAATACATTTTGTTGATTTAAGACAAGAGTTGTTGGTAGGAAGCCATTCTAGCCTCTGGAGTTCGTTTTTTTTTTTCTCTTTGTTTTATGTTCATTCAGGTGGGAAAAGTTACAAGGTGTACGCTTTGTCCACCTGAAAGGGGGGTTGGTGCGTAGGTCTGAAAGTACAGATAATGCATTGTCTGTTTGATGCTTAAATTGAGAATTTTTGAGAGTCAACATTGATGTTTGTTTTTTTTTTTTTTTTAATTTTTGATCATACCATGGGGATCTATTTTAGAGTGGGTTCAGCCTAAAGAGGTCATGGTTGTGTTGATAGTTTGGTCAGAGTTGCAGATGCCAGGAATACTAAGTTCCTGGGTTCTAAGGAAGGAACTGTAAATAAACGTAGTAAGCGAGCAGATATTATGATAAGAATTTGATTCTGCTCTTGTGTTTCAATTCCAGAGTCCTGGTGGATGGAGATTGGAGAGGTCTCTGGAACATGGATGACAGATGTTCATCTGGTTGGCAGTTTGTTTCTGCCATACTACACTGCAAATTTGTTCTGATAAACATCAGGAGAGAAGGGACAAACGAAAAGATTCAGTTTAATACTTGTTTTTGCTTAGGGACAATTTAGGGCTAACGCTGGATCTGAAGGACTTTGCCCATCAACGAGACTTGTAAAACATTTTTGCCGGAGCCTGAAGAATGCAAAAATGCTATTAATACATGTGCAATGGGTTGGAGGTTGGGGAAGGAATATACACATTCAATCCGTCAGAACCTGAAATGTATGTTTTTTTTGGTTGGAGGGAGGAATTGAAAGAAGAAAAGGTTTTTAATGTATGACATGTATTGACGTAACAGAAGTAATATGGTGCAGGTACCCAGGAGACTGGCGTTTATACATAATAAGGTGTCGGTTGGCCAGACTAGAGGTTGGCCAGGTGACACATCAATGGGGTGAAAATTTCCTTGTATGGGGGAGATACGCCTGGTTGATGTTTCACCTGAGAGGTTGAAACCCAGCACAGGGAAGGCCAGTGAATACACACAGGAGCATGCTCCGTTAGATAGAGGGAACAGACGCTGGCTACCAGGGTACATGCCTTCACCACATGGCGCTGCAACATCTCACAGTGGTTGATAAAAACCTATTACCCTATATGTGCTGAGTATACACTAATTCAAGTGCAATCATTGTACCAGTGACTTGCTCCCAGAGATATGCGGACACAGAATGAGGTTCATGCAGGGCGCGTATGTCTGAGGAGTACCTGGAAGAGGAGGGATGTATTCAGCACCATATTGGGGGAATAGGAGCTGGAATGGGTGTTGTTAATGGGGTGGACATCGGCCTCCTGAGGAACAAACTTGCAGCCATAGCTTCAGAGAATAAGCGGGGCTTTATTACTCAGAGAGATTGGTGGCATCCTTAATAACATTCAACAAAGTCACATAAATACCCAGGTTAAAGTGGTTCAAGATTTTGTCAACCATGTGGAGAGGTTGGTAGAGAATGTGATGGTATAGGACAGGAATCTGTCATTGGCTCTTGCGTGCACGAAGTGGCAGGTGGAAGTGTCAACCAGCATTGAGCTGATTGTACAGCCTCCATATGAGGGACAGAAGTCTTATGAGTTAGCATCACCGCTCAGTAAGACTTTGCCAAACACGTCGCTTACACTGATCCAAAGTGGTGGTCGAATGCCTGGATGGGCTGTACCAGTTTGGATTGTGAAAGGTGTTATGCTGTATGATCTCATATACAGAAGTGCAGATTCGGTCTGTATATTTGGTGGCATTAATGGGCTTACTGACTGGGGATTCTATCTTGTTGCGTTTGAGGCTAATTGCCCACATATGATCAGAGAAGATGGAAGCTGGAGGCAGGTTGATACTTCCCTCGGTCGGAAGCATGACCATGATGTCCTTTGTATGCCAGGTCAATACATGGTGGTGAACGAAAAATGTTGGGAAGATTTTTCATTCTGTATTCGGGATGGAAGGATCATTGCTGGGAAGGAAGCACCTGGGTATTATTTGGGACATAGATGAATTTGTTTCCTTGTCCTAAAGAATGCCGATGTAACGTTAGTCATGGAACTAGGATGTTCTGTGAACCTGACAATAGCTAGAGGAGCATGGTGTACCCTTGGCGGTGTCTCTGAAATCCAGACACAGGAATGGAATTATGTGGTACCGCATATTGCCATTCTGTCTGTGGATGTCAACCAGAACCACCCTGTTAATCTGAGAGCCCTGAACCTCGGTATGGGAAAGAAGATACAGGAATGGTTAACAGATTGGGATAGAGATGAGAGCCTTATGAGGATGCTGCAGCAAGAGAGGGCTAATGCTACTATAGCCATCTACCATTACCAGAATGTAATAAAGGAGGTAGTACATCAACTAGAAAATGATGTGGGAGGGTCTTGGTGGGAGGTAATATTCGGACATTCCAGTAAGGCCAAACAGTATTTTGAATTATTTGATACATCCCATGATAATATTACTCATTATTGCTGCAGTTTCATCATTGGTTCAAGTTGCTATGTGTTGTTGGACTCGACATTTGTATAGGAAAGTCTCGCAGTTATCTATACAAGTGGAGGGACGAATGGATGGTAAGGTCTCTTCGTACATGGTAGCGGCTTTGCTGCCAGTTCAGAACCCTGAAATACCACTGACGTGCCAGAATTGAGGTAGGAAAGGCCATTGTGAGCGAACCTGCCTAATCCCAGCCCGTATCTACAGTGAGGAGGTATAGGAGGTTGGGAATGGGATGTGTAGTCTGATGGATCATAGGTATATATGTATATATTATAGTAATGGGTTGATTTCATGTTATGGTATAGTGTGATAAAGGTGTATTTTAGGCTAATAACATGGGCCAAAGGCCCTCTTCGAGACTCTATATCGGAAAGCTGGTTGATAGGTTGCTCTGAATGTGTGTTGGTGAATGATGAGTGAATGGACACCCCTTGCCTGTACTGCACCCCTTCCTGAAAATATCGGAAAGAAGAAGACACAGAGAAGCTGTCACGGAAGAATGATGTTGGTGTGTCACCCAGTAGCAAAGCGGCACGTGTTGGGAAACACAGCACGTTAAGACTATTATGGACTGTTCCACAGGAGCTGGTTATGAGGCCTATGTAGAGAGGCGCAACACGCAGTAAGACCCTTATGGACTGTTCCATAGATGTTCCCGTTGAAAAACGCAATACGTTACCACAGTTAAGGACTGTTCCATAGGTACTGGTTCGGAAACACATGTTGGGGAGCAACACACGTTAAGACAGTTATGGCTGTTCAATAGGAGCCGTGTCTGAAGAAGGCTGGTATGCGCCCTTTAGGCGCAAAGCGGAATATGTTGGAATTGAACATGATTATCATATTTCTGGAGTTTGTACATATATTTCCTTACTATGCCTAAGAGAAGCCAGACTCCCATGGTTTTTGAAAGACTAAAAGTTTCACACTTCCGGGAGGACAGGATGCTGCCACCCAGGTTGGAATGTAGCCTGTTTAGCTGCCATTGCGCATGACAATGCTGGCTCCGATCTGTCTATGGGAATTTCCTGATTAACTGCTATGCGCACAGGCTTCGAAGGCACCTAAACTGACAGGGATGATGGATGAGGTGAGATACAGGAAATCAAGGGCCCAGGTGTTTGTAGAATTTGACATCGGTCAGATGATGGCAATTCATGGACCAACACTGCCCCCCAGAGGACCGCTATGGCAAGGCGGTCCATATGATAGTCTGTTGAGGGAACGCCCCAGAGACACTGTGATTCGTCCAAAGGCAAAGTTGAGCAGGCAAAAGGGGGGGGGGGTCTGGATGAGGTATGTTTGTTAAAAAGAAATGTTTGCCAGAGAAACAGTCTCTTTAAGACCTGAGGAACAGCCGAGAGGATGTGCTAAGTATCAATCTTGTATTGTGTTAAGATTGTAGGACTTGTAATATTGCAATTTCTTGTAGTATCTTTATGTTAGTTTTCCTAATTCTGCAGTTTTAGTACATTCCTATTTTATTGGGAAATAAATGTAACTTGTTTACTAAGCAGAGGTGTTTGTTATATTATTGTGCTTATCAGACTCATACAGGTTAACACCTATAGGGATTAGACAAATTAATACATGGGTGCAATAGTTATATAGGATATATTAGATTGTATAATATTGCACCGAGTACTTCAGGTGGTGACGAGTTGGTGTCTACTTAGCCCAACAGAGGACTGCTAATATGTAGCCACAGTACTCTTTTTTTTTTTTTTTCTTATACATTTTTTCTTATACATATTTTCTGTTACATCTTTTACCAGACATCCGTCTCCACCTGTCAGGTTGTCCCCGTGAGTTTTGTTGGAACACTTTGGGGTGACCATTGGTCCTGTTTTCATCCACATAGCTGTTCCTATTCCAGCTTGTATCTCAGCTACACGGGACTGATTTTATTAATATCCCAAAATGCATGAATATACTTTGGAAATACAGCTCAGTAATACCCAAGGCTTGACGTTCTGTCTACTGACGTGTACTGATAAATTAAAACACAGATATGTAAGTACAGGATACATTTATTCCATTGTTTACATGTACCATACTATTGCTATGACCAGTCAGTCTTGTGTAATCACATGTTCTTTAAGGTATTGATATACTACCCTTCCCTTCTCTTTCAATAGAAATGGAACAGTTTGCCTGTTTTTAAACCTGAAGAAGGAAATATACATGTTAAAAAATCTCTCTTTTGCTTTCCGAAACATGTTGGGTACCTTGGCATACACGCCTTACCAGTCTGACTTCCAGTCTTGATCTGCAGTGTGTCCCAAGTTCAGCGGCTGTTTCATCTCAACGCTAGGTGTTTTATTTCATTGTTTTTTAGGTGATTTTTGTACATTTATATTGCATTGTATATCATTTTTGTATTAATAAAGTCGACATTTTTTACACAACTTTGGGTGTACCCGCATTGCACTTCTCTGTGTCCGGAATATCCCTGGGGCCAAACTAGTTTTCCATATTTTCTTCTTTGTAGGATGTGACACAGAGTGTTGGGTTCCCCATATACCCCTGGTTGGTTTCAACGTCTTTTTTTCTTTGCTCCAATTTAGGTAGGAAATACCCGCTATAGCCCCCCAGTTGTTGAAACCACCAGTGGTCCACAATTCTGTTTGGTGTAGCACCTACAATTTATACTGTTATTTTTTGAAGGGTAGTTATTTGTCTAAATCCCCCCTTTCCCCCTTTTTTTTCCTACCTTTCCTTGTTTATTATGGAAGAATTATATAGTCAATCATGGGATGATTTTGCAATGAAACTACAGCAGGATTTTGGGCAAAATGAATCACGTATCTCAGAACTAGGGATGAGCCGAACACCCCCCGGTTCGGTTCGCACCAGAACCCGCGAACGGACCGAAAGTTCGCACGAACGTTAGAACCCCATTGACGTCTATGGGACTCAAACGTTCGAAATCAAAAGTGCTCATTTTAAAGGCTAATTTGCATGGTATTGTCCTAAAAAGGGTTTGGGGACCCGGGTCCTACCCCAGGGGACATGTATCAATGCAAAAAAAACTTTTAAAAACGGCCGTTTTTTCGGGAACAGTGATTTTAATGATGCTTAAAGTAAAAAAAAAAAAAAGTGAAATATTCCTTTAAATATCGTACCTGGGGGGTGTCTATAGGATGCCTGTAAAGTGACGCGTGTTTCCCATGTTTAGAACAGTCCCTGCACCAAATGTCATTTTTAAAGGAAAAAATCTCATTTAAAACTGCTTGCGGGTTTAATGTCATGTCGGGTCATGGCAATATGGATGAAAATCAGTGAGACAAACGGCATGGGTACCCCCCAGTCCATTACCAGGCCCTTTGGGTCTTGTATGGATATTAAGGGGAACCCCGCACCCAAATTAAAATAAGGAAAGGTGTGGGGCCACCAGGCCCTATATACTCTGAACAGCAGTATACAGGCGGTGCAAACAAGACAGGGACTGTAGGTTTGTTGTTAAGTAGAATCTGTTTGTAATTTTGAACGGGTACATTTTTAACGTGTTTAGCTCCGGCCAAAAAATCTTTTTTAAGCTTTTTGGAAAACATAGGGAAGGGTTATCACCTCTGTGACATTTGTTTTGCTGTCTTTCCTCCTCTTCAGAAGATTTCACCTCACTTTTTTTTGTCCCAATGAAAAATGTTTTTTGAAAATTTGGGTTTTTTTGTGGAACAAGGATTGGAAAGCATCAGTGGAAAGGAGAAATTGTTTTCCCATATTAACTCTTACAGGAGAGAATTTCCCTTCCTAGGGGTAGATTTCATCTCACTTCCTGTTGTCTCCTTCTGTTTGCAAGTAGGAGTCGTTTGTAAGTTAGATGTTTGAAAGTAGGGTCCTGCCCTATATACTCAGCAGAAATTTGGGCCTTAGGTGTTGCTGTGGCCACAACACTGTAAGCCCTCACAGGGCCCTGCTGTGAAATATTAGATCAAGAATTGTAATTACATGCCCCTGTTGAACAGGAGCTGAAAAATTAGGCCTTAGGCACTGGTGCTGGTGCCACAACACTGCAACCCCTCACAGACACTCTAGTTGGAACTCAGGAACGAGCCCTGCTGCAAAGTATTACATCAAAAATTGTAATTACACGCCCCTGTTAAACAGGGGCTGAAAAATTGTGCCTTAGGCACTGGTGGTGGCGCCCAGAACCAAAAATGTTCTTACAAGCTATCAGCGTGATGATTGAGGAGGAAGAGGATAATTACTCAGGGATAGTCACTCAGCATCAGCATAGGCAGTCTTTGAAGGGATCTGAGAATTCAAAAAAAATTATTCGGTTACATCAGCATCAGGTGCTTGGTAGCTGGTGGTGATCCAAGACTGATTCATTTTTATGAAGGTCAGCCGATCGACCGAGTCGGTGGACAGACGCACCCTGTGATCGGTTACCACGCCTCCAGCAGCACTGAATGTGCGTTCCGAAAGAACGCTGGATGCAGGACAGGCCAGTAGCTCAATTGCATACTGTGCAAGCTCTGGCCAGTGATCCATCCTCAAGACCCAGTAACCCAGAGGATTTTCGGTGGGAAAGGTGTCCAAGTCTGATCTTGCCCCTAGGTATTCCTGCACCATGTAAAACAGACGCTGGCGATGGTTGCTGGAACCGATCATACCTTGGGGCTGCGGACCAAAAAATTGTCTGAACGCATCGGTCAGACGGCCACCTTCTCCACCGCTCCTTCTTTGACTGACCGAAGCCTCAGCAACACGTTGTCCAGAAACAGGAGTTTGTAACCTCCCAGTCTCTGGGAACGCGTTGCACAGACCTTTCTGCAAGGCCTCCCGAAGATGTTTCATCCTCTGCTCCCTCTGCGATGGCAAGATAAGGTCCGCAACCTTACCCTTGTAACCTGGATCAAGGAGGGTTGCCAGCCAGTATTGGTCCTTCTCCTTGATACCACGAATACGAGGATCCTTACGCAGGCTTTGCAGGATCAGGGAGGCCATGCAGCGTAGGTTTGCTGAGGCATTCGGTCCGGAGTCCTCTGGGTCACTAAGGACAACAACGTCCGCAGCCACCTCCTCCCAGCCACGTACAAGTCCATGTGTTCCTTGGGACTGAACCCTTAAAGACTGCTGCTGATGCTGAGTGCCAGGCTCCACCTCCATACTGACACAATCTTCCTCCTCCTCGTCCTCTTCTTGTGTGATCGGCGGGCACGCAGGAACACTGTCTGGATAAAGGGGGCCTTGAGAGCTAAGGAATTCCTCCTCTTCCTGCCTCAAGTGCCCTGTCCATTATTCCACGCAGCGTGTGCTCCAACAGGTGGACAAGGGGGACAGTGTCACTGATGCATGCACTGTCAGTGCTCACCATCCTCGTGGCCTCCTCGAATGGTGACAGGACAGTGCATGCATCCCTGATCACGGCCCACTGGCGTGGGGAAAAAAAAACCAAGCTCCCCTGACCCTGTCCTGGTGCCATAGTCGCACAGGTACTCATTGATGGCCCTCTGCTGCGTGTGCAGCCGCTGCAGCATGGCCAATGTTGAGTTCCACCTGGTGGGCATGTCACAGATTAGGCGGTTCTTGGGCAGGTTAAACTCCTTTTGGAGGTTCGTCAGCCGAGCACTGGCATTATATGACCGGCGGAAATGCACACAGACTTTCCTGGCCTGCCTCAGGACATCCTGTAAGCCCGGGTACCTGCCCAAGAACCGCTGCACCACCAAGTTAAGGACGTGAGCCAAACAGGGCACATGGGTCATTTGTCCCTGTCGGAGGGCAGAGAGGAGGTTGGTGCCATTGTCGCAAACCACCATTCCTGCCTTAAGTTGGCGTGGCGTCAACCACCTCTGAACCTGCCCCTGCAGAGCTGACAGAACCTCTGCCCCAGTGTGGCTCCTGTCCCCCAAGCACACAAGCTCAAGCACCGCATGGCATCTTTTGGCCTGCGTACTTGCGTAGCCCCTTGAACGCCTACGGAGCACCGCTGGTTCCGAGGAAGAGGCCATGGAGGAAGAAGAAGAGGAGGGGGTGGAGGAGAGAGGTGTGTCACAATCAGCATTTTGGAGGCGTGGTGGCGGAACAACCTCCAACACTACTGCACCTTGTCCTGCATCCTTCCCAGCTGCCAGCAGAGTCACCCAATGCGCCGTGAAACTTAGGTAACGTCCCTGTCCATGCCTGCTGGACCATGAGTCAGCGGTAATATGCACCTTACCGCTGACTGCCCTGTCCAGCGAGGCATGGACATTGCCTTCCACATGCCGGTAGAGAGCCGGAATCGCCTTCCGTGAGAAAAAGTGGCGTTTGGGTACCTGCCACTGAGGAACCGCACATTCCACAAACTCACGGAAGGGGGCAGAGTCTACCAACTGAAAAGGCAGCAGTTGAAGTGCTAGCAATTTTGCCAAGCTAGCATTCAACCGCTGGGCATGTGGATGGTTGGGAGCAAACTTCTTTCGGCGGTGCAGCAGCTGGGGCAGGGAAATTTGCCTGGTACAATCTGACGTCGGTGTACCAAAAGCAGATTGCCCACAAGTACTTGGCTGTGACACACCTAATTCTACACCTTCATTCCTCTCACTGCAGGTCTCAGAGAGGACTGAAGGTCTAGTGGGGTTGGAAATCTCAGCTGATGAGGAGCAAGGAGAGATCCTCTTTGTTCTTTGGTGTGGGTCTTTTAGATACGCTTGCCAACGAACTGCATGGCAGGTCAACATATGTCTGGTCAAGCATGTGGTACCCAAGCGGGAGATGTTTTGGCCACGCGAGATACGCTTGAGACATATGTTGCAAATAGCAGCGGTGCGATCTGATGCACTCGTCTCAAAAAAGGCCCACACCAAAGAACTTTTTGAATAACGCGCAGAGACTGCAGCGCCCTGCACATGTGGAGCTTTGGGGTGTGATGCAGTCAATGTGCTGCCCTTAGGCTGGCCCCTGGAGGGCATCCTGCCTCGTTGGTGATGTGCCGCCTCCTCCTCCTCCTCCTCCTCCTCTCTCCTATCAGGCACCCACGTTGAGTCAGTGACCTCATCATCCCCTCCCTCCTCATCACTGGAGCAAACCTGGCAGTATGCTGCAGCAGGGGGAGCATGACTGCCAGATTGCTGTCCTTCTTGGGCACCCCCTCTGTCCGTGCTCATGTTACTGCCTTCATCGAGCTCAGTATCATCATCAGAGCCTTCCAAACGCTGGGCATCCTCCTGGAGCATGTACCCAACACTGTGGTCAAACAGTTCGAGGGAATCCTCATGAGGACATGGTGGAGCTAGGGAAGGAGTCACTGATGACATTGAGCTGAGGGAAGAGGCCGCTGCTTTGCCAGACAAAGCACCCTGGGCATGGGTGAGAGAGGATGATGAGGATGGCTTGGTCATCCACTCGACCAAGTCTTCCGCATGTTGCTGCTCAACACGGCCAGCTGCCGAAAAAAAGGCCAAGCGTGTCCCATGGCCACGTGCTGATGAGGATGCACCGTCTCCATGACCAGCACTAGACACAGAGCCTGCTTGCCCTCTCTTATTGGCTTGTGACTGTCTGCCTCTCCTTCTTGGCCTTCCAGACATACTAATGGCCTGTAGCTGCACTAAGCTGGGATAGAACACCTGTAATTTTCTTCAGGTAGCTTTATATACTGTAACCAGACAAGCCTGCCTGTCAGTAGGAAGATAACAGGAACAGATCTAGCTGAACACTGTGAGCAGGACGCACTGCACTAAATGTAAATAGCAGGAACGGATCTAGCTGAACACTGAGCAGGACGCACTGCACTAAATGTAAAATGGCAGGAACGGATCTAGCTGAACACTGTGAGCAGGACGCACTGCACTAAATGTAAATGGCAGGAACGGATCTAGCTGAACACTGTGAGCAGGACGCACTGCACTAAATGTAAATTGCAGGAACGGATCTAGCTGAACACTGTGAGCAGGACGCACTGCACTAAATGTAAATAGCAGGAACGGATCTAGCTGAACACTGTGAGCAGGACGCACAGCACTAAATGTAAATTGCAGGAACGGATCTAGCTGAACACTGAGCAGGACGCACTGCACTAAATGTAAATTGCAGGAACGGATCTAGCTGAACACTGTGAGCAGGACGCACTGCACTAAATGTAAATAGCAGGAACGGATCTAGCTGAACACTGTGAGCAGGACGCACAGCACTAAATGTAAATTGCAGGAACGGATCTAGCTGAACACTGAGCAGGACGCACTGCACTAAATGTAAATAGCAGGAACGGATCTAGCTGAACACTGTGAGCAGGACGCACTGCACTAAATGTAAATAGCAGGAACGGATCTAGCTGAACACTGTGAGCAGGACGCACTGCACTAAATGTAAATAACAGGAACGGATATAGCTGAACACTGTGAGCAGGACGCACTGCACTAAATGTAAATAGTCTAGAAGATAACAGGAACGGATCTAGCTGAACACTGTGAGCAGGACGCACTGCACTAAATGTAAATAGCAGGAACGGATCTAGCTGAACACTGTGAGCAGGACGCACTGCACTAAATGTAAATTGCAGAAACGGATCTAGCTGAACACTGTGAGCAGGACGCACTGCACTAAATGTAAATAGCAGGAACGGATCTAGCTGAACACTGTGAGCAGGACGCACTGCACTAAATGTAAATAGCAGGAATGGATCTAGCTGAACACTGTGAGCAGGACGCACTGCACTAAATGTAAATACCAGGAACGGATCTAGCTGAACACTGTGAGCAGGACGCACTGCACTACATGTAAATAGTCTAGATAGAAGATAACAGGAACGGATCTAGCTAAACTGAATACAGTGTATATATATATATGCAACACCTGGGATGCATATATATACACAATACACTGTAAGTGCAGCTAACTGACTGACTGTTCTGCCTAATCTATCTAACTCAAATCAAATGACACTGTCTCTCTCTCTCTCTCTCTCTCTATCTCTTAGCACACCGGAACACACACTACACAGGGCCGCCGTGCAGGCGGTCTTATATAGTGTGGGGCGTGTACTAAATCCCCTGAGCCATAATTGGCCAAAGCCACCCTGGCTTTGGCCAATTACAGCTCTCTCTACTGACGGCGCTGTGATTGGCCAAGCATGCGGGTCATAGTGCATGCTTGGCCAATCATCAGCCAGCAATGCACTGCGATGCCGCAGTGAATTATGGGCCGTGACGCGCCACACGAATTTGGCGCGAACGGCCCATATCGTTCGCAATTCGGCGAACGGGCGAACAGCCGATGTTCGAGTCGAACATGGGTTCGACTCGAACACGAAGCTCATCCCTACTCAGAACTAAGTTTCTTGTTCTCCGACCTTACTAAATGGCTGGAAAAGAAGTCACTTCTTCATTGGCACATTAAAAGCTTTGAGGAATATATTAGACGATCTGAACCCTCTAGGTTTACGAGTACAAATTTTTCCATCATTTGATAATTTGGATCCCACATTCAAAGTGGCATGGGAGAGTAATCTAAAAACATGTTCTGCTGTAATGATGAAACTTTTAATTGATGAGTACCAGAAACGTTTAATTGATATTAATTGTAATATTAACAAAATTTACTCTAGAATCAAACCACTACAGGCTCACCCTGCATTTCAGGAGTTGAATGACAAATTAAAGGCCCATATAGAATTGTTTAACAAAGCTATTCTCTCTAAAAAAAGAGCTGAAATATATGAGAGATAAACAAGCTTTTGATGAAGGAAGAGCCTATAAGTGGTCATCTAAAACACATAAAACAAACAATAAAGGAAGCTCACGTAAACCTAAGTCAACATATAATACTTCTCACACAGATATATCAGATAGCTCATCTATTTCTTCTATGGCATCCTCTCGATCACTTAAAACTAAACCCATAAGACAACCCAAGAGGGGACATGACAGCGACAATCCTCCCACAACAGGCACTAACAAATGTATCAAACTGATACATCCTATTCAGTTGCTAGAAATGACCCGACGCCACAAGATGTAATGGATAATGGCGCAGGAGCAGGACTTGCAATTGGAACGGGTGCACCTAATCCTATCACTCACAAAATTCCGACAATGTCCCTAAAAATCAGGGAAACTCTCTCACTCCCACACCATGAATGCTACTTTAGCACCTTATTACTCCACCAATCTTAACATTTTGAACCTTTCCTCTCACTTCCTAACAGCAGATGAAGTCTCAGTCCTCTCTAAAGGCCTCACCTTTGTTCCAACAAATAAGATTTATAGTGATCAAAGATCTTCACCTATACACACGCAAACTCCTCTTAAAAAGCATGTTTGAAAAGACCAAACCTGACATGGAGGGTTTCCGAACACTGAGTGAAAGGCGAGCCTTGGAGAATCTTCTTACTCTCCTTACTTGAGGAGAGTGAACCCAAGGACCTCATTGACTCGATTGACTTAGAATTCCTCCTCAAGGGAGCCACTGCTTCCGGGGAAATTGCCCCCAAAAAATCCTTCCTGAAAAAAACATCTTTGCTATACCCTGCACCCAGCTCCAATCAGGGTGTATCAACTTTCTTAAAAATGACCTGCCAAGAAATTAAAAACCTTTAATCCACACCCCCCCATTTCGGAAACTCTTACAAAAAATTAAAAAAAATCGCCCTCAAAAATCTGTGAAGTCATCATCAAATCACCATAAAGGCATCAGACAAAGGTGAAACATAGTCCTGATGGACAATGACAAATATAGTCAGATGTGCATGAAAATTTTAAGCAACAGTGACTGGTACCTCCCAGTTGGTCCCGATGTTGTTCAAGCATTCAATAATAAATGTTATGCTCTTGTGGATGAGGCCTTTCAAAATAAGGTCATTTTCAAACAGACTTTGAAATTTACCCATACTCTTCATCCTAGGTTGGCAACCTTCTACTAGCTCCCCAAGATCCATAAACACACTAGTGACCCTCCAGGGAGACCCATAATCTCTGGCAATGGTGCCATCACGGAAAATCTGTCACACCTTGTGGATGAGCATATTAGACCCTTTGTTCTCTCCATACCTCCATGTGTATGTGACACCATCCACTTGCTACAGATTATTGAGAGCGTGCAGGTCTCTGAGGGTTGTATTCTTGCTAGTATCGATGTGGAAGCACTTTACAATTCGATACCCCACTCTAAGGGACTTTCATGCATGCAAAAAATTCTTTGACAAAAAAGTCATGATGAAAGTTCTTTCAATGACTTCTTACTCCTCTCTTTGGATTATATTTTGAGACACAATGGGGGTCATTTACTAAGATGAATGTGCTGCGCCGGTTCATACCTTAATTGGTACGCCAGATAAATCCTTAATTTAGCGTGTGAACTGGCGCACGCACAGCAGTACCTGGCCATGAGAATGTTTCCAGCGCAATTCCATCGTGCTGGTTCTCGGCGAGGTACATCTCACGCTCGCTGCAATAGGAAAAACACATCTTCCTATTAAAGCAGCGTGAGAAAAACCGGCATGGGTTCCCCCTCCAGTGGTATACCAGGCCCTTCGGTCTGGTATGGATTGTAAGGGGAACCCCCTACACTGAAAAACAGCATGGGGGGTCACCCCAAAATCTATACCAGACCCTTATCTGAGTACGCAGCACGGCCGGTCAGGAAAGGGGGTGGGGACGGGCGAGCGCCCTCCTGAACTGTACCAGGCTGCATGCCCTCAACATGGGGGATGGGTGCTTTGGGGAAGGGGGGTGTGCTGCAGCCCCCCCACCCCAAAGCACCTTGTCCCCATGTTGATGAGAACAAGGGCCTCTTCCCGACAACCATGGCCGTTGGTTGTTGGGGTCTGCGGGCAGGGGGCTTATCAAAATCCGGGAGCCCCCTTTAATAAGGGGGCCCCCAGATCCCGGTCCCCCACCCTATATGAATGAGTATGGGGTACATGGTACCCCTACCCATTCACCTTGGGGGAAAAAAGTGTCAAGAAAGTGTCACTAGACAGGTTTTTAAAGTAATTTATTAGGCAGCTCCGGGGGTCTTCTTCCGACTTTGGGGGTCTCTTTCGTGCTCTCCCCCGAGGGCTTTCACACTGGAGCAGTGCGCTTGCAGGGCAGTCTAAAAAGCCCTGCAAGCCGCTTCTCTGGAGTGCTGTAGGAGTGGTGTATTTACCGCTCCTAAAGCGCCCCTTCCCATTGAAAACAATGGGGGAGCACTCCAACCCCACCTGCAAAGCGCCGCTGCAGCAGTGCTTTGCGGGCGGTTTCAACCCTGTTTCGGCCGCTAGCTGGGAGCTAAAACCGCCCCGCTATTGCCGCTAAAACGTCGATAAAGCAGGCCTATATTTAGCGCTGCTGTACCGCCAGCGCCCGCACCCTTCAGTGTAAAAGTAGCCTTCCCAATGTGCGATCCAACTCGGCGCTGGTATCTGCAGCTGACACTGCACTGTGATTACCTGCGGTTATGTGTGGATAGCTGCGCTAAATCACTCCTGGATGCAGTCAATTCTATTTTTTCTATCCGCACCAAACCGCATGTAATCAAAACGCAGTGTGTAAATGGGGCCATAGAAAAGCATTGTGTGCGTTTAGCTGTGGTAGAAAACGCAACTAAAAGCACAATTCTATTCGTCTGTGTGAAAGGGGGCTAAGGCACCTAAAAAACGCCCCTAAAGAAGTGGCTCCATTCACTCCAGTGTGAATCGAGCTTTGGAGCGGTGCGCTAGCAGGACAGTAAGGCCCATTTCACACTGGGGCAGGGGGGGTGTCTGTGGTAAAGCGGCGCTATTTTTAGCGCCGCTTTACTGTCGTTTTAGCGGCGTTATTCGGCTGCTAGCGGGGCGGTTTTAACCCCCCTGCTAGCGGCCAAAAAGGGGTTAAATCCACCCTCAAAACGCTGCTGGAGCGGCATTTTGCAGGCGGGATCACAGCGCTGCCCCATTGATTTCAATGGGGAGGAGCGATGAGTTCACTGCTCCAAAGAAGCTGCTGGCAGGACTTTTTGTGACGACCCGCCAGCGTACCGCTCCAGTGTGAAAGCCTTCACTGGAGTGAATGGAGCCGCTTCTTTAGGGCGTTTTTCAGACGCTATTTTTAGCGATGTAGCACCTAAAAACGCACCGGTGTGAAAGGGGCCTAAAAAAAGTCCTGCTAGCAGCAGCTTTGGAGCAGTGTATAAACCGCTCCTGCCCATCGAAATCCATCGCTGCGGCTGCGTTTTGCAGGCGGATTTATATAAATCCATTTTTGGCCGCTAGCGGAGGTTAAAACCGTTAACAGCCGAATACTGCTGGTAAAGCGGTGCTAAGAATAGCGCCGTTTTACCGCTGCCGCCCGCACCGCCTCAGACCTGCGGACCTGAATGGACACTCCATAGACCTCTATGGAGGGTCGGATGTCAGTGGTGACATGTCCGCTGACATCTGACCCACTTCAATCCGAAAAAGTGTAACGGTGGAAAAGCCTATTTTTACATCCGTCTGCGGATCGGATCGGGTGACGACAGACTCTATGGTTCATCATCATCCGATCCCCCATAGAGGAGAGCAGCACTCTGACAGGTTTGTCCTTGCACAGTGTGCAGAGACAGACCTGTCATCTGCCTGCTCAGCGAGGATCCACAGAGCGGCCCCCCCGCTGAGCAGAGCAGGTTCCATACACGGACATGTCCATGTGAAAGAACCCTAAGGCCAATGCCTTTGTACAAAAATCCATGGGAAAGTTTGTACAAAGTCCCATTGTGTGTATGAGGCTTAAACACCAGAAATTCAAGTTTTCATATCTTTAAAGGTCACCATACACTGGCCAATCAGTTAGATCTTCCATAAATTAGATTCAGTGCAAGAGCCTGTTTGGTTTTCTACAATTAGCAGTCATTCTTATGCCCCGTACACATGGTCGGACATTGATCGGACATTCCAACAACAAAATCCTAGGATTTTTTCCGACGGATGTTGGCTCAAACTTGTCTTGCATACACACGGTCACACAAAGTTGTCGGAAAATCTGATCGTTCTGAACGCGGTGACGTAAAACACGTACGTCGGGACTATAAACGGGGCAGTAGACAATAGCTTTCATCTCTTTATTTATTCTGAGCATGCGTGGCAATTTGTGTGTCAGATTTGTGTACACACGATCGGAAATTCTGACAACAGATTTGTTGGAACGGATTTTGTTGTCGGAAATTTTATAGCCTGCTCTCAAACTTTGTGTGACGGAAAATCCGATGGAAAATGTGTGATGGAGCCTACACACAGTCGGAATTTCCGACAACAAGGTCCTATCACACATATTCCGTCGGAAAATCTGACCGTGTGTACGGGGCATTACAGTGCATCTTCCTATTACCGCTTTAGCCTAATGCTCTCTTTCCACTATTTCAACCCCAAAGTTGCATGATTTAGAATGTGCTTTTTTGGCTTGTTTTCCACTATTGCAACTTGTCATGCCACTAGGGATTGAAAAGTTGCATCCCAAGTTCTACCCCATGATTTACAATGAGTACCATTCATATGTGTGCGACTTGCTTACGCCCATGCCGTATACACAGCGGGCACAAACCTTTATTACAGAAATCCATATTTGGCATGGAAATTAACCACTTGCTTACTGGGCACTTAATCCCCCCTGCTGTCCAGACCAATTTTCAGCGCTGATGCACTTTGAATGACAATTGCGGGGTCATACTTAGCTAAATGTTTGTTTTTTTAAAGTTCCCACAAATAGAGAATTCGTTTGGTGGTATTTGATCACCTCTGTGGTTTTTTTTTTCTTTTGTTCAAAAAAAAGAAAAGACAGATTTTTATAAATACTTTTGTATAATTTTGGATATTTTGATATTAAATTTTGCAAACAGGTAATTTTTCTCCTTCATTGATGTACGCTGATGAGGCCACACTCATGGGCACTGATTGGTTACACTGATAGGCAGCACTGCTTGGGACCACTGGTGGGCATTGATAGGTGGCACTGGCAGGTGGTACTGGTGGGCACAGATGAGGCAGAATTGCATCTTCAGGACCAATGTCCCTTGCACCTAAGCTGGTGATCAGCTTTTATTTTTATCCTCATGCTGTCAGCGTGAGGAGAAAAAATAAACAATTACGGAGCTTTAGTTTACATCATGTGATCAGCTGTCATTGGCTGACAGCTAATCGCATGGTAAGGGGCCGGGATCGGCCCTTACTTCGATCTGTGATCATCCGGGTCTCAGTGCGTGCTGCACGTCCTGCAGGGAGCACACGGGGAGCCCGTCCTATGACAGCCTCCCAGAAATTCAGGTCCACACTGTGGCCGTCGTTTGGCTATAGCACAGACACCAAGTGGTTAATAAAAAAACAGATGCAGATTTCTAGGACTGGCGAAAAATAATGTTTAGAGTCAAAGGCAACTGATGACTTTCTATTAAAGGTCTAAATGGGCCATTAACATGCATCACAACTGAACTTAGGAATGTTTCTTTGCAAAGTTAAACTAATTAAAAACCTCTCTTTTTTTTTGCTTTGGGATAGACTGCAGAGGGATTAGAAGTTTTGGGGGATGTCTACACCCCTGATAGGGTGAAGACACCTCCCAAATTTTGCCAATTTCTCATTCAAAATTAATCACTTCCTGTCACATAGCCAAACAGGAAGTGAGGGTAAAACCCTACCAATGTATGTCCTTGGGGACACACAGGTCAATCTAAATAGTTTCCACATTTGGGAAATTGCACTCTAGAATTTTGCCATGTACATCCAAAATTTTTATGGATCTTGGGGTTTATTTACTGAGAGGTAAATCCACTTTGCACTACAAGTGCACTTAGAAGTGCAGTTGCTGGAGATCAGAGGGAGACATGCAAGGAAAAAAAAAAAAAAAAAAACAGCATCTTTGCTTCTACATGATTGGAGGATAAAATCACCAGTGCTTCCCCTCTGATTTTCAGCAACTATACTTTTATTGCAGAAAGGATTTTCCTTTAATAAACCCAAAAATACCTAAAAATTTGGGGTGTACACAACAAAGTGCTGGAGTGCAATTTGCATAATGGGGACACTAGTTACATTGACCTGTGTGTCATCGTTGGGGTTTTACTCACTCGTTAGGGTTTTACTCACTTCCTGTTTGGCTATGTGACAGGAAGCTAAGCCAATTTTAAGAAAAGGGACACAAAGCCCCCCCCCAAAAAAAAAATCTTGATTTCCCTCAAACGTCCACAATTAGAATATGATTGTCTTCAGCTTGATTTTAGTTCAGTGCTCTAAATCAGTGCTTCTCAAACCTGTCCTCAAGTATCCCCCCCAACAGGCCATGTTTGCAGGTTTTCCTTCATCTTGCACAGGTGCTTGAAATCAAAGTCAATGGCTTTGTATTTTGGACAGCTATTTTAGATAAGATAAATTTTCTAAACATGTCCTGTCAGGGGGTACTTGAGGACTGAGGCTGAAAACCACTGCTCAAAAAGAAAATTGAATACTTACCACTCTGAAGAGTTACTTTCCTGGTCACTATCCATGGCAGCATATGCACAATCCATGCATGTGCTACCATGAAGGCACCAGGAAAGTGACAAAAAAAATAAATTTAAAAAAAGGGATTTGTCTAAGACATGCCAATCAGCCTTGTTAAGCTGCAGCTGGAAAATCCGTTGCATGAAAAGAACACACATAAAACATAAAATTGAAACAATTTTATTGGTCAAAAAAACAAAAAAAAACAAACAGGACTTGGAAAAGAAGGAAAGCAAAATACCCACATGTATGTTGATTTGAGACACTAATGGGGCGTACACACGGTCGGACTTTTCGTCTACAAAAGTCCAACGGACGCTGACGGACTAAAGCTGGCTGGTAATCCGATCGTGTGTGGGCTTCCCCGGACTTTCAGCAGACTTTTTCAGCCTCAAATCCGACAGACTTTAGATTTGAAACATGCTTCAAATCTTTACGTCGTAACTACGACGGACCCCGAAATCCGCTCGTCTGTGTGCTAGTCCGACGGACAAAAACCCACGCTAGGGCAGCTATTGGCTACTGGCTATCAACTTCCTTATTTTAGTCCGGTGTACGTCATCACGTACGAATCCGTCGGACTTGTGTGGTCGTGTGTAGGCAAGTCCGTTCGTTAGAAAGTCTGCCGCAAGTCTGCCGAAAGTCCGCCGGAAGTCTGTTGGACAGGCTGTCGGACTTTTGTAGACGAAAAGTCCGACCGTGTGTACGCCCCATAACAGAATAGGTTTGAGGTTTGACCCTTTTGCAGTGTAAAATTAACAGGAGTTAAATAGAGTGCACCCACAAATGGACATCTATTAGCCACTTTGCGCCCATGCTATAGCGGACGCTATCTGCCGGGCGGTCATCCCTGGACGTCCTGTTGACTACTTCCGCGATGCGCGCTCCCTTGGACACAGCCAGTCACAGATCGCTGAAAACTGCCAATCATAGCGGCCATTTTCAGCGCGATCGGTGGTGCCAATGAGAGACGATCTCATATGTAAACATATGAGATCATCTCTCATCGCCGGTGTTCTGCAGCTCTCCCTCCTCACACAGAGACAGCGTGTGAGGAGGGAGAGCGAACCGCTGCGGCGGTAAGTAAACTAAAAAAAAATGAAAAAAAGTGTCCCCACTGCCATCTGTCCCTGCCATCTGCCCCCACTGTCATGTCCCTGCCATCTGTCCCCAGTGCCATCTGTCCCCACTGTCATGTCCCCAGTGTCACATAGTGCCATCTGTCATCAGTGCCACGTATCAGTGCCATCTCGTATCAGTGCCATCTGTCATCAGTGCCACGTATTAGTGCCATCTGTCATCACTGCAACGTATTAGTGCCATCTGTCATCAGTACCACGTATTAGTGCCATCTGTTATCAGTGCCACGTGTCATCAGTGCCATGTATTAGTGCTACCTGTCATCAGTGCCACGTATAAGTGCCATCTGTCATCAGTGCCACATCAGTGTCAGTGCCACATCAGGGCCATCTGTCATCAGTGCCACGTGTCATTGTCCTGGTGCTCCAGGGCCTTCAAAAGTATAATAGGTAGTCAACAAGTTAGATGTGTAATTTATGCTCCTAGAACACCTGTTGGGCCTTTCTATGTGGCCAGGCTGTGAAAAAGTCCCACACATGTGGTATCGTAATACTCAGGAGGAGTAGCAGAATGTATTTTGGGGAGTCATTTGTGGTATACACATGCCATGTGAGAGAAATAACCTATTACAATGACAATTTTGTGGGGAAAAAGAAGAGTGGGAAAAAATGACAACATCAAAAAGCTCACCATGCCTCTTAGTAAATACCTTGGATTGTCTACTTTCAAAAAATGGGTCATTTGGGGGGTATTTGTACTTTCCTGGCTTGTTCGGGTCGCAAGAAATGAGATAGGCCACCAGTACATCAAGTGTGATCAATTTTTTTTTTGATTTGCAACACAGCTTGTAGACTCTCTAACTTTCACACAGACCAAATAATATCCACTAATTTGGGTTATTTTTACCAATGATATGTAGCAGTATAAATTGCGGCCACAATTTATGAAGAAAAATTACTAGTTTGCAAAATGTTATCACAGAAACTAAGAAAAATGTGTTTTGTTTTTTTTCAAAATTTTCTGTCATTTTTCATTTATAGCGCAAAAAATAAAAACCCAGAGGTGATCAAATACCACCAAAAGAAAGCTCTATTTGTATGAAAAAAAGGACAAAAAAATTCATTTGGGTACAGTATTGCATGACAGGAGGGGGGTTTAAGTGCCCAGTTGTCAAGTGGTTAAGGGTTAAAACAACATTAGGCACAACATCAACATCTTGAGAAAGAATTTTAAAAATAACGCAGCACAGACAGTTAAATCAAAGTGAACGTAAAAACAACAAAAATGGCCAACATATAAAAGATTTCATGGTAAAATAACCACCACCCAGAAAAAACAACAAACCAAAGCAACAAATAAATTGCATAAAAACACATCTGTTTTGCAACAACATAACAAACAAAATACAAATAGAAAATACATGTGTTAGACACTCGATAAGGACACCCAAATGTACTCTCTTGCCAGTGCCCCCCCAATCTTGGCTCTTTTCAGGACAAAGTAAAGCATGCTCTCTGCAAGCTTTATATAACATAGGTTTGTGTGCTAATGAGGCAATTGCAAACACATGGACAGTCCATAAAACACACAAAATGCAAGTTCACCCAATGTAGAGAGAACTTCAAAGTGGGTACACCTGTTAAGGATGTCCTTAAATTACTAACCCAAAAAACACACTCTGAGCATGCCCAGAAACATCCAAGTGCTGTTCACACACAAAAAGCACCACCAAAAAAAAATAAATTCCCCGAGCATGCCCAGACCAACCCAAATGCATTTCACACACCAAAAGGCACAGGAAAAAAACAAAGTCCCCGAGCATGCCCAGAACAACCCAAATGCAGCTAGCACAAAATAAGCCACCCCCTGTCCAAAATTAAGCACATCATCCAGCAGGCACCAAAATTACAGATGGGATAAAACACCCCCCAGTCCAGGGGGGCAACTAAAGAGCCTAACGTGCAACAAATAACATTGCAGTCTAAGGGAACTGACTTGGCAATTTTACTAGTCCCCACTTGGCTGGCTTATCTTTTAGTTATTGGCCTTAAAATGGGTATGGGGGCCCAGGTCCCACCCTAAGGGACATAGATCAATGTCACCAATTGGACAACCCCAAAAACGAAACAAGGAGAAATGCCTTTAAATATGCCAAATTGCTTAAGGGCCAGTTCACACCAATGCAGTCCAGTGCATATTTTATGCATCAAAAATGCACAGAAATTCGGTTATATGGTTTTCAATCACATAGTTCACACCAGTGCTTGCTGTTCCAGTGCGTTCCAGTACCAGAAAAAAAGTTTCTATGGTGTGTGAGAAAAAATGTAGCGCATAAATTGTGCAAAAAGTATTCAATCAAGAAAACAACTGAAAAATAAATATCCATGAATAGTGAACACAGCCATGATATCACTCAAAAAGTCTCTCAAATGAAGGTAAATAAAGTCCCGTGAGGTGAAATGTCCCACTGGAAGGTGTATATAAACGTGTGACAGCCAATGCTCAAACACAGGTAGATCGTCAAATCATCGAACAACAGTATCCAACAATTGCACGTATTCGCATTCGGTGAGAATGGTGTGTAAGAAACTCTTACCAGATAAATTGGACTCCCTTGTCAGCGACAGGGAATCACTCGAGCGTGTTGCCTCTCAGGGCCTGGAAGCAGACATCACGACTCTGCGAACCTTGTGGGTCAAACTCTGCATGGATCTCCCGGGGCCGCCAGGTGGGTCCTCCCAAAGGATGGCCAAGGTGCGAATCAGAGGGATCAGTGCATCACGCATCAAACTGGAGTGAAAGTTGGTTATATCTCTCAGATGGTATGTGGAGAAAAAATAAACAGGCTCCACATAGTGTAGATGAGCAAGTTGGGATTTTTTATTGCTAAAAAAGCCTGATTACAATAAAAATGTGATCACAGGATATAAAAACAAGAATGGGCAACAAGAAGGATGCTGAAAGTGAACTGGCCCTAAGGGCCCTAAGGGCCAGATCACACCATAGAAATGCAGTCCAGATGCGTTCCAGGTGCTTTTCTGCATGCACGTTTTTGATGTGTTCCAGTGCGGTTTTGGTGCATTTTTGATGCAGTCCAGTGCTTTCCCCCCCCTCTTTTTTCTTAACCTTAAATAAGGGCAAGTGTGTTGCAGTGCGTTTTTGGTGCATTTAGGTGCGTTCCAGTGCGTTTTTGATGCATTTTACAGCGTTCCAGTACAGTCCAGTGCATAAAAAATGCAGCATGTTCTACTTTTTTTCTGGAACTGGAAACGCACTGGAACTGCAAGCACTGGTGTGAACTATGTCATTGAAAACCATATAACCTAATCCGTGCATTTTTGATACAGAAAAAAATGCACTGGACTGCATGTGGTGTGAACTGGCCCTTAAGGAATAAAATTTTTATAAAACTACTCCCTGCTATAATGAAATGTCGGTCCGGCAATATACATAACAGTTCATTGATGAAAAAAGCATTAAGAAAAAAAAACAAAATTAAGAAAAAAAAAAATGTGTGGGGTTCCCCCGAAATTCCATACCAGGCCCTTCAGAATCCCACGCCAAAATAAAAAAAATGGCGTGGGGGTCCCCCTCAAAATCAATACCAGGCCCTTCAGGTCTGACATGGATTTTAAGGGGAACCCCGCACCAAAATGAAAAAAAATGGCGTGGGGTCCCCCCAAAAATCCATAGCAGACCCTTATCTGAGCACGCAGCCTGGCAGGCCGCAGGAAAAGAGGGGGGGGACGAGAGAGCGCCCCCCCTCCTGAACCGTACCAGGCCACATGCCCTCAACATTGGCAGGGTGCTTGGGGTCCCCCCAAGCACCTTGTCCCCATGTTGATGAGGCCAAGGGCCTCATCCCCACAACTCTTGCCCGGTGGTTGTGGGGGTCTGCGGGCAGGGGGCTTATCGGAATCTGGAAGCCCCCTTTAACAAGGGGACCCCCAGATCCCGCCCCCGTGTGAAATGGTAAGGGGGTACAAAAGTACCCCTACCATTTCACAAAAAAAGTGTCAAAAATGTTAAAAATGACAAGAGACAGTTTTTGATAATTCCTTTATTTAAAGTCTTCTTCTTTCCATCTTCGAGTCTTCTTCCTTCCTTCATCCTTCGGTTTCTTCCTCCATCTTCTTCTTCCTCTGCTTCTTCCTCCAATCCTCGGCTTCTTGCTCCGGTGTTCTCGTCTGGCATCTTCTTCCCGGCGTCTTCTTCCCCACTTCGTTCTTGGGCCGCTCCGCATCCATGATGGGAGGCTCCCACTGTGTGACGCTTCTCATCTTCTGACACTTATATAATGGAACTGTGCTTCAGAGGGGGTGGGGTCACTGGGTGGCCCCGCCCTCCGTTATTTAGGAAGTGCCAGAAGACGAGAAGCGTCACACAGCAGGAGCCTCCCATTATGGATGCGGTACGGCCCGCGAATGAAGCGGGAAAGAAGACGCCGCAGAGGAGGATGTCGGACGAGAACACGGGAGCAAGAAGCCGAGGATCAGAGGAAGAAGCAGAGGAAGAGGAAGATGGAGGAAGAAGCCGAAGGATGAAGGAAGGAAGAAGGATGAAGGAAGGAAGAAGGAAGAAGGAAGAAGACCCGAAGAAGATGGAAAGAAGAAGGCTTAAAATAAATGAATTGTCAAAAACGGTCTCTTGTAATTTTTAACATTATTGACACTTTTTTTGTGAAATGGTAGGGGTACCTTTGTACCCCCTAACCATTTCACACAGGGGGGGCCGGGATCTGGGGGTCACCTTGTTAAAGGGGGCTTCCAGATTCCGATAAGCCCCCCCGCAGACCTTCACAACCACCAGGCAAGGGTTGTGGGGTTGAGGCCCTTGTCCTCATCAACATGGGGACAAGGTGCTTTGGGGGCTACCCCAAAGCACCCTCCCAATGTTGAGGGCATGTGGCCTGATATGGTTCAGGAGGAGGGGACGCTCTCTCGTCCGCCCTCTTTTCCTGCGGCCTGCCAGGGTGCGTGCTTGGATAAGGGTCTGGTATGGATTTTTAGGGGGACCCAACGCTATTTTTTTTTTAAATTTTGGCACGGGGTTCCCCTTAAAATCCATACCAGACCTGAAGGGCCTGGTATGGATTTTGAGGGGCACCCACACGCCATTTTTTTTTGGCTTGGGGTTCCCCTTAATATCCATACCAGACCTGAAGGGCCTGGTATTGAATTTCGGGGGAACCCCACGCATTTTTTTTCTTAATTTTGTTTTTTTTCTTAATGCTGTTTTTATCAATGAACTTTTATGTGTATTGCCGGACCGACACTTCATTATAGCTGCGAAGGGAACCGGTGTTAAAAAAAAAAAAAAAAAAGTTAGAGGTGCTCCCGTTCAACCTATGCAAATGCATTTACGTTGCTTGACATTTACTAAGATTTTGCCGGCGCACTGAACCAATGCATTTGAACAAGCGCAAATGCTGTTTGAATTTGCGCAGTGCATAAATTCACCTCCTACAGTTCTAAATGTACTTGCCGGCACAGCCGGCTTGTTCAGAAAAAGTTATTTTCTCATTCTATTTTGGGCATATTTGTGACTTTGGCAGTTAGTACTACACTTCCTCACATCACCCCCATAATATTGGCACTTCCAGCTTGTTTAAGTTTTAAGTTAAAGATGCCGTGCATCTATAGTGGTGTACCGATCGCCTCTTTCTGTGCGCTGGGAAGAGAATAGTAAATGGGGGATCGCGCTGTGTTACCGGCGCAAATGTCATTTGCGCATCGGCGTGCACCGCAACTTATGGCGCAAACGCTTCATAAATCAGCCCAAATGTCTTTTCATTCAACGATCGACTTTTCCTCCAGGTACAGGGCGTAGCCATGGGCACTTGTTGTGCCCCTGGCTACGCAATCTATACCTGGGGGATGTGGGAGCGGACTATTTTCTGTGATGAGGATCTCTCTATGTACCTGTGTCACATTGTCATGTGGCACAGGTACATAGATGACATTTTCATCATCTGGGATGGATCTTCCAAACTACTGGATGAATGTCTATTAGCTTTAAATAAAAACAAATGTAATTTAAAGTTTACTATGATTTCGGATCCATCCATGGTCACATGCTTGGATGTTGAGATATTTAAAAATGATACAAATATGTTATCTTGCAAATTGTATAGGAAAACCACCACAGATAACACCATCCTTCACTCGTCCAGTTATCATCCCAGACCCCTAGTCAAATCAATTCCATATGGACAATATTTACTAACTAAGCGCAATTGCTCCAATCACTCAGATTTTAAGCGAGAAGCGAATAACTTGAAACAACGTCTTTTGGAGAGGGGATATAGTCACAAATACCTCAAAAAGGCCTTTAAGCGAGCAGAGAACAAAAATAGACATGATTTGTTGACCGCTAAAAAGAAACCCTCGGAGACCCATAGCCATATCATCACTATGTATTCTAGTGACCATACCTCAATCCCACAAATTTGTAGGAAATATTGACACCTTTTGACGTCAGATCCCATGGTGGGACCTTAGGTACCTTCTGCTCCCACTATAACATACAGACGTGCCACCTCCGTAAATGATTTGTTGGTCAAAAGCGAGTTCCAAGGATCAAGGAGAGGAGGCCCTTGTAAAACAGTGGGAATGTTTCCCTGTGGCTCATGCACATACTGTAAATACATGGACCCCAGGAGAAACATTTACCTACCGAATGGAATGCGATTTATGCCTAAACACTTTTCAAACTGTTAGACCAGTGCAGTTATTTACTTACATGCAGCTGCAATTGTTTTTATGTGGGCAAGACTGTACAGAAACTATGGCAAAGATTATATCGCCACATCAAAGCCATGCAGACCAGCAACCCTGATGTACCTTTGGGCAAGCATGTCTTACAAATGCACAATGGCATCTGCCCTAAGATAAAAGTATTGGTCTTAGATCGAATACACCACAGCTCTCATGGAGGAGACCTTGACAAACTCCTCCTACAACGTGAGCTCAGGTGGATATTCAACCTTAATGCCACATTGCCTTATGGCCTCAAAGCTTTTATTCCTAAGCCCTTCTTACCTGGCTTTACCTCAGGTTCCTACGATAAAGACTTGTAAATATAGGTATCCGGTTCCCCCTTTCTTCCTTTCTTTTTCTTTTCCTCTCCAAATCTTGACAGTGTGATATTGTCATATGTGTACCTGTACCATTCTCTGTATTTTTACTGTATATGCCTGTAGGCTTGTTTCCTATCATAAGTGTATACCAACACATTCAACCCTGTACTGTATTGATTATATTGTAATAATTGTCTGCTTTTTTCTTTACAGACATAAGTCTATATGACTAAATAACAGATATAATGTTCAGACAATAACCGATGGCCTTGGTAAAAAACGTTGCTGTATTTAACACTCCACATTTCTTACAGGTCTTAACTTTGTTGCCCCTGGTGCTCCACCAAGGCTCCCTGGCACAGGGGGGGGGCCCACAGTGGCGTGTTATGATATGCCATTCTGAGGCAGCTTCCCCTTCCAGGGCAGCATTGGCGAATGCTTCTGTGGAGACAGTTGTTCTCCGCATTTGCGCACTGGACACTTCCATCGTCCAGTGCATCAGCCAATTTCCGTGCCGGCGGCCGTGTCAACGTCTGATATCACCGCACGAGGTGCGGTGACACCTGGCGCTGCATCGGCCGGGGGGACTCCCATTGGAGATAGACATGGGATTGGATTTGCATCACAGGTGTCCTGGAGAGATGACAGATGATGAACCCTGGCACCTGTGTGCGTTCTTCCTCTCTCCCCCATTACTTGAGTAATAAAGAGTTTTAATTGGCTATTCTTTGATCCCTGGGCGTATATATGCCTGTTAGTGTGAGCAGTGATTGCTACACAGCCAGGAAACGCCAGGGATCTCTGTGAATGTGCATCCAAATTACAGGTATTGGAAATTACATACATCCTTTTTAGCTTTTGCTATTTTCTGTACCTTTATATTACAATGTCCTTCCATGGGTGGTGACGAGTTGGTGTCTACTTAGCCCAATAGAGGACTGTTAATAAGTAGCCACACTACTCTTTTTTCTTATACATTTTTTCATATACATATTTTCTGTTACATCTTTTACCAGACATCTGTCTCCACCTGTCAGGGATGTCCCCGTGAGATTTGTTGGATCGCTTTGGGGCGACCATTGTTCCTGTTTTCATCTATATAGTTGTTACTGTTCCAGCTTGTATATCAGCTACACGGGATTGATTTTCTTAATATCCCAAAATACATGAATATACTTTGGAAATATAGCTCAGTAATACCCAAGACCAGTCAGTCTTGTTCAATCACATCTTATTCCAGTATTGATATGCTATCCTTTCCTTCTCTTTCAATAGAAATGGAACAGCTCGCCTGTTTTAACCCCCGAAGAAGGAAATATACATGTTAAAAAAAATCCCTCTTTTGCTTTCCGAAACATGTTGGGTACCTTGGCATACACGCCTTACCAGTCTTGATCTGCGGTGTGTCCCAAGCTCAGTAGCTGTTTCATCTCAATGCTAGGTGTTTTATTTCATTGTTTTTAGGTGATTTTTGTACATTAATATTGTATATAATTTTTGTATTAATAAAGTCGATATTTTTTACACAACTTTGGGTGTACCCGCATTTCACTTCTCTCTGTGTCCACAATATTCCTGGGGCCAAACTTATTTTCCATACCTGATGTTCATAGGACAATTCTGCAGAGGAGGGCATGGAGGTGGTGGAAGAGGAGGAGGACGAGGGGGTAGAGCTCAGAGGTCTGGCATCATCACTACCAGCTGTATGGAGATGGGGGGCACAACAAGCAGCAGCTCCGAGCCCTGTCCTGCATCCTTTTGAGTTCCAAACAGCATTACCCAGTGTGCTGTAAACTAAATATATTGTCCCTGCCCATGCTTGCTGGACCACGTGTCAGCAGTAACGTGGATTTTATGGCTTACTGCCTTGCCCAACGATGCCAGAACATTCCCTTCTATGTGATAGTAGAGAGATGGAAAGACCTTACAAAAAAGGAGTAGTAATTGTGAACCTGCCATTGTGATACAGCACATTGTGCGAATTCATGGAAGGGGGCAGAATCCACCAGGCTAAAAAGGCAGACATTGGAGAGCCACAGCTTTGACAAACTTGCATTCAGACACTGGGCATGTGGGTGGCAGGGACTGTATTTTTTTCCCACTGCAGCAGATGGGGCAGGGAAATTTGCTGGCTACAGTCTACAGCTGGTGGTGTGCTGCTGGCAGATGTGCTGCTAGGACCTGGGTCACCCTGTGCTATACCATCATCCCTGTCAGTGGAGGCTGCTGAGAGGTATTGAGTCGGTATCACAGGGGCAGACTGAAGTGGGTAAGGAGGAGGAGGAGGGACAGATTTGTGCCCCTTTTGTGTGGCTTTTAGGTGCTCTTGCCAACGTCTGAGTGGTTGGATGTTAAATGCCTTGTTAAGCATGTGGTACCCAAATGGTTGGTGTTTTTGCCACGTTTGATGTGTCTGAGACACAGTTTGCAGATTGCAACAGTGCGATCTGCTGCAGATGTGCTGAAAAAGGCCAAGACAGCTGAGCTTTGGGGAGTGGGCTGTGAGATAACAGCTGCAAAATGTGATGGAATAGGGTGGCTGCTCTTTACTCTGTCTTGATGTCGGTCTCCTTGGAGTTGCACCGCCTCACCTTCAGTTTCCTCCTCTGCTCTATCTGGCACCCAAGTCACATCAGTGACCTCATCATTATCTCCATCTCCTCCATCTTCATCCTTACCACAGGAGACAACTTGGCAATACACTGCAGCTTGGGAAACATGAATGCCAATTTGTCTACCAGTGTTCCCCCCTCTCTCTAGGCTCATGTTCCTGTCATCCTCAACCTCAGAACCAACATCTGAATCCAGTAATGGCTGGGCATCATCAAGAGGCAAGTGGCTGATGCTGTGGTCAAATAACTCAGCTGACTCCTGACTTGGTTAAATTGATGATAGGCAAGTCCTATCCTCATATTGATCAGTGGTTCCAAATTAATAATAACTACTGCAGTAGGGAACAGACACAAAAGATATGCTCAGCATCTTTCCAAATAACTGTTTCATTATGACGCAATTGAAGGCTTTTTTATACACATGATTACATAGGTGTCACATTAATATTACAATTGTACGTTTATGGTAACAAGGGGCGTTACATAGGCAGGCTAATTCTAATCAGGACTCGAAAGAATGTAAACATGTACTGAAAACATTATTAGTGCTGTGTGCACAGTGAGGGCAGTGTGCAATACATACAAAATAGAATACAATTATATACAGAACTTACATATTTCCATTACAGTCTCCCCTCTTTTGATCAATATTTTGATCACTAACCATACCTGCTATCACCTTTACCTGGAACCTCCACACGCTTAGGTGCAGGTAGTCCTGGCCAAAGAGGCAAAAAACTCCATTGTGGAGAAAATAATAGCTGAGCAACTTTTTCATTACAAAATGACTTTTCATTGTGAAAAACAAATGATTGATAAGACATATTTACAGAGTTCTGGCTGTACACTCCTGTGGCCAGAATGGCCTTCTAGCTGAATTGTGGGCATGCTGACTTATCAGCATATGTAAACACAGACAATTCTACATAAAATGGAAGACGTACAAAAGACAAATATGACTTCAACATGGCTAAACTACTTTTCAAATATATCTATCCCTTACAATTAAAGTAATTGAATCAAAAAGTACCCTAGACTGTGATCACAAGAGGGAAACAAATCAAACACAGAGATTTCTTTAATTAAGTCATTTTTGCAGTGTCTGGTGTGGATCCAGGTGACTTTTCCTTCAAGTTCTGCAAAAACTGTACATGAAATAGATGCTGTATTGAGTCTCCAAACATTTCCTTATATATAAATGTCTCTTAACAATCCACAAGTCACCTGGTTTTAGTTTTAGATCCTTCCAAACTTTTAGGATCTGGATTTGGGGCGAAAACACATAAATGAGTTTGTCAAAAACCTTAAAAGATCAGCAACATTCTCTGTGAGATCCGAATGGAGGACTTCAGCTGCTGAAACAAAATATAAGCAAGTGAGTAACACACTCCCAAACCAAATCCCATAAGGAGAGAGTCCAACATCCCCCTTAGGGGCTTGATAAAATATAAGAAAACGTTCAGACAAAAGTTTTCTAGTTTCTTACTCTACTTTGTCCGCTATATTGTAGACAGTAGGGGGTGTAAAAATAAAACCTCAAAACTTCTAGTAAGGACTCTCCTTTAAAAATGATTTCCTCTGTTACTCTCTGCACTCTATATTTACAAACTACTTCTGATAACACTTTTTACTGTGGTCTTTGCAGTAGCATTTGCCACTGGACATCCAAAAAACATGTCCATACAGACAAAATGCATACTCGTAAGATCCTAACTTGGGCATCTGGATATATCTTTTTGTAATCTCTGGAAGGGATGTTCAGCTTTTGGTAACACCTTTGGTAACAGGTAAAACAAGAAGTGGTATGTTATAAAAACAACTGTGGTGAACCCTGGCTCTATCCCACACTCATTACTAAGGCAGCCATAACTGCTTGTGACTGATGACATGGTCCATGTGTCAATCTGGAGGGAAAAGAGTGACTGGCAGACATAAATGATCACCTTTTCCAAAGTCCTGTTTCATAAGAAGTTGCCCCCTGTGGACCACTTGATCTTCTCGTTCTGGGGTCCTTACAGTTGAATTATTAATCCAAGCTATACTGGGCCAGAACTAGGGTGGAATCTGTGAGTTGCACAGACCCATCAAGTGTCCGGGGCTGTAAATGCAGCATCCTCAGTCCCCTGGTCTGCTTCCATGTGTGAGTTTTAATGTTAGTATGGCTTCCCTTAGCAAGAACCTGGAAGGCTGAAAACAGCCAATCAAATTAACTTGGCATGCTTGGTTGGTTTACCTGCTGAAGTAAAAACAAACTTCTGGCCCTTCAAATGGAACCAAAAGCTCTTGATATCTCGACTATCTATATAAATATACATTCTTTTTATAGCTCACAGGCTTTGCTAAAACATCGAGCTCTGCTTCTTAAGCTAGGGAAAAAAAGATCCAATGACTTTGAATACAGAATATCCTTCTGGGTGATAAACTGCATCCTCAAATCTACAAAAAATTTAATATCTGGGTCTTTATGGAGTGTGTCTTGCACTGGGCTCACAGCAGCCGATTCCTACATCATCAATTTAACACATGTGTCTTCCTTTGTCTCCAGTCTCCTCCAATAGAGGCAATAAGGTGGCTGGATTCAAATGTACGCATTTTTCATTCTTAGATTTGTACATAAACATATTTTAAACCTTTCATTAGACAGACATTTAGTTAGCTGTATATTTGCTGCGCAGAATGTCAGACCATTAAAAATTAAATCTTTGACCGAAACAATATCTAACTTTGTCTAATAGCACCTTTACATAAGAGCTACAGCTCTGATATATATATCGGGATGAACCCTTCATTACTGGGTCCAGCTTGCATAAATATATTACAATGGCTTGTTTTCTATCATGCTGTTTGTGTAAGAACTCCACTTTCATGTTTCAAAAGACAACCTTTTCCTGGCAATATTATAACAATACCCTGTGGTCATGGAGAGATGTCCATAAATCCAAAATATCCTTCTGCTTATACCACTGTACTTACAAGGAAAAGGGGCACATCATTTCACAATCCACACATTCTGCTTTGGATTTCAAAAATAAAAAAAAATAAAAACAAACGGATCAACAATCTGTATAATGGACCAGAAAGCATCAAAAACTATAAAACAACTGGCTGCAGGTGGCACCCATCCTAACAGGGTGTGTGGACTTGATGTGATGGGTCTGTTATATTTAAAATTTTATTTATTATTACTCTCACATCATGGACCGCACATCAAGTTATTATCAAAAACCTTAAAATTGGAGGCGTGGCCAAGATCGGCATGTGAGAGGACGCACTTCTCACAGCTACTGCCTGATCCTCAAATTGATCCTTTCCCGGCACCCCAGATCCTGATTTTTTCGGCCCTCCAGCTGGCTACCGAGACCCCCTATCATCCGGACCCACCACCGGCCCTCTGCACGAGAGCAAAGACCCGCCGAGGCCCGTTAGAGATGGCGGGACCGGACTCGCAAGATGGCGCCGCCGCTGCAGCAGCCAAAGCACAGCGCACGACGCGAACGACGGACAAGCCCAGGGATAATACCAGCAAGAAGCAGCTGAAAGGACAGGGTAAGGAGCAGTACAGAAACATGACATACTACACACAGAAAATACAAATCCCGGAGGAAGCGGGGGGGACTACAAGTAACGGGGAAGCTGCAGATCTTTTTTCACAAGCTGACTGGGGCCTTGATACAGACACCATGCCTGAGCAGCTCCATGAGGACATTAGTCATCCTCCCTCCCCCCCCACCGTCAGATGAGATAATTGAGACCCTGGAGCAGCCCACCCTGGCTGATATTTTGAAGGCTGTTAATGTGTGCACGGCCACAGTCACTGATATGAAGGAGCAGTTTGGGGGCCTGAGGGAAGAGGTCTCACTACTTAGACAAGACCTTCAAAAGCTTAGAGAAAGAGCAACTGCAGTTGATAGCAGAGTAAGCGATTTGGAGGAGCAGTTACCCCCGGTGGCGCGAGAAGCAAAGGCAGTTTACCGCATGGCCCAAGATACGTATAACAGAGCAGAAGACACAGAAAATCGTTTGCGCAGAAACAATGTCCATATAGTCGGCCTCCCTGAGAAATCGGAGGGTAGAGATCCCACATCGTTTGTGGAAAGCTGGCTGGTTGAACTGTTTGGCCGAGAAGCCTTTTCCCCATTCTTTACAGTGGAGAGGGCCCATAGAGTACCGGGGCGACCTCCCCCACAGGGTGCTCCCCCCAAATCAATGTTGGCCAAACTGCTACACTACCGTGACAGAGAGGCAGTATTACGCTGCGCAAGAGAACAGGCCACAGTGAAGTTCAATGGCGTAAGAGTGTCTTTCTATCCAGACTTTTCGGCCGAGGTGCAAAGAAATAGAGCTAAGTTCAGCCATGTGAAGAGGCGCCTAAGAGCTTTGCAACTGCCATACGCTATGCTATACCCAGCAAAGCTCCGAGTAACTGCGGAAGGACATGCACAATTCTTCGACTCTGCCAGAGAGGCTGCCGCCTGGTTGGACCATAATGAACAAGCACTACGTCGTCACCGTGCTGAGGTGGAAGGTGACTGAACAGGACATACTTCCAGATGGTAAGAGCGCTGTCCACACATCGAGATGCCACACTCTCTCTTTTTTGCTGTCTTTTCTGGTCCACAAAGTCACTACCATGCCGTCTTTGTTTTTTTTTTTCTTTGTTTTTACACCTTTTTACCATAATCTACCAACTCACCTGACCTCTTCAAAGTTACCCAAGTGCCGGGAATCATCCCATATTTCTTCAGTGAAAGGAACTGAACTGTGAAACCCCCTTTACTTGACTTGTGATGTCTGAAGTATTAGTTGGTCTGTTTTTAGGCCGTGTTGGGCCCTATGGGCCTACCCCGTTGGCATGGCTCATCAGGATGCCTACTTTGTTTATCCTTGCCTGCTCTCTCACAGGAGTGAGAGCGCCAAATCACAAAAGGAAATACCTCAGTGCAGTTGCACTGCTGTTTGTTGGCACCATTGTGCTATGTTATTCTATACATCCTGTTTCTTACCGCAGTCCAAGAGTCTCACTCCCACTAACATCTGCTATTTTGAATTTACTCAAGCCTGCTGCAATCTCTCCCAACAGGATTTCGGTGGTCTCTGTGCAGGCAAGCCACCCTCTAACCTTCCCCCACAACTAACTGTGTTTTTGCCATAGCGGGTTCACCGGTGATCTCCTGGAATGTTAGGGGCATGAACTCCCCCCTGAAACGCACTATGATTTTCTCATGTCTGAAAAAGTTTTATCCTGCGGTTATTTGCTTACAGGAAACACATTTAACGTCTGATTCTATAAGTTGTATGAGATATAGATGGATTGGGTGGTCGTACCACTCCACTCACACCTCCTTTTCTCGGGGGGTGAGTGTAGTGATACACAGCTCCCTGGACTATCAGGAATTTGAGTCCAAAATAGATCAGGAGGGTAGATTTGTATTTTTGCATTGTCGCATTGGTATTCTGAAATGTATTCTGGCTTGTGTGTACATCCCTCCCCCGTTTAATGCTCGGGTACTCCGGCTCCTCCTGGAATTTCTGGAGGGGAAGCCAGATCTCCCGTTACTGTTGGTGGGCGATTTCAACAGCTGGCTGGCTCCGGCCCTGGATAAACACCCGGGCCTGAGCACCCCGGCTTCTTATAACCTTACTCCGCTGGCTAGATTGCTACAGGAGGTGGGATGGCTGGATTTGTGGAGACACCGGAATCCCACTGCTAAACAGTTCTCCTGTTTCTCGAAAGCACACGGTTCCTTATCTAGAATAGATTTGGCAGTGGGTAACCCGGCTATGCTCTCCTCGGTGCTAGACATTTCGTACAAACCTCGGTGTGTATCTGATCACTCCTATTTGGTGATAAACCTTATTGTATCCCACCAATCCACACTCCCTAAGGTACCGTGGAAATTTAATGCCTTTTGGCTTCAGCTTTTTACCTCCCCTGAGAACTTAGAAGGCAACATAAAAAAGTTTTTTTCATGTCAACCGGGCTCATTGTCTGCCCTTGCAGAATGGGAGGGCTTCAAAACACACCTTAAGAAAATACTTAGTAATGAGGTTACCAAGATTAAGAAAAATTCTGAAGCGCTGCGGGACACACTGGAATCCCATGCCTGCTCCCTTGAGGCAAGGTATGTCCAAGACCCAACTGACTCCGCAAGGGAGGCTTGGCAGTCGGCTCAATCAGCTTATGAGCACCTGCTGACCTCCTCGGTGGACAAAAAGAGGTTTTTTTCTAAGACTGCCTTTTTTGAGGAGACGCCTTTTAGCCAGAATAGCCAATTCTGATAAGAGATCTCCGGCAATCGGGTCCATAAGGAGGGCTGACAGGCGTCTGGTACACTCCCCAGATCAGGTACTCCAGACGTTGGCAGAGTTCTATGAGCAGCTATATTGCTCCTCTTCCAGATATAGCTCCGAGGAGCTGTCCAGTTACTTGGATGGCATTGTATTTCCACAGCTTAAGGACTCCCAGAGGAAAGAATTAGACGCCCCTTTGACTCTTGATGAGATGCAGGAGGCGGTGGCTGCATTTCCTAACTGTAAGGCCCCCGGGGGGGACGGTATCCCTATGGAAATCTATAAAACCTATTCTGAGATATTACTCCCCAAGCTCTTAAATGTATTTCTTACCGCTAGGAAGCATAATACCCTACCACCCTCCATGTCTAGAGCCCACATTGTATTAATTTTAAAACCAGGCAAGGACCCCGTAGACCCAGCCTCATATAGACCGATATCCCTATTGCAGTCAGACATCAAAATATTGGCAAAGGTTTTGGCTATAAGGTTGAATAAGGCTGTTGCCTCAATTATACACTCTGATCAGGCGGGATTTATGCCCAACAAATCAACAGCAATAAACCTTAGGAGATTGTATCTTAACATACAGTCCCCACCGGATAATAAAGGTAAGAGGGCATTGCTGTCTCTGGACGCAATGAAAGCCTTTGACAGTGTGGAATGGCCATACCTATGGGAGGTAATGAGGAGATTTGGTTTTGGAGAGACATATATTTCTTGGGTGCGTTTATTATATCATTGCCCTCAGGCGATAATTAGAGAGGCGGGTAGAATGTCACTGCCCTTTGCTCTGGGGCGGGGTACGCGGCAGGGGTGCCCTTTGTCCCCCCTGCTGTTTGCTCTAGCCAGAGAGCCGTTGGCAATACGGATCAGAGACTGCCGGGATATCACCGGCTTCTGTTATGGTGACAGACAGGAGAAGGTGATGCTCTATGCGGATGATACTATGATTCTTTTGGGTGATACTGACCACTCCCTAAAAAACACAATGGATACAGTGGTTCGCTTTGGGGATTTTTCGGGCCTTAAAATAAACTGGACCAAGTCAGCCCTATTGCCAATAGATGATGCAAGATTATTAAATAAAGAGAAAGTTGGGGGAATCCCTGTGTCCGCTTCCTTCAGATACTTGGGGATACAGGTTTCTCCTAAGATTAGGGAATATAGTCAGTTGAATATTTCCCCACTACTGGCTCGATTTCGTCTACGAGTTAAAACCTGGAATGCTCTGTGTATGTCGGTTGCAGGCAAAGTGAATCTAATTAAAATGATTCTAATGCCTCAACTGCTATACATACTACATAATTCACCGGTAGTCATCCCACTTAAGATATTCAGAATAATTAATGCCTTTTTCGTGAACTGATCTGGAAGAACCGCCCACCAAGGATAAAACTAGAAAACTTACAACGCCCTAAAGATGAAGGTGGACTTGCATTGCCAAATCCATGGCTTTATTACTTGTCATCGCAAATGCAACATTTAATAGGCACCATGGCCGTGGAGGGGGAGTCTACGGCCAGGGTCCCTAGCGCTTCAGAATATATAATGCTACATACGATAGGGGGTAAATCCGTTCCCACGGCTTTGGAGGCCGCGGCCTTTAGCAAGCCTCAGAAATGTTTCCCCACTTATGCCCTCATACAAAAAATATGGAACAAAACTAAATACATTCAGGAGGCGACAGGTATCAACGAATATAGTCCTATATGGGGAAATGAATCCTACCCAGAACTTGCTAAACTGCAACATACGGAAAGGTGGAAGAGGTTTGGCATTCTCTACCTAAAGCAAATCATAAGTGACACGCATTTGAAGCACAGTCAAAAACTTCTGATTGGCATACTAGCTCGAACCCTTTGGTAGATTTGCTTAAAGGGGCGGAGACCTCTAAAGGATTCATTTCCCAGAGCTATAGCACCTTGCTCCACAAATACCTTCTAAAGCATCCTTTGACAGTAAAAGGGAAATGGGAGTTGGATGTTGGACCCTTGGATGAGGATCAATGGGAGGAGGTCTTGCAGTCAGTTTCCATATGTTCACTGAATGTAACGCAAAGACTAACGCAACTATATACACTTCTGAGAGCGTATTATACACCCCATAGGCTACATAATATGGGACTTCTTTCCACCCTAACCTGTACTAGATGTAAGAGAGATCATGGAGATTTAATACACATGCTATGGAGATGTCCCAGATTACATGTGTACTGGAGGGGGGTGGTGGACACGCTGAACGCAGTGTTTGGGGTCTCAATTCCGCTGGACCCTAGACACTGTATTTTGAATGTGTTAGATGAACTAGAGTGGGAACCCCACGTCAGGGAAGCTTTAACTAGAGCCCTTTTTGTGGCTCGTAAGCTAATCATGGTACACTGGAAATCTGAAACGCCTCCCTCAGTCAAGGAATGGATTACTGCACTAGGACATATATTAAGAAAGGAGAAAATTATATACCAACACAGGGGATGTTCAAGAAAATTTGAAAAACTATGGGAACCATGGCTAGGCACTCCCGGGTTAGCTCCGGAGGACCTGGTCATGGATAGATTACTGCGCCTTAACGGCTGAAGGCATGGTGCACCCCGCATTAGCCCTGATTGGAGCTCTGGGCTCGGGTTGGTTACAGATAGAGGGTTGGAATTTCCATAAGTAGGAGGCAGTGATATCAATTCCTATCTTATTTTCTAACAGTGGGATGTACTTTATACTTTTGTATGAGTCTGATTCTTTTATGGAACTATGCCTGAATAGGCTACTATGTACAATTTAACTGTGGTTTTCTTGGACTGTATGTACTTGTTTTTTCAATAAAAACTTTTTCTTGGATAAAAAAAAAAAAAAAAAAAAAAAAACCTTAAAATTTCATTTTTGTAGAAAAACTTCTTATGTATCCCATGCATCTTGGCTTTGTTAAATATTATGGCAGCTGTATTCCAAATAACAACCTCATCTTAATCTTTTTTTCTTTCAATAAGGGCTTATTGTATAAATGTAAAATTACAAAGTTGTTATCTTAATCTAAACTAATCCCATTCATTACAAATTTCCCCATTAACCTGAATTTCATTTCCAACCAAAGGTTGTCTAAACCAGTTTCAATATATCTATATTATTAATAAAATTTGTTAAACTCATATTAGAAATTAATACTCATTATTACTCAATTGTACTTAAATTTCCCTTTTTTAAATGCACTGTTTCCACTATCAAAGGATATTCAATTTGTGTAATACACGGTTAAATGTAACCTTAATTTTACCATGTCTGGAAAACAGATTCAAAAAATAATTGTGATCACATTGTTTACCATTAAATTCGTTAACCCGGCACATTTTGTTATAAATGTTTTGTCTAAAAAGCTGGAATTGGCATGGTGTCCTTCCAGCTTATCACTGACCTCTCATCCCAGCCACATTTCTTTCATGAGAGCGCAAAGGAGGGGGTCACATCTGTGTACATGACACACACAAGCAATAGAACTAAAGGTCCTAGCATTTGCACACACATACACCAATTTCTCTCTAAAATCGCTTACATTTTTCCCATTTGTACACAACACATGCATATCATTCTCTCACTTTCTTTTAACTCTTATTAATATTTCCCTGCCTAAATTCTGCTTTCCTTATTTTGTTCAGATATCTTTTATATTTAGCTTCTATAATCAGACGGGAAGCCAGAGTTTTAACTCTCATTTCTCTGTTTCTGACTTTCACTACTTGTAGTGCCTGACCCCAAATTCATCCCACAACTTAACATGAAAATGTCCCTGTCTAGTGTTATTGTCACCCTTGATCCATCCTGCTCAGATAGATAGCTGTTTCTCTAGCTGTTTACTCTGCATGATTCTTAGTCCTTGTGGACCTTGGTAACCCAGTTACCCATTGTGGATCCCTGTCCACTTTAACCATTAATCTAGGGGCTCAGTATAGGCGGAACCACACCTTCGATTCATATATAGCGCTCCTCTTGCACTGGGCATTTTTGAGGGTCTCTTACCCCTCATTCACTTACTTAATTGAATGCCCATAATTACTGGTCAGTCTTCTCTACACGTTCCTATACCCTTTTGCCTCTAAACTACTTTATCTAGCAGATATACTACATATACCTGTGAATAGCACTATTCTTCCCTTTCTTATCTATAACACTCTGATGGACAATAGACAGGGACAACATAACATATAACCACCAATCAATACAGTTCGATTAAGGGGAGCAAAATAGGTACCCTTTGTCCCGAAATCAAGGAAGTCTGATAACTCAAAATGTAAGCAAAAGGCTTACCTCAGCCGGCTGATTATCAGAAATTCCCGGATCGTCTCAAGCTCCTCATTTCAGATACTCAGGGTCACCTGGAATCCCCTCCTAAGGCAAAGCTCGTCATGCTGACTCGGATAAATTGATGATAGGCAACTCCTATCCTCATATTGATTAGTGGTTCCAAATTAATAATAACTACTGCAGTAGGGAACAGACACAAAAGATACGCTCAGCATCTTTCCAAATAACTGTTCTGTTTTATTATGACGCAATTGAAGGTTTTTTTTATACACATGATTACGTAGGTATCACATTAATATTACAATTGTACATTTATGGTAACAAGGGGCGTTACATAGGCAGGCTAATTCTAATCAGGACTCGAAAGAATGTAAACATGTACTGAAAACATTATTAGTGCTGTGTGCACAGTAAGGGCAGTGTGCAGTACATACAAAATAGAATAAAGTTATATACAGAACTTCTACTAAACATTTGATCCAGGGTGCCTGTAACTACCACAACCCTCCTACAGGCATCCAGGAAAAAATAAAGGGCGCTTGAAAGGGTTTTTTTTTAAAGTGTTTAAGTGCCTTTGACACAGTGATGGTGTGACCCTCTACAAGTGTCCTGCACCTTAACAAATTATAAACTCCCACTGTGAACAAATCTACAAACTAAAAAGCAAATATGTACATAAACCACACTCTAAGTGTTCAAGTGTCTTTAGTACAGTGATGGTGTGACCCTCTTAATGTGTAATTGAACACTTACACTAAGAATACTTATACCAAAAACATATACCAATACGTCTCCAGTGATATATTTGTGCAATCACTTCATAGCATGCTGTACATGCACAAAAATATTTAAAATTACATATCTTCAAAAAACAATCAGTCCAAAAAAACACATGACATCACACGTGATGAACAAGTGTCCAAAAAAAGTAGTAATAAATCTTGATGAAGAAAAGGGTGATATTGTGTTTCATATTCCTATTTCTGCAATCTAATATCTGTGTGCTAAGTATATCTATTTTTTTTTTTACATAGGGGAGAAAAGACTCTGAGGACACCACTCATCAGAGGAGACCACGGACCCCCACCTCATGAAGAAGGCCAAAGCCAACAGGAGGAGTAGGGAGACATTATCGAAATAGTCACCACAACAGGTGAGTGTCTGCGACCACAGCTTCAGGTAAGAGATGGATGACAGCATATTTATAATACATGGTGCGTTTTTTTTTCTATATTTTTAGGTGATCGTGATGTTGTGGATGAAGGTAATTTCACCAGTGAAAGTGCCCAGATCATGGGGTGTAATAGGGACTTGGAAAACATCAAGCACAACATCAATGATGTTCAAAACACAATGAAGAACATCATTGATGTTTTAGGGAGAGTTTAAAACCCCTAGAAATCCCAAATTATTTATGTTTTTTGCTCCGGAGAATTTTTTTTTACTTTTTTAAAATATTCTCGAAAAGCCAAATTTTGAAGATGCACACAGTGTCTCAACAGGTGCTATCTGCCATCACGGGAGATTAATGTATGCGTTTTGGGGGGTGCAACCCCTTCCTCGATAATAAAGTAGCTGAGAGGAAGGGGTTGCACCCACAAAACATGTCCATTGATCCCCCATGATGGCAACTAGCACGTTGACATTCGGCAATTTGTGTGCATCTTCAAAATTTGTCTTTTCCAGCAGTGACTCCACCCCATCTGCTGAACGCAATATTAAACACAGTTTATAAATACTCATGTCTGATATTGCCTTCAATTTCTACAAAAGTTGAACTTTGTACTGTAAGTTCCAGATTTGTGTATTTCTTGTTGGTTTTAAACCTGCCTGTTTTACCTTAAAAGGACATTTCTACTTTTTTTAATGTGACCTAAATTTTTTTGATACAACAAACATATTGGTGTGTTTTAAAAAACCTTTTATAAATGCACATGTGATTGTGCTTGTATTAAAAAGACTGATAATCAATAATGTATGGCTTCTTCTTTCAATGCTCAAAAACTTTTCTTGTGGTAAAATTGGTGTTTTCTGTGACAATGGGGGTTATTTCCTAAGGGCAAATCCACTTTGCACTACAAGTGCAGTTTCTTTGCAGTCTCAAGTGCACTTGTAGTGCAAAGCGTCTTTGCCTTTAGTAAATAACACCCAACAGTGCTTTCTAATTTGACACAATCACGCCATTTTCAGGACTCCCCAAATTTCAATCATGTTCAGCTAAAAGAAACACAAGCAGTAAATGTAAGCAAATATTTGTTCAGTTTAAAAAAAAAAATTATTGAAAAAATGTCTCAGACATTGTCTGGCATATTGATGTCCCCCCTACCCGCAAAGTATTCCATGTATCTTAGACGGACCTTGTGGACACTCAGGGGGGGGCAAGCCAGGACGGCCAGCTTCAAGCGCCGTCAGGGTTGGTTCATTGAGATTAATTCCGGCTTCAGGCCCAACTGAGCCAGCATATTTCACAGAATTTCTCCTTAAAAAGTTGTGGAGAACACAGCAAGCAAGGATGATGTGATTAAGTTTATACTCCGCCATGTGTATCGGTGTAAGAAATAGGCTGAACCGGCTGGCCATTATTCCAAACATGTTCTCCACCACTCTTCTGGCTCTGGCCAGCTGGTAATTAAAAACCCTCTGATCCAGGGTGAGGGTCCTCATAGGGAATGGCCGCATAAGATGGTCCCCCAGCGCAAACGCTTCATCCGCAACGAAGACGAATGGGAGTCCTTCCGCATTGTCTTCTGGAGGTGACAAGTCCAAGCTGCCATTCTGGAGATGCCTGTAGAACTCCATGTGGGTGATGACTCCACCATCTGACATCCGGCCATTCTTCCCCACGTCCACATACAGGAACTCGTAAGTAGCCGACACCACCGCCAACATCACAATACTATTGATCCCCTTGTAGTTGTAATAGTATGACCCCGAGTTGGGTGGTGGGATGATATGGATGTGTTTCCCATCAATTGCCCCTCCGCAGTTAGGAAAGTCCCACCACTGGGCAAAGTGGGAGGCCTCAGCGTGCCATTCCTGTGGGTTGGAAGGAAACTGTGTCAGAGTAAAACAAGAAAGATAAATTAATCATTTTGCACATAAACATGGAAAGCAGATTAGACACAAACATCAGTATAACATTTATTTTAGGGAGTATTTAAAGACAAAAGGTATAAGGTCCAGCTATCAGATTCCTCCCCCCCTCTCATGGGCCATTTAAGAAATTTTATTGGGGGGGAAATGTTTTGGACAGGTAACCCTCTCCACTTCATTGGGAGATGAATGCATAAATAATGTGTGTTACTTTGGCCAGCCCCTCCTTACTTACACTATTGGCAGCCCAATGGACAGGTAAGAACACATTTTAGCACATTTTGACATTCTATTACCTCTCAAGATAATAATAGGATACAAAAACTTTGAACATTACCATTTGAAAGTATTCAGGCAGGCCCTCGCACTACATGCTTTGGGGAATTCATCCATAAATCTGACCACAAAAGAGGTGGGTATAGTGTGTATGGGTTTGGCAAAGTCAGCAGATAGAGGATTGGTATCAGCTGAGTTAGCAGTTGGGGGGGAGGGAGGGTTCCAAATGATTTTGGGACCAAAAAAAATACCTCTGGCACTCTGCCTGAATTTCAAGCGCATATCACAATTTTCAACATTTTAGGGGGCATTTAGGGTAAAGCACTACTATGGAGCTGACAAAATACATTGTTAATGGAGTAGACGAGGTGGATATAGGGCCAGGAGAGCATGCTGGGGAGGTAAGTGAAGGCAAATATGTATGAAGGACAAAAAAATTACATAAAAATCCAGCATGCATTAGGACAAAGGGGACATTCACAGCATATTACAATCATGGTAATTAGGGTGCAGGTGCAGAATACAAGATCAGCAAATTGAAACTCTGCTATGTCACCTAGATGATGTTGAAAATCATAATAGGAGGGCTAATATCAGGATCAAAGGTCTGCCAGAGGCCACAGCTTCCAGAGACATTATTCCCACACTGACGGACATTTTCAGAGATATTCTGGGTTTGCCGACTTCTACACCCATTGAAATTGACCGGGCGCACAGAGCATTGAGACCTCCGTCTCACGATGCCGATAACCCCAGAGATATAATTTGCAAGCTCCATAAATATACTCTTAAGGACCGCATTATGCAGAAAATGCGCAACAGGCCCTTTTATGATTTTGATGGAGCATGTTTATTTTTTTACCAGGATATATCCAGGCACACCCTTATGCAATGCAGAGCTCTTCGCCCTGTTTTGACGGTGATCCAGGAAGCAGGACTATCATATCGTTGGGGCTTCCCCTTTTAATTGCAGGTGACTAAAGATGGCCGACAAGTTACCTTACGTAATAAAGATGATCTACCCCACTTTCTCTCATCTCTTAGGATTGGAACCCGTCGACTTGCCGGATTGGAGAGGACCACCTGACGCAACAGGGAAACATCTCTCTTAAGCCTGGTCGACAGTTACACGCAAAAACCAGGCAGCACCTGAACCAGGACTTTTGATTGAAGTGGTGACCCCTTTGGTGACCACTGCCATTCCTTGTTTCTGATTCATGAAGCGTCGTCAACTACCTCTGTTGCGCTTCCCCTTTACGAGATATAACTGGGGAGAGGAAATCTTTCTAGCTGAACTTTGACTCTGCCTCTATTAGAGCTTGAACCCTTTGGAGATGGCCTATTTTTGTCTCCAAACCAAGTCAGCTGAACATGGCAAATCACACTTAAAATGAGACTTACATTCCTTTAAAACAAAAAAGGACAGAGAACATTTTTTTTTCTTTTCTTTTTTATATTTTTATTTTTTATTTGCTTTGGTTCTAGTTAAGATGTAGTAGACTCTGGGTTCCCTAACAAAGCGTACCCCCCTTCCCCATGCCTCAGCACCTTCTCAGATGTGGTGATAGGAGGTGGGGCCTCCTCTCTCCCCTCCATGTGTAGGCTCACATTTCCCCACATAGGCCACCCTGAATTGGATATGGTCCCCTTTTGGGACACTACGTTTGGGTCTGGGGCCCTCCCCTCTCAGGGGGGGGGGGGGGACCTCCCACCTAACATACAGAAGTTTTGTTTGCAGACTTCAATAACACTTCATCACATTGTTGTTGTTAACTTACCAGTTTACTTCCTATGTTCTTTTAATCATCTGTTTTTCTTGTTTCTCCCCCTCTGTCCACCCTTCTCTTTCTTCCCTAGGAGCATTCTACTACTTTGGATCCTGCGCCTGGGCGAGTTGGACCATTCAATGACCTTTCTGCCACCTGTTCCAACATGTCTACTCTTAAGGTAATATCTTACAATATCAGAGGTCTCTGCTCTCCTGGGAAAAGAAATAAACTCTGGTGGGAACTTAAAAAATTAAAAGCCCAAGTGGTTTTCCTACAGGAAACCCATTTCACCCATCATTCCATACCTAGACTTCCTACCCACCTATTCAATCAGTGGTTCCACAGTACCTCCCCTTCCTCTAAATCTAAAGGCAGTACGATTGCAATTCATAGGACTTGCCCCTTCCAGCTTTCAGACAGCAAAATAGACCCACTGGGCCGTTACATTTTCCTTAAAGGTGCTATAGCAGGACGAAGGTTTACCTTCGCCTCAATCTATGCGCCTAATTCAAACCAAATTACTTTTATTGACAACACTCTCGAGCTGCTGGCAGAATTTAAGGAAGGCTTTTATTTTAGGGGGAGACTTTAATGTTAACCCAGACCCTTTAATGGACACCTCCAGCACAAGCCAGTCACACTCCTATGCTTTTTTGAAGCATTTTTGAAAATCCCTTCACTCTCACTTGCTACTTGATAGCTGGAGGGTTCTTCACCCTAAGGAGAGAGACTTCAGCTATCACTCTGCAGTCCATGATGTATACACCATATACACCATCGTATAGACCATATTTACGTGGACCGTCCCACACTAGAGCTCGTGCAATCTGCATCCATTGGGAATATTACCCTATCTGATCATGCACCAGTGGGGGTGACCCTCACACTTCCTTCCAGCTCCCGTGGTGCTTGGACGTGGAGGTTGAATGAAAATTTGTTGGACAATACAGCGGCAGTTGCCAAAGTGTCAGAAACCATCACAAATTACTTCAAGGAAAATGTCACAGATGACCTTAGCGCGGGCATAGTGTGGGAGGGCCATAAAGCTGTGGTCAGAGGGGAGTTCATATCCTTAGGTGCAAAACTTAAAAAGATGCTTCAGGCAGACTTTGACAGGGTGCTGGCAGCTCTACAGGATGCTGAATGCAAACATAAGCAAAATGGGAGCCCTGAGGCATTGCAGAGGCGGAATAACTTAAGAGACTTGTTCTTGCGTTTGCATGATCGGCAGACTCGCAAGCAAGCCAGACACTTATTACACAAATATTATGAACATGGCAATAAGTGCATCCGTAGGGATGAGCCGAACACCCCCCGTTTCGGTTCGCACCAGAACCCGCGAACGGACCGAAAGTTCGCACGAACGTTAGAACCCCATTGACGTCTATGGGACTCGAACGTTCGAAATCAAAAGTGCTCATTTTAAAGGCTAATTTGCATGGTATTGTCCTAAAAAGGGTTTGGGGACCCGGGTCCTACCCCAGGGGACATGTATCAATGCAAAAAAAACTTTTAAAAACGGCCGTTTTTTCGGGAGCAGTGATTTTAATGATGCTTAAAGTGAAAAAAAAAAAGTGAAATATTCCTTTAAATATCGTACCTGGGGGGTGTCTATAGTATGCCTGTAAAGTGACGCGTGTTTCCCATGTTTAGAACAGTCCCTGCACCAAATGTCATTTTTAAAGGAAAAAATCTCATTTAAAACTGCTTGCGGGTTTAATGTCATGTCGGGTCATGGCAATATGGATGAAAATCAGTGAGACAAACGGCATGGGTACCCCCCAGTCCATTACCAGGCCCTTTGGGTCTTGTATGGATATTAAGGGGAACCCTGCACCCAAATTAAAATAAGGAAAGGTGTGGGGCCACCACGCCCTATATACTCTGAACAGCAGTATACAGGCGGTGCAAACAAGACAGGGACTGTAGGTTTGTTGTTAAGTAGAATCTGTTTGTAATTTTGAACGGGTACATTTTTTTTTTTTTTTTTTTTGAAAATCTTTTTATTGAGTATAAGACATACAACAGAAAACAACAATAAACCTGCTACAGCATTGGGACTAGACCCACGCAGGGGCCAGTGCCAGCCGGCAACTGGGCTGTTTCCATCATTAGTGACATACAGCTGTAGCACGTCTATAAGAAAAGAACAACAAACAACCTAGTGCTGTATTGGCTCCTGCTCAATTGAAATATCTAAGGATCAGATCATTCCTTCGAGACCCAAGGGACAATAGATATCAAATAAACCCATATCAGAGATTACAATACAAAAGTGTCACCCAAAGTATCAAAATCACATCCACCCGTAGAGTGGTATTATGTACATGCTCAATCAGTCTGCGGTTGCCGTGGAGGCCTCCGCCAGCCATTTGGCCCACACTCTACGGTATTTTTTGGGGCATCCTCTATTTTGGTAGGTTTCCTTATAAAGTGGTAGTACTTTATTGACATGTGTTTTCCACAGCAATAATGATGGCGGGGCACGTTTTTTCCAGCAGAGAGTGATCATTTTTCTGGCATAGAAAGTCAGGAGTCCATTCAGAGTCCTCTCCGCTATCCTGGGGGCTAATGCTTCTACTAAGCCTAGAAGGCATATCTGCGGGGTTGGGGCTATATCTATTCCCACCACTTCTTTTATTACAGATATTACTTGTGAACGGGTACATTTTTAACGTGTTTAGCTCCAGCCAAAAAATCTTTTTTAAGCTTTTTGGAAAACATAGGGAAGGGTTATCACCCCTGTGACATTTGTTTTGCTGTCTTTCCTCCTCTTCTGAAGATTTCACCTCACTTTTTGTCCCAATGACAAATGTTTTTTGAAAATTTGGGTTTTTTTGTGGAACAAGGATTGGAAAGCATCAGTGGAAAGGAGAAATTGTTTTCCCATATTAACTCTTACAGGAGAGAATTTCCCTTCCTAGGGGTAGATTTCATCTCACTTCCTGTTGTCTCCTTCCGTTTGCAAGTAGGAGTCGTTTGTAAGTTAGATGTTTGAAAGTAGGGTCCTGCCCTATATACTCAGCAGAAATTTGGGCCTTAGGTGTTGCTGTGGCCACAACACTGTAAGCCCTCACAGGGCCCTGCTGTGAAATATTACATCAAGAATTGTAATTACATGCCCCTGTTGAACAGGAGCTGAAAAATTAGGCACTGGTGCTGGTGCCACAACACTGCAACCCCTCACAGACACTCTAGTTGGAACGCAGGAACGAGCCCTGCTGCAAAGTATTGCTTCAAAAATTGTAATTACACGCCCCTGTTAGACAGGGGCAGAAAAATTGGGCCTTAGGCACTGGTGCCACAACACTGCAACCCCTCACAGACACTAGTTGGAACGCAGGAACGAGCCCTACTGCAAAGTATTGCATCAAAAATTGTAATTACACGCCCCTGTTAGACAGGGGCAGAAAAATTAGGCCTTAGGCACTGGTGGTGGCGCCCAGAACCAAAAATGTTCTTACAAGCTATCAGCGTGATGATTGAGGAGGAAGAGGATAATTACTCAGGGATAGTCACTCAGCATCAGCATAGGCAGTCTTTGAAGGGATCAGAGATTTCAAAAAAAATTATTCGGTTACATCAGCATCAGGTGCTTGGTAGCTGGTGGTGATCCAAGACTGATTCATTTTTATGAAGGTCAGCCGATCGACCGAGTCGGTGGACAGACGCACCCTGTGATCGGTTACCACGCCTCCAGCAGCACTGAATGTGCGTTCCGAAAGAACGCTGGATGCAGGACAGGCCAGTAGCTCAATTGCATACTGTGCAAGCTCTGGCCAGTAAACCATCCTCAAGACCCAGTAACCCAGAGGATTTTCGGTGGGAAAGGTGTCCAAGTCTGATCTTGCCCCTAGGTATTCCTGCACCATGTAAAACAGACGCTGGCGATGGTTGCTGGAACCGATCATACCTTGGGGCTGCGGACCAAAAAATTGTCTGAACGCATCGGTCAGACGGCCACCTTCTCCACCGCTCCTTCTTTGACTGACCGAAGCCTCAGCAACACGTTGTCCAGAAACAGGAGTTTGTAACCTCCCAGTCTCTGGGAACGCGTTGCACAGACCTTTCTGCAAGGCCTCCCGAAGATGTTTCATCCTCTGCTCCCTCTGCGATGGCAAGATAAGGTCCGCAACCTTACCCTTGTAACCTGGATCAAGGAGGGTTGCCAGCCAGTATTGGTCCTTCTCCTTGATACCACGAATACGAGGATCCTTACGCAGGCTTTGCAGGATCAGGGAGGCCATGCAGTGTAGGTTTGCTGAGGCATTCGGTCCGGAGTCCTCTGGGTCACTAAGGACAACAACGTCCGCAGCCACCTCCTCCCAGCCACGTACAAGTCCATGTGTTCCTTGGGACTGATCCCTTAAAGACTGCTGCTGATGCTGAGTGCCAGGCTCCACCTCCATACTGACACAATCTTCCTCCTCGTCCTCTTCCTGTGTGATCGGCGGGCACGCAGGAACACTGTCTGGATAAAGGGGGCCTTGAGAGCTAAGGAATTCCTCCTCTTCCTGCCTCTGTTCTGCCTCAAGTGCCCTGTCCATTATTCCACGCAGCGTGTGCTCCAACAGGTGGACAAGGGGGACAGTGTCACTGATGCATGCACTGTCAGTGCTCACCATCCTCGTGGCCTCCTCGAATGGTGACAGGACAGTGCATGCATCCCTGATCATGGCCCACTGGCGTGGGGAAAAAAACCAAGCTCCCCTGACCCTGTCCTGGTGCCATAGTCGCACAGGTACTCATTGATGGCCCTCTGCTGCGTGTGCAGCCGCTGCAGCATGGCCAACGTTGAGTTCCTCCTGGTGGGCATGTCACAGATTAGGCGGTTCTTGGGCAGGTTAAACTCCTTTTGGAGGTCCGTCAGCCGAGCACTGGCATTATATGACCGGCGGAAATGCACACACAGACTTTCCTGGCCTGCCTCAGGACATCCTGTAAGCCCGGGTACCTGCCCAAGAACCGCTGCACCACCAAGTTAAGGACGTGAGCCAAACAGGGCACATGGGTCATTTGTCCCTGTCGGAGGGCAGAGAGGAGGTTGGCGTCATTGTCGCAAACCACCATTCCTGCCTTAAGTTGGCGTGGCGTCAACCACCTCTGAACCTGCCCCTGCAGAGCTGACAGAACCTCTGCCCCAGTGTGGCTCCTGTCCCCCAAGCACACCAGCTCAAGCACCGCATGGCATCTTTTGGCCTGCGTACTTGCGTAGCCCCTTGAACGCCTACGGAGCACCGCTGGTTCCGAGGAAGAGGCCATGGAGGAAGAAGAAGAGGGGGTGGAGGAGAGAGGTGTGTCACAATCAGCATTTTGGAGGCGTGGTGGCGGAACAACCTCCAACACTACTGCACCTTGTCCTGCATCCTTCCCAGCTGCCAGCAGAGTCACCCAATGCTCGTGAAACTTAGGTAACGTCCCTGTCCATGCCTGCTGGACCATGAGTCAGCGGTAATATGCACCTTACCGCTGACCGCCCTGTCCAGCGAGGCATGGACATTGCCTTCCACATGCCGGTAGAGAGCCGGAATCGCCTTCCGTGAGAAAAAGTGGCGTTTGGGTACCTGCCACTGAGGAACCGCACATTCCACAAACTCACGGAAGGGGGCAGAGTCTACCAACTGAAAAGGCAGCAGTTGAAGTGCTAGCAATTTTGCCAAGCTAGCATTCAACCGCTGGGCATGTGGATGGTTGGGAGCAAACTTCTTTCGGCGGTGCAGCAGCTGGGGCAGGGAAATTTGCCTGGTACAATCTGACATCGGTGTACCAAAAGCAGATTGCCCACAAGTACTTGGCTGTGACACACCTAATTCTACACCTTCATTCCTCTCAGTGCAGGTCTCAGAGAGGACTGAAGGTCTAGTGGGGTTGGAAATCTCAGCTGATGAGGAGCAAGGAGAGATCCTCTTTGTTCTTTGGTGTGGGTCTTTTAGATACGCTTGCCAACGAACTGCATGGCAGGTCAACATATGTCTGGTCAAGCATGTGGTACCCAAGCGGGAGATGTTTTGGCCACGCGAGATACGCTTGAGACATATATGTTGCAAATAGCAGCGGTGCGATCTGATGCACTCGTCTCAAAAAAGGCCCACACCAAAGAACTTTTTGAATTACGCGCAGAGACTGCAGCGCCCTGCACATGTGGAGCTTTGGGGTGTGATGCAGTCAATGTGCTGCCCTTAGGCTGGCCCCTGGAGGGCATCCTGCCTCGTTGGTGATGTGCCGCCTCCTCCTCCTCCTCCTCCTCCTCTCTCCTATCAGGCTCCCACGTTGAGTCAGTGACCTCATCATCCCCTCCCTCCTCATCACTGGAGCAAACCTGGCAGTATGCTGCAGCAGGGGGAGCATGACTGCCAGATTGCTGTCCTTCTTGGGCACCCCCTCTGTCCGTGCTCATGTTACTGCCTTCATCGAGCTCAGTATCATCATCAGAGCCTTCCAAACGCTGGGCATCCTCCTGGAGCATGTACCCAACACTGTGGTCAAACAGTTCAAGGGAATACTCATGAGGACATGGTGGAGCTAGGGAAGGAGTCACTGATGACATTGAGCTGAGGGAAGAGGCCGCTGCTTTGCCAGACAAAGCACCCTGGGCATGGGTGAGAGAGGATGAGGAGGATGAGGACGGCTTGGTCATCCACTCGACCAAGTCTTCCGCGTGTTGAGGCTCAACACGGCCAGCTGCCGAAAAAAGGCCAAGCGTGTCCCATGGCCACGTGCTGATGAGGATGCACCGTCTCCACGACCAGCACTAGACACAGAGCCTGCTTGCCCTCTCTTATTGGCTTGTGACTGTCTGCCTCTCCTTCTTGGCCTTCCAGACATACTAATGGCCTGTAGCTGCACTAAGCTGGGATAGAACACCTGTAATTTTCTTCAGGTAGCTTTATATACTGTAACCAGACAAGCCTGCCTGTCAGTAGGAAGATAACAGGAACGGATCTAGCTGAACACTGTGAGCAGGACGCACTGCACTAAATGTAAATAGCAGGAACGGATCTAGCTGAACACTGTGAGCAGGACGCACTGCACTAAACGTAAATGGCAGGAAGGGATCTAGCTGAACACTGTGAGCAGGACGCACTGCACTAAATGTAAATAGCAGGAACGGATCTAGCTGAACACTGTGAGCAGGACGCACTGCACTAAATGTATATAGTCTAGAAGATAACAGGAACGGATCTAGCTGAACACTGTGAGCAGGACGCACTGCACTAAATGTAAATAGCAGGAATGGATCTAGCTGAACACTGTGAGCAGGACGCACTGCACTAAATGTAAATGGCAGGAACGGATCTAGCTGAACACTGAGCAGGACGCACTGCACTAAATGTAAATGGCAGGAACGGATCTAGCTGAACACTGTGAGCAGGACGCACTGCACTAAATGTAAATTGCAGGAACGGATCTAGCTGAACACTGTGAGCAGGACGCACTGCACTAAATGTAAATAGTCTAGAAGATAACAGGAACGGATCTAGCTGAACACTGTGAGCAGGACGCACTGCACTAAATGTAAATAGCAGGAACGGATCTAACTGAACACTGTGAGCAGGACGCACTGCACTAAATGTAAATGGCAGGAACGGATCTAGCTGAACACTGTGAGCAGGACGCACTGCACTAAATGTAAATGGCAGGAACGGATCTAGCTGAACACTGTGAGCAGGACGCACTGCACTAAATGTAAATTGCAGGAACGGATCTAGCTGAACACTGTGAGCAGGACGCACTGCACTAAATGTAAATAGCAGGAACGGATCTAGCTGAACACTGAGCAGGACGCACTGCACTAAATGTAAATAGTCTAGAAGATAACAGGAACGGATCTAGCTGAACACTGTGAGCAGGACGCACTGCACTAAATGTAAATAGCAGGAACGGATCTAGCTGAACACTGTGAGCAGGACGCACTGCACTAAATGTAAATAGCAGGAACGGATCTAGCTGAACACTGAGCAGGACGCACTGCACTAAATGTAAATAGCAGGAACGGATCTAGCTGAACACTGTGAGCAGGACGCACTGCACTAAATGTAAATAGTCTAGAAGATAACAGGAACGGATCTAGCTGAACACTGTGAGCAGGACGCACTGCACTAAATGTAAATAGCAGGAACGGATCTAGCTGAACACTGAGCAGGACGCACTGCACTAAATGTAAATTGCAGGAACGGATCTAGCTGAACACTGTGAGCAGGACGCACTGCACTAAATGTAAATGGCAGGAACGGATCTAGCTGAACACTGTGAGCAGGACGCACTGCACTAAATGTAAATAGCAGGAACGGATCTAGCTGAACACTGTGAGCAGGACGCACTGCACTAAATGTAAATAGTCTAGAACAGTGGTTCTCAACTCCAGTCCTCGGGACCCACCAACAGGCCAGATTTTAAGAATTACCTTGGGGAGATGCAGACTAGAATACTGCAATCACTGAGCAGCAAGTGATATCACCTGTGATCTATTTTAGCTATCTTGCAAACCTGGCCTGTTGGTGGGTCCTGAGGACTGGAGTTGAGAACCACTGGTCTAGAAGATAACAGGAACGGATCTAGCTGAACACTGTGAGCAGGACGCACTGCACTAAATGTAAATGGCAGGAACGGATCTAGCTGAACACTGTGAGCAGGACGCACTGCACTAAATGTAAATGGCAGGAACGGATCTAGCTGAAGACTGTGAGCAGGACGCACTGCACTAAATGTAAATGGCAGGAACGGATCTAGCTGAAGACTGTGAGCAGGACGCACTGCACTAAATGTAAATAGCAGGAACGGATCTAGCTGAACACTGTGAGCAGGACGCACTGCACTAAATGTAAATAGTCTAGAAGATAACAGGAACGGATCTAGCTGAACACTGTGAGCAGGACGCACTGCACTAAATGTAAATAGCAGGAACGGATCTAGCTGAACACTGTGAGCAGGACGCACTGCACTAAATGTAAATAGTCTAGAAGATAACAGGAACGGATCTAGCTGAACACTGTGAGCAGGACGCACTGCACTAAATGTAAATAGCAGGAACGGATCTAGCTGAACACTGTGAGCAGGACGCACTGCACTAAATGTAAATGGCAGGAACGGATCTAGCTGAACACTGAGCAGGACGCACTGCACTAAATGTAAATGGCAGGAACGGATCTAGCTGAACACTGTGAGCAGGACGCACTGCACTAAATGTAAATTGCAGGAACGGATCTAGCTGAACACTGTGAGCAGGACGCACTGCACTAAATGTAAATGGCAGGAACGGATCTAGCTGAACACTGTGAGCAGGACGCACTGCACTAAATGTAAATAGCAGGAACGGATCTAGCTGAACACTGTGAGCAGGACGCACTGCACTAAATGTAAATAGTCTAGAAGATAACAGGAATGGATCTAGCTGAACACTGTGAGCAGGACGCACTGCACTAAATGTAAATAGTCTAGAAGATAACAGGAACGGATCTAGCTGAACACTGTGAGCAGGACGCACTGCACTAAATGTAAATAGCAGGAACGGATCTAGCTGAACACTGTGAGCAGGACGCACTGCACTAAATGTAAATAGTCTAGAAGATAACAGGAACGGATCTAGCTGAACACTGTGAGCAGGACGCACTGCACTAAATGTAAATAGCAGGAACGGATCTAGCTGAACACTGTGAGCAGGACGCACTGCACTAAATGTAAATGGCAGGAACGGATCTAGCTGAACACTGAGCAGGACGCACTGCACTAAATGTAAATGGCAGGAACGGATCTAGCTGAACACTGTGAGCAGGACGCACTGCACTAAATGTAAATTGCAGGAACGGATCTAGCTGAACACTGTGAGCAGGACGCACTGCACTAAATGTAAATGGCAGGAACGGATCTAGCTGAACACTGTGAGCAGGACGCACTGCACTAAATGTAAATAGCAGGAACGGATCTAGCTGAACACTGTGAGCAGGACGCACTGCACTAAATGTAAATAGTCTAGAAGATAACAGGAATGGATCTAGCTGAACACTGTGAGCAGGACGCACTGCACTAAATGTAAATAGTCTAGAAGATAACAGGAACGGATCTAGCTGAACACTGTGAGCAGGATGCACTGCACTAAATGTAAATAGCAGGAACGGATCTAGCTGAACACTGTGAGCAGGACGCACTGCACTAAATGTAAATGGCAGGAACGGATCTAGCTGAACACTGAGCAGGACGCACTGCACTAAATGTAAATGGCAGGAACGGATCTAGCTGAACACTGTGAGCAGGACGCACTGCACTAAATGTAAATTGCAGGAACGGATCTAGCTGAACACTGAGCAGGACGCACTGCACTAAATGTAAATTGCAGGAACGGATCTAGCTGAACACTGTGAGCAGGACGCACTGCACTAAATGTAAATAGCAGGAACGGATCTAGCTGAACACTGTGAGCAGGACGCACTGCACTAAATGTAAATAGTCTAGAAGATAACAGGAACGGATCTAGCTGAACACTGAGCAGGACGCACTGCACTAAATGTAAATAGCAGGAACGGATCTAGCTGAACACTGTGAGCAGGACGCACTGCACTAAATGTAAATAGCAGGAACGGATCTAGCTGAACACTGAGCAGGACGCACTGCACTAAATGTAAATAGCAGGAACGGATCTAGCTGAACACTGTGAGCAGGACGCACTGCACTAAATGTAAATAGTCTAGAAGATAACAGGAACGGATCTAGCTGAACACTGTGAGCAGGACGCACTGCACTAAATGTAAATAGCAGGAACGGATCTAGCTGAACACTGAGCAGGACGCACTGCACTAAATGTAAATGGCAGGAACGGATCTAGCTGAACACTGTGAGCAGGACGCACTGCACTAAATGTAAATTGCAGGAACGGATCTAGCTGAACACTGTGAGCAGGACGCACTGCACTAAATGTAAATGGCAGGAACGGATCTAGCTGAACACTGTGAGCAGGACGCACTGTACTAAATGTAAATAGCAGGAACGGATCTAGCTGAACACTGTGAGCAGGACGCGCTGCACTAAATGTAAATAGTCTAGAAGATAACAGGAACGGATCTAGCTGAACACTGAGCAGGACGCACTGCACTAAATGTAAATAGCAGGAACGGATCTAGCTGAACACTGTGAGCAGGACGCACTGCACTAAATGTATATAGCAGGAACGGATCTAGCTGAACACTGTGAGCAGGACGCACTGCACTAAATGTAAATGGCAGGAACGGATCTAGCTGAACACTGAGCAGGACGCACTGCACTAAATGTAAATAGTCTAGAAGATAACAGGAACGGATCTAGCTGAACACTGTGAGCAGGACGCACTGCACTAAATGTAAATAGCAGGAACGGATCTAGCTGAACACTGTGAGCAGGACGCACTGCACTAAATGTAAATAGCAGGAACGGATCTAGCTGAACACTGTGAGCAGGACGCACTGCACTAAATGTAAATAGCAGGAACGGATCTAGCTGAACACTGAGCAGGACGCACTGCACTAAATGTAAATAGCAGGAACGGATCTAGCTGAACACTGTGAGCAGGACGCACTGCACTAAATGTAAATAGTCTAGAAGATAACAGGAACGGATCTAGCTGAACACTGTGAGCAGGACGCACTGCACTAAATGTAAATAGCAGGAACGGATCTAGCTGAACACTGAGCAGGACGCACTGCACTAAATGTAAATGGCAGGAACGGATCTAGCTGAACACTGTGAGCAGGACGCACTGCACTAAATGTAAATTGCAGGAACGGATCTAGCTGAACACTGTGAGCAGGACGCACTGCACTAAATGTAAATGGCAGGAACGGATCTAGCTGAACACTGTGAGCAGGACGCACTGCACTAAATGTAAATAGCAGGAACGGATCTAGCTGAACACTGTGAGCAGGACGCGCTGCACTAAATGTAAATAGTCTAGAAGATAACAGGAACGGATCTAGCTAAACACTGTGAGCAGGACGCACTGCACTAAATGTAAATAGCAGGAACGGATCTAGCTGAACACTGAGCAGGACGCACTGCACTAAATGTAAATAGTCTAGAAGATAACAGGAACGGATCTAGCTGAACACTGTGAGCAGGACGCACTGCACTAAATGTAAATAGCAGGAACGGATCTAGCTGAACACTGTGAGCAGGACGCACTGCACTAAATGTAAATAGTCTAGAAGATAACAGGAACGGATCTAGCTGAACACTGTGAGCAGGACGCACTGCACTAAATGTAAATAGCAGGAACGGATCTAGCTGAACACTGTGAGCAGGACGCTCTGCACTAAATGTAAATGGCAGGAACGGATCTAGCTGAACACTGAGCAGGACGCACTGCACTAAATGTAAATGGCAGGAACGGATCTAGCTGAACACTGTGAGCAGGACGCACTGCACTAAATGTAAATTGCAGGAACGGATCTAGCTGAACACTGTGAGCAGGACGCACTGCACTAAATGTAAATGGCAGGAACGGATCTAGCTGAACACTGTGAGCAGGACGCACTGCACTAAATGTAAATAGTCTAGAAGATAACAGGAATGGATCTAGCTGAACACTGTGAGCAGGACGCACTGCACTAAATGTAAATAGTCTAGAAGATAACAGGAACGGATCTAGCTGAACACTGTGAGCAGGATGCACTGCACTAAATGTAAATAGCAGGAACGGATCTAGCTGAACACTGTGAGCAGGACGCACTGCACTAAATGTAAATGGCAGGAACGGATCTAGCTGAACACTGAGCAGGACGCACTGCACTAAATGTAAATGGCAGGAACGGATCTAGCTGAACACTGTGAGCAGGACGCACTGCACTAAATGTAAATTGCAGGAACGGATCTAGCTGAACACTGAGCAGGACGCACTGCACTAAATGTAAATTGCAGGAACGGATCTAGCTGAACACTGTGAGCAGGACGCACTGCACTAAATGTAAAGGGCAGTAACGGATCTAGCTGAACACTGTGAGCAGGACGCACTGCACTAAATGTAAATAGCAGGAACGGATCTAGCTGAACACTGTGAGCAGGACGCACTGCACTAAATGTAAATAGTCTAGAAGATAACAGGAACGGATCTAGCTGAACACTGAGCAGGACGCACTGCACTAAATGTAAATAGCAGGAACGGATCTAGCTGAACACTGTGAGCAGGACGCACTGCACTAAATGTAAATAGCAGGAACGGATCTAGCTGAACACTGAGCAGGACGCACTGCACTAAATGTAAATAGCAGGAACGGATCTAGCTGAACACTGTGAGCAGGACGCACTGCACTAAATGTAAATAGTCTAGAAGATAACAGGAACGGATCTAGCTGAACACTGTGAGCAGGACGCACTGCACTAAATGTAAATAGCAGGAACGGATCTAGCTGAACACTGAGCAGGACGCACTGCACTAAATGTAAATGGCAGGAACGGATCTAGCTGAACACTGAGCAGGACGCACTGCACTAAATGTAAATTGCAGGAACGGATCTAGCTGAACACTGTGAGCAGGACGCACTGCACTAAATGTAAATGGCAGGAACGGATCTAGCTGAACACTGTGAGCAGGACGCACTGCACTAAATGTAAATAGCAGGAACGGATCTAGCTGAACACTGTGAGCAGGACGCGCTGCACTAAATGTAAATAGTCTAGAAGATAACAGGAACGGATCTAGCTGAACACTGAGCAGGACGCACTGCACTAAATGTAAATAGCAGGAACGGATCTAGCTGAACACTGTGAGCAGGACGCACTGCACTAAATGTATATAGCAGGAACGGATCTAGCTGAACACTGTGAGCAGGACGCACTGCACTAAATGTAAATGGCAGGAACGGATCTAGCTGAACACTGAGCAGGACGCACTGCACTAAATGTAAATAGCAGGAACGGATCTAGCTGAACACTGTGAGCAGGACGCACTGCACTAAATGTAAATAGCAGGAACGGATCTAGCTGAACACTGTGAGCAGGACGCACTGCACTAAATGTAAATAGCAGGAACGGATCTAGCTGAACACTGTGAGCAGGACGCACTGCACTAAATGTAAATAACAGGAACGGATCTAGCTGAACACTGTGAGCAGGACGCACTGCACTAAATGTAAATAGTCTAGATAGAAGATAACAGGAACGGATCTAGCTAAACTGAATACAGTGTATATATATATATATATATATATATATATATATATATATATATATATATACACACACACACAATACACTGTAAGTGCAGCTAACTGACTGACTGTTCTGCCTAATCTATCTAACTCAAATCAAATGACACTGTCTCTCTCTCTCTCTCTCTCTATCTCTTAGCACACCGGAACACACACTACACAGGGCCGCCGTGCAGGCGGCCTTATATAGTGTGGGGCGTGTACTAAATCCCCTGAGCCATAATTGGCCAAAGCCACCCTGGGGGTCAATTACAGCTCTCGGGTCAATGCGGGTCAATTACAGCTCATGCGGGTCAATTACAGCTCTCTCTACTGACGGCGCTGTGATTGGCCAAGCATGCGGGTCATAGTGCATGCTTGGCCAATCATCAGCCAGCAATGCACTGCGATGCCGCAGTGAATTATGGGCCGTGACGCGCCACACGAATTTGGCGCGATCGGCCCATATCGTTCGCAATTCGGCGAACGGGCGAACAGCCGATGTTCGAGTCGAACATGGGTTCGACTCGAACACGAAGCTCATCCCTACTTGCGAGAGCTATTTGCAAGAAACACGCTCAGACTTACGTGCAAAAACTTCGCTCTCCATCTGGAGACGTTTTGATCCATTCCTCCAAAATTGCCTCGGGGTTCTGAGATTACTGCTCATGCCTTTATAACTTAAATCCTGACTATCCTTTAGATGCCCAGACACCCAGAGCCGCTGTTATACTAGATTATTGAGCTTCAGCTGGCGTCCCGCCTCTGAGTGTAGATCAATGTAATGACCTTGAGCTTCCGATTTCCTCCAAGGAGATTGAATTGGTAGTGAAATCCCTTGCCACAGGGAAGATCACTGGGCCGGATGGATATGCTGGGTCATATTATAAAACCTTTTTACCCCTCTTACTACCCCACATGTGCACTTACTTTAATTCCACTGCAGGGGGGTCCCCCATCCCTCCGGGGGCCCTTTTGGCACACATCCCAGTGTTGCCAAAGGACAGTAAAGATCCAATGCTCTCCCAAAGCTACCGTCCCATATCCCTCCTTAATATTGACGTTAAGATTTTGGCAAAAGTTTTAGCGAACAGGCTTGGGAGTCTTTTGCCCCACATTATCCACCCGGACCAAACTGGGTTTATTAAAAGGAAGAGAGGCAAGGGACAAATCAATTAGAGCAATACAACTCATTCACTGGGCCCGTTCCAGTCCTAACCCTACAACATTATCCTTTCCACAGACGCCAAAAAGGCTTTCGACCGGGTCGACTGGTCATACCTCAAAGCAGTGTTGGAGGCTCTAGGGCTGAAAACACGCATGATGTCATCTATCTTGGCCCTTTATTCTACTCCCTGTGCACAGGTCAAGGTGAACGGAGTGCTCTCCCCTCAATTCCCAATTTGGAATGGCACGAGACACGGGTGCCCCCTTTCCCCACTCCTCTTTGCTCTAGTTCTGGAAGCGTTACTGAGCACTGTCAGAGCGAATGCAGACGTTAGGGGCTTGCGGGTAGGAAATACTGAGCACAAATTGTCAGCATATGCAGACGATGTACTATTCCACCTCTCAGAACCCCTGATCTCGCTGCCAGTCCTGATGAGGGAACTAAAAGTATTCAGATTGCTTTCTAATTTTAAAATACATTTTTCTAAAAAAAAATTTTGCCGGTCCACTTGACCCCCACACTGACTAGCAGCCTACAAGCCTCCTTCCCCGTCACCTGGGCCAAGTCCTCCACTCGATACCTAGGTATACAATTAACAGACAGACAGTCTTGATACCCTCTATGCCGCAAATTTCCCACCGTTACTTAACACAATTAAAAAAGACCTTTCCATCTGGACCAAGACCGCGTTTACATGGATAGGTCGCATTAACATAATAAAAATGAATATTCTGCCCCGAATACTTTTTTTTTTTCTACAAATGATACCAATTCTCCTGCCCAAAAAATTTCTTTTCTCAAATTAATAGCATACTAACTGGATTTGTGTGGAATGCACGAAAGCCCAGAATAGCTATGAGAATACTGAAGTGCTCAAAACTAACAGGTGGTTTAGGGATCCCAGACATTTTGAAATACCATAGAGCCATCGCTCTTCAGAGGATCCTCAACTGGCGCTTCCACACCCGGACCAAATTATGGGTCTCGCTAGAAAAATGGTTAGCCGGCAGGAATTTGGCCTTTGCTCCATGTCTACCACGTGAATATCGAGGACTGTCAGATACAACTTCCCCGTTGACGACCCATGTTCTTTCTATTTGGGACACACTGAATCTAACTTTAAATTTATCTCCACCTATGTCCCCGCTAGTTCCGTTAGGGGGGTTCCTTTGGTTTCCGCCAGGCAAGCAAATGGCTTTTTTCGGCCCATGGGTAGATGATGGTAATGCCAGCTGCGGAAAATTGATGAGCGATGGCAAGCTGATGAGTTATGAATCCCTACAACATAAACACGGGGGCTCCAAAATGAACTTCTGGAGATATAGGCAGCTCCATCACTTTTTTGAAATCCATGGGCGCTCTATAAGAGACATCTCCACTTTCACTCCCTTTGAGCAACTCTTTATAGAAGAAGACCCGATCCCACACTTGATCTCAGAAATGTATCGCTTACTAAGCACCACTGACAACCTCAGAACAACTTACATAAGGGCATGGGAGAGAGATTTACAGCTAGATTTCTCCAAGTCCCAACTCACACACCTATACCAGCTCGCTCATTCGAGCTCTATGGAATCCAAAACCCAAGAAACTAATTACAAGATTTTGACGCGCTGGTACAGAGTGCCAGCTGATCTGGCCCGTATCTACCCCGCAGTGTCGGATCAATGCTGGAGGAGATGTGGCCAAAGAGGTACACTCCTGCACATTTGGTGGGAGTGTCCTTTGATCAGGCCATACTGGACAGACATTAAATCTCTCGTGAAGGAAATTTTAGATCTAGATATTCCTTTGTCTCCAGCCTATTTCCTTCTGCATGTCCCCCTGACACCGATTGGTAGATATAAAAAAAGTGTACTACCACACCTATTAAATGCGGCTAGACACCTTGTTCCAGTTTATTGGAAACAATCCAGGGTTCCTTCCAGAGAAGATTGGGAAAAAAAAGTAAATGATATTAGGGAGCCCGAACATTGGATAGCGTCATGTAAGGGAAAGATAGAATGTTTTGAAGCCATATGGGGCCCATGGAAAGATTATATGTTTGATCCAAACCACGTGTCCTTGAGCTTAGATTTGGCACTACTAGAATTAGCAGAACCATCCTTGCGATCCCGCTTAGATAATGAAAAGACCCATTGAAAGACATATTTTATCTTTACTTGCTATAAAGAGGACATATCTTTGGGGGACTCGCCCGGCGCAGATCTTCAAGACCTTCTTAGGCTAAGAGGTATGCTCCACACCCACTTCCCCTCTCCCCCCTTCTTCCCTACCCTCTTATCCTTTTCTACATGTTGCCCCTCTATTCTTACTCCTTTACTACTCTTTATTTCTATCTATATTTTTGTTTTTACGACTACCTAATGCCTCTCTTTTGCCAGGCTGTTTTTAGTTAAGATATCTGTTGTATTGTCTGGACTCGAGGTGGAGGTGGTTAGCAGGAAGAAGATTACCTTGTCACACGGGGGTGGACACCCGTTTTTCCACCTTCTGTTGGGCGGGGTATAGGGGGAGACGTCCTCCTAGGAATAGCGAGAAGGGCGAGGTTCTAGGAGGCTAATGCCCCCCTCTGCTTGGACCGCTGCTGGAGAGATGACCCCCCTGTAAGGCCTCTAGCTCACTTAGCACCTCGGAGGGGATTGTGGCTGGTTTTACAAAAAAACTGAACAGCAGAAATACGAAAATCATGCGAGTCTGAAAAAGTGCGAATCGTCTCTCGCCAAACTTTTACTAACACAAGATTAGCAAAAGTAGCCCAAAGGGTGCCACTCTTAGTACTGAACTTTCCTTTTATAGTCTCGTCGTACGTGGTGTAAGTGACCGCGTTCGGAAATTCTGACAACTTTGTGCGACCGTGTGTATGCAAAACAAGTTTGAGCCAACATCCGTCGGAAAAAATCCATGGATTTTGTTGTCGGAATGTCCGATCAATGTCCGATCGTGTGTACAGGGCATTAGTCTCACCATACAAGATCTTGTTATCTCACAGGTAGTTTTCTGCTCCCCAGTCTGACATGCACACCAAACATGATTCCAGGGTGAAGCATCCTCTCTAAGCAGACTGGGAGTTTTATAGAGCCATCAGTACTCAGACTGCTTCAAATGGGCTTCTTAACACTTCAGCCAGCCAGGCAAGCGCACTTTATAGGCAAAACAAAAATGCATACTACCTGAACCTGGGACAAATATTCTCCATACTAGACACAACCAGCAGAATATATAATTTATCTTAATATGTAAAAATTTTACAGAAAATAAAAACCATAAGAAAATACAAAAAACCAAAAACCCAGTAAGACAACACAAAATGAAAGGGGGCAGCATCTAATCAGAAACAGAAGTTGCTGCTGACACACACAAGAATGAGGAAAATTTTATACTTACCTAATGGTAATTTTCCTTTCCTGATGCAAGCATGACAGCATATACGTGTGGGTAGGCTCCGCCCCCTGCCCTTTCACAGGACCAGTTATACTATAAGATTAGGTCTCCTCCCTACCTGCCTCATTCTTGTAATTTAGTATCACTGCGAGGCCTTTTGTTTTTCTCTTTCTTTATGCTGGACCCCTATATGCTGTCATGCTTGCATCAGGAAAGGAAAATTACCGTTAGGTAAGTATAAAATTTTCCTCATTCCTAACACAGCATGACAGCATATACGTGTGGGATGTACAAAATCACCAGATAGATGGGTGGGTAATGCTGTACTATTTATTCTATATACACATTTATATAGTTATACTTGTTTTATGTCAATTGCTCCAACACCGAGCGGCCAAACTGTACTGTGGTTAAAGCCGCAGGATTCACTTTATAGTGGTTTAGAAAGGTATTGAAGGTTGCCCAAGTCGCAGCCCTGCAGATTAGTTCAGGGGTAACCCCTCGGAAATTTGCCCATGAGGCCGCCATCCCCCTTGTGGAGTGAGCCCTAAACTCTGCTGGGGGAAATCAAGTTTTTTTGCGGTATAAGCTCTCCGTATGACCTGTACTAGCCACGATGCCAGTGTCCTTGCAGACGCTGCTAGCCCGTTTTCTGCTCCCTTCTGTGATGAACAGATTTTCTGCCTTCCTGAATGATGCCATCATTTCTATGTAGGTCTTTAAGGTGGACCCGACATCCAGATTGTGTGGTATGTCTGACATCTCTGCCTGAAAGGTTGGTAGTACTACTTCCTGAGTGGTACTTCAAACACTTTAGTTTAGATATGCCAGAAGGATGATCTTCTAACCCAGGTTGCAAAGACACTAACCTTTACAGTGTTGGAAGAGACTAGAGCCATTTTGCTTGATAATTTCAGCAACAAGGTAGTTTATGTTTTGACACTTGGATGTTTGAGATCCTTCTAGACCTATTTGCCATACAGAATACTTATTCTATGTTATTGCCCATGTTGAGGATGTCTTATCCTTCTGGATGGAAAGTGAGACCATGTGTCTCACATCATTTGGAAGACCCCATGGGGGAAAGAATAATCTGCCCAGTTCTTTTGGAATTGATTGCAAAGATATGCAATCGTTACTGGATCCCAGAGAGTGAAGACATGACTGAGGTTCATGTAATGCCGTTTCCAGGCTTACTTGTATACAATTCAATCCTTACAGCAAGAAACAGAATTCCATCCTTTAAATTCTGTAGGTTTTCCTCATATCTAATGTACTTGAAGCCTGGAGTAGGCGTTCTGACTTCCATAGGTTTTCAAACACTAAAAAAGGTGAGACCGCCACTTCTTGGTCTTCAGTATCTAGATATAACCTGGATTTGGGAGATACCATTAGCCACGCTGTATGAGGCGTTGGACCTCTGGAAGGAGAATAGGATGATATTGTACCTGCGTATATCATGGCCTGCAAGCCACAGGGCCATTATTGTTATCACCACTGAACGGCTGTGAATCCAAATAAGGATCCTGGAGACTGTTAGGTTTGTTCAATATACATATTGGCCAGTCTGCATGCCCAGCTGGCTGTGATTAGTTTCTCTGCATCCACCTCTGGGAAGCCACCCAGGTTATTGTCAGACCAATATCTTGATAGCCTTACTTGTTGCCGATCCCTTGATTGGCTTGATGGTTTGGAGACTGTCCATTGTCATCCAACAGCTTTTGTAACTTATGCCGTCTGGCAGTAAGTTCTAGAAACCTTACCCAATGGGCTGGTAGACCTGACTGGGAGATACCTTTAAAAGAAGTTGACTAGTTCTGCATTCATTCTTGACAGCGAAGATAGGCCTTCCCCATTTTGCTAAGTCTTTGCAGCATAGTTGGGGCTCTTTTGTTGCGTTTCGGAAAGACTTCAGTCTGTGACCACTGCAACTCTGACTTTTTGGACACCTTGTCCTCCATCGGCATGAGTACAAGACGAGTAACAACTTGTGATGATTGATATGCCTAATAGCTGATACGCTGAAAGATTAGTTAGCTCATCTACCTCTTCAAAAAGGGGACTTGTCTCCTCTGTGGAGTCACTGTTCCTGGTGCAGGAAGTAAGTCTTTCCTTACTACAAAAACCAGTTAATACAGTTGTCAACCTTCCTTTGGGCACTTTGGACCACCTGGATTACTACAGGCTACCTTTTATCCCTCTTGCGACCGTGGGATGCAACCAATGGGAAAGAGCTATTTGTTCAATTGAGATACTTATATTGTTGCTCTCTCTGAGGGTAACTTTATTGTATTTTTTCAGAGATTCAGAACTGCTTCCTGATAGGTCATTGTTACAATGAGACTAGTTAGTCTCTAGATGATGGCTCCTCCTGACTCAGAGTCTGTACTAGGATTCTTTTCCCAGAACCTGGAAGTCTTTGCACCAGTCTATGGCTCAAACAGGGCTCACCAGAAGTCCTTGCAAGTCGGCCCCTACTGGACCCAATATCCCGGGAAATGCCCGGAGTATGTGAAAGGTCACAGTCTGCCCGATGAACTCGTAGTGAACTCTAACGGCCAAGTGAAGGTACTTGCCGAAACATGGGCATCTCGAAGTGTGTATACAGTATACACACACATACTCAAAAACACACACTTGTGAATGACCACAACATACAGGATATACAAGGTGATACCGACATATAATCACACACATAGGTTGGACTTGATCGACTTGTGTCTATCCTCAACCACTATGCAACCATGCGATTATGCAACTTGCTAGGTCCAAAGACCATCTACAGTCTTAGCCTAGGTTTCCACTATTGCGACCTAAAAATCGTGCGATTTTACTGCGATTTCTATGTGACTTGAATCAATGCCTGTGTATTCTTGATGTCCATGGTCCCAAGTGCATCACAGTGGAATCAAAAGTAGTGTAGGGACTACTTTGAAGTCGCTGCGACTTGGAGTTGCACCGCTATAAACAATACTTCTTGAAAATCATGGGGTATGATTTGTGGAGGTCAAGCCTTACTGACGGCTGGAGAGATTAATTGCAACGATGGCCTATGCAATTTTGGATCCTCATCCTTCTGCTTGTTATTCAAGTCTTACTTTTGACTAACGGCCATGTAGTCACAACCCTTGTGCTCCAATGGAGGGGATGCAATGAATTGGCAGAGAGGAATGAAAATTCCATCGGTTTCCTGCTTTCATCATGTCTGGGGTCCTGACAATCTGGCTACTGAAGTGAGCTCAGTTGCAGGTCACAAAACACTACTTGACAGTAGTATGAACCTTCTTCATCTCTGGTTCTATTTTCTGTCCCAGGGTCCCTGCAAAGGATATTGTTTCTTCTGTTGGAAGAATTGCACCTTTGGTTAATCTGATGAAGCCTGTTTGGCTGGCTGCTTTTGAGGCAGAGGTACCCTTTAAGTGACTGTTTGAATAGCTTAGTACCTGACCTCTTCACAGTCAGTTTGGATGGGGGTAAAGTATCGACCTTTGCTTCTGATATGCCAACTTGCCATAGCAATTTCCCAGAAGCAAGCTAAGGCTGACCCCTCTGGCCAGTCCGATAAAGACTCCCTGGTCAAATACTTCTGAAGTAGAGGTTGCCTTTAAATAAAAACACAGTTGTTTGATTAGGCTTGGTATGGAACTATTAGTGACTATAGGCTCTCTCAGTCTCTGCTTATTTGTCACTGCTTCTGTCCTGCAACTTTGTTTTGCATTTTGGCCGACACACCAGTTAGCACCAGACCACTATGATTACTGTAGGAATCTCTTTATCTGCCTCTTCTGGCAGTTAAATACATAGTGGGTCCTTCAGGGCTGCAAAGGGCCTGTCGTTTGTGGCAGCAGCAGGTTGACTGGTGTTGGTGGCTGGAGAGATTACACTCATTATGTCCATAATGTGCACTCTTTTATGATATAGCATATACCTACCTGCCCTCACCTTTTAGTTAAAGTTGCTGGTCTCTAGGAAGGCTGATTGCTACTGGTTCACAGATGAGCTGAAAGCCTGGAGTCATATGTGGGAGTATTTGCCATAAGTAGTAACCACTGCAAACCACATATCCCTCTGTGGGGGTACCCCAAATAACACCAGCAATTACACATCGCTAACAGGTAAGTACTAAAGGAATGTGACTAAACAGATTCTGACTCTTATTTTAGCACCAAGGTCAGCATGTTAATGCATATAAATAAACACATACCAGTCATTGATACTGTAGAGTTAATGTAATCACAGGTAAGCAGCGCAAGTTAATAGTCATCCGACCTTTAGCACTAGCAGGTTAACCTAGCTTAGACACATGTACCGCCAAGGATCATACCACAACCAAACATCAACACACAGTGAGCCCAGTCTGCAGGGCCAGGCCTGAGTTAATGGAAAAGGGCTCAGCATCACCTGTTATCAGTCCAAGCATTAGCAATACTGCAGACACAGACCACAACCTGTGAAACATTAGTGAACAGAGTGCCCTATAGACAGCCAATAAGATTTGCATGTGATATATGCTTTTCAGAAATGCAAACTAACAGCATACCTGCAGACAGTAAGTCAAGCCTGTAGGGCCAGGCTTTGCTCCGTTAATAGGAAGGCTTCAGCCCAGCACAGCACACCTGCTACCAGCATTAGGAGTAGTGCAAACAAAAACCACAACCTTTCAGAGATGCAAGCTTAACAACATACTTGCAGCAGTAACTGAATATTATTGATTTGTGCACCATATGGTGCCTTACCACCTGCATGCTTCATGTCCAAACAGAAAGTCCAATGAATGTCCATCCATGGCGTCATGATAAAGGAGCATTCCCTAGAGACCAGATACCTGCACCCCTCTCCAGGATCCTTGTGGGGTGAGGTCTTCCCCATATAGGCATTCATGTCAGCCTTTACAGTGGGGAGCTTCGTCACAGGAGAGACTCGAACCTGTGCGGCTCGGTCAGAAGTGTCTGACAGGTGAGGTAAAAAATTAAAAATCCGGCTGTTAGCAGTGAGTAAAAAAAAAAAAAGAGAATGAGGCAGGTAGGGAGGAGACCTAATCTTATAGTATAACCGGTCCTGTGATAGGGCAAGGGGCGGAGCCTACCCACAGGTATATGCTGTCATGCTGTGTCAGGAAAGTAATGTGGGGTTTATTTACTGGGAATACAAAGGATAGAACACCCTTTATATCCCAAAATGTAATCCCTATTATTACTGTGCATTGCCATAGTAATGTAACATGATACAGTATAGTAAATAGAGGTGGTACACTAGATACTTTGCAGTCCTATGGACTAACTATGGACAATACAGAGATGTGCAGTACATCTCTATATATATCACTATAAAACACTGTAACAATCTCTCTCTGAAAATGCTCTGCCAGCTGTCCCTATTTACTTCATCTCCACACACAAACTGAAAAGTTGATAGGAAACCTAACTTTTACAGGGATGGGGATGGCACATCAGAAACCCCTGTTACTGGCTCTTCTCTGTCATTTAATCATAGTTCAAAAGCCAGAATTTGCATGGTTGGTTATTGGTTTCTATATATATTTTCCAGAACTGCAAACAACCAGAGTTTAGGTCCAACTTATGGTTGGACTACTTTTTTTTTTTTTTCCAAAAAAGTTTTTATTGTTTTTCACACAAGTAAGGTTACAATAGGCATTGGACATATATATTGAATATGAACAATATGAACATGAACAGGGGGAAAAAGCAATCAGGCCTACAATCTTACATTGTTAACACGTAAATCTATATCAATATCATATAATTTAACCAACAATTTGTGTATTTCAATTATAGTCTTACTGAGACTGTAGGTATGTAGAGGGTCCTGTGTTATACTCGTACTGTCTCATGAAAAAATCCGTGTTTGGGGGTGTAAGTGTTATGGATCGAGGCATATGTTAATGCATAGCCCCTTCTGGTTTTGCGGTTATCCTCTCTATTTAGAGTGTGTTCATGCGATATTCAAGTTATGTTTGCAATTTGGTAAGGACTTAGGACTGGATATATGTGGTTTGTGTTGTCGGTGTCATCCTGTCAGTAAATATAGGTTATATATTTATCAGGGGGGGTGGGTAGGGGAGAAGTGGGCAGGCTGTGGGGAGTGAGTATGGGATGGGTATATACTAAAATTGAGGGGGAGGTTAATGGTATGGGCTTATATAAATGAGGAGTATATTGAGAGGAGAGAGAAAAAGTGGAGGAGGGAGGGATGGTATTGAGGATATTGAAATGAGGGTAGTATGTTGTGATGTGGAAGTATCTGTGTGTCTCTCTTGCTTCCCTCCTCAGGAAGGGGCTCCCACGAGACCCATGTCAGCTGATTAACATTATGAGCAACTGGTAAGTCAATTCACTCAGTAGTTTCTGAGTTTGTGTTAAAAGATGTTGAAGCTATGTATGTATTTTATTGGTAAGGATATTTGAGTTCAAGTCTTTACTGATTTGAGGAAAGAAGGTGGGAGTATTCAGTTGTTGTTCGATAATGTGTCCAACATGCCCATTTGATACTGAATTTGTGTGGAGCGTCTCTTGCTACATGAATTAATACTTCCATTTCAGCGATTCTGTTGATTTTGTTGAACCATTCTTTGATGGAGGGGGGTGTTTGGGATTTCCAGTGAGTAGGAATGCACTGTTTTGCTGCATTGATCATGTGCATCGCAAGTGATTTCTGATATGTTCGGTGTGAAAGATGTGAGTGGTGTAGTAGAAATTGAGAGGGGTTTTTTTTCAGATTGTAGGTGGTGACTTGCGTGATTATCCTGTGTACTTCTGTCCAGAACGTTTGACTATAGGGGCATTCCCACCATATGTGAAGTAGTGTTCCTGGTTGGTCTGTACACCTATAGACAGATCTCTTTCACAAGCGGTACACATTGTCGAGTTATTAGGTTTACAGTCTGTGAAGAGAAGGGAGTGTGTAGCTGATATCAAGTGCGTCTGGGGTGTTTTCTGGGAGCAAAGGTGCTCAAAAGGAGTCAATTGTTTGAAACAGGAAAATTTCCTGTCTAGGTTTCTTAAGAAATGTGCGATCATGAGATATGTCCATTCTGGTATCTGAGGTTTGTCAAATTTAAAGGAAAGTTGAGATGCAGAGGAGAGTTTCTCTTGGTTGTAAAACTCGTGAGCCAAGATCTTTCCGTTAGGCCAATTTTGAGCTAAGAAGTAAACGTGCATACCTGGGGGAAAGTCCGAGTTCAGTCTGATTGGAGTCATTGGGCCTTGGATTGTCGAGATGGAGAAGCGTTTGCAAGTCACATGAAAGCATTGGATTGCTGGTCTAATTAGAGGGCGGGGCTTTAGTTCGGTAGGAAAGTGGCATTCCAAAATTCAAGGCAACAATGCTAGTGAGAGATTCATGAAGGAGTCTTCCAGTCCAACCCAATCTTTTGTGAATTTGTGGAGGTTCCAATCCAGGATTCTGGTCATATGTATAGCTTTGTAGTAGTTGATAAGATCTGGTAATCCTATGCCTCCTACGTGTTTGGGTAAGGCTAGTTGTGCATATTTGATCCTAGGTTTGCGGCCCCCCCAGAGGAAGGTAGAGCTGATGTGTCTGTAGGATTTGAAGAAGGTCGGTGGTACGTGGATCGGAACAGTCTGCAAGATATAGAGGATTCGTGGTAGAGCGTTTATTTTTAGAATTGCAGCTCTCCAGAACCATGAGAACATCAGCCGGTTCCAATTTTTTAGGTCTTCTGTAAGTTTGTTTAGTATCGGCAAGTAATTTTTTGCATACAGGTTTGATAGTTTTGTGGGTAGTTGTATTCCTAGAAAGGTGAGTGCATCTGGTTGCCACTGAAAGGGGAAATTTGCTTTGCAGTGATCAACTAGGGATGAAGGTAGGGAGACATTAAGAGCAAAAGATTTAGTAAAATTAATTTTGAGGTTGGATAACTGACCAAATTTAAGAAATTCTTCGAGTAGTACTGGGATTGTGATATGTGGATGAGTGAGGGATAGGAGAATGTCGTCCGTGTAAGCGGCTAATTTGTATTCTCTTTGGCCAGTGGATACTCCCCGTATGTCTGGGTTATGACGTATAGATCATAGATGAGGTTCAAGCGTGAGGACAAAGAGGATGAGGGAAAGGGGACATCCTTGCCTCGTTCTGTTGTGGATAGGGAAGGGATTCAACAGGGTGTTATTTACTCTAATTCTGGCTGAAGGTTGGGCATACAATGAAAATATAAGACTGAGCATGTGTGGGCCTATGCCCATTGTTTGTAGGACAGCAGCCATATAATCCCAAGACACCCTGTCGAATGCCTTCTCAGCAACCAAAGAGAGAAAGAAACCTGCCTGTTTTGAGGTAGTCATGAGATGGTGTAATTTGATCGCTTTTATAGTATTGTCCCTGGCTTCCCTGCCAGGGACAAAGCCGACTTGATCTCTGGAGATGATTGATGGGAGTAGTGGAAGAAGTCTATTGGCTAGAATTTTGGAAAAAATCTTAATGTCTACATCAAGTAGTGAAATCGGTCTGTAGTTTGCCGGTTGTGATGGATCTTTATTATCTTTGGGTATAACTGTAATGTGTGCTTGTAGCATTTCTGGCATGAGTGGGTTGGATTCTGATAGGGAGTTAAGAGTTTTTAAGAAGGGTGCACTAAGAGTGTCAAAGAATGTTTTGAAGTAAACAGCAGATAGACCATCAGGGCCTGGGCTTTTTCCTACTTTTTCAGGCTTTTAACGGCTTCTTTAAGTTCCTGTTGGGTAATTGGGTTTTCTAGTATGCTGGAGGATTCTGGAGAGATCCCCCTGGGGCAGTGCAGTTCTAAAACACTTTTAATTTTAGCTTGGCATTCCGCAACAGGTGCCTCACCAGGCAGCTGAGGGGGTAAAGTCAGATGGGACCCCACCAGGGGCCAAACGGCGAGCAGGCATGGCATAGGTGTAGTAATGTAACTCTAGAGATCTCGTTAGTTCATAAAGAGTATAGGCTGTAAGCATAAGTATGTTTGTCAGGCATCTAAAGTAGTAAAGTAAAATCAATAAGTATTAGCATAAAGATATATATGCATGAAATGAGAGGCCAGGACCCAAAGATGGTAGGGAACATGAATATGGTAAGAAACATAGGATACCAGAGGGATACTAACGGGCGAAAAGATAGAAAAGAAAAAGAAGTGAAAGAGGTGGACTGTGATTGTGTAATAGTAGGGTAGTGATGTATCCCTAGAAACCTCGTTAGTCCATAAAGAGTATAGGCTATAAACATGAGTATGTTTGTCAGACATCTAAAGTAGTAAAGTAAAATCAATGAGTATTGCCATACAGATATGTATATATAAGTAAAAGGCCTGGGCCATCAATGGTAAGGACATGGAGATGATGGAAAACATAGGATAGCAGAGGGATACCAACAAGTGACAAGATGAAAAAGACGGAGAGGAAATAGGGGTGAATTGTGATAGTGACATATTGAAAGAAAGATGTCGGGGTGAAGAGACCACTCTCCCGGGAACAACTCTTGGCGACTCAAGTAGTCCGCCTGCCAATTGTATATCCCTGGAATGAAGATTGCTGATAGACAAGGAATGTTGACTTCTGCCCAAGATAGGATATGATTCATCTTTCTCTGGGCCGCATGACTTCTCGTGCCCCCTTGGTGATTGATGTAGGCCACTGTTGTGGCATTGTCGCATTGGATTCTGACAGGACAATTCCGTAATCTGAGCATCTAGGCCTTCAGGGCCAGGCGTGCTGCCCGAATCTCTAGAATATTGATGGGCAAGGTCATTTCTGATTTGGACCATTTTCCTTGGACAGATACTTATTCCAGGACTGCTCCCCAGCCCAGAAGGCTGGCATCTGTTGTTATCACCTTCCAGGTAACTGGTAGAAAGGATTTTCCTTTTTGAAGATTTTTGGATATCAACCACCAATTGAGGCTCTGACGCACTTTGAGGGACAAAAGCATTGGGAAGTCCAGAGCTTGGACCTTCTTGTTCCAAGTTGACAGGATACTGTTTTGCAGCAGTCTTGAATGAAACTGCACATAAGGAATGGCCTCGAATGAAGCCACCATCTTTCCCAACAATTTCATGAAAAGTCAAATAGAAGGATTCTTCTTTGCTTTGACCAACTGAATGAGTTCCCTCATGGAACTGATTATTTCCTGGGGCAAAAAAACCCCTCTTCTGAGCTGTATCTATGATCAGACCCACGTACTGCAATCTCCTTGATAGTTTTAAGGAAGATTTCTCTAGGTTGAGAATCCAACCTAGGTATTCCAGGTAGCTGACTGTGGTGACCAAACTTTGGTTTAAGTGGGCTACCGACTGATCTATCAAGAGTAGATTGTCTAAGTAGGCTAGTATCGTTATACCTTGAGCCTTAACCTGGCTAAAGGAGGAGCCAGGACCTTTGTAAACACTTGAGGTGCAGTAGCTAGACCGAAAGGTAGAGCTACGAACTGAAAATGAAGATTTTCTATCTCGAAGCGTAGAAATTTCTGGTGAGTGGGAAAAATAGCCACATGAAGATAAGCATCCTTGATGTCGATTGATGCTAGCAGCTCTCCACCTTGTAGAATGGAGACCACTGATCGGATGGACTCCATGCGAAAAGAGCTGATATTCAAAAATCGGTTTAGATCCTTGAGATCTAAAATGGGTCTGACATCCCCGTTTGGTTTTGGTACCATGAAAAGGTTTGAATAAAACCCTAATCCTGGCTGGCTCTTCCAAGGGGACCACTGACATCACTCTTTGAGAAAAGAGATGATCCAAAGCTAGAAAGAGAGACTTCTTTTTTACTGGATCTCTGGGAACATTTGATCTGAGAAAACGAGGAGACAGGAATTCTCAGAACTCTAGTTTGTAACCTAGAGAGATTGAGGAAGCCACCCATCTACCTTGATATTGTTCCTGCCAGACCCTTGAATGAAAACTTTAGAAGTCTTCTCCCCACTCAAGCGAGCCGGGGGCGCCCCTTCATAAGGAGGTTTTAGTATTTTGTTTTGTGGGTTTTCTCCCCCAGGGCCTCTTTTGACCCTGGGACTGACCCTGTGGTTTACCTTTTGAACTTGACAGTGGAGGCCGTCGTGACTGCCTGGAGGCTGCTGCTCCTGGCACTGGAGAAGAAGCTTGTCTAAAAGAAAAATGCCTAAACTTCTTAACTGGTAAAAGGGAACTTTTTCCATTAGAAATTCTTTAGATGTACTTATCCACATCGTCTCCAAATAACCATTCACCGTGAAATGGGAAATTGGTCAAGAGCTTTTGCATGGCGCTTTGGCTGATCAATTTTTCAACCATAAGATTCTATGCACATGTATCAGCCCTACCATAAGCCATGAGGCCCAGAGAATAGAATCTTTCATAGCGTCTGCTGTAAAACACAACGCCTCTGATATCCCGGCCAAATCTTGGGCCTGCTGATCAGGAATAATTTTAAGTACCTCTATAAACTGGTCCTTTAAGGACTGAGATACCCCGATCGTTGCCAGCGCCGGCTGAACCACTGAACCTGCCAGCGAAATATAGTTTTTAAAAAGGAATTCCAACTTCTAATCTGTTGGATCCTTCAGCATTTGAGCATTGTCTCCTGGATAAGTCAGGTTTTTGTTCACAGAGGATATAGCAGAATCCATTGCTGGAATTCTCCATTTCTTATTAAACTCTTCCTCCATAGGATAAAGTGTTGAAAACTTTTTTGAAGGAAAAAAACTGTTTATCTGGGTGCTCCCACTCAGAATACATAAGCTTTTTAGCCATGAATGGATAGGAAAAACATGAACAGTTTGGGGAGGCTTTAGTGAACCCAAACCAGGAGTGGGCTCATCGACTGACTGCTCTACTGGCAGCAAAAATGTGGAGCAGACCAATTTAGTGAGAGACTGTACCAACAATCTTTCTTGTGAACCTGATCCTTCCATATTAGGCTCTTCGGAAGAGGTGTCATCAGCCTCTTCCTGGTCCCCTTAGAGAAATTCGTCACCTCCCGCCACTTGTTCCTCAGTATGAGGGTCCTGAGTAATGGACGGGGGCCTGCTACGCTTAGTCCCACTCTGGTATGCGATTAAAGCATCAATTTTTTGCTACAAGCCTAAAATGGTAGAGGAAAAAACCTCTTCTGTAATATATACAGGGGCTGCAGTGTTAAGAGCAGTTGCAACACACGATGCCCCTGATGGCTCAATCTGACCAGTCATATCACTCTCAGGGGAGGATGCCATCTTTTTTAAGATGGTTCTAGGCTTCAGTGTGACTGTAGAAGTCCTTCTAGAGCCCTTTTTTGAGGTGCTTTTACCCCCCTTCTGACCATAGCCCGATGCATAAAGCAGAGGTACTACCAGAAGGAACGCATCCACTGCTTGAGCAATAGTCCAGCCCTGCTGCTGCTATTAATGCTCAGCCTGATGCAAAAGTAAATGTGTCAAAAGGAATGCCTGGGTCACCAAACCTCTTTCATGCTCCTCTTGCTCTTGTGTCCCTCCGCAGCTTGTAGCAGTAACATTAGTGCTTTTAAAAACACTCTTTCCCACACTGGGCATTGGAGGATGCCAAAGTCATGCTAAGCCCCACCCCCCCCGTCGCCTACGGCCCCCTCCTCTCTTTCAAAAAAAGAGTTTTCCCATGCGAGCACGGGCCTCTGATCCTATGGGATCTTACAGAGAGGGGAGAAATGGTGAGAAAGTGTAATATTCCTTTAAATTTCATACCTGGGGGTGTCTATAGTATGCCTGTAAAGGGGTACATGTTTCCCGTGTTTAGAACAGTCTGACAGCAAAATGACATTTCAAAGGAAAAAAAGTAATTTAAAAATACTTGCGGCTATTAATGAATTGCAGGTCCGACAATACACATAAAAGTTCATTGTTAAAAACGGCATGGGAATTCCCCACAGGGGAACCCCAAACTAAAATTTAAAAAAAAATGACGTGGGGGTCCCCCTAAATTTCATACCAGGCCCTTCAGGTCTGGTATGGATATTAAGGGGAACTCCAGCCAAAATTTTTTTTAAAAATGGCGTGGGGTCCCCCCAAAAATCCATACCAGACCCTTATCCGAGCACGCAATCTGGCAGGCCGCAGGAAAAGAGGGGGGACGAGAGAGTGCACCCCCCTTCTGAACCGTACCAGGCCACATGCCCTCAACATTGGGAGGGTGCTTTGGGGTAGCCCCCCAAAACACCTTGTCCCCATGTTGATGGGGACAAGGGCCTCATCCCCACAACCCTGGTGGTTGTGGGGTTTGCGGGCGGGGGGCTTATCGGAATCTGGAAGCCCCCTTTAACAAGGGGACCCCCAGATCCCAGCCCTCCCCCCTGTGTGAAATGGTAAGAGGGTACAAAAGTACCCCTACCATTTCACAAAAAATTGTCAAAAATGTTAAAAATGACAAGAGACAGTTTTTGACAATTCCTTTATTTAAATGCTTTTTCTTTCTTCTATCTTCTATCTTCTATCTTCTTTCTTCTATCTTCTATCTTCTATCTTCCTTCAGTTTCTTCCTCCATCTTCTTCTTCTTCTGGTTCTTCTGGTTCTTCCCTCGGTGTTCTCGTCCGGCATCTTCCTCCGTGGCGCCGGCATCTTCTTCCCTTCGTGTTCTCGAGCCGCTCTGCATCCACCATGATGGGGGGGCTCCCGCTGTGTGACGCTTCTTCTCTTCTGATGGTTCTTAAATAATGGAGGGTGGGGCCACCCGGTGACCCCACCCCCCTCTGATGCACGGGGACTTGATGGGGACTTCCCTGTGACATTCCCCGTGACCTCAGAGGGGGCGGACAGGGAAGTCACCGTGTGTCAGAGGGGGGCGGGGTCACCGGGTAGCCCCGCCCTCCGTTATTTAAGAACCGTCAGAAGAGGAGAAGCGTCACACAGTGGGAGCCTCCCATCATGGTGGATGCGGAGCGGCCCGAGAAGATGAAGGGAAGAAGATGCCAGCGCCGCGGAGGAAGATGCCGGACAAGAACACCGGAGGAAGAACCAGAAGAACCAGAAGAAGAAGAAGATGGAGGAAGAAACCAAAGGAAGATAGAAGATAGAAGAAAGAATAAAGAAGATAGAAGAAAGAAGAAGCATTTAAATAAAGGAATTGTCAAAAACTGTGTTTTGTCATTTTTAACATTTTTGACACTTTTTTTGTGAAATGGTAAGGGTACTTTTTTACCCCCTTACCATTTCACACAGGGGAGAGGGCCGGGATCTGGGGGTCCCCTTGTTAAAGGGGGCTTCCAGATTCCGATAAGCCCCCCACCCGCAGACCCCCACGACCACCAGGTAAGGGTTGTGGGGATGAGGCCCTTGTCCCCATCAACATGGGGACAAGGTGTTTTGGGGGCTACCCCAAAGCACCCTCCCAATGTTGAGGGCATGTGGCCTGGTGGGTTTAGGAGGGGGGGCGCTCTCTCTTCCCCCCCTCTTTTCCTGTGGCCTGCCAGGTTGCTGCGCGGAAAAGGGTTTGGTATGGATTTTTAGGGGGACCCCACGTCATTTTTTTTAAATTTTGGGGCGGGATTCCCCTTAATATCCATACCAGACCTGAAGGGCCTGGTATGGAATTTAGGGGGACTCCCCACATCATTTTTTTTTTAAATTTTGGTTCGGGGTTCCCCTGTGGGGAATTCCAATGCCATTTTTATCAATGAACTTTTATGTGTATTGTCAGACCGGCAATTAATTAAAAGCCGCAAGTAGTTTTATATGACTTTTTTCCTTTGAAATGTCATTTTGCTGTCAGACTGTTCTAAACACCAGAAACATGTGCCCCTTTACAGGCATACTATAGACACCCCCCAGGTACAAAATTTAAAGAAATATTACACTTTTATTGTTTCACTTTAAGCATTATTGAAATCACTGCTCCCGAAAAAACGTCCCTTTTTAAAACTTTTTTTGCATTGATCCATGTCCCCCTGGGGCAGGACCCAGGTCCCCAAACACTTTTTATGACAATAACTTGCATATAAGCCTTTAAAATTAGAACTTTTGATTATTCATGTTCGTGTCCCATAGACTTTAACGTGTTCGCGTGTTCGAACTAATTTTTGTTCGCATGTTCTGGTGCAAACCAAACAGGGGGGTGTTCGGCTCAACCCAACTCGTGAAGAGGAGTAGCAAATAGCACAGGTGGGGGGCATCTGGTGGGGAGGAAACCCCCCCAGACTTACCGGAGGGCTGCTGCTGGCTGGAGAAAATGGAAGCTGCTGCTCCGGACACATCGTGAGTTCTCTGAGGAAGCATGAGAAGGTATGTGCTCTGTATAGCCCCCAGTGGTGACACATAAGCATGACAACATTTACTAACTTAAAGGAGACATTCATAAGAAAATTCAAAAATTTCTTAGAAAACTCCACTTACCTTTCCCACCGCAGGGTTTTCTGTGGTAAAACCAACAGACCCAATCTTCACCCTTCACGGTGGGTTTCCGTTAAACCTTCAGGAGCTGGGGATCCTTGAGGAAACCCACAATCCTGGACCTGTAATAGCACCACCGCCAGTAAAACTTTATGGCCTTAATACCAAGTCCAGCTCTCTAAAAAGAGAAGCGTTACAGGCAAAAACCTTGTTTCTTCAGACCCGAGGCCCGGGTACCATTCAGTTCGGCCAAACAGACACTTTGAATGGATCCTGCTGCATGGCTAGTCCCAGCAAGGATTGCTCCAGTGGAGCTCAGCACAGCATATCTTTACTCGTGACCAACACCTTAGACACTGGTGAAAAAACTGAGGTACTCCCAGTAGTGGGAGGGGTTATATAGGGACTTTTTGTCTTAGGGCGTGCCAGTGTCAATCATCTGAAGGTGGCCTATAACCCACATAGTAACTACTATGGCTCTGTGTCCTGTGATGTACGATAAGAAACAATGTTTAGTGTGCTACAGGTAACATAAAGGATCAGCATGTTAGCAAAAACTGTGAAAATAGGACCAGTTTTTTCTTATAAACATTTGCTTCTGGCCTAGATAGTTCTTTTAAAATATTAAAATTCAGAATGTAGGATAATCAGAGAGAGTGCATAAGGTTCCCCGAGCACAGGACGGCTATAATATTCAGACCAATCTACTGGTAGAAACATGCCATGTGTTTTTATTCCCAAGTCAATCAGGTGCAATATAGTCAAGGAATTGGCCCCTTCTGCTGTGATTTCTGATTAAGATTAGGTTAATAATGATCATGGTGATGTTAACAAATTAGCGATATTTAGATTGCTATAGTAATAGTAATTATTGTTTTTAAAAAAATGTTTTTGTTGTTTACAGTTTGCTTAACAATACTATTAGAGTGGATTGATGATACAAACATTGTCTTTTTGTGAAGAATGCAATCAGCTTGTAACAAAACAAGATCTATAGATTTGCAGCAAATAATACGTGTTTTGTGTATCACTGATGTTCTTTCTTATAGTGTTATGCAAAACATTACTACTCCCAGAAGCTTTGGCTATATTTGGTTGCTCTGAACTGGAATAGTGTTAGATCTGCCAGTTGTATATCTCATGAATAAAATATCTGTGATGGCATTGATTTTGTATTTTGTATTTCATTTTATTTTGAACTCTGTATGCATTTTATTCTAATTCTGCACTGATGCCATTGAAATACAATTGGTATGATGACTGTTCCTTATTTGGCCTCTAAGTTCAATTCCCATGGAACTTTAATTGAATTTAACAGTGTCAGTACCATCAATCAAGTTTGTTTGTATTTCTAACTCATGTTTTAACCAGCACAGAGCAAAAGAAAGCAGTATTTTTTGAGAAAACAAAGGGAATTTCACTTTTCAGGCTTAATTTGGTGAGGCTAACTTCTGACTACTGAGTCTAATTGCAGAACATAAAACAAAACATAAAACATTTTTAAAGCAAGCATGTATGATATTGTTTATTCATGTTTCCGAGAACAGGTTGTTACGGGCATTGATATGCACATTGCACATCCAAGATAATGTACTAACAACTGCACCTTTTGGGTGAAGTTTGAAGTTTATAAGCTGCTATTTACACCCACAGACAGAGTATTAACCAATTCTTATCATTGTGAATAGGGATGAGCCGAACACCCCCCGGTTCGGTTCGCACCAGAACCTGCGAACGGACCGAAAGTTCGCACGAACGTTAGAACCCCATTGACATCTATGGGACTCGAACGTTCAAAATCAAAAGTGCTCATTTTAAAGGCTAATTTGCATGGTTTTGTCCTAAAAAGGGTTTGGGGACCCGGGTCCTACCCCAGGGGACATGTATCAATGCAAAAAAAACTTTTAAAAACGGCAGTTTTTTCGGGAGCAGTGATTTTAATGATGCTTAAAGTAAAAAAAAAAAGTGAAATATTCCTTTAAATATCGTACCTGGGGGGTGTCTATAGTATGCCTGTAAAGTGGCGCGTGTTTCCCGTGTTTAGAACAGTCCCTGCACCAAATGTCATTTTTAAAGGAAAAAATCTCATTTAAAACTGCTTGCGGGTTTAATGTAATGTCGGGTCCTGACAATATGGAAGAAAATCAGTGAGACAAACGGCATGGGTACCCCCCAATCCATTATCAGGCCCTTTGGGTCTTGTATGGATATTAAGGGGAACCCTGCACCCAAATTAAAATAAGGAAAGGTGTGGGGCCACCAGGCCCTATATACTCTGAACAGCAGTATACAGGCGGTGCAAACAAGACAGGGACTGTAGGTTTGTTGTTAAGTAGAATCTGTTTGTCATTTTGAACGGGTACATTTTTAACGTGTTTAGCTCCAGCCAAAAAATCTTTTTTAAGCTTTTTGGAAAACATAGGGAAGGGTTATCACCCCTGTGACATTTGTTTTGCTGTCTTTCCTCCTCTTTAGAAGATTTCACCTCACTTTTTGTCCCAATGACAAATGCTTTTTGAGAATTTGGGGTTTTTTGTGGAACAAGGATTGGAAAGCATCAGTGGAAAGGAGAAATGTTTTTCCCATATTAACTCTTACAGGAGAGAATTTCCCTTCCTAGGGGTAGATTTCATCTCACTTCCTGTTGTCTCCTTCCGTTTGCAAGTAGGAGTCGTTTGTAAGTTCAATGTTTGAAAGTAGGGGCCTGCCCTATATACTCAGCAGAAATTTGGGCCTTAGGTGTTGTTGTGGCCACAACACTGTAAGCCCTCACAGGGCCCTGCTGTGAAATATTAGATCAAGAATTTTAATTACATGCCCCTGTTGAACAGGGGCAGAAAAATTGGGCCTTTGGTGGTGGTGCTGGTGCCACAACACTGCAACCCTCACAGACACTCTAGTTGGAACGCAGGAACGAGCCCTGCTGCAAAGTATTGCATCAAAAATTGTAATTACACGCCCCTGTTAAATAGGGGCTGAAAAATTGGGCCTTAGGCACTGGTGCTGGTGCCACAACACTGCAACCCCTCACAGACACTCTAGTTGGAATGCAGGAATGAGCCCTGCTGCAAAGTATTGCATCAAAAATTGTAATTACACGCCCCTGTTAAACAGGGGCTGAAAAATTGTGCCTTAGGCACTGGTGGTGGCGCCCAGAACCAAAAATGTTCTTACAAGCTATCAGCGTAATCATTGAGGAGGAAGAGGATAATTACTCAGGGATAGTCACTCAGCATCAGCATAGGCAGTCTTTGAAGGGATCTGAGATTTCAAAAAAAATTATTCGGTTACATCAGCATCAGGTGCTTGGTAGCTGGTGGTGATCCAAGACTGATTCATTTTTATGAAGGTCAGTCGATCGACCGAGTCGGTGGACAGACGCACCCTGTGATCGGTTACCACGCCTCCAGCAGCACTGAATGTGCGTTCCGAAAGAACGCTGGATGCAGGACAGGCCAATAGCTCAATTGCATACTGTGCAAGCTCTGGCCAGTGATCCATCCTCAAGACCCAGTAACCCAGAGAATTTTCGGTGGGAAAGGTGTCCAAGTCTGATCTTGCCCCTAGGTATTCCTGCACCATGTAAAACAGACGCTGGCAATGGTTGCTGGAACCGATCATACCTTGGGGCTGCGGACCAAAAAATTGTCTGAACGCATCGGTCAGACGGCCACTTTCTCCACCGCTCCTTCTTTGACTGACCGAAGCCTCAGCAACACATTGTCCAGAAACAGGAGTTTGTAACCTCCCAGTCTCTGGGAACGCGTTGCACAGACCTTTCTGCAAGGCCTCCCGAAGATGTTTCATCCTCTGCTCCCTCTGTGATGGCAAGATAAGGTCCGCAACCTTACCCTTGTAACGTGGATCAAGGAGGGTTGCCAGCCAGTATTGGTCCTTCTCCTTGATACCACGAATACGAGGATCCTTACGCAGGCTATGCAGGATCAGGGAGGCCATGCAGCGTAGGTTTGCTGAGGCATTCGGTCCGGAGTCCTCTGGGTCACTAAGGACGACATGGTCCGCAGCCACCTCCTCCCAGCCACGTACAAGTCCATGTGTTTCTTTGGACTGATCCCTTAAAGACTGCTGCTGATGCTGAGTGCCAGGCTCCACCTCCATACTGACATAATCCTCCTCCTCGTCCTCTTCCTGTGATCGGTGGGCACGCAGGAACACTGTCTGGATAAAGGGGGCCTTGAGAGCTAAGGAAGTCCTCCTCTTCCTGCCTCTGTTCTGCCTCAAGTGCCCACTCCATTATTCCACGCAGCGTGTGCTCCAACAGGTGGACAAGGGGGACAGTGTCACTGATGCATGCACTGTCACTGCTCACCATCTTCGTGGCCTCCTCAAATGGTGACAGGACAGTGCATGCATCCCTGATCATGGCTCACTGGCATGGGGAAAAAAAACAAGCTCCCCTGACCCTGTCCTGGTGCCATAGTTGCACAGGTACTCATTGATGGCCCTCTGCTGTGTGTGCAGCTGCTGCAGCATGGCCAACGTTGAGTTCCACCTGGTGGGCATGTCACAGATTAGGCGGTTCTTGGGCAGGTTAAACTCCTTTTGGAGGTCCGCCAGCCGAGCACTGGCATTATATGACCAGTGGAAATATACACAGACTTTCCTGGCCTGCCTCAGGACATCCTGTAAGCCCGGGTACCTGCCCAAGACCCGCTGCACCACCAAGTTAAGAACGTGAGCAGAACAGGGCACATGGGTCATTTGTCCCTGTCGGAGGGCAGAGAGGAGGTTGGTGCCATTGTCGCAAACCACCATTCCTGCCTTAAAGTTGGCGTGGCGTCAACCACCTCTGAACCTGCCCCTGCAGAGCTGACAGAACCTCAGCCCCAGTGTGACTCCTGTCCGCCAAGCACACCAGCTCAAGCACTGCATGGCATCTTTTGGCCTGCGTACATGCGTAGCCCCTTGAACGCTTATGGAACACCACTGGTTCTGAGGACAAAGCACAGGAAGAGGCCATGGAGGAAGAAGAAGAGGAGGGGGTGGAGGAGAGAGGTGTTTCACAATCATTAGTACTGGCATTTTGGAGGCATGGTGGCAGAACAACCTCCAACACTACTGCACCTTGTCCTGCATCATTCCCAGCTTCCAGCAGAGTCACCCAATGCGCTGTGAAACTTAGGTAACGTTCCTGTCCATGCCTGCTGGACCATGAATCAGCGGTAATATGCACCTTACCGCTGACCACACTGTCCAGCAAGACATGGACATTGCCTTCCACATGCCAGTAGAGAGCCGGAATCGCCTTCCGTGAGAAAAAGTGGCGTTTGGGTACCTGCCACTGAGGAACCACACATTCCACAAACTCACGGAAGGGGGCAGAGTCTACCAACTGAAAAGGCAGCAGTTGAAGTGCTAGCAATTTTGCCAAGCTAGAATTCAACCGCTGGGCATATGGATAGCTGGGAGCTAACTTCTTTCGGCGGTGCAGCAGCTGGGGCAGGGAAATTTGCCTGGTAAAATCTGACGTCGGTGTACCGAAAGCAGATTGCCCACAAGTACTTGGCTGTGACGCACCTAATTCTACACCTTCATTCCTCTCAGTGCAGGTCTCAGAGAGGACTGAAGGTATAGTGGGGTTGGAGATCTCAGCTGATGAGGAGCAAGGAGAGGTCCTCTTTGTTCTTTGGTGTGGGTCTTTTAGATACGCTTGCCAACGAACTGCATGGCAGGTCAACATATGTCTGGTCAAGCATGTGGGAGATGTTTTGGCCACGCGAGATACACTTGAGACATATGTTGCAAATAGCAGCTGTGCGATCTGATGCACTCGTCTCAAAAAAGGCCAACACCAAAGAACTTTTTGAATAACGCGCAGAGACTGCAGCGCAATGCACATGCGGAGCTTTGGGGTGTGATGCAGTCAGTGTGCTGCCCTTAGGCTGGCCCCTGGAGAGCATCCTGCCTCCTCCCTCCTATCAGGCACCCACGTTAAGTCAGTGACATCATCATCCCCTCCCTCCTCATCACTGGAGCAAACCTGGCAGTATGCTGCAGAAGGGGGAGCATGACTGCCAGATTGCTGTCCTTCTTGGGCACCCCCTCTGTCCATGCTCACGTTACTGCCTTCATCAAGCTCAGTATCATCATCAGAGCCTTCCAAACGCTGGGCATCCTCCTGGAGCATGTACCCAACACTGTGGTCAAACAGTTCGAGGGACTCCTCAGGAAGACATGGTGGGGCTAGGGAAGGAGTCACTAATGACATTGAGCCGAGGGAAGAGGCCGTTGCTTTCCAGACAAAGTACTCTGAGCATGGGTGAGAGAGGATGAGGAGGATGAGGATGGCTTGGTCATCCACTCGACCAAGTCTTCCGCATGTTACGGCTCAACGTGGCCAGCTGCCGAAAAAAAGGCCAAGCGTGTCCCACGGCCACGTGCTGATGAGGATGCACCATCTCCATGACCAGCACTGTTGCCTCTAGACACAGAACCTGCTTGCCCTCTTTTATTAGCTTGTGACTGCCTCTCCTTGTTGGCCTTCCAAACATACTAATGGCCTGTAGCTGTACTAAGCTGGGATGTATATATATATATATATATATATATATATATATATATATATATATATATATATATATGTACTGATACTGCAGCTAGCAAAATCAACTGCCTGCCTGTAGTATGAGAACACCACCAACCTTCTACAGGTAGCTTTAGCTGAACACTGTGCAGAGCTCGCAAAAAACTAAATTGTAGCTTATTTAGCTGCCTGCGGTAGTGATAGGATCAGGAAAATACTACCCAACCTTCTACAGGTAACTTTAGCTGAACACTGTGCAGAGCTCGCACTACACTATATTGTAGCTTATTTAGCTGCCTTCGGTAGTAATAGGATCAGGAAAACACCACCAACCTTCTACAGGTAACTTTAGCTGAACACTGTGCAGAGCTCGCACTATACTAACTTGTAGCTTATTTAGCTGCCTGCGTTAGTGATAGGATCAGGAAAACACAACCAACCTTTTACAGGTAACTTTAGCTGAACACTGTGCAGAGCTCGCACTACACTAACTTGTAGCTTATTTAGCTGCCTGCGGTAGTGATAGGATCAGGAAAACACAACCAACCTTCTGTGCAGAGCTTGCAAAAAATAACTTGTAGGTTTAGCTGAACACTGTGAGGAGGACGCACTACACTAACTTGAAGCTTTAGCTGAACACTGTGCAGAGGTTTCACTACACTAACTTGTAGTTTTAGCTGAACACTGTGAGGAGGACGCACTAACTTGTAGCTTAAGCTGAACACTGTGCAGAGGTCGCACTACACTAACTTGTAGTTTTAGCTGAACACTGTGAGGAGGATGCACTACACTAACTTGTAGCTTTAGCTGAACACTGTGAGGAGGACGCACTACCCTAACTTGTAGCTTTAGCTGAACACTGTGCACTACACTAACTTGTAGTTTTAGCTGAACACTGTGCAGAGGTTACTAACTTGTAGCTTTAACTGAACACTGTGAGGAGGATGCACTACACTAACTGCAAATAGTCTAGCTGCCTGACTGTGGTACTAATAGGATCACAAGAACACCAGCAAATTTCTTCAGGTAGCTGTAAATACTGTAACAAGACAAGCCTGCCTGTCAGTAGGAAGATAACAGGAACGGATCTAGCTAAACTGAATACAGTGTATATATATATATATATACAACACCTGGGATGCATATATATACACAATACACTGTAAGTGCAGCTAACTCACTGACTGTCCTGCCTAATCTAGCTAACTCAAATGAAGTGACACTGTCTCTCTGTCTCTCAACGCCGGAACACACTACACAGGGCCGCCGTGTAGGTGGCCTTATATAGTGTGGGGCGTGTTCTAAACCCCCTGAGCCATATTTGGCCAAAGCCACCCTGGCTTTGACCAATTACAGCTCTCTCAACCGAGGGCGCTGTGATTAACCAAGCATACGGGTCATAGTGCATGCTTGGCCAATCTTCAGCCAGCAATGCACTGCAATGCCGCAGTGAATTATGGACCGTGACGCGCCACACGAATTTGGCGCAAACGGCCCATATCGTTTGCAATTCGACGAATGATCGAACAGCCGATTTTTGAGTCGAACATGGGTTCGACTCGAACACGAAGCTCATCCCTATTCCTCACTAAGCAGTGTGATAACATGCAAATTCTCAGCCTCTTTTTGATTCAATGATGCGATGCATTGTTCCTTCAACATACATGTTTTTTCCAACTCATCTAATCTCTGTTCCAATACACACTTCTCAGTCACTAATTGTTGAATGTGATCAGCAACATTTGCATCTGCTTTTGCAACCATTGCCAATATGTTCTCTGTTACACTTTGTACCTGTTCAAATAGTTGTTTCCTCTCTCTTTACCATTCGAATTCTTTTTGTTCCACAATGTCTTTCATCTTCAACAACATGCATATAATATTGGCCATTTTTTTCTTCTTGCATTTTTTGGAAGACTTTTTATACTTTATGGCATCATTATAAGTATTGCATTGTTTATATAAATCATTGTACTGGTGTTAACGCATTCTTTTGTATAGACTCAAATCTAACACAGCCATGCTTGTTAACAAAGTCTTCAATGGCTTCCATTGATATGCTAATCTGCAACTAGCTACACTGAAGCTCGTCTAACCTGTTTTACCACAGTTGCTTATAAACAACAGATACAAAACACAGAGATACAGATAAAGCTGTTTAAAAGCTAACTTTCACCTGTAGTCCCACAACCAAAACAAAAAACAAAAAAACAAATACCAAGCCGTTTCAAAACAAATTTGTTCCTTGTAGTTCTACAGCCTACCTGACACAAGGCACATTCTAAGACACAAGGCAGACTCTCAATCAATGCCTTCCCGTTAGGTTGCAGGCCACATTGAACTCCTATCGGAACAGAGAGCTATTTCACTCTCACGTGGGTAAAAATAAAAAAAAATTAAAAAACTTAAAAAATTTAAAATAACATATTTCTCCTACTTTTTCATTAAAGATGTATGGTAATTCCTGTCAATTTCTAACCAAGGGTGATCAGCCCTTTACTCGCCAGCCACATTGGCTGGATACAGGCCTAAAGCACATTTAACAATATAACAACAATTAACATATATACATATACCAGCCAAAAATCTTACCAGGTTCTACGTTTCCCTGATGAAATATTTCACAGAATCTTCATGACCATCCAAACGTGGTTTCAGAATTTGAGAGCCAGCGCCAATCTTGTCCACACTAGAGACGATTTTCAGTTCTGGGTGTACTTGAGGATTTATGCTTATAGGGACTCAAAAACAAAAATACATTAGGGTTTGTGAATTCTGTGCAGAAATAAATCCCACACGCCTTTCTGGGGTGCCAATTGAAGTAAACGATATAATAATTAATATTATATCTGTGTATTAATTTGGCTAGTCCCTATAATTAGTCTATTAAACTCTGAGCACATATTATTGTTAATATCACAATAATACCAGGTTAGCTATGAAACCAAACACACGGTGCTGCTAGTAAACCAACATCTTATTTATTTCCCAAGGAATTAGGAAACTAACATAAAAGTATTAAAAGGGTTTTACAATGTTACATAGCTTACAATCAGAACACAATATACTAAACAGCATATCTCTACAACATATAACAACAATGAAATATGTAATACAAGAATATACTTATCACATCCTTGGTTGGTCAGACTCAAGATGTTGAAAAGCGAGAGCTCAATGCTGCATGGAGTTTAGGCTGAAACCAGCACCCAGAGCAAGGCCTCAAGATGGCCGAGCCACATGAGACTTGCACAGACCAACATCAGCAGAGAGAGCAAGGGGCAGAGAGAAAGAACCGCTTGTGTGTGTGCTCCTTTCATTCAAACATACACGCCTACTTGTAGCCACCCCCATTTGCCTTTCATCCAATAGATATTACAGAGAGGTATTCCTTCAAATGTCTGCCCATTCCCCAGGAAGCATGCTGTATTGTCCAATAGGGGCAGCTCCATTAGCCCTGTGCCTTCTCAGCTAGCTCTTATTCTCTTTGAAGCCTGTAATCACACATGTCACAGCAGGTGGGCTTGAGCCAAACCATTGTTCTGATTACAAAGCTTTGATGTGTTTCATTCCAACCAAGTTTACCTGGCTGAGCTTGGCAACAGGAAACTTATGTAGACAATCCAGAAATGTGATATTAATTCACGTTAAATTCCAACAGCATAGAATAGTGCAGATATTGATATAATATTATACTTGTATTTTGATTTATCTGCTGCTTTTCTCTTCTTTGTTATTGAAAATAGATAAATATGGATATCTTTGAGTTCAGAAGTTCTCACTGTATAGATCTCAAGGATGTTTTTAATAATGTTGAGGACCAACAGAATAATGATTTAGGAGGTCTCTTTATGAAATTAAAGAACCTCATGATTGCAGAGATCCATGGAAACTGGAAACATGGAATACTTCTTAGAGAATTATCTGGAAGACCATTTGGTTCCCAGGAGCCTTAGGTTTGAAATCACACCCCAGGATGATGAAACTGATATTGTGGGATGGTATAAATATTTCAATGATGTAGGATTGGACCTCCTACGTTTTTTAATAGGTAAAGAAGAAAACTTAATACATTGGATGAAGATATTTCCGAGGTTAAGATCAAGCTAACACCCTATAAGGAATTAGACGAGTATAAAAACAAGTCTGATAACCTTAAAAGAGTGTTGGAAAAGGAGGACTTTGATCAGAAAATAAAAAAGAAGAAGAAGTATATCAGAGGTCAGGATGACTACAAAACTAACCAAGTTTTTAAATGGCAGGTCAGAAGGGCAGCCTTAGCCAATGGAGGGGCTGAGAAAGTGCCCAGACAGCCAATCAGTTCCAGATCTGGTGTTGGTAATATTTCTTACCAAATGGGTGATGAGCATGGGAACAAATCTGTGGAGGGTTGGAAAAGGGTAGTCCCCAAAAAATCACTTAAATTTAGTCGCCCACAGAGTAAAACCCATCACGCCAATGTTGTAAGGGGAGAATAGGTCCAACACAATTATCCACCAAAAAATGGTTCGGGTGGAATCCCAATTAATAATTACTATGAGCCTTTGGCTAAAGATCATGACAATTATTATGATAATTATGACAGTAGCTATATTACTGAACATCCATCACAGCGGACTCCAAGCGATGGATATAGAACCCAGGAACGATCTGGTTGGGATAGTCCTGGGTTCTATTCATCAGGGAGACCACAATACCCTCTTAATGGCCCTTCGCCTTCTGGACCATGTTCCCCTTCTTTTTTTCCGAAAGGATCTCAAAAAAACAAAAGGGATGGCGAACAAAGAGAGGGACCAGAGGGGGGAGGAGACACGGAACGAAAAAGAAGGAGATTATAAAAGATGCTGGGATTTTCAAACTCAGTAAGGTAGTCCTGACTGACAATGAAAAATTTGTATTAACCACTTCAGCCCCGGACCATTATGCTGCCTGGACCAGAGGACTTTTTCCAATTTGGCACTCCGTCGCTTTAACTGCTAATTGCGCGGTCATGCAATGCTGTACCCAAACGAAATTTGGGTCCTTTTCTTCCCACAAATAGAGCTTTCTTTTGATGGTATTTGATCACCTCATGGGCCTATGTGGAATTGCACCCCAAAATACATTCAGCTGCTTCTCCTGAGTACGGGGATACCACATGTGTGGGACTTTTTGGGAGCCTAGCCGTGTACAGGGCCCTGAAAACCAATCACCGCCTTCAAGATTTCTAAGGGCGTAAGTTTTTGAATTCACTCCTCACTACCTATCACAGTTTTGAAGGCCATAAAATGCCCAGATGGCATAACCCCCCCAAATGACCCCATTTTGGAAAGTAGACACCCCAAGCTATTTGCTGAGAGGCATGTTGAGTCCATAGAATTTTTTATACTTTGACACAAGTTGCGGGAAAGTGACAATTTTTTTTTTTTGCACAAAGTTGTCACTAAATGATATATTGCTCACACAGGCCATGGCCATATGTGGAATTGCACCACAAAATACATTTAGCTGCTTCTCCTGAGTATGGGGATACCACATGTGTGGGACTTTTTGGGAGCCTAGCCGCGTACGGGGCCCCGAAAACCAATCACCGCCTTCAGGATTTCTAAGGGTGTAAATTTTTGATTTCACTCTTCACTGCCTATCACAGTTTCGGAGGCCATGGAATGCCCAGGTGGCACAAAACCCCCCCAAATGACCCCATTTTGGAAAGTAGACACCCCAAGCTATTTGCTGAGAGGCATGGTGAGTATTTTGCAGCTCTCATTTGTTTTTGAAAATTAAGAAAGACAAGAAAAAACATTTTTTTTTCTTTTTTCAATTTTCAAAACTTTGTGACAAAAAGTGAGGTCTGCAAAATACTCACTATACCTCTCAGAAAATAGCTTGGGGTGTCTACTTTCCAAAATGGGGTCATTTGGGGGGGTTGTGACACCTGGGCATTCCTTGGCCTCCGAAACTGTGATAGGCAGTGAAGAGTGAAATCCAAAATTTACGCCCTTAGAAAGCCTGAAGGCGGTGCTTGGTTTTCGGGGTCCCGTACGCGGCTAGGCTCCCAAAAAGTCTCACACATGTGGTATCCCCGTACTCAGGAGAAGCAACAGAATGTATTTTGGGGTGTAATTTCACATATTCCCATGGCATGTTTAAGCAATATATCATTTAGTGACAACTTTGTGCAAAAAAAAAACATTTGTCTCTTTCCCGCAACTTGTGTCACAATATAAAATATTCCATGGACTCGACATGACTCTCAGCAAATAGCTTGGGGTGTCTACTTTCCAAAATGGGGTCATTTGGGGGGGTTTGAACTGTCCTGGCATTTTATGCACAACATTTAGAAGCTTATGTCACACATCACCCACTCTTCTAACCACTTGAAGACAAAGCCCTTTCTGACACTTTTTGTTTACATGAAAAAATTATTTTTTTTGCAAGAAAATTACTTTGAACCCCCAAACATTATATATTTTTTAAAGCAAATGCCCTACAGATTAAAATGGTGGGTGTTTCATTTTTTTTTTCACACAGTATTTGCGCAGCGATTTTTCAAACGCATTTTTTGGGGAAAAAACACACTTTTTTAAATTTTAATGCACTAAAACACAGTTTGGTGACAAACTAAATACATTTTTAAAAGCCTTTAAAAGCCTTTACAGATTACCACTTAAGATTTACAGAGGAGGACTACTGCTAAAATTAATGCCCTCGATCTGACGTTCGCGGTGACACCTCACATGCATGGTGCAATTGCTGTTTACATTTGACGCCAGACTGACGCTTGCGTTCACCTTTGCACGAGAGCAGGGGGGGACAGGGGTGCTTTTTTTTTTTACTTTATTACGTTTTTGCTTTTTTATCTTATTTTTAAACTGTTCCTTTCATTTTTTTTTTAATCATTTTTATTGTTATCTCAGGGAATGTAAATATCCCCTATGATAGCAATAGGTAGTGACAGGTACTCTTTTTTGAAAAAATTGGGGTCTATTAGACCCTAGATCTCTCCTCTGCCCTCAAAGCATCTGGCCACACCAAGATCGGTGTGATAAAATGCTTTCCCAATTTCCCAATGGTGCTGTTTACATCCGACGAAATCTAAGTCATGAAATGCTCATAGCTTCCGGTTTCTTAGGCCATAGAGATGTTTGGAGCCACTCTGGTCTCTGATCAGCTCTATGGTCAGCTCGCTGAATCACCGGCTGCATTCTCAGGTTCCCTGTTGAGACAGGAGAGCCAGAGAAAAACACGGAAGACGGTGGGGGGGCATTCCCTCCCACTGCTTGTAAAAGCAGTCTAGAGGCTAATCAGCCGCTAGGATTGCTTTTACATGAAAGCCGACAGCTGGCTGAAAAGAATGATACCAAGATGATACCTAAACCTGCAGGCATCATTCTGGTATAACCACTCAAAGTCGTGAATGGCGTACCTGAAGACAAAAAAATGGTTAACAATAAAACACAGTAAACGGTAAAGTATAAAAAATTGCATACCTGAAAAGCAAACATGATAAAACATAATAACAATAAAACATTGCAGAATAGAATACAGTAAAAAAGAGCAGAACAATAGAGAGAGAATAGAGAGAGAGAGAGAGAACAATAAAACGACAACTATTTTTTTTTATTTTATATATATTTTTTTTTTACACTTTTTTTTGTAACTAACTTTTATAACTGTAACCGGTTCCAGGTTCGGGTCTCTCAAAATGTGATGGCATCTTGGGAGACCCTGTGAAAGTGTGCCTAGTCTGTGCAATGCTGTACCCTACGCTAATACTCAACTAGTGAATGTTAGCATTCAAAACATTCACCAATGCAAAGACCAGGATTGTCAGGACAGGAGGGACAATAATAGCGGGTGTCAAGCCTATATCCACGCTTGCTGCAGACACGACATCTTTTTTGGGGGGGGTCGTTGGGTAGGGGTACACGGGAGGACATAAAAATGCCTCTCATGCAGCCGACTGCATTTGGTTGGGGATGTGAATGGGGGAAGTACGGGTGCTGCAGAAGTGGTGGGTTCCCAATTAGGATTGGCAAATGCAGCAGGAAGGGCACTATGGGCACGACGGGCCTGTGTTTGTCTTCTTCTTGGTGGCAGTGGGACACTACTTGTGCTTGCCACCTCACCAGCTGAACTGCACTTATGGGACTCGCCACGTCACCAAGTGTTACTGCAGTGCTGGTTTGACTACGACCGGGGTGTACTAGGCCACTGGTGCTTGCCAGTTCACCAAAACGCTACCAAAAAACTGTTAGCGATCGCAGGGATCAGGCCTGACTCTGCGAACGCTGCAGTTATGTGTTTAGTGTTTTGTAAGTGACAGTGATCGATCGATACTGCACTTGGGTGGGCTGGGCCGGGCGGAGGGGCAAAACGCAGGTGCTAGTAGGTATCTGGGCTGATCCCACTAACACTGCATTTTTGGGAACCCTAAACTGCTGGGGACGCTAGTATAGATCTGAACGGATCAGATATTGATCCGATCAGATATTATACCACTAAGGGAGGTGTACGGTGCGTGCGTGGGTGTTAGCGGTACTGGCGCTAACCTGACGCTGCCTGGGGCTGGTGCTTGCCAGTTCACCAAAATGCTACAAAAAAAACTGTTAGCGATTGCAGGGATCAGGCCTGACTGAACGCCGCAGTTATGCGTTTAGTGTTTTGTAAGTGACAGTGATCGATCGATACTGCACTTGGGTGGGCTGGGCTGGGCTGGGCCGGGCAGAGGGGCAAAATGCAGGTGCTAGCAGGTATCTTGGCTGATCCCGCTAACACTGCGTTTTCGGAAACCCTAAACTGCTGGGGATGCTATTATAGATCTGATCGGATCAGATATTGATCCGTACAGATACTATACCAAGGGAGGCGTATGCTGTGTGCGTGGGTGTTAGCGGTACTGGCGCTAATCTGACACTGCCTGGGGTGACGCATATCACCGCCGGGCAATCAGGGGGCTAAACCTTTATTCGGTAATAAACGGCGGGTGCCCTGACACTATAAAAAATAAACGAACTAACCAGCATCACCCGTAACAGTTATACAGTGATTAGTGGTGAAAGGGTTAACTAGGGGGCAATCAAGGGGTTAAAACATTTATAAGATAGTATATGGGGATCCCTGTCACTATAAAACGCTGACGGCGAACCTAAATATTTACCTCCCCAACTAGCGTCACCAGTGACACTAATACAGCGATCAGAAAAATGATTGCTTAGTGACACTGGCGACAGGGGGTGATCAAGGGGTTAAAACTTTATTAGGGGGGGTTAGGGGGGTATCCTAGACCTAAAGGGGGCTAACAGTAACTGCCCTAACACAGTAACTGTCACAAACTGACACCATGCAGTAATCAGATAAAAAAACAAAAAACTGCTTGGTGTCAGTGTGACAGGGGGGGAGGGGGGATTAGGGGGTGATCGGGGGGTAAAGGGGGTGTTTTGTGTGCCTAGCATGTTCTACTGTGTGTGTGTAGTGTTACTCACATTGAAGTCTTCTCTCCTCGGTGCCGGAACGGAAAATACAGAGCTGAGGAGAGATGACATAATTTCCTTTGCTGCTGTTTAGCATACAGCAGCAAAGGAATGATTTGATTGGCCGGCGGCGATCGCGAGGGGGGCCACGAGCGGATGGTCTCCCCCTCATCTCTGATCGCCGCTGGTCAGAAGCGGACTGCCTCGGGCACCGGGGGGGTCCGATTGGACCCCCCGCCTGCGGGAAGCAGATCATGTATATGTACGTGATTCTGCCTGCCCGTGCCACCTTGCCGACGTACATCAGCATGAGGCGGTCCTTAAGTGGTTAAATCATGGACTGAGATATGCCCCTGATAAACCTCTGAGCAAATTTGGAGCCTTTATGGATGTGCAAAAATATATTAGAAAAATTATTAAGAGACATTTTTTTCACAACCTGCAGCAAGAGCAGCTAAAACCACCAAGGAAGTAAGACATTCTGGTCTTTCTAATGCTTCTCTTTTCAATCCCCCGGGTTTCATTTCCCCGTCTATTTCGGTTTTCAAAGTTCTTGTCCTGAAGGACATAGATAAACTTAACCACTTCGTGCCCAGGCCAATTCTGACATTTCTGTCCTACATGTAAAATTCATCATTTTTTTGCTAGAAAATTACATAGAACCCCCAAACATTATATATATTTTTTTAGCAAAGACCCTAGAGAATACAATGGCGGTCATAACTTTTTATCTCGCGCAGTATTTGCACAAGCAATTTTTTGAACGCGTTTTTTTTGGAGAAAAACAGTTTCATGCTTAAAAAAAAACAAAACATTAGAGTTAGCCCAATTGTTTTGCATATTGTGAAAAATGAAGTTATGCCGGCGATATCTCACATGTGTGGTTTGAACACCGGTTTCATATGTGGGCGGGACTTACGTATGCGTTCGCTTCTGCGTGTGAGCACACGCGGACAGGGACACTTTAATTTTTTTTTTTATTGTTAATTTGACTTTTATTTTTTTAGTTTGACATTTAAAAAAAAAATAATAATTTTGATCACTTTTATTCCTATTACAAGGAATGTAAACATCCCTTGTAATAGGAATATGGCACGATCAGTCCTTTTTACAGTGAGATATGGGGTCAATAGGACTCCACATCTCACCTCTAGGCTGGGAAGCCTAAAATAAAAAAAAATAAAAAACGATCACCGCTTCCCAGCCGAAGTGGCGTCATTTTTTTGAATGCAGAGGCCGGGCGTGACGTCATAACATCGCGCCCGGCCTCCGAACAATCATAGAGACTCCGGCGACCATCTGGTCCACCGGAAATCTCTATGTTCACCATGCGGGGCTGGCGGATCCTGTGTCCGACTCTCCGATGGAAGCGGTGAGTCGGTACAAGCACCGGAGGGTGGCGGGAAGGGGGGTGCGTCCCCTCCCGCCACCCGTAAGAACGATCAAGCGGCGGAACAGCCGCTATGATTGTTCTTATGATGTAGGGAATCGCCGGCGGAAAAAGACGATATCTGAATGATGTCTCTAGCTACAGGCATCATTCAGATATAGCCTCGCAAAGTCGAGGATGTCCCAGGACACCCTACGGGTGCGAAGTGGTAAAGATAAAAAAAAGATCAGAATAACTCTAGATTCCGTGAGGGATTAAAAACTCTGAATGATAGGAATGACATTGTTATCTGTCCAGCGGATAAAGGGGGGGGAATTGAGATTTTAGACAAGTCAGCTTATGTTGAAGAAATGGATAGAATTCTTTCTGATACAGATACTTATGTCCCTATGCACTATGACCCTACAGGAAAATACAAGAGGGAGTTGGAGAAGCTCATTGAAATGGGTTATAATGAACATCTGATTAATAAGAAAGAGAGAGCATATTTAGTTTCGATGGCCTCCCGGATTCCGGTTATTTACTTTCTACCAAAAGTTCACAAAAAAACAGTTAAACCACCGGGTAGGCCTATCATCAGCGGATTGGATTCTGTAACTTCTCGCATCGGGAAATATATTGATGGGTTTCTACAACCGTTGGTATTTCAGACTCCTTCCTTCCTGAAAGACTCTTCGTAGGTCTTGCAGATTCTAGAAGCCATGGAGTGGAAAGAAAGCTATATCATGGCAACTGTGGATGTAACTTCGCTTTATACTATCATATCCCACTCTGATGCTCTAGAAGTGGTGGACCTATTCCTAACAAGAGATGACCATTTGGCTCCATCACAGAGAGAGTTTATACTACTTCTACTTAGGCTCGCCACGTCACGCAATTACTTCTGGTTTGGTGGTACCTTTTACCTCCAGAACAGAGGGGTTGCCATGGCCGCAAAATTCGCGCCAAGCATAGCCAACTTGTTTATGGCCAAGTGGGAGGAGGGTGTCGTCTATTCTGACAGAAGACCAGAGTTGGTGTTCTGGGGCAGATATAAAGACAACATCCTCCTCCTATGGAATGGCGATGAGGCATCGCTAACCAACTTCATGCAGCAATTAAATCTGAACACGTTGGGCATAAGTTTACAATTTGAGATGAGTAGAGCTGCCATCCACTTTCTGGACTTAAATATACAGATCACAAATGATAGGTTTAAGATTACTACCTTTTTTAAGGAAACTGACTGAAACGGGTATATTGGTCAAGGAAGCTGCCATCATCCGTCATGGATGAAATCTGTGCCTAAAAGTCAGTTCGTCCATTTGAGGCGTAACTGTACTTTAAAGGAAGACTTTTTGGTGCAGGCCTCTGACCTTAAAACAAAATTTTTGGAAAAAGGGTATTCAAATATAGACTTAGATAAAGCTATTGAGGTGGTTTCCGCCATGAAGAGAACTATCATGCTGAAAGGAAGGGATAAATCCATAAATAATGATAACATTCACAATTATTCTTTAATCACCACCTATTCACTGCAACATTATGAAATAAAAAAGATTGTGAAAAAACATTGGGCTGTGTTCAAAAACGATAAAGTTTTAGGACCTGTCCTACCTGAGCACCCACAGGTGATCTTTAGAGGGGTACCAACTCTGAAGTTGCAGGTTGCTCCCAATGTTTTGGATGCATCAAATAGGGTATCATTTTTTCAAAAAGCAAAAGGTTTTTTCCTTGTCGTAAATGCAAAGTATTCCACATCAATAGTAATACAGATAGAAAAATCAGTCAGTTCAGGTCTCATACCACCGCAAGGATTTATAATATAGACCCCTTTATAACATGTACATCAAAAAATGTGGTATACTTGTTAACTTGTCCATGCGGTCTGCAGTATGTAGGCTGCACTATGAGAGCAATGAACGTGCGGGTTAAGGAACATCTAACAAATATCAGAAAAGGGTTCCCCAAACATACTGTGTCACAACACTATTTGGAATCCAGTCGGAACAACCATTACTGCTATTGATCCGTTTACACCCCATTGGAAAGGTAGTTTCACTAAGAGGGAGATCTTGCAGTTGGAGACCCGCTGGATATATAACTTGAAGTGTTATACCCCCTTTGGGTTGAATGTAGAGTGTGATGTTAATAGTTTTATAAATAACAGCTGATTTTATATCTATGAGCAGTCAATACCTAATAATCTTTGGGTGTAACTATATTATTTTGTATTCCTTTATTTTTACTTTCTGATCAAGGTCTTTTTTCAGTCATACATTATATGCATTATTTTTCAGAGATTGATTTTTTTATCTATATTGATTATTTTTTTTTTACCTACATTTTAATTTTAATGCTTTATACCTTTCATACTGTATATTGTTAAATTGCCTTTTGTTTACCTTGGGATGTCTTCTTCCATAGCTTCCCCACAGGCATTACATAATGCTTAGGTTTTCTTAGTTAAATAGAAGTTTTTTAATACTTCACTTTTAATATAGCAGCTTTCTGCTATTTTTACTATTGGGGTGATCTTCATCTTGGTGTTAAGTCTCTTTTAGCCCACGTTCCGGGATGCTGGACCGGGATGTGTTCCATTGCCGTTGACCTGGGCTATTGAGACTTCCTGTTTTGCACTTTGGAATGCGGATGTGAAATACGTCTGCGTTCCAGTGCTGTATTTCCCTGGCCTGATGTGATGACGCAGCTGACGTCACTTTTGCATCGGTTGTTGTCGTCCTCGCAAGTCAATAGAACGGCTAGTGTGGGTGCGCATGCACCATAATGGCAGCGGCCCACAAAGGTCTTCGGGTGTGCAGGGTGACGCAGAGGATATCTCCCCCACGTCAGACGCTACCAGATGGCCAATGAGATGTGCCCTCTGGGTGCGCGTGTGCATAGCACATTACACTGGACGATGGTATATTACACTCAGCTGCTGTCCTTTGGGAGAAAATCCCCTCCCCAATCAATTCTAATTGGTCTTCTTATATATATGGCGTGTGGGGGTCAGTGAAACCACGCCTCTGAAGATATCCGTTTGCAATAAAACATGTCAGGCAGGTTGACACCAGCACGCTGAATGCTGCAGCCGATTATTCCTTGTGATGCATGCACTCTTGAATTTAAACTGTATGTTACTACAATAAATTTGTTTTTAAATGGTATTGCGGGCTTCACTATTGGTCACTTATTTCCTTCATTGAGCACTGCTGATCGATTTACTGAATGCCTTACATCTGATGTGAGTTCCTGGAGAAGTTTATTGAGGAAGAACTTTATCTGGACATCGTTTATTTGGCCTATGGGGGAGAATTTTGCTATAAAACCGGATATGCAGGATGAGCCTGGGGTCATTACTACATGCATATAATCTCTAGCCATCTGGTAAGCAGATCATTTTACCATGTGGTGCCGAGTGCTTTCGTATACATGCACTATAGCTGGTGACTGGAATAGTCCTCTCCTCCACTTTAGACTTACTATTAGTTGTCATTTTAAGCGCCACATTTTTTAGACTTTGTATTTAAGGAATAGACCTTGAGGGATAGAGGAGCTGAGGAGTGCGTCACAGGTGACATATTCACTGGGATGGAGTCTACCTCGGTATCACCCTCAGAGAGGGAGCGGAGAGGGCCCTTATGGAGGGGAGAGAAGAGAGAGAAAATAGAAAGGGGGAGGGGGTAAGAGGTAGGAAAGGCGGAAGAAGTTAAGGAAAGAGAATAAAAAGGAGATGGAAAAAAAAGGGGAGCAGAATCTGCTCCTAACCTATTTGGCTACATATAAGTGCTTAAGTAACCTGAAGTGGGGTATAGCACCCCCTTGTATCAACTACCCCAAGTAGGGTCTCGTTGGTAATACACCGGAGGTAATTACAGACCTGCTGAACTACCTGAGTGGGATCGTATGGAGTGCTGGAGTGGTGCAAAGCAATGCCGGCAAGTTTCAAAGGGGAGACCTGTCTTCTTGAGGTAGGGAAGAAACCTGACACCAAGACCAAACTTTGCATTCCACCATCCAGAGCTCCAAACTGTATGCAAAACCATTACAGAAAAATCTCAGCTTGTGGAGGATGAGTAGAGCCCGGGGAGGCTCACCCATAAAAGATGAGTGAGGCCTTTCCCAGAGAGCCCCCATCCAGCAGAGCCGACCGACTCACAGGGTGTAGACTCAACCTATAACAGTGCATATTATCATACATTTCTTGTATCCCATTTTTTTACCTGTTTCTGTGATCACTTTTACTATTTTGGAGTCTATCATTTGACCTTTTATTATTAATAAACCTAATTGGTTTTGACCTGTACCATTGGAGTCCTTCTCCTTCCTTCTGCTTTCATATGATCACTTCCTGGAGCCTTTACGGAACAACTTTGGAGATGGCTATCTGGCAGGGGAGTATTGTGAGTCTGTACGGACTAGGAGCTGAGGATATTACCTTGAATCAGGTTCCACTCATCTGTGTCCAGCACCCGAACAACCTCCGATGAATACAGCATAAGACTCTAAGCCTGTCTGACCCCTCTGTCGTATGACATCTGGGGTTCATCACAGTTGGTAAGAGTACCCATTTACCTCTTGAGTTTCATTGTCATTGACTACAGACAAGCCCTACACCATTTTTCTAAGATTGGGATCACCTCCGTCAGAGGGATATACCACCCAACACTCTTGTGGACACTTTTTCACATACACACTGGGCTATATCCAGCCTAGCTAATATATTTTCTGGTTTTATTAGATTTATTATTTAGTTTCTTTATGTCACTTATTTTGCACTTTCTAGCAGCGCTACACTGTCACTGTATTGTCTCATTTGAACTTTGTATGTTTGAGTGTTAGCAGCTTTTTTCACTTATTTGATTAATATTAGCACAGTCCTTTCCTTCACTACCACGATTATTCACACTTGCCGCCAGGGCCGCTGGAGATGTGTCTGTGGCGGCGTAGCTCCCTGCATTACAGTCCGCAGCTTGAGATGCGGCCTGTGAGTCCGTGAGCTGAGTGCAGAACTTCGCTGGTATGTTCCTGCTCAGCTGAGTAGATTGGTCCGGCTGAGATCGGGAGGCTGAGCAGCTTCTCCCTGCCATCTGTGCTCTGTGAAATTGAGGTTTTCATGCTGCTGAAATATCTGACAGAAGCTCTGGATGGCGGAGCTCTCTGTCTATACGACCATCTTGCTCCGGTGCCAGGCCACGCCCCCATAATCACGTTTTTTATTTCCTTATTTTTATCTCAGCCTGAATGAGAATACTTCCCCATCCTTCACTGGTCTTCAAACGGACCCTTCATTGGGTTTCAGTCCTAGTTGGTTTGGAGAATTGCCTGAGTCCTGGATACCTGGCTAAATCGCATTCTACGTATCCATTCCTGTCGATAAGCAGACCTACCATGCTTGGAGCAACCTCCTTCCATGTTCCAGTCGCATTCAAGTTGGTACCATTTTTGACCATTAGGCTTCCGGCCAATACGAGCTTGATTGATCCACTGCCGCTGGCAAGTGGGTCCACCTTGTCTGGTAAGAGTATATATCTACATCTTTGCATTAGAAGACTTTCTTGTTTTAATAGTTCTACAGCCAGCTTCTATTCATCCTGCTGCATCAATACTATCCCTACAGAGGATTTTAAAGTCAGCCATTTGATGGACACACTTGTTAGGAAGTTCACTATTTTGGTGTTTATATTTTTTTTTTCTTCAATGTTTGGACATTATCTTCACTGATCACTCCTTTTTTGTACACGTGATAATCATATTCACATGTCACATGTTTATATTTTAACACCCATATATTTAACATGTCATATTTCATGTTTTGGATATTTCAATATTTTCAGTTCACCACTATCATAGTGTTTCATGAGTATATGTAGCGCTACACTTTGTTTTTCACTTTTATTTTGGACCTTGTTTGTTTTAGTGTTAGCGGCTTCCCCCATATTGGTTTAGCGCAGTAATTTCCCCATTTATTCCACACTCTATTGTATATAGACTGCAGAAAAAAACAAATTGACAAAAAAAAATGTGTTTCCATGGCTGTCAACCAAAACAATATATGTATTTTATTATCTAATGTAATGACAAAGTCATTGAGGAACTGGTAGACAGAAATGTAAATATTTCTTGGGGGATTGAGTCCTGAAGGGTTAAAACAGGCTACATTTTAGTAAAAATAAAGCAGTGTGCCACCTAAATTCTGGATTTGCATCGCTTTTAGGCTTCTGTAATGTAGTTGAACTTTAGTCTCCAATGTGATCTTTGGAGTGCATATATAAGGCCACCCCTACACTAATTTAAATTTGACATGTCTGTGCAAGCCTTGTTACAGTATCCTTTAAAAGCACTCAATAAAACAAACTGACTAGAACTTGTGTGTTAACAAAAGGACAGAGAGTTAACATCTACACTGGCAGTCATTATGCTTTTGGGACTTTTAGGCTGCCCTGCCTCTTTCTATAGCTTTAAAAAGAGTCAGAGTGGCCTTCAAATACATAGCCATGCCTCCTTGATACAGTACATCCCAGTGTCTAATGTCATTCCTCCCACTCTGTCAGCTAATTCCTGTTATATTCTCCCTGCTACTGCTTCTTGCCACCACATCTAATGATTAGTAAGCTGCAAGATAATACATTTTTGGTCTTAAGTTTAATACCATGTTAACCACTTGCTTGCTGGACCAATTTTGACATTTATCTCATACATACAAAATAAAATAATTTTTTTTTTGCTGGAAAGTCACTTAGAACCCCCAAGCATTATATACAGTATTTTTAAGCAGAGGCCCTATAGAATAAAGTGCTGTTTTTTTTTTTATTTTTAAGTCACAAAATATTTGTGCAGTGGTTTTTCAAATGCACATATTTAGGAAAAAAAAATACTGGTGCACACACACAAAAATATATTACCCAATTTTTGTAAAATCTAAAAGATGATGTTATGCTGAGTAAATAGATAACAAACATGCCACACTTTAAAATTATGCACGCTTATGAAATGGCAACAAACTACTATACATTAAATTATGCACAGGTGACACTTAAAAAACCTTTACAGATTACCAGTTAAGAATTACACATGAGGTCTGGCACTAGAATAATTGCTCTTGTTCTAATGTTTGCAGCGATACCACCAATGTGTGGTGTGATCGTCATTTACAGTATCTGACAAAAGTGAGTACACCCCTCACATTTTTTTTGAATACGTTTTTATTTAGGTATAGAAAAAAGACAATATAATACAGTTATATATAAAAAAACATATCACATGTTGAGAAGCCCAACCCAAATGGCTAGCATATATCGGATAAAGGCTCCATTTCCAGATTTGGAGTCATACTTTGGTGCATCCCTGTATCAATTTTACTCATCATGGAAAAGAACAAAATCATAGGAAATAAAACAGTATAAACAACCAAAGAGAAAGAGAAAGAAAAACAAAAACTCTGTATAACATCAGTGTTATGATGATGTAAAAGGCCAGGGGACAAAGTATTCCCAATGACACCGCTACAGTAAATATATACTGGCGGGGCCTATGAGAGTCACTAGGAATCATATAGGACTTGCACAAAGTCTTCTGGGAGGCAGAGAGTAATAGTGATGTAGAGGGACGTAGATTACAGTGTATCACCGTAGGAAGTCCAACCGGACCATTTGTTATGATAAACATGTAGAGGTGACATAATAGTGTGATGGATCCTTTCCATTAGTTTAATGGATTCCAATCTCTGGAGCACCTGGGCCCAAAGTAATGTTGGGGGGCATCAATTCAAGGCTATGGCCCACAGGATAGCACAGAACAATTTATTGAGGGGCACATCTGGGATAGGAGTGAAGAGCAAACACATTGGGGCTGTCAACGTGACCATGGTCCCAGATATCTGTGCTACCCTGGAGGCCGCCTGACTCCATATGTGCTTCAACTGTGGACAGCTCCAAAAAGTGTGGAGCAATGTTCCTGAGACCTAGCAGCCCCTAAAGCAAGAGGCTGGCACTCCTGGGTAAAATTTATGCACTCTGTCTGGGTTGAGATACCATCTTGTGTATAGTTTAACCATTGTTTCTTTTATGGCCATAGAACGGGAGCATTTGTGCATGGTAATCATCATGTTCGACCAGTCCTCCATGGAGAATACTTGGCCTACGTCAGTTTCCCAATGGATCATAGCCGTTGATTTCTCCGGAAGGTTTATCTCATTGAGGTGTCTATATAACATAGAGATTGTCCCCCGTTTCCTGGATAAATTAAGGCATATATTTTCATATTGAGAGAGTATGGGATTACCATTCAACGAGAATAGAGATTTAAAGAAATGTCTTATTTGAAGATATTTGTAGAACTCAGTTCTTGGGATATCAAACTCTTCCTGTAGTTGTGTAAAGGAGCAAAATTGTGACCCGTTTGTTAAGGCTCTTAAAGTGGTGAGAGTCCTAAGTTCCCACCAGTGTAACTCATTGGGTGAATCATAGGCGGGGGGAATCTCTTGTCTCCTAAGAATGAGGATAGGAGGGTTCTACACCCTCACATTTTTGTAAATATTTTATTATATCTTTTCATGTGACAACACTGAAGAAATTACACTTTGCTACAATATAAAGTAGCGAGCGTACAGCTTGTATAACAGTGTAAATTTGCTGTCCCCTCAAAATAACTCAATACACAGCCATTAATGTCTAAACTGCTGGGAACAAAAGTGAGTACACCCCTAAGTGAAAGTGTCCAAATTGGGCCCAATTAGCAATTTTCCCTGTGACTTGTTAGTGTTACAAGGTCTCAGGTGTGAATGGGAAGCAGGTGTGTTAAATTTGGTGTTATCGCTCTCACTCTCTCATACTGGTCACTGGAAGCTCAACATGGCACCTCAAGGCAAAGAACTCTGAGGATCTGAAAAAAAGAATTGTTGCTTTACATAAAGATGTCCTAGGGCTATAAGAAGATTGCCAAGACCCTGAAACTGAGCTGCAGCATGGTGGCCAAGACCGTACAGTGGTTTAACAGGACAGATTCCACTCAAAACAGGCCTCGCCATGGTCGTCCAAAGCTGTTGAGTGCACATGCTCAGCATCATATGCAGAGGTTGTCTTTGAGAAATGGACGTATGAGTGCTGCCAGCATTGCTGCAGAGTTTGAAGGGGTGGGGGGGGTCAGCCTGTCAGTGCTCAGACCATATGTCGCACACTGCATCAAATTGGTCCACATGGCTGTCATCCCAGAAGGAAGCCTCTTCTAAAGATGATGCACAAGAAAGCCCACAAACAGTTTGCTGAGGACAAGTAGACTAAGGACATTGATTACTAGAAGCATGTCCTGTGGTCTGATAAGATAAACTTATTTGGTTCAGATGGTATCAAGCATGTGTGGCAGCAACAAGGTGAGGAGTACAAAGACAAGTGTGTCTTGCCTACAGTCAAGCATGGTGGTGGAAGTGTCATGGTCTGGGGCTGCATGAGTGCTGCCAGCACTGGGGAGCTACAGTTAATTGAGGAAACCATGAATGCCAACATGTAATGTGACATACTGAAGCAGAGCATGATCCCCTCCCTTCAGAGACTGGGCCACAGGGCAGTGTTCAAACATAGTAACTTTCCAAAACTTGCCCTTCCAGGAATCAGGACAGAGAAAAAGTTTGTTCAGAACAGCAACATAAAAGCGGTCTCCTTTCATCAGATCTCTAGTGGATGTACACAGTTCATATGAAGTGAATACTCTGCTGATGTGTACCCACTATCCTGGAGGTGAGCATTTTGGAGCATTGCTCGGACATCTGTGAGGGGGATATCCTTTTCCATGACGGCTGTTGGAGAAAGCACCCAAGGATTCCAGTGTTGGTGTCACTATTCCTTTTTAAAAGGGCTTTCCGGTAAGCCTTTAATCTTCTTAAGGTGACGGGCGTTATATTGCGGTGGAAGTCACATAAATACATCTGCAGTGAAGTCCCTATTTCATCACTTCACATTGTTTAACAATATATGGACACTAAGGTTTATGAAAATCATATTTTATCTATATTTTATTATAATTCCAAATCAATTTTTATTTTGTGATCACTTATTTATACTTATGAATTTTAATATTTGCATCCTTTGTAAATATTTATATCTAAGTTTGTCACGGTACATTTATCCAGCGCTGAACTTTTTTTCTGTATATGTTATATCTGTGCCCCCTATCAGGGTTATAGTGTTCAGCTGCAGGGTACCTTTCACAGGTTTCACTTATTTATCATTCAATTAGATTTTACTTGTTCACCTAGCACAAATGTTTTCCTTTAGAATTATATACATTATTGTCAGGGAAATGCCAGAATCAGGGCCTGTCAATATAGGCATTTCCCCATGCGCCTGCGTGGTAGAATTGCACATCGGCACGTACCGTTTCACAGCCAGCGTGTTCCGAACGGATCCGCTCACGTGGGTGCACGACGCAGCGCATCGTTACGAACGCGTGCACGCACATCGGGACGTTCCCCTGGCGGGCCTATATAAGGACGGCTATGGCCTGTGTTTTGTTGCTGGTTTGTCTTTTCAGCTCCTGTAACCTGCTCCTGAATCCGTGTACCTGTGCCTACCCGTTGTGACCCGGACCAACCCCGACTCTGCTTGAACCTCTCTTGTGCTTGACCCTCGGCTGCCTTCTGGACTTCGCTACCTGCCTGATTACCTGTGTTTGACCCTCGGCCTGCTCCTGGACTTGCTTCTGCCTTACCCTACTGTGGATTATCTGCCTGCCTGATTACCTGTGTTTGACCCTCGGCCTGCTCCTGGACTTGCTTCTGCCTTACCCCACTGTGGATTATCTGCCTGCCTGATTACCTGTGTTTGACCCTTGGCCTGCTCCTGGACTTGCTTCTGCCTTACCCTACTGTGGATTATCTGCCTGCCTGGCCACTTGTGTTTTACCCCCGGCCTGTTCTTGGACTTTGTCTCAACCTTACCCAGTGTTGGACTTTTGCCTACTTGCATACCGGTGTTTGACCCTCGGCCTACTTCCAGACGTCTGCCTTGTGGTTGACCCTCAGTACCCGGCTCAGCTACCCAGCACGGATCTCTTCCCTGCCTGAAGAATCGCCCAGCTGAGTGCGCATGCGCGAGGACTCCAAGATGGCCGCGTAAGCCGGGAGCTTCTCACTACCCCAGCCAACCAGCCGCCCTAGCGCCGTTTTGGAAGCTGCTGACAGCCCGCACACAGCAATTTCGGCTAGGGGAACACAGCGGTTCCCCACCCATGCCATTCACAGCAGTCAAGAAGGACCTGGGACCCCGTTTTGAGGCTGAGAAGCATCAGGCTGAATCCAAGATGGCGGCCGCGCCTCAGACACAAACAGCGCCTCAGACACAGGCAGCATCAGGGGGGACACAAGAACCCAGGCAAGTGATCGCTCCTGCTACTCTCCCATTTCCTACCACTGCAGTCTCCTATGCTCATCCCACCACATCCCCCTCAGGCCACAACTCGGCTTTCCTCATTGAGAGCCCCCTGGCAGCCCCCTTGCCATCTCCTCTGGGACACTCTCCTCTTCCTCAGCATAACATTGAATACATGGGAAGCACAGGCACAGACATGCCCCAGAATGCGGGAGATCTTTTCCTCAAACTATCTGACTTACTGGAAAGGGGCCTAGCTAATACAGCTCACAAAATAACAAATGACATTCGATCTGACTTCCAGAATCTGGGCACCAGAATTGAAGCGATTGAACAAAAACTGGACTATACAGTATCCAGAACCAATCAAAATTCTGATCACTTACAGATCGTACAGGATCAGTTGGATGCAGCCTTAAGTAGGATCGACGATTTGGAAAACAGATCGAGAAGGGAGAACTTCAGGGTCAGAGGCATCCCAGAATCGTGCACGGATGTACCCACAGCAGTACAAGAATTAATTAAATCCCTTATCCCTGATATATCTAAACACTACCTTGAATTAGACAGAGCCCACAGATCTCTGGGTCCCCCCAGGAAAGATGGGTCTCCCAGGGACATCGTGGTGAAGCCGCATCACTACGGAGTGAAAGAGAGCATCATGAAGCTCTCTCGCCAGCAACCACACATATCATTCCAAGGACACGATGTTCAAATATTTGCCGACATTTCGCCTACGACGATCCAAAAACGTAGAGCCCTTAAACCTCTACTTCTAATCCTGACACAAAAAGAGATAAAATACTGGTGGGCTTTCCCATTTGCTTTAAAATTCACCTACAAAGGCAAGACACACTCCTTCACCAACCTACCCGAAGGAGAGCGGATTCTCCTTTCGCTGAAGCTTATTTCCCAAGAATTAGAGATGGACACATCAAACATGCAACCCGGATCTTTTAAGAGACAGACACCAACCAGCCCAGTCTCCCCTTTGTGGAAAACCACAAAGAGTAGACGAACAAGAGAACCGATGCCCTCCTGAATGATCTGGTCGCACCCGGACAGTACCCGGACACTTTACCCAGGAAACTTTCCAAATCCTCATCCACCCTAACAGACCATCTTGAACTAATTAGGATCAGGATGCATGATCTCTGAACTCATCAGGGACACTGGACTCCCACGTCTAGATGGACTTTTACAGGTCTCGATACAACTGACCGATCAGTCACCCCACACCTAGGAAAAGATCCGCTGTGCCATACGACCACTCTCAATGGGGCATCTGTCCCTTCTCAAGCGATTCGCTAACACTCAGATCCCACCCCTTCCCATAGAGGGCGCCTAGATTTCCTACAATCAACATTGCAACGTACACTGAAGAACAAGATGTTGGGACTTTCCACCTGCGGGTCCGCCTTTCCACCGGATGGGGTTCTGGTGGTCCAGGGGACAGACACGATGACTCACGAGCCTAATAGAAATGGACAGCTCCTACTAGGGTCTTTTTCAGCCCCTACAACTACCTCCCCTATAGAACTCATCCCTTCCCCCCTTCCCCCTCCTCCCCCCCCTTTTTTTTTTTTTTCTCCACCCTCCCACCCCCCTTACCCTTAACACATCCCCCCAAGGCGTCTTTGGCCTTCAACAGGACTTTATATTTGTTTTATTTTTTAATAAGCCGGCTGGCTTTGTTACACTTGAATTGAAATGCTTTATTGTTGTAATGGTTGTCCTCACTAGGTTATGTTAACTACATTCTTTAGGATTACCAATAGGGTTGGCTCTGACTGGGGTAGCAGTCATGCGCCTCCACCCGTCTAACGACAATGGAACATCCATGGTCGGGAGATGGACCGATAACCTCTTCGGAGGGCTATCTTTATTTGTTGTTGGGCGACATGGAGGGGATCTTTACACCCCCTCGATGCCACCGGTTCCTCTTGGGACTATTCTCATGAGAACACTTGCATTTAATCTCTTTCTCTTTCTTTTTTTCTTCTGTCCTTTTTTCTAACCCTTTCTTTTGTTTGTGCCAGTCCACAGGATTCTTGATCAGCCCACTATCCTCCAGGCTCCAGGTCCTACCTCGCGATCCGTATGTCTATGCTCCACCGCGCCCCAGAGGAGGTAAGAGATACCGCACCACACACATTTCCCCCAATTAGACGACATGCCTAGTGGCAATTTGGTACATCCTTCCTTTAAATTAGCTTCCCATAATGCCCAGGGACTAAATTCAGCGGTAAAGAGGCGTAAATTATTCCAATCTTACCACGCACAAAAATTGGCGGTAGTCATGATCCAGGAAACTCATTTCCCGCCCAATTATAACCCAACATTTCTACATGCTCAATATCCCACATTCTTTCTAGCGAATGCAGAGGATAAGACCAGAGGTGTTGCGGTAATATTCGCAAAACAATGTAAATTTAAGCCCGACTTAGTGCACAGAGACCCTGAAGGCAGATTCCTGTTGGTCAAGGGTAAAATAGATGAAAACCTCTATTCCTTCATCTCGTATTACTCCCCCAATAAGGGCCAAACAAAATTCTTCCAAGCAATGCTACAAATTCTAACTCCATTATTGGAAGGAACGGTAATTTTCGGAGGTGACTCCAACGTGGCCTTTGACCTAGGATTAGACAAATCCAAACCCTTAAAAGCTCAATCGATTCGCCCCACAAACACAAGCTCCAAGATTGCGAAATTAATATATCAACAAGGCCTAGCCGATATTTGGAGAGAACTCAATCCCACTAAGAGGGATTACACACATTTTTCAAACCCACACAAAACATACTCCAGGATTGACCACATACTCATGTCAGTAGTACATATACCCTATGCGACCAAGGCCTATATAAAGGACACCGCCCTGTCAGATCACGCCATGGTGATCGTAACACTAAGGGGAGGTTCTCACAAACCGCCCAATACCCATTGGAGAATCAACGACAACATTCTTAAGGACCATATCTCAGTCATAGAGCTTGAGAAGGACATAAAAGATTATTTTCTGCGGAACAATGTGGAGGGAATATCAGCCGAGACTCTATGGGCCGCTCATAAAGCGACCATAAGGGGAAAAATCATTCAAATATCTTCCAGAAAAAAGAAAGAGCAGAAGGCGGAGATAGAGAAACTAGAGAGGGAATTCAAGGCTCTATGCAAGCAACATAAACGAGACCCTACCTCGGTCACCATAGCCCAACTAGACGCAGCTAGAACAGCATTAAATCTGGCCCACACAGTGAGGACAGAGACACACTTGAAATGGAATAGTGCAAAATTCTATATTCAGCGAGATAAGATGAGTACCCTTCTAGCAAGAAAGCTATCTCCCAAAATCACTAACTTCACCATACCCAATATTAGACTTCAGGATGGCACCTCAACCCTTAACCCCCCAAAAATCCTGCAAGCCTTTCATTCCTTCTACTCTAAATTATATCAGCAAAATGACACAATGTCTGACTCCTCCTTAAAAACTTTCCTAGATAGCATTAACATTCCAACCCTAAGTAAAGATCATAAGGATATCATGGAAGCCCCCTTCACCATGGAAGAAACATTGGAGGTCATTAAAAACTTAAAAGGGAACTCTGCTCCTGGCCCCGATGGTTTCTCCAATCAATACTATAAAACATTCAAGAAATCTTTGGCACCCTTTATCACAAAATTCTTCAATTCCAAAAGAGAAGGGTCACCCCTTGAGTCACAATTAAATTTAGCTTTCATTTCGGTTATCCCCAAGCCCGACAAAGATCCATCTCTAGTCGAGAACTACAGACCGATCTCGTTGATTAACAACGACCTGAAAATACTCACTAAAATCCTGGCTAATAGAATCAACTCCTTCATCAATCAATATATTCATAAAGATCAAGTAGGCTTCATGCCGGGAAGACAAGGCCCGGACCAGGTCAGAAGGGCGGTAGATATAGTATCTCTATTGCAATCAGGATGGGATGGAGGCCCAAAGCAGGAAGGTTTATTGCTGTCTTTGGACCTCCAAAAAGCCTTCGATTCCTTATCTTGGTCCTTCCTATTTGCAGTCCTGGGGAGATGGGGATTTGGGAACAACTTTATAAATACCCTGAAAGCACTGTATTCCACTCCGAGCGCCAAGGTGAAAATGAACGGTTTCTACTCAGATCCCATTCAAATAACCAGGGGAACCAGACAGGGATGTCCCCTCTCTCCAGTGATCTTTGCCTTAGCCATAGAGATCCTGGCAATTGCAATCAGGACTGACCAAAACATCAAAGGGGTTAAATGCGGAGCACACTACCACAAATGCGCCCTTTTTGCGGACGACATCCTTTTATTTGTCACTTCCCCTACTATCTCTCTCCCCAATATTTGCAATCTCTTGAGGGCATTTGGGTCCTTGTCGGGCTTAAAAGTCAATATGGATAAGTCGCAGGTATTAAATATTTCGCTCTCAGACGCAGAAGTGAATAGGCTCAAGCCTGCTTTCAAATTTAAATGGAGCGAATCCTCAATCCGATATCTAGGAATAAATCTTACCCCTAAGTTTGAGCAACTCTTCCAGGCTAACTTCCCTCCCATGTTCCGCACATTAGAATCTGACATCCATACATGGTCCAATTTTAATATTTCGTGGCTGGGCAGAATCAATTCTATCAAAATGACACTTTTGCCCAAGCTCCTTTACTTGTTTAGGTCTCTCCCGATAGATATTAGAAAACATCATCTTAAACCCCTACAAGGGAAGATAATAAAATTCGTTTGGGGTAAAAAAGGATATAGAATAGCCCGGAATGTGCTTCTTAGCCCCAAAACCAAAGGGGGCCTGGGTCTTCCAGACCTGTTCAGATACTTCCAAGCGGCAAGGCTGGCCCAACTATCTTTGGTATATTTCAAAGTCGAGAAACCCGATTGGATAGAAATAGAGAGACAAGCTGCTCCGACATATACCCTGGACTACCTGCTCTGGTGTCCCATGAAATTAAGGCCTACCATTTTAGCTCCAACACTGTCTCAATCCTTTAAATTATGGGACTCATTGAAATGCTCCCCAGCTTTAACCTCACCAGCACGCCCTCTGGAGCACATCTTTCATAACCCCCGCTTTGTCCCGGGTCTGGACATCAAGTCATTCAAATGGTGGTTAGACAAGGGGATGTACCGCATAGGCCACTTTCTCTCCCCATCTGGCCCATTGACGCTAAAGCAATGCCTAACTAAACTCAAACTCCCAGGCTCAGAGAGGTTTAGATTCGCTCAGATATCCCATTTTCTTGCCTCCCTAACGAAGGGACAAGAACTCCCTCTGGAATTTACATCTTATGAGCGTTGGTGCGGTCAAGCAATTGACACAAGGGGGGGAATATCTCTCATTTATGCGTCCCTTGCGGAACCCACCGCAAAATTCTCATACATGGACTCGTGGGAAACGGATCTGCAGGAGACCTGGAGCCTGGAGGAATGGCATCAGATAGGATCCACAGCCTTTAAAGGTATTCTAAATATAGCATTGATAGAAACTAATATAAAAGTGCTTATGCGATGGTACTTAGTACCCTCCAGACTTGCAACTATGTTTCCTTCTGCCTCCCCATTATGCTTTAGAGGGTGTCAAGCCCAGGGCTCTATGATCCATATCTGGTGGGAGTGTCCGAAAATACAAGGTTTCTGGAACAAAATATTCACATTAATCCGAAAAGTAACGGATCTTCCCATCACTAAATCAGCCCAAGTGGCCTTACTCAATGCTCCACCCCCTAAAACAACTAAACACTCTCGAAAATTAATTTCCTTTATGCTACTAGGAGCTAAGACTACGTTAGCTAAAGCCTGGAAGCAATCCACGGTATCTTTCCAGGCTGCCAAAAGAAAGATATCTTGGATCATGTCACTTGAAAAAATTATCAGCTCTATGACGGACACCTCTAAGTCATTTGAGGCGACTTGGGAGCCCTGGGCTAGACACCTAGGCATTTCCCTTATCACAGGTATTCCATTGTCTCAGCCGAGTTGAATCTTTTATTTTCATAAAAAAAAAAAAAATAAACAAAAAAAAAAAAAAAAAAAAGAGTCCTAGGACTGGATACAATCGTTTTTCTCATGACGGCGATCTCTTTCATCTTCTTCTTTCTCTTCTTCCTCTCTTCTTCTTCTCTCCCTCTCTTCTGTCTCTCCATATCTTTTTGGTACGTACAACGAAATGATTCCAAGTTAGCAGTGTAACAGTTGTGTTTTACTTTCCGTTTACATACTAGCAGAATCTCTATTGTCACCATCAGATAGTCTTTAATGAGCTCTAGCTCTTAACTCAGAACGGATTTCTGCTTGTTGAAGGGTTTCTGATGGAAAGGTCTTAGGGCCTCATTAAGGGTCTTTTGTCCCCACCTCTCGGGTGATTGTAGGTCCCCGGGGGTGGGGACAGTAGGTTTTCCGGGTAAGCCTCAATGCTCTATCTGTGGTGGACGGAATCCTAACACAGTGAGTTCCCGTTAGGGGTGTTGGGACTCTCCGCCCATACAGTGAACATCTACATTAGTTTTGCCTAACGTACTAAAGGCTACTGTATTCTGTTTTGAACCTATGTTTGCTTGCGTTATTCATGCATAATTATTATCCCATACTTACAAGGGATTCTTCCAATATACATATGTAACTTACCCATATGAACTGTTTACTATCATAGAACCATTTGCATGGCACGTGTGTTTAGCACTTTTCAGAGTGACCTCTTCATAGGGCACTTGTCACTTTGTTATTTGCAACGTTTGTAGAACAACATTTTAATATTTATTTATTTAGCACTAGACACTTTAGAATTTTTTGCATGTCACATGTGATGTATTTATTGCAACTTTGTGTTTTCTAGTGTTTAGACACAGACCGCTTCATGCTCTTAGCAGTGGTTAATACTGTTTTTTTCCTTTTGAGGGAATATAGCACTAGACACCTTGGATGCGATTTATTGCACTCATTATGCTTCTCATGTTTAAATCACCAGTCACTTTAACCCACAGGAGTTGTAATAACTGCCATACATATTTCACTTAAAGGAATACACACGTGACACTTTTGATAAAACTGTATATATGCAGACATTTCTTCTGCAACTTTGGGACAGCGCCACACTCACACACTTTTCTTTTTTCACTTTTTCCGCTCATTCCACCCCCTGTGGAGTCAGCGTATGTGAGGGCAGCAGTCTATCAATTTAGGAATATACTTCCCACCTAGGCTTCTAATTACACCCATTAGCGCGGACTCCCTATTTCCTCTGTTACACCTTATACTCGGTATTTCATACCAAGTAGTGGTCTGCTGCAATGGATATCTTTAAATATCTTAATAACAGAAATATAAATCTTATGGAAGTATTCAACCAAGAACAAGTAGTAAACAAAAAAGACATGGATAGTCTTTTTAAACAATTAAGACACACCATAGAGAAGCAAATTAGAGTTTGGTGGGACATAGCCACACTTGAAATGTACATCACTGAAAAAATCACCCCCAGGAGGCTTAGATGGGATGTCTCGCCAAACGACGCAATCAACGATAAAAGCCTAATGGAGGAGTGGTATAGATTCTTCAATGACAGCGAAAACGCTTTATTACGCAAAATAATCGTACGAAGACAATATAAGCTGAAAAACATTGAATCAGAAATCCTACAAATTAGAGATCAGCTGATACCATTCCTTGATTCAAGGGAATACAAAGACAAGGACAACACCTTACAAGAAATAGTCAAAAAGTACGACAACGAGATACAACTAAAGAAACAAAAGAAATTTAGAAGAGACGTACTAGACTATAAGAATCAACATGTCTATAAGTGGCAAACGGATGAGACATATGTGGAAGAAGACCACAACACTTCAATGATGGAGGAAGCTGATGATAGCTCAACAGAAGAAGATGCACCAACATGGCAAGAGACAAACACCATAACTAACAGGACACAAAGGGAATCATTAGGACAGGCGCCAACATCTGAAAACGTTAGGCGAGGGAATAGTCCTGAATATAGGAGAAATAGACAATATGAAACGTATGACAACAGAAGACAACAACAAGAAAACATACCTTTCACACCAAGAACACCGAGGTACAGAAACAGATACTCACCTTTGAGGTATGAACAAGAATATACCCCTTATGTAGAACCCCAACAGAGAAGGGGTTTTTTTCCCAGGGAATATCGCAGAAGACCACCGGCCTACAGACAAAGAATGTCACCATACAGAAGAGAAAGAGATCCCCAAGGATGGAGACCTTTCAGGATCCCAGACAGGAATTCCAACAAGCATCCAAGATCATGGTGGAACCCAAGGGTGACAAGAAATGTAGATACAAGAATAAGAAACAGAACTCAAGAGGGCACGCAATGGGAAGAGAGAACGAATCAGGGGTACAGAATACCAAGAGGAGGAAGAGAAAACGGATAAGAGGAAAGAGAGGAGGGGCAAAGAAAAAGAAGAAGAGAGTACTAGGCGGAGGCATTTTTAATCTTAGTGAAGCTACTTTCAACGAAAACGAAATGAGAGTACTCGATTTGGGATTAAAATATGCACCAGAGAAAAGTCTGGATCCCTTCGAAGTATTCATAGATTTGCAAAAATTCGTTAGGAAGTTGAACATTAGAAAATTTTTTGCAATAAAAGGAGAACAAGAACCACAAAAAGAAAATGAAGATTCAATATACAAACATTCGAAACTGAAAAACAATTCCACATTTAATCCCAATACCCAGCAAAATGAGAGCCTGATAACCTTCAAAAAAATGGTGGAACAAGACATCAGGAAGATGAACCCAAGAAAAACTAAATCGAGAGTTTGGAAAACTATCAAAGGAATAGAAAAGAAAAAGAATATCGTTATACGGCCAGCAGACAAAGGGGGAGGCCTAGTTATATTAAATAAACAGGATTACGAGCTAGAGATGGGAAAACTACTCAACATCCCAAATACATATAAAAAACTGAAGGGTAACCCAAAGGTGGAATATCACAAGAAATTAAAAGCCTATATACATAAAGGGGAGAAAAAAGGAATTCTAAACAAAAAAGAAGCCAGATACCTGATCCCAGAGACAGCAAAAACTCCCGTGATCTACTATGTCCCAAAAATCCACAAGAGCCAAACCAACCCGCCAGGAAGACCTATAATAAGTGGCATCAATGGCCTGTTTTCAAGACTAGGGGCCTATCTGGACGGATATTTACAGCCATTGGTCACTAGGGGCAAATCATACCTAAGAGACAGCAAACAGTTGATTACTGAGCTTAAAAATCTAAACGTCAAAGAAGAAGATATACTCGTAACAATCGATATCAACTCATTATACACCAATATTGTACAAACAGATGGCATTAATGGAGCAGAATGGGCCCTATACCAACAGACAGACCTCAAAGAAGAATAAATCAAATTCCTCCTAGAAGGACTTAAATTAGCAATGAGCCACAACTATTTTTGGCACAAGGGAGACTACTACACTCAAGTGAAAGGGGTAGCCATGGGGGCTAAATACACCCCGAGCATTGCTAATCTATTACTCAATAAGTGGGAAGAAGAACAAATTTACAGTACCAACAGAAGTCATCTGAAATTTTATCGACGATATATAGATGACATTGTAATTATCTGGGGTGGTACTGAGGAAGAGTTACAAATGTTTTTTGATGAATTAAACCATAACATTTATGGTTTATCCTTTTCTGGGAACTGGAGCAGGCGTAACATTAACTACCTCGACCTCCAGATATTTAAAGAAGATGGACACCTTAGCACAAAGACGCACTTTAAAGATACAGACAGAAATGGCTACATCCCCACTAGTAGTTGCCATCACCCAAAGTGGATTGGAAACATCCCTAAGGGACAGTTCATGCGGATACGCAGAAATTGTAGTAACATAACTGACTTTGAGGAACAAACAAATAATTTGATCAAGCGATTTGTGGATAAAGGATACAAAAAGAGGGATTTGCTGACATTAAAAGAACAAATAAAGAATATGGATAGACACAAGTTAATGGAAGCAACACAGAACACCCACAAGCGGGATAAAAACAAGTCCTTGGGTCTTGCTTTTCTGACTGGATATAACACACAATACAGATCAATAGAATCAATTGTCAAAAAACACTGGCCCATTTTACAGTCAGACCAAGTTTTAAAAACAGTGTTACCAAAAAAACCCATCTTCATTTATAGGAAGGCTGCAACCCTTAGAAATAAACTAGTGCACAATGCACTTGACCCCCCGAAACAAATTAAAATAGGCAACAATTTAAAAGGCTTTTATAAATGTGGAAAATGTCTACCGTGTAGAGAAACCAAAAAAACAAACAAAAAAATTATGAAGTTCAAGTCCACAAGCAACGGCAAAGAGTACACAATCAGGGACCTAATAACGTGTAACAATACACACGTTACTTATGTGCTAGAATGCCCGTGCCGTAAACAGTATGTGGGACGCACTACCAGAAAACTGCACATTAGAATTAGAGAACACGTCACAAACATAAAGAACGGTTTTAAAAAACATAGCGTATCCAGACATTTTAGAGATCATCACAATAGGGACCCCAGTGGTATGCTTTTTTACGGAATTGACAAAATTAAAGGACACTGGAGGGGTGACAACAAGAAAACAAAGGTGTCACAAAATGAGACCAGATGGATCTTCCAGCTAGACACACTTCAACCGTCTGGAATGAACATAGATGTGGATCTCAATTGTTTTCTTACCAATTACTGAACGCCTTTTATAAGAAACCCCCCTTTTCTGATGATAAACGCTCCTTATCTCTTTTTTAATGATAATGCTCCTCTCTTTGATGATAATGCTCCCCTTATTGGCTAACAAGTTATTCAAAATACTTTTAGTATTCTAACATACACCTACTACCTGTCTGATTATAACTGGTACATGATTTTCTTGTCTCGCTTTTTCACATAATTTTAAACATATTTTTATCTATTTTTATATATATCTTCTTAATAAATTTTTTTTTTTTTTTTTTTTTTTAATTTTTAGCATTTTTTAGCATTTTAAATATAACTATTTGCCTGTTTGTATATCGTATTGCTAGGATATATGTCATGTCATTAATTTTGTAGAACCACAATTTTAATATTTTTAATATGGTTTAGTATATTACTGTTGTCTATATTACTATTGTCTAGGTTTCCTAAGTAAGGGCAAACCATTTACTACACACCTATATTCTGTGCGGGAGAATTGTGCATAAATAACGTAATAGTTACTACTGTGACACACATGCAATGGACCCATATATTAGTAAGGTGTCACCAGGAAACCAGCGCTGTATCAGGCTGTTCCACGGGGATTTAACCACTTCATTGGGGCTGCGGGCTTCGGTCTGCATTGTCCCAGGGAAAATGGTCGCCGACACACAAAAACATGGCCGCTGGTATGGGGCTGCGGGCTTCGGTCTGCATTGTCCCAGGGAAAATGGCCGCCGACACACAAAAACATGGCCGCTGGAACACAAACACATACCAAATATGGCCGCTGGAACACAGGTGCACTAAGGACCGCACAGCATATAAAGATAGGGGAGACGATGCAGGGACCACGCTCCCGTAGAAGTCCGAGTGACGAAACGTACGTAGGGCGTGGCCTTTGACTGAACGCCTTGCTGACATCTCCCTGCAAAGCTGACGCTTGGGAATATCTTTGTAAGCATTGTACACCGCTCATTTTTTCCATTACAATGTGAGTACCCTTTTTATCTGACCTAATAAATAGTGGTTTTAAACGGTTTCACACTATGGAATCCTTTCTTCTTATGTCCTTATGATATCATCCTGGTCCTGGTCTTGCCAAGCACTGCTGCACAGTGGCACATACTGTGACTACTCGTTACCCCTGCAGGGGATATACAGCTGGTGAGTCTCTGCACAATCACAACGCGAGACACCAGCACTGGATTAACACCTGTTGTATGCTTTGAGGAATCCCACAAAGGACGCCTTTTTTCACTTATAGTGCACCGGGGACTTACCCATATGAACTGTTTGCTATCATAGAACCATTTGCATGGCACGTGTGTTTAGCACTTTTCAGAGTGACCTCTTCATAGGGCACTTGTCACTTTGTTATTTGCAACGTTTGTAGAACAACATTTTAATATTTATTTATTTAGCACTAGACACTTTAGAATTTTTTGCATGTCACGTGTGATGTATTTATTGCAACTTTGTGTTTTCTAGTGTTTAGACACAGACCGCTTCATGCACGTGACACTTTTGATAAAACTGTATATATGCAGACATTTCTTCTGCAACTTTGGGACAGCGCCACACTCACACACTTTTCTTTTTTCATATGTAACTTATGTTCATCTTTGTATTGCACTGCTCTTTAATAAAGCTTTAAAATCAAAAAAAAAAAAAAAAAAAAAAAAAGAAGAATCGCCCAGCTCCTCTACTACCTGCTGGCGACCAGTGCTTCTTCGTGCCCAATACCCGCTGTGCCACTTCCAGAGGGTATCGTGCGCCCAGCTGCAAGGGGAGCCTCTCTCAGCAACTCGGCCTTGGTGAGTACCTGACAGTACAAACCAGCCATGAGCGAGGCCGACAGAGCTGGCTCTCCCCTTGAGGCACTCTGCCAGCAAGTCACAGCCCTCACCCAGGCTGTCCAGAGACTCCAAGACGGCTACTTTCAGATTGAGGGTCGTCTGCAACATCTAACCACATTTCCTAACCCCTCGGACGCCGCATCAGCATCTGCTAGTGGAACATCTCCCTCTCGGGATCAAGCCAACCCGGCTTCTGCAGCCGTAATGGCCTTACCTGAACCCAGGGTTCCCATTCAGGAACAATTCTCCGGTAACCGGAAGAATTACAGGGCATTTAAAAACGCTTGCCTACTATACTTTGCCCTTCAACCCAGGACTTTTTATTCTGAGACTGTGAAAGTGGGGTTCATTATCTCTTTGCTTTCTGACGAACCGCAATCCTGGGCTCACAACCTCCTTGAGCAGAAGAGTCCCCTCCTTGACTCTGCAGATGCATTTTTTGTTTCCATGGCCCAGCTATACGACGATCCTCAGCGTACTGCCACGGCTGAGTCCGTCCTGCATACCCTAACCCAGGGAAAGAGACCAGTGGAAGATTACACTGTGGAATTTCGCAAATGGTCAGGGGACACCAGCTGGAACGAGGCTGCATTAAAATATCAGTATCGCCAGGGACTCTCTGAGATCCTAAAGGATGAACTGGCTCGAGTGGATATCCCGGCCTCTCTAGAAGACCTGATCCAGCTCGCTATTAAACTGGACAGACGCCTCCGGGAACGTCGCAGCGAGCGTTTCCAGTCTCCAAGGCCCACTTGGATGATGCCACGGGTACCACCTGTTCCTGCACCCCCTACAACTTCTTCGTCATCCTCTCATGGTGAGCCCATGCAACTGGGTCTAGTTCGACCCCCACTCTCTCCTGATGAAGCTCCGCCGGCGCCAGGCCAACCTTTGTCTATATTGTGGAGGAGCCGGTCACTTCCTAAACAACTGCCCTGTGAGACCCAGTAAGTACCGCACTCGGTCTGCCACCAACTTTCAAGTCGCTAATTCAAGCCAGTCTCATCTTGTCCTCATGATCTCATTACAGGTGGCGGAAGAGAAGGTCCGGTTGCCAGCCATCGTTGACTCAGGAGCCTGCAGTTGCTTCTTGGATGCATCTTTGGCCCAAAACCTGCACATCCCTCTCCGAGTTAAGGAGCAACAGCTACAAATCCATCTGGCAGATGGATCCCTACCCTGTTCTGGCCCTGTCACACAGGAAACAAAGCCTATCCTCACTCATATAGACTCAGATCACTCCGAATTTCTTTGCTTTGACATTATAAGTTCACCGATGTTTCCCATCATTTTGGGGTTTCCATGGTTGCAGGCCCATGATCCTCAGATAAACTGGAGCAAGAAAGAAGTCCTCTTCTCTTCCATGTACTGCTCTCAACACTGCTTTTCTCCAAAATACGACAGAACGGTTCCATGTCTAACGTTACAACCAGTACCGGATAATCTCCAACATGTCCCAGCAGTATACCATGAATTCCTGGACATCTTTGATAACTAGAAAGCTGACAGTCTACCTCCACACCGACCCTATGATTGCCCCATCGACCTCCTACCCGGTTCCGAGATCCCCTTCGGCCGCATTTTCCCTCTATCAGAGATCGAGCTAGAAGCTCTTCGCTCCTACATCGATGAAAATCTTGAAAAGGGATTCATCCGGGCTTCTTCTTCTCCAGCTGGAGCGGGAATCTTTTTTGTGGAGAAAAAGGATGGATCCTTGAGGCCTTGTGTGGACTATAGGGAGCTTAACAAAGTTACCATCAAGAACAGGTACCCGCTCCCTCTTATTCCTGAACTGTTCCAGCGTCTCCGAGCCGCCCAGATCTTTACTAAATTAGATCTCCGGGGGGCGTACAATTTGGTTCGGATACGAGAAGGAGATGAATGGAAGACAGCTTTCCGGTCCAGATTCGGGCATTTCGAATATTTGGTGATGCCTTTTGGTCTCTGCAATGCCCCGGCTACGTTTCAACATCTAGTCAATGACATCTTCCGTGAGTATCTAGATAACTTTGTAATTGTTTATCTCGATGACATCCTGATCTTTTCCACCACTTTAGAAGCACATCGTACCCATGTGAAGAAAGTACACTTGGTCCTCAGAAGACATGGCCTATACTTAAAGGGGGAAAAATGTGACTTCGAGAAAACCACCATCCAGTTCCTTGGATTCATTATTTCAGTAGGAGGGGTCGCAATGGATCCGCAGAAAGTTAGGGCCATCCAGGAATGGCCAGCTCCCATAGATAAAAGGGGAATTCAGCGATTCGTTGGCTTCGCCAATTTCTATCGCAGATTTATTAAAGGTTTCTCCTCTATCATCTCCCCTATTACTCAACTAACTCGCCAGCAGACTAGATTCCAATGGTCCCCAGATGCTCAAGAAGCCTTCGATGAACTAAAGAGACTGTTTATATCGGCTCCTGTCCTCCAACATCCCAACCCAGTCCTACCCTATGTGCTTGAAGTGGATGCTTCGGAGTCAGCAATAGGGGCGATCCTGTCTCAGAGAAGTGGCCAAAAAGCCTTGCTCCATCCGGTGGCCTTTGCCTCTCGCAAGCTCACCCCTCCTGAGAAGAATTATGATGTCGGGGATCGAGAGTTACTTGCTATAAAGTTTGCCTTAGAAGAGTGGAGATATCTGCTGGAAGGGGCTTTCCAACCCATCATGATCTTCACTGACCACCGTAACCTAGAATATCTTCGAACAGCTAAACGCCTCCGACCTCGTCAGGCCCGTTGGGCCTTATTCTTCTCCAGGTTTAACTTCCATATTACCTATCGACCTGGCTCCAAGAACGGGAAGGCGGACGCACTTTCCCGTATGTTCCCAGAAACCAGTGGCCCGGAAGAACCCGGAACCATCCTAGCTCCTCACCACTTTCTCAGCCTGGTTCAGCCCAACCTTAGGTCAATTATTATACAGGCCTCCAGTCAATGTACAGAACCTGAAGTATCCGCCCTAGAAAAGAAGGATGGTCTGCTTTGGGCCCAGGACAAGGTATTTGTGCCACTCCCAGTAAGACTTCAGATTCTTCAAACTTTCCACGATCACAAGTTGGCAGGACATTTTGGTATACAAAAGACCTCTGAACTAATTAATCGCTCGTTCTGGTGGCCGGGGTGGAGACAAGACTGCAGAAGATATATACAATCTTGCATCACTTGCCAACGCAATAAGGGATCTAATGCCAAGTCGTGGGGACTTTTAAAATCTTTATCTATACCAGAACGTCCCTGGACAGAGGTCTCTATGGACTTTATTGTCGATCTGCCTCCTTCCGAGAAGTTTACTACCATCTTAGTGGTTGTTGACCGCCTTTCAAAGATGGCCCACTTCCTGCCATTGGTAGGCACCCCCTCTGCTTCCACAACCGCAGAGGTTTTTATAAAAGAAGTAGTGAGACTCCATGGCGTCCCACACAACATTGTATCCGATAGGGGGATTCAGTTCACGTCAAGATTCTGGAAGGATATGTGCAAGTCCTTAGAAATCAAGACATCCCTTTCTTCCGCCTATCACCCACAAAGTAATGGCCAGACAGAAAGAACAAATCAATCTTTAGAGCAATACCTTCGATGTTTCTGCTCCTGGTCCCAGGACAACTGGTCTTCCCTCTTACCGTGCGCAGAGTTCGCCTACAACAATTCTGTACATTCCACCATCAACCAAACACCTTTCTGGGCAAACTATGGTTTTCACCCTTCCTTTCTCCCGGATTCTATTCCCGAAATCACTACTCCCGCAGTACAAGACCGTATACGTGCTATTCAAACAAACTTTTTGCAAATTCAGGAAACGATGAAGAAAGCTCAAGAAAGTTATGAAAAATTCTATAACAGGGGAAGAAGAAGTAACCCAAGTTTCAAGGTTGGAGATAAAGTTTGGCTATCAGCCATCAACCTCAAATTGCCTTGCCCATCACGCAAATTAGGGCCAAAATTCATTGGTCCTTTTGAAATTAAGAGAGTTGTAAACCCCGTGGCTTTTGAACTGACCCTACCTAATTCTTATCGGATACATCCGGTGTTCCATGCCTCCTTACTAAAACCGGTCACTCCTAATTCTTTTCCAGGAAGGGAAGAACTACCTCCTCCACCAATCCGGATTGAAGGGGAGGAAGAATTCGAAGTGGAGGCAATAGTAGATCACAAATGGAGGGGGGGGCAGGAACAGTATCTAGTTAAATGGAAAGGGTACCCCCCGGAGGACAATTCTTGGGAGCCCGCTAGCAATATTCATGCCCCTCGTCTTGTGCGAGAGTTTCACAGAAGACATCCTGGGATCCGAGCTAGGTTGGGCACCCGGAGGTTGCCCCTTGGGGGGGGCACTGTCAGGGAAATGCCAGAATCAGGGCCTGTCAATATAGGCATTTCCCCATGCGCCTGCGTGGTAGAATTGCACATCGGCACGTACCGTTTCACAGTAAGCGGGTACGAGCGCGTGTTCCGAACGGATCCGCTCACGTGGGTGCACGACGCAGCGCATCGTTACGAACGCGTGCACGCACATCGGGACGTTCCCCTGGCGGGCCTATATAAGGACGGCTATGGCCTGTGTTTTGTTGCTGGTTTGTCTTTTCAGCTCCTGTAACCTGCTCCTGAATCCGTGTACCTGTGCCTACCCGTTGTGACCCGGACCAACCCCGACTCTGCTTGAACCTCTCTTGTGCTTGACCCTCGGCTGCCTTCTGGACTTCGCTACCTGCCTGATTACCTGTGTTTGACCCTCGGCCTGCTCCTGGACTTGCTTCTGCCTTACCCTACTGTGGATTATCTGCCTGCCTGATTACCTGTGTTTGACCCTCGGCCTGCTCCTGGACTTGCTTCTGCCTTACCCCACTGTGGATAATCTGCCTGCCTGATTACCTGTGTTTGACCCTCGGCCTGCTCCTGGACTTGCTTCTGCCTTACCCTACTGTGGATTATCTGCCTGCCTGGCCACTTGTGTTTTACCCCCGGCCTGTTCTTGGACTTTGTCTCAACCTTACCCAGTGTTGGACTTTTGCCTACTTGCATACCGGTGTTTGACCCTCGGCCTACTTCCAGACGTCTGCCTTGTGGTTGACCCTCAGTACCCGGCTCAGCTACCCAGCACGGATCTCTTCCCTGCCTGAAGAATCGCCCAGCTCCTCTACTACCTGCTGGCGACCAGTGCTTCTTCGTGCCCAATACCCGCTGTGCCACTTCCAGAGGGTATCGTGCGCCCAGCTGCAAGGGGAGCCTCTCTCAGCAACTCGGCCTTGGTGAGTACCTGACAATTATATATGTATATATATATACAGTATCTCACAAAAGTGAGTACACCCCTCACATTTTTGTAAATATTTTATTATATCTTTTCATGTGACAACACTGAAGAAATTACACTTTGCTGCAATGTAACATAGTGAGTGTACAGCTTTAATAACAGTGTAAATTTGCTATCCCCTCAAAATAACTCAACACACGCCCATTAATGTCTAAACCGCCGGCAACAAAAGTGAGTATACCCCTAAGTGAAAATGTCCTAATTGGGCCCAATTAGCCATTTTCCCTCCCCGGTGTCATGTGACTCAGTGTTACAAAGTCTCAGGTGTGAATGGGGAGCAGGTATGTTAAATTTGGTGTTATCGCTCTCACTCTCTCATACTGGTCACTGGAAGTTCAACATGGTACCTCATGGCAAAGAACTCTTTGAGGATCTGAAAAATTGAATTGTTGCTCTACATAAAGATGGCCTAGGCTATAAGAAGATTGTCAATATCCTGAAGCCGAGCTTCAGCACGGTGGCCAAGACCATACAGCCGACCAAAGAAGTTGAGTGCAAGTTCTCAGCGTCATATCCAGAGGATGTCTTTGGGGAATAGACATATGAGTGCTGCCAGCATTGCTGCAGCGATTGAAGGGGTGGGGGGTCAGCCTGTCAGTGCTCAGATCATACGCTGCACACTGCGTCAAATCGGTCTGCATGGCTGTCATCCCAGAAGAAAAAATCTTCTAAAGAAGATGCACAAGAAAGCCTGCAAACAGTTTTCTAAAAGCAAGCAGACTAAGGACTTAGATTACTGGAACATGTCCTGTGATCTGATGAGTCCAAGATAAACATGTTTGGTTCAGATGGTGTCAAGCATGTGTGGCGGCAACCAGGTGAGGAATACAAAGCCAAGTGTGTCTTGCCTACAGTCACACATGGTGGTGGGAGTGTCATGGTCTGGGGCTGCATGAGTGCTGCCGACACTGGGGAGCTACAGTTCATTGAGTAAACCATGAATGCCAACATATACTGTGACATACTGAAGCAGAGCACAATCCCCTCCCTTCGGAGACTGGGCCGCAAAGCAGGATTCCAACATGATAACGCCCCCTAACACACCACTGCCTTACTAAAGAAGCTGAGAGTAAAGGTGATGGACTGGCCAAGCATGTCTTCAGACCTAAACCCTATTCAGCATCTGTGGGGCATCCTCAAAAGGAAGGTGGAGGAGCGCAAGGTCTCTGACATTCAACAGCTCCATGATGTCATCATGGAGGAGTGGAAGAGGACTCCAGTGGTAACCTGTAAAGCTAAAGCTGTAAAGTACATATAGCGGGGTATATAGGTGGTTAAGCAAGCATAGCCTCAACATGACATGCTCCCATGCAGTTAACATAACACTTACTGTCTAATTCATATTTTTAGAGTACATATGACTGTACCTTTAAAAATAGAAACACTAGTTAATGCATTTTTACTTGTGTTCCATAGCTGTTATTCATTAATTAGTTAATGTTTGGTCTTCATCAAGTTTTAAAGTAGGTAAAATAATTGTTCCAAATCTAGTTGAAGCTTAGTTCAAACTGCAATACTCAGAAATTCTCAAATTTTGTGTGACAGCTTTAAAGCTCATATACTGTACCACTAAAATCAGTAAAGGTACAACCTTTTAATTTTTTTTGTGTAGCAATTTTTTTTTCTTCAGAGTAGTAAAGAGTTGAAATAAAACTTTTATTCTGCTGACCACTGTATAACTTGGGATTTCCAATAACTTTATATCTCTGTTTTCTGGCTTTTTGAGTCACTGACCTCGCATAAACATAAGGCTGGGGAAGTCAGAGTAAAATCAGTATACCTGATCTGCAGGTTTTGGGTAAGTGACTTGGAAAGTACTGAAGCCATTATTTAAGCATGATTACTTCTACGAGTACAAGTTTAAAAGACTAATATTAGCAAAGCAATGCCTCAACATATAATAAAACAAAAGCAATTATCTCACATAAATATGTGTACTATCGTTACAATTTACAGTGTTACGCTATGAGACTATTTGTTTCCATTGCTGGGTACTTCTGATAAGGGGAGGTTCCTTATACATCGGACTCCTGTGGGAGAGGTTCCCTGTGCTTAAGGTGTAGTGGATACCGGTTGCAGCCAATCAGAGAAGAATTCCAGATGGACAAAGTGGTTGATTCTAAGGTGTGATTTACACTTAGATCTGTGAGTGTAACATCTATAGGGAGTGGGACACCACAAGGGAGTTTGGACTCACTCAGATGAAAGGAATCATATGACTTTGTGTCTGAGATTTATTATTGCAGCGCTGCTATAGCGTTTTCTATTTTGGTAGACTAAGCACATTGTATGGTTTAATGCCTCAACATAGCACAAGTGTTAACATCACACATATTGTTATATATTATAATTACAACTATTACTACTACTACTACTAACACCAGCATTTTCTCTGACAAAATAGGCATTTTTAGTATTCTATAAAAAGTGTTAGCGACAGGTGGCAGAAGCCAATAAAACATAAAATATTACTTTTCTTGTGCTAAATAATTACATGGTTGAAAAAATGCCACCTGTAGGCATCTATTTTTGGCACATTATCTGCCTCTTTTCTCCCCATTATTATATTTTGTGCAAAAATGCTTGCAGTAGCTCCTTCCATTATCACAGTTTATAACATTAGTTGCATTGTTGAATCATTCATGTTCACGTGGATAATTCTGTTTCCATTGGTGTGATCTCTATAGGTCTTGACTCCTGAAACATTGATAGGGAAGAAAATTAGACTTCGTTAGCTACACTTTCTTATTTTCCCTAGTCAATAAGTCTCTGTGGCTTCAAAGACAAAAACCCTCATACTGTGGGACTCTGTAAAAGTCACACTTCACCACAGTCATAACACCTACATTGCCATTATGCGTGACTTTGTTAATCCATGCTCTATTTCACACAAGGCTGGGCACTGAGCCCAAGACAAACAACTTAAAACTTTCTGAGAAAACTAGTACAGCTACATAGCATTTATTGGCATATTCTGTTCTTATATTTTTTTTTTTACATGAAAATAACTATTTAAACCAATGCAGAAATGTGACAATTTGATAAATACACTGTAGCACACAATGGAAGAACATAAACATGTGAATATAGAAATATTACTACCAACAATGCAAAAAATAGTTTGGTAATTTCACTAAAACTGAAATATTTTGAAATCACATTAACAAGAAGCATTGCACAGTAATTAGGCAGTCTAGAAGCAAAATATTTATTCTAATCAGAACTTATTTATTACATTTATTTGGAAAAATAAGTGAGCTAGCACTAGACCACAAACTGATCAATAAACTCAGCACATTAACCAACACTGTTAGGCATCAAAATTTATTTTTTATTTGCATATTATCCCGATCCACATCATCTGGTAAGAGTACCCATCTTATCTTACTTCCTGATGTTTTCATTCTGATGCCCCATATCGAGATGTTGGTTTACAGCTACGGAAGTTCTGTACCCCGTTGTTGACTGACAGTCACAGATCCACACCGTGCACCATTGACTTTAATTTCCAGTCTCACATCATTTTTGGTCCATACCAGTTCCTCTTATTAATTTGAGTTTGGAATCATCCATTTACCATATGTGGACACTTTATACTGTGTTTGTTCATTTCACTTCACTTATGGTTTTTGCACATATGCTTTACTGTTCAGTACAGCATCTCTTACTTAATTGTTTCACTGCACCCTAACTTCCCAATATTTCTTAGCGCTGCATTTTTTCCCAGTTACCAGTTATTGTTTGTCACAATGTATGCAGCTGCTGGCTCACATATATTTTATTTTTGCTATTAGAGCGCAGTGTTTTCATATTCTCTTGCATTTTAAGGTGATTCTTTCTAATCTACTGTAAACAGTGTGACAGATTGATGTTCTATCACTGTGTACAGATGCTCATAATGACATGGCTTAGCAGCCGATGAACAGGCATGTTACTAAAAATCAGCTGGATGTTGCCCCACAAAAGGCGAGGCCAGTGCCCCTCCCTTCATAGGACAGTTGTGCAGCAAGGAGCAGTGTGTGTGTGTGTTTGTGGACAAACAAGGGAGTATGTATCAAGGTCTGTTTTGCCTAACAGACAGGCCATTTGCCAAAACTGATGCTTGATGATAAAGTGAGTTGGTCTCTGTCATGTACAGAGAGAGACAGTGCTCAAACAGACAGGGAAAGTGCTGTAATATGCTGATGATGGTAATACTTCTGGAAGGAACATTTGTTTGTCTTGCTGCTTTTTTGCAACACATCATGAAGCATATAAAGCATTGTGGTTTGTAGCTGTGGATTGTAAGGCAGGTGTATTGGAGTGTCATGCAAAATAAATGACATCACATTAATGAATGCAAGTTGTACTACTATGGATTACTCTGATGTGGATAGTTCCAAAGTGGGTAGTGCAAACAGGCAGTATCTCACCTCAAAGCAAAAAAGTCTGCATTGTGGTGAGCTTTGGTGTGTTGTAATGCAGGAGTGCTCTGGAGATGCACTGGGGCGCCATTTAAAATGTATGGCATCACATTCATGCTGCACTATGATGTCATTCCATATGCACTTAGTTACAATTACAAAGTCCCAAATGGTTTAGGTTGGGCTCACACCATCCCGACAGGGGTCAGGTGCATCCTGGTTCACTGTTTAGGTCCAATTTCAGCCTGAATTTTGGGCTGAATTCGGAACTGAAAAGGACCAAAAGACGCACAGGGCTCCTGTGCAAAGTCGCACTGGAGCCGCAGCGGAGATATGTAAATCAACTCCATAGAGACCCAGTCAAAATATCCTTCTATTGCGAATTGGATGCAGATTCTATTCACAATGGTGTGAACCCAGACTGAATGTTAAAAAATCATGGCATGCAAAAAAGAAATATGCAGTACATGCACATTTTCTGGGTTTTATTCTTTCAGAGACTCCACAAGTGCAGAAAAAATATTTGTTAATCTGTCAAAAGTGCACTAAGCTCTAGTAAAGAGCTAAATGCCCCAGATTAGAATTTGTGAAAAATTTGAATGTTACTGCAAATAAAAACGTATCACAGACGGTACAGTATAATTTTATTGCACTAATACGGCTACAGTCACCTCAAGTGGGGTAAGTTCTTGAACATGACAAATGTATAGTGGCCTAATCCTACCTTACCTTAGAAAGAAGTAATGGCCATTTTCTGGATGAATAGACAATAGATTGTCAAACAACAGGCACAGGCATGTAGAAATGCAAAAAAACAATGTTTTTAATTATCATTTATTGGGTAGGGGGTCTATTCAGGTGGCTTAAAAGTCTACAATAAAAATGTACATAACTACATGCTTGGGGGATGCTGTATGTTGCTGTATGTGTTTTTATAGAACATTACTATTCCCAGGGACAGCATCACCAACACCAAATTAGGACATCACATAAATTGATGTGTAATAATTATTTTTTTTGTTTCATAAAATGTATTTAATGATAAACATCATACAGTATACCACTGTATTGTTCCAACATGTGTAAATCAAAGAAATCAAGAAACTTCACTTCTAGAAATATACTTTTGTAGTCAGGATGCAAATTGCACATTACATAGTTTTACATATTGTACAGAAAACACCTAAGCAAGAGTTACCACTAACCAAACACTGCCACGAAGACCAAGGAACTCCCCAAACAAGTAAGGGACAATATTGTTGAAAAGTACAAGTCAGGGTTAGGTTATAAAAAATATCCAAATCTTTGATGATCCCTAGGAGCACCATCAAATCTATCATAACCAAATGGAAAGAACATGGCACAACAGCAAACCTGCCAAGAGACGGCCCCACACCAAAACTCACGGACCAGGCAAAGTGAACATTAATCAAAGAGGCAGCACAGAGACCTAAGTTAACCCTGGAGGAGCTGCAGAGTTCTACAGCAGAGACTGGAGTATCTGTACATAGGACAACAATAAGCCGTACACTCCATAGAGATGGGCTTTATGGCAGATTGGCCAGAAGAAAGCCATTACTTTCAACAAAAAACAAAATGGCATGTTTTGAGTTGGCAAAAAGGCATCTGGGAGACTCCCAAAATGTATGGAGGAAGGTGCTCTGGTCTGATGAGACTAAAATTGAACTTTTTGGCCATCAAAGAAAATGCTATGTCTGGCGCAAACCCAAAACATCACATCACCCAAGGAACACCATCCCCACTGTGAAACATTGTGGTGGCAGGATCATGCTGTGGGGATGTTTTTCAGCAGTCATGACTGGGAAACTGGTCAGAGTTGAGGGAAGATGGATAGTGCTACATACAGAGATATTCTTGAGCAAAACCTGTACTACTCTGTGTGTATTTTGAGGCTAGGACGGAGGTTCACCTTCCAGCAGGACAATGACCCCAAACACACTGCTAAAACAACACTTGAGTGGTTTAAGGGGAAACATGTAAATGTGTTGGAATGGCCTAGTCAAAGCCCAGACCTCAATCCAATAGAAAATCTGTGGTCAGACTTAAAGATTGCTTTCACAAGCACAAACCATCCAACTTGAAGGAGCTGGAGCAGTTTTGCAAGGAGGAATGGGCAAAAATTTAAGTGGTAAGATGAGGCAAGCTCATAGAGACTTATCCATATATATGTTTGAGCACCAGTGGCAAGGAATATAATGTCTTGCAGCAGTAATCATGAACATAGTTTTAGATTTGATGTAGCTCTTTGGGATTGTAGTGTAATGTAGAAGGTATTGTGCCGGAGTAAAATTAATATTTTCTAATGTAACTCAGGTAATGGTTTCATGTACCAATTTCCATAATTTTTGGATATTGGGGCACGACCACTATATGTGTATCATGGATCCTTCCACCTCATCACGCCTCCAGCACCAATTAGAGATCAGAGAAGAGAATTTGTTTAATAAGGTGGGGGTTGTAAGTATTTTAAACCCACATTCTTGTTTTGCAACATTAAGGGAGCCTTTATGGGCGTACATGTAAATGGATTCCCATTCTGAATATCAAGGTCTTGCACCCAAGCTAGGCATGATGTACTGGAGAATGCTGTGTTTTCCCCAAAGAGTGAAGAATATAAGATTGATATGAGATGTCTCAGAGGGTTTTTATTGAAGCATAGGTTTTTGAGGATCATGGGGGTCTCGTGCAAGAGTGTGATGTTTCACATCTGGGTAAAAAGTGTTTAATTTGCATATAGTTCCATTGTGATATAAAGTGGAGAGCAAGTTCATAATTGAGGGCCTTCATAGGTAGGAGAGAACCTCTCTGAAAAACATTTGAGGTTAGGATGTCTTTATGAGGCCAAACTTTTAAAAGGAAGTTTTCTTCCATGCCTGGCATAAAAATCTGGGTTGGCCTGTAATGGGGTCAGTGGGCCTAGCCAGGGCATTGAGTTTGAAGGTTTATTTACATTACAGAAGACTTCCAGCGTGGGGCCAATTGGAGGATGAGATTTAGTAATGGCCGAGTGGCGTTTTGGATGTATCCACAGTAAGGCTCTTAGGAAGCGAGGGGTTAGTGTGTGCTCTAATGTTACCCAAACTTTGACTTATTGATGGATATTCCAGTTAATGATTCTAGCTAAATGGGAAGCATGGTAGTATCTACGTAGGTCAGGGAGGGCAATCCCACCTTTAGGTTTTAGTAGGGAGGTTTGCCTCTCCAAATGGAGGTTGAGGAAGCTTGGCGGAAGGAGGTAAAAAAAATATCTGGATTGAGGTGTATTATGTTAGTACAAACAATAGGGGGATAGTGGGCACCCCTGTCTCCCTCCATTGCGTTAATTAAAGGAGTTCCACTGGTGACCATTAACACGTACTCTTGCTGTTGGGTTTGAGTATAGTGCTCGAATGAATGCACTCATTTGGGGTAAAATACCAATTGCGCAAAGAACTGCATACATGAAATCCCAGGTCACCCTGTCAAACACCTTTTTCACATCAAGGGAGAGAAAGAAGCCTTGTTTCACTTTGGATGTGAGCCAGTGATGTAAATTAAATGCTTTAATTGTATTGTTGTGTCCTGCTCTGCCTGGTTTGAAACCAAAATGGTCTAGAGAAATTAGAGATGAAAGTAATGGTATAAGCCTATTTGGTAGAATCTTGGCATAGATCTTTACGTCAATATTTGTGAGGGAAATTGGTCAATAGTTTATGACTTATAATTCATCTTTGCTTTCATTTGGTATTATGCCCCGTACACACGGTCGAATTTTCCGATGGAAAATGTGTGATAGAACCTTGTTGTCGGAAATTCCGACTGTGTGTAGGCTCCATCACACATTTTCCATCGGATTTTCCGACACACAAAGTTTGAGAACAGGATATAAAATTTTCCGACAACAAAATCCGTTGTCGGAAATTCCGATAGTTTGTACACAAATCCGACGGACAAAGTGCCACGCATGCTCAGAATAAATAAAGAGATGAAAGCTATTGGCCACTGCCCTGTTTATAGTCCAGACGTACGTGTTTTACGTCACCGCGTTCAGAACAATTGGATTTTCCGACAACTTTGTGTGACCGTGTGTATGCAAGACAAGTTTGAACCAACATCCGTCGGAAAAAATCCTAGGATTTTGTTGTCGGAATGTCCGAACAAAGTCCGACCGTGTGTACGGGGCATTACTGCTATATGGGCCTCTAGAAGTTGGGTTGGGGATGCTTTTCAGAATGGAGTGAGTGAAAGGCAGTGTCAGAAACCATGAAATCAGACTGAGACAGAAGTACAGTTAAATCACACTTGTTTAATAATAAACGTAAAAAGAACAAACGTAGTCAAAACATAAAGTTCAGTAACCGGAACGGAAAGTCAGCCAAGTCAGAAGTCAGGGATCAATGTAGTGGAACAGCAAGCAGGATCTGGAACCAGAAGGGATTTCAGCAAAGCAAGTCTTGAACAGGATCGCGGGAGATATATTTATATATATAATAGGATATATATTTATAGTTTCTGTGATGTTGACCAAGGGGAAGGCAGAGCTCCTCTGGACAGGACGGCTTAAGAAGGCAGGACTGACGAGCAAGATATCATCAACAGCTGAGTAACTGTGGAGAGATAGGAGCTGGCAATTAGCCAACAGCTGAGTGGCCAGCTCAGAGAAGGAAGCACTGAGCCCAGCCCTGACAGGCAGCTAGAAATCGTGTTTTCAAGGTGTCTGAAAATGTCTTATTGTATTGCAGTGAAGGGCCATCTTGGCCAGGAGCTTTGCCCAATATCATGTCGCTGATTGCTTTATTCAATTCAGTGTCAGATATAGGGGTTTCAAGTTCACACACAGTGTTAATCGAGATTGGGGAGGGACTGTATTTTTGTAGGAAGTCCTGAATGATATGTGTTCTTTTATCACCGTTTTGAGGGCATTTGGGAATAAATGGAATGTTATATAAGGATTGGTAGTTTTGTTTGAATTGTTTAGTGATACCCTCATAGGAGCAATGTGTTTTGCCATGCTTATCCCTAATTTGATGTAGAATTTGTGGTAGAATATTTTTTTTATTTTGTGCTGCCTTCAAGTAGTTTCCCACTCTTGTTACCTTGTTCATAATATATTTAATGTCTAATGCCCCGTACACACGATCGGAAATGCCGCCAGCAAAACTCCGATGAGAGCTTTTGGTCGGAAAATTAGACCATGTGTATGCTCCATCAGACTTTTGCTGGCGGGATTCCAGCCAGCAAAAGATTGAGGGCAAGTTCCTATCCAAAAATGTGATCGTCTGTATGCAATTCCGACACGCAAAAAATCACGCATGCTCAGAACCAAGTACAAGACGGAGACACTCGGTCTGGTAAAACTAGCGTTCGTAATAGAGATAGCACATTCCTCACGCTACAAATTATTGGATCTTTTAATGCAGTGCATTCTTTTGTTCTTTATAATGCTAGAATAATGAAGTTGTTTTGCTGCTGATATTCACACAGAGTTCTCACAAACTGATCTCTTTATTATTTCTCGTGATCTCATAAATAATCTTTTTTGTTATTAAAGCCAAAAGAAACAAAAGTGTGGCGCTATATATCACATCCACAGCCGTGTGTATTACAATAAAGACATATAAAAATAGTGAATACTACCAAAAAATGTATGAACATAAAAAGGATAGTGTCAAATAATTATTCATTGTTGATGACATATACAGTAAATACACAATAATGCTTACTCATCAGATGTGCCAATGATTAGTAGAAACCCGTGCTGGTTCCATGAGCCAGACACCAAACATAAAAAACATAAAACTTTAAAAGTCCATAAAAAATGTGTAGAAAAATAGTGAAGAAAACATCAACAGAGTTCAAAGGGGGTGATGCATGGCCAGATGGTATTCACAGAATTTTAGTCGCACCAAATCTGGTGAGTGGGCAGAAGGGAAACCACAAGTGTGCATAGATTGTACATCAGTGCCGGGGCCAACACCAGGAGTAGAGGAGGCTTACCGGAAAAAATTGACCTGAAATAGCGTACGCCAGACAAGTCAAAAAAGCATAATAACCACTGATTCTGGGAAATGCATCTTGTCAGATGTCATCAACAGATGGTGGAAAGAAAAAGGGGGGGTCCGCACGGCTTCCTCTCCCATAGGTAATCCAGCATAAGTCAAACGTGTAGTTTCATATGCCATGCAAAGAGCAAACAAAACTCACATAGCGTAATAACGTTTTAAAACACTAGTTTATTAAAATAATAATAAAACAAACTCACATTTGGAAGAACGAAACAGAGCTCAAATATCAAAAAACGGCGATCGGGAGGGGTCCCACAGTTTTCAAGTTCTTGGAGTGCTGTAGATTTACATATATGGTGTATATGGTGAATACGTTCCATCAATTTTATAGATTCCATGCGAATAAGAACCTGGGACCATGGGACTGAGGGTTTACGCCAATTCAGGGCTATTGCCCACTGTATAGCGCTAAACAGTGTTTGGATCAGTTTTTGTTCTGAGGGAGCTACCAGTTGGAGGTCAGCAAACAGAATGCACATCTGATATGTCAGGGTGATGCTAGATCCAGTTATTTGTAGTATTTTAGAAGCGGTCTGCTGCCAGAGAGATTCAGGAACCCTACAGCTCCAGAAAGTATGGAAGAGAGTACCCATTTCTCCACAGTCTCTAAAACATCTGTCCGTGATTGTTGGGAACATTCTATGAATTCTAGATGGTGTATAGTGGTGGTGTATAGTGCAGTTTTAGTACAGTTTCTTTAATATCCACTGATCAGGTACATTTATGCATATTGGAGACCATATCGCTCCAGTCCTCTACCGAGAACTCCAGGCCTACCTCAGACTCTCAACCTAGAATTGCTTGAGATTTAGCATCAGTGTGATGGTCATTAAGGTACCTATACAGTGTAGAAATTGTTTCCCATTCCTGGCAGGAAGTCAGGATTATTCTGTAATGGGGTAAGTGGGCTGAAATGCGATGAGAAGTTTGTTAATTTTGTTAGCTTATTAAACAGTGCTAAAGTGGTGCCCACCAGGGGGTGTGTTCTCATATCTGCTGGGAGACTTTTAGATGGTATCCATGGTGAGTATCTGATTGGTGTCTGGCTCAATACTTCGTCTAGTTCCACCCAATCTTTAATTGTATAGTGGCAATGCCAATCAATTATCCTAGTGACATGTGATGCGAGATAGTAGGTGCGAAAATCTGGGATGCCCATCCCTCCTTTATCTTTGGATCGAGTAAGCTGAGTGAATCATACTCTGGGTTTTTTGTGGGCCCAAATAAATTTCATTTGGGTTGAATGCAGTGTTTTGAAGAGACTCTGGGGAATTTTGATTGGCAAATTCCTAAATAAATAAAGTACTCTTGGCAGGATAGTCATTTAACAGATGGCTACCCTTCCAAACCAGGAGATGCCTTTTGGGTGCCAACTTTGGAGGTCTGAGCATATTGTTTTCAGTAGGGTGACAAAATTGTGGTCATAGATTTGAGAGAGTTTGGGTGTCAGCCAAATCCCTAGGTATTTAAGTGCTGACCTACCCATTTAAAGGGGCAATTGGACTTGATGAGTTCTGCTTTATTTGTAGGAATCAAAATGTTTAGTATCTCCAACTTGGTGTAATTAATTTAATAAATATCCAAAAATAGAAAATTCTTTCATTAAGGAGGGAAGTGAAATGTGGGAGTTTGTTATATAAAATAACAGGTCATCTGCATAGGCCGCAACCTTGAACTCCTTTTCACCAATCTCAAACCCCTGAATTGCCCTATCTGCTACAATTCTTCTGATAAATGGTTCCAGTGTTAGAATAAACAAAAGGAGCGAGAGAGGGCAACCCTGTCTTGTACCATTGTTAATTTTTACTATGTTTGAGAGAGAACCATTGATCTTAAGCTGCGCAGTAGGATTTTTATAAAGCATAGAGATCCAAGACATCATATGATTTCCCAAGCCTATGTATCTGCAGGTTTCTAGCATAAAATCTCAGGCCACGCGGTCAAAGGCCTTCTCCGCGTCCGTAGACAGGATATTGGCCTGTAGCTAGTACAATCTGCTAGATCCTTGTTTGGCTTGGGAAGAATTGTTATGTGTGCCATAAGGAAATTTGATGGGATCTCCCTGGGTTCTGACATATAATTTAAAGCTCGTAGAAGCGGCCCAAGCAAGGTGTCCTGAAATGTTTTGTAATAAATTGCCATGAAACTGTCTGGTCCCGGACTTTTTCCTGTCTTAAGATGTTTTATTGCCTGTTTTAATTCAAGAGCTTCTATGGGACTTTCTAGCTGAGATATATCTTCAGTGGACAGAGTGGGTAATTTTGAGTCTTTTAAGTATTGTTGTATATCTTGTGTTCTTGTTCCTCGAATCGTGCTGGGTTTCTGTGGGTTAGGTAGGTTATATAAGGCTGTATAATAATCATATAAGTGACGTGCATAGTTTTTGGTGGTGATGTCCATTTTTCCTTCTTTTGTTCGTATGCCTGGAATGTGCTGTTGTGTTTTCGCAGTTTTCACAGCTCTCGCTAACAAACTTCCTGTTTTATTGCCATGTTCATAGTAAATTTTTTTTTGGAAGAATAAAAGTCTTTTGGCTCTTATGTCAAAAATCTGTTGAAGTGCCTTTCTATTTTCTAGGAGATCGGTTGCAGATTGTTCTGTCAAGGTTTGCTCGAGTAAAGATTCCAGGGCGTGAATTTTCCCTGTCAGAGTTTTAATCTTTTTTTCCCTTTCTTTTTTGCATTGAGAACCCATTCTGATGAGTTCTCCCCTGATTGCGCATTTATGTGCTTCCCATATTGATAAGGGGTTGACGTCTGGTGTGGTGTTATTTTTAAAGTATTCTGTCAGTGACTTGGCTATTTGAGGTAGTAAGATTGGGTCTGTCAGCAGTGCAGAATTTAGTCTCCAAGTGTTCGTTTTTGGTTGTGGTTCTGAGATATTTAACGATAAAGAAATGGGGGCATGATCTGAAAAGGTCTGGATCCCTATTTTGGCATCTGAGATCATTTCTAAATCTCTTTGTGAGACAAATATGTAGTCTATTCTTGAGTATCTGCCGTGCGGTATAGAGTAAAAGGTGGAGTTCTCATCCTCTGGATGAAGAAATCTCCATGAGTCTACTAGTTGTAGTGAGTACAGTAGTGATTTGAGATGCTTAAGTATTTTGTATGTGATATAGGTTTTGCCTGTGGACGTATCAGTGAGTGGATTTAGTGGGACATTAAAGTCGCCTCCCAAAATAAGGCAACTTGAGCTAAAATCTTTGAGTTTTTCGATAATTCTGCGGCAAAAGGTCATATGTGCTGTGTTGGGGAAATATACGTTTGCTAACGTAATGGGCATGCCGCAGCATTTCCCCTTCAAGAATATAAACCTGCCTTTTGGGTCAATGAGTTTGTCTGATAATTCAAAGGAATACTAATAAGTATGGACACTCCCTTGGACTTTGATAGGTCATTCGTTGCATGGTGCGCCTGTGTGAAATAGGAGTCAGTAAGCTTGGGAATTTGATAATTTTTAAAATGAGTTTCTTGTAAAAAAACAAAACGTGGTTTACCTTTTTTGAGTTCTTTTAAAAGGGTTTTGCGCTTTTCAGGGATATTTAGACCCTTCGTGTTGTGGGAGATCACTGTAGGCTCATATCCCAATGATGAGTAGGCCATATTGAGGACTCAGAGAGAGCTGACGAGTCTATATCTGGAAAGAAAGCTTAAGTTTCCATTAGTGTCTTTATTGTGTTATGTACACAATCTTAAACTTATGGAACATGTCAAGAAAGTATGAATAGCGAGATATAAGGAAGAGAAAGTAAGAAGAAGGTATAGAATAAGAGAGATAATGTAATCTCCTTGGACGACCAGTAGGTCCAAGGTAAATATATTAGTGCTCCTCACCAGGGGGGACCTCTCTTGTCAAGGAGCACTTTGTCAGTGCGTGGTGGGCAGCCGCCTAATCGCTCTGGTTAGACCAAATAACTAGGTTAAGTATGTAACACCTGATTAATGAACAATAACCGGCAGCAGCCAATAAAAGCAAAATATAAATAATATTGGTCAACTATGCACCCAGGGTGCAACAGTAAAGGAACTAACTGAATCCCTTAGCATTTAGCCACTTAGCTATCATCTTAAGAAATGTCGATGCTCTACATTCCAGCGTCTCAACTCTCAATGAAGACTCCAGGGCCCCCCTCCAAACAGGAGTATTTACTTATAGTCTGTCAACTAAAGGTAATTTCAAAGGGAAACCTAGTAAATTGTGGTGATTCCCGTTTTTTTTTTTTTTTTCCCCCCTCTCTTTTTTTTTTTTTTGTTTGATCATCAACATTTCTTGTAGACAATACTGACTAATATGTATAGTAATCAGCTGTAAGCTAATGTCTTCTTGTTCCCATTAGTGTCCTTGCATCTGTGACAGGCACTGAGGGTATACTGCATAACCTACAGTATTGGCAAAAGCCAGTGTGGGGAGAATGAGTAATAGTCACAGTAGATGTTATCTCCGTCATTGAAGGGTGATCACTAGGGCCTAGATCCGTGTGCTCTAGTACTGTTAGGAAAGTGAGACTCTGCTAATTAGGACAGTTCCAGCCGGAGCGTCTTTAGGTTCTTGTAGCAAAAAAAACAAAAAACGTGGGGTCAGCAAGTAGGGCCTTATTTCAGGCAAGTTAAGTTCACTTACTTCCAACCATGAATGGTGTTAGTCCCAAGATATATCTTCAGGCCTCTTCAAAGCCCCTGGAGAAATGAGATCTGTTATTCGGAGTGCCTGCTTGAGATCCACCTGGGCGCGATGATTTCATCTTTTTGGGAAGACATTTTTCCGGAGACGCCAAGGGAGATCTTTCCAATGGAGGCAACATAAATTCTTGATACCACTCTGGTAATTCCACCTGTTCCAGTTGGAGTGCCTGACAAAACTCTGGGAGATCCTCTGGCGAGCGCAATATGTGCTGTCTCCCATTGTGGTTCACCAGAAGTGCGAACGGAAATCGCCAAGTATAACGAAGGTCCTTTTCTCTTAGCTTGTCCAATAAAGGTTGAAGAGCTCTGCGATTCTTTAAAGTGATCTGTGAGAGATCATGAAAGAGCATAATGGTCTCCCCATTGAAAATGATCTGTTCATTCCTGCGTGCTTTACGCATAATGTCCTCTTTTAGGGAGAAGTTCTGCAAGCAGCATATAATATCGCGCGGCTGCATGTTGTCGGGACCTCTTGCTCTGAGTGCTCTGTGTGCTCGCATGAATTCTATGTCCATCTCCTCTGGTCTCTCTAACAAGCTGTTGAAAACCCTCTGCAAAGCTGGGGTGATTTGGTCAGCCTCCACCGTCTCTGGGATTCCTCTGACCCTGATATTATTTCTTCTCCCTCTTTTATCTAAGTTCTCGAGGTGCTTATTAATCTCAATAAGATGTTGGGACTGTGTGTGGGTAACTCTTTCTAAGCGGTGTATCGCCTTGTCCCTGCCTTTGCCTGCATTTTCTACAGTGGCCATCTTGTCTGTGAGGATCAGCATGCTAGATTTTAGATCCGTTATTGCTGCCGAGAAAGTGGCTTTAATGTCGGCTGCGAAGCCAGACATTCCAGCGTATGTAAGGGGGAGATCTGGGTGAGGAGTGCTCCTACCGTTCTCTTCAGCTGCAGATTGAGAATCTTTGCTGTAATCATCCTCCATCACACGCGGCGTCGCCATCTTGGCTCCCGGCAAGTCTTCCCGTGCCGCCGGCGGATTTTGGAACAAATCCTCGATGTTCCTCCCTTTGTAAGCTGCCGTTGAGCAGCGAGATCTTGTGCGGGGTGTCCCAATGTTCCTCCTGCTCATTATCGAGTGCCTTGGGTGATAAGTGACGGGCTAAGGCTGCTTGGTTGCCGGAGCTCTTGTATCAAGCGCCCATCGCTGCTGCGCGCCAAGCCACGCCCCCAGATTATTTTTAAATTAGTTTCTAGTGATCTCCATTAATTTTTTTATTGGTGTGACAAGTGTCCTCAACAACATTATTATCTTGTATTTTTATAAAGCTCAAGGAGGTTGGTTTGTGTTGGTGTCCCTTGTTAATTTGACATTGTTTTGAAATGTACCTGCCTACTCACAAACAAACTGTCCTTTTTGAAGAAAAACACATAGGCAAGTACTTTCATATAAAAAAATCTGGCTCATAATAACAAAATAAAGAGGAAGGCAACGCTGTAGAAACTGCTTGAATTTGCAAAGCCTTTGGCCCCCAGGGCAGACATCAACTCTTTGTAAATTAAAATTGGTAGCCTGAGAAGTCCATATAATAGGGAGCACAATCTGGTCCAGGACTCCCAAAGATCAGGAACAGCAGCAGATGACATATATCTCCCCAGGCTGTGGTACTACAACAGGCTGCATCTTTTGTCAGACCAGACTGAACCCAGGCCATCACTTTCTTGTCTTCCCTGCAGCCTTCTCTCCACGCTTCCCTGCAGCCTTCCCTGCAGCCTTCCTTGGAGGCTGTGGCTCTGGAGGTGGACTCCAAGAGAAGGATTTTACAGGTAAGCTGTTTTAAAAATTCATTTTTCTTTATCGTACATCACGGGACACAGAGCACCATAATAATGACTATCTGGGATGTCCTAAAGCAATGCATTTGAGGGGAGGGAACACAGTATCCCTAGACCTCATTCAGGTCCAGGGTTTATAAAGCTGCTTGCAGCACGCTGCGGCCTGAATCAGTCTCCCTTTGAGATCTAACATCCACCTGGTAAAACCTGGTGAACATATGAACGGAAGACCAAGCGGCCGCTTTGCAAACCCGAGCCACAGACACCTGTTGGTGCACCGCCTATGATGCACTAACTCCTCTAGTGGAGTGAGCTTTCAGATACCGAGGTGGAACCTTGTGTTTCAGCTCATAAGCCTGGATAATGACCTGGCGAATCCACCTAGAGATAGTTGAACTAGTCTCTGCCTGTCCCTTTTTAGGACCCTCTGGCAGGACAAAAGGGAGTCATTTTTCCGAAAAGGAGCTGACATGCTTAAGTAAACCTTGATTGCTCTCACCACATCCAGTGAGTGAAGCGACCTTTCTTCCCTAGACTTAGGGTATGGAAAAAAGAAAGGTAAAATGATATCCTGATTCAAATAAAAATTGGAAACCACTTTAGGCAAAAAATCCGGACGGGGGCGCATGACCACCTTCTCCTGATGTAAAAATAAAAAAGGTTTTTACAAGAAAGCATGGCCAACTCTGACACCCTTCTAGCCGAGGTTATGGCCACCAAAAATACCAATTTCCTAGTCAATAGGATCAAAGGAATATGCTTAATAGGTTCAAAAGTTTGACTCTGTAGAGCTGATAGCACCAAGTTCAGGTTCCAGGGGCATAAGGGTGGCTTAACCGGCAGCCTTAAGTGTAATACCCCCTTGACAAAGGTTCGCACTAAAGAATGAGATGCAATTGGTCTCTGGAAAAAAAACGATAAGGCCGAAATTTGTCCTTTAATGGTCCCCAAAGATAGGTTTAAATCAATTCCTGTTTGAAGAAAGGCAAGGACCCTCCCAATCGTATACTTGCGAGGGTGCCATCTTCTCCTCTCGCACCAGGAAATGTATGATTTCCAGACCCTATGGTAAATACTTCTAGAAACTGGTTTCCTAGCATTTATCAGAGTAGACAAGACTTAACCCCCTATGCCACGGTCTTTCAGTACCCTGGTCTCAATAGCCATGCCATCAAATTTAGCGACCGTAAAGAAGGATGGAATATGGGACCTTGGGATAACAGGTCTGGATGGTATGGGAGGCACAATGGGTCCCCCACCGCCATCCTCATAATCTCTGAGTACAAGAACCTCCTGGGCCACCCCGGGGCCACCAGGATCACTGGTTTCTGTTCTTCCTATATCCTGTGTAGCAGGTGCGGCAAAATCTGGATCGGAGGAAAAGCATAGATTAGGGAATACCGATCCCAGGGAACCACCAATGCATCCGTCCCGACAGCAAGTGGATCCTTGGTCCTGGATACAAACCTTTCCACCTTGGCATTGAATCTGGATGCCAGAAGATCCACATCTGGGATCCACCAGTGCTGGCAGATTTGAAGAAAAACTTCCGGATGAAGGGACCACTCCTCTGGTAACAATTGCTGGCGACTTAGTAGTCTGCCTGCCAATTGTCCACACCCAGAATAAAGACTGTTGAAAGAAATGGCACATGCCTCTCTGCCCAAGTTAGTATGTGATTTACCTCCTTTTGGGCCACCTGGCTCTGGGTGCCTCCTTGGTGGTTGATGTATGCCACCACTGTGGAGTTGTCGGACTGGACTCGGACAGGAAGATCCAGCGATCTGGATGTCCAGAATAGGAGAGCCAAGCGAGCTGTCCGAATTTCCAGCAGATTGATGGGCAAGGTCTTTTCCGCTTGGGACCATATTCCCTGGAGGGATGCCTCTTCCGGGACTCCCCCCAGCCGAGACGACTGGCGTCCATAGTTACCAACTTCCAGGTTACAGGTGGAAAGGATTTTCCGCCCTTCAAGTTTCTGGTTTTCGACCACCAAGAGAGTTCCCGTTGTACCTGTAGGGATAGAGACATGGGATGATCCAAGGCTTGAACAGTCTTGTCCCAGGCCTCCAGGATATTTTTCTGAAACAACCTGGAGTGAAACTGCGCATAGGGGACTGCGCTGAAAGATGACACCATCTTGCCCAGCAACCTCATGCACAGTCGAATCGAAGGCCTCTCTACCCCTTTGACCTTTTGGACCAGCTCCACTATGGAGTTGACCTTTAAGGGGGGTAAAAACACCCTTTCTTGAGTAGTGTCCAGGATCAGGCCCAGCTATGTCAAGACTTGAACCGAATGGAGGGCCGATTTGTCCACATTCAGAATCCAACCTAGGAACTTCAGAAAATGAACTGTTGTTGTAACGTTTTCTACTAGGATGGAGCAAGATTGGTCCTTTAACAGAAGATCATCCAGATATCCTATCACCGAGATCTTTTGGGACCTTAGGAATGCCAAAACCAGGGCCAGAATCTTTGTGAAGACCCAAGAGGCCGTGGCTAGACCGAATGGCAATGCCATAGATTGGAAATGACACCCCTCTTCTGCGAAACGCAGAAATCTTTGATGTGGACCGAAGATCGGTACATGCAGGTACGCGTCCTTGATGTCTATGGATGCTAAGAAATTCTCTTTTCTCAAGGATGCGATTACCGAACTGACCGACTCCATACGGAAGGATCGGACGTTTAGAAAGCAGTTGAGGGACTTGAGGTCCAGAATGGCCCTTACCTCCCCGTTCGGCTTTGGCACTGTGAAAAGGTTAGAGTAAAACCCCCTAAATCTTTCTTTGTGCGGAACCTTGACAATTACCCCCTGCTTTTCCAGATGCTCTAAAGCCAGGAACAGGCACCTCTTTTTCTCTGGATCCGACGGAATTCTGGATACCAGAAACCGAGTTGGGGAAATTCCCGAAACTCTATTTTGTAACCTCGTGTTATAGTGGAAATGACCCACGTGTCCTGAACCAGTTTCCCCCAAGCATCTGAGAACAGCCGAAGTCTGCCCCCCACCCGCAAGAGTGCGGACGCCCATTCACAAGGTAGACTTGGAATTGGCTGGCTTTTGGGTCCAGGGTCTTTTTTGACCCTGAGGTTTTTTAAAACTAGGCGGCTAAGGCCGTCGATACCGCTTGGGAGAAGAAGCACTTGGCCCTGGAGCGTTGGGAATCTTAAAGGAAGGCTGCTTATTCCTTCGTTTAACAGGAAGCAAGGAGCTCTTTCCTTCTGAGATCTTTTGGATATATTTATCCAGATCGTCTCCAAATAGATGCTCTCCATGAAAAGGAAAAGCCGCGAGCAGCCTTTTGCATGGTGTCTCGGCGGACCAGTTCTTTAACCACAAGACTCTGCGCATATGAATTGAAAGTAGAGCAATACGAGACATCTGCTGGATCGAGTCCTTTAATGCATCTACAGCAAAACATAAAGCGCAAGGAAGTTCCGCTAATTAGTCGGAAGATTCCTCCTGAAAAGGTAGGTTCCTAACCAACCTCTTAAAATGGTCCTTCAGGGACTGGCAAATACAGATAGCCGCAACTGCTGGCTGTACTGCTGACCCAGCCACCGCAAAGGAAGCTTTTGGTAAGTATTCCAGTTTTTTCTCTGCCAGATCCTTAAACACTTGGGCATTATCCACTGGTCAGGTTAGGCTTTTATTCACTGAAGAAATGGCAGCATCAACCAAAGGGGTATCCCGCTTCTTCCTGAATTTTTCCTCCATAGGTTATAAAAAGGAAAACCTTTTCGGAGGCAAGTATATCCTGTCTGGGTGGTCCCAGTCAGCCTAAATCACCTGCTCCAATAATGGATGCAAAGGGAATGCCTGGCAACCTTGCTGAGGTCGCAAGGATCCTAACATAGAACAGGAGAGTCCAGGCCCCTGCATCGGGGGTAACTTAAACCCAGCTCTTACCATTTCAGCCAAGGACACATTACAGGCAAAACCTCATTCTTGAACCGAGGCTCGGGTACCATCCACTTTAGCTTTCTTGCCATCCGAATGGATCCGATTATGACATCCTCACTGAGACATCACTGAAGAATTTGAAGAGCTTCAACAGCCATGACTATCACCTTCAAGAAACTGGCAAAAACGAAGGTACTTCCCGTGTGGGAGGGGTTATATGGGAGGAATCTTCTTACTATTGGTTGTCAGTGTCCAATCACCTAAAAGTAGCATATAACCCAGATAGTCATTATTATGGTGCTCTGTGTCCCATGATGTACGATAAAGAAATTAGATTCTCACACATGAAGCATTGGCCCTCCTCCATTTGCTGCAATTTGGCAGCTACATAGCAGCTATAGGCCTCTTCAGTGCCAGGGGGTGTTTTCAGGGCCGCATTAGCCTCCTTATGGAGGCCCAGTGCTGCCTCCTCCACATTACTCCCCTTCCTGGCCCTTTTTGTTGTAAGGTGGAGGGGAGGCACCTGGGATTGGGTGAGGCTACAGGGCCCCACCACCTCTTGGCTGACACTTACCCCCACCTCCTTCTGGCTGACACTTACCCCCGCCTCCTCCTGTGTGCCACATTCCAGAGCCTCGTCCTGGCTGAGGTCTTCCTGTGTATGAAAAAGGGACATAGTTTTAGTTTTTGGTTCATCAATCACACACAATTTTCAGCTCATGACTGTTGCAAATTGAATGTTAATAAATAGAAAAGAGCCCAGCATTTTTCATTCTTGTCACAATCATTTTTGGCCCCTACTGTCTATTGATATGTAAAACACTTTTTGTTAAATCATTCATTTGTTATCAATAATAACATCTAGTTAACAACAATAATTTTCAGACAATAAATATGTTAAAAAATACTATACCTGGCTCCAGCTGGGCTCCTCCACTTATTCCAGGATGAAAGCCCAGGTTGGTCCTCGGAAGCCTCAGCTGGGGTTGAGGGAAGGCTGGATGGAAATGTAGAAAGTGATTCCCTGGCTTCCATCTGGTCTTCCAGAAATTGCATCCTGTTGTAGTACCACGGACTGGGTACATACATATCCTCTGCTGCTGCTCTTGATCTCATGGAAGCCTGGACATTATCAAGCTCCTTCCTATACGTGCTTCTCAAGCTACCAATTTTCTTCTCCACAAACTGTCTGCGTCGGGGACCTGTGTCTTCATAAATTGCAGCAGTCCTCCAGCGATGCCTTCCTAGCTGGTTTATTGCGATATGAGGGGTTTTTAACCTCCCACAAATTTCTCATATCCCTGTATCTGTCTATGAACTGGCCCATGAATTCAGGGTCTTTGAATTGTTTCATATTTGCTGCAAAACAAAACACAAGACAAAAACACTAATATCAGGCTAAACTCTACTAATCTTATCCCAATATAGGCCTCAATCTCGAATCAGTATAGGCCACTGATGTCCAAAGTTAAAATGTTACCTTCGTTATACTGTTTGGCGCTTCCGGTCCTCCTTCCTCTGCACACAGAACGTAGGTACGACACACGCGTGTTAGCGTTATATACACATATATATACGCATGCGTGAAACTCCACCCTCGTCGCCCACCCCGACGTTCTTTCTCGAATATTCCCCGCTCCTTCTCTTTCGGCGCAGTGGGAGATGAACAAGGCAGAGACACAGCAGGTGCATAATAGCAGTAACGAGGAGGAGGGAAGCCCGGAGCCAGAAACGTCCTGATCCCGGAGGATAAGATTTAAGGCCACAAATATGGCCTTTGTAGAGATGGTGGAGTTGATGGACATCTTGAAGAGGGCCGACTATGATGGGAAGCATGGACTGTACCTAAACCCAAATGTGAAAAAGGCCAAGATCTAAATTTGTGAAGAGTCTGCACAGGAATTTTGGGGTACGACGATCCAAGGAGCAATTGAGGAAATGCTGTTCAGACCTGAAATTGAGGGAGCAGGATCAGTACAGAAGGATCAAGAAAGTGCTTCTAAAAAGTAAGTAGTTGTCGTGTGTTTGTATTATTATTATTATTATTACTTGCATACTGCTCCATGTGCTTTTCTTTACTGTTGTACAGTTTAAAATGGCAACTTTCAGGCTCGTGAGCACAGTAATCGTTCGCAGTAAACATTGTTCGTTCGCCAACTAAATACAATGTTTTTGGCAGATTCAGGGTTAATTACATTTGGTCATGCTAATTTGTATTAAAAGAAGTTTAGGACATTGTCGTCTAGATGTGTTTGTAACTAGAATGAAATGCAGAATTGATTCAGTGTAATGTAAGGAGAGGACACTCAGCAGCTGTTTACACATCTGGACTCAGGAGCACTAGTGTGGGACACAAGAACAAACTTTTTACGGTGTCCCACAGAACTGCTTCTGAGGATACTAGGGGTGTCTACATATGTGAAAGTTGTCCAAAAAAGGTAAGTATTGCAGCTTTGTTAAGGGAATAAATCATGTCTTCAGCTTGGAACTCTGCCCAAACAGACAATTGTACCCCACTTCCAAGCAATGTTTCATATTCATATTTCTGGCCACAAATATCGGTGTGCTAAGTATACCTTTTGTTTCATTCTCATAGGGGAGAAAAGACTCGGGACGTCTGAGGACACCAGGGACCCCCCCACCTACTAAAGAAGGGGAACTCAGCACACAACCAGAGGATGTGGAAGAAGGAGAGGTGGAAGAAGTGGTTGAAATAATGACCACAACAGAGTGTCTGAGACCACAGCTTCAGGTAATAGATGGATGCCTGCATATTTATAATACATGGTGTATATTTTTCTTTTAGGTGATGTGCATGTTGTGGAAGAACAATCTACGCATTTCACCACTGACAGTGCACAAAGGCTAATCCAGGACATAATGTGGTGTAGTCGGGATTTAGACTTCATAAAGGAAAAAAACAAGGAGATTGAACAATGGATGGAGAACATGATTGATGTATTAAGGAGAATCTAAATCCAAAAAATTACACCTTTTTTTTAAAATAAAATTTAACTAAAGTTTTAATACAGTTTAACAGCCAAATTTGGAAGATGCACACAGTGTGTCAACACGTGCTATCTGCCATCAGGGGATATCAATGTGTGCATTTTGTAGGTGCAACCCCTTCCATGTAACTCTAGTAGGTAAAAGGAAGGGGTTACACCCCCAAAACACGTTCATTGATCCCCCGTGATGGGAGATAGCACATGTTGACATTAGGCATGGGATCAGGAGGGAAATCCCCATTTTGACTCCCAATTTGTGTGCATTTTCTAAATTTGGCTTTTACAGGGGTGACATTATAGCAACGAATGACACATGTATAGGAGTCTGATATGGCTGCACACCCCGGTACAAATGTTTAAACGAAAGTGGAGAATTCTCCAAGGGGCTTTTTAGCAGCAAATAGGAGTCAAAATAATTTTTCATAAAAATTATTAATTTTATTCATCAAGAGACAATTGGACATCAGTGTGATACAAAAGTTAAAATATGAGCTCTGGTGTACACAATGCGAGACATGGGGAAGTCTCTACTTGCGTTTACAGGGGTGACATCACCCCATCTGATGAAGGCAATATCAACACATTTTTAAACACTATAATGTCTGATATTGCCTTCAGTTTTTCAATGTCGAACTTTATAAGTTCCCGAGTTGTGTATGTTATGTTTTGAAACATGCCTGTTTATGTAAAAAAAAATTTTTCAAGGTAAAACTTTATAAAACCAAGATGTTATTTTTTTACCAAAAAAAGTTTTACAACGCACATGTGCATGTGCATGTGAGTAAAAGGTTTTATACTCAACAATGTGTGGCTTCTTCTTTCAGTGCTCAATACCACTTTTTGTATTAAGTTGGTGTTTACAGTGACAATGGGTGTTATTTAAATAATGGAAAAAACAATTGGCACTACAAGTGCACTAGGAGAACCTAGGAGACAGGTAAAAGAAACACAAGCAGTAAAACAAATTCAAGATTTTATCATATCAATTTTTTTTTATTTCGAAAATATTTAAAAATTTGCTGGCATAGCAATGGCCTCCTACCTGTGAAAAAATCTATAGATTTTTGACGCACTTCATGGGCGCTTTGGGGGGCAAGCCAGGACGGCCAGCTTTCAGGGCCATCAGTGTTGGTTCATGAAGTCCGGCCTCAGGCCCAACTGAGGCTACATAATTAGGAGCATTTTGCTGTTGTGCAATATGCAGCATGATAACACGATGTGGTTAAGTTTTTACTCCACCATATTTATTGACGTTAGAAATAGGCGGAACTGGCTGGCCATTATCCCAAAGGTATTCTCCACAACTCTTCTGGCTCTGGCCAGCCAGAGATTAAAAACCCTCTTCTCTGGGGTGAGGGTCCTCTGGGGGAATGGTCTCATGTGATCACCCAGACCAAATGCTTCATCAGCGATAAAAACAAATGGGAGTCCTTCGACGTTCTCTTCCACAGGTGGCAATCCCAAGCCACCACTCTTGAGACATCAGTAGAACTCGGTCTGGGCAAAGACTCCACCATCCGACATCCGGCCATTCTTCCCCACGTCCACATATAAAAACTCATATTTCACTGACACCACCACCATCAACACGATACTATTGAAACCCTTATAATTAAAATAGTATGACCCCGAATGGGGCGGTGGGATGATGTGGAAGCGTTTCTCATCAATTGCCCCTCCACAGTTGGGAAAGTCCCAATGGTTGGCAAACTGGAAGGCCACAGTCTGGCATTCCTGTGGCATTGAAGGAAACTGTGGAGTCAAACCAGAAAAAAACTAATTAGTACTTTTGCACATAACATTGCAAGCAGATTAGACACAAACATTCTTGGCCAACATCAGTATAACATTTAATTTAAGGAGTATTTAAAGACAAAAAGATAAGGTCCACTTATCAGATTCCTCACCCCCTCTGATGGCCCATTGGAAAAAGTTTAAGGGGGGAGGGTTATAAATGAGTTTGAGAGCCCAAAAAAAGCCTCTGGCACTCTGCCTGAATTTAAGGACACAAATAACATTTGTATACATTTTAGGGGGTGTTTAGGGTAAAGCACTACTATGGAGCTGACAAAATACATTGTTAAGTGACTAGGCTACGTGTATATGAGCCCAGGATAGCATGCTGGTGAGGTTAGTGAAGGGAAATATGCATGTAGTCCAAAAAAGGAGCATTAAAAACTTACAGCATGCATGAGGACAAGGGGGACATTCACAGCATATTACAATCATGGTAATTAGGGAATGATGAAATAAATACAATACATTAGCATACATTAAATACATAGAATGTGATGTTAAAGGAGAAAACTTACCCTAATATAGTCTTTCTGCAGCACCTGAATGATGGCAGAACAGGTCTTTGGAGTAGTGATCCCCAGAGCCTGGGGGGAGATGCCTGTAGAGAACTTGAGGTCCTGTAGACTTCTCCCCGTCGCCAAGTACTGCAAAGTGGCGACTACCCTCTGCTCCCGAGTGATGGCTTGCCGCATGCAGGTGTCCTGCTTCATAATATAAGGGGACAGCAAAGCCAACAGACGGTGAAAAACGGGTTCTGTCATCCAGAGAAAATTCCTGAAATCATCAGAATTATTCTCCTGGATCTCCCGCAGCAAAGGCATATGAGAGAATTGGTCATACTGGAGTAACCAATTCTTGGTCCATGAACTCCTCCCCACTAGGGATGAGCCAAACACCCCCCCCGTTTCGGTTCGCACCAGAACCTGCGAACGGACCAAAAATTTGCACAAACGTTAGAACCCCATTGACGTCTATGGGACTCGAACGTTTGAAATCAAAAGTGCTCATTTTAAAGGCTAATTTTCATGGTATTGTCCTAAAAAGGGTCCTTCCCCAGGGGACATGTATCAATGCAAAAAAAAGTTGTAAAAACGGCCGTTTTTTCGGGAGCAGTGATTTTAATGATGCTTAAAGTAAAAAAAAAAGTGAAATATTCCTTTAAATATCATACCTGGGGGGTGTCTATAGTATGCCTGTAAAGTGGCGGGTGTTTCCCGTGCTTAGAACAGTCCCTGCACAAAATGTCTTTTTTAAAGAAAAAAAGTAATTTAAAACTGCTTGCGGGTTTAATATAATGTCGGGTCCTGGCAATATGGATGAAAATCAGTGAGACAAATGGCATGGGTACCCCCCAGTCCATTACCAGGCCCTTTGGGTCTTGTATGGCTATTAAGGGGAACCCTGCACCCAAATTAAAAAAAGTAAAGGTGTGGGGCCACCAGGCCCTTTATACTCTGAACAGCAGTATACAGGCAGTGCAAACAAGACAGGGACTGTTTGTTGTTAAGTAGAATCTGTAATTTTGAACGGGTACATTTTTAACGTGTTTAGCTCCAGCCAAAAAATCTTTTTTAAGCTTTTTGGAAAACATCACCACTGTGACATTTGTTTTGCTGTCTGTGCTCCTCTTCAGAAGATTTCACCTCACTTTTTGTCCCAATGACAAATGTTTTTTGAAAATTTGGGTTTTTTTGTGAAACAAGGATTGGTGATAAAGCATCAGTGGAAAACAGAAATGTTTTTCCCATATTAACTCTTACAGGAGAGAATTTCCCTTCCTAGGGGTAGATTTCATCTCACTTCCTGTTGTCTCCTTCCGTTTGCAAGTAGGAGTCGTTTGTAAGTTGGATGTTTGAAAGTAGAGGCCTGTCCTATATACTCAGCAGAAATTTAGGCCTTAGGTGTTGCTGTGGCCACAACACTGTAAGCCCTCACAGGGCCCTGCTGTGAAATATTAGATCAAGAATTGTAATTACATGCCCCTGTTGAACAGGGGCTGAAAAATTGGGCCTTTGGTGGTGGTGGTGGTGCCACAACACTGTAAGTCCTCACTCGCTCTTGGTGGGTGCAGAAGCGGGCCCTGCTGTGAAATATTAGATCAAGAATTGTAATTACATGCCCCTGTTGAACAGGGGCAGAAAAATGGGGCCTTTGGTGGTGGTGCTGGTGCCACAACACTGTAAGTCCTCACTCGGTCTTGGAGGGCGCAGAAAAGGGCCCTGCTGTGAAATATTAGATTAAGAATTGTAATTACATGCCCCTGTTTAACAGGGGCAGAAAAATTGGGCCTTTGGTGGTGGTGGTGGTGCTGGTGCCACAACACTGTAAGTCCTCACTCGCTCTTGGTGGGCGCAGAAATGGGCCCTGCTGTGAAATATTAGATCAAGAATTGTAATTACATGCCCCTGTTGAACAGGGGCTGAAAAATTAGGCTTTTGGTGGTGGTGGTGTTGGTGCCACAACACTGTAAGTCCTCACTCGCTCTTGGTGGGTGCAGAAACGGGCCCTGCTGTGAAATATTAGATCACGAATTGTAATTACATGCCCCTGTTGAACAGGGGCTGAAAAATTAGGCCTTTGGTGGTGGTGGTGTTGGTGCCACAACACTGTAAGTCCTCACTCGCTCTTGGTGGGTGCAGAAACGGGCCCTGCTGTGATATATTAGATCAAGAATTGTAATTACATGCCCCTGTTAAACAGGAGCAGAAAAATTGGGCCTTTGGTGGTGGTGCTGGTGCCACAACACTGTAAGTCCTCACTCGCTTTTGGTGGGCACAGAAACGGGCCCTGCTGTGAAATATTAGATTAAGAATTGTAATTACATGCCCCTGTTTAACAGGGGCTGAAAAATTGGGCCTTAGGCACTGGTGCTGGTGCCACAACACTGCAACCCCTCACAGAAACTCTAGCTGGAACGCAGGAACGAGCCCTGCTGCAAAGTATTGCATCAAAAATTGTAATTACACGCCCTTGTTAAACAGGGGCTGAAAAATAGGGCCTTAGGCACTGGTGGCGGTGCCCAGAACCAAAAATGTTCTTACAAGCTATCAGCGTGATCATTGAGGAGGAAGAGGATAATTACTCAGGATAGTCACTCAGCATCAGCATAGGCAGTCTTTGAAGGGATCTGAGATTTCAAAAAAATTATTCGGTTACATCAGCATCAAGTGCTTGGTAGCTGGTGGTGATCCAAGACTGATTCATTTTTATGAAGGTCAGTCGATCGACCGAGTCGGTGGACAGACGCACCCTGTGATCGGTTACAAAGCCTCCAGCAGCACTGAATGTGCGTTCCGAAAGAACGCTGGATGCAGGACAGGCCAGTAGCTCAATTGCATACTGTGCAAGCTCTGGCCAGTATGCAATCGGTGGGAAAGGTGTCCAAGTCTGATCTTGCCCCTAGGTATTCCTGCACCATGTAAAACAGACGCTGGCGATGGTTGAAGGAACCAATCATACCTTGAGGCTGCGGACTAAAAATTTGTCTGAACGCATTGGTCAGACGGCCACCTTCTCCACCGCTCCTTTTTTGACTGACCGAAGCCTCAGCAACACATTGTCCAGAAAAAGGAGTTTGTAACTTCCCAGTCTCTGGGAACGCGTTGCACAGATCTTTCTGCAAGGCCTCCCGAAGATGTTTCATCCTCTGCTCCCTCTGCGATGGCAAGACAAGGTCCGCAACCTTACCCTTGTAATGTGGATCAAGGAGGGTTGTCAGCCAGTATTGGTCCTTCTCCTTGATACCACGAATACGAGGATCCTTACGCAGGCTTTGCAGGATCAAGGAGGCCATACATCGTAGGTTTGCTGAAGGATTCGGTCCGGAGTCCTCTGGGTCACTAAGGATGACATGGTCTGCAGCCACCTCCTCCCAGCCACGTACAAGTCTATGTGTTTCTTGGGACTGATCCCTTAAAGACTGTTGCTGATGCTGAGTGCCAGGCTCCACCTCCATACTGACATGATCCTCCTCCTCCTCATCCTCTTCCTGTGTGATCGGCGGGCACGCAGGAACACTGTCTGGATAAAGGGGGCCTTGAGAGCTAAGGAAGTCCTCCTCTTGCTGCTTCTGTTCTGCCTCAAGTGCCCTGTCCATTATTCCACGTAGCGTGTGCTCCAACAGGTGGACAAGGGGGACAGTGTCACTAATGCATGCACTGTCACTGCTCACCATCCTGGTGGCCTACTCAAATGGTGACAGGACAGTGCATGCATCCCTGATCATGGCCCACTGACGTGGGGAAAAAAAACAAGCTCCCCTGACCCTGTCCTGGTGCCATAGTTGCACAGGTACTCATTGATGGTCCTCTGCGGCATGTGCAGCTGCTGCAGCATGGCCAACGTTGAGTTCCACCTGGTGGGCATGTCACAGATTAGGCGGTTCTTGGGCAGGTTAAACGCCTCTTGGAGGTCCGCCAGCTGAGCACTGGCATTATATGACCGGCGGAAATATACACAGACTTTCCTGACCTGCTTTAGGACATCCTGTAAGCCCGGGTACCTGCCCAAGACCCGCTGTACCACCAAGTTAAGGACGTGAGCCGAACAGGGCACATGGGTCATTTGTCCCTGTCGGAGGGCAGAGAGGAGGTTGGTGCCATTGTCGCAAACCACCATTCCTGCCTTAAGTTGGCGTGGCGTCAACCACCTCTGAACCTGCCCCTGCAGAGCTGACAGAACCTCTGCCCCAGTGTGGCTCCTGTCCCCCAAGCACACCAGCTCAAGCACCGCATGGCATCTTTTGGCCTGCGTACTTGCGTAGCCCCTTGAACGCCTACGGAGCACCGCTGGTTCCGAGGACAAATCACAGGAAGAGGCCATGGAGGAAGAAGAAGAGGAGGAGGTGGAGGAGAGAGGTGTGTCACAATCATTAGTAGTCTCATTTTGGAGGCGTAGTGGCGGAACAACCTCCAACACTACTGCACCTTGTCCTGCATCCTTCCCAGCTGCCAGCAGAGTCACCCAATGCGCCGTGAAACTTAGGTAACGTCCCTGTTCATGCCTGCTGGACCATGAGTCAGCGGTAATATGCACCTTACCACTGACCGCCCTGTCCAGTGAGGCATGGACATTGCCTTCCACATGCCGGTAGAGAGCCGGAATCGCCTTCCGTGAGAAAAAGTGGCGTTTGGGTACCTGCCACTGAGGAACCGCACATTCCACAAACTCACGGAAGGTGGCAGAGTCTACCAATTGAAAAGGCAGCAGTTGAAGTGCTAGCAATTTTGCCAAGCTAGCATTCAACCGCTGGGCATGTGGATGGCTGGAAGCAAACTTTTTTCGGCGGTGCAGCAGCTGGGGCAGGGAAATTTGCCTGGTACAATCTGACGTCGGTGTACCAAAAGCAGATTGCCCACAAGTACTTGGCTGTGACACATCTAATTCTACACCTTCATTCCTCTCAGTGCAGGTCTCAGAGAGGACTGAAGTTATAGTGGGGTTGGAGATCTCAGCTGAGGAGGAGCAAGGAGAGGTCCTCTTTGTTCTTTGGTGTGGGTCTTTTAGATACGATTGCCAAAGAACTGCATGGCATGTCAACATATGTCTGGTCAAGCATGTGGTGCCCAAGCGGGAGATGTTTTGGCCATGCGAGATACGTTTGAGACATATGTTGCAAATAGCAGTGGTGTGATCTGATGCACTGATCTCAAAAAAGGCCCACACCAAAGAACTTTTTGAAAAACGCACAGAGACTGCAGTGCCCTGCACATGCGGAGCTTTGGGGTGTGATGCAGTCAGTGTGCTGCCCTTAGGCTGGCCCCTGGAGGGCATCCTGCCTCGTTAGTGATGTGCCTCCTCCTCCTCCTCTCTCCTATCAGCCACGTTGAGTCAGTGACCTCATCATCCCCTCCCTCCTCATCACTGGAGCAAACCTGCAGCAGGGGGAGCATGACTGCCAGATTGCTGTCCTTCTTGGGCACCCCCTCTGTCCGTGCTCACGTTACTGCCTTCATCTAGCTCAGTATCATCATCAGAGCCTTCTAAACGCTGGGCATCCTCCTGGAGCATGTACCCAACACTGTGGTCAAACAGTTCGAGGGCCTCCTCAGGAGGACACGGTGGGGCTAGGGAAAGAGTTACTGATGACATTGAGCACAGGGAAGAGGCCGCTGCTTTGCCAGACAAAGTACCCTGAGCATGGGTGAGAGAGGATGAGGCAGATGAAGATGGCTTGGTCATCCACTGAACCAAGTCTTCCGCATGTTGCGGCTCAACACGGCCAGCTGCCAAAAAAGGGGCAAGCGTGTTCTACGGCCAAGTGCTGATGAGGATGCACCACCTCCACGACCAGCACTGTTGCCTCTAGACACAGAGCCTGCTTGCCCTCTTTCATTGGCTTGTGACTGTCTGCCTCTCCTTGTTGGCCTTCCAGACATACTAATGGCCTGTAGCTGCACTAAGCTGGGATATATATATATACATGTACTGATACTGCAGCTAGCAAAATCAACTGCCTGCCTGTAGTATGAGAACACCACCAACCTTCTACAGGTAGCTTTAGCTGGACACTGTGCAGAGCTCGCAAAAAACTAACTTGTAGCTTATTTAGCTGCCTGCGGTAGTGATATGATCAGGAAAACACCACCAACCTTCTACAGGCAGCTTTAGGTGAACACTGTGCAGAGCTCACCAAAAAATAACTTGTAGCTTATTTAGCTGCCTGCGGTAGTGATATGATCAGGAAAACACCACCAACCTTCTACAGGCAGCTTTAGGTGAACACTGTGCAGAGCTCACCAAAAAATAACTTGTAGCTTATTTAGCTGCCTGCGGTAGTGATAGGATCAGGAAAACACCACCAACCTTCTACAGGTAGCTTTAGGTGAACACTGTGCAGAGCTTGCACTACACTAACTTGTAGCTTATTTAGCTGCCTGCAGTAGTAATAGGATCAGGAAAACACCACCAACCTTCTACAAGTAGCTTTAGGTGAACACTGTGCAGAGCTCGCATTACACTAACTTGTAGCTTATTTAGCTGCCTGCGGTAGTGATAGGATCAGGAAAACACCACCAACCTTCTACAGGTAGCTTTAGGTGAACACTGTGCAGAGCTCGCACTACACTAACTTGTAGCTTATTTAGCTGCCTGCGGTAGTGATAGGATCAGGAAAACACCATCAGCCTTCGACGGGTAGCTTTAGGTGAACACTGTGCAGAGCTCGCACTACACTAACTTGTAGCTTATTTAGCTGCCTGCGGTAGTGATAGGATCAGGAAAACACCACCAACTTTCTACAGGTAGCTTTAGGTGAACACTGTGCAGAGCTCGCACTACACTAACTTGTAGCTTATTTAGCTGCCTGCGGTAGTGATAGGATCAGGAAAACACCACCAACCTTCTACAGGTCACTTTAGGTGAACACTGTGCAGAGCTCGCACTACTCTAACTTGTAGCTTATTTAGCTGCCTGCGGTAGTGATAGGATCAGGAAAACACCACCAACCTTCTACAGGTAGCTTTAGGTGAACACTGTGCAGAGCTCGCCAAAAAATAACTTGTAGGTTTAGCTGAACACTGTGAGGAGGACGCACTACACTAACTTGTAGCTTTAGCTGAACACTGTGCAGAGGTTGCACTACACTAACTTGTAGTTTTAGCTGAACACTGTGAGGAGGACGCCCTACACTAAAGCTTGAGTGGAATCCCGTCGGAAAAGTCATCATACCTTTTTCCAATGAAAATTCTGATCATGTGTACGCGGCATAAGGATGTATTACCTTTTTGTTTTCTTGTTTAGTTCCTCAACACGTTGGGATCTTGCTTGAACTAGATCATTATGTGTTGAGGCAGCCATAGTTAATTTATGTGTTGTTGCGAGTTTGTGAATTTGAGCTGTAAGGAAGGCAATTTTAGATTTAATTCTAGAGACTATCGCTAAAAAATCCCCACATATAACACATTTGTGGGCTTCCCACTGAGTGAGAGTTGATGTCTCCTGGTTGTCGTTCAGCGAGTAATATTCCCGCAAACAAGCATTAAATTGCTGGATATCAACAGGGTCTTTAAGAATGGATGTGTTTTAACCTCCAAGTCTTGGTCTTTGAGACTAGTGACATATGCAGGGATTTACTAAAACTAGAGAGTGCAAAATCTGTTGCAGCTCTGCATAGAAATCAATCAGCTTCCAGGTTTTATTGTCAAACCTTAATTGAACAAGCCAAAGTTAGAAGCTGATTGGCTACCATGCCCAGCTGCACCAGATTCCGAGTGCTCCAGTTTTTGTATATCTCCCTGATAGTGTGGTGGTCAGAGAGTATCATGGGTTCTATTGTGGTGTTTTTTTAGAGGGTTGAGGTCAGACTGGGATAGGAAGAAATAATCTATCCTCGAGTATTTTTGGTGAGGGGGTGAGAAGTCTTTTTCTTGGGGATTTGGAGTTCTTCAGAAGTCACACAGCATGAGACCCTGAAGTTGCAACTTAATTTGTTTTAAAACCCTAAAAGGCAAGGCTGAAGTACTATTTGATGTGTCTAGAAGAGGGTTTAAAGGTACATTGAAATCTCCACCGAGAATTAGGATGCCCGAGGAGAAGAAGGTTAATAAATCTCCTATTTGGTGAAAGAATGATACTTGTTTTGTATTGGGTGTGTAGATGTTTGCAGTTGTGATAGGGTGCGAGACATTTTTTTTCTTTAAGGAAGATGAATCTTCCGGCCGGGTCATACATGAAGTCTAGTAGCTTAAACGGTGAATGGAAACCCCCTTGGTTTTCTATTCAGAGTTTGTGGCATGATATGCAAAAGGGAATCTACAATTGGTTAATTTGGAGTTCAATCAGACAAAATTGCGAGGGGCGTACTCACTTTTGTTGCCAGTGGTTTAGACATTAAAGGGGTTGTAAACCTTCAAGGTTTTTCACCTGAATGCATTCTATGCATTCAGGTGAAAAACCTCCTTTAATAATGCAGCCCCCCCGAGCCCCCGTTTTACTTACCTGTACCCCCTCTATCTCCTCCCGGGGATGAGCACACCAGCAAAAGCTGGGGTCTCAGGTCCTGATTGGATGGATTGATAGCAGTGCAGACATTGGCTCCCGCTGCTGTCAATCAAATCTAATGAGTCATACATTGGCTTCTATGGACGCTGAATGAATGACTCGCCCGCAAGGTAATCCCCGGGAGAGCACTTCTCCCAGAGGGTTATACGATGCGGGAGGAGCCGCGAGAACCGTCGAGGGACGTTCTAGGGGTGGCAACCTCTGCAGTGGTGGTATATATATATATATATATATACCACCACTGCAGAGGTTGCCACCCCTAGTGAGAGCACTTACTGAAGAGGAGGTTTATATCCCGAAGGAATAGTCTGGCTGGGGGGGGGGCTGCATCATTAAAGGAGGTGTTTCACCTCAATGCAAGGTGAAAAACCTTGAAGGTTTACAACCCCTTTAATGTCTAAACCACTGGTAACAAAAGTGAGTACACTCCTAAGTGAACATGTCCAAAATTGGACCAAAGTTTCAATATTTTGTTTGGCCACCATTATTTTACAGCACTGCCTTAACCCTCTTGGGCATGGAGTTCACCAGCGCTTCACAGTTTGCCACTGAAGTCCTCTTCCACTCCTCCATGATGACATCATGGAACTGGTGGATGTTAGAGACCTTGCACTCCTCCACTTTCCATTTGAGGATGCCCCACAGATGCTTAATAGGGTTTAGGTCTGGAAACATGCTTGGCCAGTCCATCACCTTTACCCTCAGCTTCTTTAGCAAGGCAGTGGTCATCTTGGAGGTGTTTGGGGTTGTTACCATGTTGGAATACTGTTCTGCGGCCCAGTCTCCAATGGGAGGGAATCATGCTCTGCTTCAGTATGTCGCAGTACATGTTGGCTTGAATGAAAAAATCCTGAATATTCCCATTATTAAGATCAGCAAAGATCGGCATCAAATCCCTTTCAGATCATTCACCTATCTCTCTGTCTCTTCACTCCCCCATAAAAAGTGCATATAAAAGTACATGGAGATTAACTCATCTCTACTCACTGACACACAAGCTCATACAAAGGTATTAGAGACTATCAAAACATATTTTCATGAAAATACTTCAGAGGAGGTACCCCCACTGGCCACATGGGCAGCTCATAAGTGTGTGGTCAGGGGAGAACTAATCCAATTAGGTGCTAAAAAGAAAAGGGAAGCAGAGAAAGAATTAAATGACCTAATGATCAAAATAAGCAGATCGGAAGCCCAACATAAACAATCGATAGCCTTAAATAGAGCTGCTGAGCTACTGGAGCTACGTAAACAATTACAATCTATATTAAACTTAAGAGCACAGAAAATTCCTTATCTTAAAAAAGGCTTTTTCTATGAACATTGTGATAAAATAGGGAAATTTCTAGCAAGAGCGTTGAAAAAGACACAACTTTCTACAAACATAGCGGCAATTAAAAAAAAAAAAACAATCAATTGATACATGAGACAGACAAAATAGCCCAAGTTTTTCATAATTATTTCATGGAACTGTATAATCTGCCACATCCACATAAACCAGCTGAATTGATTGGAACATGTTCCCAATTAATTAAGCAATTCCTTGTTTACCTGTCCTGGAGGAACAAGATACACAACAATTAGAACAACCAATTACAGAAGATGAATTATTTCAGGCCGTTAAATCGCTTAAGCCAAGGAAAAAGCCCAGGCCCAGACTATTTTACGGCACACTATTATAAAACCTTTCCGTCACTTTTGATTCCACATCTCCTGAAAGCCCTGAATTACCTTAAAGATACCAGAAACATCCCTGAAGACTTCTTGAGGGCTCATGTTATGATATTGCCTAAACCCAATAAAGACCCATTAGATTGCTCCAATTATAGACCACACTATAGTTCTCGCTTCTTAACATAGATTTAAAACTCTTCACGAAAGTTCTTGCAAACCGCTTACAACCATTATTACATGTATTGATTGGTCCAGAAGAGGTAGGCTTTATGCCTGGGAGATAGGCTAGGGATAACGTGACAAAGGCCTTAAATTTAATTCACAGGGCGCACTCCGATGGTCTTGAAGGCATGCTTCTCTCCACAGATGTGGAGAAAGCCTTTGACCCAGTGTCGTGGGACTATCTGCATGCGACCTGTGAACATATTGGTCTGAAATCCCATGTTGTCATGGATTTCAACTCTATACAATAACCCAATGGCGAGAATTACGGTAAATGGCTCATTATCAGACACTGTGTAAATTAAAAATGAAACACGACAGGGGTGCCCATTGTCACCTTTACTGTTTATTCTTACCCTTGATCCGTTAATCCAGACAGTTAATAATTCACCATCGATTCGGGCTTTCAGGTGGGGGCAAAGACATACAAGTCAGCAGCATATGCTGATGATTTGTTGTTTTTCATCACTCAACCACACATTTCACTACCTAATTTATGCAAGATCTTCACATATTACAATTATCTCTCAAATTTTAAAGTAAACTACAAGAAATCTGAAGCATTAAACTTAACATTAGCTGGGAAAACTTTAGTTACCACACGGGACAATTGCACTTTTAAATGGGAAGACAAAGCCATTAAATATCTTGGCATATGGCTCACCTCAAAAACTGATTCAATATATTTTTTTTTCCAAATAAAGCTTTATTAAGTTAAATCCATACAGAAAAGTAGTACATAAAAGCAAGGTTTGAGATAAAATGACAATAGTGTTATACAGAGGGAACAGTCCAGAGAGTACAACGTTGTATTTTAACAAGTATTCAAATCTACGACTGTGGATTTGTTGAAAAACACATTACATCTGGTGTGTGGATAAATGGGATTACAGAGTAGTGTGGGCAGAAAATATAAAGAACATATAGTAAAGCAGGTAAAACATTTTTTAAACATGTTGATTTTTGAGGGCGAAAAACATTAAAAAGGGAGAGAGGAGTAAAAACCGTATTATAATAGATTGCCTATGATAGCCTTAGTATATGAGTCTGAGATTTTTGTTGGATTGTGTTTGGAATAATCGTTAATTACTATGTCTGTGTGAGAGTGTGAAATTGATCCTGGTGCGTGGTGTCCATAAGTCGGGTAATGTCTGTAGATAGAGATATAATCATAGCATACAACCATGGATATCTAACATAGCAAAGTTTCGATTAAATGGTGGTCAAAATATAGTGAGAAATACAAAGGGAAGGTAGGGGAAAGTTATTTCCCGTCCCTGGCTCAGCCATGGGTCTAACGGGAAATATCTTTACAGAAGGACCAAGTCCCAGGAAGAAAAGCATAATAGAGCTTTTGAAGTGAATTCTGTATGCGTAATGATATAGTTACCTCCTGAATTTTGTTTCATGCACAACTATAGGGAGGACTATAGACAGTTGGGATGGGATGTATGATGTGTCTTATGGTGTGCTGGAGGAGGGTTCCTAATTGATTAATTGGGTATATTCAGATGTTGTGCGGAAATGTAGCCAACAGGCCCAAGTGTTCCTGTATTTAGTATAGGAATCCTGTGCTTGATGTACAAGTTCCTCCATTTCAGCTATTTTGTTTACTCTTTTGAACCAGTCTGCGATTGTGGGTGGGTTGGGAGATCTCCAGAGAACTGGGATACAGAGTTTGGCAGCATTGATTAGATGTAGTGCTAGGGATTTGTGATAAGTTTTCATCGGTAGGGAGGAGTGGTGTAAGAGGGCTTGTGCTGGAGAGAATTCTAGCTGAAGTGTAGTGATTTGGGAGGAGAGGTGAAAAACTTTAGTCCAGAAGGCAGAAATCGCAGGGCAGTCCCACCATATGTGAAGGAGTGATCCGTTTTTGTCATTACATCTCCAACAATTAGATGGGATCTCTGGATTAATGGTGTGTAACTTGAGAGGCGTTTTGTACCATCTGGAGAAAAGCTTGTATCCGTTTTCTTGAGTTGTTACATTAATGGAGCCTTTGTGTATGTTAGAGTATATCTTTTCCCATTCCTTATCAGAGAGGTGGATGGAAAGATCTTTTTCCCATTTTGCACTAGCTATATTTGTTTTAGGAGTATGCTCGAGAAAGAGGTTCAAGTATATGGTGGATATCAGGTGTCTTTGGGGTTCAGTGGCAGAGCAAAGGGATTCAAAGTGTGATTGGTTTCTTGAGTATGCAGCCCTAGTTTGGGGATCAAGAAGAAAATGTCTGAGTTGCATATAAGACCAGAAAGGGATCTGGTGATTCGTTTCTTGGGAGTTCAATGAGGACAGCGGTTTAATATTCCCCTTAGCGAAGAAATCTCCCGCTGTCATCCTTGTCTGGGATCCTATGTGATGAAGGAACGAATCATCATTGCCTGGTGGAAAGTCTGGGTTATGTTTGATTGGCGTGAGAGGGCCTGGAGAGGAGGAAATGTGCAAATGTTTACATGTCTTTTTAAAGGAATTCAGTATTGTACCGATAAGGGGATGTTGTTTGCAATGTGGAGAGATGTGGCGAGGGTGAATCCAGGGTAGATTATGGAGCGGGATTTGTGAGAAGGCTTGTTCAATTGCGATCCACGCTTTAGTTTTAGGGTGAACATTCCAGTCCACTATTCGAGAGAGTTGACAGGCCCAATAGTATTTTCGAAGATCCGGTAGGCCTAATCCACCTTTCATTTTGGGTACGGTCATTCTGTTGAAACTCATTCTAGGTCGCTTATCGTTCCAGATGAATTTCATACAGGATTTGCGGTACGCATTAAAAAAAGTTTGTGGTAGAGACACTGGGATTGTTTGGAGCAGGTATAGTAATTTTGGCATTATAGTCATTTTTATAATGGAGACTCTGCCAAACCATGAGAACAAACCCGTTGACCAAGTGTTGAGGTCTTTTTGAATATTTTGGATAATGGGAGTATAGTTTTTGCTGTATAAGTCCGATAGCGAGGTTGGAATGTAGACCCCAAGGTATTTAATGGCGCTCGGTTTCCATATGAAAGGGAAATTAGTTTGACATTGTTTCACTATATCTGGTGGTAGAGTGATATTTAGGGCCTCTGATTTAGGGAAGTTAATTTTAAGATATGTGAGATTTTCAAAGAGAGTAAGATCTTTGAGGAGATTGGGTAGCGTAATGTGTGGCTCTTTCAGGAATAGTAGGATGTCATCCGCAAATGCCGCTAATTTATAGGTAGATTTTGCGATGGTTATTCCTTTAACATTTGGATTGTTTTTTAGATGCGTTAGACATGGTTCCAGTGCCAAGATAAAAATAAGCGGAGAGAGTGGGCATCCTTGTCTTGCACCGTTAGATATGGAGAAGGCATTCGACAGGTGTCCATTTATCCGGACTTTGGCAGTTGGGGTGGAGTATAGAGCAAGAATAAATTGTAGCATGCGATCTCGTATGCCAATGTGTGTTAGGACCTCTTTTAGGTAGTCCCAGGCTACCCTGTCGAATGCCTTCTCCGCATCAAGGGAGAGAAGGAATCCCGGTTGTTTCTTTGAAGTCAGCCAATTGTGAATACTAATTGCCTTTAGGGTGTTGTCCCTTGCCTCTCTACCTTGGACAAAACCAACTTGGTCCAAGGAGATGAGGCCAGGGAGAAGGGGTAAAAGTGTATTAGCCAAAATTTTTGCATATATTTTCAGGTCAACATTTAGTAGAGATATTGGTCTGTAGTTGTGAACTAAATTTGGATCTTTATCAGGTTTTGGAATAACCACTATGTGAGCTGTGAGAAGATCTCTGGGAGGGGGGTTCTCGGATGAAAGGGAGTTGAAAGCATTTAAGAAGTGAGGATAAAGCGTAGCTATGAATTCCTTATAGTATCCTGCTGTTAGGCCATCTGGACCTGGACTTTTGCCTGTTTTGAGTTGTTTGAGCACAGTCTCTAGTTCGTCCTTAGAGATGGGACATTCTAGATGCGAAGCTTCTGCATCAGAAATGGGTTTGGGACCATGTTGGGCTAGGAACTCTTTAATCAAGTGTGTTCTACGATCATTGTTTATCGTGGGTTGATGAGGATTGATATTATAGAGCTGCGAGAAATAATTCACAAATTGGTCTGCTATCAGCGTATTAGACGTTACTTTAGAACCCGAAGGGTCATTAATGGAATGAAGTGTTGTAGATGATCGTTTTGCACGGAGGGCTCTGGCTAGAATTTTACCGGATTTGTTGCCATGTTCGTAGAATATTTTTTGTGATAATATGTATTTGCGTTTTATTTGTTTATGTAACACTTCTTTCAACTCTGTCCTCACCTGAGTAAGTTCCTCAAGCGTGGAGAGCGCTCGAGTTTTCTTATGTTTTTTTTCTAAATTCTGTATGCGTTTGGAAAGGATAGAAATATGCGCTTGTCTTTCTCGTCTTCTCTTGGAAGCGATAGCTATTAATTTTCCCCGTATGGTGCATTTGTGGGCTTCCCATTTTATCATTGGGGATATGTCCAAGGAGTCGTTATCCTGGAAATAAAGTTTTAGATTGTCGTGTATAGTAGACACAATTGAAATGTCTGTCAGCAGTGAGGGATCAAGACGCCATATTTGTGAGCGAGTATGTTTGGATGGAAATTCCAAGGACATGGTTATCGGGTGGTGATCTGATATGTACATTGGTTCGATGGAGGTGTGCTTGAGCATGGGGAGATCGTTTTGTGAAATAAAGAAATAGTCAAGTCTGGAGTAGCTGCCATGTGGGATGGAGAAAAAATTGTAATCTTTAGTTGAGGGGTTTAAAGTACGCCATGCGTCATGTAATGTCAATTCTTGAAAACATTGTTTAATTGCTCGTAACGCTGAGAAGGGTAATTTGGATGCACCCGAAGATGTATCCTGTATTGGGTTTAAGGGAACATTAAAATCTCCTCCAGTTAATAGTATACCCTCTTGAAACGATGCGAGCAATTGCAGTGTGTGTCGGAAGAACGGGACTTGTTTAATGTTGGGGGCGTATATGTTTGCTAAGGTTAAAGGTTTACCGAAAAGTGAACCTTTGACAAAAAGAAATCTTCCATCTTCATCCGCTAGAGTGTCTTTGATTATGAGTGGACACTGTTTTGAGATATTTGAACAAGAGAATAGGGGATGACCAACTATTTTAGGAGAGGGAGCCGTGCCACGTCCAAAACTTAATGAATACAAAACAAAGGGTTTCCCTAGGTGGACTTTTCCGGCACTTGCAAAAGCAAATAGGTAAAGTGTGTACAGAGTAGGGGGCATGAGTATATATAGATAAAAGGTATAATTTTATTTGTATAGAAAAATACATCAAATAAAAAACAAGCAATGAATATACATAGTAATACAATGGAAACTACATAGTAGCTATGATGAGAGGAAAACAATAATTGATAAGAAAGCTCTTCTCAAGCCCAACGCGTTTCGGGGTACTATATATCTGTATGATCCTTCTTCAGGGGCAAAATTGAGAGAGAAGGTTTCATCTATGCTGATAGGGGGGAAAAATGGAGAGGAGAAGGTCAGGAAAATGGTTAAACCTATATAGTACCCCCCTTTCCCCCCCCCTTCCTTTTCTTTCCTTTCCCTTCCCCCTCCCTTACCCTACCCTTTGGAATTACTGGTCCACTATCTACTTATATCTCCCGATACAGTTTGTAGTTGGTACCACAGGGGACTATGTATTGTGACGTACAATCAGCCTGGTCATTTTCTTGTCTAATCAATTAGGTTACCCATCCCTTCCCCTCTTGCTTTGCTCCTCCTTTTTTGGCCCTTACACTGGGTCTGTATATGATGTATTTATGTTTGTTATTGTTTTTAACCATCATGTACTTATATCTGTTATATATGCTTCATTGTTATGTGTATTTATCTGCTCCCTGAAGTTCAATAGCCCCTTTTTTGTCAATGAGTGTCATATGTATTTGGTATTGCCTACTGTCCCCTATACCAATTTATAATCCCACTGTTTCACACAATATTTTAGTTTTCCGCTCATGTAGCTGGTACAGGTTAGTTTTGCATATTGGAAGATATCTAAATGCCTACAATTTATTACTAGCCGCCCCACCTCTTGGGTATATGTCTCCTTATATATGTCATTCTGTATTGTTCCATCTTTTGTGACACAACCTCCCTTTCCCCGCCCTCCCCGAGGCGCTGGTGGCCGGAGCGGCTGCCCGGCACGGAAAGCCGCCACAGGATTTCCTTGGGCGGCGCTTAGGGAGGTATCTGGGCGATCTCCATCCCACGCCCACTGCCTCCATGTTGCCACTCCGGCGGGCATGCGCAGTCCGCCGGAGTGGTACTTCCGTGCCGGTGGGGCGGGTGTGCGCGACGCTGTTCCAAACGCCGTGACGTTCGCGCATGCGCGGTTGGGGCGGCGCCGCGCACCCCCGCCTCGGGGGGTCGATACAATGCGTCCCTGCCTACGTTTTCTCATTAAACAGCTGTGCCTCATCTAGAGGCCAGCTGATTGAGCACTATATCAACCACCCCTCCTTACTTCCCAGCAGGACATTACACTTGCTGGATGTTTGGCTGTGAGGTCGTGACTTATACTCTTATCTCCATCTAAGGTATGTTTTTTTCAACTATATTCAATACTCTTTCACACTGCCATACTAACCATACAGTTTTCATCTTAAGTATGTTCCTACTCTGGGCTCTGTTGTTTATACATCCTACAACAGGCCCTGCAACATTGCATTTGTATTACTTATCATGTGTATATTATGGTCATGCTCACAATTGTACCTTGCCTTTGGCTACTTTATACTTTTTCAGTATGCACACATACCACAGTCATTTTTTGACTGGTTACTGTGCATCTACTTTTAATATATACTATGTTGGACTGCATCCCATATATATACACAGGTGTACTCTGTCACTATGATATAGGGTGAACTGGATTCTCTTTTATCAGTCCCCCTTTTCTTAGTGCTCATTCTATGCATATTAACTATACACTTACTATGCTTTTTCTGATTAAACTCTTATATCTATGGAATTACCCCTTCCCCCTACCTATACATTTTGGACCCTCTCCTAAAGGTCCCCTCTACATTTTCTTATTTTCCAGGGACGCTTTTTCTGTGACCTCAGCACGCCGCTCCGGTCTGCACGTGCCCGGGTTGGGCGGGACGGGAGTACTGTCACATCTCCCCACGGTGACTGCAGCCTACCACCCTGCACATTTCACCATCTAAACATGTAGATTTACTGGCTATAATACCTATACGTATTACTACATCCTGTCTTCCTCCAGTGCCCTGTCTGGCTTTTGTTTTTATAAACCTTTACAAGCAATCAATCGTAGTTTCAGGTAGGTGATCAATCGATCACTCCAATTTCCCATATGATACTATATAGGTTTAACCATTTTCCTGACCTTCTCCTCTCCATTTTTCCCCCCTATCAGCATAGATGAAACCTTCTCTCTCAATTTTGCCCCTGAAGAAGGATCGTACAGATATATAGTACCCCGAAACGCGTTGGGCTTGAGAAGAGCTTTCTTATCAATTATTGTTTTCCTCTCATCATAGCTACTATGTAGTTTCCATTGTATTACTATGTATATTCATTGCTTGTTTTTTATTTGATGTATTTTTCTATACAAATAAAATTATACCTTTTATCTATATATACTCATGCCCCCTACTCTGTACACACTTTACCTATTTGCTTTTGCAAGTGCCGGAAAAGTCCACCTAGGGGAACCCTTTGTTTTGTACTGTTTTGAGATAAGGATAGAAACTCCTTTTGTTTTTGATTGTTTGTTGGTAGCATGAAAAGCTGTTGGATAACGTAAGTCGGAGAATTTGGGGATAGAGTCCGTTTTGAAATGCGTTTCTTGGATGTATATAATGTCTGCCTTGAGTTTATGCATAGAAAGGAGAACTTGTGTACGTTTCTCAGGGACATTTAGTCCCCGTGCGTTGAGCGAGACTAGTTTAGTAGTGGCGTTTTGGTGAGATATTGATGTAGAATTGTGTGAGACCGTTGTCATTCTGTAATTTGGGAGGTGTTGTGAGTTAGACTGGAGTGGTGTTTACTGAAGATAGTCCGCGGTGCAGGTGTATGTGTGGCAGAAAAAGAACAGTAGTTGGACTTGTGCCTTATGCTCTTATGTGTGGAAGGTGTGCTCTAGGAGAGTGATGAGATTCTATTCAGGATGAGAGTAGATTGTTCAGGAATAGGGAGTGATGTGAGGGATATTGGGTATGCGGGGGAGAGGAAACTGTGAAGACCACTGTGTAGTGTTGTTAGGGGTTATAGGTAGTGAAAAGTAATCCGGGGACTAGCGATGCCTGCTCGCTAGGCTATGTACGAGTATTCACTCGTGATATATGGTACCGGAATGGGTCAGTGGTGGTTTAAAGGAGGGTTGAGTGAAGAAATCAGGTAATCAATTGAAACCACTGTTTGGGAAGGTGACCAAACGGTAACGTAGAGAAAAGTAAAACCTGTCAATAAGGGACAAGAGCCGCTGACATATGGGATAGATGTAGGAAGAAGGCATGGACTGAAGACGGTCCATGTGTGAAATAGTTGCATTTAGATTGCTGTGAATGCCGCCTATTAACTTTCTCAGTGGATTTGGAGAAACAGCATGGGTCAGATTTGCGAAAAGCAGATAAAGAATTAGGTGTATGGTCAGATGAAACATTAAGTTAATGACATATTTTGTGAGATCGTTCCCCTGGTGATCGTTAAGTGAGAGGAAAGAATGAGAAAAAAAACCAAAAAAAAACAGAAAAATAAAAGAAATAAAAGAAATAAAAATCCCCATGAGTAGCACATAAAATAAACATCTGGTGAGGCGCAGATATTCATAACGTAAAGATCTATGTAAAAATTCAGTTAAACAGTCAGCCAGAAAACTTGAGCAGTTAGCAGAGCAGAGTATTCAACATAGGTAGAAAGTATTATCTCTTAAGATAGATAAACCATGCCTGAACTAATTAATAATGAACTACCCCTGAAGGCTATGAAGAAGCTTGTCAAAATAATTAATAAAACGAAGTATCCATGTAGATCGTTATGTTATTTAGGAGCATATCTCATTGGATAGGAGGGGATGAATATATGAGAAAGATCAGTGTCTGTGAAACTCCCTTAGAGTGCCTTTATCTGAGAAGCCTATCAGTTCCGCGTTTGGCATGTAGACAGCTGTCTAGTCAGGGAAAGGCACTCGCAAGGATAAGTTCTATATAATCATACAGGGTAGTGAGTGCCCTAATCTTTGCGTAATACATGACAGATAAGGTGATGTTAGGACTTCTAAGGAGATGAATCATGTGTCACAACCATCTCGGGCTGGGATGATACAGGCATCCTCCTATGGGAGGTGCGTGTGTGGAGGCAGGGGAGAAAAGTCTGCAGAGTGTCACCATGGTAACAAGTCAGGTCTCTAGCCTTGTGAGAGCCAATGAGCGACTGCATGAGTCATGTTGGGGGAGAACTTTTTACCTCAGACCTTGGCTCCTCTCATGAATTCGCGCCGAAAGACAGCAACCAATAGAGCGATGAACAGCTGGTTGTCATGGCAATAAGATTGTGTGGTAGTTCTAGTAGTTACCTACTAATGTAGTTGCTATCTAAGAGGAACAGAGAGTTAATACAGGATCAAAATAGGGGTGTCAATGAGTATTACTAGCAGCCTGTAGTGTGTAAGAGAAGGGCATATTTGCAGTTAGAATTATCAATCCGTGTAATCGGAGCGGGATGAAACCCTGTCAAACTATCAATGTACCGATCAGCTAGAGGAGGGAGAGATAAAGTAGATTGGAGATCTCTGATGACACTATACCTCACTAGATTGGAAAATACAGTCACATAAGAATTTAATTATAATAAAGCTCTAATGAAGGGTGGAACTGCTAGTGTAGGGCTGTATTGGAGAGTAAGGTGTGACAGAACAAACCATGCAGACACAGCGCTGCTTTGGTAGTCAGCGTTAAGGAGGATAAAAACTGATTCAATATATGTGTCAAATTTTAAACACCTCCTACAAAACATTAATAGAGATTTAGAAAGTTGGTCTCTGAAATATTTTTCTTAGTTTGGCAGAGCAGCCATAATAAAAATGCCAATTTTGCCTAGAATCTTATATGTCTTCCAAACTCTACCAGTCCAATTACCAATGAGCTTCTTCCAAGCATTGAACTCCATGACTAGGAGATTTCTTTGGGCGGCCAAACATCTGCGTATAAATCTCACACTACTCACCAAGGGAAAACATGTTGGAGGTATGGGTTTTCCAAATTTTAAAAATTACTATTTAGCCACACATGTGAACCATATAATTGACTGGCATTGTAATGCAGACAAGGATTGGGCGAGTCTGGAAAATGATACAGGGCCTATTCCAATTAAATATACACCTTGAATTGCCTGGGCCGTGTGCCCTATGCAACTTACAAATTACCCAACAATAGGGGCCACACTAAAAGCAGGGCAAAAAATTTGTAAAAACACCAACCTGATCTCTTCTCCGGGTCCATTGACCCCAATATATAATAACCCGAGTTTCCACCAGGCCTAACAGTACGAGCAGAACAGACAGGAAGTGAGACAAAATCCTTACTAGCAATCCATTGCTTTGAAAAGCATAGAATGAAAACGTTACAAGAGCTTCAACAAGTTAGCGGACAAGAAACGTTATCTTACTGGGAATACTGCCAAATTCACAGCTTTATCTCAAATCCCAATAAACGTACACATTGTATTAGGCCCTTATCTTCACTTGAAGAGATGTGTTTAACAGCGGAAAAAATGTAGAAAACAATTTCTCTGTCATATACGTGGTTACAATCTCCAAGAATTGCCAAAACAAACACAAAAGGTGTTGGGAAAAAGAGTTGAACACCACCTTTGGCGAGGATCAATGGCTTCATGCCTGTGTGTTCGCGCACAAATGCTTGATTAGCACATAACATCAAGAGACTTCATACAAGCTTTGGACAAATTGGTACAATACGCCATCTAAATTGCATATATGGTTCCCCACAGTATCAAAACTATGTTGGAGATGCAACGGGGCAGAAGGGTCGGCATATATGGTTGGACTGCGATTTGATACGTCCATTTTGGCAAAAGGTTTGTAACATAATCAAACATATCACTGAGACTTCAATCTCACTAACGGCAGCTTGCTGACTATTAAACATTTCAAATGGTACAATGAAAAAATATAAACGATCCTTAACAAGATTCCTCCTTACTGCTGTGAGAGCCCTGATTCCCAGGTATTGGAAAACCACAAAAATACCCACTATCAAAGAATGGCTCCCTAACATACATTAAATATATGGCATGGAAGAAATGAGAGCCATAGCACAAGAAAATATAGAGAAATGTAACTCTCTATGGAGAGTATGTGTGGTTTATAAATATTGAGAAGATTTTAAGACCCTTACCAACACATGAATAATGGGTAAAAGTCTAGCAGTCTCATGGTATACAATCTCATGGTATACATAAAAAGCATCTTTCTTTTACTATTCTATTTCTACATTTCCTCTACTAAACCTATATGGTTACTTTAATCGCACTTATGATTGGCACAACAGTGTCTCATTGCAGCATACCTTTTGTTCTTTATTATTTGCTTTCTAAGCAAAGTGCGGAATTTGGGAACTCGAATATGATTGAATGTCACAACCAGGTTATTGTATTACATATGAGATATGTATAATGAATAAACTAAAGTGATGAATAGTAGACTTACAATATGTTATATGACTATGTTCTATTACTATGTATAAAGCTTGCTTGGCATTGTATTGTTGTAATGCGATCACTGTTTTTCAATAAAACTTTATTGAGTAAAAAAAAAAAATCCAGAATATTCAGAAGGGGTAAAAAATTCCCCGGGTAGTGATGCCTATATGTTCCTCTAAGACCTTTGGAAGGCCTCGCTCATCATTATAACCACTTGCTGTTAGTTGATGCTCGAGTTTTACGGCACCTGATTTTACTACTGCTTGTGAGTAATTTCTTGTATCATTTTATTCAATAAATGTTTTACAAAAGATAATGCACATGGCTGGTGCGCCCCTCTCTCCTTTTATTTCTTTGTCTGCTAGGATTCCCCATCCTTGAGGGCAGCAAGGCCTGTGTCGTTTTTTCATCCATCTGGTTGACTACTTGTGCGCAGGAGTCATTTTCTTTTTCTGTAAAAAATTCCCCTTCTGTGTGGGAATGGGATCTAGTCAAGTCTGCTGTAAATCCAGTTCCTGCCACATTAAGCTTTGTACACACGCTTAGATTTTCTGATGCCTGAACGTCCATTTTTTTGTGGCATGCTAGTCTCATGTCGAAAGTGAAGAGGTTACTCACAATACGAACATTTTCGTACAACAGAATACAATGTCAGAAGTGACGTAATGTGTTGAATAGTTTTGTATGTATTCTTTAATTTCTGAGCATGCGTAGTCTTGCTCTTAAGATTTGTGCAACAGTACTAATTAAAAGAAAATCGGACGTGGAGTTCACATCCAAATTTTTTTTTATTTGTTTGCACATCCAGCGTTTGTCTGGAATTTATGCAGCTTTTAGTCTATGACTGCCTATCTAATTTCTTGAGGTTCTAAAATGGCAGGGCAGTACAACACCCCCCCCAAATGACCCCATTTTGGAAAGTAGACACCCCAAGGAAATTGCTGAGAGGCATGTTGAGCCCATTGAATATTTTATTTTTTTGTCACAAGTGATTGAAAAATGACAACAAAAAAACTTACACAAAGTTGTCACTAAATGATATATTACTCACACATGCCATGATTATATGTGGAATTACACCCCAAAATACATTCTGCTGCTTCTCCTGAGTATGGGGATACCACATGTGTGAGACTTTTTGGGAGCCTAGCCGCTTACAGGACCCTGAAAACCAAACACTGATTTCTAAGGGCGTACATTTTTTATTTCACTCCTCACTACCTATCACAGTTTCGAAAGCCATAAAATGCCAAGATAACACAACCCCCCCTCCCAAATGACCCCATTTTGGAAAGTAGACACCCCAAGCTATTTGCTGAGAGGCATGTTGAGTCCATGGAATATTTTATATTTTGCCAAGTTTCGGGAAAATATATATTTTTTTTTACACTTGTCAAGTGTATACCACTAAATGATATATTGTTCAAACATAGCATGGTTATATGTGGAATTACACCCCAAAATACATTCTGCTGCTTCTCCTGAGTATGGGGATACCACAAATGTGAGACTTTTTGGCAGTCTAACCGCGTACAGGACCATAAAAACCAATCACCGCCTTCAGGCTTTCTAAGGGCATAAATCTTTTATTTCACTCCTCACTGCCTATCACAGTTTCAGAGGCTGTAAAATGCCCAGATAGCACAAACACCCCCTAAATGACCCCATTTTGGAAAGTAGACACCCCAAGCTATTTGCTGAGAGACAGGTTGAGTATTTTGCAGATCTCGCTTTTTGTCACAAAGTTTTGAAATTTAAAAAAAATAAAAAACATATACATATTTCTTTTCTTTCTTCAATTTCAAGAACAAATGAGAGCTGCAAAATACTCACCATGTTTCCCAATACCTTGGGTTGTCTACTTTCCAAAATGGGGTCATTTGTGGGGGTTTTGTGCTATCTTGACATTTCAGGGCCTCCGCAACTGTGATAGGTAGTGAGGAAGTGAAATCACCATTTTACACCCTTAGAAAGCCTAAAGGCAGTGATTGGTTTTCAGGGTCCTGTACACGGATAGGCTCCCAAAAAGTCTCACACATGTGATATCCCCGTACTTAGGAAAATGGAGCAGAATGCAGCAGAATGGATTTTGGGGTGTAATTCTGTATTTGCCCATGGCATGTTCGAGCAATATATCATTTATTGACAACTTTGTGCAACAAAAAAAAAAGTTTGTAATTTTTACAAAACTTGTGGCAAAATATAAAATATTCCATGGACTCAACATGCCTATCAGCAAATAGCTTTGGGTGTCTACTTTCCAAAAAAGGGTAATTTGGGGGGTTTTGAACTGTCCTGGCATTTTATGTACAACATTAGAAGCTTATGTCACACATCACCCACTCTTGTAACCACTTGAAGATAAAGCCCTTTCTGACACTTTTTGTTTACATGAAAAATATTTTTTTTAGCTAGAAAATTACTTTGAACCCCCAAATAGTATATATTTTTTTTAAAAAGCAAAGGCCTTACAGATTAAAATGGTGGGTGTTGCAATTTTCTTTTCACAAAGTATTTTTTTTTCAAACGCAATTTTTTTGATGTTTGATTAAATAAAAAAGATGATCTTATGCCGAGTACATAAATACCACACACGACATGCTTTAAAATTGTGCACAAACGTGCAGCTGCAACAAACTACATACATTTTAAAGCCTTTAAAATCCTTTACATGTTACCACTTTAGATTTACAGAGGAGGTCTACTGCTAAAATTGCTGCCCTCGATCTGACCTTCACGGTGATATCTCACATGCATGGTGCAATTGCTGTTTACATATGACACCAGACCGATGCTTGCGTTCACCTTTGTGCACAAACATGGGGGACAGGGGTGCTTTTATTTTTTAATTATTTAATTTAGCTTTTTTTATTTTATTTTTAAACTGTTCCTTTCATTTTTTATTTCATAATTTTTATTGTTATCTCAGGAAATGTAAATATCCCCTATGATAGCAATAGGTAGTAACGTACTCTTTTTTGAAAAAAATTGGCGTCTATTATCTATCCTCTGCCCTCAAAGCGTCTGACCACACCAAGATTGGTGTGATAAAATGCTTTCCCAATTTCCCAATGGCGCTGTTTATATCCGGTGAAACCTAAGTCATGAAATAGAAACAAACAAAATTGCGCTTGGAAAAATAAATACTAGTGAAAAAATGTGAATAGGAATAAAATGACTCCGTGATACAAGTATCATAAAATAAAATTCAATAAGCTGCGGTTATAAGTGGGGCACACCAATAGAATAAATAAAACAAGTAAACCGCGCTAAAATATGAGTCCAATTAACAATCAGTGAAATAAAGTTCAATTGAAGTCCAGAACAAAACGGTAAATTCTTCTATGTGATGAGGTGAGGAAAAATAAATAGAAGATAACTGTGTGGTGAACTGCTTACCAGAACGTAAGCCAAGTCAGACAGATGGCTTAAAACCCAGCCCAGGCCTTTAGGAGCGCTCCAAAGTGGGCAGAATCCGTCGCGCTCATGCAGCAGAACGGGTCCACATAGGGTTTAATCAGATAAAAATACAAAGACCATAGCGTGATACTGACATAAAAATATTAAATCGAAAAGGAAAAAAAGTGGTGTTCACACAAATAATCATGAAAATCATAAATGCACCCTGAATGTGTAGCAAATACAGGGACGTGAACAATAGTGACATGCAATGAATAGTGTCCTTGGAAATGAGATGTAAAGCACCAAGTATATCTGTTTACCAGAAAATAACGTTGGACAAGCAGACAAAAAGCCAAAAACCAGAAGAAACACCCGGTGCACAGACACAAGAGGCCGCTTACCAGATGGCAAACTAGTGAGGATATAATCAGCGGTAGGCTTACTGCCACTGTGTAACCCAGAGTATAAACTTGATTGGACCCATAGGGGTTCCTGCTCACCAGAAGATTGACTGGAAATAGCCCAAAACGAAACCTTGGCGGAGTCACAGCGATCCCGTCCTGGCAGGCTCTTCACAGGCTCAGATATGCATATGTGTTCAAAGAGGAGAAGCAGCCAATAGTGTAATAACGTTACAACTCCAATTTATTAAAAAGCAAACACTTACATTTAAAAAACGAAAAACAGCAATGCGCTCAGACAGCTCCCGTCCACAACAGGGCAACGTGGTGATGTCAGCACGTCCCTCCCAGACGCGTTTCGTCACAGGTTGACGTTCTCAATGGGGAACGGGCAGCGCGCTGAACCACCACATTATATGCAGACACCAAGCCTCGCTCTGGGACCGAATAGGAAAAACACAGAACGCCATCTTTGGTGTGGGCATAGGTATTGGAAAGTCGCGGGAATGGCGGCGAATAAACGTCAGCTAATTCCCGTCACTTCTAAGGTAATTTAGGCACATAAAAGATGAGGCACTTAGCACTAAAAGTTAATTAAGAAATTAATATAATTAACGCCCTCTGTATACAGAGGGCGGGCCTCAGCTGTTAGATAAAAGGGACCAATCTGAGTGACCAGATGTACATATCAAAAAAGAACAGTGTCCCCAATAAGTAGACAACATCTAAGTTATAACCCTGGACATTCAGCCATATAGGAACAAACAGTTTAGAATTAGCTGATTGAGGGTTAAATAGCACAAAGCCCTATTTAGTTCCACAAAATTTATTGCATATATGTAACAAACAATAGGGCAAATTATGTATAATATATATTACTGGTACTGAGGGGATAAGCCTATACCTTATAAATAACTTAAATGGAATGAAGCATAGCTTTACATATTGCACCCCATGAACCGCGGATCACATTTATAGTCACCTATTAGTAGTGCGATTGACCTCCTTAGGTGTGGGGGGTAATAAAAATTTAAAATTACATAAAGAAGAATAATAGTAAATATATGAGAAGGACATAAACTAATATATCCTCTAAGGAAACCTTATAGATTGCCAACTAGAATACCTAATACTAATGAGGAACCCACCAGAATTTATGACCAGTGGTGTTATGACCACCCATATATGGTGTCTTTATGCACAGAAACATAAAAATCAAAACGGACCCTGCCAGGGGCCCCAACCAAAACGTATTATAACAAAAGCGCCATCCAAAGGAATGGCTGAAAAATAAAAAACTAAATAAAAATTGAAAAATATAACATAGGAAGTATATAAATATGAAATAAATAAAAAATAAAATAAAATAAAATAAAATAAAATAAAATAAATAAAATAAAAGTAAAATAAAATATTTATTTTATTTTATTTTTTATTTATTTCATATTTATATAATTCCTATGTTATATTTTTCAATTTTTATTTAGTTTTTTATTTTTCAGCCATTCCTTTGGATGGCGCTTTTGTTATAATACGTTTTGGTTGGGGCCCCTGGCAGGGTCCCGTTTTGATTTTTATGTTTCTGTGCATAAAGACACCATATATGGGTGGTCATAACACCACTGGTCGTAAATTCTGGTGGGTTCCTCATTAGTATTAGGTATTCTAGTTGGCAATCTATAAGGTTTCCTTAGAGGATATATTAGTTTATGTCCTTCTCATATATTTACTATTATTCTTCTTTATGTAATTTTAAATTTTTATTACCCCCCACACCTAAGGAGGTCAATCGCACTACTAATAGGTGACTATAAATGTGATCCGCGGTTCATGGGGTGCAATATGTAAAGCTATGCTTCATTCCATTTAAGTTATTTATAAGGTATAGGCTTATCCCCTCAGTACCAGTAATATATATTATACATAATTTGCCCTATTGTTTGTTACATATATGCAATTAATTTTGTGGAACTAAATAGGGCTTTGTGCTATTTAACCCTCAATCAGCTAATTCTAAACTGTTTGTTCCTATATGGCTGAATGTCCAGGGTTATAACTTAGATGTTGTCCACTTATTGGGGACACTGTTCTTTTTTGATATGTACATCTGGTCACTCAGATTGGTCCCTTTTATCTAACAGCTGAGGCCCGCCCTCTGTATACAGAGGGCGTTAATTATATTAATTTCTTAATTAACTTTTAGTGCTAAGTGCCTCATCTTTTATGTGCCTAAATTACCTTAGAAGTGACGGGAATTAGCTGACGTTTATTCGCCACCATTCCCGCGACTTTCCAATACCTATGCCCACACCAAAGATGGCGTTCTGTGTTTTTCCTATTCGGTCCCAGAGCGAGGCTTGGTGTCTGCATATAATGTGGTGGTTCAGCGCGCTGCCCGTTCCCCATTGAGAACGTCAACCTGTGACGAAACGCGTCTGGGAGGGACGTGCTGACATCACCACGTTGCCCTGTTGTGGACGGGAGCTGTCTGAGTGCCGGCCGGCATTGCTGTTTTTCGTTTTTTAAATGTAAGTGTTTGCTTTTTAATAAATTGGAGTTGTAACGTTATTACACTATTGGCTGCTTCTCCTCTTTGAACACATATGCATATCTGAGCCTGTGAAGAGCCTGCCAGGACGGGATCGCTGTGACTCCGCCAAGGTTTCGTTTTGGGCTATTTCCAGTCAATCTTCTGGTGAGCAGGAACCCCTATGGGTCCAATCAAGTTTATACTCTGGGTTACACAGTGGCAGTAAGCCTACCGCTGATTATATCCTCACTAGTTTGCCATCTGGTAAGCGGCCTCTTGTGTCTGTGCACCGGGTGTTTCTTCTGGTTTTTGGCTTTTTGTCTGCTTGTCCAACGTTATTTTCTGGTAAACAGATATACTTGGTGCTTTACATCTCATTTCCAAGGACACTATTCATTGCATGTTGCATGTCACTATTGTTCACATCCCTGTATTTGCTACGCATTCAGGGTGCATTTATGATTTTCATGATTATTTGTGTGAGCACCACTTTTTTTCCTTTTCGATTTAATATTTTTATGTCAGTATCACGCTATGGTCTTTGTATTTTTATCTGATTAAACCCTATGTGGACCCGTTCTGCTGCATGAGCGCGATGGATTCTGCCCACTTTGGAGCGCTCCTAAAGGCCTGGGCTGGGTTTTAAGCCATCTGTCTGACTTGGCTTACGTTCTGGTAAGCAGCTCACCACACAGTTATCTTCTATTTATTTTTCCTCACCTCATCACATAGAAGAATTTACCGTTTTGTTCTGGACTTCAATTGAACTTTATTTCACTGATTGTTAATTGGACTCATATTTTAGCGCGGTTTACTTGTTTTATTTTATCTAAGTCATGAAATGCTCATAGCTTTCGGTTTCTAAGGTCATAGAGATGATTGGACCAGTTCTGGTCTCCGATTAGCTCTATGGTAAGCTGGCGGAACCACCGGCTGCATTTGCATTGGGAAGGTGGGCCATAGCACCGTCTGGAAACAGAAGGCTGTGACGATCTCTTCCTGTAATTTTAGGAAGGATCCAGTTAGTCCAGAAGCTTTGTATAGCACAAAAGCATTCAGCAGAGCCAATTGAAATAAATACACACACACGTTTTTTTTACCAGCGTCTGGCCTTACGGGCAATTGGGTATACCATATAACTGGTCGTTGAGGTCCACCCCTCCCATGTTAAGGTTGTATTCATGGACACAGAGGGGTTTCTCCACAACACCAGTCACCGAAGGAATTTGGACTGTCATATCTGCATGAAGGGAGGACAGAACGAAAACATTCCCTCCACTTCACTGCTAACAAATTATTACATTTCAAGCAGGCTGTTAGGTCGCACCGTGCCACATGCGCCATTTCCACAATCAAAAAGGTGACTAAAAAGTGGCACGCTTGAGTAATAATTGTCTATGTACAAGTGGTACCCCTTTCCGATTAAGAGTGTCACCATGTCCCACACAATCTTACCAGCACTCCCTATATAGTCTGGGCAGTTCTTCAGCTCCATGTGACTATCTCTTCCCTCATAAACCAAAAAACTATATGTATAGCCTGTTGCCCTGTCACAGAGCTTATACATCTTGGCCCCATATCTGGCACACTTGCTGGGAAGATACTGTTTGATAGACAAGCAGCCAGAAAACCTAATCAGGGACTCATCAACGCAGACAACTTGATTGGGAGTAAACAAGGCTGCAAACTGCTGGTTGAAGTGGTTTACGAGGGGCCTGAATTTTGTGGAGCCAATCATATCCAGGGTCACCCCGAGGACGACAGAGTTCATTGTCATTGAAATGCATGAACCACAAGATCTGCTTGTATTGTGTCCTGGACATGGAGGCAGAGAACACGGGCATATGATGAATTGGGTCAGTGGACCAATATGACTGCAACTCACTTTTTTTAACTATGCTCATGAGGCCCAGGAAGGTCTTAAATTCGGAAACCGTAATAGGTTTCCAATCTCTGGCAAGGGTCAACTGGGGATTAGTGGCGATGAATTGACCAGCATACAAATTGCTTTGGTCCACAATAGATCTATAGAGATCTTCCATAAAATACAGGGAATAAAAATCAAGTGACGTAAAATCAACTGTTTCCACCTAAATTCCGGGTTGGCCAGTGAATAGGGGAAGTACGGGTGCAGTAGAAGTGGTGGGTTCCCAATTCGTATTGGCAAATGCAGCAGGAAGGGCACTATGGGCTTGACGGGCCTGTGTTTATCTTCTTCTTGGTGGCTGTGGGACACTACTTGTGCTAGCCACCTCACCAGCTTGAACTGCACTTATGGGGCTTGCCACGTCACCAAGAGTTACTGCAGTGCTGGATGTACGACCAGGATGTACTAGACCGATGGTGCTTGCCAGTTCACCAGAAAGATGAGTGGCACTAGTACTGGCTCTCTGCTCCATACGAGAGCCCTGCGGTTCTTGCACCTCAACAACAGCAGAAGAACGGGGTCGGGTATGCCTGACCTTGGCAGGGACCACTGACAGATGGGTGAGTTCCTATTCACTCTCATCTGTCATGCTAAGAAATGTGTAAGCCTCTTCACTAGTGTACCTTCGATTGGACATTTTGGCCTCTAAATTTACTGGTACAACTAGTGAGACTCACAGGAAAAAAGAGCACCTGACTGTCAGCAACTGCTTCAAATGCTACAAAAAAAAACTGTTAGCGTTTGCAATGATCAGGCATGACTCAATGCTGCAGTTATGTGTTTAGTGTTTTGTAAGTGACAGTGATCGATTGATACTGCACTTGGGTGGGCTGGGCTGGGCGGAGGGGCTAAACACAGGTGCTAGCAGGTATCTGGGCTGATCCCACTAATGCTGTGTTTTTGGGAACCTTAAACTATTGGGGACGCTAATATAGTTCTGATCGGATCAAAGATATTGATCCGTTCAGACACTATACTACTAAGGGAGGTGTATGGTGCGTGCATGGGTGTTAGCGCAACTGGAACTAATATGACGCTGCCTGGGGCAATGCAGACCCTAACTGGCACTAAAACCTAATTGATATCACCCGCTGAGTGATCAGGGGGTTAAACCTTTTATTAGATAATGTACGGTAGGTGCCCTGATGCTATAAAAAAAATGACTACTGTATTTTTCGGACCATAAAACGCACTTTTTTCCCAAAAAAATATGGGGGAAAATGTCTCTGTGTCTTATGGTCTGAATACTGAATGAACAACCCCCCGGTCTCCGCCGTTTTACATACCAGGCCAGCGGTGGTCAGAGAGCTTGTCCGCAGATGGGAGGCAGCCGGTGCTGTCAGCTAGAGCTCACAGGGGGGTCAGACTAATCCACGGCAGCATCTTTTTCCCAGCAGAATGCATTACACCGCAAGGGAAGGGGGCAGCCCATGTAGAAGAAGCCCAGAAAGCTTTGCAGCAGGTCCAGTGAGTGGAGGCATGCCCTCACAATGTCATTACATGTTGCTCCATGCACTGGGCCTGTTCTGTTGCTGACTAGTAAAGTGAGCCCTCATTGGTCGCTGCCTCACAAGTCCCTTCCAGTTCCTCTGCAAGCAGTGCCCACCCTGCATTCTGCATACAGTATACAGTACAAAAAATTACTATACACTGTGAATACTGGTAATACAGTAAAAACAATGACCAGGTGCCAGCCCAGCCACCCACTGACAGGACCAGGTGCCAGCTCAGCTACCCACTGACAGGACCAAGTGCCAGCTCAACCCCCACTGACAGGACCAGGTGCCAGCTCAGCCACCCACTGACAGGACCAGGTGCCAGCTCAGCTACCCACTGCAGGGACCAGGTGCCAGCTCAGTCACCCACTGACAGGACCAGGTGCCAGCTCAGCCACCCACTGCAGGGACCAGGTGCCAGCTCAGCCATTGACTGCAGGGACCAGGTTCCAGCTCAGCCACCCTCCGATGGGACCAGGTGCCAGCTCAGCTACCCACTGCAGGGACCAGGTGCAGAAAGGATGATGAAGCAGAAAAGACTAGCATATAAAATTCCTTTTAAATTGGAGGTAGTAAAATATACTAAGGAACATGGAAACAGAGAGACATTTCAGGCCACCTCACTGAAAAAATTATAAGAGAGTGGAGGAAACAGGAGGATCAGCTGCAAAAAGCAAATAAAAGTAAGCACACTTTTCATGGGCATGCTGCAAAGTGGCCACAGTTAGAAGAGGCCATGAAAGAATGCATCACTCATCACCGGAATAATGGCTTCTCAGTCTCTACAAAAATGATTATATATGAAGCCAAACGCATTGCTGTAGAGTAGGGATGAGCTTCGAGTTTGAGTCGAACTCATGTTCGACTCGAACATTGACTGTTCACAAGTTTGCCGAACAGCGAACAATTTGGGGGGTTCGCGGAAATTCGAATGCCGCGGAACACCCTTTAAAAGTCTATGGGAGAAATCAAAAGTGCTAATTTTAAAGGCTAATATGCAAGTTATTGTCATAAAAAGTGTTTGGGGACCTGGGTCCTGCCCCAGGGGACATGGATCAATGCAAAAAAAAGTTTTAAAAACGGCCGTTTTTTCAGGAGCAGTGATTTTAATAATGCTTAAAGTCAAACAATAAAAGTGTAATATCCCTTTAAATTTCGTACCTGGGGGGTGTCTATAGTATGCCTGTAAAGGGGCGCATGTTTCCTGTGTTTAGAACAGGCAGCCGGTGCTGTCAGCTAGAGCTCACAGGGGGGTCAGACTGATCCACAGCAGCATCTTTTTCCCAGTAGCATGCATCACACAGCAAGGGAAGGGGGCAGCCCATGTAGAAGAAGCCCAGAAAGCTTTGCAGCAGGTCCAGTGAGTGGAAGCACGCCCTCACAATATCATTACATGTTGCTCCATGCACTGGGCCTGTTCTGTTGCTGACTAGTAAAGTGAGCCCTCATTGGTCGCTGCCTCACAAGTCCCTTCCAGTTCCTCTGCAAGCAGTGTGCACCCTGCATTCTGCATACAGTATACAGTACAAAAAATTACTATACACTGTGAATACTGGTAATTACAGTAAAAACAATGACCAGGTGCCAGCCCAGCCACCCACTGACAGGACCAGGTGCCAGCTCAGCTACCCACTGACAGGACCAGGTGCCAACTCAGCCACCCACTGACAGGACCAGGTGCCAGCTCAGCTACCCACTGACAGGACCAAGTGCCAGCTCAGCCCCCCACTGACAGGACCAGGTGCCAGCTCAGCCACCCACTGACAGGACCAGGTGCCAGCTCAGCTACCCACTGCAGGGACCAGCTGCCAGCTCACTCACCCACTGACAGGACCAGGTGCCAGCTCAGCCACCCACTGCAGGAACCAGGTGCCAGCTCAGCCACTGACTGAAGGGACCAGGTTCCAGCTCAGCCACTCACCGATGAGACCAGGTGCCAGCTCAGCTGCCCACTGCAGGGACCAGGTGCCAGCTCAGCCACCCACTGGCAGGACCAGGTGCCAGCTCAGCCACCCACTGCAGGGACCAGGTGCCAGCTCAGCCATCCACTGACAAGACCAGGTGCCAGCTCAGCCACCCACTGACAGGATCAGGTGCCAGCTCAGCCATCCACTGCAGGGACCAGGTGCCAGCTCAGCCATTGACTGCAGGGACCAGGTTCCAGCTCAGCCACCCACTGATGGGACCAGGTGCCAGCTCAGCTACCGACTGCAGGGACCAGGTGCAGAAAGGATGATGAAGCAGAAAAGACTAGCATATAAAATTCCTTTTAAACTGGAGGTAGTAAAATATGCTAAGGAACATGGAAACAGAGAGACATTTCGGGCCACCTCACTGAAAAAATTATAAGAGAGTGGAGGAAACAGGAGGATCAGCTGCAAAAAGCAAATAAAAGTAAGCACACTTTTCATGGGCATGCTGCAAAGTGGCCACAGTTAGAAGAGGCCATGAAAGAATGCATCACTCATCACCGGAATAATGGCTTCTCAGTCTCTACAAAAATGATTATATATGAAGCCAAACGCATTGCTGTAGAGTAGGGATGAGCTTCGAGTTTGAGTCGAACTCATGTTCGACTCGAACATTGGCTGTTCGCCGAACAGCGAACAATTTAGGGTGTTCGCGGCAAATTCGAATGCCGCGGAACACCCTTTAAAAGTCTATGGGAGAAATCAAAAGTGCTAATTTTAAAGGCTAATATGCAAGTTATTGTCATAAAAAGTGTTTGGGGACCTGGGTCCTGCCCCAGGGGACATGGATCAATGCAAAAAAAAGTTTTAAAAACGGCCGTTTTTTCAGGAGCAGTGATTTTAATAATGCTTAAAGTCAAACAATAAAAGTGTAATATCCCTTTAAATTTTGTACCTGGGGGGTGTCTATAGTATGCCTGTAAAGGGGCGCATGTTTCCTGTGTTTAGAACAGTCTGACAGCAAAATGACATTTTGAAGGAAGAAACCCATTTAAAACTACCCGCGGCTATTGCATTGCCGACAATACACATAGAAGTTCATTGATAAAAACGGCATGGGAATTCCCCAAAGGGGAACCCCGAACCAAAATTTAAAAAAAAAATGACGTGGGAGTCCCCCTAAATTCCATACCAGGCCCTTCAGGTCTGGTATGGATATTAAGGGGAACCCTGGCCAAAATTAAAAAAAAAACGGCGCGGGGTCCCCCCAAAAATACATACCAGACCCTTATCCGAGCACGCAACCTGGCAGGCCGCAGGAAAAGAGGGGGGGACGAGAGTGCGGCCCCCCCCCTCCTGAACCGTACCAGGCCACATGCCCTCAACATTGGGAGGGTGCTTTGGGGTAGCCCCCCAAAACACCTTGTCCCCATGTTGATGAGGACAAGGGCCTCATCCCCACAACCGTGGCCGGTGGTTGTGGGGGTCTGCGGGCGGGGGGCTTATCGGAATCTGGAAGCCCCCTTTAACAAGGGGACCCCCAGATCCCGCCCCCCCCCTGTGTGAAATGGTAAGGGGGTACTTGCCCCTACCATTTCACTAAAAAACTGTCAAAAATGTTCAAAATGACAAGAGACAGTTTTTGATAATTCCTTTATTTAAATGCTTCTTCTTTCTTCTATCTTCCTTCATCTTCTGGTTCTTCTGGTTCTTCTGGTTCTTCCTCCGGCGTGTTCTCGTCCAGCATCTCCTCCGTGGCGTCTTCTATCTTCTTCTCCTCGGGCCGCTCCGCACCCATGGCATGGGGGAAGGGTCCCGCTTTTCTCTTCTTCTTTTCTTCTCTTCTTCTCTTCTTCTCTTCTTCATTTTCTTCTCCGGGCCGCTCCGCACCCATGCTGGCATGGAGGGAGGCTCCCGCTGTGTGACGGCGCTCCTCGTCTGACAGTTCTTAAATAACGGGGGCGGGGCCACCCGGTGACCCCGCCCCCCTCTGACACACGGTGACTTGACGGGACTTCCCTGTGGCATTCCCCGTGACATCACAGGGAATAAAAAATTAAAAATTAAAAAATAAAAAATTTCTTTGATTCATAGCTATAACCAGTTGAGCATTTGAGGAACAAAAAGAGAATGCCATCTGGGGGGAGGCTACTCATTGATATATAGTATAAAAAGTCCTGATTGGGCGAGGGGAGGAGCCTATCCCATTGGTGTATGCTCTCATGCTTGTGTCAGGAAAATGGTTTTGAAATTGGCCAGATTGTGAATATGGATGAAGTCCCTCTAACCTTTGATGTGCCATCTAATAGGACTGTTGATCTGAAAGGTGCCAAAACCATAACTGTGACAACTTTAGGACATGAGAAAACACTTTACACGGTTGTGATGTCCTGCTGTGCAGACAGCACCAAATTGCCACCCATGCTAATTTTCAAAAGGAAAACATTTCAAAAAGAAGTGATTCCATGAGGAGTTGTACATGTTCTTGACAAAGGATGGATGGACGAAAATGGAATGAGAGTATGGGTTGAAAAAGTGTGGTCCAAACATCCTGGAGGGCTTCTGAAAAAACCTGCCTTATTAGTGCTTGACCAGTTTAGAGCACATATTAGCGAAAATACAAAAAAGTGCTTTAAAGAAGTGAAGACCCATCTAGCTGTAATTCCTGAGGTCTTACCAGCCAGTTGAAACCTCTCGACGTTTCCATCAACAAACCATTTAAAGTCTTTATGCGAGAAGAGTGGAACAAATGGATGGCTCCTGGTAATCATAATCTGACACCTACTGGACGGAATGAAGGGGCCCACTATCACTCAAGTTTGTGAATGGGTGAAAACATCATAGCACTCAGTAAAGGAGGAAATTTTTGTACAGTCATTAAAAAAATGTGGCATTAGCAATGCCTTAGATGGAACTGAAGATTGTATCATATATGAAGATAGCGAAGAAAGTGATGTCAGTGATTGTGAGCAACTGAGCTTCATAAATTCTGACACTAGCGATGATGAGTTCTTGGGGTTCCCAGAAAAGTTGAAGAGTACTCTAACCTTAAAGTCTCTCCTCATTTGTTAATGACAGTGATGATGGTCCTTAATGCCATTGTTGACTGCTGTTCACTTTACATGGTTGAAATATTATACTGTTATATTTTATTAAATATTTGTATTGTACACCATTTGGTTCAGAATATTTTTTTCTCATTTTCCTCCTATAAAACCTAGGTGTGTCTTATGGTCAGGTGCGTCTTATGGTCTGAAAAATACGGTAACTAACCAGCATCACCCATGACACTAATACAGTGATCACTGGTGACAGGGGGTGATCAAGGGGTTAAACCTTTATTAGGGGGGTTTATGGGGGTCCCTAGACCTATCTGGGCCTACTACTATGTACCCTAACGCTGATTAGTGTCTTAAATTACAGCAGTACAGTGATCAAAGAAAAATATGAACACTGCGCTGGGTGACACAGTGACAGGGAGTGAAGAGGTTAACTGGGGGGGTGATCAGGGGGTGAAATGTGTGGCTACATGTACTGCGTCAGTGTAGTATGGGTGCAACTCATGATTGGATGTCCTCTCTCCTCTCTCTGGAATGGAAAATAATTCCAGAGAGGGAGATGACATCACTTCCCCTGCATGTGTTTACACTTACCAGCAGGGGAAGTATTTCATTCGTCGAAATGGATCAACAGGTCCAGGCCAGAAACCATTGGCCTGGGCCTGGAGACTGCGGCGGCTGGTCGGGAACCGGTTAAACACTACGTATAAAAACACTCACATTTTCCTGGTACTTAGAGTGCACTAAACTGTAAAAAGCATTCAGTCCTCACAGTGCGACAATCAGACAGTATATCCACGGTATGCTCACAATGCATGCCTTAGTTTGACAACAGATTGACCCCTCCCCTGATGAAGCCACGTGACCCTGTGGTGGCCCTACACAGTACACAATCTGATTACAGAGTTTCCAAGCTTACTGAGTTTTATCGAAAGAAAAGAAAGTTCAAGTGATCTAGTGACAAGACAGGTATTTTCTTCATCCAGCTTCAATTATTTGACCATTACCCTTTTGATACCACGGAGAGATAAATTATAAAAAAGTAGTCACATACAACAACACAATATTTCTTTAGTACTCCTAATTAAGTACATATTATGATATATATTGTTTCCAATTATCTTTGATAATTTGAATAATATTTGCATATTCCAATACAAAGCAAAATAGGAATCTTTATGCTAACACCTAATTTGAAGAAAATAGAGTCCTTGGAATATTAAATGAACTATAGTATATTTTACCTGGTCTAAAAATTTGTTTGTGGAAGACATTTAATGATGTGTCTACCATAAAGTGCATGACTTACATCAGTAATAATTGTCAAAATTATTATATTTCGTGAACTGGTTTTAACTAGAAACAACCTTGTGGGGATTGTTTCTTTTCCTCTATCCCATTTTAATTGGACAATTTTATGAGAGCTAATATTTGCGGTCTGATAATGCTTTCAGGGGAGCCAATTATGTGTTTTTTTGCACCATCAATATTGCAGCATTATGTACTTTTCTAAGGCCTTTTGTACCTTATTTGCTGTAAATATTGAGTTAGGGGATGCTCTTTGGGATTGAACATCTATAGTTTGACCGTAGTATTGGCCGTCATTGCTGTCTGTAGAAAATGATTGGTAATAGTAAAAACTTATTTTAAGTAAGATAGCATTTTCTTTGTATTGTAATAGCACATTTCAATTAACACTCTGACATATACTGAAGTGGAATAGATGGGCTAATCAATTTTCATAATGTATTCAATGCCAAGAAGGTTGTTTGTTCATAATGCTTGTTACATGCATTGTTACTCCTGCATAAAAAAAGCGTAGCAATATTTACATATTTAAAAATATATAAAATTAAACAAAGTTGTTTACTTTATCTTTAATTATTTTTCATATCTTCAGTTGACTACCAAATAAACTCTGGAGATATTTACTGTACTTACAAACAAAAAATGTAATAAGTGTATACATATTTATATTTTTCCCAAATCCAGAACTTTGCACATTAATGAATGGTAGATCTATTGGACACAATAAAAACATGTTGCTCACTTCTGCCAGTGCCAGTGGATATGACAACGTCTATGGTAAATGACCACACACCCGCGGTAAATTACCACACTGTTTCATGAGGGAAATATTGCAAAACACGGGCAAATATTGCATGTTGTATTTTAGTAGCTTTTCTTTTGCGTGCCAAAAAACTTTTTTTACCGCATTTCTTAGGCCTCATGCACGCAGGACATTTAAAAAATGCCAGGAATTTGAATAGCCGGTTTTTGAATAGCGTTTATGGGTTTTTTTTGCGTTCTATGGCTTTTTTTTAGTAAAAACATTCCCTATAATGTAAAAAACGCCTAAAAATGCCAAACACGGCTAACAGCTTGTTATAGTGTTCAGATGCATTTAGCAGCATTTAGGGGCATTTTTAGGCACTTGACTGGGAAGATGTCATATGATGACCACCCAGGATAGCAGTGCTCCCATCATTGGTCTATAGGCCAAGCAGGAATCAGTTATGGAGGCAAATAATTATTTTCTGACTACCTATTGCATGTTTTGAGTCTCTGGAGTGCCGGGACAGTAGAAACACCCACATTTTGTAAAGGAAACACCTAAAAGTATTTTAAAGATACATAATGAGTGTTTTAAATATGTCATTTTTTGTCACATAAAGTTGTCAATGAAATAAGAAAATTCTCACGCACATTATGAGCATACTTAAAATTTCACTCCAAAACACATTTTGCCACTCCTCCAGAGTATGGGGATACCACACTTGTGAGACTTTTTTTAATAAATGGACAGATTAGGTACTGTACATCGTATCTTGTGTATCACAAAGATCAACTAATGTATATAAAACAGCGTACTATCATTATTGCCTCTGTATGAGTGGTCAGGTAATATAGTGTGTAGCATCACTTGTAGCAGTTCCTGTACCTATATACCGGTGGTGGTTATACCCCTGCTAAAGAAAGCTAATGTGGAGCGCACCATGTTGAACAACAATCTCCCTATTTCCATCCTGCTGTTTTTGGCAAAAATCATGGAGCGAGCTGCAGTATGGCAACTTCAACCTCACCTGGAGTCTAATAAAATTTTGGATGACTTCCAGTCAGGATTTCATCCTGGGAGAGGTTCGGAAACAGCCCTGGTAAAAGTCCTGGACGATTAGCTCAGGGCCTTGGATGAGAATGAAGCTTCAGCCTTGGTACTTCTGGATCTGCAGCTTTTGATACCATCGACCACTCTATACTGGTGGATAGGTTGAAGATGGTGGCAGGAATGGATGGTATAGCTCTGGCATGAGTTCAGAGGGTAAAGTTGGGACCATTTTATTTCTCCGATAGTCCCCTGTCTTGCGGGGTCCCACAAGGACCGGCTTTATCTCTGATCCTTTTTAACATCTATATGAGGCCACTGCTGTACATCATTCTCTGTCACAATCACCCGTTCCATGTCTATGCTGATGACACCCAGATCTCCTTCAAATTATCCAAGAAAGGAGAGAATCAGGTCATGCTGGCCTCCTTTTTGGATGAAATCCAATCATGGGTGGGTGCCAATTATCTAAAGCTAAATGGCACCAAAACTGAATGTATCATCTTCAGTAACCAGGTGTATTCCAACTTGTTTCCATCATGGCCGGAATCTTTCAAACCTTTTCCGATTCCGGCCACTCAGGTCAGTGACCTGGGTGTCATCTTTGACTCTAGGTTGAACCTGTGCCTTTAGGTAAATCAGGTGGTGAGTTCATGTCACTTCTACCTGAGACTCCTGAGGTCGACTTTTCGCTATATCACAGACTCCGACAAGATCGCCATGGTCAATGCCATTATCAGCAGTCGATTACTGTAATGCCCTGTATTTGGGTTTTCCTGCTTGTATCATCTACAAGCTCCAGTTGATTCAGAATGCCGCAGCAAGGTTACTGACAGTTGTTGGTCGCCGTGACCAAATCACTCCATCCCTTAGAGCCCTGCATTGGCTTCCCGTGAAAGGACGGGTTCTGTTTAAAACCAGATGTCTTGTCCATCAGGCACTGCATGGATATGGCTCAGAGTATCTGAAGGAAAAATTTGTCAAGTATGTGCCTACCTGATCCTTGAGATCGGTGAACTTGGCCATACTGAAGATTCCAAAATTTGAAAAGAAAACATGTGGAGGGAGAACGAGTGAAGTACAAGGAGTTGAATTTTGGAACTCCTTGCCTCTAAAACTGAGATTTGAGAATGACTTTTTGAAATTTCGAAAGAAATTTAAAACTGTACTTTTTGTACAAGCTTTTGGAGTCACCTAATTTTTAATTGGGGTGTGAATGACAGACTCACTGGCTTTTATTCTGTATCTTGCTATGCTGGTTTGTTGGTTCTCTTAAGGTTTTTTAATGTCAATGTCCTTTTGTTTTTGCGCATCGAGGCCTTCGGGGTAAGACTGCGTAGGTTAAGCATTTTAATAAATAAAAAAATAAGCCAAACATACTTAGCCTAACACACCAGTAGCCATATATATGGCAACATGTTTTGAGCATCATCCAATCGGAGAGATTTTGAAATCAAGTCATTCTTTAATTGTAATACCAATTATGTCATATATCTGGTTACTTGCAGTTTGTGCTATGTCCAGTATGTGGGTAGAACCACAAGACAGTTAAGAAATCATTTTTATGAGCACGTTTACAGTGTAGAAAAAAAACAAAGCAACTAGCAAAGCGAAACATTTTAGGGAGTGTCATGCTGGTGACACTTCTGCTATGAAAGAACAGGTCAAAGAGAAAGTATGAGCACCAAATGGGGGGGTGAGATTTTTCATATGTTGTGCCGGAGGGAAGTATTCTGGTTTTTCCATCTCCAGACTCGAACTCCCTCCAGTCTCAACTTCAAATGGGACCTGAGTCATTACTATGATTAAAATAATCTGGGCACAAAGGAATATGGCAATAAACATTACATGATTATTATCATATGTATACATATGTGATTTGGTGCATGGGGTATATATTGAAGGTTTGGATCTCATACCATGGTCGTGTATATGCATTTATCTATGTCTATACCCTGTCACTCTGGTCGAATCTAGTGGTTTAGAGTTTCATCTTTCATTCTTTTGTTCTGGATGTACCACAAATATGTTTGCAGCTCCCACATAAGTTGGTGTTCATTGACCCAATGGGTTTATTTTCATTTCTACAAATATACTTTTTATAATATTACTTTAAGGGACCCAAGTGGACATAAATACACCATCTTGCTTTTTAAATGAACATCTTTTTTATGTGTCCTTGTCCAGTATTTGGAGCCTTGAAGGATATTATATTAGGTTGTGTCTCAGGTACCAGTTTTTGGTTCCTATATATAGGAGTGTTTTTTTTTTTTATTTACAACAGTGTCTTACTTCTTGGGCTTCTAATCCTTGGGCATAATGATTTTTCTCTCGGCATTGTTGCTATATATGTTTTCTCTTTTTTTTTTATAAATAACTTTCTTGTTATACAAAAATGAATCTAGTATTCAATTTGATGTTTTCATCTTCTATTTTTCAATTTACATTCTTTTTTTTCATATTATGCATTGCTTTATTTTCATTAGTATTTATTCTTAACATTTGTATTGGATAATATGTTTTTAAATTAAGTAAATGAATGCCCCTGAACAATGTCATTTAAGGCGAAACACGTATGGATGAGTGACACGCTGACATCACCATCACCCTCGTGTCCCGGAAGTTGGGGTCTGTTTGGTTGTGTGCCAACGCACTATTATTTTATCATTGTTGTAAATGCAACCTTTTATTATCTCAATAAACGTATGAAAGATTTTAAACTGTGTGGAGCTTTCTGTCTTTTTGGTGAACTTCACATCCATCCCATTAAGACCCAGGCTGGGTTATTAGCCATAAGTGCAGAGTGACCCCTTGTAATTAGGGGTCCACAGGAGCTGGTAAGCAGTTTTTTCAGCTTTTGGTGAAGGGATTGTTGCTCAAGGTAGTAGATGGTGGAGACTAACACCAAGAATTCAAGATTTACTATCACAAACATTGGTGGACTGGTAATGAACATTTGGTTCTTCATATGCTGTTTTAATTTTGACTATTTAGTGTGATTTTATATTTATACTTTACTTTTGAATAGGGATGAGCCCGCGGTTGGAGTCGAACGTAAGTGCATTGCTGTATGATGATTGGCTAAAGCATGCACCTGACCTGAATGCTTTGGCTAATCACAGCGCACTTTGTTAAAAGAGCCATAATTGGCCAAAGGCAGGGTGCCTTTGGCCAATCATGGCTCAGGGGGACTAGGTCCATGCACCACGCTATATATGGCTGCTTACATAGTGGCCGTGTGTAGTGTTGTTGATGTGGACAGAGAGATAGCTTGAGTTACATTAAGCAGGCAGGTTATTCAGTTAGTGGCAGTGTATTTGATATATATATATATATATATATATATATATATATATATATATATATATATATATATATATATATATATATATATATACAGTCTAAAATATTCAGTCAGTGCAGAAAGTGTATTAATAAATATATAGATATATATATACTCTGTAGGGATGAGCCCGATGTTCGATGATTCGAACATTGGGTGTTCGCCTGTTCGCCGAATAGCGAACAATTTGGGATATTCGCGGCAAATTCGAAAGCCGCGGAACACCCTTTAAAAGTCTATGGGAGAAATCAAAAGTGCTAGTTTTAAAGGCTTATATGCAAGTTATTGTCATTAAAAGTGTTTGGGGACCTGGGTCCTGCCCCAGGGGACATGTATCAATGCAAAAAAAAGTTTTAAAAACTGATGTTTTTTCGGGAGCAGTGATTTTAATAATGCTTAAAGTGAAAAATTCCTTTAAATTTAGTTCCTGGGGGGTGTCTATAGTATGCCTGTAAAGTGGCGCATGTTTCCCATGTTTAGAACAGTCCGAGAGCAAAATTACATTTTTAAAGGAAAAAAGTCATTTAAAACTACTCGTGGCTATTGAATTGTCGGTCCCAGCAATGACACATAAAAGTCATTGAAAAAAACAGCATGGGATTCCTCCACAGTCCATTACCAGACCCTTCAGATCTGGTATGAATATTAAGGGGAACCCCGCGCCAACATTTTTTAAAAAATGGCGTGGGGTCCCCCCCAATATCTATCCCAGACCCTTATCCGAGCACGCAACCTGGCAGGCCGCAGGAAAAGAGGGGGGGATGAGAGAGCGGCCTCCCTCCTGAACCATACCAGGCCACATGCCCTCAACATGAGGAGGGTGCTTTGGGGTAGCGGCCCCCCAAAACACCTTGTCCCCATGTTAATAGGGACAAGGGCCTCATCCCCACAACCCTTGCCCAGTGGTTGTGGGGGTCTGCGGGCGAGGGGCTTATTGGAATCTGGAAGGCCCCTTTAACAAGGGGACCCCCAGATCCCGGCTCCCCCTGTGTGAAATGGTAACGAGGTACAAATGTACCCCTACCATTTCACAAAAAAATGTGTGAAGATGGTAAAAAAACACAAGACATGGCTTGGGAAAAATCCTTTATTAAAAAATAAAAAAATAAAAGTGTCCCACGAAGTCCATTCATCTTCTTCTTCTCTCGCTATGACGGACTGAAAAAGAAAAAAAAAAAGCCGCACACCACCACCGATCTGCCTCCATGGGAGGCACCCGCCATAATGACCGGCCTCTCAATTGACAGTTCTTTTATAACTGAGGGTGGGGCCACATGACGTCGCCAGGTGACCCCGCCCCCTCTGATGCACGGGGACATTCCTATGGCTTTCCCTTAGCATCAGAGTGGGCGGGGCCACCCGGTTATGTAACCGACTCTGTGTAGCCTATATCTATAGTGCATTTTTGGTGGTGTACTGTTTTTAATACACTTCAGGCAGTGTAATTATATATATATATATATATAGAGAGAGAGAGAGAGAGAGAGAGAGAGAGAGAGTAGAAGAGTAGCGATGGCTGCACAAATAATTTATTTCCGTAAAAAGTTACATAGGTTTCGAAGACATCGAACAAACACCAGATGCAGCTGGCTGCGATGTTTTGGGCTTTGACAAATAACGCCCTTTCTCACAATCGTATGTCTGCAACTGGTTACATACATCACATGGTCTATATGCACAAGATCATTAGTTACATTTGATTAAGCTGAAATCAATGAATCCACATCAATACATTCTCAACTAATCAATTTAATTGTTTGAAATGGTTGGAACGGCAATAGGTCACCGATGTATTTGTCTCCTCACAAGCAAAGAGCAAAAAGCAAAAAGATTTTTTCAGAAAAAATAGAACAAAAGGAAAAATGGGAAAAAAAAGGAGAAAAAAGGGGGGAAAAAGGGGCAAAAAAAAGACACCTTTCCTTCCAAAAAAACTTTCTTTTTTCAAGGTATCTATAAAACAATAAAATTAATAAAAAATTAAATAAAAAATAAATAAAAAGGAAATAAAGAAAAGATCCTCATCCAATAATGTCATACATCACTATAATGAGAATCGTTCACATTAAACAAAACATATCCCGCATTATCTAATGATGTAAATAAATATCTAGAGGAACACATACAGGTCAAAATCAGTATTTAACCCTTTGGGTTGCAAAGTGTCTAAACGGTTAATCCAATAAACTTCACGTTTTTTTTAAGTCAAGCTCTCTATTTCCCCCTCGTCTATTCATGGAAATTCCATCAATAACCATATACCTTAATTGAGACACTGTATGTTTTTTCTCTACAAAATGTCTGGATAATGGTAATTTATCTAGTTTATCCCGTATCGAATATTTATGCCTAGCAATTCTATCTTTTAATTTTGAGTTGTTTCACCCACATAAACCAAACCACATGGGTATTTGATAATACATATAACATAAGATGATTGAAGATGTAAAATGATCTTTAATATTAATATTATAACCTTTATGTGGATGGCAAAAATTCTTTCCTTTTATTAGGGATGAGCTGAACACCCCCCGGGACGGTTCGCACCAGAACCTGCGAACGGACCGAAAATTTGCACGAACGTTAGAACCCCATTGAAGTCTATGGGACTCAAACGTTCAAAATCAAAAGTGCTAATTTTAAAGGCTAATTTGAATGGTATTGTCCTAAAAAGGGTTTGGGGACCTGGGTCCTGCCCCAGGGGACATGTATCAATGCAAAAAAAAGTTTAAAAAAAGGCAGTTTTTTCATGAGCAGTGATTTTAATGATGCTTAAAGTAAAAAAAAAAAGTGAAATATTCCTTTAAATATCGTACCTGGGGGGTGTCTATAGTATGCCTGTAAACTGGCGCGTGTTTCCCGTGCTTAGAACAGTCCCTGAACAAAATGACATTTTTAAAGTAATAAAAGTCATTTAAAACTGCTTACGGCTTTAATGTAATGTCCGGTCCTGGTAATATAGATGAAAATCAGTGAGACAAACGGCAGAGGTACCCCCCCAGTCCATTACCAGGCCCTTTGGGTCTTGTATGGTTATTAAGGGGAACCCCGCACCCAAATTAAAAAAAAGAAAAGGTGTGGGGCCCCAGGCCCTCTGAACAGTAGTATACAGGCGGTGCAAACAAGACAGGGACTGTAGGTTTGTTGTAAAGTAGAATCTGTTTGTAATTTTCAACTGGTACATTTTTAAAGTGTAGCTCCAGCCAAAAAATCTATTTTTAAACTTTTTGGAAAACACAGGGAAGGGTTATCACCCCTGTGACATTTGTTTTGCTGTCTGTGCACCTCTTCAGAAGATTTTACCTCACTTTGTGTCCCAATGACAAATGTTTTTTGACAATTTGGGGTTTTTAGTGAAACAAGGATTGGTGATAAAGCATCAGTGAAAAGGAGACACATATTTCCCATATTAACTCTTACAGGAGAGAATTTCCCTTCCTAGGGGTAGATTCCATCTCACTTCCTGTTGTCTCCTTCTGTTTGCAAGTAGGAGTCGTTTGTAAGTTGGATGTTTGAAAGTAGGGGCCTGCCCTATATACTCTGCAGAAATTGGGGCCTTAAGTGTTGGTGTTGCCTCAACACTGTTAGACCTCACAGTTACTCTTGGTGGGCGCAGGAACGGGCTCTGTTGTGAAATATTAGATCAAGAATTGTAATTACATGCCCCGTTGAACAGGGGAAGAAAAATTGGGCCTTTGGTGGTGGTGGTGCTGGTGCCACAACACTGTAAGTCCTCACAGTTACTCTTGGTGGGCACAGAAACGGGCTCTTAGAAAAATTGGGCCTTAGGCACTGGTGCCACAACACTGCAACCCCTCACTGATACTCTAGTTGGAGCGCAGGAATGAGTCCTCCTTCAAAATATTGCATCAAAAATTGTAATTACATGCCCCTGTTAAACAGGGGCTAAAAAATTGGGCCTTAGGCACTGGCGCTGGTTCCACAACACTGCAACCTCTCACAGATACTCTAGTTGAGTGCAGCAACAAACCCTCTATGCAAAATATTGCATCAAAAATTGTAATTACACGCCCCTGTTAAACAGGGGCTGAACAATTGGGCCTTTGCCCAAAAATATTCTTACAAGCTAGCATAACAGGATAGTCACTCAGCATCAGCATAGGCAGCCTTGAAGGGATCTGACATTTCAAAAAAATTATTCAGTTACATCAACATCAGGTGCTTGGTAGCTGGTGGTGATACAAAACTGATTCATTTTTATGAAGGTCAGTCGATCGACTGAGTCGGTGGACAGGTGCACCCTGTGATCGATTACAAAACCTCCAGCAGCACTGAATGTGCGTTCTGAAAGAACGCTGGATGCAGGACAGGCCAGTAGCTCAATTGCATACTGTGCAAGCTCTGGCCAGTGATCCATCCTCAGGACCCAGTAACCCAGAGGATTTTCAGTGGGAAAGGTGTCCAAGTCAGATATTGCCCCTGTAAAACAGATGCTGGCGATGGTTGACGGAACCGATCATACCTTGGGGCTGCGGACTAAAAAATTGTCTGAACGCATCGGTCAGATGGCCACCTTCTCCACCACTCCTTCTTTGACTGACCGAAGCCTCAGCAACACGTTGTCCAGGAACAGGAGTTTGTAACCTCCCAGTCTCTGGGAACGCGTTGCACAGACCTTTCTGCAAGGCCTCCAGAAGATTTTTCATCCTCTGCTCCCTCTGCGACGGCAAGATAAGGTCCGCAACCTTACCCTTGTAACGTGGATCAAGGAGGGTTGCCAGCCAGTATTGATCCCTCTCCTTGATACCACGAATACGAGGATCCTTCCGCAGGCTTTGCAGGATCAGGGAGGCCATGCAGCGTAGGCTTGCTGAGGCATTCGATCTGGAGTCCTCTGGGTCACTAAGGATGACATGATCTGCAGCCACCTCCTCCCAGCCACGTACAAGTCCATGGGTTTCTTGGGACTGTAAATGATCCCTTAAAAACTGCTGCTGATGCCGAGTGCCAGGCTCCACCTCCATGCTGACACAATCCTCCTCTTCCTCCTCATCCTCCTCCTCGTCCTCTTCCTGTGTGATCAGCAAGCATGCAGGAACACTGTCTGGATAAAGGGGGCCTTGAGAGCTAAGGAAATCCTCCTCTTCCTGCCTCTGTTCTGCCTCAAGTGCCCTGTCCATTATTCCAGGCAGCGTGTGCTCCAACAGGTGGACAAGGGGGACAGTGTCACTAATCCATGCACTGTCACTGCTCACCATCCTCGTGGCCTCCTCAAATGGTGACAGGACAGTGCATGCATCCCTGATCATGGCCCACTGGCATGGGGAAAAAAAACAAGCTTCCCTGACCCTGTCCTGGTGGCATAGTCACACAGATACTCATTAATGGCCCTCTGCTGCATGTGCAGCCGCTGCAGCATGGCCAACGTTGAGTTTCACCTGGTGGGCATGTCACAGATTAGGCGGTTCTTGGGCAGGTTAAATTCCTTTTGGAGGTCAGCCACCCGAGCACTGGCATTATATGACCTGCGGAAATGCACACAGACTTTCCTGGCCTGCCTCAGGACATCCTATAAGTCCGGGTACCTTCCCAAGAACCGCTGCACCACCAAGTTAAGGACATGAGCCAAACAGGGCACATGGGTCAGTTGTCCCTGTTGGAGGGCAGAGAGGAAGTTGGTGCCATTGTCACAAACCACCATACCTGCCTTAAGCTGGCGTGGCATCAACCACCTCTGAACCTGCCCCTGCAGAACTGACAGAATCTCTGCCCCAGTGTGGCTCCTGTCCGCCAAGCACACCAGCTCAAGCACCGCATGGCATCTTTTGGCCTGCGTGCTTGCATAGCCCCTTGAACGCCTACGGAGCACCGCTGGTTCTGAAGTCAAATCAGCACAGGAAGAGGCCATGGAGGAAGAAGAAGAGGAGGGGGTGGAGGAGAGAGGTGTGGCAGAATCACCGCTAGTAGTATTTTGGAGGCGTGGCGGCAGAACAACCTCCAACACTACTGCACCCTGTCCTGCATCCTTCCCAGATGCCAGAAGAGTCACTCAGTGTGCAGTGAAAGATAGGTAACGTCCCTGTCCATGAGTCAGCGGTAATATGCACCTTACCGCTGACCGCCCTATCCAGCGAGGCCAAGACATTGCCTTCCATGTGCCGGTAGAGAGCCTTCCATGAGAAAAAGGGGCATTTGAAAACCTGCCACTGAGGAACCGCACATTAAACAAACTCACGGAAGGGGGCAGAGTCTACCAACTGAAAAGGCAGCAGTTGAAGTGCTAGCAATTTAGCCAAGCTAGCATCCAACCACTGGGCATGTGGATGGCTAGGAGCGAACTTCTTTTGGCAGTGCAGCAGCTGGGGCAGGGAAATTTGCCTGGTACAATCTGATGTTGGTGTACCGATAGCAGATTGCCCCCAAGTACTTGGCTGTGACACACCTAATTCTACCCCTTCATTCTTCTCAGTGCAGGTCTCAGAGAGGACTGAAGGTATAGTGGGGTTGGAGATCTCAGCTGATGAGGATCAAGGAGAGGTCCTCTTTGTTCTTTGGTGTGGGTCTTTTAGGTACGCTTGCCAATGAACTGCATGCCAGGTCAACATATGTCTGGTCAAGAATGTAGTGGCCAAGCGGGAGATGTTTTGGCCACGAGAGATACGCTTGAGACAAATGTTGCAAATAGCAGCGGTGGGATCTGATGCACTCATCTCAAAAAAGGCCCACACCAAAGAGCTTTTGGAATAACGCGCAGAGACAGCAGCGTCCTGCACATGTGGAGCTCTGTGGTGTGATGCAGTCGGTGTGCTGCCCTTAAGCTGGCCCCTGGAGGGCATCCTGCCTCGTTGGTGATGTGCCTCCTCCTCCTCCTCCTCCTCCTCCTCTCTCCTATCAGGCACCCACGTGGAGTCAGTGACCTCATCATCCCCTCCTTATCACTGGAGCAAAGCTGGCAGTATGCTGCAGCTGGGGGAACATGACTGCCAGATTGCTGTCCAAACAGTTCGGGGGACTCCTCAGGACAACATGGTGGGGCTAGGGAAGTAGTGACTGATGCCATTGAGCCGAGGGAAGAGGCCGCATTGGCAGCTACTTTGCCAAAGTACCCTGAGCCTGGGTGAGAGAGGATGAGGAGGATGAGGATAGCTTGGTCATCCACTTTACCAAGTCTTCCACATGTTGCGGCTCAACGCGGCCAGCTGCCGAAAAAAAGGACAAGCGTGTCCCACGGCCACATGCTGATGAGGATGCACTGTCTTTACGACCAACACTGTTGCCTCTAGGCACAGAGCCTGCTTGCCCTCTTTTATTGGCTTGTGACTGTCTGCCTCTCCTTGTTGGCCTTCCAGACATACTAATGGCCTGCAGTGAGATGTAGCTGCACAAAGCTGGGATGTATATATATACTGATACTTCAGCTAGCAGAATCAACTGCCTGCGTGTAGTATTATTAGTATAAGAATGCCAGCAATTGTCTTCAGGTAGCTTTAGGTGCACACTGTGCAGAGGACGCAGTACACTAACTGTAAATACTGTAACTGCCTGCCTGTGGTATTAATAGGAGCAGAACAACAGCAATTATCTTCAGGTAGCTTTAGGTGCACACTGTGCAGAGGACGCAGTACACTAACTGTAAATACTGTAGCTGCCTGCCTGTGGTATTAATGGGATCAAAAGAACACCACCAATTTTCTTCAGGTAGCTTTAGGTGCACACTGTGCAGAGGACACAGTGCACTAACTGTAAATTCTGTAGCTGCCTGCCTGTGGTATTAATAGGAGCAGAACAGCAGCAATTTTCTTCAGGTAGCTTTAGGTGCACACTGCGCAGAGGACGCAGTACACTAACTGTAAATACTGTAGCTTCCTGCCTGTGGTATTAATATAGGATCAGAAGAACACCACCAATTTTCTTCAGGTAGCTTTAGGTGCACATTTTGCAGAGGACGCACTACACTAACTGTAAATGCTGTAGCTGCCTGCCTGTGGTATTAATAGGATCAGAAGAACACCACTAATTTTCTTCAGGTAGCTTTAGGTGCACACTGAGCAGAGGACAGAGTACACTAACTGTAAATACTGTAGCTGCCTGCCTGTGGTATTAATAGGAGCAGAACAACAGCAATTGTCTCCAGGTAGCTTTAGGTGCACACTGTGCAGAGGACGCACTACACTATCTGTAAATACTGTAGCTGCCTGCCTGTGGTATTAATAGGATCAGAAGAACACCACTAATTTTCTTCAGGTAGCTTTAGGTGCACACTGTGCAGAGGACACAGTGTACTAACTGTAAATACTGTAGCTGCCTGCCTGTGGTATTAATAGGAGCAGAACAACAGCAATTGTCTCCAGGTAGCTTTAGGTGCACACTGTGCAGAGGATGCACTACACCAATTGTAAATACTGTAGCTGCCTGCCTGTGGTAATAATAGGATCAGAAGAACACCACTAATTTTCTTCAGGTAGCTTTAGGTGCACACTGTGAAGAGGACGCACTAAACTAACTTGTAAATACTGCAGCTGCCTGCGGTACTGTACTAATAGGATCAGAAGAACACCACTAATTTTCTTCAGGTAGCTTTAGGTGCACACTGTGCAGAGGACGCACTACACTAACTTGTAAATACTGCAGCTGCCTGTGGTACTGTACTAATAGGATCAGAAGAACACCACTAATTTTTCTCGAGATCTGAAGAAAATGCGGAAGCATTGAAACGCGTCATCTGACACGTTCAGACGTCATTTCCACAGCTTCCTCTTCAGTGTATGGTGCATTCCAGGCTGGTTCCATCTCGCTCTGACTTCCGTCTTCCGGTCCTGAGGAGATGCCGGTCCGACCTTGCTGACATTGTGGATATCCCGCTCCCTCCATGCCAAAGCCCCCACCAGCAGAGGACTACACACCATGGACTGCCTGCCTACATCATCCACAGAGTCTCACACCACCTTGGGACTCCACACTGAGAGCTGCTGAGGTTTTGCCTATGGGCCATCTCTATGTACTACATGCCTTATCCCCACTGATCTATTGTGAGTAGCCATTTGGCCGTTCTTTTTTTTATACATCTAATAAAGTTTTTTGGATACTACACTTAGATTGGTGCACCTTTTTATCTTACATTGTCTTCCAGAGTTTTCGCTTCTACTCTATAGGGAGCTGCCGCTGGTGCTCAGTATCACTTTCATCTTGAACTTTCCATTATTTTGGGACTTCAGCTTTGCAGCGTATATAGTAGACATTAATATCTCTTTTTCATATACGCTAATATTACGGTTTTATACCGTTTTCCAGTACATTATTATCATTTTATACATATCTATATTCAGTTTGGTCTTTTCATGTTTGGCTGGTATTTGCACCATTTCTCCCTTGTTGTTACCGTATATACTCGAGTATAAGTCGAGTTTTCCAGCACATTTTTTTGTGCTGAAAGTGTCCCCTCGACTTATACTCGAGTCAAGCACTTTTCTGCTTCAAAAAATTTCATTTCTGGATATTTTATGGTGCTAGTTCCACTGGGTTTGCACACCAAATTTGGGGTTCTTAGCACTAAGTGGCCCCAAGATACGGGGCCCCAAATTTGGTCAACTGTGTCCATCTGCAGCAATGTCATTTTGGGACCCTTTGGGTTCAGAGACCTCAAATTTTGGCTGCAGCTAGGGGGCATCTAGGAAACCCTTAACTACCGAGTTTGAAGTTCGGGGGACCTATGGCTGCAAATGGGCACAGTGGGGCATGCAAATGGGCAGAGTGAGGCTGCAAATGGGCATTGTTGACCCTCTTTTCCACTTACAGTAGCTATGCATTTCTCACCCTCGTCTTATACTCGGGTCAATAAGTTTTTCCCATTTTTTTGTGGTAAATTAGGGCCTCGACTTATACTCGGAACAACTTATACTCGAGTATATACGGTACTAGCTTTAGGTGCACACTGTGCAGAGGACACACTACACTAACTTGTAAATACTGCAGCTGCCTGTGGTACTGTACTAATAGGATCAGAAGAACACTAATTTTCTTCAGGTAGCTTTAGGTGCACACTGTGCAGAGGTCGCACTACACTAACTGTAAATACTGTAGCTAATAGGACTAATAGGATCAGAAGAACACCAGCAATTTTCTTCAGGTAGCTGTAAATACTGTAAAAACACCTGCCTGCCTGTCAGTAGTAGGAAGAGAATAACAGGAACGGATCTAGCTAAACTGAATACAGTGTATTTATATATATATATATACAATACCTAGGATGTATATATATATATATATATATATATATATATATATATATATACACACACAATACACTGTAAGTGCAGCTAACTTAAATCAAATGACAATGTCTCTCTATCTATCTATCTCTCTCTCAACGCCGGAACACACTACACAGGGCCGCCGTGTAGGCGGCCTTATATAGTGTGGGGCGTGTACTAAACCCACTGAGCCATAATTGGTCAAAGCCACCATGGCTTTGGCCAATTACGGCTCTCTGTATGGCTCTCTGTACAGACGGCGCTGTACGGCTCTCTGTACAGACGGCGCTGTGATTGGCCAAGCATGCAGGTCATAGTGCATGCTTGGCCAATCATCAGCCAGCAATGCACTGCGATGACACAGTGAATTATGGGCCATGACGCGCCACTCGAATTTGGCGCAAACAGCTTATATCGTTCGTATTTTGGCGTTCGATTCAAATCGTCATGCATTCGATTCGAACACGAAGCTCATCCCTACCTTCTATCATGCTAGTGCATTGAGTACATGAAAGACACGGGAAGGAGCTGTAGTTGGGGGGACCTAAAAAGGTCATACAGGCAATCGGAGTACTGTATTGGTCTGATTTAACCAACCTGTCACGTAATGTTCTACCCTTACGATATGACGGTAAGGGTAAAATTCAGGAATAGTAGGATAGTTTTTATTCAGTATGGACCAATGTTTTCTAATTAAATTATTGATCTTATTTGAGAACGGGTGAAACTGTTAGATGAAAGGCGGCCTGTGAGTTACATTTTTCTCTCTATTGTGATATAAATTGATACGTTCTTGATAAACTATATCATTTGGATATCCCCGTTGACATAGTCTCTCTTCCATCTCATTCAGTCGCTTCTCCCTCACATCTATTTTATTTACAATTGTAGAATTTGATTATAATTGACCTGTACAGAAAGCCCACGGGTCAGAACCAGTTATTACATTATTCTAGTTTTCACCCACCTGGGGTATTCAAATCTATAGCCAGGAGTCAACTAAAACGGGTGTCTAGAATTGTAAATAAAATAGATGTGAGGGAAAAGCGACTGAATGAGATGGAAGAAAGACTATGTCAACGGGAATATCCAAATGATATAGTTCATCAAGAACATATCAATTTATATCACAATAGAAAGAAAAATGTAACTCACAGGCTGCCTTTCATCTCACAGTTTCACCCATTCTCAAATAAGATCAATAATATAATTAGAAAACATTGGTCCATACTGAATAAAAACTATCCTACTATTCCTGAATTTTACCATCCTCCCTTACCGTCATATCATAAGGGTAGAACGTTACGTGACAGGTTGGTTAAATCAGACCAATACAGTACTCCGATTACCCGTATGACCCTTTTATGTCCCTCCAACTACGGCTCCTTCCCTTGTCTTTCATGTATTCAATGCAATAGCATGATAAAAGGAAATAATTTTTGCCATCCACATAAAGGTTATAATATTAATATTAAAGATCATTTTACATGTCAATCATCTTATGTTATATATATTATCAAATGCCCATGTGGTTTGGTTTATATGGGTGAAACAACTCAAAAAGTAAAAGATAGAATTGCTAGGCATAAATATTCGATACGGGATAAACTAGATAAATTACCATTATCCAGACATTTTGTAGAGAAAAAACATACAGTGTCTCAATTAAGGTATATGGTTATTGATGGCATTTCTATGAATAGATGAGGGGGAAATAGAGAGCTTGCCTTAAAAAAAAAACGTGAAGTTTATTGGATTAACCATTTGGACACTTTGCAACCCAAAGGGTTAAATTCTGATTTTGACCTGTATCATTAGATAATGTGGGATATGTTTTGTTTAATGTGAACGATTTTCATTATAGTGATGTATGACATTATTGGATGAGGATCTTTTTTTTATTTCCTTTTTATTTAATTTTTAATTTTTTTTTTGTTTTATAGATACCTTAAAAAGAAAGTTTTTGTGGAAGGAAAGGTGTCTTTTTTGCCCCTTTTTTCCCCCTTTTTTTCCCATTTTTCCTTTTGTTCTATTTTTTCTGAAAAAATCTTTTTGCTTCTTGTCTTGTGAGGAGACAAATACACCGGTGACCAATTAGCCGTTCCAACCATTTCAAACAATTAAATTGATTAGTTGACAGTGTATTGCTAGATGTGGATTAATTGATTCCAGCTTAATCAAATGTAACTAATGATCTTGTGCATATAGACCATGTGATGTATGTAACCAGTTGCAGACATACGATTGTGAGAAAGGGCATTATCTGTCAAAGCCTGAAACGTTGAAGCCAGCTGCATCTGGTGTTTGTTCGATGTCTTTGAAATCTATGTAACTTTTTACGGAAATAAATTATTTGTGCAGCAATCTCTACTCTTCGTTTCTACATATTGGTCCGTGGGAGGGACCAGATTGTTAGCACGATTGGATTGTTCAGTGCATCTCGCCCTGTGTATAGTGATATATATTATACTCTGCATTTAGTGTAGCTTATATCTACAGTGCATTCAGTGGTCTACTGTTTCTAATACACTTCAGGCGGTGTACACAGTATCTAATACAGTGTGTACAGTTTCTAATACACTTCAGGTGGTGTATTAATAAATAAATATATATATATATAATTTCCTGGTGCTGGACAACGTGTTGCTGAGGGTTTGTTCAGTCAGAGGAGGAGTGGTGGAGAAGGTGGCCGGCTGACCGATAGCTTTAAACAAATTTTCAGTCCTCAGTGATAAGTCTGATCAGTGCAAGCAACCAGCATCAGCGTCTGCATTATATGGTACAAGATTGGAATATCTAGGGACAAAATCAGACTTGGAGACCTTTCAAACAGAGCATCCACTGGGTTACTGGGTCTTGAGGATGGACCACTGGCCAGTACTTGCTCAATATGCAATTGAGCTACTGACCTGTCCTGCATCCAGTGTGCTTTCTGAATGCACATTCAGTGCTGCTGGAGGGTTTGTAATGGATCAAAGAGTGCGCCTGTCCACAGACTCCATTAATAGGCTCACATTTATAAAAATGAATCAGTCTTGGGTCAGCAGCTATCAAGCACCTGATGCTGATGTAACTGATTAAATTTGCTATGGATCTGGGACCCCTTATAGACTGGCTATGCTGACTATCCTATTCCTCCTCATTCTTGATGATGCTAGTGTCCAACAATCAGAGGCGGCTCTGGGCTTGGTGAGGCCTTAGGCAAAACTTAGACATGAGGCCCCACTTACGCCCGTCATGAGAAAAATAATTAAAGCAATTAAAATTAACAATATAAATTACATACAGTGGGTATAGAAAAGAATCCCCCCCTTTAAAATAATCCCATTTTGTTGCTTTGCAGCCTGAAATTAAGACAGACACTGTTTTTGTTTCATCTAGCTGTATTTACTAGTGCAACTTATAACTTCAAATTGAAAGATATAACACCAACATGTCAGAAAAAAATTGCCGCCTGTCTGAAAGAGATGGCTCTGTCACTGCAGAGGACACTGGGTAGTGGCATGCATAAAACAACTGAAACAGGCTGCATACTATGACCACAAGCCCCCCCTTCCTCCCACCCTTGAACCTCCCTGCCACTTTATTACCCTTTCTTAAGTCCCTGCACACAAACCCTCATGACAAAGCTGCCGACTTATCTCCCCTCCTGTAGCCTGCATCCCTTCCAATGGGATCTCTGAGGCTTGGTAATTCTCTCCCTTTCCGCCAGCGCTTGTAAGCAGCAGCCGGCCCGGATTTATAGATGCTCCGCCTCCACCTCGGTTTCTTTTTCTTTTTTATTCAGCCAGCACTGCCGAACCATAGAACAGAGGGAAGGAATGTTGGAAAGTGCTTGGGGATATGGCAGCAGTGCTGGAGTGCCAGAGCTTAAAAGAAGAGAGCACCAAGGGAGCACTGGAGAGTGCTGAGGAGACACAGAGGAAGCGCTGGGATTTAGGATTTTACCACCTCCACTATCCTGGCACCCTAAGTGGCTGCCTTATTCTAATGCCAGCCTCGGGCATGTTTGCGGAGGAAGTGATGTGGCCTTTTACAGGGAACGGGGCCGTCTTTAATATTGATTGGACCCTGGGAAAACATTTTCTTGATCTGACTCTATACGTTATAGCTTGTTTTGGAGACTGCATTCCAGTATGTCCAACTGCTGAGATTTTGGGGGCCTCAACTGTAGCCCCTGACACACCAAAGGGTTGTGCATATTATTTAGTGCTAAAGGTACTACGGGAGATAATCAGAGACTACAGACATAGTACAGGAGATGATTAGAGTGTCCACATAGTATACAGGAGATGATCAGAGACTGCAGACATAGTACAGGAGACGGTTAGAGTCTGCACATAGTATACAGGAGATGATCAGAGACTACAGACATAGTACAGGAGACGGTCAGAGTTTGCACATAGTTTACAGGAGATGATCAGAGACTACAGACATAGTACAGGAGACGGTCAGAGTCTGCACATAGTATGCAGGAGATGATCAGAGACTACAGACATAGTACAGGAGACGGTCAGAGTCTGCACATAGTATACAGGAGATGATCAGAGACTACAGACATAGTACAGGAGACGGTCAGAGTCTGCACATAGTATACAGGAGATGATCAGAGACTACAAACATAGTACAGGAGACGGTCAGAGTCTGCACATAGTATACAGGAGATGATCAGAGACTTCAGACATAGTACAGGAGACGGTCAGAGTCTGCACATAGTGTACAGGAGATGATCAGAGGCTACAGACATAGTACAGGAGATGGTCAGAGTCTGCACATAGCATACAGGAGATGATCAGAGACTACAGACATAGTACAGGAGACGGTCAGAGTCTGCACATACTATACAGGAGATGATCAGAGACTACAGACATAGTACAGGAGACGGTCAGAGTCTGCACATAGTGTACAGGAGATGATCAGAGACTACAGACATAGTACAGGAGATGGTCAGAGTCTGCACATAGCATACAGGAGATGATCAAAGACTACAGACATAGTACAGGAGACGGTCAGAGTCTGCACATAGTATACAGGAGATGATCAGAGACTACAGACATAGTACAGGAGATGGTCAGAGTCTGCACATAGTGTACAGGAGATGATCAGAGACTACAGACATAGTACAGGAGACGGTCAGAGTCTGCACAAAGTGTATAGGAGATAATCAGAGCCTACAGACATAGTGCAGGAGACGGTCAGAGTCTGCACATAGTATACAGGGGATGATCAGAGACTACAGACATAGTACAGGAGACGGTCAGAGTCTGCACATAGTGTACAGGAGATGATCAGAGACTACAGACATAGTACAGGAGATGGTCAGAGTCTGCACATAGCATACAGGAGATGATCAGAGACTACAGACATAGTACAGGAGACGGTCAGAGTCTGCACATACTATACAGGAGATGATCAGAGACTACAGACATAGTACAGGAGACGGTCAGAGTCTGCACATAGTGTACAGGAGATGATCAGAGACTACAGGCATAGTACAGGAGATGGTCAGAGTCTGCACATAGTGTACAGGAGATGATCAGAGACTACAGACATAGTACAGGAGACGGTCAGAGTCTGCACAAAGTATATAGGAGATAATCAGAGACTACAGACATAGTACAGGAGACGGTCAGAGTCTGCACATAGTGTACAGGAGATGATCAGAGACTACAGACATAGTACAGGAGATTGTCAGAGTCTGCACATAGTATACAGGAGATGATCAGAGACTGCAGACATAGTACAGGAGACAGTCAGAGTCTGAACATAGTGTACAGGAGATATACAGAGACTACAGACATAGTACAGGAGACGGTCAGAGTCTGCACATAGTATACAGGGGATGATCAGAGACTACAGACATAGTACAGGAGACGGTTAGAGTCTGCACATAGTATACAGGAGATGATCAGAGACTACAGACATAGTACAGGAGACGGTTAGAGTCTCCACATAGTATACAGGAGATGATCAGAGACTACAGACATAGTACAGGAGACGGTCAGAGTCTGCATATAGTATACAGTAGATGATCAGAGACTGCAGACATAGTACAGGAGACGGTCAGAGTCTGCACATAGTGTACAGGAGATGATCAGAGACTGCAGACATAGTACAGGAGACAGTCAGAGTCTGCACATAGTATACAGGAGATGATCAAAGACTACAGACATAGTACAGGAGACGGTCAGAGTCTGCACATAGTTTACAGGAGATGATCAGAGACTGCAGACATAGTACAGGAGGTGGTCAGAGTCTGCACATAGTATACAGGGGATGATCAGAGACTACAGACATAGTACAGGAGACGGTCAGAGTCTGCACATAGTGTACATGAGATGATCAGAGACTGCAGACATAGTACAGGAGACGGTCAGAGTCTGCACATAGTATACAGGGGATGATCAGAGACTGCAGACATAGTACAGGAGACAGTCAGAGTCTGCACATAGTATACAGGAGACAGAGTCTGCACATGGTATACAGGAGATGATCGGAGACTGCACATAGTATACAGGAGATGATCCGAGGCTGCACATAGTATACAGATGATTGGAGACTGCACATAGTATACAGGAGATGATCGGAGACTGCACATAGTATACAGGAGATGATCAGAGACTGCACATAGTATACAGGAGATGGTCAGAGACTGCACATAGTATACAGGAGACGCTCAGAGACTGCTCATAATATACAGGAGATGGTCAGAGACTGCTCATAGTGTACAGGAGACAGTCAGAGACTGCACATGGTATACAGGAGATGGTCAAAGACTGCACATAGTATACAGGAGATGATCAGAGACTACAGACATAGTACAGGAGACGGTTAGAGTCTGCACATAGTGTACATGAGATGATCAGAGACTGCAGACATAGTACAGGAGACGATCAGACTCTGCACATAGTATACAGGGGATGATCAGAGACTGCAGACATAGTACAGGAGACAGTCAGAGTCTGCACATAGTATACAGGAGACAGAGTCTGCACATGGTATACAGGAGATGATCGGAGACTGCACTTAGTATACAGGAGATGATCCGAGGCTTCACATAGTATACAGATGATTGGAGACTGCACATAGTATACAGGAGATGATCGGAGACTGCACATAGTATACAGGAGATGATCAGAGACTGCACATAGTATACAGGAGATGGTCCGAGACTGCACATAGTATACAGGAGACGGTCAGAGACTGCTCATAATATACAGGAGATGGTCAGAGACTGCTCATAGTGTACAGGAGACAGTCAGAGACTGCACATGGTATACAGGAGATGGTCAGAGACTGCACATAGTATACAGGAGATGATTGGAGACTGCACATAGTATAGCAGGGGGTAAGAATTGTTCTAGGAGGGGAAATTTGGGGAGTTAGCTAGCAAAGGTGATTATGAGGGATTTGTGTTGGGGGGTGAGGGAATTGGGTTTGTACTAGAAGGGGGGATTTGGGGTGTTTGTGCTAGAACAGGTAATATTGTAGAGGGGGGAGGGGATTTGTGCTAGGAGGGGGAAATATTTTTTTGGGGGGGATTTGTGCCAGTAGGGATGAATGGGGTTATTTGGGGGGGTTGTGCTAGGAGGGGGGATTTGGAGTGGGGGGGGGGATATATACTCAGAGGAGGGGGGGTTTTGAGGAGTAGAGTATTTGTTCTAGGAGGAGTGATTTTTTTTGGGAGGTGGGGGGAGGGGTGCTGGGAGGATTTGGGGAGAGAGAGGATTTGAGCTGGGAGGGGAGATTGGGGTTAAAGATTTATGCTGGGAGGGGGTATTTCTGCAGGGTGGGAGCGGATTTGCCCTTGGAGGAAAGAGAATTCATTCTTAGGGAGTAAGCATGCAGATTAGTGCTCACATTTTTTTGGGAGGGGGGATATTTGATAACACATAAAGCTAATATATTTTGGGGGGGTGTGCAGATTGGCATGTTTGCCCTGGGCTCTAGCTGGCCTTGTCCTGGCACTGCACATAGTATACAGGAGATGAATGGAGACTGCACATAGTATACAGGAGATGATCAGAGACTGCAAATAGTATACAGGAGATGATCAGAGACTGCACATAGTATACAGGAGATGGTCAGAAACTGGACATAGTATACAGGAGATGATTGGAGACTGCACATAGTATACAGGAGATGATCAGAGACTGCACATAGTATACAGGAGATGGTCAGAAACTGGACATAGTATACAGGAGATGATTGGAGACTGCACATAGTATACAGGAGATGATCGGAGATTGAACATAGTATACAGGAGATGTTCGGAGACTGCACATAGTATACAGGAGATGATCAGAGACTGCACATAGTATACAGGAGAGGATTGGAGACTGCACATAGTATACAGGAGACAGTCAGAGTCTGCACATAATATACAGGAGATGATCGAATATATTCTATATCAATAATGTCAGCAATCTGGAGGCACTTTCATCCCCATATAGTTAAACTGTCCCTTATATGAAAACCATTTTGGTAAATACAATCAGCTCTGCAATAAAGGAACAACTAAGTAGCCATTTTAAAAATACTACCTTACTGCAATGTACAGCTTCTAAAAAACAAACTCAAATGTTCTTCAGGTGCAGTACTTACTTCAGGTAAACAAGAAAGCACAGGGAACAGTCTCGTTCCCCGCCCGTTCCGATCCAGCCCACTCCAGTCGCCTCTTCTGAGTCACAAGTGGAGGTCTGGGGAAGGGGGAGGGTTACAGTATAGTGCAGAATGCTGAGTGGCTGAGAGGTGGCGGGGGTGGAGCAATCGTCACTGTTGCAGCCCCGCAGTGTCAAACAATCCCCTCCACTTCTTATTCAGCTGGGCACTGTGTGCAGTGGTGAATACCTGCCGCTGACCTTCCCGCTGTCGGTCTCCCTCCACACTAACCGCCGGCAGCTGCTTTTTGAAGACGGCCTTGCCACCGACCGGGGGACATTCCATACCACACAATAGGCAACTTAGGTGGCCGTGAGGCCCCCATGAAGGCGAGGCCTAAGGCGGCCGCCTAATTTGCCTGATTAAAGAGCCGCCTCTGCCAACAATATTTTTGGTTTAGGGCATCACCATCACCCAAGGCCCATTTTTTCTGCCCCTGTTTAACTGTGGGCATGTAGTTACAATTTTTGATATAATATTTCACAGCAGGGCCCGTTCCTGCACACAACAAGAGTAACTGTGAGGGCTTACAGTGTTCTGGCACCACCACCACCCAAGGCCCAATTTTTCTGCCCCTGTTTAACAGGGACATGTAATTACAATTTTTTATATAATATTTCACAGGAGAGCACATTCCTGCTCCCAACAAGAGTAACTGTGAGGGCTTACAGTATTTTGGCACCACCAAAACCAAAGGCTCAATTTTTTTGCCCCTGTTTAACAGGGGCATGTAATTACAATTTTTGAAATAATAGTTAAGCAGGGCCCGTTCCTGCACCCAACAAGAGTATCTGTGAGGGGTGACAGTGTTGTGGCACCACCACCCAAGGCCCAATTTTTCTGCCCCTGTTTAACAGGGGCATTTATTAACAATTTTTGATATAATATTTCACAGCAGGGCTCATTCCTGCGCCCAACAAGAGTAACTCTGAAGGCTTACAGTGCTCTGACACTACCAAAACCAAACGCCTAATTTTTCTGACCCTGTTTAACAGGGGGATGTAATTAAATTTTTGATACAATATTTCAATGCAGGGCCCGTTCCTGCGCCCAACAAGAGTATCTGTGAGGGCTTACAGTGTTGTGGCGCCACCACCACCCAAAGCATAATTTTTTCTGCTCCTGTTTAACCCCTTGCCGACCAGTGCATGATGATGTACGTCGGTACAATGGCAAGGCTGGGCAAATGGTGTACAGGTACGCCCCTTTAAGTCACAGCATAGTGAGCACATGCCCGCCATGTACTCCGTGAGTGTGCCCGCGGGTCCCATGGACTTGATGTCTGCCGGGGGCCCGGGATCGTGTCATGGAGCAGCAGAACAGGGAAACAAGGCATTTCCCTGTTCTGCTTAACAACATGGCAGAGATCTACTGCTCCCTGTCAGCAGTGATCCTTGTCATGTTCCAGTAAGACAATCCCCCTACAGTTAGAATAACTCCCTAGGACACACTTAACCCCTTGATCGCCACTAGTGTTTAACCCCTTCCCTGCCAGTGTCATTTACACAGTAATCAGTGCATTTTTATAGCCAATGGTCCCAAAATAGTGTCAAAAGTGTCCGATGTGTCTACCATAATGTCGCAGTCATGCTAAAAATCACAGACCGCCACCATTACTAATTGAAAAAAAATAATAAAAATGCCAAAAATCTATCCCCTATTTTGTAGATGCTATAACTTTTGTGCAAACCAATCAATATACACTTATTGCAATTTTTTACCATTGTCAGTTCAAGCAACGCAGTGCCGTATCGCAAAAAATGCTCTGGTCAGGAAGGGGGTAAATCCTTCTGGGGCTGAAGCGGTTAACAGGGGCATGTAATTACAGTTTTTGATATAATATTTCACAGGAGGGCCCATTTCTGCACCCAACCAGAGTAACTGTGAGAGGTTACAGTGTTTTGGCACCACCACCAACCAAGGTCCAATTTTTCTGCCCCTCTTTAACAGGGGCATTTAATTAAAATTTTTTATATAATATTTTACAGCAGGGCCCGTTCCTGCGCCCAACAAGACTAACTGTGAGGGCTTACAGTGTTCTGGCACTACCACCACCACCACCTAAGGCCCAATTTTTCTGTAGAGTATATAGGAGGGGTCGTATAGTATACAGTATCTCACAAAAGTGAGTACACCTCTTACATTTTTGTAAATATTTTATTATATCTTTTCATGTGACAACACTAAAGAAATTACACTTTTCTAAAATGTAAAGTAGTGAGTGTAAAGCTTGTATAACAGTGTAAATTTGCCGTCCCCTAAAAATAACTCAACACACAGCTATTAATGTCTAAACCACTGGCAACAAAAGTGAATACACCCCTAAGTAAAAATGTTCAAATTGGCCCCAAGTAGCCATTTTCCCTCCCCGGTGTCATGTGACTCGTTTGTGTTACAAGGTCTCAGGTGTGAATGGGGAGCAGGCGTGTTAAATTTGGTGTTATCACTCTCACTCTCTCATACTGGTCACTGGAAGTTCAACATGGCACCTCATGGCAAAGAACTCTCTGAGGATCTGAAAAAAGAACTATTGCTCTACATAAAGATGGCTTAGGCTATAAGAAGATTGCCAAGACCCTGAAACTGAGCTGCAGCACAGTGGCCAAGACCATACAGCGGTTTGCAGGACAGGTTCCACTCAGAACAGGCCTCACCATGGTCAACCAAAGAAGTTGAGTGCACACACTCTGCGTCATATCCAGAGGTTGTCTTTGGGAAATAGATGTATGAGCGCTGCCAGCATTGCTGCAGAGGTTGAAGGGGTGGGGGGTAAGCCTGTCATGCTCAGACCATATGCCGCACACTGCATCAAATTGGCCTGCATGGCTGTCATCTCAGTAAGAAGCCTCTTCTAAAGTTGATGTACAAGAAAGCCTGCAAACAGTTTGCTGAAGACAAGCAGACTAAGGATATGGATTACTGGAACCATGTCCTGTGGTCTGATAAGACCAAGATAAACTTATTTGGTTCAGATGGTGTCAAGCGTGAGTGACGGCAACCAGGTGAGGAGTACGAAGACCAGTGTGTCTTGCCTACAGTCAAGCATGGTGGTGGGAGTGTCATGGTCTTGGGCTGCATGAATGCTGCTGGCACTGGGGAGCTACAGTTTATTGTGGGAACTATGAATGCCAATATGTACTGGGACATACTGAAGCAGAGCATGATCCCCTTCCTTTGGAGACTGGGCCGCAGGGCAGTATTCCAACATGATAAGGACCTCAAACACACCTCCAAGATGACCACTGCCTTGCAAAAGAAGCTGAGGGTAAAGGTGATAGACTGACCAAGCATTTCTAAAGACCTAAACCCTATATAATCTGTGGGACATCCTCAAACGGAAGATGGAGGAGCCCAAGGTCTCTAACATCCACCAGCTCCATGATGTTGTCATGGAGGAAAAGAAGAGGACTCCTGTGGCAACCTGTGAAGCTCTGGTGAACTCCATGCCCAAGAGGGTTAAGGCAGTGCTGGAAAATAATGGTGGCCACACAAAATATTGACACTTTGGTCCCAATTTGGGCATTTTAACTTCAGGGTGTACTCACTTTTGTTGCCAGCAGTTTAGACGTTACTGGCTGTTTGTTGAGTTATTTTGAGGGGACAGCAAATTTACACTGTTATACAAGCTGTACACTCACTACTTTACATTGTAGCAAAGTGTCATTTCTTCAGTGTTGTCACATGAAAAGATAAATAAAATATTTACATAAATGTGAGGGGTGTACTCACTTTTGTGGGATACTGTATATACTGCTGTTCAGAGTATATAGTGCATGGGGGACCCCCACGCTATTTAAAAAAAAAAATTTGGTGTGGGGTTCCCCTTAATTAATATCCATACCAGACCTGAAGGGCCTAGTATGGATTTTGGGGGGACATCCACGCCATTTTCTTTTGGTTTTTTTGGTGCGGGATTTCCCTTAATATTCATACCAGACCTAAAGGGCCTGGTAATGGACTGGGGGGGGGATTGCAGTTTTTTCATTGATTTTTATTCATATTGCTGGGAGCCGACAATACATTACAGCCACGAGCAGCTTTAAATGACATTTTTTCCTTTAGAAATGTCATTTTGCTGTGGTATTGTTATAAACACGGTAAAGATGCGCTATTTTACAGGCAGACCAAGGAGACCCCCCAGGCACGATATTTAAAGAAATGTTTCTTTTTTATTGTTTCACTTTAAGCATTATTAAAATCACTGCTCCTGAAAAAACAGCTGTTTTTAAAACTTTTTTTTTGCTTTGATACATGTCCCCTGGGGCAGGACCCGGGTCCCCAAACACTTTTTATGGCAATAATTTGCATATAAGCATTTAAAATTAGCACTTTTGATTTTTCACATTCGCATCCCATAAACTTTAATGGTGTTCACACAAATTTTCTGCCTGTTCACATGTTCTGCTGCGAACCGAACCGGGGGTGTTCGACTCATCCCTACTGTTGAACTCTGATTATGTCATAAAGGAGAATTGATGCTTGATCTGTATATATATAATTACTTAAAAGCGCAGTTTTTTCTTTCTAGGTCAAGAAAAAAAAAATTACTCAATTTTTTAAATATTTTTTTCTTGTTTTAAGATTTTTATTTTATATTTTTTACATTTTTGTTACATACTTTCCATTCATCATGACTGGTTTGTACTAGGTGTCATGAGATCGCACAATGATCACATGGTATCTGGGCCACTCATAGTGGCCCAATACCGATCACCACAATCTCCCACTGGCAGGGGGCGCGTCACTGCGCATGACCGGGGTGATGTGCAGGTACATCGCTGTGTTTGCTCAAGCCTCCAGCCAGCAGCAAAATTACTGTTGGCCAGTCAGCAAGTGGTTAAAGGGAAGCCACAAACAAAGAAGCAAAGAAGGGTAAGGAGAGGGGGTCTCCACTTAAAACAGAAAGCAGAGCAGGTAGCAACCACCTCTTTAACCTCAGTTCACATACATTGATAGGTGCAGAAAATAAGTTACTTAGTAAGTGTTTAAACTTTGCCCCATCTTGTCAATTAAACAGATTTGGTACATTCACTCAATGTAAACAGTTTATTAGAAATCATTTTCAGAAAATATATATATATTTTTTTTTAAATCAATTGAATCTAACACTCTGAGATTGTAAACATACCCTTTAAAATTAAAAATTTAAAACATTAAAAATAAAATCAAATTTCTTCCTCTGAGAAATTTAAAAAAGTATGGGTGTTTTTTTAAGAGTTGATTATTCAAGGTATCAGACAACTGAAAAACAATCACATTCAGAGAGACAGTATTAGCAAACAAAAAAGAAAGGCAATGAAGTACCTAATTAGAAATGATAATATGATCAGCTGATAAATATAGTGGAATTGCTATACCTAATAAAAGCGATTACAATCACAAGTACAAAGACTACTAGGAGACAGACGTACATACACGATCCTTAGGTCACATCTACACATATAAATTTATTTCTGAGCTAAACATTCTTTGTCAAAAGGAAAGATCCCTAGAGATTGTAAGCAAAAATGAGCATTATCTCATTAAAATCCAATTGGTACTTATATTTTACAACTTACCCAAAATACAATAAGACATAAAAAAAACCTCCCAGCATATTCTAGAGTTTCTGGTATAGGGTCCTTTCCTTCAAATCTTTCAAATTTTTTAGATAATAAAAATATGTTAAAGCTGCCCTCTCATATTTAACCACTTTCAATCAAGCTGTTGTAGATAGACAGCTGGGTAGCTCACTCCTGAGGGTGGGAGGACAAATTAAAATGTCCACCTGCTCCCTTTGCTTGTGAGTGCCCTGTGATCGCTGTGTCCTTGATTGCTGGTTGAAATGTATCACAGAGTGTTTTCTACTGTGATACCTTCAACCTGTTTTTCACAGTGTCACTATAGCCAATTACAGTGTCCTTGTTAGCTAACCACACCAGTACAGTGTTGGCAAACCAGTGCAGCCATCAACTGTATCTTTGACTATAGACACATTAGTTATAGTGTCATTAGATCAGTGCAGCCAGCCAATGTCCTTGATTGTCATTACATTATTGTCCCTGATTCCAGACAGTGCAGGCAGCAACAGTATTTCTGATTGCTGCCAAATGGCTGTAAGCCAGCAACAGTGTTCCAGATCATTGTCACACTGGTGTCAGTGTCACCAGACAAATGTAAGCTAGCAATAGCATTTCAAATTGCTAACCCCACCAGTCACAGTTTTGCCAGAGCAGTGTAAGTCAGCAACAGTGTTCCTGATCACTGCCACATCAGTGCTAGTGTCATCAGACTAGTGTAAGCCAGCAACAGTGTTCCTGATTGTCACCACCCCTGTTCCAGTGTCATCAAGCTAGTCTAACCAGCATTGCCAGACCAATGCAGCTAGCAATAATGTTTCTGATCATGGCCCTCACCAGTCCTGGTGTCACCAGACCAGTATAAGCCGGAAATAGTGTTCCTGATCACCAACACACCATTGCCAGTGTTGTCACAGCCAGTGCAGTCAGCAAGACCCTGATCAATGCTATACCAGTCCCAGTGTCACTAGACCAGTGTAAGCCAGCAACAATGTTCCTGACCCCTGCCACATCAGTCCCAGTGTCACCAGAACAGTATACACCAGCAGCTGTGTTCCTGATCACTGCCAAACCAGTCACAGTGTCACCAGACCAGTGTAAGCCAGCAAGAGTGCCCTGATTGCTAGCCACACCTTTGCCAGTGTAAGCTAGCAGCAGTGTCCTTATCACCATCCACTAGTTCCAATGTCACCAGAGTCAGTGAAGTCATCAACACTGCTCTACTGGTAACACCAGTGCCAGTATCAGCAGTGCCAGCGTATACAGCAGCAGCAACCCAATCACCAGCCATAAGCCAGCTTTTCAGGTACCAGTACAGCCACTGCCAAATGTCCCAAACAAAATACAAGTGAGGTGGCAAGCACCAGTAGTGCAGGATATTCTCTCAAAGTGGGAAGTCTGAGTAGTGGGGTGTTGCAACAGCACAAAGGATTAGGGCCCATACAAGTATCTGAGAGGCACTTTCAAATCCTTTGTGGCTACCTTCAACTTCAGCAGCTCCTTTCAATCCCCCATTAACAGCCCAACCAACTATTCAGGTTAAAACGAAAAAAAAGTGACACCCCTTAAGTTTTTTTTTATTTGTTTTTAACCAAATAATTATTAAATTTAACTATGGAGCAATGCAATCTGTATTGCCCCGTACACACGGTCGGATTTTCCAATGGAAAATGTCCGATCGGAGCATGTTGTCGGAAATTACGACCATGTGTGGGCTCCATCGGACATTTTCCATCGGATTTTCCGACACACAAAGTTGGAGAGCAGGAGATAAAATTTTCCGACAACAAAATCCGTTGTCGGAAATTCCGATCGTGTGTACACAAAGCCGACGGACAAAGTGCCACGCATGCTCAGAATAAATAAAGAGATGAAAGCTATTGGCCACTGCCCCGTTTATAGTCCCGACGTACGTGTTTTACGTCACCGCGTTCAGAACGATCGGATTTTCCAACAACTTTGTGTGACCGTGTGTATGCAAGACAAGTTTGAGCCAACATCCGTCGGAAAAAATCCTAGGATTTTGATTTCGGAATGTCCGAACAAAGTCCGACCGTGTGTACGGGGCATATGTCCAATAGTACATTGCCAGTAATTTCTTTTATGCTAGATCATCTGTATGGAAGCATATTGCTCTTTCCAAACCTAAAACCTTTCTTGGTCTTACCCTAAACATGGGAATAACACAAATAATGAACTGCACTCCTACTGGTCCACACACCCAATTTACTATATGCCATTATATTCCTCAGTTGCTTTACTGTATGTCCAGGACATGATATAAAATAAGTATGATATTTTTGCATTTCAAAAACAATTCCCTGTGCCATCCCTGAAGTCACTCTGCATAAGATAGGCTCCACAAAATTTGGCCACTTATTAAAAAATACAAAATCTGCATTGATGAGTCCTTCATACATTTTACAAACTGTGCAGTATTAGTATCTTCAGTACTCTTGCCAGATATGGGGTGAAGTTATACAAACTTTTTGAGAGGACCACAGGGTATACACATGACTTCCTTGTTTACGAAACAAGGGATCTGAAACACCTTGGATGCCCATCTTTTATGGGTAGCAGTGGAAATAAAATGTGGGGCCATATATCACCCTTATTTTTTCAGGCGTACCATGTCTATGTGGACAATTTTGTATTCTAGTGTGCCACTTTTAAGACACTTTTTTGTGCAGCAAACTGTAGCTTGAAGTGCATTACAACCAAATCACAAAGGCTTTCCACAAAGACTGGTCACCATAAAGCTGACAATGGGTAAGTCAACAAGTTTGAGCAATGAGGACCTTTTAGCAATAAAATGGAAGGGATAAGCCACTTTAGTAGAAATTCATAAAATGTCTGGTCTGGTATGGAACAATAACCTCTTTCGATACATAAATATAATCTATGTATGGGAGGTGAAGATTTTAATGACCAGAGGATGAAGCCCTACCTGGAAGCCTGAAGATCTGTTTACTGGTAGAAAAAACTGTCCATGCATATATTTCAATTGGCCATATACAATTTATAGGAAAAGGGAAACAAATAGCAGAGTGCAGGGAGATGTCAATAAAAACATTCCATTTATGGGGGGCGTGACCTGCTGCGGACTTGGATGGATGCCTGAAGTCCGAGCTCCGTTCCACGGCCTGGATTTAAGCAACCCTCGGTGACTAATCCTCCCTGCCTCTCACCCTAACAGAGCAGGGAAGATTCGGGACACCCCAGGGCATGTCTAGGCAGCAGTACAATCCGCCTGCACCACGCCGCCTTACGCTCTACTACCCGCTAGCCGCGATCATGCAGAGAGCCCAAGATGGCGCCGGCTCCAGCAGCATGAGACAACCAAACACAGGCAATCTGCCTGCTACTGCCACATTGCCAATGCACCAGCCAGGGGACCCTCTAACTAACATCCTGAGGGACAACATGGACACTCTCCCACCCTCAGACGACGCTGCAGGAGGGCAACAGCCAGACAGAGGTAAGAGACTGGCTACCTCCCCTGTTAGCTCCCCCAACAAGGAGCCCCAAGCTAAAAAGCAGCTATGGTCTTCTGTAGTGACAGGCACACATGGCAGTCAGCAACCTCCCTCCCTAGCAGCTTTTCCTGTCACAGATAACACTGTCACAGGAGCAATACTTAAATCGATGCTTCTCACCCTGCAGCAGGACCTACATAGAGAACTGCAAATCTCTATGTCCCAAATGCATGCTAGAATTGAATGCCTGGAAGAAAGAACAAATGCATTGGAAGATAACTTGCAAGATTACTCTAAAGCACACAATGAGATGTTAGATGCGCACGAACATCATACAGAAGAAATCCACCATATTAAAATGAAGTTGGTAGATTTAGAAGATCGCTCCAGGCGGAATAATATTAAATTCAGAGGCATCCCGGAGTCAATTAAACCGAACAAAATAATTCCCTATCTGCAGCAACTCATTACCTCTTTGCTCCCCCGCATTAACGTTTATGAAGCATTGATTGACCAAGCCCATAGAATTGGGAAGCCATCACACCTCTCAGACGACATCCCCAGGGATGTCTTGGCTCGGATTCACTACTTTCATGTCAGGGAACAAATCCTCTCTGCCGCTAGAGCGTCGAAACCCCTACCGGATCCATATACCAATCTCAAGCTTTTCACTGACCTGTCTCCTGCCACGATGGGAATGCGCAGAGCTTTCACCCCCATTACATCTATCCTCCAACAGAAGAAAATTATTTACAGATGGGGCTTCCCAACTAAATTGCTGGTCTCACATCAACATCAAATTGTCCCTATCCTTACTCCAAAGGATGGATACAAGAAGCTAACAAATTGGAGTCTCCTCCCCATCGCCTCTGGAGACACAGGACAAAGAACTCCCCCTTGCACATCACCTGATTTCAGAAATTCGGCATCCAAAAAAGCCGGAAAACATTGAATTATGGTTAAGCCCAGGTCCTCTATCTACCTGAATCCAGCCTGGACGATACCTTTTACCCTTCTCTTCTCCACCCCTCAGGTTAAGGTGTGCTAGGCACACAAGTTTGTATTACTTGTTGATTATACAATTCACTTAAGCCTTGTTTGTTATTTGTTACTACTGCATTTTCTGTATTTTGGAAAATTTACTGTGTACCGCATCCATTTTTCCTTTGCAAGTACTACACCAACCTTTATTTTCATTTATATCTGATAGATACCGCCAAAAGGTGTAGTCTCTTTCTCTTCGCAAACGTCGCCTCAGTCTTCTTGCCACCATGACCCTCACGCTCACCTCTTTAAACATCAAAGGCCTAAATTCTCCTTTCAAACTAAACCTATTCTGGAAAGAAGCTTTAACTCATCATGCAGATGTTCTCTGCGTACAAGAGACCCACTTCTCAAAACTCAAACAACCCTTATAAAAGGTACCCTCATTGTTTTGTTGCAAATGGTCCCAAAAAAAAAGAGGTGTGATGATTGCCATAAGTGCGGCAGTAAACTTTTTACTACATCACAGTGAATCTGACGAGGAAGGCAGATATCTAATCCTCTCCACTACCTTTGATAACCGCCCCCTCACCATAGTCAACATATACGCCCCCAATACAGCCCAGAAAAAATTCTACTCAACCCTCTTTACCAAACTGGAGCTTTACAGATCCGCACCTTTAATAATATTTTGAGACTTTAATGATGTTATTGACCCAGCTCTGGATACCTCTAACACCACGAGATGTAGGCCCTCATCATTATCTGCCTTACTCAAAAGAGAAGACTTATATGATTCATGGAGGTGTTTGCATGATGTGGAAAGAGACTACACCTTTTTCTCTCCCCCACATCAGTCTTATGCCGCGTACACACGGTCGGACTTTTCAGCTACAAAAGTCCAACGGACGCTGACGGACTAAAGCTGGCTGGTAATCCGATCGTGTGTGGGCTTCTCCGGACTTTCAACGTACTTTTTTAGTCTCAAATCTGACGTACTTTAGATTTGAAACATGCTTCAAATCTTTACGTCGTAACTACGACGGACCCCGAAATCCACTCGTCTGTGTGCTAGTCCGATGGACAAAAACCCACGCTAGGGCAGCTATTGGCTACTGGCTATCAACTTCCTTATTTTAGTCCGGTGTACGTCATCACGTACGAATCCGTCGGACTTTTATGTGGTCGTGTGTAGGCAAGTCCGTTCGTTAGAAAGTCTGCCGCAAGTCCGCCGAAAGTCCGCCGGAAGTATGTCGGACAGGCTGTCGGACTTTTGTAGCTGAAAAGTCCGACCGTGTGTACGCGGCATTACTCTCGGATTGACCTATTCATTACAGATAAACACCTACTTCAATCCATTACTGAATCCAGCATAGGAACAATTTCCTGGTCAGACCACGCACCAGTCACAATCAAATTAGCCTCCCTCTCCCAAACTCCCAGACACACAATTTGGAGACTAAACACTTCCTTTCTTAACAACCCCACATTTGAGTCTCAAATAAAATCTGAGATTGAGACTTATTTCCATTATAATGTCGACTCTGTAAACTATCATGCTATTACCTGGAATGCCCACAAAGCTTGCCTACAGGGTCTGTTTATAAAACTTGGAGCCCGCTCCAAAAAAATTAATTCTTCCACCACAGAGTCCCCCCTAAAGTGAATCCGCTCTCTGGAAACAACAAAAAATAATCCCCCTCTCAGGATGTCTACTCAGAACTAAAACTCCTTAGATACCAACTCAGTGATCATCTTAGAAAAAACTTTGATTACTACATCAAACGGCTCAGACTACAAACCTACACCGCAGCCAATAAACCAGGTGCCTTTATGGCTAAACAATTTAAAAGACAACTCTCTAATAAAAAAATTGCATTCCTCACTAGCTTCCTGGGCAAATGAATAACTAACCCGTTTGATATCGCCAATGAGTTTAGCAACTTCTATGCTAAACTCTACATCCTCACAGAATCAGAACCACCCCCCTCCCCCTCTAACCAAACAGTCATCTTAAAATTTTTATCTTCCATCTCCCTACCCTCTATTTCCCCAGAGCAACTTGATCTTCTTGCAGTACCCTTCACTCACACTGAAATTCATAACAACTGCCCCTAAACAAAGCCCTGATGGGCTCCCTAATGAATGAATACTACAAACGCTTTGATGTAATGTTAGTCCCCCATCTCTGCAACACTTATAACCAATTCGCAAGCACAGGCAACATCCCCAAGGAATCCCTCGATGCGTTAGTGGTCACCATTCCTAAACCAGGGAAAGCAACAGATAACCCCGCCAATTACCGACCAAAATCTCTCCTAAATACAGACACTAAAATTTACGCCAAACTCTTAGCACAGCGCCTTGTAACTGTCATCCCACTAATTATACACCCAGACCAAGTTGGCATTGTGCCAGGTAGGCAGGCCTCAGATGGCACCAGACGGTTTATCGACCTAATACAATGGGTGGAACATAGTCAAACGCCTTCTCTCTTCCTATCTTTGGATGCAGAGAAGGTGTTCGATAGAGTTTATTGGCCCTACAAGGAGGAGATTTTCCGTAAGTTTGGAATATCAGGATCTTTTCTATCAGCCATACTCGGCCTATACACTCAACCAACCGCACGCATGTGGACTTCTGGTGTTGTGTCCAGCCCATTTAAAATCACCAATGGCACCAGACAGGGTTGCCCGCTGTCCCCCCTAATATTTGCCATGATAATGGAACCCTTAGCCCAGGCCATTAGATCTGACCCGTTGATATCAGGAATAAAAATTGGAGATGTTGACCACAAAATTGGCCTTTACGCCCATGATGTTATTATTGCTCTGACAAATCCCAAGATTTCCCTTCCTGCAGTCCAACACATCTTAGACTCATTCAGTTCAATATCCCTCTACAAACTAAATCATAGTAAATCCCTTATGCTGAATCTGGGCCTAGACCATCTAACTACCCAATCTATTTCCAGCAATTCTCCCTTTGCATGGGCCCCCAATTCTTTTCTACCTTATCTAGGAATCCAATTAACGTTCCCCAGCCATATTTTACTTAGGTCTACCACTCTTTTACCGCTCACCACTCAGATCTTTTACAACCCCAATGCCTCTATCCCCGCAAAAGGTTCCTAGGTGGTATCCAAAACATTTCATATTATTAACAAATTCACAGATTGTCACCTTTTGTATATCTGTCTCCTATTGTTTAACGCACTCTTCACAGTACTATTCTCTCTCTACATACATACTTGATCCAAATAATTTTAACTTCTCAAACCTTGAAGTATTCTGAAGATGTATAATGTGATTATTCTTTATGTTTTTTTTTTTTATTTTTCTATTTCTCTGGTATGTACACCGAGCCAGGGTATGCCCAATTGGCGATGTTTTGTTAAAACTCATTTTCTCTTTGAAACTAGTAAATACTTTAAAATTAAAAAAAAAAAAAAAACATTCCATTTATTAAGAATAAAAGTAGCATCTACTTACATCACAGTTGGTGAAAACCAGCCTTTCCATAAGCTGACATGCTGCTTCATTACCAGGCTGGTCTTCACCCTCTATGATGTACTGTGATCCCAACCCCAAACACCATCATCTCTCCTCCACATCTGCTCCTATCCCTGGGGCAAGATTTCCATCATACTGGATTGCTGTGGTTCCCGCTGAACACACAGGTTTATGGCCTTGTTTATGACTCCCCAGTACACAGGCTAATGCTATGACTTATTATTTCATATTCAATTCATTATCTACACGTCCATAGGGAAATCTGGCTCCTTCCTAAGCTATCAAGAAGAGGAGATAGCTCATGTATGTTTCTAGACAGTGAAAAAGAGTCACACATGTGGTATCCCTATACTTGGGAAGGATAGAAGAATGCGTTTGGAATTTAAATGTAAGTATGCCTATACTGTGTGTGAATAATAACTAAAATGACAACTCATGAAAAAAAAAAACTTTCATACTTTTCAAAAAAAAGTACAAAAAAATAACATCTCATTAAAACTCACCAGGCCTCTTATTAAATACCTTAGACCATCTACTTTCCAGTATTTCTACTGTCTTGGAATTTTAGGGCCTCCAGAAATGTGTTAGAATATCAAGGTTGATCAATTTCAAATATACAGCATATACCATGGTATATAAAAAAAAGAAGCATTATGCCAGTCAAAGTGGACCAAGGCCATACATATAGAGAGTAGGTAGGGAATATCATAAATGGAGATGAAATACCATAGACCATAACCCCATTTATGGTGCATACTTTGAAGTGTACAAGCATCAAGCCTAGAGATCAAGTGCAATAATCAGGATAGTAAAATTCCATTATCCATATTAAGGCATCAAATCCCATTCAAAGTTTATCTTAGAAGAGAACTTCTCTTCTATTTAACAAAGAAAAACAGTTACTCACCCCTGATAGGTTTATCTATTCTCTATAAACAGAACTTTAAGAACCCTCATGTCTTATCCATGATGATCTGTAAAATTCTTGGCTGGTATATATGTGTGTTCTTCTATTTGATAAATGATCTTTCATAGGGTTACACAACCTATATGTTACATATTATATATTATAGTTTGACAATTGACCAATTGTTTAATCCAAAAAGTATCTCCTGTTGAAAATTATGTTATAACATGTGGATCCCAATGGAAGGTACAACTGGAACAACGTGAGGCACTGCATTTATTTAAACTTGTTGTGCTCAGCCAAGATTTTTAGATTAAAATAAACTACGAGACAATATGTTTCCCAATATGGGAAGTCTCTTGGCAGCAAAATGTATACCTCTTGAAAGAACATTCTGAAAATCTACATCACTCTACAAAATAGGTAGATTTCTCTAAATAATATGTTTTATATCATCAAACTCTGATTCATGCTGAGTACTGAAAGCAACCAAGTGATCATGTGGGTTCATTTTTTTTCCACTTCAAATTTTTCAGAGTTTTTCCGATTACAAAGATAATATAGCATTTTGAATTACAGTAATAGGTCCTAAAACATGTGACCCTATGTCAAAGATAACATTTATGAATGTATAACAGCTGTGTAATGATGCATCAAGTACTAGGTAACATTAGAATAAGGGTGGGGGAAGGGCGGGGTAAAGGGAAATACTCAGGGGATTAGCAGAATAGCAAATCAGTTGCAGGCAGTAACAGAAGAAAAATAAATGCAGTAAATATGCATTCATGGTGTGACAGTTTTACATCAGGTAATCTGAGTTAATACTCTTAGAGGATGGTAGTACTTGTGGAGTAATTGGTCCATAGGGCCCAGAGTTCCTGTAGCTTAGGTATTGTAAGATGTGCTTTTTCATACATAAGTTCCATCTGGAAGTGTTGATTGAGTGTGGCGTGCAGTTGTTGACTTGAGGGAAGAGTGCTTCTTTTCCAGTTGAGTGCTATCAAAAGTCACACTGCAATGAAGAGGTGTGTAAGAATAGATTGGTATGGAAGAGGCCACGATTCGAGGTCTAGTCCTAAAAAATCTTGTTGGGGGGTAAGCGTTGTATGGATTCCTGTGATTTTGCCAATAAGGGATTGCACTTTGTTCCAAAAAGGGACAGGTAGTGGACAAGTCCACCAGATGTGTATGGTTGATCCTAGGTCTCTGCATCATCTACAGCAAGCGGCTGAATGTGAGGGAGAGATGCGGGCAAGTTTTGCTGGTGTTTGGTACCAATGGTGTAAGAGTTTCTGAGCAGTTTCCCAGTGAGTGAGGCATCTAGAAAATTTAAGTGGGGCTTTTGCAGCATAGTGCCATGTTGTAACATCTGTTGTGAAGTTGAGGGTTTGTTCCAATTTGTCCATTGGAGGTAGTTTAGTATAATTCTGTGCGGCATTTAGCTCTTTGTAGATGTGTGAAAGCATTATCAGGGTATGAGGTCTTTTCATAAAAATTAAAATATCAGCGGTGAGGGTATTGTCTGACCACGTGATCATTTGTAGAGCACATGGCGTATTCGGAGGAATTTGTAAAAATTCCTATTGGGGATCTTGAATTGTGAATGTAGGTCCTGAAATGTGCGCAAGACATCTTTATCATATAAGTCCTCAATTTTCGAAATGCCAGCCGTTGACCACGTAGAGGTGGATAAGTTCATGCATATAAGTTCCAAGGCGGAGATGGGGAGCAACTTCAGAGCTTGTGATGTTAGCCCTCTGGCGAGTTGATGGGATGATTTCCAGACTATGATCGTGGCATTTACCGTGTTAAGATAGGAGTGATGTGGGTTGTAGTGCAGCCATATAGCGGCAAGAAGAGATCAAGTGGGGTGTCCTAGGGAGGTCTCCTCAATTTGGACCCATGAGGGGCGTTCCGTTAGGGACCACCATTGTATAGCCTGGCTTAGAAGAATGGCTTTATAATATTGTTTAATGTCTGGTACTCCCAGTCCGGCTTTGGATGTTGCTGTACACATGGTGGAATGTTTTATTCTAGGATGTTTGCTGTCCCTGATGAAGGTGTTGATGATTCTTTGCAGCGTAGACAATTGAGTGGATAATATGGGCACAGAGAGTGTTCGGAGGAAGTACAACACATGAGGCATTAGAAACATTTTTGCCAGCGCAATTTACTCAGCCCAATATGCTCTGGTTAAGCATAGAGAGGAGCAAAGATTTTGTAGTTTGCTGAGTAAAGCTTCAAAATTCAGTTAAAGGATGTTGTTGGAAGGGGATGTTAGTTGAGTTCCCAAATAGGAAAAGGTATTGGATGGGGCCTTCAGCTAGAGGTTCCATTATAAGGGCAAATATTAATGGGGAGAGGGGGCAGCCCTGATGGGTGCCATTGGTAAAGGTCCAAACTTTAGCTGTAGGGGAGGAGTGTAATGCCAGTAGTGTTGAGTATACGTTCCCTGCAAATCCAAATTTTTGGAGTACTGCTATGAGGTAAGACCAATGTACCCTGTCAAACGCCTTCTCTGCGTCCAGTGATAGGAGCAGAGAAGGTGCTTTATGATGTTATGCCCACTGTATGAGATTTATGAATCTTCTAGTGCCATCAGAGGCCTGACAGTGTGGGACGAAGCCCATCTGATCTTAGTGTACTAATTTGGGAATAAACGGGGATATGCATTTGGCTAGGATTTTTGCATACATTTTAAGATCCAAGTTCACAAGCGAGATGGGGCGATAATTGTTAGGTTCATCATGAGGTTTACCAGGTTTCGGTATTGTGACAATGAGCACCTCAAGTGATTCCTTTGGGATGTCACCAGTGTGCATTATGCAGTTAAAGGAGTTGGTTAGATGAGGTGCCAGAAGGTGTGAGAATGTTTTGAAATATTCATTGCAATATCCATCTGGTCCAGGAGCCTTGTGAAGTGGTAGTGATTGTATTGCTTTTAGAACTTCAGCTTGAGAGAATGACTCGTTAAGCTGTTCTAGCTGATCTGAGGTAAGGGAGAGTAATTGTAGGGAATCAAGAAATTGTGATATTTGCACGGGATCTGGATCAGGATCTGAGGGGGGTTATCCGGATAGATGTCTACATAAAAGGAATTTTTGCTGAAGCTGCTTTTTGTTTAACTTGTTTGGCCAAATGAGATCCAGGTCTGTTCCCAAAGGCATACCAATTTGCTCTCAACCATTTAATGTGATAATCAAATGAATGTTGTAGAAAAGAACATAATTCTTCCCTAAGGTCGTGTAAGTGGATAGTGTTTGCGTCATTGGGTGATAATTTGTTGGATTGTTTCAATTTACGAATTTGGTCTATGTATGTGTTTACTGTCTGGGATCGTGTTCACTTCTCCTTGGCCCCAAGTTTTATGAAAGCTCCCCTTATGCCATCTAGGATAATATATCTGCCTGATATGTCGGCATCAAGTTGTTGGAGTTGAAAAGAGATAGAGTCCCGAATGGCGATCATTACTTCCTGCACTTTTTTATTTGCGTGTGCATGAAAGGTGTGAGGGTATGCTCGATGAAGGCAAGGGGGAACTTTACCATGCATAAAGGGCATCTCTTGCATGCACAAAATGTCTATTCTTTGGGATAAGGCTTCTCGCCACAGTCGCAAACGGTTATTTCATCACAAATGGTCTTCAAGGTCTGCCACTTTTAATTGGAGTTAACTGATCTGTTCAGCATGTTCCTCATTGACATCAACCATCTCATCATGCACTTTGACTACTTTAGTTATCTGATTTAATAGATGTTCAGTGCAGTTATCAATGTCATGCATTCTGTTAGCGAGGTGGGATATGGAGGAGCACAGATCATTTTGCAGGCCTATTTGGAGGGAAAGAAGCATGGCTTTCAGAGTATTCTCTGAGACTGGAGCATCAGAAGCAGGGAAGGCTGCTAGAGATGTTGTGTGCCCTGCCTGCAGCTCAGCTTCTGTGCCTGGGGTGTCATGCTTTTTTTGCAAAGGGAGACTTATGAGGGAAGTGTGCAGGGGAATCTGCAGCTCTCTTACCCCAATCTGCTGGAGAGGCTGAGGGGGGGGGGCTGGTGGTGAGGGAATTCCTCCACATCTAACAGGTTTTCCTGTGGGTCTGCTGTCTGTGAGGAAGGCAAAGGATGGCCGTTCTCCTCTGCGCCACCTTGTGTGTGTCTGCCCACTGAGAACATGTAAAAGTCTCTGAGGGGTGATCTCCCTTGTGTGGCAGTTGTGGGTGGCTGGAGTGCTGTGGGCCACTGTGGAGAGCAGAGTGTCAGCGGAGCGTCACAGCCAAGCGGCCATCTTCGGCAGCGGCTAGGACATGCTCCCCATTGTGGGTTATTTTTTATCTGCCTTGAATCACTGTTCAGTAGTAAATTCTCTCTGCATATTTATAACTTTCTATCAAAATTGGCTTCAATGTAGCCTTCATTAAGGTATCTCTCCTTCATATTAGCAGCTTCTGCTGTGAAGCTTTCTCAAAGGGTAACAATTTAATTATGTTCTAACAAGTCATCCTCACATGTGAGGAGGTGGCAACTGTCTGCTTAAAGGAGAAAATGCTTATGATAGGCCCGAACGTAAATCCCACCATCCAAAATACTCCCTGTTAATGTTAAATACAAAAAAAAATGTATTTAAGTCGTTCTTCTCCAGTAAATTTCAAGTCATAATAATACATGATGAAATATTTCAAAAAACCTCGATTAATAGCTTTTGATGTACAGAAAAGATCAGCTCATTATTTAGCAATAAATAGAAGGAAAGGATGGCCTTGGGACTTTGAGTGAGGTGGGAGAGATTCGGAACACTTTCACAATCAGTGCAAAAAATGTTTATTATTCACAGAATGCTCAATACAGAAATGGGAGCAGCAATAAGTGTGCGTTACCCGGCATAGTGGCCTAGTAATGAAGCATAAGTAAAAAACAAATACAGTTCGTTACACTTGATTTGTACATTCATAAAAAGTATTATACAAAGTATACATATATCATTTGAGTTAGTAAAATACATATTACACATGCATGGGTAGCAGTAGTATGTGACCATGTGGTGATCAACTTCAAATACCCAGCAAAGTGGACATGCATGTGGCATCGGTATTGCCCTACGCGTTTCACGAGTCTCCTCTCGCTCATCAGGGGCTGATGCATAATTTGTATGTCTAGAACAAAAAATATTAAGAGTAATAAGAGTATGGAAAATAACTCATAAGTCGGGGCACGCAAAATGGTTGGCACGAAGGGTCCGTGATAAACGACCCCGTACTTACCACTTGACTGGGTTGGGTCACCAAAAGACCGGGTCTCAGGATGGCGGCAGTGAGCAATGCTGGCACGGGGGCTGAGGGGGAGTGGCAACCAACAAACGCTGCAGGACAGACCAGGGAGCACAGCAAGGACAACAGGAGCTAATGTGGTAGGTGGTATGGAGGTGTCCATGAACAAATCTAGAAAAAATGTATATATAAGGATACATGAGTCTCAACAAGTGTACCCAAAGTAGACTAAGCATCAGAGGGTCAACTCTAACCCTCAGGAATAACTAAGAGGGGTTAAGAAGTAAGTATATATGTATAGGGTAACATAAATTCTTAATATGAATTTGATAAAGAATAAAAATAATAATAAATATAAATGAATGAACCGTCATAATGGCAAATAATTAAAAGCAAGGGCTGGAGGGAAGTGCATACATACAGATGAATAAAAGATATAAAAGTATAAATAAATCTAGATTGTGTAGGGGTGAATGTGTGTACCAACAAAAATGTTAAATTAAATTAAAATAAAATAAAAAATATTGTGTGTGGTGAGAGGGTATCACATACACAATCAGATTATATTGGGTGAGAAGAAAGGGGAGGGAAAATATGAAGGAATAATACCTGAGTGGATGTGAAAAGTCCCAGGCATAGATGGTGCTCTCACAGACCCAAAACCATGTCAACATACCAGCCAACCACAGATGCAGACTGCAGCCGCGCCGAGCCCCCGGATATACCCACAGCGGCCATGGAAGCCACGCCCCCAGCATCATGTACGGATGGCGATAGGCTGACGCTGAAAGCGTCAACCAGAGAGGCCGGATGTGCGTGACAACAGCCGCTCACCCATCCGGGATGTTCCACACTGCCCAGGAACGCGGGGTCAGGGGACATAGCGTATTGGGCGTGGAAAACATGACGCCGACGTGCAGGTGGCCCCGCCCGCCCGTGAGGACAGGCGGGGGCAGCAGAAGGTCAAATAAACCTCCCCTTTACACGTCGCAGCCCCCAATGCCGGAAGCGCAGTGTCACCACCAAACAGACCACAGCAGAGGGGAGCCAACACAACCCGAAAGTAAAACCTGATTCTAGCTAAATGTATTGGTGAAAAATTTGTAGGTGAAAATGAAAACGCGTAGGGCAATACCGATGCCACATGCATGCCCACTTTGCTGGGTATTTGAAGTTGATCACCACATGGTCACATACTACTGCTACCCATGCATGTGTAATATGTATTTTACTAATTCAAATGATATATGTATACTTTGTATAATACTTTTTATGAATGTACAAATCAAGTGTAACAAACTGTATTTGTTTTTTACTTATGCTTCATTACTAGGCTACTATGCCGGGTAACGCACACTTATTGCTGATCCCATTTCTGTATTAAGCATTCTGTGAATAATAAACATTTTTTGCACTGATTGGGAAAGTGTTCCGAATCTCTCCCACCTCACTCAAAGTCCCAAGGCCATCCTTTCCTTCTTTTTGCTGTATTTAGGGATGGAGGTGGCAGAGTGGTTTCTTCAGACCACAACTCTCCTTTGTCATTATTTAGCAATAGTACATTCTGAACCAATTTCTGTTAATATCTCCAAAGATGTGGTTGCTTTCCCACCATGTCACATACAAATGATCATATGTGGGAGCAAATCTGGGACCCATAGAGGCACCACATCTCTGGAGATAATAGCTTTTATCAAACAAAAAAAGAGTTGTGAGTAAAAATTTTACCAAATCCTAAATGAAAAATTTCAGTTCCATAGAATATACCATAACAATCAAGATGATATTTAAGTGCTCATAATTCTAAGTTTTGGGAATACATTAGTAAAGTGCTTTCAAATCACATATGAGCCACTTATACTCACTACTCCAAATCTCCTTATACAATTTCTGATTTGTGTGTTTGGTATTTCTAAAATGGGTTGCCAATCTAGTCACCAAGGGCTGGATAATAGGATCAACTAAATATCCCAAAAGTTCACAGAGGGATCCTGATACTGGTGACAGTGTATCTACCTCTATCTGGATAATCCCTCTTGTGAACCTTTGGGAATGGGAATAGGAATGACAGGATGATCTGGAACTAATTTTTGCCAATTTATGATCTAAAACACCAATTGTTTCCATCTTGGCTGTAATCACAGATAGTTCAGCCCTGTAACTCTTACTGGGATCAGTGTGCCACTGATAAATGTCTGAGAGCCTCTTTTAATCATAGGCATTTAAAACTACTACTACTTCACTCCTGGCTACATTTTTCATAGCAAGTGAGGAATTCTTCTTTAATGAGTCCAGGATTTCCTTTTTCTGTCTGCTCATAATCAGTTTTTTTTCTAGAGGAGTTAGTTCTTCTCAGCCAGAGATGCTAGAACTCTTTGTACATAGTTTTAGTTTAATCTGATATATTAAAGTTTTTTCAAATATAACAATACACTTAGACACAACTTGGAACATACCAATAGGATACTATCAGGCTAAAAAATGTGCTTACAAATATGTTTCTGCATCTGTAGGCAATACATAACATCTGTACAAACAGCACCCACAACAATACAAGTATTCATGTAAAATACTCTAGGTAATGAAACCCTGGTCCAGAAGGTAACAGAATATAGACTAGGAGCACATGTTATTCAGATTTTAAAAAAGCAAAAAAAAGCAAAAACATAACATCTCCCTGCAGGAACATAGCAAGGGCTAGTTAGGAGCATCAGAGCAGCACAGAGAAAGAACATATCCCAGGCTTCACTTACCAACATTCTGAAGGGGAGTGTATACAGAATTTCTATATATTTTTTTAATAAATCCATTTTCTCTCCACAGTCAATTATGGGGTAAAAATCAGATCTGAATCCAACTGAAATCATTTTTTTTAATCCTATGTGAAAAAGAGACAAAGTAAAAAAGAAAATATTAAAAGATGATAGAGTCAACTTTGAAAACCTGAATTGCAATTTCTAAACAACAGGTGAGGCATAGGTTGATGCACCAGAAGGAAAGAAATGAAGAGGATAAATTGTTAAAGAATTTACTCAACCAGCAAGGATGGTACCAATGGTTGATGTACTGATGGAAGGGAAGATAGCTCCAGTTGCAGATTGGTATAATTTGTGCGTCATAGCTAAATTGTAGAGGAATTTGATTAGAGACATTTTGAGTATTTTGCAGATTTCACTTTTTGTCACAAGGTTTTGAAAATTGAAAAAAGAAAATAAAAAACACATTTTTGTTTTCTTTCTTCATTTTCCAAAAAATTGAGGCAACATATGAGATCTTAGCAAATAACTTGGGGTGTCTACTTTCCGAAAAGGGATCATTTGGGGAAGTTTTGTGCTATCTTGACATTTCAGGGCCTCTGAAACTGTGATAGGTAGTGAGGAAGTGAAATGAGCAATTTACGCCCTTATAAAGCCTGAAGACAGTAATTGGTTTTCGGGGTCCTGTACACGGCTAGACTGCCAAAATGTCTCACATGTGTGATATCCCATACTCAGGAGAAGCAGCATAATATATTTTGGGGTGTGAGTCCACATATACCCATGGCAATATATCATTTAATTGACAACTTTGTGTAAAAAAATAATATGTTTTTTTAATGTTTCCAGAAACTTATGACGAAACATAAAACATTCCACCGGCTCAACATGCCTCTCAGAAAATAGCTTTAGTTGTCTACATTCCGAAAAGGGGTCATTTGGGGGGGGGAGCCATCTTGGCATTTTAGGGCCTCCAAAACTGTGATCGATAGTGAGGAAGTGAAATGAGCCATTTACGCCCTTAGAAAGCCCTTTAGCGGGGATTGGTTTTCAGGGTCCTGTATGCAGCTAGACTGCCACAAAGTCTCATACATGTGGTATCCCCATACAGAAGCAGAAAAAGGTACAGGTACATATACCTGTGGCATGTGTGAGCAATATATAATTTTCCAGAAACTTGTGGCAAAAAACAAAGTATTCCATGGACTCAGCATGCCTCTCAGCAAATGCCTTGGGGTGTCTACTTTGTAAAAAGTCAATTTGGGGTATTTGAACTGTCCTGGAATTTTATGCCCAACATTAGAAACTTATTTCACACATCACCCACTCTTCTAACCACTTGAAGACCAAGCCTTTTCTGACACTTTTTGTTTACATGAAAATCTTTTTCTTTTCTTTGAAAAATACTTTGAACTCCCAGACATTATAATTTTTTTTAAAAGCAGGTGCCCTACATAATAAAATGATGGGTGTTGCAAGTTTTTTTGTCACACAGTATTTGTGCCACAATTTTCCAAACGCAATTTAAAAAAAAAAATTTGAATTTTAATGCACAAAAAATGCACAATATATCACCCAATTGTTTGGTAAGGTATAAAAGATGATCTTAGTACATAGATGCTAAACATGACACGCTTTAAAATTGTGCACGCCCACGCAGCAGCAACAAACCACTTACATTTTTAAAAGCCTTTCGAAAATTCAGTACTGTCCGTGATACTGTTTTTATTTGCACTAACATACAATTTTTCAGGACAAGCTTTTGGGATATATCCTCTTCTTCAAGGTCCAAGCAGTACTGATTAACAATTTTTTAAGCAGAATGTTAAAGAAGAAGAAAAAAAAAGAGAAAACCAAACACATACAAATCAATGGTAATAAAGATAGCAGCAGAGTTAGTGAGATAAGACAGAGGGAGAGCTATAGAATGCAGGGGGAGATACTGGTCACAGAGGGGGTCGTAAAACTTTAGCATAATGTGTAAGGAAACCAATATCTAAATTCAGGCCATTATTTTTTGTGTCAAAAAGAAGTATCATCTTTAGTTCAAACATTTTCCTTTCCTTGATAGTTCTGAAATTCCCTTTAAGAACTAAAACATTGAGGTCTTCTATAGTTGTGAGAAATAATGTCCCACAGGTGTGCATAAACTGTCTTCCTTATGTTCTTTGATGGTATGTCTGTGCAAATTCATCCTCGCTTGCAGCTTCTGTCCTGTTTCACCAACATAAGATCCTTTGCTGCACCTTTTGCATTGGATGAGGTACACAACATTACTGGAGGTACAGTTGTAAGATCCCATGATATTGAAGGTCCCATTTGTGTGTGCAACACTTTTGGATGGATTGAACTGGTTGCATAGTTTGCAGCGTTTTTTATTGCAGGGTTTGCTTTCATTACTTGTGACTTCATAATCAGAGTGAAGTTTCCTGCTGATTAGTTTGTGTTTTCTCTTTTTTTTTCTTCTTCTTTAACATTCTGCTTAAAAAATTGTGAATCAGTACTGCTCGGACCTTGAAGAAGGAGACATACCCCGAAAACTTGTCCTGAAAAATTGTATGTTAGTGCAAATAAAAAAAGTATCACGGACAGTACTGAATTTTCTCTGTCACAATTGCACTAATATGGCTACAATCAAATCAAGCAAAAACCTTTAAAAAGCCTTTACAGGTTACCACTTTAGATTTACAGAGGTCCATTGCTAGAATTATAATAAAACAACTATATACTAGGTGTCAAATCGTGAAAACAAAATATATGAAATGAATAAAATTAAATAAATGACCTGCATCTGCTGTCCACCAAGTGCTAAACCACCTCAAATGACAATCAAAATAATACAGCACTTACAGTATACAATAATACATAAACCATTCTTATGACAAAAATTACATTACATAAATAGTCTCATATAAAGTGCTTGGTGTTCCAAAGGGTTAAAAGGTGCTGAAGTGCTTCATGTAAACATGCTGTGTCTTGTGCCACACTTCCGTCCAGTATCCCTACTCACCAGAAAAAATGAACCCTCAACTTTGCAGTCTGGGGGTCAAACACACTTGTTTCTAGTGTTTAGAAGATGGGACTCTCGGGGGCGGAGTCGGTGCGCAAGGAGTATGGCCGCATGAGATCTTAGCTCCTTGCCACACAGATCTTCTGGATGCTAAAACAGCGACTCAGGGCTAGACATGTGCAATCATTTTTGTCCGAATGCATTCTCGTCCAAATTTCGGGTATGTTTATTATCGTTTTAACAAGGGGGCGTGTCTGGACGTTCAACAGGGAGGAAGTGTGCTACTCTTGCTCCGTCCAGGCTGCTTACATCCAAAGCCATCTATACCCCTCCTCAGCCCACCGTAGCTATCTTCACATCTCAGGGGTATCTAGACACTCTTGGCTATGGCCCCTGGGGACTATTTAACCTATTTGGCACTTGGAAGCGGTTCGGGGCCTACAGTTCAGTCCGAGCCTCGGATGCCCGCCGCCATCTTGGGACCTGATACTCGGGGCCTCCGCTGCTCCGGACCGGAGACCTCCGAAAAGCTCCTGCACGGCACCCTGGCTGCGAGGCTGTCCGCACTTGGGATCCCCCCGTCCCAATAACCACTACCCGGAGATCCCTCCTTTGGCGCGCCGATCTCCGGAGGTCTGACGCCATCCCGCGGCCTACCGCCCCGACCTATCCTACCCTCTGAACAGCGGTGAGTACCTTGATACTCTACCATCTACCTCTTGGCCAGTCCCCATCAGTGTTGAGGCTGCTCTAAATAGCCAAAATCTTGTACCTGGGCCCATACGAAGCTGCCCGAGGCCTCCGCGCCACCGGTGCTCACTCGGCCGGCCTAGACCACCAGGAAAGTCCACGGGTCCGGCCTACCTCCGGAGGCCGGCGGCCATCTTTGTACTCCAACTACTCCCTACCCACATTTGTGCCTTCACTTGCTCACTGTAGCCAACGCACCTATTCATCCAGACTCTGCTTCAATCAGATCTCCCCTTGCTCTGTGGCTGAGGTGGGACTTTCAATACCTGCAACTTTCTTTTTTCTTTTGTTTTTCACGAAAATCTCCATAAGCAACCATATCTTGTTGAAATATGACTGACACTGAGCAAATGTAAGTGAGAAGTGCCCCACACAGCCACCGGCCTAACAGTTCCAGTTATGCCTTCCAAATCAACTAAATCTCGTTCTGCAGCAGGTAAAAGATCTGGCAAGAGGTCACAGTCTAATTCAATATCTGCAGGCTCTATTCAACAATATTTGGCTAACGCACGCGGCAATCAGGACCGAACCTCGAGACTAAGCGCCTCTCCCTCATCTCACATTGCCTCTGTGAGGGGAAGCTCTCCGGCCTCTTCATACTGCTCGGATCTCATGGATGACCCAAGTTCCCCTGCTGGCTCCGAAATGTCTACGCTGATGAGCGGCCTTAAAAAAGAACTTGCAGGTATGTTTCATAACTTGGAAAAGTCTATTAAAAAAGAGATAACTGCAGTCAGGACCGACATGTCCCACATCTTGGTCAGAGTAGAGGAGACGGAGCAACGGCAAGACACACAAGCTCTAGCCATTAAAGAACTGCAGGACACTGTTACCCAGCTAGCATTTGCTCATCGGGCCTCCCTATACAAGCTCGAAGACCTTGAGAACCGCAACCGTAGAAACAACATACGGGTCAGAGGCCTACCTGAGGCCACTGGAGACAGTGACCTAGAACCATCAATACGGGGCATTTTCAACACCATTATGGGCAATCCTGTCACAGCACCACTCCGCTTTGACCGGGTACATCGGGCTCTGAGACCCCGCAATGCTAACTCTGACCAACCCAGAGACGTTATCTGTCGCTTGCATTACTTCGAAGATAAAAATGCAATTATGATGAAGATGCGGGGCCTGCCTAACATAGATTTCGACGGGGCAACCATCACCGTATTCCCAGACATCTCCAAAGATACCTTAGACCGTCGCAGAGCTCTAAAGCCACTCCTTGACCTCTTGCGTACAGATGGCATCACATATAGATGGGGCTTCCCAGCCTGCCTGATTGCCACAAAACATGGCCGATCCCACACACTAAGGTTCCCGGAGGAACTAACAACCTTTTTGCAGGCTCTTAATCTTCCGCCCTTGAAACTTCCAGGCTGGCAGGACTCCATTCCTAAATTCTCGAATCATGCAGATTCAGTTTGGAGAAAAACCCCTTCAAAGGCAAGTCGCTCCTCTCTCCCAGGATCTGCACAAAAGAATGGTTGAATTGCGCAAATTTGTCCTTTGTCTTTTTTCATTCAACCACATTCCATCAGTACAGATGCTTATTCTCCTACAGTAAATTGATGCCAAGTCAGATTTCAAATGTAAACTTTTTGTACACTTACCTGACTATTTTTGGTAAACTCTGACCTATGACTAGTTAGACCACTGATCTCCTTTTATGTTCTTATTGTTGCCGCATCAGTAATGATCTACAACTTATGCTACCCAGTAGGAATTTCAATGTTTAAGTTGATTTTTGTTCCTGCATACATAACCCCTTATTTTTTATTTAACTGGAACTAAATTTTTTTTTTTTTTATTTCTAATTACAAGTTGATTATCTGTTATAGGCTGCGTGTTGTTGGGGCACGTTTCTTATATTGCTCCTCCCCTACAACATAACCCAGTCCCCCCCTCCTTCTGGGGTTGGCGAGTGCGTGCGACCTTAAAAGTTTTTTTATCCGATCCCTGTTTAAGGTTTTGGATGGCCGCTCGTTCTCCCTTTCCCCAATGGGACCACTGCAGATTTCTGCGTGTAATTCATACGTTTCCCACAAGTTTTTTAATTCATGTGTATGATTTTTCTATAAGTTCACTTTTCCCTTCTTCTCTTTTTTTCTATTCTTTACTTCACTCTCTCTTTTTCCTCTTCCCTCCTCCCCTCCCTTTCCCTTGCTGGCATACATGGAAGCATAGGCTGAAGGTTCTCACCTAGATGTAACAATGACTACATTGAAGCTTCTATCATACAATGTTAGAGGTCTTAATGTCGCAGCTAAATGGCACCAAACATTCCGTGAACTAAAACAAGCCGCATGTTCTATTGCTTTTCTTCAGGAAACACATCTAACCCATACAACACCGGTTAAACTGACCTCACCTCATTTTCCGCAATGGTACTATAGTTTATCTGACACTAACAAAGCTAAGGGAGTGGCCATTGGGTTTAGCAGAAGTGTGTCCTTTCGTTTGTCTGACATGCTAGCTGATGATTCGGGCCGCTTTCTTTTTCTCCAGGGTTTCATCGGTAATACCCAATGTACTCTAGCAAATGTTTATTGCCCAAACCAAAATCAACCTACCTTTTTTTCAAAAATCCTAACCAAATTATCACATTTTGCCAAAGGTCTTACTATCTTAGCAGATGATATCAACATGTCCATAGACCCAATAATAGACACGTCCCAAGGAAGATCTAATATTTCCTTTAAACGCCTGAAATTTGTCAAAAGGAGACTCTTGGACCTCCAACTAATGGATGTCTGGCGTCTCCTCCATCCCAAAGAGAGAGATTTCTCACATTTCTCCACAACACATCACTCGTATTCCAGAATTGACAACATATTCCTAGATCATTTTCACCTCCCCCTCTTACAGTCTGCTCACATAGGTACCGCAACTATCTCGGACCATGCACCTGTCTCGATGACGTTGACTATGCCTTCCTTAGCACGCCGCACTAATAACTGGAAACTCAACGACTCCCTTCTTACTAATGAAGCCGAGGTTTCCATAATGTCCTCTCATCTTTCACAATATTTCAAGGAAAATAAACCCTCTGATACCTCTCCCTCTATTGTTTGGGAAGCTCATAAGGTCACTATTAGAGGACGGTTTATCGAACTTGGTGCTAGATTGAAAAGGGAGTATGGTCAGCGACTCAGACAGGTTTTACAACAAATAGCTGCTCTAGACAAGCAACATAAACTTTCTCTCCATAGTGAGCACCTCCAATCCCTCACACTTAAACGAGAGGAATTAAAGTCTCTTCTTAATTTAGACACTAAGAGAAAATTCCAACGCTTATCACAGAAACACTATGAATGGGGAAACAAACCAAGTAGGTTATTGGCTAGGTCATTAAAAGCTAAACAAATGCAATCCTTTATTCCCAAAATTAAACTATCATCAGGAGAGCTCGCTCATGCAACCCCAGATATTGCTAAGGCCTTCAAGGAGTTCTATGCAGATCTCTACTGTGTCAAAAATGACTTGTCCTCTTTACCTCAGAAAGAGAGACGTAGACGCATGCTCTCCTATTTGAAAGAAGCTAAACTACCTAAATTACCTGCATCTATCTTTAAAGAATTGGAAGCAGACTTCTCGGTAGAGGAATTTTAAGCTGCTTTGAAGTCTACTCCCTCTGGAAAAGCACCCGGACCGGACGGGTTCACTATTCTATACTACAAGACATTTAGTGACATTCTGCTTCCCCGTCTCACAGCCTATGCAAACTCAGTTTCTCAATCCTCAGGCTTACGCCCAGAATCCCTCTCCACTCATATTACTGTCATTCCTAAACCTGATAAAGACCCTACCCTCTGTAACAGTTATAGGCCAATCTCATTAATAAATACTGATATTAAATTATTTGCCAAAGTAATGGCAAATCGCCTACTCCCTCTACTGCCTAACTGGATCTCCAAGGACCAATCAGGTTTCATTCCCAATAGAGAAGCAAAAGACAATTCCCTCAGAGCGATTTCCCTAATTCAGTATGTTCGGAGAAGCGCCCAGCCCACCCTACTCCTTTCCACTGATGCTGAAAAAGCGTTTGATAGGGTGGACTGGGACTATCTTAGAATGACATTGAGGCATTTCGGATTGGGTCCTAGGATGTTCTATCGTATTTTATCCCTATACTCTAACCCCACAGCACAAATTAGAATTAATGGGACGCTGAGTGACTCTTTCGCTTTACATAATGGTACAAGGCAGGGATGCCCCCTGTCCCCCCTCCTTTTTGCCCTTACCTTGGAACCTTTTCTAGCGACAATTAGGAACAATGATAATATTCAAGGCATTCGAGTTGGTAAAAGTTCCCATAAATACGCAGCATATGCTGACAACATACTATTTGTTATTCAACAACCCCGCATCTCAATACCTAACCTAATGTCGGCATTTTCCACCTATCAGTCAATTTCTAACTTCAAAATAAACCTATCCAAATCGGAAATTTTAAACATTAACATCCCCCAGTCCGAGGTGACTTCCCTGAAACCTCTCTTTCCCTTTAAATGGGAACCAAAACATATGAAATATCTAGGTATCTATCTCACTCCCAACCTTCACTCCCTTTTCCGGCACAACTACATTCCTTTGCTTAACAGGATTAGGGAAGATTTACGAAAATGGTCCAGCTTATCTCACACCTGGTTAGGTAAAGTAAATATTATTAAAATGAATATATTACCCCACATACTCTTTCTTTTCCAAATGCTCCCACTAGGGATTCCGGTGGGGTTCTTTACTATTTTGCAAACCATGATCTCCCGTTTTATTTGGAGGAACAGTCACCCCAGGATATCTAGAGAGATACTATTTCGCTCCAAGATGTCTGGGGGACTGGCACTACCTAATTTTAAGGCGTATTATCAAGCGGTTGTACTTTCTAGGATAGCCGATTGGAAATATGCTCTTGATTCAAAACTGTGGGTTCAACTTGAATACCTTTTGAGCGGCGCTGATCTCTCGGTGGTTCCTTGGATATCCCGCTCCTGCAGGAATCTTGACCGATCCACCTCAGCACTCACTATATCCTCACTAGACATATGGGACGCCCTACATAAAAAACTCTCATGGGGGTATAATTCTCCTTTAACACCTCTCCTTAATCACAAATATTTTCTACCAGGCTTATTAGATCCCGGTTTCCAATCTTGGAGACCGAGAGAACCTCTCTTACTACATCACGCCCTCCGTGGAAATACACTTAAACCATTACATTTGATCATTGATCCCAAACCTGTCTCGTTTCTCGACAAATGGAGATACCATCAATTACAATGTTTCTTGAGCTCTCTCCCTCATCCGCTTAGAAGTTTGCAAGATCTAAATCGAATAGAAGAAATATTCTACCCAAAAGACCCTCCCATGCATAGTATTTCTCTATTTTATAGAGCTATTATTGCCCTTCAAAACCCTGGGTTTCCACCCTTCCTGGCAAAGTGGGAAGCTGATCTGGGTTCTCCCATTTCAGACAATCTAAAGGATAAGGTCTTACAACTGGCACACACCTCCTCCCTTGCTTCTAAAATGGCAGAGGTCAACTATAAACTACTCACTAGGTGGCATTACACCCCCGTTAGACTTCACCAAATGTTCCCTGCCGGTTCCCCATTGTGCTGGAGGAACTGTGGGAATGAAGCCACTCATGCACATGTCTGGTGGTTTTGCCCACTCATTTGCCCCTATTGGATGGCCATCTGCAACCTGATCTCACAGATTTCAGAGGTCAATCTACCCATGGACCCATGGACGGTCCTTTTCCATGCCTCTAATACCTCCATAGGCTCATATAAACGTTCACTCATTCCTCACCTCCTGAACACAGCCAAAGCTTTAATACCCACCTTTTGGGGCCAGGCGGCAATTCCGCCCATTAGGACCTGGCTGCAGAAGGTTGATGAAGTTCAACTCATGGAGAGTATTACCCATAACATCAAAGGGACTTCAGAAAAACACTCAGCCACTTGGGCTCCTTGGGTAAAATTTCAGTCCACCCCCTCATATAAGGATATTATAGTGCAAATCTCATAAATTTATTACTTTTACATCGTCACCAAAATTTCGATAACTCAATATTTTGCACATGTATGCCAGCAATCCCCGTACCCTCTCCCTTCCCATCTTACCCTCTATCCTATTTACTATCCCCTTCCTCTCCTTTCATTTTCTTTCCTATTATCTAGTCCTATGCATCTCATGCTTTCTGTTCGCTTTATTATACCTCTTTTATCTAACTGAAGCAAGGTTTTTCATCTTGTTCTTACATTTTGATTTCTATGTTTACATTGAAAGAAGCCTCTTTTCTACTCAATACCTACATTAATTCTCATCCTCCTCTTTGAATATACAGAACTGGTTAATGTATCTCTGGCTTCTTGATACTCATTGCAAATATCCGAGCATTGAAATTGATTTTGCTTTTTCATAATGTTTGTACCCAGTTTGTGACATAACTGTTTATTTCTGTATTTATTTTCTTTAATAAAAATTTATTAAACAAAAAATTATCGTTTTAACAAACGATAACGAACGTGCAGAATCCGAAAACCGAAAGATCCGACATAAACAAATGACTTATTTTCATTTTCGTTGCATCAACAGTTCGATATAGGTAGAAGATTCGACATGATGCTGACAATAGTGATCTGTGTCCATCGAACCTGTGGTCGAATGTGCCTAACCTTAGCTCTATTAGTCCAAGATTATTCGACATAGAGAGAAAAGATTTGACATAGAGATAAAAGATTCGACATTATAGAGACAATAGCAAAAAAGGTCAAATGTGCCTAACCTAACTCTATTAGTCCAAGATTATTCGACATAGAGAGAAAAGATTTGACATGAAGAATCGACGAAGCAGTCGCCGCGAGCGGACATTAACCACTTGACCACTGGGCACTTAAACCCCCTTCCTAACCAGACCAATTTTCAGCTTTCGGTGCTCTCACACTTTGAATGACAATTACTCAGTCATGCAACACTGTACCCAAATGAATTTTTTGTCCTTTTTTTCACACAAATAGAGCTTTCTTTTGGTGGTATTTAATCACCGCTGGGTTCTTTATTTTTTGCGCTATAAAAGAAAAGAGACCGAAAATTCTGTAAAAAAATGCATTTTTCTTCGTTTCTGTTATAAAATTTTGCAAATTAGTAATTTTTTCTTCATATATTTTGGCCAAAATTTATACCGCTACATATCTTTGGTAAAAATAACCCAAATTAGTGAATATTATTTGGTCTTTGTGAAAGTTATAGAGTCCACACGCTATGGTGCCAATCTCTGAAAATTGATCACACCTGAATTACTGACGGCCTATCTCATTTCTTGAGACCCTAACATGCCAGAAAAGTACAAATACCCCCCAAATGACCCCTTTTTGGAAAGAAGACATTCAAAGGTATTTAGAAAGATGCATGATGAGTTTTTTGAAGTTTTCATTTTTTCCCACAATTCTTTGCAAAATCAAAATTTTTTTTTTCTTTTTTTTTTTTTCACAAAATTGTCATATTAGCAGGTTATTTCTCACACACCGCATATGCATACCACAAATTACACCCCAAAACACATTCTGCTATTACTCCCGAGTACGGCGATACCACATGTGTGAGACTTTTACACAGCGTGGCCACATACAGAGGCCCAACATGCAGGGAGCACCATCAGGCGTTCTGGAGCACCCAGGCCAATTCTGACATTTCTCTCCTACATGTAAAAATCATCATTTATTTGCTAGAAAATTACATAGAAACCCCAAAACATTATATATATTTTTTTAGCAAAGACCCTAGAGAATACAATGGCGGTCATTGCAACTTTTTATCTCGCACTGTATTTGCGCAGCAATTTTTCGAACACGTTTTGTTTGGAAAAAAAAACAGTTTTGTGCTTTCAAAAAAAACAAAACAGTAAAGTTAGCCCAATGTTTTTACATAATGTGAATAATGAAGTTATGCCGAGTAAATAGATACCTAACATGTCACCCTTCAAAATTGCACACGCTCGTGGAATGGCGCCAAACTTCGCTACTTAAAAATCCCCATAGGAGAGCATGGCCGAGTATGGCTGAGCATGGCAAAGTATGGCGGAGTATGGCGGGGCATGGCGGAGTATGGCGGGGTATGGTGGGGTATGGTGGGGCATGGCGGAGTATGGCGGGGCATGGTGGGGTAAGGTGGAGTATGGCGGGGCATGGTGGAGTATGGCGGGGCATGGCTATAGCTTTGGAAAACCCACTGGGGTTACCTGTCTAGGACCTTGCATAAGTTCGGCATCTCGGGCCTGATCCACTCCACCATTATGTCTTTGTATACGAACCCCACAGCACAAATCTATACCTCTACTTTACTCTCAGATCCCTTTAGGTTAACTAACGGCACCCGGCAGGGATGCCTACTATCGCCGATAATTTTTTCTTTGATTATAGAGCCACTAGCGGACTATGTAAGAAGTGATACTGCGATAGAGGGCATTAAGGCGGGACATGAATCCCATAAAATAGGGCTCTTCACTGACGACATTATTTTAACCTTAACTAACCCACTTTCATCTTTACCTGCTCTTGATTCCCTATTACACAGGTTTGAGTGGGCTTCCTATTACAAGGTCAACACTACTAAATGCTTTGCATTGACCGTCAACATAACTGACAAAACAAAGCCCAGGTTAAAAGAAATTTTTCCCTGTAACTGGGACCCGCCCCCAATTACGTACCTAGGTGTGCAGTTGTCCTCCTCCTCTACCAAAATCTATTCATGCAATTTCCCCCCACTTTTGGTTAAAGTGGAAGCAGAACTAAGCCAAATAAGTAAGCTACCACCCACGTGGCTGGGGAGGATAGCTGCATACCAAATGCAGGTATTGCCCAAACTTCTATATATTTTTAGAACCGTACCCATCCCTATCCCCCATCAATTTTTCACACACATAGAAAAAATACCTTAAAAATTCATATGGGGTGGTAAAAAACCGAGAATCGCTCTAGCATAGCTTTACAAACCCAAATACCTGGGTGGATTTGGTCTCCCTAATGCTCAACTATATTACAAGGCAGCACTACTGGACCAGATGCGCTACTGGTTTTCCTGTCAAACTGACATAGAACCCTTGGTCACGACCTACCAGCAATGGCTATAGCCGCTAATCTCCACCACAAACCCACCGTCCCTCCATACCCAACCATACAAGCTACTATTGCAACGTGTCTTCTTTAGTGAACTCTAATGTCAGGGAAATGCCAGAATCAGGGCCTGTCAATATAGGCATTTCCCCATGCGCCTGCGTGGTAGAATTGCACATCGGCACGTACTGTTTCACAGTCAGCGGGTACGAGCGCGTGTTCCGAACGGATCCGCTCACGTGGGTGCACGACACAGCGCATCGTTACGAACGCGTGCACGCACATCGGGACGTTCCCCTGGCGGGCCTATATAAGGACGGCTATGGCCTGTGTTTTGTTGCTGGTTTGTGTTTTCAGCTCCTGTAACCTGCTCCTGAATCCGTGTACCTGTGCCTACCCGTTGTGACCCGGACCAACCCCGACTCTGCTTGAACTTCTCTTGTGCTTGATCCTCGGCTGCCTTCTGGACTTCGCTACCTGCCTGATTACCTGTGTTTGACCCTCGGCCTGCTCCTGGACTTGCTTCTGCCTTACCCCACTGTGGATTATCTGCCTGCCTGATTACCTGTGTTTGACCCTCGGCCTGCTCCTGGACTTGCTTCTGCCTTACCCTACTGTGGATTATCTGCCTGCCTGGCCCTTGTGTTTTACCCCCGGCCTGATCTTGGACTTTGTCTCAACCTTACCCAGTGTTGGACTTTTGCCTACTTGCATACCGGTGTTTGACCCTCGGCCTACTTCCAGACGTCTGCCTTGTGGTTGACCCTCAGTACCCGGCTCAGCTACCCAGCACGGATCTCTTCCCTGCCTGAAGAATCGCCCAGCTCCTCTACTACCTGCTGGCGACCCGTGCTTCTTCGTGCCCAATACCCGCTGTGCCACTTCCAGAGGGTATCGTGCGCCCAGCTGCAAGGGGAGCCTCTCTCAGCAACTCAGCCTTGGTGAGTACCTGACAGTACAAACCAGCCATGAGCGAGGCCGACAGAGTTGGCTCTCCCCTTGAGGCACTCTGCCAGCAAGTCACAGCCCTCACCCAGGCTGTCCAGAGACTCCAAGACGGCTACTTTCAGATTGAGGGTCGTCTGCAACATCTAACCACATTTCCTAACCCCTCGGACGCCGCATCAGCATCTGCTAGTGCAACATCTCCCTCTCGGGATCAAGCCAACCCGGCTTCTGCAGCCGTAATGGCCTTACCTGAACCCAGGGTTCCCATTCCGGAACGATTCTCCGGTAACCGGAAGAAGTACAGGGCATTTAGAAACGCTTGCCTACTATACTTTGCCCTTCAACCCAGGACTTTTTATTCTGAGACTGTGAAAGTGGTGTTCATTATCTCTTTGCTTTCTGACGAACCGCAATCCTGGGCTCACAACCTCCTTGAGCAGAAGAGTCCCCTCCTTGACTCTGCAGATGCATTTTTTGTTTCCATGGCCCAGCTATACGACGATCCTCAGCGTACTGCCACGGCTGAGTCCGTCCTGCATACCCTAAACCAGGGAAAGAGACCAGTGGAAGATTACACTGTGAAATTTCGCAAATGGTCAGGGGACACCAGCTGGAACGAGGCTGCATTAAAATATCAGTATCGCCAGGGACTCTCTGAGATCCTAAAGGATGAACTGGCTCGAGTGGATATCCCGGCCTCTCTAGAAGACCTGATCCAGCTCGCTATTAAACTGGACAGACGCCTCCGGGAACGTCGCAGCGAGCGTTTCCAGTCTCCAAGGCCCACTTGGATGATGCCACGGGTACCACCTGTTCCTGCACCCCCTACAACTTCTTCGTCATCCTCTCATGGTGAGCCCATGCAACTGGGTCTAGTTCGACCCCCACTCTCTCCTGATGAAAAGCTCTGCCGGCGCCAGGCCAACCTTTGTCTATATTGTGGAGGAGCCGGTCACTTCCTAAACAACTGCCCTGTGAGACCCAGTAAGTACCGCACTCGGTCTGCCACCAACTTTCAAGTCGCTAATTCAAGCCAGTCTCATCTTGTCCTCATGATCTCATTACAGGTGGCGGAAGAGAAGGTCCGGTTGCCAGCCATCGTTGACTCAGGAGCCTGCAGTTGCTTCTTGGATGCATCTTTGGCCCAAAACCTGCACATCCCTCTCCGAGTTAAGGAGCAACAGCTACAAATCCATCTGGCAGATGGATCCCTACCCTGTTCTGGCCCTGTCACACAGGAAACAAAGCCTATCCTCACTCATATAGACTCAAATCACTCCGAATTTCTTTGCTTTGACATTATAAGTTCACCGATGTTTCCCATCATTTTGGGGTTTCCATGGTTGCAGGCCCATGATCCTCAGATAAACTGGAGCAAGAAAGAAGTCCTCTTCTCTTCCATGTACTGCTCTCAACACTGCTTTTCACCAAAATACGACAGAACGGTTCCATGTCTAACGTTACAACCAGTACCGGATAATCTCCAACATGTCCCAGCAGTATACCATGAATTCCTGGACATCTTTGATAAGAAGAAAGCTGACAGTCTACCTCCACACCGACCCTATGATTGCCCCATCGACCTCCTACCCGGTTCCGAGATCCCCTTCGGCTGCATTTTCCCTCTATCAGAGATCAAGCTAGAAGCTCTTCGCTCCTACATCGATGAAAATCTTGAAAAGGGATTCATCCGGGCTTCTTCTTCTCCAGCTGGAGCGGGAATCTTTTTTGTGGAGAAAAAGGATGGATCCTTATGGCCTTGTGTGGACTATAGGGAGCTTAACAAAGTTACCATCAAGAACAGGTACCCGCTCCCTCTTATTCCTGAACTGTTCCAGCGTCTCCGAGCCGCCCAGATCTTTACTAAATTAGATCTCCGGGGGGCGTACAATTTGGTTCGGATACGAGAAGGAGATGAATGGAAGACAGCTTTCCGGTCCAGATTCGGGCATTTCGAATATTTGGTGATGCCTTTTGATCTCTGCAATGCCCCGGCTACGTTTCAACATCTAGTCAATGACATCTTCCGTGAGTATCTAGATAACTTTGTAATTGTTTATCTCGATGACATCCTGATCTTTTCCACCACTTTAGAAGCACATCATACCCATGTGAAGAAAGTACTCTCGGTCCTCAGAAGACATGGCCTATACTTAAAGGGGGAAAAATGTGACTTCGAGAAAACCACCATCCAGTTCCTTGGATTCATTATTTCAGTAGGAGGGGTCGCAATGGATCCGCAGAAAGTTAGGGCCATCCAGGAATGGCCAGCTCCCATAGATAAAATGGGAATTCAGCGATTTGTTGGCTTCGCCAATTTCTATCGCAGATTTATTAAAGGTTTTTCCTCTATCATCTCCCCTATTACTCAACTAACTCGCCAGCAGACTAGATTCCAATGGTCCCCAGATGCTCAAGAAGCCTTCGATGAACTAAAGAGACTGTTTATATCGGCTCCTGTCCTCCAACATCCCAACCCAGTCCTACCCTATGTGCTTGAAGTGGATGCTTCGGAGTCAGCAATAGGGGCGATCCTGTCTCAGAGAAGTGGCCAAAAAGCCTTGCTCCATCCGGTGGCCTTTGCCTCTCGCAAGCTCACCCCTCCTGAGAAGAATTATGATGTCGGGGATCGAGAGTTACTTGCTATAAAGTTTGCCTTAGAAGAGTGGAGATATCTGCTGGAAGGGGCTTTCCAACCCATCATGATCTTCACTGACCACCGTAACCTAGAATATCTTCGAACAGCTAAACGCCTCCGACCTCGTCAGGCCCGTTGGGCCTTATTCTTCTCCAGGTTTAACTTCCATATTACCTATCGACCTGGCTCCAAGAACGGGAAGGCGGACGCACTTTCCCGTATGTTCCCAGAAACCAGTGGCCCGGAAGAACCCGGAACCATCCTAGCTCCTCACCACTTTCTCAGCCTGGTTCAGCCCAACCTTAGGTCAATTATTATACAGGCCTCCAGTCAATGTACAGAACCTGAAGTATCCGCCCTAGAAAAGAAGGATGGTCTGCTTTGGGCCCAGGACAAGGTATTTGTGCCACTCCCAGTAAGACTTCAGATTCTTCAAACTTTCCACGATCACAAGTTGGCAGGACATTTTGGTATACAAAAGACCTCTGAACTAATTAATCGCTCGTTCTGGTGGCCGGGGTGGAGACAAGACTGCAGAAGATATATACAATCTTGCATCACTTGCCAACGCAATAAGGGATCTAATGCCAAGTCGTGGGGACTTTTAAAATCTTTATCTATACCAGAACGTCCCTGGACAGAGGTCTCTATGGACTTTATTGTCGATCTGCCTCCTTCCGAGAAGTTTACTACCATCTTAGTGGTTGTTGACCGCCTTTCAAAGATGGCCCACTTCCTGCCATTGGTAGGCACCCCCTCTGCTTCCACAACCGCAGAGGTTTTTATAAAAGAAGTAGTGAGACTCCATGGCGTCCCACACAACATTGTATCCGATAGGGGGATTCAGTTCACGTCAAGATTCTGGAAAGATATGTGCAAGTCCTTAGAAATCAAGACATCCCTTTCTTCCGCCTATCACCCACAAAGTAATGGCCAGACAGAAAGAACAAATCAATCTTTAGAGCAATACCTTCGATGTTTCTGCTCCTGGTCCCAGGACAACTGGTCTTCCCTCTTACCGTGCGCAGAGTTCGCCTACAACAATTCTGTACATTCCACCATCAACCAAACACCTTTCTGGGCAAACTATGGTTTTCACCCTTCCTTTCTCCCAGGTTCTATTCCCGAAATCACTACTCCCGCAGTACAAGACCGTATACGTGCTATTCAAACAAACTTTTTGCAAATTCAGGAATTGATGAAGAAAGCTCAAGAAAGTTATGAAAAATTCTATAACAGGGGAAGAAGAAGTAACCCAAGTTTCAAGGTTGGAGATAAAGTTTGGCTATCAGCCATCAACCTCAAATTGCCTTGCCCATCACGCAAATTAGGGCCAAAATTCATTGGTCCTTTTGAAATTAAGAGAGTTGTAAACCCCGTGGCTTTTGAACTGACCCTACCTAATTCTTATCGGATACATCCGGTGTTCCATGCCTCCTTACTAAAACCGGTCACTCCTAATTCTTTTCCAGGAAGGGAAGAACTACCTCCTCCACCAATCCGGATTGAAGGGGAGGAAGAATTCGAAGTGGAGGCAATAGTAGATCACAAATGGAGGGGGGGGCAGGAACAGTATCTAGTTAAATGGAAAGGGTACCCCCCGGAGGACAATTCTTGGGAGCCCGCTAGCAATATTCATGCCCCTCGTCTTGTGCGAGAGTTTCACAGAAGACATCCTGGGATCCGAGCTAGGTTGGGCACCCGGAGGTTGCCCCTTGGGGGGGGCACTGTAAGGGAAATGCCAGAATCAGGGCCTGTCAATATAGGCATTTCCCCATGTGCCTGCGTGGTAGAATTGCACATCGGCACGTACCGTTTCACAGTCAGCGGGTACGAGCGCGTGTTCCGAACGGATCCGCTCACGTGGGTGCACGACGCAGCGCATCGTTGCGAACGCGTGCACGCACATCGGGACGTTCCCCTGGCGGGCCTATATAAGGACGGCTATGGCCTGTGTTTTGTTGCTGGTTTGTCTTTTCAGCTCCTGTAACCTGCTCCTGAATCTGTGTACCTGTGCCTACCCGTTGTGACCCGGACCAACCCCGACTCTGCTTGAACCTCTCTTGTGCTTGACCCTCGGCTGCCTTCTGGACTTCGCTACCTGCCTGATTACCTGTGTTTGACCCTCAGCCTGCTCCTGGACTTGCTTCTGCCTTACCCTACTGTGGATTATCTGCCTGCCTGATTACCTGTGTTTGACCCTCGGCCTGCTCCTGGACTTGCTTCTGCCTTACCCCACTGTGGATTATCTGCCTGCCTGATTACCTGTGTTTGACCCTCGGCCTGCTCCTGGACTTGCTTCTGCCTTACCCTACTGTGGATTATCTGCCTGCCTGGCCGTTGTGTTTTACCCCCGGCCTGTTCTTGGACTTTGTCTCAACCTTACCCAGTGTTGGACTTTTGCCTACTTGCATACCGGTGTTTGACCCTCGGCCTACTTCCAGACGTCTGCCTTGTGGTTGACCCTCAGTACCCGGCTCAGCTACCCAGCACGGATCTCTTCCCTGCCTGAAGAATCGCCCAGCTCCTCTACTACCTGCTGGCGACCCGTGCTTCTTCGTGCCCAATACCCGCTGTGCCACTTCCAGAGGGTATCGTGCGCCCAGCTGCAAGGGGAGCCTCTCTCAGCAACTCGGCCTTGGTGAGTACCTGACATCTAAATTCAATGACATCCCAACCCGCACACTAAGCATACCATTAACAGCATATGAGTATCTCACACCGAATCTTCTCAGGTCAAACATGGAAGACACAGGGAGGACATTTTTTGTCCGATGGACTGGATAAAATGAGTGAACTTGATAGATACAAAATGTTCCAAGTAAACCACTATTCAAGCTCTAACCCGACCCGCTCCATAATAATCCCACAGGTCTTATGGGAGTTTCTGCTCAATAAATCCCCGACTAACCGCAAAGACATCTCCTTGTTCTACACATTCGCTACCCCTACCTATTTACAAACTAAATTACCTAATATGACAATGTGGGAGCGGGACCTACAAAGGGAATACCCTATGCACCAATGGCACGTAGCTATAAAATACAATAGCAAATCCTCATCTTGCATAGACCATTGGGATAATGCACAAAAACTTATACACAGATGGTATCTAACAAGCTTTGGAAAAAAGTGAAACAGCGGAGTTCAGGACATACAATTCTTTGTGGCGACTTGAATGCCGTATCTAACCTACAACTGGACATATCTAGTGATTCAACCAAAAATCTGCTTGCCTATATGATGTATGGAGATGCCAACATTCCACGGAAAGAGATTTTTCGTTCTTTTCCCGGGTCCACCTATCATACTCAAGGATAGACATGTTCTTATTGGACAAATAGGATAGGAAACATCACATGGACAGACCATGCTTTAGTGTCCATAACTGTGTGAGGCCATGTTTTTTTGACCCGAGCAAATACATGGAAAAATGATACACAGCTATTCTCTGATCCGGATATAGCAAAGGACATTGCAAACTCATTACAGGAATACTTTAGCAATAATGATACCAAGGATGTGAATCCATCTACACTGTGGAATGCCCATAAGGCATTTATTAGAGGCCTTTTAATTAAAAAAAGTGCATTGGTGGGGAGGAGGAGGAGGCAGCGCATGGACAATATTTTAAAAGACATCACTTGCTTAGAATCCCTGAACAAAAAATCACCCTCAATAACCACAAGCAACAAATTAGCTGAGGCACAAAACAATCTTCGTGCCTTACTAATGGCCCAACACTCGTGCAACATCCATAAATTGAAGGCCAATTTCTACACACATGGTAATAAGGCAGGAAAACTTCTGGCCAATCAGGTTAAAGACAAAATATTTAAACAAAGAATCCCCTATTTATTTCATCCAAACAATGGATCTAAATTAACTAATCCCAAAGAAACAGCTGATGCATTCAGTAGTTACTACGAAAGATTATACAACTTGAAAGATGATAAAACAATACCTCAACAGACACCAGAACTGATAGAGCAATTTCTTAATGACATTTCTTTACCTACTGTACAACCAGTGGAATAGGACATGTTAAATGCCCCATTTTCAATTTCAGAAATACAAAAGACTATAGCTAGTCTGCCAGCTAACAAATCGCCCGGTCCTGATGGGTACTCCTCAGTGTACTATCAAAAATTTACAGATATCCTATCTCCAATACTGCAAAGAATGTTCCAGGCTGCTGCCTCCTCAGCCTCCTTTCCTTCTGAAATGCTACAAGCAACAGTAATTACACTGCCCAAACCAGGGAAGGAGCCAGACAAAGCACAAAACTTCAGACCAATTTCACTTTTAAATGTGGATCTAAAAGTGTATGCCAAACTCTTGGCAAATAGAATAGCACAACTACTACCATCTTTGGTTAAACCCGACGAGGTGGGGTTTGTGACAGGTAGGCAGGTAACAGATGCCACAAGGAGGATATTAAACTTAATACACTCAGCATCCGGTGACGGACAACCTTCGGTTCTCCTGTCACTGGATGCCGAGAAAGCCTTCGATAGGATACATTGGGGCTATCTCTCTAAAGTCCTTTCGAAGTTTAGATTCACCTGTCAAATTTTTTCTGCCATATCAGCTCTCTATTTGGAGCCCACGGCACATGTGTTTGCTGAGGGCTTGTTCTCCGAACAGTTTGCCATCACAAACGGGACAAGACAGGGGTGCCCTCGTGATGGAGCCTCTGGCGGAACCCACCCTCAGATTGAAGGAATACGTAATGGTAAAGAAAAGCACACTATAACCTTATTTGCAGATGATGTCATATTATCGCTTACAAATCTGGCTCAATCCCTGATAGCAGTACATGAGGTATTAGAGATGTTCAATGGCATTTCATACTATAAGATTAATGCTTCTAAGTCCAGTATATTAAATATAGCAGTTAATTCCGAAGTAAAAGCTCAGATCCAAATGCTACTTCCATACCAATGGGCTGAGGGACACATCCAGTACTTAGGGGTAGTAATGACAAATCCTCTCTCGCAACTCTTTAAACACAATTTTGAACCTCTAGTTATACGTTTTGAGAAAGAAATGAACAGACCTAAGAAATACTACCTCTCATGGTCAGGAAGATTGGCAGCATATAAGATGTTTCTACTCCCTAAACTCCTCTATCTTTTTAGAGCACTCCTGATCCAACTACCAATATCCTTTTACAACAACATGCAACGCTCTTTATCTAAATTTATATAGGAAGGTAAGAAGGCAAGAACTACACATAACATTCTCATCATAACATTCTCATCAAACATAGGAAAGTAGGGGGTATGCGCGTTCCAGATATTAGAGACTACCACATAGCGGCAATCCTGGATCAACTTAAATTCTGGTTCAACTCCCCAGAACTGAAACACTGGCGTGCTACCGAGCAGGCCAAGTGGAACAAGGAGCCAAAAGTGATCTACTGCTTTCCACAGCAGTAGCTGATCCGAAACAACACAAACGACATCCAACCATTGAGGCCACATTACAGGCATGGAAATACTTTAACCGCAATAAAAACACCCACATTAAGCATAAAAAAATGCAGATCCCAATAACAGCACTATCATTCCTTACCACTGACTTGAAAATAGAACAAAAAATGTTCTCAGAGCTAAATTCCACCAACTCACTGCCTAACACGGAGTTTATGACTTACGCCAGACTATCCAGTATACTAACCTCCACAAATACATACTACTTTTCACTTCCAGAACTAATATGGAAAATGTGGCAGCCACCAGTGTAAGAAAGGAATAACAATAATTTACAATATCCTTCATAATAAATTGCACTTTGAAACATCAAAACAACTTCTTAAATGGGAAACTGATTTAAACATAAGGCTCATGCACACAGGCTGTTAAAATAACATTATGAAAATGCGAGTATCTTTGCAGTGATTTTTTTTAACTCTTTTCAGCTTTTTTCAACGTTTTTGCAATAGCGTTTTTCCGCGTTTTCCACGTTGGCGTTTTTTAGCGTTTTTTTTTTCCCCAATGGACACATGCAATTAAATGTAACTATACCCACACCAAATGCTCTTACTTCAGAGAAGCAGCCCAGAAGACACATTTGAGATGGTATAAAACACCTTACACGCTAACAAAGTACATGAAAAACACCTCCAATTTGTGCTGGAGGGAATGCAGGCAGGTGGGAAATTTAGCTCACATGCTTTGGTTCTGTGCCTCTCTATGTAGTTTCTGGGCAGCTATAGCAAAACTAGTAGCGAAGGTAACAGGCATACTAAATACACTTAACCACTTGTCGCCCGCCCTATTACAAAATGACGGCGGCAAAGTGGTTTGATATACCTGACCGGACGTCATATGACGTGATCAGGATATCGAGCCGCTGCACGCCCCCGGGGGCGCACATCGCGGCGATTGTTGTTGCAGGGTGTCAGTCTGACACCCTGCAACACCGATCTAGGTAAAGAGTCTCTGATGGAGACTCTTTACCACGTTATCAGCCGTGTCCAATCACGGCTGATCATGATGTTCATAGGAAGAGCCGGTGATCGGCTTTTCCTCACTCTCGTCTGACAGACGTGAGTAGAGGAGAGCCGATCAGCTGCTCTCCTGATAGGGGGGGTCTATGCTGATTGTTTATCAGCACAGCCCCCCCTCAGATCCTACCCAGGACCACCAGGGAAGCCGCCCAGGACCACCAGGATGGCCACCACACTGGACCACCAGGTATGCCCCCTAGACCCCCAAGGAAATACCAATATGTGCCCAGGCAGTTGCCAATCTGTGCCCAGGCAGCTGCCAATCAGTGCCCACTCCAATGCCTACCACTGCTAGTGCCACCAGGGATGCCTATCAGTGCCGCATATCAGTGCTGCGTATCAGTGCCCATCAGTGCCACGTATCAGTGCCCATCAGTGCCGCCTATCAGTGCCCATCAGTGCCGCCTATCAGTGCCACCTATCAGTGCCACCCTATCAGTGCCCATCAGCGCCCAGCAGTGCTGCCTTTCAGTGCCTATCAATGTCACCTATCAGTGCCCATCAGTGCCAACCAGTGCCACCCATGAGTGCCCATCAGTGCCACCTATCAATGCCCATCAGTGCTGCATATCAGTGCCACCCATCAGTGCCGCCTACCAGTGCCCATCAGTGCCGCATATCAGTGCCAATCGTCAGTGCCCGTCAGTGCCCGCTCATTGGTGCCACCTCATCGGTGCCGCCATATCACTACCTGTCAGTGCCACCTTATCAGTGCCCATCAGTGAAAGAGAAAACTTACTTATTTACAATTTTTTTAACAGAAACAAAAGCAAAACTTTTATTTTTTAATTTTCTTTTTTTTTTATTTGTGTAGCAAAAAATATAAAACGCATAGGTAATCAAATACCACCAAAAGAAAGCTCTATTTGTGGGAACAAAATGATAAAAATTTAGTTTGGGTACAGTGTAGCATGACCGCTGAATTGTCATTCAAACTGCGACAGCACTGAAAGCTGAAAATTGGTCTGGGCAGGGTGTCTAAGTGCCCCGTATTGTAGTGGTTAAACCTTTAAGCATAGATATGGACCTTTATCCTTCTTCAAGCCGTACATTAGTGATGCATATTATATATGCAGCACATATAGTCATTGCACGTGAGTGGAAATCCAACATTTCTCCATTAAAGGAAGTACTAAACCTGATTGACGACTTCTACACCTACGAAAAATCCATTGCATTCCGGGAAGGTAATCTAAAAGTTTTCACAAAACGTTGAGCGCTATGGGAACAATTTTATAAAAAAACACAATAGAAGTTAGAATAAGAATCTGGAAATGTATCTATAAATGGTAAACATGAGTGATTTCATACTGTGAATATAATATTATGTACATATATTATTATTTCTACTACAGAAACGCACAGTGGAATTATCAATAATTTGTTAATAATAGAGCAAGGAATCTGTGAATTCCCTTTTTTTTTCTTTTTTGTATGTTTATTACTTTATTCTTTAAAACTCAATAAAAAATATTTTGAAAAAAAAAAAAAAAGAACAAGATGGGACTCTGAATTTCCTTAGTGGGATATCTGAATGAGATCTTTGGGGTAGTTATGATATTCACCAGGTTCGCTCAACAAACACAATAAAGATAATGAAGAAATAGAGGTGGCCTCTGTAATCAATGCTAGAAATAAAAATTATTTAAAGACTTGTACCATCATCCAGAAATCTAGAAATAAAGGGAATGGGAGCCTGGACCCCAACCAGGCTTCCACAAGGACATAGGGGCAATTGGACTATCTCAGTACAGTAAGGCAAGGAAATGCAAATGTATAGCAAATGTAAAAATAATACAAAAGTTTATTGATACAGAGAAAATGATCAGTTACAGGTTAAAAACATGGTAGCAATTCATATATATCACCAAAATAATGAACCCCAGATGGGGAGGATCACAGTGGGACAATTGATCATGGATAACATCTCACCTAGTTTTGCGAACTATTGCCGCTTCGTCAGGAAGGTATCTGTAATTTAATTAACAGATGATAAAAGAACAAAGGCATAAACAGTGAAAAACTTTTTATACAGTATGTCAGTTGGACAGTATTTATGTAGATAAGAGGGGAAGAGCAAGGCTGCTTACCCATAGCCCATCAGGCACCGGGTACAAATCGTCACTAGCAAGAGGGGGCTCCTGTGGCAACTCGGAGGGACTACCAAGACTAACACAACTACACTTGATGAACTGGAGTCTAGATAGATAAAATAGGGCAAAAATGATAGGTATACTGTGGACTTTGGGTGGACACATTTGCCCCCCCCCCAACTTTTGTTCCCATCCATCTCACTCTGCAGCATCCAAAAAAAAACATTGTTTACATTTTGGGGGGCCTCTTACACTATATTCAGCCTCTATAAAACCATTCACTAGGGATGTTCTAAGTTCGCTCCCGGACAGACTCCATTATCATAATACAGGCGAACTGCCTAACCACTAACATGTTGTACCTCATCATGTTTCCTAGTCCCTGGCCCTCTCTACTTTTGAGCCTCCATCGTGAATCTATAAGGGTTGCACTGGCTTTCCAGGGTATTTATTCAATCCCCGCATATCAATTATATCTACCTCATGTTGCATTGTAACTATACACATCTTTATCTTTATTTTTATGGATTCCCAGTTGCTGTCTATTTCTCTATTTACATTGTTGCATCTGAGCTTCGCGGCTTGCCCCCTATTTTCCCCTTATGACAGGCGCTGGTGCATGGTGCCCCATTTGTGTATCTTTCCGTGGCGGCCCGGTGGGCTCCCTGGTGGAGGGGTGGGTCCCGGGATCCGGGGCCACCTCCTCCATTTGCACAAGTCCTGGTAAGGGCCTCTCTCCCTTGGCCATAGAGCGAGTGCGCCTGTGTGTGCACTTGATTATTTAGCGCGTGCGCATTGCGGGAGCACTGACCCTGTGACATGACAAAGCCGGTGGCAGCCAGCGTGTGTCCAATGTCACTGGGTTGGGAGCTACAAATAGCAGGCAATTTACCTGCTCGTCTATGCTCTGGACACAGATGCCCGAGATTTGTGTGCTTCAGTAAGCCCTCAGTAAGTTACCTGGGAAGTCATAGCTTTATTGTAGCCATGTTGCAGCACCCCCTATCTAAAGGTACTGGCAACTGGCCTATTTAACGTTGGGTACCATCCTCTTTCCCTATAGGTGACCTAGGCAGGCATGGATATGCCTCATTGTGCTTCCATCCCTTGCCATCCTTCTGCAGTGCTACATACTGCGGCTGCACGCTGGTGCCTCTTCCCCAGTGGGACTGTCTTTCCCAGGACCCCTAAACTTCCTGCATCTATATATCAGGTATATACTGGGTCCTCTATTCACACAGAATCTCACTTGTTTTCACTCCTTCTTGACCTTCTGTCACCACCCCCCCCCTTTTTCCTCCCCCTCCCCTCTTTCCTTTCCTCCCCATTCTCTCTCCCCCTTTTGCCTTCCCTCTCCCTCCCCTCCTTCTCCCTTTCCTTCCTTGTCTGGGATTCCCCCTTGTCCCTCACTGGCTTTCCCTTTCCTGTGTTTCATTCCCCCTTCTCCTTCCCATCCCCCTTCCTTCCACCCCCCCAACATTCACAATGCAAATACTTTAACACCTTATTCCTATTTCACATCCACCTACTATTTTTTGAGTTCACTCATTGATTATTTGATTTTTAACTCACACCCTTTAACAATTTCATATTGCCTATTCACCCACTATAATTCACTCCACTGCCTCCCATTCATATTCAATTTCCACTGACAGATTTCAGCTCTCCAGCCCACTCCATCCCTCCACGCACATTCTTTCACTTGTCCACCATTTTGTGGCTTTTCAAGTCCACAGTATACCTATCATTTTTGCCCTATTTTATCTATCTAGGCTCCAGTTCATCATGCTTGTTAGTCCCCCCAAGTCGGCGTGGGGGACCCCCCTTGGTAGTGACGCTTTGTACCCAGTGCCTGCCAGGATATGGGTAAGCAACCTTGCTCTTCTCCTCTTATCTACATAAATATTGTCCAATTGACATGCTGTATAAAAAGTTTTTCACTGTTTATGCCTTTGGGTAACTACATTGTTCTTTGATCATCCATTAATTAAATTAAAGATACCCTCCTGACGAATCGGCAATAGTCCACAAAACTAGTTGAGATGTTATCTGTGATCAATTGTCCCATTGTGATCCTCCCCATATACATTTGCATTTCCTTGCCTTACTGTACTGAGAGTGCAATTGCCCCTATGTCCTTGTGGAAGCCTGGTTGGGGACCAGGCTCCTGATCCCTTTATTTATAAAATAATGATCATAGTGAAGTGCTGTAAAACCATATTTATTTGCGCAAAACAAAAGGGACACTTACAAAATTCCAAGTAAAACGAGCATAGGACAAATGTGAGGCTCTTACGGGTTTGCTGCAAGGCCATGTATGTTCCACGGACAGCGGAAGTGGCGTCGTTGATTAGGAAACTGGAAATACGTCAAACGCCATAGCCGTTTGGATTGTTGTAGCTGTGTGACTGAAATACAGGACAAAAACATCCCATTTGTCCTTCCACTTCACTGCAAGCAATTCATTACTTTTCAAGCAGGCTCTCTCCCCCATCTAAGTCGGGTATTTACAAGCCGTTGGGAGAAGCTCCGGTGGTTAGGTCTAGGGATGGGCAAACGGTTCAACCCAAACATAAGTTCGGGCCGAACATTGGTTGTTCTGATGTTCTGCGAACACCAACAATATGCAGTGTTCTTGGCAAATTCAAAAGCCATCGAGACACCATTAAAGTCTATGGGACACTAACAAAAAAAGCTCATTTTAAAGGCTTATATGCAAGTTATTGTCATAAAAAGTGTTTGAGGATTCCACCTGAAGGGTCTGGTATGGATTGTGAGGAGGACCCTACGCCATTTAAAAAAAAAATTGGCACAGGGTTCCCCTTAATATCCATACCAGACCTGAAGGGCCTGGTATGGAATTTGGGGGGACCCCCATGCAATTTATTTTTTAAATTTTGGTTCGGGGTTCCCCTTAATATTCATAGCAGACCCAAAGGGCCTGGTAATGGTCTGGGGGATCTCATGCCATTTTTTTCAATGACTTTTATCTGTATTGCCGGGACCCGACAATTCATTATAGTCGCAAGTAGTTTTAAATGACTATTTTACATTTAGAAATGTCATTTTGTGCAGGGACTGTTCTAAACACGGAAAAAAAGCACCACTTTACAGGCATACTATAGACACCCCCAGGTAAGAAATTTAAAGGAACATTTCACTTTTATTGTTTTACTTTAAGCATTATTAAAATCACTGCTCCCAAAAAAACTGACATTTTTAAAACTTTTTTTTGCATTGATACATGTCCCCTGGGCAGGACCCAGGTCCCCAAACACTTTTTATGACAATACCATGCATATAAACCTTTAAAATTAGCAAACACCCCAAACTTATTTGTTATTCGGCGAACACCTAATGTTCAAGTCGAACTTACGTTCGATTCGAACATAGGGCTCATCCCTAGTGCCACATAAGTGAACCCACAGTGCCAACAGTGCTCATCAGTGCCACATCAGTGCCAACAGTGCTTATCAGTGCCCCTACAGTGCCCATCAGTGCCATCAGTGCCCCTACAGTGCCACAAGTACCCCTACAGTGCCAATAGTGCTCATCACTGCCACTACAATGCCATCAGTGCCACTACAGTGCCCATCAGTGCTATCAGTGCCACTACAGTGCTCACCAGTGCCATCAGTGCCACTACAGTGCTCATCAGTGCAATTTAGTGCCACTACAGTGCCCATCGGTGCCCTACAGTGCCACTACAGTGCTCATCAGGGCCCTAAGGCGGCACTACAGTGCTCATCAGTGCCACTGCACTCTTCATCAGTGCCATTACAGTGCCACGACAGTGCTTGTCAGTGCCCTACGTGCCACTACATTGCTCATCAGTACCCTATGGTGCCACTACAGTGCTTATCAGTGCCCTACAGTGCAAATCAGTGCCATTAATGCCCTACAGTGCACATTGGTGCCCTACAGTGCCCAATAGTGAGTGCTTATCAGTGCACATCAGTGCCCTACAGTGACATCGGTGAGTGCTTATCATTGACACTACAGTGCCATCAGTGCCACATCAGTACCAACAATACTCATCGCTGTAACTACAGTGCCATCAGTGCCACTACAGTACCAATCAGTGCAATCAGTGCCACTAAAGTGCTCATCAGTGCCATCAGTGCTACTACAGTGCTCATCAGTGTCCTACAGTGCTATTCAGTGTCACTACAATGCCCATCAGTGCCCTACAGTGCCACTACAGTGCTCATCAGGGCCCTATGGTGCCACTACAGTGCTCATCAGTGCCACTACACTGCTCATCAGTGCCACTACAGTGCCACTACAGTGTTCATCAGTACCCTAAGGTGCCACTACAGTGCTCATCAGTACCCTATGGTGCCACTACAGTGCTCATTAGTGCCCTACGGTGCCAACACAGTGATCATTAGTGCCCTACTGTGCACATCAGTGCCATCAGTGCCCTACAGTGCACATCAGTGCCATCAGTGCCCTACAGTGCTCATCAGTGCCCTACAGTACCCATCAGTGAGTGCTTATCAGTGTACATCAGTGACCTACAGTGCTATCAGTGCCCTACAGTGCACATCATTGCCCTACAGTGCCATCAGTGAGTGCACATCAGTGCCTCAGAGTGATCATCAGTGCTACTACAGAACCCTATTAGTGTGCATTAGTGCCCAATAGTGCACATCAGTGCCCACTAGTCAGTGCTCATCAGTGCCACCCTATTAGTGAATCCTCATCAGCGTCCGTCAGTGCCATAAAAATGCGTTTTCATTTCCTTTCTACATTTTCCAAAAACTTGTGGAAAAAATGACATATTCAGAAGACTCATTACACCTCATAGAATATACGTTGGGGTGTTTTGTTTCCAAAATGGGGTCATTTTGTGGGCATTTCTATTGTTCTGGTGCTCCAGGGCCTTTATATTTCAATATTTTTAATGAAAAAAAGAAATACATTTCAATGTAAACAGACAAATCAATACAACAAAGTCGATATCTTAGATGGTCAACTTAGCAATTAGACATGTGCATTCAGTTTTGTTTCAAATCGAAATTCGGACGAATTTTTCATTATTCGGAAATTCGGATGCATCCGAATTTCCGAATCACAAAGGTAACGAATTTAAAATGCATCCGAAAAAAAAAACGATCAAATTCGAAAACAAATTTGAATCGAATTTGAAAACAAATTCAATTTGAATTCGAAAACAAATTCAATTTGAATTCGAAAACAAATTTGAATCGAATTAAAAAAAATAGAAAATGATTTTCTAAAAAATACAATAACATAGAATATAAAATAATAAAGCAATAGAATATATATATAGATATATAATTTTTTTTTTATTATTCTGTTCTATTGTTTTTCTATACTTTTCTTTCCTATTATTTTCTATTCTATAAGTCTTTTCTATTCAAATTCAAATTCATTCTATACGAAATTCGAATTTCGGAACATGACTTCTGAAATTCAAATTTCGTATAGAATGAATTTGAATTTGAATAGAAAAGATTAGAATAGAAAATAATAGAAAATAATAGACTAGAAAAACAATAGAACAGAATAAAATATTTTTCTATTCTGTTCTATTGTTTTTCTATGCTAATCTTTTCTATCATTTTCTATTCTATTCTAATCTTTTGATTTCAGTCTATATGAAATTTGGAAGATGGATGTATATATATATAATTTTTTCTATTCTGTTCCATTGTTTTTCTATGCTATTCTTTTCTATTCTATTAAAACATCTTCTATACAAATTTGAATTCATTCTATGCGAAATTCAAATTCCGAAAGATGGCTTCTGAAATTCGAATTTCGCATTGAATGAATTTGAATTTGAATAGAAAAGATTAGAATAGAAAATAATAGAAAAGAATGGACTAAAAAAAACAATAGAACAGGACAGAATATAATATAATATAATATAATATAATATAATATAATATAATATAATATAATATAATATAATATATATAGTTTATTCTATTCTGTTCTATTGTTTTTCTAGTCTATTCTTTTCTATACTGTTCTAATGTTTTCTATTCAAATTCAAATTCATTTTATACGAAATTCGAATTTCGGAAGCTGTATATATATACATACATATATATATATATATAATTTTTTATGTTCTATTGTTTTTCTATTCTAATGTTTTCTATTTGAATTCAAATTCATTCTATACGAAATTCGAATTTTGGAAGATGATATATATATATATATATATGGGTTTTTTCAAAACAGAAAAAAATATTTTATATATATATATATATATATATATATATATATATATATATATATATATATATATATATATATATATATATATATATATATATATATATATATATATATATATATATATATATATATATATATATATATATATATATATATATATATATATATATATATATATATATATATAATATTTTTTTTCTATTCTGTTTTGAATAGAAAAGATTAGACTAGAAAAACAAGAACAGAATAAACAGAATAGAATAAAATATAGTATATATATATATATATTTTTTTATCAAAGTTTATTGAAAAACCAATAAAGAATACAGTGTTGGAGTCGCAGCTCCAGGTCGTATTAACAAGCATGAGGAATAATCAGATTTCGTGGACAGTAAGTATAACGCATTACAGAATGCTGTTACTTAGCGAGATTACATATATATAACTGGACCACAAGAGTATTTGAAAGAGGAGTATATACCCAAAACTGCAAAATGGAACATTGGATACTCCTGAACTTTTGAAAATCCGACCAAAGACTGGTTTATTTAAAAGGAGGAGCAGAGAGAAATGAGAAAGAATTCTCGAATTTAGAGAAGTGTTAGTAGGGAGGGGGAGGATTTTGTTGAAATGATGTGAGGTCAATAAGTCATCATTCACAGTTTAGGTAGATTAAAAGAGACTTTACATGGCCAGGATCAGAGTAAGCATAGCCAAATATGTAAAAATAATATCTTTAATGAGTATCTGTAATGACTGAGTAGGCCTGCGAATATTTAATAAAATATAGTATATATATATATATATATATATTATATTTTATTCTATTCTGTTCTATTGTTTTTCTATGCTATTCTGTTAATTCTATACGAAATTTGAATTTTGGAAAATGGTTATAGAGAAAAAGAATGAAATCAAATTCTAATAGAAAAGACTAGAATAGAAAAAACAATAGAACAGAATAGAACAAAATATATTTTATATATATATATATATATAAAACCATCTTCTGAAATTGGAATTTGGCACAGAATGAATTTGAATAGAAAAGATTAGAATAGAATATATTATATTTTTTTCTATTCTGTTCTATTGTTTTTCTATGCTATTCTTTTCTATTATTTTCTATTCTATTCTAATTTACTTTCATTCTATCCGAATTTCACAAAATGGTTATATATAGTTTACTTTTTCAAATTCGGTCAAATTTTTTCGAATGTAGTAGAATTTTTTCGAATTTGATAGTTTTATTTCGAATGCGGTCAAATCATTTCGAATACGGGCAAATTTTTCGAATTTTGAATACGAAACTAAATGAATCCCGAAAACGAATGTAATTAATGCAACTAATTTAACTAAACGAATTTAGTTAAATAACAAATCGAAACGAAAAGAAACTAAACAAATTTTTTCATCCTGCACATGTCTATTAGCAATACAGATGTACAGAAAATACGGTCAACATGCATATCTATCCTTTACCATTATCATAGAATGCAAAATGTATGATATGTATCTAAATACCAATGGGACTGAGTAATATTTTCCCCCCATGATCCGGAACCCCGCCACATACTGTGAATGGCAGAGACCCGGAATCAAGAGGGGAAGGAAAGGAAGAAGAGAAAAAAAAAGGGGGGGAGAGAAGTAGAAGAAGGAGAGGGTCAACCCAGAGTTCCCTATGGAGTCGAGATATAATCGATCCACTGATCCCACACCGTGTTACATTTTTTTGTGTTATTACAGAGTATATAGGTGAGTTTATCGTTAGTCATGATCCAGTTGAGTTTACTTTTAACCTGGTCAAAAGGGTTTGTTGATTGTCTCCAATGCCTAGCAATCGTAATTCTCACTGCCAACAATATATAAGTGATCAGCTTTACTGATTTTTTGGGAGTTTCATCAGGTAGTTTGTGGAAAAGAGCGGCCTCTGGAGATCTGCGAATGTTTACCCCCATTACCAAATTGGTTAGATTGAAAATCCTAATCCAGAACCTAGTTACGAGGGGACACTGCCACCAAATATGGAGCATTGTCCCCAGCTGTCCGCATCGTCGGAAACAATTTGGTGAAGTGGAAGGATGCATTTTAGCTACCCTAGTAGGTACCAGGTACCAACGCTGGAGTGTTATGTAGTTGGCCTCTATAAGGGTGGTATTGATGGAAATTTTGGATAGCTTATAAGCGATATCTTGCCACTTAGTCAAATCAAAGGAAAGGTCCAAATCCCTCTCCCACTGGTCCATATAAGTATGTTTTTAATCTGGCTCAGTAAGAGAAGCATATATCGCAGATATCCACTCCCTCTGTAAGCCTCTGGCTTTGCATGACAACTCAAATGTTGTGAGTGTAAGGGGTGCTCCGGGGCCTTTAAAAGTGTAATAGGTAGTCAATAAGTTATAATTTATGCTCCTAGAACACCTATCAGTGCTCCCTGCATATTGAGCCTCACTATGTGGCTAGGCTGTGAAAAAATCTCACACATAGGGCATAGCCATACTCGGGAGGAGTAGTAGAGTGTGTTTTGAGGTGTAGTTACAAGTATGCATGTTCCATGTGTATTCTATGTGAGAGAAATAACCTGTTAATATGACAATTTTGTGGAAAAAAAATCTTAATTTTGCAAAGAATTGTGGGCAAAAATTGCAACTTCAAAAAACTCAACATGCCTCTTACCAAATACCTTGGAATGTCTACTTTCCAAAAAGGGGTCATTAGGGGGGTATTTGTACTTTCCTGACTTGTTAATGTGTCAAGAAATGAGCCATCAGTACATCAGGTGGTATTGGGTGTGATCAACTTTCAATGATTGGCACCATAGCTTATAGACTCTATAACCTTCACAAAGAGCAAATAATATACACCAATTTGGGTTATTTTTACCAAAGAAATGTAGCAGTATACATTTTAATCACCAAATTGTATAACAGAAATGAAGAAAAAAATGCATTTTTTCCCAAATGTTTGGTCTTTTTTTTATTTATAGCACAAAAAATAAAAAACCCAGTGGTGATTAAATATCATCAAATGAAAGCTCTATTTGTGTGAAAAAAGGACAAAAAATGTATATGGATACAGTGTTGCATGACTGAGTAATTGTCATTCACAGTGTGACAGTGCTGAAAGCTGAAAATTTGCCTGGTTAGGAAGGGGGTACAAGTGCCCAGTGGGCAAGTGGTTCAAATAGAGGGTATGAATGATATTAATACTGAATAAAATAGGTTGATGTTTTAGAGTAAATTAAGCCTTGTACAAATTTAGCTTTTTGTTATGCTATGAGTTATACTTTAACACCTAAAGAGCTTTGGACCTGCTATTGCACTGATATGTGAACACTGTTTTCTGCAGGGAAAACAAAAACAAGAGTTTTGATAACAATTATGTGCATTCTAAAATGTATTTTCTAAAATGAAAGATCTATGGCATTGTATCCCTGCATCACCAATTATTCTATACATGACAGAATACAAGGTTTGCATCACCAACAACATAAAGATGACCTTCAATGCCATAAGAGTGCATTGCAATATTTCTAAAGCCACAAAACTTTCATAGAAGAGCTTTTACAAAACTACTTTGATTACATGATAGCAGAGTAAAACATCTTTGATAGCTGAAAGGTCTTTGAAAACAAAACAAAAAAAAAATAAAAATATCCAAATATATCTGACACTTAAATGAGTGGACTAGAGGCTGTCAGAACCTGTGTTTTTATATTTCAATTTTTAAAGGGTTCATACAAAATTTTGCGGAAAATAAATGGCAACTAATGTATCTTGGAAATTGTCTGTATTGATGATTTACTGTGTTGTCTAAAATGCTAAATATACATCATAAATCCATCCAACAGATTCCTTATTATGTTCATCCATCTCCACTTCGTGAAGTAACATTTTCTTTTTTCATAAGGCTTATTGAGTAAAAAGAAGCTCATTATAGCAAATGAAATGCAGGCCTGAGCTTGCATTTAATATAATGAACAGTTTCCATTTTCATTACAGATTATATGTAATATTTGTCTGCAATCCAATGATTGCTATATCTGGTTGTGACTAGTGATGGTAATTTAACAAGCATATTTCACAATTTTTAATAACTTTTATCACTCTGAATCAACTTTCTTATTAACACATCAAATAGATGTTATATATGTCCTTCTTGTATTATTATATTTATTTATTTTTTATTACTGCAGGGCACAGCGCCGGAGACCCAAATTTGTTAAGGGCTAATGCTATGGAATGTTCACCACCAGATAAGGCCACCTTTGTCAGGAAACAGAGCCATTGCCTCCTGTCAGTAATTTGTTTTTATGCTTTGAACATATACTTTAGATGATGCAGTCAACATGGTGTTTTATTAACTTGAAGAAAATGTGAGAAAAAAATAATGTTGCATAAATTATTGGAAAAAACATTGTATTTGCATGTTCAATTTCATATTCTAGTTCTATTACTCAAAACAATTTCTGCTTCAGCAATTTTAGACATTAGCTGTTGTTGCTAGGAGAACTGCAATGTTCTAATAAAGATTATTCCCTTTTAAAACGTGTAGAGTTATCAGAGCTGAAATAACCTATATAAAAGGAGAACTAAAGGGTAGAATACACAAAAGAACCCAACAACACAGAAGAAAGAATTTTCTGTGAGCAATGTTCTGCCTTATGCAAGTCCACATTTAGTTCATTATATTTTGTGCCAAATAGAGTTATCATTCTTAGTTCAAAAGTTTTATTTTCCTGAGTAGTTTTGAAGTTCCCTTTAGGAACCAAAACATTCAGGTCTTCCATACTGTGCACTGGTTGTGAGAAATGTCCCACTGGTGTGCAGAAATCATCATTCTTATGTTCCTTATGCCGCATACACACGATCGGACTTTACGGCATACTTGGTCCGGCGTACCGGATTTTGTCGGACAATTCGATCGTGTGTGGGCTCCAGCGGACTTTGTTTTCTCAAAAGTTTGACGCTAGGGCAGCTATTGGCTACTGGCTATGAACTTCCATGTTTTAGTCCAGTCGTACGTCATCACGTAGGAATCCATCGGACTTTGGTTGATTGTGTGTGGGCAAGTCCGTTCATTCGGAAAGTCCGTCGTAAAGTCCGTCGAAAAGTACGCCGGACAAAGTCTGCCGTAAAGTCCGCTCGTGTGTACGCGGCATTAGGCTACTTTCGCACTGCTTGCTGCATTTTTGGAGCATGTTTGGGGAGTTAAAAAAACACACCAAAAATGTTCCTCTTCATTGAATTGAATGGGAACCGCATCAGGTCTGGTATGGATTTCAAAGGGTACCCCATGACATTTTTTTTTTTAAATGGCACGGGGTCTCCCCGAAATCCATACCAGGTCCTTTATTGAGCATTCAGCCTGGCAGGTCAGGAAAGGGGGGACAAACAAGCCTTTTTTTCCCCTTTTCTTTTCCAGTGGGTCTGGCAGTGACCGCAGCGTCGTGATTGATGATGGATCTACATCGGGGGGACATTGTTTTTTATTTTTAATAAAGGAATTGTCAAAAACATTTTTTCTTACTGACACATTTTTGGTGAATGGGTAAGGGTACTATGTACCCCATACTCATTTACATAGAGGGGACCAGGATCTGGCCAGGGTTGTGGGGAAGAGGCCCTTGTCCCCATCAACATGAGGACAAGGTGCTTTGGGGCGGGGCTGCAGAGGGCATGTGGCCTGGTATGGTTCCTGACATGCAGGCTGCATGCTCAGATAAGGGTATGGTATGGATTTTGGGGGAACCCCACAGCGTTTTTTTTACATTTTGGTGTGGGGTTCCCCTTGAAATCCACACCAGACCCAAAGAGCCTGGTATGGATTGGGGGGGAACCCCATGCCATTTTTTTCACTTTTTATATTGCCGACAATGTTTTTTTTTATTCAGCTGTCAGCAGGGAGGCCCGTTAACAGCTTATGACTCATCGGTTGTTAAGCCAAACACAAGCACCCCCTATCGGAGTGCAATACCTCTAACGGGACTTTATGGCGGGGTCACCTCTGGTAAAGTAGAAAATAGTAGGAAATTTTTAAATTTTGTTTAAAAGTATTAAAGTTTATTCATTAAACATTTCTTAAAACATATTACCATGACCTAACCGTATATACAATAAAAAATGGATGCGTATAATGGGAAGATACAATTGTAAGGAAGAATTGACCAATTACAATGATACAGGTAAATAACCAATAATCATAGAAACCCAACGTTTCGAGGTATGTAAGAAAGTTGACCTCTTCTTCAGGGATAACGATAATTAGTCAGAGTGGGTGTTTCATCTAAAAAGTTAACAAAGAAGCAGAACAGAAATAAGTGAAAGAAATTCTCAGATATTCATAGCAGGAGGCAGTAGAGAGCATTTTGGTTTGCATTACAAGATTCAGTTCACATTTCAACAGTTGTTAACATCATTGGTAAATTCTAGACATCTATAAACAAGAAATTCATACTGACCCCTTGAGAATCATGTAAAACTTCCTAAGGACGTTTCCAGCATCCAGTGCGACTTAAACAAATTGCCGTCCGTCACGGCCACACAGGAATCGCAAGACCAAGGTTGGAGCAGATAGAAAAAAGACCAAGTAAACCACAGGAGTGAAAGCCAGGGTGGGTTGAGGTTGCTTCACAAAGGATGTCCCCCATAAAGCGGAACAGACACAGTTCTCCCTATGAGGGCTGAAAAAACAGCCTGCTTGGTGGAGTATGGAAGGTGGGGGGTAATAGCCCGCTGTAATAGAAATACTTCAATGAGGATCTCAGAGAAGAAACTAGTATGAATACAATATTCATCTCCAGAGTAGAGATAATATTGGGGTAAGCAGATACAGACCACCCAAAATTATATATATCAGACACATACCTAAAAAGATATAAAGGTCAGTGGAATCAGGTCACGGATTCCAGTATGGAGCCAAAGGGAGATATTTTGATAAACCTCAAATTGGGCCGAGGTCCAGAGGGGTATGCAGGTTCCCTGGTTAAGTATGGGCCCGCATAGGTCTGCAGATTGAAAGGCACAACAGGGAAATGTTGTAGGTAGATCAATAATCAGACCTCTGTATAGTTAGCAAGAATCCTAGTAAGAAATAATCCTCAGGTTTACCTGCTTGTCTTAGCTTCCTCCAGGCACGTCTGTGTGGTATAGGAAACAGCTGATGAGTGCAGCGTCAGCAAGGTTTAAATATGTATGTGCTGGAGTGGGAGTTGGTGCCCAATCAGTAACCTGATTGGCTGAGTCAGGGGTGAGGGGCGGTCTAGAGAAGGGAGGCCAGGACGTGTCTGTAAAGGACATCCCCCGGGCGGAGTGACGTACAACGTCATCTCCACGGTGCATTCCCTGGAGTGGAACCATCCACAGCAGGGCGGAGATGGACCAATGCCGAGGCGCAGCGCTCGGCGGGGGGCGGAGCCAGCGCGACGTGGAGAGATCCCCCATACGTCACAAAATCCCGCAGCGCAGAGCTGGCGTGCCCGTTGTCATGGAAACCCATGACACAGACGTATGATGTACACATTGTAACACATTGTTCAATGTATGACACAATAACCCTGTTTTATGATTCTAGGACCTTTTTCCAATTCGGTGGGACTGCCCCTCCTGACTACACAGATAAACTCACCAAGTGTTGGTAATTTTCACAGCATGCACTTTCATTCTTTCCTCTTCTTTCCCTTCCCTCTTTGGTTCTTTCTTTTCTCCTATTTCTTTTTCTCCCCTGCACATACCCTCCCCTTTTACCTTTCTCTTCTCCTGCACAAACACCAGCTTTTCTCCCTTCCTTCCCTCTGAGCCCCTACCTGTTTCCTTTCCCCCTTTCTCCTCTTCTCCCCTCCTTCGTTCCTCCCACTCACTGTCATCTCCATCTTTCTCCTTATTTCCTCCTTTCATGTCCGGCACTTTTCAATTTGTCTCTTGTCTGTTCTTCCCCCTTCTTACTTTACAATCCATCACCCCCACTCTCCCTTTCAATTCTTCCAGGCTTGGGCTGTGTGTCAGCTCACTCAGCGCACCCGGGGGAGACTGGGATGCGCTCTCTTCTGCGCGCACCCGGCCTCCCCTCTCTCTGGCAGTCTGTGTCATGGGTTTCCATGACAACGGGCACGCCAGCTCTGCGCTGCGGGATTTTGTGACGTATGGGGGATCTCTCCACGTCGCGCTGGCTCCGCCCCCCGCCGAGCGCTGCGCCTCGGCATTGGTCCATCTCCGCCCTGCTGTGGATGGTTCCACTCCAGGGAATGCACCGTGGAGATGACGTTGTACGTCACTCCGCCCGGGGGATGTCCTTTACAGACACGTCCTGGCCTCCCTTCTCTAGACCGCCCCTCACCCCTGACTCAGCCAATCAGGTTACTGATTGGGCACCAACTCCCACTCCAGCACATACATATTTAAACCTTGCTGACGCTGCACTCATCAGCTGTTTCCTATACCACACAGACGTGCCTGGAGGAAGCTAAGACAAGCAGGTAAACCTGAGGATTATTTCTTACTAGGATTCTTGCTAACTATACAGAGGTCTGATTATTGATTTACCTACAACATTTCCCTGTTGTGCCTTTCAATCTGCAGACCTATGCGGGCCCATACTTAACCAGGGAACCTGCATACCCCTCTGGACCTCGGCCCAATTTGAGGTTTATCAAAATATCTCCCTTTGGCTCCATACTGGAATCCGTGACCTGATTCCACTGACCTTTATATCTTTTTAGGTATGTGTCTGATATATATAATTTTGGGTGGTCTGTATCTGCTTACCCCAATATTATCTCTACTCTGGAGATGAATATTGTATTCATACTAGTTTCTTCTCTGAGATCCTCATTGAAGTATTTCTATTACAGCGGGCTATTACCCCCCACCTTCCATACTCCACCAAGCAGGCTGTTTTTTCAGCCCTCATAGGGAGAACTGTGTCTGTTCCGCTTTATGGGGGACATCCTTTGTGAAGCAACCTCAACCCACCCTGGCTTTCACTCCTGTGGTTTACTTGGTCTTTTTTCTATCTGCTCCAACCTTGGTCTTGCGATTCCTGTGTGGCCGTGACGGACGGCAATTTGTTTAAGTCGCACTGGATGCTGGAAACGTCCTTAGGAAGTTTTACATGATTCTCAAGGGGTCAGTATGAATTTCTTGTTTATAGATGTCTAGAATTTACCAATGATGTTAACAACTGTTGAAATGTGAACTGAATCTTGTAATGCAAACCAAAATGCTCTCTACTGCCTCCTGCTATGAATATCTGAGAATTTCTTTCACTTATTTCTGTTCTGCTTCTTTGTTAACTTTTTAGATGAAACACCCACTCTGACTAATTATCGTTACCCCTGAAGAAGAGGTCAACTTTCTTACATACCTCGAAACGTTGGGTTTCTATGATTATTGGTTATTTACCTGTATCATTGTAATTGGTCAATTCTTCCTTACAATTGTATCTTCCCATTATACGCATCCATTTTTTATTGTATATACGGTTAGGTCATGGTAATATGTTTTAAGAAATGTTTAATGAATAAACTTTAATACTTTTAAACAAAATTTAAAAATTTCCTACTATTTTCTACTTTACCAGAGGTGACCCCGCCATAAAGTCCCGTTAGAGGTATTGCACTCCGATAGGGGGTGCTTGTGTTTGGCTAGAAACTGGGATGGGGGTCCACCTTTAGAAACTTACAGTGCCTATTGGGATGACACCTCCCTTTCCATCGGTTGTTAAGGACACATCTGCTGGCTTCTCAGCCCTGCTCCTTAACAACCAGCTTTCACTGTGCCCTGATTGGGCAACTTTTGCCCAATCAGGGCTTAGAATGCACTGTGCAGCGTGCAGTACATTGTGGGGTGCTTGTGGGTGAACATCCTGCCGAGCTCCCCGCAAATTTGGGTGTTTGCTGAACGGTGAACAGGAGATGTTTGGGCCAAACTTTTGGTCAGCCTGAACCATTCACCCAACACTTGTATACAATTGTGGTGAAATCCTCTTCCTAAAAACACATACAGACACCACCTTTTTTTCCCTATTAGACTGTCTCTCTGTGTACTTCCAATTGAGATATACAAAATAAACAATAATATCTAACCACTCACATAGAAAATATAACTAACTACTCTACCAGCACCTCAATCAATAGTGGCGGAAACCTCTCCCTCAAATATCATAACTTGTATACAATAGTGATGGAAGCCTCTTCCCAAAAACACATGCAGACACCACATGTCAAAATGGGCACTCATCTCCTTTTTTATGACGTCCTTATTAGGCTGAGGTCAAATAGTAGTTGGGTATATCTCTTGCTAGTTTATTATATCTCTGATGATTCTTAAATCTTTCCTCATAATTAGTGGTAATGCATGCAAAGCATAAAGGGAAACAAAGAGTGCTCACTGTGTACTTCCAATTGAGATACACAAAATAAACAATAGTATCTAACTACTCACAATAGCCCTTCAGCGTGCAAAAGTTCAATGGCCCATAGTACACAACATACTAATCTTTTGGTGTGACTCAACTTCATAATAAATAGTGGCATATGTAAAGCATAAAGGAGGACAAATAGTGCTCTCTGTATTTACTAAACTTTAATAAAGACAAAGTATTAAACCACTCACTTAAAAAATATATACAAACAACACATCAAACCACTGAGTTTGGACACCTCACCAACCCATTAAGGGGCAAATCAATACATGTGGCTCTCTAATCCTATATGTGTTATGCCCAGGTACAGGCTTCATCAGTAGGAAAGGAACTAAAACTTCAATTGCAGTTAAAATAGCCATCCATAACAATGGCTGTGTGGACAGGATATGATGTCATATGGGCAGTAGTGTATTTAGGTTTTGTGCTGCCTTAGGCCTGACTAAACTCATGCACACCCTAATTTAATTATGATCCACCCCTTCCTGTCAAGGCCACACCCCTTGTTGGTTAAGACCCGCCTTGAAATTTTCGAGTTGGGACACAAGTTCTGGGGGGTGAGGGCAATGGATTCCCTTAATTTGCATAGCTTTAATCTCACTTCCTGTTTGGCTATGGGGCAGGAAGTGAAGGGAAATCTCTGCAATGGGGATGGTAAAAAAAAACTGACAGGGGTTATAACCCTCCCTTACTCTATCCAAAATGAAAAAAGAAGTGTTGCCTATAGTTCTACTTTAAGCACAAATTTCTGATAATTTTATGGAGAGGACTAAAAAGATATAACCATGCCAATGGTGCAGCAGAAAAAATCTAGCACGGTGAGCAAGGTTTGCGGTCCAGGATGAGAGGACAATCAAAATTAGAAGAGGCGCCCCCCATAATTGCGGAATACCAGCCGCCCGCATACTGGAAGCAGTGAGGCTGCATTATGGGGGCGCTAGAGTAATTTGCCTCTTGGCCTGGTCCACCCCATAAGAGTGGTGCCACACTAATAGGGCGTACACACGGTCGGACTTTGTTCCGACATTCCGACAACAAAATCCTAGGATTTTTTCCGACGGATGTTGGCTCAAACTTGTTTTGTCTACACACGGTCGCACAAAGTTGTTGGAATTTACGATCGCCAACCACGCGGTGACGTACACCACGTACGACGAGACTAGAAAAGGCCGGTTCAGAACCAAGCGCGGCACCCTTTGGGCTCCTTTTGCTAATCTCGTGTTAGTAAAAGTTTGGTGAGAGACGATTCGCGCTTTTTCAGACTCGTGGCTTTCAGATCGTTTTCTGCCGTTCAGTTTGTGCTTGTGGGTTTGTATCTGCTCTTCAGTGCGTGCAAGCAAGTTCCGCGTGACTTTAATTAGTCATTGTATTCTTGTTCCTTCGTTACTGTTTTTCTTGTCGCTCTTCACAGGCCTTGCTGTTCTTCAGTGCGTTCTGTTACTTCGTTCTGAGCAGCCGACCGTTTTCTAGCCATGTTGCGTATGCGTACTCCTCGTAGAGTTCGTGCTGTGCGGGGGCTTGGTGTTGGGGTCCTGACCTTGACACAAGTCCAGTCCATGAACAGGGTGGGGAGGAGTTCATGGACCAAGAATTGGTTGCTTCAGCGTGACCAGTTCTGTCATATGCCTTTGCTCCGTGAGATCCGTGAGAATAATCCTGATGATTTCAGGAACTTTCTCAGGATGACGGACCCCGTGTTTCACCGTCTGTTGGCTTCGCTGACCCCTTATATTAGCAGGCAGGATACCTGCATGAGGCAAGCCATCACTCCAGAGCAGAGGTTGGTTGCTACCCTGCGGTACTTGGCAACAGGGAGAAGTCTGCAGGACTTAAAGCTCTCGACAGGCATCTCCCCCCAGGCTGTGGGGATCATTATCCCAGAGACCTGTTCTGCCATCATACAGGTCCTGCAGAAGGAGTATATGAAGGTAAGATTTTTATCCTTTTATATCACATTTTATTGTGTTGAATGTTTGCTAATATTTTGTATTTCTTTCCTCATTCCCTAATTACCATGATTGTAATATGCTGTGAATGTCCCCTTTGTTCTCATGCATGCTGGATTTTTATGTAATTATTATTTTAGGTCCTTCATATATATTTGCCCTTCAATAACCTCCCCAGCATGGTGTCTCCTGGCCTATATTCACCTCATGTAGTCACTTAAAAATGTATTTTTTTCTGCTCCATAGTAGTGCTTTACCCCAAACACCCCCTAAAATGTTTAGAAATGTGATTTTTGCTTTAACTTCAGGCAGAGTGCCAGAGGCTTTTTTTTGGTGGTGTCCCCAAATAATTTTTAGTAACTCTCCCTCCCCCAACTGCTAAGTCAGCTGATCCCAATTCTCTATCCTCAATCATCTATTTGCTGACTTTGCCAAACCCATACACACTATACCCATCTCTTTTGTGCTCTGATTTATGGATGAATTCCCCAAAGCATGTAGTGCAAGGGCCTGCCTGTATACTTTCAAATGGTACTGTTTAAAGTTTTGTATTCTATTATTATCTTGATAGGTAATAGCAGAATTTCCAAATGTCCTCAAATGTGTTCAGTGTGTATTTATATCTTTGTATTATGACACTTATTACCTGTCCAGTGGACTGCCAATAGTGTAACTAAGGAGGGGCTGTTTCAAGTAATACCCATTATTTAGGCATTCATCTCTCAATGAAGTGAAGAGGGTTTCCTGTCCAAGATTTCCACACACCCCCTATAATGTTAGAAATGGCCCATGAGAGGGGGGGGGGGGGGAAATGATAGGTGTACCTTATACTTTGGCGTTGTTAAATTCCCCTTAATAAATGCTATCTGGAGGTTGACCCAGAATGTTTGTGTCTAATCTGCTTGCCATGTTTCTGATCAAAAATAGTAATGTTTATTGTTTTTTCCTCAACAGTTTCCTTCCACGCCACAGGAATGGCAGACTGTGGCCTCCCACTTTGCCGAGCGGTGGGACTTTCCTAACTGCGGAGGAGCAATTGATGGGAAACACGTCCACATCGTCCCACCACCCAACTCGGGGTCATACTATTTCAACTAAAAGGGGTTCAATAGTATAGTGATGTTGGCGGTGGTGTCGACTACTTACGACTTCCTGTATGTGGACGTGGGGAAGAATGGCCGGATGTCCGATGGTAGAGTCATCGCCCAGACTGAGTTTTACAGGCGTCTCCAGAATGGCAGCTTGGACTTGCCAGCTACAGAGGACAATGTGGAAGGACTCCCATTCGTGTTCATTGCTGATGAAGCGTTTGCACTGGGGGACCACCTGCTGCGGCCATTCCCAATGAGGACCCTCACCCCGGGACAGAGGGTTTTTAATTACCAGCTGGCCAGAGCCCGAAGAGTGCCAGCCGGTTCCGCCTATTTCTGACACCCATCCATATGGCGGAGTATAAACTGAACCATATTATACTTGCGTGCTGTGTTCTCCATAACTTGTTAAGGAAACATTCGGCCAACTATGCTGGCTCAGTTGGGCCTGAGGCCAGAATGATACATCAAACCACACTGACGGCACTTGAAAGTAGCCGTCCTGGCTTGCCCTCCCTGAGTGCCCGTGATGTACGGTTACGCTACCTGGAGTTCTTTGCGGGTAGGCGGGCTACCAATATGCCAGAAAATCTGTGAAGCCTTTTTATAATAAAACAAAAAAAGAAATTCTTTGTGGACATTTACTGCTTGTGTTTGTTTTAGCTGACCCTGACAGAAATGTGTTAAGTCCAGAAAATGTGGTGATTGTGTAACCTTATTATACAAAGCACTGTTGGCTGTTATTTACTAAAATGCAAAAACACATTTCACTACAAGTGCAGTTGCAACTGCACTGAAACTGCACTTGTAGTGCCAAGAGGATTTGCCCTTAGTAAATAACCCCCATTTTCTCAGAAAACAACAATGACATCACCCCAAAAGTGTTGTAGCGTTGAGACAATAATCCACACATTCTTGCTTAACAAACTTTTTTATACCTGCACAATCACATGTGCATTTACCAAAGGTTTTTCAAACAAACCAACATGTTTGTTGTATAACAATTTTTGGGGTAGCATTATCCAAACTCAAAATGTCCATTTTAGATAAAACAGGCCTGTGTAAAACCAACAAGAAAGACACAAATCTTGAACTTACAAACGTCACATTTGGTAGAATTTGAAGGCAATATCAGACATGAGTATTTAGGAACTGTGTGTGATATTGCGTTCAGATGGGGTGAAGTCACCCCAGGAAAAGCCAAATTTGGAAGATGCACACCAATTTAACAATGTCAACATGTACGACCTGCCATCAGGGGGGATCAAGGGATGTGTTTTGGGGGAGCAAGCACTTCCTCACCGCTACTTTATTATTGAGGAAGGGGTTGCACCCCCAAAACGCGTCCATTGATCTCCCGTGATGGCAGATAGCACATGTTGGCACACTGTGTGCATCCTCCAAATTTGGCTTTGGGAAAAATCACAAAAACAATTAGCACATTGTAGCACACAAAAGAAGAAAGTGATTTTGAGGGGCTTTAAACTTGCCCCAAAACATCAATGATGTTTTTATTATTTGGAATAACATCATTGATGTTTTTCTTGATGTTTTCCAATTGTAAATTAGACCCCATGATCTCCCCGATCAGGATCTGGGCACTTTCGGATGTGAAAGGATCTGGATCCACAACCTCACGATCACCTAAAAAGAGAGGAACCCCAAAATAAATTAGGTCTAAAAAATATGCCGCCATCCATCTCTTATCTGAGCCTGTGGTTGCAGACACTCACCTGTTCCTCCTGCTCAGATTGTGTTGGGGGATTTCCCCTTCTTCCAGAGGAGGGGGGCTCTGGTCTCCTCGGATGAGGGGTGTCCTCCGAGTCTTTTATCCCCTATGTCAAACAAAAATGGTATAATTCGCACACAGATATTTGATGGCAGAACTAAAAATAGGAAACATTGCTTGGAAGTGGGGTACAATTGTCAATTTTAGCCGAGTTCCAAGATGTAGCTTTTTTAGTGTCCTTTGTCAACCTGCAATACTTTACCTGTTTAGTACAAGCTTCACAGATGGAGACCCCCCTATAGTATACACTGGAGCACCTGTGTGCACCCCCTAATAAAAATAATGTTCTTGTGTCCCACACTAGTTCTCCAGTGTCCAGATGTGAAAACAGCTGCTGAGTGTCCTCTCCTTACACAGAATCTAGTTTGCATTTCATTCTAGTAACCAAGTCATCTACCTAGAGCGTTCATTCACTCACATTGTCACTAATTTTTTTGTTGATTTTTTTGTCATTTATTGTCACATACGTTGTATATCACGTTCACATCTGATATATTGCTGTGCACTTTTGTTTTTTTCAAGTTCATTTTGTTATACATTTTCCCACTTATAGTGAGAATAGTAGATTCTTTTGGGAAAGAAGAGATTATTCCATAAACATGGATATCTTTGAGTATAGGACATCAAAGAAAGTCAACACCGATGGGGTCTTTGAAACCTATAAGGATGGGGATAATGATTTGGGAGGCCTCTTCATGAGACTAAAAAATCTTATGGTCTCAGAAATCCATACACAATGGGATGTGGCTTTCTTGGAAACTTACATCCGTTTAAAAATGGTCCCTAGAAGCTTGAGGTGGGAGGTCTGCCACAAAAAGGAGAGACGGAGCTTGAAGAATGGTTCCGGTATTTCAATAATGCTGGTACTGACTTCCTCCAGTTCCTGGTAACTTGCAAAAAAGATAAACTCACGAGATTAGATTTGGAAATCAAGACTCTCAAAGACAGTCTCCTTCCTTACAAAAACGGTGAGGAATATAAAGAAAGAACCAGTTCCCTGATTAAAACACTTGACAAAGAGGAAAGGGAACAAAAAATCAAAAAACGCAAAAAATACAATAGGGATTATGATGACTATCAAGCTAGCCTGGTTTTCGAGTGGCAGAAAAAAATAATGGCTGAACAAACGGCCCATTCTGATCCTCGGATGGAGGCTATTACTCAGGGAGAGGAATGCCCTGACACAGCTCCCACATCGTCACAACAATTACCTAGAACACATCAAACCCAACAGACTTCAAAAAAACAATCAAGAAATGTTAGGGGTGACAAGAGAGGGAGGAGGGCCTCTTACCAATCCCCACTTAGGGTGAGGGGTATGCCCGGAGGAGGATATCCAAAGAAACTCACAGGGGACCATATTCCTCCACCACAAAGAAGGAATGGTCACTATGAATATGGCTCTCCACACTGCAAGGGTCCCTTCCGTGATCAGGGGAGAGAACATCAATACCCCAGAAGGGAAATAGATAGAACGCCATATTATGATCATGGCCCTAATAGGCATTATGATTATGAATACCGCTACAGGGACCGTACTTATTCTGAAAGGGATAACGATTATGGTTATGACTTTAGAATTGATACCCAGAACCGTTTTTTTCCCTTGAGTGACAGGGAGGGACCCACTGAATTGAGATCTGGTAATTCCGCCAACTATGGCCGTGATTATGAACATGTGAGACCAGGTCCCTCTGGTGAATATTCTAATAACCGGAAGGGGGCAAACCATTCACAGCAGGATTGGGGTTTTCCCAGGCCAAATCAAGGGGTCAAAAGACCGGTGGAAAACAAAGAGGAACCAGAGGGGGGAGGAGAGCACAGTCAAAAAAAATCAAGGAAGTGAATAGCGATGGGATCTTTAATCTCAGTTCTCAAGCTCTCACTGCCGCAGAGACCTCCTTGTTGAGTAAAGGTTTGAAATTTGCACCCCCTAAAAAGTTAAATAAGTTTCAAACCTATATGGATATACATAGATTTGTTCGCAAGGTAAATATCAAACGACATTTTGCGACCAATCAAACTATCCATACTATTACTGAACAACAACAAATCCAACACTCAGGGTTATCTAATGCTTCAACGTTCAATCCCCCTGGAACTTTGGCTCCTTCACTGAGGGTATTCAGGGATGTCCTTATACGGGATTTGGAACTTATAAAGAATCCGAATCCACGTATGGATAAGACCCTTGAGGAAGGGCTGGATTCACTCTGTAACAAAAAAAACATAGTGATTCGCCCGGCAGATAAGGGTGGGGGCATCGTCATTTTAGATAGAGATGCTTATCTCCTGGAAATACAGAACATTCTAAGTGATCAAGACACGTATGTCCGATTACCAGGTGACCCAACCCGCGACTATAAAAAGACGTTAATTCCTTTAGTTGACAAGGGTTTTAGATTGGGCATTTTAAATGAAAAAGAAAAACTCTTCCTCATTCCTAAAGCCCCGAGAATTCCCATTTTGTATTGTCTACCCAAGATTCACAAAAGTCTGACTTGCCCCCCGGGACGTCCCATTGTTAGTGGGATTGATTCCATCACGTCCCGGGTGGGCAAGTATATAGACCATTTCCTCCAACCATTGGTGCACACCATGCCCTCATATGTGAAGGACACCCGACATATAATTAATTTACTGTCGGAACAGAGGCCTAATGACCAAACATTGTTAGTGACTGCGGATGTCACATCCTTATACACCATCATCCCTCATCATTTAGGAGTGGCAGCCGTGGAACACTATTTGAAGAGGTTCTCTACCCTACAGGCACAACAACAGACATATATTTTGGAATTGCTTGAATACGCAGCTGGCCATAATTATTTTTGGTTTAGTCATCAGTTTTATCGCCAACAACGTGGTGTGGCCATGGGGGCAAAATATGCCCCCAGTTTGGCCAACCTATTTATGGCCAAGTGGGAGGAGGACGTCATCTATAAAGACCGAAATCCCCATCTTAAGTTTTGGGCTAGGTATATAGATGATGTCCTCCTCCTATGGGATGGGTCCACCTCTCAGCTTGAGGACTTCTTCTCCGCAATTAATGACAACAATAGGGGGATAAGGTTTGTCCATGAGAGCAGCTACGAGAGGATTAATTTCCTCGATCTCACCATCTCTAAGGAGGGTGATATGTTTACAACCATTTCCTTTTTTAAGAAAACGGATCGGAACTCCTTTATCCCCATTGGGAGCTGCCATCATGATCCGTGGCTTAAATCCATTCCGAAGAGCCAATTTACCAGAATGAGGCGTAATTGCACTGACATTAAAGACTACAGGGTACAGGCTGATATCATATCCAAAAGATTAGAAGAAAAAGGATACGATAAAGAACTTCTAGTTAGAACTAAGCAACAAGTTGAAGCCCTTGACAGAGCCTCACTATTGAATGAGGCCCCCAAGGCTAATTTGGGGGGACCGTCATTACCGTTCATTACGGGCTTTTCCACTCAACATTATCAGATCACGAGGATCTTGCGAAAACACTGGCACCTTCTAGAAAATGACAGGATCATTAAAACAATCTTGCCCCATAAACCACAGATTGTATTTAGGGGGGTCCCTTCGTTGCGGGACAGAATTGCCCCTAATGTTGTGGACCCACCCACTCAAAAGGTATCCTTCTTCCAGAATTTATCCGGTTACCACCAATGTCGAAGGTGTCAGATATGCTCACTCAACAGAAGCAAACAGAGAAAAACAGAATCCTTTGTATCCTCCAGTACCTCTAGGGTCCATAAGATCGAACCTTTTGTCACTTGTAGCACTAAAGGGGTGGTGTATTTATTGCAATGCCCTTGTGGGCTGCAATATATTGGCCGTACCAAACGCCCCATGCAGGTCCGCTTAGGAGAACACATTACTAATATCAAGAATGGATATCAATACCATTCGGTATCAAAACACTATGCTTTACATCACAATAGGAACCCTGCTAACACTCTATTTTTGGGGATAGATAGGTACAGTGCACACTGGAGGGGTGGATCCTTAGTCAGAGAATTATCTAGATTGGAAATGACTTGGATCCATCGTGTCCGGTGTTACACCCCTTATGGTTTGAATATAGACACTGATGTGAACGCCTTCATTGATAATGGTTGATTGTTCATGTGTGTAACCTTCATCTGAGATCATGGTGTCCGGAGGTGGGCTAATGAGGTATGGGAAAAGAAAAACTCCCCATAGCACATTCTTCCTTTTTTCTGTTTATTTATTTTTATTAATGAAATTTGGGACATGGAGGGTTGTGTTTTTTATAGAGCATCATTCTCTATGTTCATTTTACATTTGGACTTTCATAGGGCATTCTACAATCAAACTTCTCTTTGGATTCTATGCTCCATTGTTGCAGAGATGGACCAATATGTATAGGTACACACTGACGTTGTGATCGTCTTTAAGTTTTATTATTATTATTCATTTAATTTTTTATTAGAACACAAAGGGTTACTCTATACAAGAAAACCTTGGAACCTAAGGGTTAAATTTTCCTTGACTTGATGTTGCATTAGCTCACTAGGGTCCCCAGTGGCGAATCTACCTAGTTTCAGCCCCAATTAATGATAATATCAGGCCACCTGGGCATTTTTACATAGATTTTTTTATTTAAATAGATGTTATTTATTTAACAGATAGTTTGTATTTTTGTTTTCATTTTTTGCTTATTATGCATCTAATATCAGATGCGGTATTTTCCGATCTGAATTTCTGCATCCCTTTGACATCCATTTTTTTGTGATCTATACGCTGTTGGCAACAATGGAGCGTATAATCCTATTCGCCCTGTTATAACCCTTTTTGCCCGGGTTGTGACGGTATACATGGTAGTGAATGAACAACATACAGTTTCCGCTTGCCCCATACAAAGATGGCGGCAGCGGCCTCGGACGCCCTGATTACAGAAGGGGGCGTTCCTCTGCTTTGAGTTCCCATATAGGTGGTGTGTCAGCATGCCGCCCGTACCCCAGGAAGACGACAGATTTGTCGAAACGGCGTAGGGAGGAGCGGCGTGCTGACGTCACCACCATACCACGCTGAACCCGGAAGAAACGGGCAGCAGCTGAAGCCGGCCGGCGCTACATGTTTTTATAAGCGATCTTTACTGCACAAATTGTAAGTGCTTTTCTTTTATAAATTAAAGTGGATTTTAACTGTATTACGCTATGGAGCATTTCTTTCCTATTTATCCATGGTCTGTGAGCGGATAAATCACGTTTGGATTGATTTCCTGGAGAGGTGGCTTCCGATCTGCGCACTGACAGAGACCCAGTGGCTGGGGGACACAGCCACATGTGTGCATGATCTCTGTGACAGGAGATCTTTGGATCTGGTAAGGGGCTTACCTTACTTGAGGTGGAGGATCTTCTCTCTATTTTAACATCACGCTCCCTACGGAGATAATCTTTATATCACTTGAAGGAAGGGTGTCTTTCTCCCTCTATCCAACCATTTTCTACACCCACAAGACCTACAGTTCATTTCAATCTATGACTAAATGGACTCTATTTAATCGTTTTTGTTTACTGAATGTTCCACTCATTTTTTTTGCATGCGATTCTTTTTTTTGCATGCGATTTATGTGCATTTTTTTTTTTTTTTTTTTTTTTTTTGTTATGAAACAATTCACTTGTGTTCATTCATAATTATGGTATTTTCAGTTAATATGATCATGTATTTGCACTAGCAGCGCAGCCTTTAAATTGTATAGCTAGTAAGGTGGAGGTTGTTTCACATCTAAGGTTGCAGCAGCATTTTACATTTCAATTTTTGGTTTGAGATATTTGTCTTTTCATCACACACATGTGGGGATCATTTCCACTTATGGGATAGCGCAGTATTTTTTACGATATTACATCTACACAACCCAATTCTTTTAAGACAAGTATAGGGCGTCAAAATGGTGGCCAAATGCATATGGCCTAAACAATGGTATTTTATAGTCCGAAAGAAAAATGTTTGATCCGAACGAATAATGTTCCCATGAACATGAAAGTTGCCATTTTAAACTGTACAACAGTTCCTAAAAGCACATGGAGCAGCACGAACGTAATAAACATAAAGAATAGGAACACAGCACAACTACTTACTTTTTTGCAGCACTCTCCGGATCTTTCTGTACTGCTCATGTTCTCGTAATTTGAGGTCCGACCACCGCTTCCTGAGCTGATCTTTCGATTGTCGTACCCTGAAATTCCGGTGCAGACTCCTGACCACTTTCGCCATGATCTTGGCCTTTCTGACATTGGGGTTGGGGTAAGGTCCATACTTCCCGTCATAGTCGACCTTCTTCAGGATGTCCACCATCTCCAACATCTCCCCAAAGGACATATTTCAGTCCTTAAATCTCCTTCTGGATCGGGACGTGTCCGGATCCGGCCTTTCCTCCTCCTCCTCGTCATTGCTACAATTAGCACGATCCTGCTGTGTCTCCGCCATGTGCTCTTCCCCCACTGCGCCAAACGAAAAGGGGCAGGGAATAGACTAGAAAGAACGTCAGGGGCGGGCGGAGTTACACGCATGCGCAGTGTATATAAAGCATAACACGCGTGCGTTTTACGTACGATCTGTGAGCGGAGGAAGGAGCATCGGAGGCGCCGATCGTGATAACGAAGGTAGGATCTAAACTTGGGCCTATACTGCTTCGAAATGGAAGCCTATATTGTAACAAGATTAGGGGAGTTTGGCCTGACATTAGGGTTTGTCTTGTGTTGTGTCTTGCAGAGAAAATGGATGGGTTCAACTACCACAATTTCCTCCCCCTGTTCCTCCCCCCTGTTCCTCCCCAGGGAGCTGCCCTGTCTGTGGCAGGTGAGACACCCCCACTATAACCATAAACAAAAGAGGCAGGCAGCGCTGGAGAAACTGCTGGAGTTGGTGACGCCGGTGGTCCCCACAGCAACCATCCCCTATTTAAAAGCCAAAATTGGTGGCCTGAGGAGCACTTATCTTAGGGAGCGCAAGAAGGTCACAGATTCCCAGAGGTCCGGAGCTGCAGCAGATGACGTTTATGTCCCCAGGCTGTGGTATTATGAGAGACTGCGATTTCTGTCAGACCACACTGAAGTCAGGGAATCCCTCTCTACTCTTCCTTCCACGCTTCCTTCCATACCAGCTGAGGCTTCCGATGTCCAATCTGGGCCTTCCAGCCAGGAAGAAGTGGAGGAGCCCAGCTGGAGTCAGGTATAGCATTCCTCTACAGATTTCTGGACAATAAAGAAATGATGTTTACTAGATGCTATTATTGATCACTATTTGCTGATTCAAAAAAGTGTTTTACATATCAATAGACAGTAGTGGGCACCCAAATAACGAAAACTGCTGGGCTCAGAATGATAGTCTGTTATATTTGTTAACATTCAATTTGCAGCAGTCAGGAGGTGAAAATTGTGTGTGATTGATGAAAAAAATACTAAAACTATGTCCCTTTTTCACACACAGGAAGACCTCAGCCAGGAGGAGGCTGTGGAATGTGGCAGTCAGGAGGAGGCGGGGATTAGTGGCAGCCAGGAGGAGGCGGGGCTAAGTGTCAGCCAGGAGAAGCCTGGGACAAGTCGCAGCCTGACTGAATCTCAGGTTCCTCCCCTCCGCCTTCCATATAAAAGAGCCAGGAAGACGACTCAGAGTCCCGTGCAGGATTCAGCGTTCAGGCTGATCCAGGAGGCTTCAGCGTCCCTACAAGCCTTACCCACTCCAGAAGAGGCCTTTGCCTGCATGGCTGCCACCAAACTGCAGGGCATGCAGGAGGGTCAACGCAGGCTCTGTGAGGACCTTATGTATAAAGTGCTACGTAAGGGGGTGAGTGGTGAACTAACACCCAAGACCGACGTGGTTGAGTTGGATCATCCTCCTCCTCCTCCTCCTGCTGCCACAACTCCACCACATCAGCCACCGCATGGAAGGAAGCATGGAAGGAAGACCTGAGAGTGATGACCCTGGGTTCAGTCTGGTCTGACAGAAGCTGCAGTCTCTTGTATGACCACAGCCTGGGGACACAGATGTCATCTGCTGCTTTCCGGATCTCTGGGACTTCTGGACCAGACTGCCCTCCCTTAGATAAGGACTCCTCAGGCCACCAGTTTTGCTTAAAAATAGTTGATGTCTGCCCTGGGGGTCCAAGGCTTTGCCCACTTCTGCAGTTTCTCCAGCGTTGCCTCCCTCTTTGTTTAGTTGTGAGCCCTTAATAAAATTTTTTTGGAGAAATTAGACTCTCCTGTGTGTGTTTTCATCCAAAAAGGACAGTTTGTTGGTGACGATTCAGGTACATTTCTAACATAAAATGTGAAATTAACAAGGGACAACAACACCAAACAATCTCCTACAGATTAAATAGAACAACATATCAATGGTGTTGTGGGAATTTGTCACAAAAAACACACACAAACATTTTCGGGACTACAAATCAAAATCCCCCCAAAAAAAAATACAAACACAAAAATAGAATCTACATTAAAGCCAAAAAATAAAAAAAAACAACAAAAATATGTTGTCAGATGTGAGAAATCAAAATATATTGAGGGAATCCAGATAAATAGTAACAAAATAAGTTTGTGAGAAGTGTGTGTGAATATGAGCAGCAAAACTACTATATTCTTGTCACATTATAAAGAAGAAGAGATTGCGCTGTATTAAACCATTTTTAACATTGCAGCATGACGAAAGTGCTGCATCCATTGCGAACGCTAAGTTTACCAGAACGAGCTGTTCCGTGCCGGAATTTCTTCTGAGCATGCGTGGCACTTTGTGCGTCGGAACAGGCCACACACGGTCGGAATTGACGCGATCGGATTTTGTTGTCGGAAAATTTTATCTCCTGCTCTCCAACTTTGTGTGTCGGAAAATCCGATGGAAAATGTCCGATGGAGCCCACACATTTCCGACAACACGCTCCGATCGGACATTTTCCATCGGAAAATCCGACCGTGTGTACGGGGCATAACAGTGTAGCGCAAGCCGGCGGGGACTCTTTCCGTGCTGCCTTAGGCCTGGGCCTTGTCGGCCCAGGCCAGGATACAGCGTTGCATATGGGGGCTGGGAAGAATTTAGAGAGCCACGCATACAGAGATTGTCTTATCAATATTCTTCCAAAACTTGTTGTATTAGTACTGCTTGGACCTTGAAGAAGCTCCATAAGCTTGTCCTGAAAATTTGGATAAGGTATCACAAACAGTACTCAATTGTTTTGAAGCACTACCACCTGTCTCCTGGACCCTGCCCCCTCACAATTACTGTGACCCCCTCTCTGCTCTATTCTAATCTCTCTAACCCACATCTTCAACCTCTCCCTCTCCTCCAGCACCTTTGCCTCCCCACACAAACATGCATTGGTTCCCCTCATACTTAAAAAAAACCTCACTGGACTCCACCTGTTTGAATAACGTAAGACCCTTCTCCTTGGTCTCATTTGCCTCCAAACTTCTTGAATGCCTTGTCTACAACCATATGAGTTGCTACCTCATTGACAACAACAGTATGGCTTCATTCCATAATATTCCACTGAAATTGCCCTACTAAAACTCACTAATGACCTACTAACTGTTAAAACCAATGGGCAGTAATCCATACTCATACTCTTGGACCTTTCTGCTGCCTTTGACACATTTGACCACCCATTCTTTCTCAATAACCTTCACTCCCTTGGCCGCCGTGACTCTGCTCTTTCAAGGTTTCCCTCTTACCTATCTCAGTGCACTTTCAGTGTCACGTACAACACCATCTCCTCCACTCCTCTTTCTCTTTCTATATAGATGTCACACCACTTTCACAAACTTATTCTTTCTAAAAATGAGCTTGTAATATTTCCTTCTCCCTGATCCCCCTATGACTTTACCATTGAGATCAACAACACAACCATTGATCCCTCCACACATGCCAGGGTGCTGGGTGTAATCCTAGACTCTGATATCTCCTTCGGCCCCCACATCCAATCACTGGCTAAATCTTGCCGTCTTAATATCATCAACATTTCCAGAATTTTCCTCTTCCTGACTAACAACACCACAAAATAACCTATTCACTCTTTGGTTTCTGGTTATTTCCCACCTTGACTACTGCAACTCCCTCCTCACTGACCTACCTTTACACAGGCTATCCCCCATATAAACTTCTAAATACTAGCCACAACGTACAAAGCCACCCACAGCATTGACCCCAGCTACATCACCAACCTCATCTGCAGATATTGCCCAAATCATCCTCTCTACTCCTCCCAAGACATCTTGCTCTCTAGCTCCCTTGTTACCTCTTCCCACGCTCACCTCCAGGACTTCTCCAGAACCTCTCCCATTCTCTGGAATTCCCTGCCCCAGTATGTCCAGTCAGCTTCTCCCTTGTCCAATTTTAGGCGATCCTTGAAAACTCATTTATTCTGGGAAGCCTACCCCATCTCCACCTAAGAACTGTACTTGAGCCACCTCCATTAGATCATATTATTTTTTGCACCGCCTCCCCCTCCCTTTATATTGTAAGCTCCATGAGCATTGCCCTATTCCTTCTGTATTGAACTGTATTGTAATTGTACTGTTTCGCTTTATATTGTAATGGGCTGTATAAACTGTTGGCTCTATATGAATCCTATATAACCACTTAAAGACCAGCCTCGTTTTGGATTTTAGGTGTTTACAAGTTTAAAACAGGTTTTTTTGCTAGAAAATTACTTAGAACCCCCAAACATTATATATTGTTTTTTTTCTAACATCCTAGAGAATACAATAGCGGTCATTGCAATACTTTTTTTTGCACCGTATTTGCGCAGCGGTCTTCTAAGCGCACTTTTTTTGGAAAAAATTCACTTTTTTGAAAAAAAAAATAAGACAACAGTAAAGTTAGCCCAATTTTTTTTTATATTGTGAAATATAATGTTACGCCAAGTAAATTGATACCCAACATGTCACGCTTCAAAATTGCGCCCGCTCGTGGAATAGCGTCAAACTTTTACCCTTAAAAATCTCCATAGGCGACGTTTAAAAAATTCTACAGATTGCATGTTTTGCGTTACAGAGGAGGTCTAGGGCTAGAATTATTGCTCTCACTCTACCGGTCGCGGCGATACCTCACATGTGTGGTTTGACCACCGTTTTCATATGCGGGCGCTACTCACGTATGCGTTCGCTTCTGCGTGCGAGCTCGTCGGGACAGGGCGCTTTAAAAAAAAATTTTTTTTTTTTTTATTATTTATTTTATTTTATTTTATTTATTTTTTCACTGTTTTTTAAAAAAAAAAAATTTGGATCACTTTTATTCCTATTACAAGGAATGTAAACATCCCTTGTAATAGAAAAAAGCATGACAGGTCCTCTTAAATATGAGATCTGGGGTCAAAAAGTCCTCAGATCTCATATTCAGACTAAAATGCAAAAAAAAAAAAAAAAAAGTCGTTTAAAAAAATGACATTTAAAAAATTTGTGCCTTTAAGAGAGTGGGCGGAGCCGTCGTAATGACGTCGCTCCGGCCGTCACATGGTATAGAGACGGGTGGGCGCCATCTTGGCCTCACTCGTCTCAGTACCTCAGCGGTGACAGGTCCCGATCTCCTCCGCCGTTACCGACGGCTCCGGTAAGCGGCGGAGGGTGCGGGAGAGCGGCGGGAGGGGGGGTGGCACCTCTCCCGCCGCCGATAACGGTGATCTCGCGGCGAACCCGCCGCTGAGACCACCATTATCGTTTACAGAATCGCTCACTGTAAAGATGGATATCTCGGTTATGGCAGCAGCTGCTGCCGTTACCGAGATATCCATCTTCAAAAAAATGACGTATATATACAGTGAGCGGGGCTGAAGTGGATAATAATAATGATAATATTAATACAACAAATTTCACAAACACCAGGATTTTTGTGAATGTATCATCTTTGAACCAGCATCTCTGTCCAGGAAGCAGATGCTGACCCTTGATAATGGCTTAACAAAGATGACACTGTACTTACAGATAAAGGCATTGTCAAGGGGAGTTTTGTGAGAGGTAATACACACCTGTAAGGCCTCATTCACATAGGACATACTATACCATACAGCCGTGTAGGGCCATGTTTACCTGCATGAGGATGCACAGGTGTCCCGTGCATTGCTGTGGAGGCAGTCCCATTCTGTCAATTGGGACACAGTGACTGCACGGACGCAGCTGTTGTGTCCCAATATGACATCTGTGTGGGTGTAGGTGTGTGTCCGTAAACACAGACAGGGTGAGAGAATGTTGTATTAGGACACAGTGCCTGTGCCCATGCAGCCGTTGTGTCCCAATTTACATCAATGGCACTGCTGCATGGGGATGCATGGAACATATGTGCATCCTTGTGCAGATAAACATGGCCCTGAATACAGTATAGTCCACTCAGTGTGAATGAGGCCTAAATGTTACTCTTTCACGTTACTTATCATACCTACACTTAACATAAAATATATATCCAATGTTAGGTCTGCTTTGATGCAAGTCTTTCAGAACATCTTGGTAACAGCGACCATAACATGATTTCATTTGATGTTAGCTGTAAGCAAAGCAAAAAACACATACTGGAAAGATAAAAACACTTAACTTCAAGAGAGCAAATTTTCCAAGGATGAGGGCTGCTCTCCAGGACTTGGACTGGGAGGGAATATTGGCATCAATGGGCACAGAACAGAAATGGGAATTCTTCAAAGTGACTGTTTGTGAACTCACTGCAAACTTCTATAGTCGGGAAGATACTGGAGAGTTTAATGAAAGACCACATAGTCGAGTTCTTGCTGGAAAAATATTTTAAGCAACAGACAGCATGGATTCATGAAAGAGTTGTCAAACAAACCTGATTTCTTTTTATGAGGAGTTAAGTAAAACCTTGCACAGAGGGGTGGCGGTATACTTGGATTTTGCAAAAGCGTTTGACACAGTTCCCCACATACAGCTCATGTGTAAGGTAAAGTCTACAGGCTTGGAAATATCAGGTTGTAAATGGATAGAAAACTGGCTAAAAGACAGAATTCAGAGAGTAGTGGTTAATGATTCTTACTCTGAATGGTCTAAAGTTATCAGTGGTGTACCGCAAGGTTCAGTGCTGAGACCCTTACTTTTTAACATCTTTATAAATGATATAGGGTCTGGGATGAAAAGTAACATTTCTGTCTTTGCAGATGACACTAAACTATGCAGTGGAATAACATCCTTACAGGATGTCTCCAATTTACAAGCCAACCTCAATGCAATGTCTAATTGGGCGACTATGTGGCAGATGAGGTTTAATGTTGATAAATGTAAAGTTATGCATTTGGGGGCTAAGAATATGCATGCATCATACATACCAGGGGGAGTACAACTGGGGGAATCAATGGTGGAGAAGGATCTGGGGGTTTTGGTAGATCATAAGCTCAATAATAACATGCAGTGCCAAGCTGCGTTTTCCAAAATGAGCAAAGTCCTTTCTTGTATTAGGAGAGGTATGGACTCCAGAGAGAGGGATATCATTTTGCCCCTGTACAAATCATTAGGAAGACCTCATCTGGAATATGCAGTTCAGTTTTGGGTACCAGTTCTCAAAAAGGATATCAGGGAACTGGAGAAAGTGCAGAGAAGGGCAACCAAACTGATAAGAGGCATGCAGGAGCTCAGCTATTGTTACGTACCTAAAGGGTGAGCCCGAATTGCAGAGGATGGCCTCTCCTACGCCTCCGACTCGAGAGCCCCTGATAGTGGTGACAGGGGTGCAGGAGTGCGGAGTGGTATGAGTGCCTGGCAGGATCAACAGCAGAAGGATCAGATGGCCGGCACAGCTGACGGGATGGATCAGTAGACAGGAACTGCAGACTGGAGGACTCAGCAGACAGGACAGCAGACTGGATGGATCAGGCAGACAGGTGAGCAGCCTGGATGGCTCAGCAGACAGGCCCAGCAGACTGGATGATCAGCAGACAGGTGAACAGCCTGGATGGCTCAGCAGACAGGCCCAGCAGACTGGATGATCAGCAGACAGGTGAACAGCCTGGATGGCTCAGCAGACAGGCCCAGCAGACTGGATGATCAGCAGACAGGTGAACAGCCTGGATGGCTCAGCAGACAGGCTCAGCAGATTGGATGGGAGTCCAGGATCATCAGACAGGCCGGGTCGGTAAGCAGGTTGGCAGCAGAGGTACAAAAGGAGCAGGCAGAGGGATCGTCAAACAAGCCAGGGATCAGGTACAGGCAGATAACAGGAATAGTCTCAAAGCAAGCCGGGTCAAAACACAAGCAGATATCAGGTTTTCAGGGAACACATACACAGAGCTGCAGAGCAAACAGCAATGATGCAAGTGCCAGACAGGTTTAAATAACCCGCCAGACACTAACGAGTGCATGTGCGCGTGTGCATAGATGCCCGCAATCGTGCACCGATGGGTCTACTCTGCCTGTTACTGGCAGGATCTTCATGACAGCTATGAGGAAAGATTAGAGGAACTGAATTTATTCAATCTTGAGAAGAGGAGATTAAGGGGGGATATGATCAACATGTACAAATATATAAGAGGTCCATATAGTGAACTTGGTGTTGAGTTATTCACTTTACGGTCATCACTGAGGACAAGGGGGTACTCTTTATGTCTAGAAGAAAAGAGATTTCATCTACAAATATGGAAAGGTTTCTTCACAGTAAGAGCTGTGAAAATGTGGAATAGACTCCCCCCAGAGGTGGTTCTGGCCAGCTCAGTAGATTGCTTTAAGAAAGGCCTGGATTATTTCCTAAATTTACATAATATAACTTGGTACTAACATTTATAGGTAAAGTTGATCCAGGTAAAATCTGATTGCCTCTCTGGGATCAGGAAGGAATTTTTTCCCCTGCTGTAGCAAATTGGATCCTTCTTTTCTGTTTTTTTTCACCTTTCTCTGGATCAACTGTGGGTATAGGATTAGGTATATGGGATTGTATGATATTTTTCATTTTACTTATTTATTTACTTTTTATGGTTGAACTGGATGGATTTATGTATTTTTTCAACCTGACTAACTATGTAACTATGTAACTATGTCAGAAATAGTGAGACTGTGGTTTTACTTGACCAGTATGGACACTCGATTCTCAGCCACCCCTCAACTCTGCCTCCATAAGTGTGACTTGAGGCAGACAGCTCAATTGACCTCATGAGAACAAGGTCCCTGACATTGTAGGGACTTATTTTTGAGGGCTAAACAAAGTGCACCACATTCGAGTGTTCCAAAACAAAACATTTTTTAGCATTCACTTTGGGACTTTCTCACTGAGTTCTCAGGCATTACATATACCTAATCATCTGCTATTGGATGGTCTTAAAGAGTCATACAATTTTTTTTTTTTTTGTAAATTATTGAATTCAAGAAAAGGTAAGGTATACAAAGTAAAGCCTATTGGGCATACCTAGGCTTGAGAAAACAAAAAACATAACGGAAAACATAACAAGCACACAAAACTTAAGTAATTGGCAATCAAAGCCTAAGGCAACCCTACTTAACACTGCTGGTATGCGTAAGCAGATGCCAGGGTACAACTCCCACATTATAATGAATTCATTAGTATAAGATAATAAGAATCAGCAGGCCAGTAATAATCATGGGAGCATAGCCGTTGAGGTGACAGTATCCCTGGACTCCTAATTTGTTAGGGCATCCTCTAGATTCATATTTGAATTTGTACAATGGTATCATTTTATTAACCATGGACCTCCAGAAGTCTAAAGTAGGGCCCTAAGGAGATTTCTACTGTATGGCGTATAGACCTGCGAGCATAAAATAATAACAGGCCTATCAAAATTCTCATGGCCCTGGCGGTAGCTAGTAAATGGACTAGACCTCATATACAAACGTCAATGGATAAAGGTACCAAAATGGTAGTAAGTGAACAAATGCACCAAGAAATTGTAGTCCAAAAAAGTCTAATAACCAGACAATCCCAAAACACATGTAGGAATGTGACAGGGTCCTCCGAATAGCGCCAGCATGTAGATGAGGGAAAAATATTTTGTAATTTTTGGGGAGTGAGGTAGGCTCTATGAAGAATTTTAAATTGTATTAACCTATTAATACTCATTAGACCAGGTGTTGCATAGAATATCCTCAAATATCCTCCTAACCCTCTGAATCAAACAATAGGACAAAAGCTTATCAAGACCATCATGTATAGTGGGCTGAAGAGCCTTGTAGATGGTGGAGGTAGCGTTCTCTAAAGTATCCTCTTACAACAGGGACTCAATCCCTGATAATGTAAGGGATAACTTGCAAATTTGCAACTGAAATGCATGGCACAACTGGAGGTAACAGAACAGGTATGAGTTAGGGAGAAAGTATGATTATTTAAGGGAATTAAACGTCTGAAGAGCACCCCTTGTACAGCTTTGGCTAAGATGTTTTTATCCATTTAGAAGCCCATATATTGGGGTCTGGAAACAGAGAATTATTTGAGAGAGGGGCTGAACCACAGCAGAGCATGGGGCGAGAAATTATGGTAATACAACGGGTGTTGCAATCACCAGGCCTTTATGATAGATTTCATGGAAAGTGTAATTGGAGAGAAGGTTGAGGAGCCTCTATATATTATATTACATAAGACTTCATAAGAACCAAGATATGCTGCCTCTAATACCACAGCATTATTAATCTTGTCTGCTTCCAAACAGTTGTGCACCTGAGTAGGCAAAGCTGCAATATAATAAGCAAATAAATCAGGACATGCCAACCACCCTATTTCTATGGTCTTTGTAGTACTGCTAATCCAAACCTGGGCTGCTGCGAACCCCATAGAAACTAGGCCAATGCAGATTCAAATCGTCTAAAATACTTCCTGGGGATCCACACTGGGGCACTATGAAGTATATATATTATAGAGGAAAGCAATTTAATTTTAATGCGATTAATCCTACCTATGAGGGAGAGAGGGAGGTGGGACCATGCCGACAAGTTACGTTTTGGCAGATTCAATAGCAGCAATAAATTTAAGGTAGTATATTCTGATGCATTGGCAAATATTTGGCAGTGGGAGTCCATCTCAATGGCAAATCTGGGTCAGCCAAAACCCCCACCTCTCGATCAATGGGCAAAATGAGGGGCTTTTCCCAGTTGACTCCTGTTAAACAGGAATATGAGGAAATCAAGGCCAGAGCTTCCTTAAGGAAGGGAACCTAGGCCATTAAAATAAACAATGTTGTTGGTGAATAATGCCACTTTTTCAATAAAAGGACCAACCAGTATACTGCACCTTTAATATGTGGGGAGTTATGTATGGCTTGGGTAATTGGTTTTATCATTAGTGAAAATAATGCTGGGGACAGTGGGCACCCTTGTCTAGTCCCCCTGTCAATGGAAAATGATTCAGATAACTCACCTCCAAATTTAATCTGTGCTAAGGAAGCTTTATAAAGCATTTTCATCCAATTACAAAAACGTGGCCCAAAACCAAGCATCTCCAACGCAGCAGACATGTAGACTATGGATGGGTGCATGCTTCGGCCCGAGCATGAGTCTAGGCTGAACATTTGCCTGTTCGGCCATTCGCCGAACACCCCAATTTGCATGGTGTTCGCCGGGTGTTTGCCCCGACGAATACCCTGCAATGCACTGAGCGCTGCACAGTGCATTCTGTTTCCTGATTGGGCAAATCTTTGCCCAATCAGGGCGCAGTGTATGCTGGTTGTTAAGGAACAGGGCTGAGAAGCTGGCCGCGGTGTCCATTACAACCGATGAGTTGTCAGCTGTCAATGGATTTCCTCGCTGACAGCTGAATAATAATAATAAAAAAAAAGTGCCGGTAAAAAAAAGAAAGAAGAAAATGGCATTATATGCAAGTGATTGACCATAAAAGGGTATGGGCGTCTGGGTACTGCCCTGGGTAACATGTATCAATATATATATTTTTTTTAAACAATCGTTTTTTCAAGAGCAGTGATTTTAATGATGCTTAACCACTTCAGCCCCGGAAGGTTTTACCCCATTCCTGACCAGAGCACTTTTTACAATTCGGCACTGCGTCGCTTTAACTGCTAATTGCGCGGTCATGCAATGCTGTACCCAAACGAAATTTGCGTCCTTTTCTTCCCACAAATAGAGATTTCTTTTGATGGTATTTGATCACCTCTGCCGCTTTTATTTTTTGCGCTATACACGGAAAAAGACCAAAAATTTTGAAAAAAAATGATATTTTCTACTTTTTGTTCTAAAAAAAATCCAATAAACTCAATTTTAGTCATACATTTAGGCCAAAATGTATTCGGCCACATGTCTTTGGTAGAAAAAATGTCAATAAGTGTATATTTATTGGTTTGCGCAAAAGTTATAGCGCCTACAAACTAGGGTACATTTTCTGGAATTTACACAGCCTTTAATTTATGACTGCCTATGTCGTTTCTTGAGGTGCTAAAATGGCAGGGCAGTACAAAACCCCCACAAATGACCCCATTTTGGAAAGTAGACACCCCAAGGAATTTGCTGAGAGGCATGTTGAGCCCATTGAATATTCATTTTTTTTGTCCCAAGTGATTGAATAATGACAAAAAAAAAAAAAAAATTACAAAAAGTTGTCACTAAATGATATATTGCTCACACAGGCCATGGGCATATGTGGAATTGCACCCCAAAATACATTTAGCTGCTTCTCCTGAGTACGGGGATACCACATGTGTGGGACTTTTTGGGAGCCTAGCCGCGTACGGGACCCCGAAAACCAATCACTACCTTCAGGGTTTCTAAGGGCGTACATTTTTGATTTTACTCCTCACTACCTATCACAGTTTTGAAGGCCATAAAATGCCCAGATGGCATAAAACCCCCCCAAATGACCCCATTTTGGAAAGTAGACACCCCAAGCTATTTGCTTTGAGGCATGTTGAGTCCATGGAATGTTTTATATTTTGACACAAGTTGCGGGAAAGTGACAAATTTTTTTTTTCTTTTTTTTTTTGCACAAAGTTGTCACTAAATGATATATTGCTCACACAGGCCATGGGCATATGTGGAATTGCACCCCAAAATACATTTAGCTACTTCTCCTGAGTACGGGGATACCACATGTGTGGGACTTTTTGGGAGCCTAGCCGCGTACGGGGCCCCGAAAACCAATCACTGCCTTCAGGATTTCTAAGGGCGTACATTTTTGATTTTACTCCTCACTACCTATCACAGTTTCGGAGGCCATGGAATGCCCAGGTGGCACAACCCCCCCCAAATGACCCCATTTTGGAAAGTAGACACCCCAAGCTATTTGCTGAGAGGCATGGTGAGTATTTTGCAGCTCTCATTTGTTTTTGAAAATAAAGAAAGACCAGAAAAAAACATTTTTTTTTTCTTTTTTCAATTTTCAAAACTTTGTGACAAAAAGTGAGGTCTGCAAAATACTCACTATACCACTCAGCAAATAGCTTGGGGTGTCTACTTTCCAAAATGGGGTCATTTGGGGTTTTTTTTTGCCACCTGGGCATTCCATGGCCTCCGAAACTGTGATAGGCAGTGAAGAGTGAAATCAAAAATTTACGGCCTTAGAAAGCCTGAAGGCGGTGCTTGGTTTTCGGGGTCCCGTACGCGGCTAGGCTCCCAAAAAGTCTCACACATGTGGTATCCCCGTACTCAGGAGAAGTAGCAGAATGTATTTTTGGGTGTAATTTCACATATTCCCATGGCATGTTTGAGCAATATATCATTTAGTGACAACTTTGTGCAAAAAAAATAAAAAAAAATAAAAAATTGTCTCTTTCCCGCAACTTGTGTCACAATATAAAATATTCCATGGACTCGACATGCCTCTCAGCAAATAGCTTGGGGTGTCTACTTTCCAAAATGGGGTCATTTGGGGGGGGTTTGAACTGTCCTGGCATTTTATGCACAACATCTAGAAGCTTATGTCACACATCACCCACTCTTCTAACCACTTGAAGACAAAGCCCTTTCTGACACTTTTTGATTACATAAAAAAAAATTTTTTTTTGCAAGAAAATTACTTTGAACCCCCAAACATTATATATTTTTTTAAAGCAAATGCCCTACAGATTAAAATGGTGGGTGTTTCATTTTTCTTTTTTCACACAGTATTTGCGCAGCGATTTTTCAAACGCATGTGGCGACAAACTAAATACATTTTTAAAAGCCTTTACAGAATACCACTTTAGATTTACAGAGGAGGTCTACTGCTAAAATTACTGCCCTCGATCTGACATTCGCGGTGATACCTCACATGCTTGGTGCAATTGCTGTTTACATTTGACGCCAGACCGACGCTTGCGAGAGCAGGGAGGACAGGGGTGCTTTTTTTTTTTTTTTTTTTTTTTTTCTTATTATTATTATTTTTTTATCTTATTTTTAAACTGTTCCTTTCATTTTTTTTTTTTTTTAATCATTTTTATTGTTATCTCAGGGAATGTAAATATCCCCTATCATAGTAATAGGTAGTGACAGGTACTCTTTTTTGCAAAAATTGGGGTCTATTAGACCCTAGATTTCTCCTCTGCCCTCAAAGCATCTGACCACACCAAGATCGGTGTGATAAAATGCTTTCCCAATTTCCCAATGGCGCTGTTTACATCCGGCGAAATCTAAGTCATAAAATGCTCGTAGCTTCCGGTTTCTTAGGCCATAGAGATGTTTGGAGCCACTCTGGTCTCTGATCAGCTCTATGGTCAGCTGGCTGAATCACCGGCTGCATTCTCAGGTTCCTTGTTGAGACAGGAGAGCCAGAGAAAAATACGGAAGACGTTGGGGGGGGGCATTCCCTCCCACTGCTTGTAAAAGCAGTCTAGAGGCTAATTAGCTGCTAGGATTGCTTTTACATGAAAGCCGACCGCTGGCTGAAAAGAATGATACCAAGATGATACCTAAACCTGCAGGCATCATTCTGGTATAACCACTCAAAGTCGTGAATGGCGTACCTGAAGACAAAAAAATGGTTAACAATAAAGCACAGTAAATGGTAAGGTATAAAAAATTGCATATCTGAAAAGCAAACATGATGAAACATAATAACAATAAAACATTGCAGAATAGAATACAGTAAAAAAGAGCAGAACAATAGAGAGAGAATAGAGAGAGAGAGAACAATAAAACAACAACTATTTTTTTTTTTTTTATATTTTTGTTTGTGTGTTTTTTTTTTTTTTACACTTTTTTTTGTAACTAACTTTTATAACTGTAACCGGTTCCAGGTTTGGGTCTCTCAAAATGCGATGGCATCTTGGGAGACCCTGTAAAAGTGTGCCTAGTCTGTGCAATGCTGTACCCTACACTAATACTCAACTAGTGTATGGTAGCGTTCAAAACATTCACCAATGCAAAGACCAGGATTGTCAGGACAGGAGGGACAATAATAGCGGGTGTCACGCCTATATCCGCGCTTGCTGCAGACACAACATCTTTTTTGGGGGGTTCGTTGGGCAGGGGTACTCGGGAGGACATAAAGAAAATGCCTCTCATGCAGCCGACTGCATTTGGTTGGGGATGTGAATGGGGGAAGTACGGGCGCTGCAGAAGCGGTGGGTTCCCAATTAGGATTGGCGAATGCAGCAGGAAGGGCACTATGGGCACGACGGGCCTGTGTTTGTCTTTTTGGTGGCAGCGGGACACTACTTGGGCTTGCCACCTCACCATCTTGAACTGCACTTATGGGACTCGCCATGTCACCAAGTGTTACTGCAGTGCTGGTTTGACTATGACCGGGGTGTACTAGGCCGCTGGTGCTTGCCAGTTCACCAAAATGCTACAAAAAAACTGTTAGCGATCGCAGGGATCAGGCCTGACTCTGCGAACGCTGCAGTTATGCGTTTAGTGTTTTGTAAGTGTCAGTGATCGATCAATACTGCACTTGGGTGGGCTGGGCTGGGCCGGGCGGAGGGGCAAAACGCAGGTGCTAGCAGGTATCTGGGCTGATCCCGCTAACACTGCGTTTGTGGGAACCCTAAACTGCTGGGGACGCTAGTATAGATCTGATCAGATCAGATATTGATCCGATCAGATACTATACCACTAAGGGAGGTGTACGGTGCATGCGTGGGTGTTAGCGGTACTGGCGCTAACCTGACGCTGCCTGGGGCTGGTGCTTGCCAGTTCACCAAAACGCTACCAAAAAAACTGTTAGCGATCGCAGGGATCAGGCCTGACTCTGCGAACGCTGCAGTTATGCGTTTAGTGTTTTGTAAGTGACAGTGATCGATCGATACTGCACTTGGGTGGGCTGGGCCGGGCGGAGGGGCAAAACGCAGGTGCTAGCAGGTATCTGGGCTGATCCCGCTAACACTGCGTGTTTGGGAACCCTAAACTGCTGGGGACGCTAGTATAGATCTGATCGGATCAGATATTGATCCGTTCAGATGCTATACCACTAAGGGAGGTGTACGCTGCGTGCGTGGGTGTTAGCGGTACTGGCGCTAACCTGACGCTGCCTGGGGCTGGTGCTTGCCAGTTCACCAAAACGCTACCAAGAAAACTGTTAGCGATCGCAGGGATCGGGCCTGACTCTGCGAACGCTGCAGTTATGCGTTTAGTGTTTTGTAAGTGACAGTGATCGATCGAAACTGCACTTGGGTGGGCTGGGCTGGGCAGAGGGGAAAAACGCAGGTGCTAGCGGGTATCTGGGCTGATCCCGCTAACACTGCGTTTTTGGGAACCCTAAACTGCTGGGGACACTAGTATAGATCTGATCGGATCAGATATTGATCCCTACAGATACTATACCACTAAGGGAGGCGTATGCTGCGTGCGTGGGTGTTAGCGGTACTGGCGCTAATCTGACGCTGCCTGGGGCGACGCATATCACCGCCGGGCGATCAGGGGGCTAAACCTTTATTCGGTAATAAACGGCGGGTGCCCTGACACTATAAAAAATAAACGAACTAACCAGCGTCACCCGTAACACTTATACGGTCATCAGTGGTGAAAGGGTTAACTAGGGGGCAATCAAGGGGTTAAAACATTTATTAGATAGTATATGGGGGTTCCTGTCGCTATAAAACGCTGACTGCGGACCTAAATATTTACCTCACTAACTAGCGTCACCAGCGGCACTAATACAGCGATCAAAAAAATGATCGCTTAGTGACACTGGCGACAGGGGGTGATCAAGGGGTTAAAACTTTATTAGGGGGGGTTAGGGGTGTATCCTAGACCTAAAGGGGGGTAATACTCACTGCCCTAACACTGTAACTGTCACAAACTGACACCATGCAGTAATCAGAAAAAAAAAAAAATACTGCTTGCTGTCAGTTTGTGACAGGGGGGGTGATTGGGGGGATCGGGGGGCGATCGGGGGGGGGGGATCGGGGGTGTAAAGTATGCCTGGCATGTTCTACTGTGTGTGTGTGTTGTGCACTTACTTGTCTTCTCTCCTCGGCGCTGGGACGGAAACTGCCCAGCCGAGGAGAGATGACATCACATCCTCTGCCTGTGTGAAACTACACACAGGCAGGGGAGGATTCCGATTGGCTGGGAGCGATCGCAAGGGGGGGGCCACGATCGGTTGGTCTCCCCCTCGCATCCCGACGCTCCCAGTCAAATGCCGACCGCCGCTGGCACCGGGGGGGTCCGATTGGACCACCCGCCCGCGGGAGGCAGATCACGTACGGGTACGTGATTCTGCCTGCCCGTGCCATTCTGCCGCAGTATATCTGCGTTAGGCGGTCGGCAAGTGGTTAAAGTGCAACAACAAAAATGAAAAATTCCTTTAAATATCCTTTAAATATCATTCCCCCTTAATGTGCCAGTAAAGTGGCACATTTGTAACATATGCAGAATATGCTACAACAAAACTGGTATTTCTAAAGAAAAAAATCCCATTTAAAATGACTTGCGGTTACAATTGCACCCGGCTAATATTTTTTTTTTAAATGCCGCGGGGTCCCCCCAAAATCCATACCAGACCCTTATCTGAGTATGCAGCCTGGCAGGTCAGGATGGGGGTTGGACGAGCGAGCAGCCCCCACCCTCCTGAGCCATACCAGGCTAAGGGAAATAGGTCTATAATACTCACAGAATGTGGGGTCTTTCCCTGGCTAAGGTAACAGGATAATATGTGCTTGATACATAGAGGAGGGTAAGGACTGCGACTCGTAACTCTCCGCAAACACTTTGCAGAGCCTTGGGGCTATGTGCAGTTTCTACCATTCCCTTGGTAACCCATCAGACCCAGGAGTTTTGTTAGGGGGAAATTAGTTAATAGCCCCTCTATTTCAGAGAAGGAAATTTCTTAGTCTAAGGGCTCAACCTCCTCATTCGACAAGGATGATATAGAGAAACTTTGCAGTGTCCATCAAGGACAAGAGATCAGAAGAGGGACCCTAGTGCTATAAGGATTGGAAAAAACACTAAAACTCATATAGAATTTGAGGAGAGTCAGTAATAGATTCCCCAGCATTTGAGATCACTTCAGAGACAAATGTCAGGTGTCTGGAGTCTGAGACCAAATTGACTACCAGTTTACCGTTCTTATCCCTGGATTTAAATAGTTTCCTAGCTTGAAAAGCAGCATCAGCTTGCATGAGGGACGTGAAATTAAGTTCTAGGTCTCTGCGAGCCTTTGCCAGAATGGAATAGTATTCGCCAGTGAGTGAGGAAACAAAATCAAAAGCTGCCTCGGACTCCGCTTGCTCGAGCAAGGTCGATTGAGAGTTCTGCTTGACTCTAGCCAATTTGATGGCTTAAATATATTGACCTCGGGTATATGCTTTAAAGGCATCAAATACCAATGGGGGGATGCAAAGGAGTCATTCGTCTCCCAATAATTAGTAGCAGAGTCTGTCAGCGGCTCCTGCACCTTCTCATTATGAATCCATTTGGAGTCTAGGCACCTACCCCCTACATCTATAGTAAGTTCCAATGGAGAATGGCCTGAAATGCCTTATGGACAGTAGGAAGCCATCTGTATAGCCCATAACATCAGTCCAGAACTAAAAGCTAAATCAATACGGGAACCAGATTTATGTGAGACAAAGTAATGTGAGTACAAACGGTCTAGTGGAAACTTAAATCTCCATATTTCGGTCAGCTCAAAGGTCTGAGCCCAGGACCCAAGGTCCACATTAGATGTTCTCTGGGGATTGGATGAGCCTAAATCAGCCTGCAATACAGAATTAGAATCCCCAGCTTATATGACTTTAGCAATCTGTAGAGGTGCCAGTTTTTCCTGGGTAGTATAAAGTATACCAGGGGAAAATGGCGAAGGAATATACACATTGACAAATGCATATTTTACTGTACATCTTCATAGAACTAATATAATAAATCTGCCTCTTTGATCAGAACATACATCCACCACCTTATATGCAAGGGATTTGTTGAGAAGTATAGCGACCCCCCTGGTGTAGCTGGAATAGGTGGCGTGAAAAGTCTGTTGCACCCACCTTCTACGAAAGTATAGAATTTTGTTCCCTAAAGGGTGAGTTTCTTGTAGAAAAGTGATATGTAGTTTGTGAGTATTATTGAACTTAAACATAAGAGATCATTTGAATTTATTATTCAAGCCCTTTAAATTCCAAGAAACCAATTTCAGTTCCATAAGAACACTAAACTGGAATAAAGTATCAAAATGGGGACAATGTTCATTGAAGCATTGGTGCTACAGAGAGAAAAACCATACACACGGTCCCACAAAAGTTGTCGGAATTTCTGAACGCCAAGAATGCGCTGACATACACCACGTATGATGAGACTATAAAAGGGCAGTTCAACACCAAGCGTGCCACCCTTTGGGCTCCTTTTGCTAATCTCATGTTAGTAAAAGTTTGGTGAGAGACGATTCATGCTTTTTCAGACTCGTGGTTTACAGATCGTATTTTTGGTGTTCAGTTTGTGCTTGTGGGTTTGTATCTGTTCTTCAGTGCGTGCAACAAGTTCCCATTGATTTTTCATTGTGTTCTTGTCTGTTCGTTACTGATTTTCAGGTCGCTCTTCACAGGCCTTGCTGTTCTTCAGTGCGTTCTGTTACTTCGTTCTGACCAGCCGACTGTTTTCTAGCCATGTTGCATGTACGTACTCATCGTAGAGTTCATGCTGTGTGGGGGCTTGGTGTTGGGGTTCTTACTTTGACACAAGCCCAATCCATGAACAGGGCAAGGAGGAGTTCATGGACCAAGAATTGGTTGCTCCAGCTTGACCAATTCTGTCACATGCCTTTGCTCTGTGAGATCCGTGAGAATAATCCTGACAATTTCAGGAACTTTCTCTGGATGACGGACCCCGTATTTCACCATTTGTTGGGTTTGCTGACCCCTTATATCAGCAGGCAGGATACCTGCATGAGGCAAGCTATCACTCCGGAGCAGAGGCTAGTCGCCACCCTGCGGTACTTGGCGACGGGGAGAAGCTTGCAGGACCTCAAGTTCTCGACAGACATCCCCCCAAGCTCTGGGGATCATTATCCCAGAGACCTGTTCTGCCATCATCCAGGTCCTGCAGAAGGACTATATTAAGGTAAGATTTTTATCCTTTAACATCACATTTTATTGTATTTAATGTTTGCGAATATATTGTATTTCTTTCCTCATTTCCTAATTACCATGATTGTAATATGCTGTGAATGTCCCCTTTGTCCTCATGCATACTGGATTTTTTTTTTTTTTAATTTTGTCCATCATACATATTTACCTTCACTTACCTCCCCAGCATGCTCTCCTGGGCCTATATCCACCTCGTCTAGTCACTTAACAATGTATTTTGTCAGCTCCATAGTAGTGCTTTACCCTAAATACCCCCTAAAATGTGTAAAAATGTGATTTGTGCTTTAAATGCAGGGTGCCAGAGATTTTTTTGGGTCCCAAAATCATTTGGAACCCTCCCTCCCCCCAACTGCTAACTCAGCTGATACCAATCCTCTATCTGCTGACTTTGCCAAACCCATACACACTATACCTAACTCTTTTGTGGTCAGATGTATGGATGAATTCCCCAAAGCATGTAGTGAAAGGGCCTGCCTGAATACTTTCAAATGGTACTGTTTAAAGTTTTTGTATCCTATTATTATCTTGATAGGTAATGGCAGAATGTAAAAATTTGCTAAAATGTGTATAGTGTGTATTTATATATTTGTATTATGACACTTCTTACCTGTCCAGTGGTCTGCCAATAGTGTAAGTAAGGAGGTGCTGGCCAAAGTAATACTCATTATTTAGGCATTCATCTCTCAATGAAGTGGAGAGCGTTACCTGTCCAAAACATCTCCCCCCCTAAAATTTTGAAAATGGCCCATGAGAGGGGGGAGGAATCTGATAGGTGGACCTTATACCTTTGTCTCTAAATACTCCCTAAAATAAATGTTATACTGATTTTGGCCAAGAATGTTTGTGTCTAATCTGCTTTCCATGTTTATTTGCAAAATGATTAATTTTTTTTTCTTGTTTGACTCCACAGTTTCCTTCCAACCCGCAGGAATGGCAGACTGTGGCCTCGGACTTTGCCCAGCGGTGGGACTTTCCTAACTGCGTCGCAGCAATTGATGGGAAACACGTCCACATAGTCCCACCCCCAAACTCGGGGTCATGCTATTATAATTACAAGGGGTTCAATAGTATTGTGATGTTGGCAGTGGTGTCGGCTACTTATGAGTTCCTGTATGTGGACGTGGGGAAGAATGGCCGGGTGTCAAATGATGGAGTCATTGCCCACACAGAGTTCTACAGGTTTCTCCAGAATGGCAGCTTGGACTTGCCACCTCCAGAAGACAATGCGGAAGGACTCCCATTTGTCTTTGTTGCGGATGAAGCGTTTTCCCTGGGGGACCATCTTATGCAGCCATTCCCTATGAGGACCCTCACCCCGGACCAGAGGGTTTTTAATTACCGGCTTGCCTGAGCCAGAAGTGGTGGAGAACACATTTGGAATAATAGCCAGCCGGTTCCGCCTATTTCTTACACCGATACACATGGCGGAATATAAACTCAATCACATCATCCTGGCTTGCTGTGTTCTCCACAATTTTTTTAAGGAGAAATTCTGTGAACTATGCTGCCTCAGTTGGGCCTGAGGCCGGAATTCAGAATGATATATGGTAAACGTTCCACGCTACCCCCAACTGTGATAAACCAATGTGAAATTTTAATTAGTGAAAATCTATTTTAAAAGTGCATAAAAAATGCACAAAATCGCAAATATATGAAACATAAATAATCCTGAGTGCTGCAACTAAAAAACCTTGAACATGAGGTTTTATACAGTATAAAGAAAAAAGTTCAGTGCGCTACTCAAATAATAATGTGAATATAAAGAAATGAAAAAATGATAGTTCATATAGAAAATGATGGTATCATAAACCGGAGGTGTGATTCCTCTTTAAATCTTCAGTAAATCTTCTATGGATCTTCTAAGATGCAGAAATAGGAAAAGGGGGCTGCTTACCAGATTTGATGGATCCCCACCACAGAGATCATGCGAGCCTGAACAAACTCCTCTCGGGGTCAGGAACAGCTGGTCTTTGAGTAGAGACAGACTTCCCTCCACGCCTGGTAGAAAACACAGCCGACGCCGAAGCCGATCAGCTGAGAGTGTGGTGACGTCAGGTCCTCTGGCTCCAGCCTGTTTAGGAGAAAGGTACGTTGGGTGGAGCAAGAGGACCTGACGTCACCACACTCTCAGCTGATCGGCTTCAGCGTCGGCTGTGTTTTCTAATTGCTACGGTGTTTTACCTTGCCAATGCTTTGATGCCAGTTGTCCATTCATGGATTAAAGCTTTTTAAACTACTGCACAATGAAGCTCCTCTTTTTCTTTTAAAATATACTATTTCTTGCTATGAGTGGTCTTGCTGGAGCAGCTAATGGGAGCGTTCCTGATTGCCGCCTCTGAAATTTCAACTACCAGGCGTGGAGGGAAGTCTGTCTCTACTCAAAGACCAGCTGTTCCTGACCCCGAGAGGAGTTTGTTCAGGCTCGCATGATCTCTGTGGTGGGGATCCATCAAATCTGGTAAGCAGCCCCCTTTTCCTATTTCTGCGCTGTCTTAGAAGATCCATAGAAGATTTACTGAAGATTTAAAGAGGATACCATCATTTTCCATATGAACTATAATTTTTTAATTTCTTTATATTCATGGAATTCAGAATGAACCAACCCTGATGGCACTTGAAACTGGCCATCCTGGCTTGCCCCCCCAGAGTGCCCATGAGATCCGTCTACTTTGCGGGTAGAGGGGCCATCGATATGCCAGACAATATCTGAGACATTTTTTAAATAAAAACATATTTGAAATGGAACAAATATTTGCTTTGATTTACTGCTTGGCTTTCTTTTAGCTGACCATGACCGAAATTTTGTGTGTCCTGAAAGTGGTGCGATTGTGTAAAATTAGAAAGCACCGTTGGGTGTTATTTACTAAAGGAAAATACACTTTGCGCTACAAATGCACTTGAGACTGCACTGAAACTGCACTTGTAGTTTCAGTGCAGTCTCAGTGCAGTGTCACTGAACACAACAACTTTATACTCCAAAAAATGCCTTTGAGCATTGAAAGAAGAAGCCATACATTGTTGATTATCAATCTTTTTAATCCAACCACAATCACATGTGCGTTTATAAAAGGATTTTTTAACAAACCAACATGTTTGTTGTATAAAATTTTTTTAGGTCACATTATAATAATAAGTAGAAGTTGCCTTTTAAGGTAAAACAGGCATGTTTTAAACAATAAAAAAATACACAACTCTGGAACTTACAAAGTTCAACTTTTATAGAAAGTGAAGGCAATATCAGACATGAGTATTTATAAACTGTGTTTGATATTGCGTTCAGCAGATGGGGTGATGTTACCCCTGGAAAAGACAAATTTTGAAGATGCACACAAATTGCCTAATGTCAACATGTGCTAGCTGCCATTATGGGGGATTAATGGACGTGTTTTGTGGGTGCAACCCCTTCCTCTCAGATACTATATTATTGAGGAAGGGGTTGCACCCACAAAACGCGTACATTGATCTCCCGTGATGGCAGATAGCACATGTTGACACAGTGTGTGCATCTTGAAAATTTGGTTTTTCGATAATATGTCAAAAATTATTCATAAAAACAACAATAAACTTGTAATAAGTTTGGGATTTCTGGGTGTTTTATATTCTCCCTAAAACATCAATGATGTTCTTCATTTTGTTTTGAACATCATTGATGTTTTGCTTAATGTTTTCTAAATCCCTATTACACCCCATTATCTCCCCGATGAGGATCTGGGCACTTTCACTTGTGAAATTACATTCCTCTTCCACAACATCACAATCACCTAAAATAAAAAATTAAAAAACACACCATGTATTATAAATATGTAGTCATCCATTTCTTACCTGAAGCTGTGGTCACAGACACTCACCTGTTGTGGTGACAATTTCGATAACGTCTCCCTCCTCCTCTCCTGGTTGGGTTTGGGGGATTTCCCCTTCTTCTGGAGGTGGGGGGTCCGTGGTCTCCTCTGATGAGTAGTGTCCTCCGAGTCTTTTCTCTCCTATGTGAAAAAAAATAGGTATACATAGCACACAAATATTTGATGGCAGAAATAGGAATATGAAACATTGCTTGGAAGTGGGGTGTCTGTTTTGGCAGAGTTCCAATATGAAGAAATATTTTTGTCCTTTGTCAAGCTTGAATATTTACCTGTTTTTTGCAAGCTTCACAGATGGAGACACCCCTATAGTATACACTGGAGCACCTGTGTGAGTCCCCTAATAAAAAAGGGTGTTCTTGTGTCCCACACTAGTGCTCCAACGTCCAGATCTGTAAACAGCTGCTGAGTGTCCTCTCCTTACACAGAATCTAGTTTGCATTTCATTCTAGTTACAAACCCATCTAGACAACAAACTTATTTTAAGAGAAGTACAGCATAAAAAATGTATTGAACTGCATCTAGACAAAACATGGTGTTTTAGTGGCTGAACGAACAATGTTTCCTACGAACGAATAATGTGTCCATGAACATAAAAGTTTCCATTTTAAAATGTACAACAGTAAAGAAAAGCACATGGAGCAGCACGAACATAATAAAAATAAAGAATATGAACACAAGATACCTACTTACTTTTTTGTAGCACTCTCCTGAAACTTCTATACTGATCATGCTCCCTTAATTTGAGGTCCGACTACAGCTTCCTCAGTTGATCCTTGGATCATCGTACCCCAAAATTCCTGTGCAGACTCTTCACAACTTTCGCCATGATCTTGGCCTTTCTGACATTTGGGTTGGGGTAAGGTCCATGCTTCCCGTCATAGTCGCCCCTCTTCAATATGTCCACCATCTCCACCATCTCAACAAAGGCCATATTTGATGCCTTAAATCTCCTCCTGTGGGATTGTGATGTTTCTGACTCCGGGCTTTCCTCCTCCTCCTCGTTGCTGTAATTATCACACACCTGCTCTGTCTCCGCCATGTGTTCTTCCCCACTGCGCTGAAATAGAAGGGGCGGGAAATAGACTAGAAAGAAATAGAAGGGGCAGGTGGAGTTTCACGCATGTGCAGTGTATATAAAGCGTAACACGCTTGCGTCGTATGTACGATCTGTGAGCAGAGGAAGGAGTATCCTGAAGCGCCGATCGTGATAACGAAAGTAACATATAAACTTGGGCTTATACTGCTTATAGATTGAGGCCTATATTGGGACAAGATTAGGAGACTTTAGCCTGACATTAAGGTTTGTCTTATGTATTGCAGATAAAATGGATGGCTTCAATGACCACAACTTCCACCCCCTGTTCATAGACAAATACAGGGAGCTGCCCTGTCTGTGGCAGGTGAAACATCCGCATTATAATCATAAACAAAAGAGGCAGGCAGCGCTGGAGAAACTGCTGGAGTTGGTGGAGCCGGTGGTCCCCACGGCAACCATCCCCTATTTAAAAGCCAAAATTGGTGGCCTGAGGAGCACATGTCTTAGGGAGCGCAAAAAAGGTCCAGGATTCCCAGAGATCAGGAGCTGCAGCAGATGACGTTTATGTCCCCAGGCTGTGGTACTATGAGAGACTGTGATTTCTGTCAGACCAGACTGAAGTCAGGGAATCCCTCTCAACCCTTCCTTCCACTTTTCCTTCCACCCTATCTTCCAAGTTGAGGCTTCCAATGTCCAACCTGGGACTTCCAGCCAGGAAGAAATGGAAGAGCCCAGCTTGAGCCAGGTATAGAATTGTTCTACAGATTTCTTGGCAAAACATAAATGATGTTTACTAGATGTTATTATTGATCACTAAGTGCTAATTTAATAATGTGTTTTACATATCAATAGACAGTAGAGGGCAAAAATAATTGGGATAAGAATGAAAAATGCTGGGCTCAGAATGATAGTCTTTTATATTTGTTAACATTCAATTTGCATCAGTCATGAGATGAAAATTGTGTATGATTGATGAAGAAAAAACTAAAACTATGTCCCTTTTTCATACACAGGAAGACCTCAGCCAGGAGGAGGCTGTGGAATGTGACAGCCAGGAGGAGGCTGTGGAATGTGGTAGCCAGGAGAATGTGGGGGTTAGTGGCAGCCAGGAGGAGGCAGGGGTTAGTGGCAGCCAGGAGGAGGCAGGGGTAAGTGGCAGCCAGGAGGTGGCCAGTCCAGTAGGAGCATCACAGAATCCCAGGTTCCTCCCTCTGCCATCCAATTAAAAGACCCAGGAAGGGGAGTAACGTGGAGGATTCAGCACTCAGGCTGATTCAGGAGGCTTCTGCATCCCTCAGAGCCACCCCCACTCGTGAAGAGGCCCTTGCCTGCATGACTGCCACAAAACTGCAGGACATGCAGGAGGGCCAACGCCTCATGTGTGAGGACATCCTTTATAAAACATTAACTAAGGGGGTGAGGGGCGAAATCACACCCAATACCCACCTGTGTGAGTTGCATCATCCTCCTCCTCCTGCCATAACTCCAACACCACAGACACAGCATGGAAGGAAGAGTGTCAGGAAGACAAGAAAGTGATGGCCTGGGTTCAGTCTGGTCTGACAAAAGATGCAGGCTCTTGTATGACCACAGCCTGGGGACATACATGTCATCTGCTGCTGTTCATGATCTGTTGGACTTCTGGAACAGATTGTACTCCCTTATATATGGACTCCTCAGGCCACCAATTTTGCATTAAAATAGTTGATGTGTGCCCTGGGGGCCAAAGGCTTTGCCAAGTTCTGCTGTTTCTCCAGCGTTGCCTTTCCTCTTTGTTTGGTTAGGACCCCTTAATAAGTGTTTTTTTTTAATAATACTCTCCTATGTGTGTTTTCCTTCAAAAAGGACAGTTTGTTTGTGAGGAGGCAGGTACATTTCAAAAATACAATGTGAAATTAACAAGAGACACCAACACAAAGCAATCTCCTTGAGATCATAGTTCATACAAGTTAAAATACGCATTGAAATACATAAGAAAGGTGTTGAGAGCTTAGGTCAACATGTTTTTTTTTTTCCAATAAAAGTTTTTATTTAGCAAAAATATTATTGCAACATAACATGAGCTGTGAGTAATATAATCTTACATAACATTCACATGGTATCTTATTACAGTGTTGTTTAGATCATATCTTGGGTCCAGCTGTATTGATTCCATTAGCAAACTTTAGGTATTGTTTGTGAGTATCTGGAATCACCGTATAATTATAATAATACTGTACAATAAAACAATAACATAAATAAAGAGAGGTAAGAAAGAAGAAAAGGTAAGAGGGAAGGAAAAGAAAAAGGTGTGTGGGTAGTGGTTAGTCTAGCTCCGTGCTTGTATAGATGACTTAGAATGAGAGGACCATAATCCTCCTTAATCTACTGTAATGCCAACTCTGCCATGTGTTTACAAAAGTGTAGGTACCAAGGAAATCCGCCCATTAGCCATTCTGCCTCTTAGCGAAATCATTTAAAAATGAACCAAGCTCTCCATAATTTATGAAATTTGTCTGTCCTTTCTGTTGTCATAGCTACTGTTTCTTCCATTCTGTATATTGAGTCCACCTCTAAGAGCCATTCTGCTACAGTGGGTGAGTGTGTTGTTTTCCAATGTCTTGGGATAATGGTTTTTGCAGCGTTCAACATATGACGCACTACTGACTTTTTGTATCTACTTAACGAGTAGTTTGAGATGTGTAACAGGCAACATTCTGGGGAAAAAACTATGTCAGTTTCTGTTATTGCCTGTATCCTTGAGCATACCCCATCCCAGAAGGCACGTATTAACGGGCAGTTCCACCATATGTGCAGCATGTCACCTTTTTCAGAGCCACATCTCCAACAATTCTCGGAGGTCTCTGGGTACCATGAGTGCAGTCTGGCCGGGGTAAAGTACCAATTTGTCAGGATTTTGTATCAAGTTTCCTGATTACTTGTGCTAATTGAGCATTTGTGAGCCAGGATACAAGCATTATTCCATTGTATTTCAGTGAAAGATTTTTGAAGCGCGGTTTCCCACTCTTTTTTATGTTTACTCTGTTGTTTGTCCTGACTGAGCCGTAACCAACTATAGATTAGAGAGGTGGCTTTGTGTACTTGCTCTCCTGCGATGCAAACCTGTTCAAAATTTGTCTGTTCCCTCAGAAATTGTTCTCTGTTCGTGGAGCAGAGGATATAGTCATGTAGCTGTCTGTACTGCCAGTGGGTGAAGTGTTTGGCCTGTAGTTCAGTCTGTAGTTTGGCAAAAGTTTTTAGTCTGCCATTCTCTAGGCAATGTGCTACTGTCATTGGTGTTTTTCCGTCCTTATGAGGGAAGGACACTGTTGTGTGGCCTAAAGCAAACTCCTTATTCTTAATCAGTGGGGTTAGAGGGCCCGGGGAGGATGCAAGGTTGTAAAACTGTGATACTGTCTGAAAGACCCTTAATGTTGGCCCAATTGTGGGATGTCTATCTAGGTCAGGTGAACGAGCCTCTTTATTCACCCATGGTAAAAATCTTAGGGGTATTTCTGTGTGTAGGCTTTCTAGGTTGACCCACGCTTTTGAGGGAGCGTGACAGTTCCAATCAAGAATGCGGGTCAAATGTGTCGCATAATAATAGTGTTTAAAATGTGGTAAGTTAATACCTCCCTCTGCCTTCGTCCCCATCAATGTTTGCATACTGATACGCGATTTCTTCCCCGCCCAGATGAAGTCTCTTAGGATCGCCTGTAATGAGGAAAAGAACTGTTTAGGTAATGAAATGGGCAATGTGTGGAACAGGTATAGAGCCCTGGGGAGGACTTTTATCGCCGCCGCTCTCCCAAACCAAGACAGCAGCTTAAGATTCCACTGTCGGAGGTCCCGTTGCAGATTGTTTATGAATGGGAGGAAATTTTGTGTATAAATGTTGTTTAAGTCAGGGGTGAGCCACATCCCCAGGTACTTAAGTTTGGAATTAACCCATTTGAAGGGGCAATTGAACTTAGTTTCTAAAAACTGTTGTGGATTTAAGGAAATATTAAGTGCTTCAGATTTTTCATAGTTGATTTTAAAGTTGGATATGTATCCAAATAGACGGAATTCTTTTATCAGATTGGGAAGCGACGTGTGTGGTTGTGTGACCACAAACAACAGGTCGTCTGCATATGCCGAAATTTTATGGCAAGTCTGGCCCAAGTACAGACCTTTTATAGATGCATTCCCGTTCATTGTGCGTATATAGGGTTCTAGATTTAAAATAAATAAGATTGGGGATAGTGGGCACCCCTGCCTCGTGCCATTATAGATTTGTACTGGTTCTGAGAGGGATCCATTAATTTTTAATCTCGCCGTTGGGTTTTGATAAAGCGCTGAAATCCATTGTAACATATTTGTCTGGAGGCCAACATGTTTACACACTGCAAACATATAATCCCACGCCACTCTATCGAAGGCCTTCTCCGCATCCGTAGATAGGAGAAGGCCTCCCGTCTTAGTCTCTCTAAGCGAGTGAATGAGATTTAGTGCAGTTATCACATTATCACGCGTCTCCCTCCCCGGCATGAACCCCGCTTGATCAGGGCCAACTATATCAGCCAATATTCTACTAATTCTCGTCGCAATGATTTTAGATAGTAATTTCATATCTAGGTTGAGTAATGAAATTGGTCTATAGCTTGAGCAGAGGTTGGGGTCCTTGTTTGGGGATGACTGTTATGTGTGCTGTATTGAATGATAGGTAGGTTTTGAGTGGTCGTGAGAGAATTTAAAGCCTGTAATAAGCTTTTTGCTAGGAGGTGAGCAAAAGTCTTACAGTATATGACTGTGTAGCCGTCTGGGCCCGGGCTTTTCCCTGTTTTTAAAGATCTGATCGTTTGCACGAGTTCCATTTGCTCTATTGGCCTATCCATTTCCAGTGCTTCATTCTCTGCAATGTTTGGCAGACCACTTTGTGTTAGGTATTGTGCTATAATCTGTTTTCTCGAGCCCTCCATTGCCTCCGGCTTATGTGAGGGTGGAAGGTTGTATAATTTCGAGTAGAACTCATGAAACTCTGCTGCGATCCGATCTGTGTCATGTATCAATTTGTCCTCCCTGTTCTTTATACTCGTAATGGTATCGGTTGAGCGTATATCTCCCAGGGCCCTCACCAAAAACTTGCCACTTTTGTTACCGTGCTCATAGAAAAAGCCCCTGCGAAAAAATAATATTCGTTTTGCTTGTAACTCTAATTTTTCTTGGACCTCTTTACGGGCTATTAAAAGTTCCTCGGCCGTATTCACGGCCAACAATCTTTTATGCTGAGTTTCCAATTTTTGCACTTTGTCTAGGGCTGCTTTTAATTCTTTCTCTTTGTTGCTTTTTTTTATTGAGGCTAGACTGGTGAGTTTGCCTCTTAATACACACTTATGTGCCTCCCAGATCATGATATGTGGTACATCCTCTGTGGAATTTTCTCTGAAATATGTTTTAATGGCCTCCGTCACAGGTTTTAGGGTTACAGGGTCTGTTAGCAGGGTCGATTTTAGTCTCCAACAACTCTGATTTTTAGGGGTAGTTTGGACTTGTAGTGCTATGGAGGTCGGGGCGTGATCTGATATTGTCCGTGTTCCTATGTGTGCTTCCTTCATTATATTCAGGTCTCTTTGTGTTATAAACACAAAGTCTATACGAGAATATTTATTATGTATTTATTATGTATTGTGGAAAACTAGGTGAAGTCCTTACCTTGAGGATGTGCTATGCGCCATGTATCTTTAAGGTTTAATTTGTTGAGTAAAACTCTAATTTTTTTAAGTACACGATACGTTATAGAAGATTTGCCATTTGATGTATCCTGAAGAGGTTCCAGTGGAACCTTGAAATCCCCACCCAGGATTATACATCCGGAGGCAAATTCTGTTAGCACATCGATCAGTTTTTGACAAAAAGTCACATGAGCTGTGTTCGGAAAATATACATTTGCTAGCGTGACTGGACACTTCCCAATTGTCCCCCTAAGAAGAAGAAACCGGCCCCCTGGATGTGCTAATTGTTGGGAGAACTCAAAACCTGAGTCTTTTCCAATTAAGATGGAGACACCTTTTGTTTTGGATTCTATGTTAGCAGCGTGGAATGCCTTAGTGAAGTACCTGCCAGTTAGTTTAGGTATAGCATTAGCTTTGAAATGGGTCTCCTGAAAAAACACAAAGGCCGGTCTCTCCTTCCCCAGGTGTCGCAATAATTGTGTGCGCTTTTGTGGTGTATTGAGTCCTCTGACATTATGTGATATTACTGTTGCGTTTTTGCCCAATGCAGAGTAGACCATGATGGCAGAGATTGACTCAAGTGGCACAGTGAGCTAGAACTGAAAATTCAAATAAAGGGAAAAATAAATAATAATAAACTCAATCAGAATGATATGGCTTGTAAGGTTCAAGAAAGTAAGAAAAGAGAGAAGGCTAGGAAATAGGGAAAGGGTGAAAGAGAGATTTGATTTCACTCCCGACAGTAGGAGAGTGAGATCTGTTTCTGTATTAATTAACCTCTAAGTGAACCTCTAGAGGGGTGTATTCAAATTGGGGCTTTGAGCAGGCACACCGATGAGATCCCCACCTAGATAGGGCGTCACCAATATGTCCGCTGTTTGGCACCCACTGTGGCGTAGGTGGAGGGTACGACTAGAGTAATATCCGTTGATACTGTCGTAGACTCACTTAAAACTCAATGAGAGTATTTCACTAAATTTAGATAACTCCTCCCACTCCTATATAATTTCAAAAGATAAATCGTAACTTTTATAAACGACAACCGACATCTCTAGGAGATGTAAACCATTAACTGAGAAAGTATTATATCTATTGGGTTGGCTTCAAACCTAAATGCATAAATGCCTATATTTCAGCGTCCAGCATGTTGTGAGATTTCTCCTATGTCACCTGTGTCACAGTCCCGGTAGCGGGTTTAGTGTCCTTGATGAAGCAGTAGGTAGAAGGATACAATCAGTGAACAGAAGCCTGTAGGATATGATCTACTACCGGCAAAGTGTTATTGTTAGTTTATCCTTTGCTTGCGGCATAGCCGTAGACATAGTTCTTACCTAGCTCTGCTTGTATAAGTAAGTTAAGTTCTTTACCCGCCTTCAGGACTGTTTGTGACCAAATAGGTTGCTGCTGCTGGAGATCTCACCAACAAAAGAAAGGAAAAAAAATGGGGGGGGGGAAGAGAAAATGGAAAAACAGAAAAAACAGAAAAACAAGACATATCCCCCTGTTAACGCAAAAAGAAAAATCTGTGATCTTAGGCCGTTCAATAGACTGTAAGTCGAGCAGGATCCATGAATTCTCGTGCGTTCCCTTCTTCACTCTGGGTCAGAATCAGGCAGCAAAGCTCTAGCCACAATAGGGTGTTTCTTAGTGGAGCTGGGGCCTGGGACATTTTGTTTCTGGAATTTCCCTTTCTTGTAGGGTGGTTTTGCAGGAGTTGAATGGGGTGATGGCTGTACTTCCAGTATTGCTGGGGGCAAGCGGAACTCCCCATACCAGTCCGGTAATTCCCTGAGTGGCATTTGTAAGTCCCGACAGAAATCTGCTAGTTCCATGGGCGTGCGTAGAAACAATTGTTTGCCTAGGAACGTTGCATTTAGTGCAAAAGGAAATTTCCATCTGTATAGAATGCCTTGTCTGCGCAATGCCTCCAGCAGGGGGCGCAGAGCTCTCCTGTTATTTAAAGTGATGGGGGATAAGTCCTGATAAATGGAGATTTCAGTGTCATTGAAAGTAATATGGTCATTGCGTCTGGCTTTGGCCATAATGTCCTCCTTCAATTTAAAGTTGGGCAAACAACATATTATGTCTCGTGGAGGAGCGGTGTCAGCAGGTCTAGCTCTTAACGCTCTATGCGCTCTGTCAAAGTCAATCGGTGTGTCTGTTTGACGCTCTAGTAATTCGTTGAACACATATTGTAAAGCAGAGGTGATGTTGCCTGGCTCAACTGATTCGGGTACCCCTCTCACCCGAATGTTGTGTCTTCTCCCCCGTTGTCAAGATCTTCCAGCTGACGATTCATCTCAATGAGTCATTCTGAATGGGTGTTAGTGATTGTGTCTAGGCGCATAATCGCTTTGTCTCTCCTCTGGCCCGCCATCTCAACCCCCTCCATTTTCCCTGATAGGGACAGCACATCGGCTTTAAGTTCTGTTATGGCGGAGAATAGGGTGCCCTTAATATCCGCTGCGATTTTTCACATTGCAGTGAGTGTGAGAGGTAACTCCGGAGTCGGGGTGTCTCTTACCTCGTCCTCCTCAGCATACTGCGAGTCCTCGCTGAACTCCTCTTCTCCACGAGGCTGGGCCATCTTGGACTGGGCCTTGAGTCTCCATGGTTGTGTTTTGAAGATGTCTGGGATGTTTCTCGAGCCAGATAACGGGGCTGAGCGGCTGTGTTAGTCTGCTCATCTTCGCTGCTGGCGTCGGTGTCGTTTTTGCTGCAGGAGCCGAGGGTTTAGCGGAGCTTCTCTAGTCTGCTGCCTTCCTCATCGCACGCCAAGCCACGCCCCAGGTCAACATGTTAATACAGAGTATGGGGTACAGTTGTTAAGTATGATCGAAAAGCAGTGCATATTTGTATGAAGCAAGTTTAAGAAAAGAAGAAATCCTAAATATATAACCAATAACCAAAAACTCAACATGTGCATTGAGCCCTTTATTTAACTAAGTGGATGAATCATTGCACGGATTCCTTGTTTGGTATGTATAATGTCTGTAACGCAGCACCTTGACATGTTCTAAGGAGTCTATTAGACTCTCTGTGTGGTTCTAAACCTGTGGGGAGGCCTTATGAACGTATTTGGGGATCGAAGGCCCATAGAAATGATGGTGGCGGTAGCTTGAGTGTGTGAACGCAATGCTCAAGATGTAAGGATGGGTGATATTTATTTGGGGTTGTTGTGTGGTTGTACGAGGGTGGCAACTGTCAATTGCCTATAATTACTTGATGTCTCAAAAGCCGTCTGGTTTGCGGTTTACGGACCACTAGCATGCGAGAGGTTTATCTGACTGGCCGAAAGTCTGAAGTAGGTGGAGACACAGAGAACGTGATTTTATGATTAAGAGTGGATGGGGAAACGGTTTGGAGTGGGTGGAGGTATTTTGATTTCAGGGGTTGTATAACAACCTTCTCTATTATATGGTGATGTGTAAACCGAATGGTCGGGGTATGGGGGAGTATAGATTGAAGGGTGTAAAAGGTGGATTGTGCCTCCTTCTCTTTTTTATTGGCCTCTTAGGCCATAGCCTATCCTTGTGAGAGTAGATGTGTGTATTCGTCTGTTGTCTGATAGTGTTGCCAACAAGACCAGATTTTCCTGAAATTAGTGGGTGTGTCTTTGGATTGGTGTATTAATTTTCTCCATTTCTGCTATTTTTGCTATACGTTTGAGCCAAGCAGCGGTGGTAGGGGGCTTGGAGGATTTCCAGAGGGTTGGGATGCACATCTTTGCAGCGTTCAATAAATGTAGCGCCAGGGAGTTATTAGTTTAAGCAGACTGTGATTGTCTATTGTTGTGACTTAGATGAAGATCAGCTCACATTTTATGACCAATTCGTGCAGAAATCCATATCATTCCAAAAGGGTTCACATACTTGTTATTGCAACTGTAGCTCCCAACTGTCCGTGATTTCTAGGGACTGTCCCTGATTTGGAGCAATGACCCTCTGTCCCTCTTTCACCCTCATTTCTCCCTCATTTTGGTCTGATCCATATAGTTGTGTATAAAATGTACTTTTATCTTTCAAAAAGTGATCCCCAGTGCTAAAACTTTCATCCAATTTCGAATTGCTGCGAAAATTGTAAATTTTAAAAACCAATATAAAGGAGTAGTAGCGGTAAAAAAAAGCCCTCATGGATTTGATTAACTTTTGTTTTTGGTTAATTCTCCTTTAAGGAGGTGTGGCAATGGGCATGTCTTATGGCTACATACGTTTGCTAGTAGGTGTCCCTCATTCCCATCTCAAAATGTTGAGAGGTATGATGTCACCATGCTGCATATAATATATGGCTTCCATGCTATATCCAGTCACAATGAAGCATAATCTCAGTGCACAGCGCTACCAATATTTTATGTCTCCCTCCCTTGTGCATATTATTATCTGCCCTGCTTCTAGGTGTCAACAGGTATTGATTTTTCCGAACAGATACCAATTATGGGCCACCTTTCAGGCCAAAAACAATATGAGGTACTGATATTCTGTTCACATCCAGCTGCTCCAAAAGTATTCAGTTGACCCCTAGCCTTTTTTTTGTATTCTGACAGCCACTGACCACTGTCAGAATACAGGAATAAAGAGCAGATAGCAGGGGAATCAATAGCCAGGTGGCTATTGATTATTTTAAATTGCAGTAGCCAATAGCTAGTGGGCTATTGTGTCGGCCCACTACCTGCTATCAATCAGCAAAGGAGAGGATTTGAGGGAGAACATTCTTCTTCAGGTCTTCCTCTGCTGATTGACAGCAGGCAGTGGGAAGGGAGCGCAATAGCCAGCCTGCTTTTGGCTATTGGAATTTGAAACAGCCAATGGCTTTCTGGCTATGGTTTCCCCACTACCTGCTGTTTACATTCAGCTGCCATCAAATGAATTGTGCAGAAGGAGGTTAGAGGTGTCTGTGGGTGTGAGTGAGTGAGTGAGTGAGTGAGTGAGTGAGTGAGTGAGTGAGTGAATTATGCACAGCCCATAATGATATAGTAGACGCTCACAGCCACCATGATACTGAGATAAAGCTGAATATAATTTTTTTTTTGGATTCTGACAGATGGGCCGCCAGCCACTGTCAAAGCACCTGACCGAGGCTGACAACTGGTAGATGGAAAACTGGAATAAGCACTTGGAAGAAGAAAAACAACAATTGAGACAATTATTTTTACAGGCAAGTCAAATTTGACCAATCATTTGCCCTTTCATTCTACAGTGTTTTAAGGCAGAGGTAGGCAACCTTAGAGAGGTGGAGATCTACCTGAACAATATGGGAGAAGTCAAAGATCACCGGGCACAGTGTCCTCCAATGTTGCCTCCTCACACCTGATTTAAACCTATATTTGCCGTACTACCATGCTGCAATCGTGTGTCTTTGACTGCAATTAATGGTTTAAACATTTCGCCTCCTCGCCACCTGTCAAACACGCTTGCATAATTTTTCAGAGGTACATTGGAGCATTGCTTACCACACTTGTGAATGAGCCCTTAGTTGCATTTGGTAATAGCACTTTTAAGGCTCATTCACATGTGAATTTTGGGGTGATAAAACCCTGCCCCCAATCCCTACCCCCTTTAGCTGCTAAGGGGGGGGGGGCAGGCTGCCATGAGAGGTGGATGCTTGAAAGTTACTATTAGCTCGCAAGCAACCAGATACCACAGTACCCATGGGGATCGTTGGGTAACTGGGAGTTTACTATACTACATTCATTATAGTATCAGTGAATTCACTGAGGTAACTACATACTATATGCACAGGTAAGTTTTTAATTTTTTTTTTTTTTTTTACTTTCAATAGTTTTTTATTGAGAGGTCAACAAAAAAAAGGATGATCAAGATTACAGGTACAACCACAAGTCCAACATATACCCAAAAAGTAGCAGACAGAACATAAACTGCATTTAGGACAGAGAAACATATGTCGTCGGCATTAGATTGAGTTCCATAAGACAGACTCCGAAAAGAGGGGCCACTCCCCTGCTCCAGCACCCCACATGGGAACTCGCTGTGCCAGGAGGGGAGGTCCACCACTTAGGAGAAGCCACATCTCTAAACCAACGATATATGATGAAATAAAAATGAAGTAAAATTAGTGAGGAAAATCGAACCATAGGTCCAGTCTGCATTAAATAAGCTTTGTTAAGCATCTGAAGAAGCCTATCACCTGTAAGAAAGGAATGGGTTGTAGTAGCTTCTGCAAGTGTTAGCAAAGTAGTCAAACCTGTATGCCAATAATCTATAGTGTAGGAGAAGAAGAAGATAGGAAAGGGGAGAGAAAAGAAAAGAGAGGATAGAGAAAAAGGAATGATACATCCTAAGACGGTGCGGTACTCGCTCAACCACAGAGGTCCAGGTCAAGTTGCAGACAAAGGTGGTGGAGATATGTATCTAACCCATGGATCCCAGATAGCATCGTGTTTAGAGGTAGTGTCCAGGAGAATACTAACCGTCTTCTCCTGGGCCATGATCCATGAAATCTTTCTCTTAACCAAGAGAAAGGAAACAGTTGATCTTTTCCAGGCCCGTGCAATCGTGAGTTTGGTCCCTAGGAAAATGAACATAATAAGTCGTTGGACTACTTTAGGAGTTTTAGGGCAGGGAAAATTCAGGAGAGCTAGCTGAGGAGACTTTTGGATTGGGAAGCCCGTTATTTTCCTAATGGTATTAAAGATCCTATTCCATAAACCCCGGAGCTTAGGGCAGTCCCACCAAATGTGTAACATGGACCCAATATGCCCACAATTACGAAAACACATAGGGGAAGCACTGGGGTAGATTTTGGAGATTTTGAGAGGGACCATATACCACCGCATAAGGACTTTCATAATTGCTTCAATTAAAGCTATATTCAAAATACCCTTAGATGCAGCAATAGAAGCTCTATGCCATTCCTCAACACTCCATGTGTGATGGAGATCACTCTCCCATTCCCTCATGAAGAGTGATTTAGTCTCAACCCTAGCTAGTGATCGGTAAATCACCGAGATCCCGCCCCTCTGCTCCACAGCTTGACCACACCACCTTTCATATTCCGTGATCGAAAGTGGGGTATGACTGGGGGACCTAAGAGACTGCAGAAAGTAAAATATCTGTCTGAAACAAAATCTTTCTGTGTTGGGCATGTCGAGTTTGTTAGTGCAGTGGGTCAAAGTGAGGGGTCTCGTAGGATTAGCAAAGTGTCCCATTCTATACATCCCCTTATCTAGCCACCATTGGAATGCTTTTATGTCCATGCCGGGAGGAAAAAGAGGATTTCGGAAAATGTGGGACAACGGTTGCCAATTTGATACTATTCGAGGGTTGTGTTTGAGAGAGTCCCACAATGTCAGGGAGTGAGAAAGTGTAGGGACCATGATGGCAGGTCTAGATCTAGGATGGGACCAGATAATGTAATCTAAAGTAAATTGAGAGAGTCTCCTTGGAAATCCTATGTCCCTTCCCACCCCATGTAAATTTAATAATTTTAGATTGAAACTTCCTGAGGTGATCCTTGGGAATAGGTATTGGTAAGGACCTAAAGAGATAAAGAACACGTGGTAGCAAAGTCATTTTCGCTGAATTAATTCTACCTAACCAGGATAGCCCCATTTTGTCCCATCTTGATAAGTCCTCTCCCAGTTTACAAAAAAGTGGGGACAAATTTGCATTATAGAGCTTGTCAATTGATGCAGTAAGGTTGATACCCAGATAGGGGATCATTTTCTTCCCCCAACTGAATCGGAAGTCTTTTTGGAGCAGGGCTATCATGGAAGTCGGTAGATTAATGTTTAGAGCCATAGATTTAGAGTAATTAACCCTAAGACCAGATACCTTGCCGAAGTCATCGAGCACCTTGTATAAGTTAGGTAAAGATATAAGCAGTGAGGTGATGAAAAGTAAAACATCATCGGCAAAGAGAGCGCACTTGTGGGTTTGTTGGCCACAACGCACTCCATGTATGTCCGGATTATCCCTGGTGGCGATAGCTAGTGTCTCGATGACCACGGCAAAAACCAATGGGGACAAAGGGCAGCCTTGTCTAGTACCATTTAGAATCGGAAAAGAGTCTGAATAATAACCCTGCATTTTGACTTGTGCAACCGGAGTAGCGTATAGTGCTCCTAGTATATTCATAAAGGTTTGACCAAAACCCCACTTCTTTAGTATTGGGAACAGGAAGGCCCAGGAGACAGAGGCAAAAGCTTTCATTAGATCCAGAGACAGCACGAATCCCTGCTGAGGGAGTCCCTTGTCCCAGCCAGAGTTTAGTAATGAAACTATGTCTATCGCTCTCCTGATCTGGTCTGGACCCTGTCTCCCAGGAATGAAGCCCACCTGATCCCTATGAATATATAGGCTTATAAAGGAGGATATTCTATTAGCTAAGATGTTAGTTAAGATTTTTAGATAATTGTTGATCAAAGATATGGGCCGGTAATTAGCTGTACATTGTCCTTGCCTGGTTTTGGTAGTACTGTAATGAAGGCTGAATTAAGCGTCTTGTCAAGTTGTCCCCCTGCTCGAAGCTGATTATAAAAGCGAGCTAGATATGGAGAAAGCTGTGGGGAGAAATGTTTGTAATACGGGGCTGAAAAGCCATCTGGACCAGGAGCAGATTCATTTTTGAGGTTATGAATGACCTGAGATACTTACTCCGCAGAAATAGGATTTTCCAGGCTGTCCCTATGATGCTCTCGAAGCTTAGGGATCTTCAGTGAGCCAATATAAGAATCAATTGTGTTAGACGAGGGTTCAGACCCATGAGTACTGTATAAGGATCGTTAGAAATCATGAAAGGATTCCATGATTTTCTGAGGATTCTGGGATAGGGAACCATTACTTAAACGTATCTTAAGTAAAGTGCGCACCCTCAACCTTGGAGTAAGCCTGCCTGCCAGCATGGCTCCCAATTTGTCCTTTTGGTGATAGAACCTCCCTCCATCCCATCTCAAACTTTTCCCTGCATTGGCCGTGAGGGACAAATTAAGAGCCATGCGCATGGATTCAAGACTAGCTGCCGATGCCGAAGTGGGGTTGCGTTTATGTTGTTTACTGAAGTAAGAAAATTCACTTTCAAGTCTGACTATTTCTAGTTTGTGGGCTTTGCTTATTCTAGCGGACATTTGGATTAGCTTACCCCATGCATAGGCTTTGTGAGCTGCCCACAATGTGATGGGAGAGATATTATAAACGTCATTATGTAAGAAGTATTCCTGGATATCTTTGCTAAGTTCATTGACATGTGAGGGATTGCTAAGTAAGGAGGCATTTAATTTCCAATGAAACCCGTAGTGATGAGTTACAGGTTTGTGTATGATTAGGAGAAGGAAGGAGTGGTCCGACCAGAGAGAGTCCTTAATGATTGCCTTACGCACTAGCGGGATATGTTTTTGCATATTGAAAAAGTGATCAATTCTGGCAAAAGTATTGTGGGGGCTGGAATAGTGCGTATAATCCAGAGTTCCAGGATTTAGTTCCCTCCAGGCATCCACCAGACCCTGTTGGAAGATCTGTCTGGCTACATTAAGACTCTGTCTGGTGGGACGCACACCATCCCTTCCCGGGGGTCAAGACTTATCCCTTCCTGCGTCAAATGCTATGTTTGAATCTCCGCCGTATAGGACCATGCCTTCCAGCATTGGAGCTAGGGTGAGAAAGAGGGATTGAAAAAATTTGGATTGTCTTCGGTCAAGTGCATAATATGAGATCAGTGAGTAAAGCTGGTCATCAATCAGTCCCTTCACTAGCATGAACCTGCCATCAGGGTGCCTAAATTCAGAAGTCAGTGAAAATTGTGTTTTGTGGGAAAAGAAAATACCTACCCCTTTGGTTTTTTTATCAGAATTGGCAAGAAAGAATGTAGGGAATTTGGCATGTATGAAAGACGGAGCGTAAGATCTTGGAAAGTGTGTTTCCTGAAGGAATAGTATGTCTATTTTTTGATCATGATAATATTGAAAGACTTTCCGACCCTTAAGTGGGGAGTTAAGCCCCTGTACGATGTGTGAAGCAAAGCGTAGGGCCTGTGTGGAGGCGGTGTGGTCAGCCATGGAGCAGGGTAGGTTGAGATGCCAGCAAACCCCAATCACCTAGCTTCCAATTGACGGGTGGTATGTGGTCATGTTCCAACCGTAAGATCCCCAGATCACGATCCCGTGAGCAAGCGAGACCACACACGTCACTGAAAAGAATAAAAATTTAGCAAAGGGAATAAGAGAGAGAGAAAGCAGAAAAATAGTAGGAACAGAGAAAAGGGTCCAGGGATTTGTGAAAAATGCGTTCATCATATCCCGAGATACAAATATGGTGCCTCCAAACTAGTGGAGGAGATCCCAACCCGAAGTAGGAATAAAGTCAATCCGACTCCAAGGGTAGGATGAGGTGCAAAGATACCGCCCCGTGCACGGCACCCCCAAAAACTATGGCAAAAACAATGTATTACATATTAGGACACACTCCCTTTCCCAATGATAACTGAGAACTAAACCTGTAAAAGGTGGGAACAGAGAGGATCATAACTTCAAAATGTCCCATATGACAAAAATAATAAAAATACCATGGAGGGGGTAGAACCCCAAAAGAAAGGAGCAAAAACAATCAACGCCCCTCAGGACCAGACAGGCGCTTTTTCAAAAAGGAGACCTGTATGGTGAAGGGGTGAGGCATGTCTACATCCCAAAAAGGGATGAAAAAGGGAAAAAAAACAAGAGAGTCTGGTGGTTCAGGTAGCAGGGCTTTCCTTGGCTTTCTTGTACTTGGGTTTTTGCCACGTAGATGTCAGAGGATTGGGTGGAGGTGGCCGTTTGGGTAGGAGTGATGGAGAAGACTGCATCGGTGATGTTGGATCAGTGTTCAAAAGTCCCAGTTTTTTTCAGCAAAAGTTCTCCTTCCGCTAGTGTAGAAAATCTGAAGGGCTTGCCGTTAAATTCAAATTTTACGCTCAGCGGGAAAAGCCACCACTATTTCACATTTTTCTGTATTAGGACATTTAGAAGGGGTTTAAGTGCTCACCGTCGTTGAATAGTATAAGGAGAAATATCAGCATACACCTGAACTGTATGACCCAGAAGCTGAATTTGAGGCATGGTGCGAGCCCTCCTCATGACTTCCTCTTTAACATTGTAGTAGTGAGGTTTCACCACAATGTCCCTGGGAAGACCATCCGAGCGAGGGGGACCTAGGGCTCTGTGGGCCCTATCGAGCTCCAACCTGTGGGCTCTGATATCAGGTATCAGGTTTTGGATGAGAGAGTGTACTGCTTCCAGAATGTCCGTGAAAGTCTCAGGTAGACCCCTTATCCTGAAGTTCAGCCGTCTGGACCTATTTTCAAGGTCATCGATTTTGGCGATGGCCCCCTCCAGCTGATCATTGAGTTCCTGAAAGCGACCTGTATTTTGATTGACCCGATCGATTGTGGCGTCCATTTTAGTTTCAATATGCTCAATGCGGGATCCCAGGAGATGGAGGTCTGATTTAATATCAGAGGTGATATCTGAGGTTATTTTGGCAGCAGTTTGTGCAAGTCCCTTATCAAGCATTTCTGCAAATTTGGTGAAGAGCATAGAGATATCATGGGGATATGAGGAGAACTGATTCATATCCTGTTGCTGTATGCCAGGCCTCTGTGAGGATGAGGCAGTGTGTGGCATGTGTAGTCCATCCAGGGTCTGATCCAACAGGGATAATGTGGAGGCAGGAGATGCTGGATCTAATATATGTTGGGGCAGAGGAGCCTCTCCACATACCTCTTTAAGAAGAGCAGTTCGCCAGGGAGAAGAATCTGCTGTGCCTGTGTATGCAGCATCGCTTGTGTGCCACTCCGCCGCCATCTTAGGTGTCTGTGCTGTGTCCAGCAAGACTGAGAAACAGTCCTCAGGGGTCCGTTTAGGTGGATCAATCTGCCCTATCTTGATCCTGAGGGCAACCTTCTTGCTCCGTTCCCAATTGCGGGTGTGGGGGGAGAGTGGGTCCGTTGCGGGGAGTGCCGAATGCTCGGAGCGGGACGGAGCTCTGTGATCAGGCGTCCATGTCACAGTGCGCCGCGCATGCGCCTCCCCATAAATTTTTAATTTTTTGGAACATTTTGACTTTTACCTTGGGTGAAACCCTCCTGAAATATTTTTGATCTAGTGGGGGGTCAGTAACAGACTGGAGGAAACCCTCTAATCATGTAAAGGTACATTTTTCCGCAAGTAATCAATATATAACAAAAAAATGAATGGATATAGTGATAATATAGGCCATTATGTTACTTAAAAAGTTTTTATGCATTTCCATAGAGTTGCCTGGCACATTGGATACTTTGAAAACCACAAGAGCACAGCTAATAGCACTGAAGAATGATGGTGGCAGTTCATTCTGTGTGGATATACCGTGTGCATTAGCATCTGTCCCATCTGAAGTGTTGAGCTCCTTGTCAAGCGTCGTACTCTAGGCCTAAACAGGTAGGTTTTCTTTTGATACCGAAACATTCAATGTGATACCAAGACATTAAAGCTTTGTTTTTTTTTTAATATAAAACACGTCATATTTACCTGCTATGTATAAGGGTTTTTGTACAGAGCAGCCTGGATCCTTCTCTTCTCAGGTCCCATGCTGGCGCTCCTGAACCACAGCTCTGTGCGCCGTGCCTTGGCCCCATCTCCTAATTGGCTCACTGGCTGTGAATGACAGCACTGGGAGCCAATAGCTCCCACCACTACAGAAAGCCAATATGCAGTGCGAGTCCCCGGAAAGACAATGCTTTCGTGGACATCGCTAGATCGAGAGGGGGCTCATGTAAGTATTGGAGGGCTGCTGCAAACAGAAGGTTTTTTACCTTCAGGCATAGAATACATGAGGTAAAAAACCTTTACAACCACTTTAATAAAAAGTAACTTTCAGGGGGGCGTGGCGACCGGGCTCCAAGATGGACACTTAACCCAGGAGCTCCACTTGCCCACAGGAGATAATCCACAGCCATCAGAGCCTACCGGCGATGGTCACGGCTTATAAACCTGCTATCCTAAAGGTGAGATCCCGCTGCACTGATTGAGGATGCCCAGACATCGCAAAAACTCGCAGCAGCCACAGAATATGACGAGCTATTACACCACTCGCGGACTACAACAAAATGGCGGCGGAGCGATAGATAGCAGGCCGGAGCACAGGCCCGAATCGAACAGCGGCAAAAACGGACTCCCATCCGCCTCTATCCGCTCCTCTAATCCACCCAGTGAGTCCTCCTCAGGCCCATCCAGCCCCTCTACGAGAAGCCCGGCCAAACTGAAGCCACGGAGAGACTCTCCAGCCAGACAGGGGACCGATCCGGACATGGAGGTAAGCGGGCCTCACAGTAATCCCACACACCAGAGCAGTAATGATGGGGATTCTATTAAGGAATTTACCACTGCAGACCGCCCTGTATCGGACACTTTACTGAAAGAAATGTTACTGTCCTTACGCTCCTCACTATATGCTGATATGGTCAGGGGGATAAATGAGTGTCAGAGGGAAGTACAAGCATTAGGCCACAGAGTACATCAGGTGGAAAACAAAATGGAGGAATATACTTCAGCATACAATGTGCTGGTGGAACAACAAAAGGACAAACAAATCAGGAAAGTTTGTCACAGATAGGTGAAAATGTCCATGTGAGACAGCAAAAAAAAAACTGCAACTAAAACTGTCTGTGATAAACCAAAAGAATAGGAGATTCTTCAGTAAAATGAAATAAAGTCCCATGTGTAGATGATGCCTGTAGATGATAGTAAATCAACCACTATATGTGACAGGAATAACCTCTTCATAAGATATTTGCTGCATCAAGATGGAAATATGGAAGGAATGGGTACGCTTACCATGAGAAGTGGACACACTCACCATACGGCGGAGGGTCAATCAGGTGTTTGGATTCAACAATCCGGCAAATATTTGATGGAAGGAGATGGTGTGGAGATACACCTCAATACTTCCGTCAAAATCCGTGGTAAGCAAATGGTGTAGCTAGGACAGCCCGGCTAACGAACTTGGACTCCCATCCGATGGTCACACTTGATAGGATGTATGAACTCCAAATGGTGTCACATCAAACCATAAAAAAAGGAAAGAAGAGAAGGGCCTCCACATAGTGACTAAATCCAAAAATAAAAATTTATTAAAACAGCAAAAGCTTAACAGTACAATCCACCTGGTCGGGTGGGTACAGGGAGTGATCACATAAAAAGTAAAGGGTAAAAAACAGTATCACGTGGTGTCAGAAAGCACAAAGGCTCAGCAACCCGACATGTTTCAGACAAAAGTCCTTCAACTGGGGCACAAAACCTAGCGTTAATGTCAGAGAAGCTCTCCAAGAAGATCGGCTATTGGGCGCTCCGGTGTGCGCCGGTTCGTGCCTGGGCGCGTCGGCATGGGCGCACGCACGGCGCTTGGCGCCAACCGCCCTATTTAATGTGCTGGAACCTTCTGCTCGGTGCTGTCCGATCTGCAGCTCCCAGTGCCTGAGTTCCTGTTTCCTGTCCACTTCCTGTTTGCCTGTCTGATCTCCTAGTGACCCCGGCTTGTCTTGGACTTCTCTTGTTATCTGCCTGCACTTGACCACGGCTTCCCTTGACTACGTCTCTGCCTTCTCCTCTGTACTACGTTGCCCGCCTGCTGCCAACCCTGCCTGTGACCCGGACTTTGAGCCTGCCTGTTCCTATGTGCCTTGCTGACCGTCTGCTGCCAACTCTGCCTGGGACCGGACCTGCCATTTCTGCTCCTGCTCTGCACCAGTCGCTTAGTCCCTTACTTCCTAGGACTTCCAGACCATACGCATGAGGATCCTGGGCCTTACCTCCGCAGGTCACCCACCAGGCTCTCTTACCACTCTGCGCTCCTGTGCCTTCTGTTTACACTACCAGGGGCCGGGAACCAGATACGTACGGGAGGCCTCCCCTGCTATACCGGGTTCGTCAGTCAGGTACGTGTAAGTCTGACAGTATCGGACAGCCATGTCCGAGCCCAAGCAGGGATCCTCTCCCATGGAGGAGCTATGCAGACACCTGGCGGGTCTCACTCAAGCTGTAAAGAGCCTTCAGGAAGGCTACACTAGGCTGGAAGAGAGAGTCCAGGTGCTCTCCTCACCTGCTAGCCCTTTAGCTGCTGCTGCTTCCGGACTCTCATCTCCTCCCTCCATGGTCATGCTTCCTCCTGAGCCAAGGGTACCTACACCCGACAGATTTTCCGGTGAACGTAGCAAGTATCGATCCTTCCGCAATGCCTGCGAACTATACTTTGCTCTGCTACCACGAACCTTCTCCTTGGAAGCAACAAAGGTGGGCTTTGTAATTTCTCTCCTGTCTGGCGAACCACAGACCTGGGCCCACCGTCTCCTGGAACAAAAATCAGCATCCCTAGACAACCTGGATGCATTCTTTGCTGCCATGTCCCAACTGTATTAGGACCCCCAGTTGAAAGCCACCGCTGAGTCCGCCTTGCACGCCCTACAACAAGGGCATAGACCCGCCGAAGATTACGTCCTGGAATTCAGGCGTTGGAGTTCAGACACGGATTGGAACGACGCGGCCCTGTGTTACCAATTTCGATCCGCTTAAGGACGAGTTGGCGCGGGTGGGAGTTCCACAGACGTTGGAGGACCTCATCAACCTGTCCGTTCAGATAGACCGGCGCCTCAGAGAGCGCCGATCCGAAAGAACCACCAGTCAGTTCCGTCCTACCTGGGTCCTCCCAAAGGTCCCTAGTGCCACCAGCTCTGTCGGCCCAAGCCTTCATGTACCGCCTACTCCGAAGCTTGATCCCCCTGAGCCAATGCAGCTTGGCCTTCACTGACCATCCCTCACACCTGAAGAGCGACAGCGTCGACGGGTGAACAACCTATGCATGTACTGTGGGGAGTCAGGCCACTACGTGAGATCTTGCCCTAACAAGACACGTAAGTCTCTTTCAGCCTCTACTAAGTGTGCTCCTGTCATACGTAATCCTGCTAATCATCTTGCTCTCCCCATTGTTCTACAGCTTCCAGGACAGGATCTTACAGTCTCGGTCATAATTGACTCTGGAGCTTGTAGCTGCTTTATAGACCTAACCTTTGCCGCTATCCACCGCATTCCTCTCCAAGCAAAATCACAGGGGCTTGCGGTCCATCTCGCTGACGGCTCCACCCTCAGCTCGGGTCCCGTCACCCGGGAGACTATTCCTCTATTGGCCATTATGGATACTCACCATCGAGAATTCCTTCGTTTTGATGCGATTTCTTCTCCACTTTTTCCGATTATTTTGGGAATGCCGTGGCTACAAGCCCATAACCCTAGTATCGATTGGGCTTCTGGAGAAATTAAGTTCTGCTCCCGCTATTGTCACCAACACTGTTTGCCCAGTACCCCTACAGATGCCTCTCAACTCATGTGTCTGGACGTGGACACCGAATCGCAGCAAGCGATTCCCACTCCGTATCGGGACTTTCTTGACGTCTTCAGTAAAAAGGGGGCGGAAACCCTTCCTCCTCACAGGCCTCATGATTGCCCGATAGAACTTTTGCCTGGGTCTGAAGTTCCGTTTGGATGAATTTTCCCATTAACATAGCAAGAGCTGGCTACTCTCAAGACTTATATTGATGAGAACTTAAAGAGAGGATTCATCCGTCCATCCACGTCACCGGCCGGGGCCGGCATTTTCTTCGTAGAGAAGAAGGACCACTCCCTTCGGCCTTGTATCGACTATAGAGAGTTAAACAAAATAACCATCAAGAATCGCTACCCCTTACCTCTGGTACCTGAACTCTTCCAAAGACTAGGTTCAGCAACAATCTTCACTAAACTCGATCTCCGTGGGGCCTATAATCTAATCCGCATCAGGGAGGGAGATGAGTGGAAAACTGCCTTCCGTACCCGGTTCGGGCACTTTGAATATCTTGTTATGCCCTTTGGTCTGTGCAACGCACCTGCAACGTTTCAGCACTTCATTAACGACATTTTCCGTGACCTCCTGGACTTATACGTTATAGTATATCTAGATGACATCTTGATTTTCTCCTCCTCAGTCATCGAACATCGCAGGCATGTCCGAAATGTTCTAACCCGGCTCAGGCAGCATGAACTTTACGCCAAATTAGAAAAGTGCGAATTCGAGCGCCAATGTATCCAGTTCCTCGGCCTAATCATTGCTAGTGACGGCATTAAGATGGATCCGCAAAAAGTGGCAGCTATGCTCGACTGGCCCGCTCCCTCCGATAAAAAAGGGGTCCAATGCTATATTGGCTTCACCAACTTTTATCGCAAATTCATTAAAGGCTTCTCTGCAATTATTACACCAATTACCGAACTAACCAAGCAAAGGAACCGTTTTTGTTGGTCCACCGAGGCGCAAGCTGCCTTTGACAATCTTAAAAAGTTGTTTACCTCCGCCTCCATCCTGAAACATCCAAACCCTGCCTTACCTTTCGTCCTTGAAGTGGACGCTTCAGAAGTCGCTGTGGGGGCAGTACTCTCTCAGCGGCAAGGTGCCAAGTCCCTGCTTTATCCAGTAGCTTTTTTTTCTCGGAAACTCTCCACTGCCGAAAGGAACTACGATGTTGGAGACAGAGAGCTTCTAGCTATTAAGGCCATATTGGAGGAGTGGCATTATCTCTTAGAGGGTGCTGCACATCCCATTTTGGTCTATACTGACCACAAAAATCTGGAGTACTTGAGAACTGCCAAGAGACTGAGACCTCAGCAGGCAAGGTGGGCCCTGTTCTTCTCTAGGTTCCAGTTTCACATCACATACAGACCTGGCTCCAAGAACACCAAGTCAGACGCATTATCCCGCATGTTCCAGGATTCCGAGGAACCTTTACCTTCTGACACCATCCTTCCTGCTGGAAATTTTCTGTTGCTACAGGGGGATATCATATCCCAAATTAAACAGGCCTCCAGGAATCCGTCCCCACCTATGGGAGTCGACGTATGCTTGCAAAATGGGTTGTTCCGGTTCAAAGACAAGATCTTGGTCCCAGAGAATCTAAGAGTGGCAGTACTGGAACTCTGCCATGATCATAAGTTAGCTGGGCATTTTGGCGTACTGAAGATGACAGAGCTGGTGCAACGTACATTTTGGTGGCCCCAACTGGTAAAGGATTGTAAGAGTTATGTGGAATCCTGCACCACCGGTGCTCGGAACAAAAATAGTCGGACAAAGGCCTGGGGTCTACTAAAACCTTTACCTGTTCCAGAAAGACGCTGGAAGATGATTGCGATGGACTTCATCGTGGAACTCCCTCTGGCAGAGGGTTTTTCCACCATTTTTGTCATTGTGGATAGGCTGTCTAAGATGGCTCATTTCTTACCCATGAAAGGTACACCTTCTGCCGTGGAAACTGCAAAAATTTTTGGCAGAGAAATCGTAAGATTACATGGAGTACCAGCAAGTATAGTCTCCGATAGAGGTGTGCAGTTCACTTCCAGGTTCTGGAAGGCTCTCTGTGGGTCACTTGAGATTGAGTTGGCGTTCTCATCCGCCTATCACCCCCAGACAAAGAGGACTAACCAAACCCTGGAGCAATACCTCCAATGCTTTTCCACCTTCTCACAGAACGATTGGGTCTCTCTTCTGCCTATTGCTGAGTTCGCATACAACAACTCTGTGCACTCAGCTATTAAACAGACACCATTCTTCGCGAATTATGGTTTTCATCCGTCATTTCTGCCTGAATCCTTACCTGAGTGCCCTATTCCTGCGGCTGCTAAAACAATGGATTTCTTCGTCACCAATAATAAATTACTACGCGAAACCATGGCTAAAACCCAAGAATATAATAAAAGGATGTTTGATAGGAAGAAGCGTGGAGAACTCATTCTGGAACCTGGCAACCAGGTTTGGCTGTCCACCCTCAACTTAAAGTTGGCCTGTCCCTCGAAGAAGTTGGGTCCCAAATTCATGGGTCCCTTTCCAATCAAAAGGAAAATTAATGACGTGACCTATGAACTGGATCTACCCAATACAATAAGAGTTCATTCGGTCTTCCACGTATCCTTGCTGAAACCTGCTGTCCCTAATTCCTTTTCGGGTCGTAATACCGGCCCACCTGAACCTGTAATTGTGGATAACGAGACAGAATTTGAAGTGGAAGCAATCCTGGACTGCAGGAAGAGACATGATCAAGTCCAATATTTGATCAAATGGAGGGGGTATGAACCAGAAGATAACTCCTGGGAACCAGAAAGCAATCTGCACACTAAGGAACTTTTAAGAGACTTCTGGAGTGCTCACGCTGATAGACTGGCCCAGATGGGCTTCCGGAGGCTGCCCTTTAGGAGCGGGCACTGTCAGAGAAGCTCTCCAAGAAGATCGGCTATTGGGCGCTCCGGTGTGCGCCGGTTCACGCCTGGGCGCGTCGGCATGGGCGCACGCACGTCACTTGGCGCCAACCGCCCTATTTAATGTGCTGGAACCTTCTGCTCGGTGCTGTCCGATCTGCAGCTCCCAGTGCCTGAGTTCCTGTTTCCTGTCCACTTCCTGTTTGCCTGTCTGATCTCCTAGTGACCCCGGCTTGTCTTGGACTTCTCTTGTTATCTGCCTGCACCTGACCACGGCTTCCCTTGACTACGTCTCTGCCTGCTCCTCTGTACTACGTTGCCCGCCTGCTGCCAACCCTGCCTGTGACCCGGACTTTGAGCCTGCCTGTTCCTATGTACCTTGCTGACTGTCTGCTGCCAACTCTGCCTGGGACCGGACCTGCCATTTCTGCTCCTGCTCTGCACCAGTCACTTAGTCCCTTACTTCCTAGGACTTCCAGACCATACGCATCAGGATCCTGGGCCTTACCTCCGCAAGTCACCCGCCAGGCTCTCTTACCACTCTGCGCTCCTGTGCCTTCTGTTTACACTACCAGGGGCCAGGAACCAGATACGTACGGGAGGCCTCCCCTGCTATACCGGGTTCGTCAGTCAGTTACGTGTAAGTCTGACAGTTAAGCACCACACTATATAAAGACCTTAAAATTAACAAAGCAGCCGATCAGTTGGGAGTGCTGACATTGGGCAGGTAATATGACCAATCAGCGATCCTCTGCACACACACACCTTACTTCCCGGATGGTCATGTGATTATGTAAACCAATTACAGTCCTAGAACACCCACCCTCCATGGTCACACATTCGACACAGCGGTAGCAACGTCATTGTGCTCTAGTGTTTGTGTTCCAAGCCTCTTTCTCATTACAGGCATCAGCCTGTGAGCTGGCAGGGCTGGGGATGAGATAACCACATCCACATGCCCAAAATAGGCAGAAACGTTCTCACACTAAGAAGAACCAGCACTCGTGGCCCGATAGCCACTCATATAACAAGAGAGGCAATTTGCAAGGTGGGCTCTACAGCGGCGCACAGGACAACAGAGGACAAGCATGCCTAGAGACACAGACCAAACCTAGATACAGGACAGCGGTGTGAGGATCTGACTGCCAAATTGACATCACATGTGAACCTATAAAAGTGCATGATTGTTAGTAGGGATGAGCTTCGAGTTCGAGTCGAACTCATGTTCGACTCGAACATTGGCTGTTCGCAAGTTCGCCGAACACCGAACAATTTGGGGTGTTAGCGGCAAATTCGAATGCCGCGGAACACCCTTTAAAAGTCTATGGGAGAAATCAAAAGTGCTAATTTTAAAGGCTTATATGCAAGTTATTGTCATAAAAAGTGTTTGGGGACCTGGGTCCTGCCAGGGGACATGGATCAATGAAAAAAAAAGTTTTAAAAACGGCCGTTTTTTCAGGAGCAGTGATTTTAATAATGCTTAAAGTCAAACAATAAAAGTGTAATATCCCTTTAAATTTCGTACCTGGGGGGTGTCTATAGTATGCCTGTAAAGGGGCGCATGTTTCCCGTGTTTAGAACAGTCTGACAGCAAAATTACATTTCGAAGGAAAAAACTCATTTAAAACTACCGCGGCTATTAATGAATTGCCGGTCCGACAATACACATAAAAGTTCATTGATAAAAACGGCATGGGAATTCCCCACAGGGAAACCCCGAACCAAAATTAAAAAAAAAAAAATGACGTGGGGGGGTCCCCCTAAATTCCATACCAGGCCCTTCAGGTCTGGTATGGATATTAAGGGGAACCCCGGCCAAAATTTAAAAAAAAAAATGACGTGGGGTTCCCCCTAAATTCCATACCAGACCCTTCAGGTCTGGTATGGATTTTAAGGGGAACCCCGCGCCAAAAAAAAAAAAAAAACGGCGTGGGGTTCCCCCAAAAATCCATTTCAGACCCTTATCCGAGCACGCAACCTGGCAGGCCACAGGAAAAGAGGGGGGGACGAGAGTGCGCCCCCCCCTCTTGAACCGTACCAGGCCACATGCCCTCAACATTGGGAGGGTGCTTTGGGGTAGCCCCCCAAAACACCTTGTCCCCATGTTGATGAGGACAAGGGCCTCATCCCCACAACCGTGGCCGGTGGTTGTGGGGGTCTGCGGGCGGGGGGCTTATCGGAATCTGGAAGCCCCCTTTAACAAGGGGACCCCCAGATCCCGGCCCCCCCTGTGTGAAATGGTAAGGGGGTACTTACCCCTACCATTTCACTAAAAAAGTGTCAAAATAGTTAAAAATGACAAGAGACAGTTTTTGACAATTCCTTTATTTAAATGCTTCTTCTATCTTCCTTCATCTTCTTCATCTTCTGGTTCTTCTGGCTCTTCTGGTTCTTCTTCCGGCGTTCTCGTCCAGCATCTCCTCCGCGGCGTCTTCTATCTTCTTCTCCTCGGGCCGCTCCGCACCCATGGCATGAGGGGAGGCTCCCGCTCTTCTCTTCATCTTCTTCTTCTTCATCCTCTTCTCTTCTTCATCTTCTTCTTCTTCATCTCTTCTTCCTTCTTCATTTCTTCTCCGGGCCGCTCCGCAGCCATGCTGGCATGGAGGGAGGCTCCCGCTGTGTGACGGCGCCTCCTCGTCTGACGGTTCTTAAATAACGGGGGGCGGGGCCACCCGGTGACCCCGCCCCCCTCTGACGCACGGTGACTTGACGGAACTTCCCTGTGACGTCACGGGGAATGCCACAGGGAAGTCCCGTCATGTCCCGTGCATCAGAGGGGGGCGGGGTCACCGGGTGGCCCCGCCCCCCATTATTTAAGAACTGTCAGACGAGGAGACGCCGTCACACAGCGGGAGCCTCCCTCCATGCATGGATGCGGAGCGGCCCGCAGAAGAAAATTAAGAAGAGAAGATGAAGATGAAGAAGATGAAGAAGATGAAGAAGAGAAGAGGATGAAGAAGAAGATGAAGAGGAGAGCGGGAGCCTCCCCTCATGTCATGGGTGCGGAGCGGCCCGAGGAGAAGAAGATAGAAGACGCCGCGGAGGAGATGCTGGACGAGAACGCCGGAGGAAGAACCAGAAGAGCCAGAAGAACCAGAAGATGAAGAAGATGAAGGAAGATAGAAGAAGCATTTAAATAAAGGAATTGTCAAAAACTGTCTCTTGTCATTTTTAACTATTTTGACACTTTTTTAGTGAAATGGTAGGGGTAAGTACCCCCTTACCATTTCACACAGGGGGGGGGGCCGGGATCTGGGGGTCCCCTTGTTAAAGGGGGCTTCCAGATTCCGATAAGCCCCCCGCCCGCAGACCCCCACAACCACCGGCCACAGTTGTGGGCATGAGGCCCTTGTCCTCATCAACATGGGGACAAGGTGTTTTGGGGGGCTACCCCAAAGCACCCTCCCAATGTTGAGGGCATGTGGCCTGGTACGGTTCAGGAGGGGGGGGGCAAACTCTCGTCCCCCCTCTTTTCCTGCGGCCTGCCAGGTTGCGTGCTCGGATAAGGGTCTGGTATGGATTTTTGGGGGAACCCCACGCGGTTTTTTTTTTTTTTTTTGGCGCGGGGTTCCCCTTAAAATCCATACCAGACCTGAAGGGTCTGGTATGGAATTTAGGGGGAACCTCACGTCATTTTTTTTTTTTTAATTTTGGCCGGGGTTCCCCTTAATATCCATACCAGACCTGAAGGGCCTGGTATGGAATTTAGGGGGACCCCCCCACGTCATTTTTTTTTTTTTTAATTTTGGTTCGGGGTTTCCCTGTGGGGAATTCCCATGCCATTTTTATCAATGAACTTTTATGTGTATTGTCGGACCGGCAATTCATTAATAGCCGCGGTAGTTTTAAATGAGTTTTTTCCTTCGAAATGTCATTTTGCTGTCAGACTGTTCTAAACACGGGAAACATGCGCCCCTTTACAGGCATACTATAGACACCCCCCAGGTACGAAATTTAAAGGGATATTACACTTTTTATTGTTTGACTTTAAGCATTATTAAAATCACTGCTCCTGAAAAAACGGCCGTTTTTAAAACTTTTTTTTGCATTGATCCATGTCCCCTGGGGCAGGACCCAGGTCCCGAAACACTTTTTATGACAATAACTTGCATATAAGCCTTTAAAATTAGCACTTTTGATTATTCATGTTCGTGTCCCATAGACTTTAACGGTGTTCGCGTGTTCGAGCGAACTTTTTTCCTGTTCGCATGTTCTGGTGCGAACCGAACAGGGGGGTGTTCGGCTCATCCCTAATTGTTAGTAAACGCTACTCCTATACATATCTTTGTGGAATAAAAATTAAAAAATGTATGATCCATAGAAAAACTTGTTAATCAATGTAATGCATCATAATCAAACAATGGTTGATAATACAAAGGAACAGATGGTTAGAAAAAGGTAAGTATCAGTGGGATGAGTGGTGTTACAATACACAGTTATTAACAATAAGGGAACAATGTCGGGTTGAAACATGTCGGGTTGCTGAGCTTTTGTGCTTTCTGACACCACGCGATACTGTTTTTTACCCTTTACTTTTTATGTGATCACTACCTGTACCCACTCGACTAGGTGGATTGTATTGTTAAGTTTTTGCTGTTTTAATACATTTTTATTTTTGGATTTACGCACTGTGGAGGCCCTTCTCTTCTTTCCCTTTTTATGGTTTGATGTGACACCATTTGGAGTTCGTACATCCTATCAAGTGTGACCATCGGATGGGAGTCCAAGTTCGTTAGCCGGGCTGTCCTAGCTACACCATTTGCTTACCACGGATTTTGACAGAAGTATTGAGGCGTATCTCCACACTAGCTCCTTCCATCAAATATCTGCCGGATTGTTGAATCCAAACACCTGATTGACCCACCGCCGTATGGTAAGTGTACCCATTCTCATGGTAAGTGTACCCATTCTTTCCATATTTCCATCTTGATGCGGCAAATATCTTATGAAGAGGTTATTCCTGTCACATATAGTGGTTGATTTACTATCATCTACAGGCATCCTCTACACATGGGACTTTATTTCATTTTACTGAAGAATCTCCTATTCTTTTGGTTTAGCACAGACAGTTTTAGTTGCAGGTTTTTTTTTGCTGTCTCACATGGACATTTTCACCTATCTGTGACAAATTTTCCTGATTTGTTTGTCCTTTTGTTGTTGTATATTGTTCACGTTGATATCTGATCTACAAGTTATGCCGCGTACACACGAGCGGACTTTATGGCAGACTTTGCCCGGCGGACGGGATTTCGTCGGACAATTCGATTGTGTGTGGGCTCCAGCGGACTTGGTTTTCTCAAAAGTTGGACGGACTTAGATTTGAAACATGTTTCAAATCTATCCGACAGACTCGGGTTCGGTCGAAAAGTCCACTCGTCTGTATGCTAGTTCGGCGGACAAAAAAACATGCTAGGGCAGCTATTGGCTACTGGCTATGAACTTCCTTATTTTAGTCCGGTCGCACATCATCACGTACGAATTCGACGGACTTTGGTTGATTGTGTGTAGGCAAGTCCGTTCATTCAGAAAGTCCGTCGTAAAGTCCGTTGAAATGTCCGCCGGGCAAAGTCTGCCGTAAAGTCCGCTCATGTGTACGCGGCATTACTATCAGCTTTATATTTGCACATGAGTTGATACTTCACTTTCGCACTTTGTTACACACTAGCGCTGCATTTTTTATCTTTTCACTTGTTTGTGCAGTTTACTATACTGTTTATGCTAGCTTACTATTTTTTACCTACTTTTATGTTTTATCATTAGTAGCACGACATTGTTTCATACTTAATGTGATGGTGGAGGCTCATACAGCTCAGGGGGAAGACATCACATGGATAAAGGACAAAATGGCCGACCTCGAAGACAGGTCCAGGAGGAACAACCTCAAACTGCGGGGTGTTCCAGAAGATGTTCCCCCTGCCCAGACTCTATTATCCACATTGGTACCAGAAGCTTCAGCACATGATCTTCTTGTGGACAGAATACACAGCGTCCCCAAACCGTCTTTCCTCCCTGATGACATTCCTAGAGATGTCTTACTGAGAATGCATTTTTACCACATAAAAGACCGTGTACTCCAATGCCTCATGTAAGCCAGAAAACATCCCTCAGCAGTATGCCAACGTCAGACTGCTCCCGGATCTTTCCAGACATACTTTACAACGCCGTCCTAACCTGTTAACAATAACAAAAGCCTTGAGGAACCATAAAATCCTCCATAAATGGAAGTACCCTGCCACGCTATCTATAACCCACAACGGGGTCACTGTCTCAGTATCTACCCTGGAAGAAGAGCTCACTGCTTTAAGGCGATGGAATATCATCCCTGACCAGCCCACTCCACAACCACATCCAGCAGGGCCCACATTCATCCAAAATGAATGGCAAGTTGTGTCTTACAAGCGTTCAAACAAGAAAAATGCAGGTGGAAGCTCCTAACTGAAACCCACTGACACACGAGTTTATCTCCAGGGTCGAGTTTCTTGGTTCGAATCTCCCCCTCACTACTATAACATCAATAGCAGTTACATCTGCATGAGGATCAATTATAGGATCCATTTCTTATGATATCCATGTTGACTTTTCTTTTTGTTCTCAGTCTCTTTTCATCTTATTTTTCAAGTGATATACACAGCTTACTACGTAACAACCTCGCCTCATCCGCAGAAAATGTGTCGCCAAAGTTGTTCTTCTCCACTGGCAAGACTACACCATGAATAAAGCCTCTCAGTCCCAGTGAGTACCCCTACTTCACAGCTTCACAAAATACCTTACATCTATTACAATGACGATTACATACCTTTCAATTAATGCTAGAGGTTTAAACCATCCAGTTAAACGCTTTTCTTTATGGAAAGAAGCTCACAAACAAAAGGCGGACATCCTGTGCGTCCATGAAACGCATTTCCAAGGACTATCCTCACCTCTATCTGGCCTGCACACCGCACCACAAAACGGGGGGTGTCCTACTGGCCTTTAAAAACTCCCTCTCCTTTAAACCCAAAGATATTGTTATTGATGAAGTAGGCAGATCCATCATAGCCACAGGAGACATCAACTCCAAACCATACACCGTCGTCACGTTATACGCACCAAATTCGCACCAAACCAGATTCCTTAAAAAAGTGCTCTACAAAGCAAGTGCCATAAAATATGGTAATCTCCTGATTTGTGGAGACTTTAACGCAACACCGGACCCATCTCTGGATACTTCCTCAGGTAAAGGAGCATTATCCTTTCATTTGTTACTACCCAAAGAGGAGTTATTTGATACGTGGAGATGTCTACATGACAATGAAAGGGATTACACCTTCTTCTCTAGCAGACATTGTTCATACTCCCGCATAGACCTATTCTTAGCGGATAAATGGCTCCTGCAAAATGTGGAAACAATGACAATACATGATATTACGTGGTCAGACCACTCTGCTATATCTATGTCTATTGTGGTGAGGAAAATCTCCTCCTCACCCCCCATCTGGCGCTGCAACACTCGCATACTCCAAGAACCACAACACCACAAAACCATGTCTCAGCACCTAAAATATTTTTTCTTAGACAATACTGGATCAGTAAATGATCTGTATATCTGGTGGAATTCACACAAGGACTTCATGAGAGGCATCTTAATTCAGATAGGAGCAAGAGAAAAAAAAAGACAGGCTCAGCAGAAGGGATGAGCCGAACACCCCCCGGTTCGGTTCGCATCAGAACCTGCGAACGGACCGAAAGTTCGCATGAACGTTAGAACCCCATTGACGTCTATAGGACTCGAACGTTCAAAATCGAAAGTGCTCATTTTAAAGGCTAATTTGCATGGTATTGTTCTAAAAAGGGTTTGGGGACCCGGGTCCAACCCCAGGGGACATGTATCAATGCAAAAAAACCTTTTAAAAACGTCCGTTTTTTCAGGAGCAGTGATTTTAATGATGCTTAAAGTAAAAAAAAAAATTCCTTTAAATATCGTACCTGGGGGATGTCTATAGTATGCCTGTAAAGTGACGCGTGTTTCTCGTGTTTAGAACAGTCCCTGCACCAAATGTCATTTTTAAAGGAAAAAATCTCATTTAAAACTGCTTGCGGGTTTAATGTAATGTCGGGTCCTGGCAATATGGATGAAAATCAGTGAGACAAATGGTATGGGTACCCCCCAGTCCATTACCAGGCCCTTTGGGTCTTGTATGGATATTAAGGGGAACCCCGCACCCAAATTAAAATAAGGAAAGGTGTGGGGCCACCAGGCCCTATATACTCTGAACAGCAGTATACAGGCGGTGCAAACAAGACAGGGACTGTAGGTTTGTTGTTAAGTAGAATCTGTTTGTCATTTTGAACGGGTACATTTTTAACGTGTTTAGCTCCAGCCAAAAAATCTTTTTTAAGCTTTTTGGAAAACATTATTTAAGGGTTATCACCCCTGTGACATTTGTTTTGCTGTCTTTCCTCCTCTTTAGAAGATTTCACCTCACTTTTTGTCCCAATGACAAATGTTTTTTGAGAATTTGGGGTTTTTTGTGGAACAAGGATTGGAAAGCATCAGTGGAAAGGAGAAATGTTTTTCCCATATTAACTCTTACAGGAGAGAATTTCCCTTCCTAGTTGTAGATTTCATCTCACTTCCTGTTGTCTCCTTCCGTTTGCAAGTAGGAGTCGTTTGTAAGTTAGATGTTTGAAAGTAGGGGCCTGCCCTATATACTCAGCAGAAATTTGGGCCTTAGGTGTTGTTGTGGCCACAACAACGTAAGCCCTCACAGGGCCCTGCTGTGAAATATTAGATCAATAATTGTAATTACATGCCCCTGTTGAACAGGGGCAGAAAAACTGGGCCTTTGGTGGTGGTGGTGGTGGTGCTGGTGCCACAACACTGTAAGTCCTCACTCGCTCTTGGTGGGTGCAGAAATGGGCCCTCCTGTGAAATATTAGATCAAGAATTGTAATTACATGCCCCTGTTGAACAGGGGCAGAAAAATTGGGCCTTTGGTGGTGGTGGTGCACCTTTCCGCTGACCTCCCTGTCCAGCGAGGCATGGACATTGCCTTCCACATGCCGGTAGAGAGTCGGAATCGCCTTTCGTGAGAAAAAGTGGCGTTTGGGTACCTGCCACTGAGGAACCGCACATTCCACAAACTCACGGAAGGGGGCAGAGTCTACCAACTGAAAAGGCAGCAGTTGAAGTGCTAGCAATTTTGCCAAGCTAGCATTCAACCACTGGGCATGTGGATGGCTGGGAGCAAACTTCTTTCGGCGGTGCAGCAGCTGGGGCAGGGAAATTTGCCTGGTACAATCTGATGTCCGTGTACCAAAAGCAGATTGCCCACAAGTACTTGGCTGTGACACACCTAATTCTACACCTTCATTCCTCTCAGTGCAGGTCTCAGAGAGGACTGAAGGTATAGTGGGGTTGGAAATCTCAGCTGATGAGGAGCAAGGAGAGGTCCTCTTTGTTCTTTGGTGTGGGTCTTTTAGATACGCTTGCCAACGAACTGCATGGCAGGTCAACATATGTCTGGTCAAGCATGTGGTACCCAAGCGGGAGATGTTTTGGCCACGCGAGATACGCTTGAGACATATGTTGCAAATAGCAGCGGTGCGATCTGATGCACTCGTCTCAAAAAAGGCCCTCACCAAAGAACTTTTTGAATAACGCGCAGAGACTGCAGCACCCTGCACATGTGGAGCTTTGGGGTGTGATGCAGTCAATGTGCTGCCCTTAGGCTGGCCCCTGGAGGGCATCCTGCCTCTTTGGTGATGTGCCGCCTCCTCCTCCTCCTCCTCTCTCCTATCAGGCACCCACGTTTAGTCAGTGACCTCATCATCCCCTCCCTCCTCATCACTGGAGCAAACCTGGCAGTATGCTGCAGCAGGGGGAGCATGACTGCCAGATTTCTGTCCTTCTTGGGCACCCCCTCTGTCCGTGCTCATGTTACTGCCTTCATCAAGCTCAGTATCATCATCAGAGCCTTCCAAACGCTGGGCATCCTCCTGGAGCATGTACCCAACACTGTGGTAAAACAGTTCGAGGGACTCCTCAGGAGGACATGGTGGGGCTAGGGAAGGAGTCACTGATGACATTGAGCCAAGGGAAGAGGCCGCTGCTTTGCCAGACAAAGTACCCTGGGCATGGGTGAGAGAGGATGAAGAGGATGAGGACGGCTTGGTCATCCACTCGACCAAGTCTTCCGCATGTTGCGGCTCAACACGGCCAGCTGCCGAAAAAAAGGCCAAGCGTGTCCCACGGCCACGTGCTGATGAGGATGCACCGTCTCCATGACCAGCACTAGACACAGAGCCTGCTTGCCCTCTCTTATTGGCTTGTGACTGTCTGCCTCTCCTTCTTGGCCTTCCAGACATACTAATGGCCTGTAGCTGCACTAAGCTGGGATATATATATATATATATATATATATATATATATATATATATATATATATGTACTGATACTGCAGCTAGCAAAATCAACTGCCTGCCTGTAGTATGAGAACACCACCAACTTTCTACAGGTAGCTTTAGCTGAACACTGTGAGGTGGACGCACCCCACTAACTTGTAGGTTTAGCTGAACACTGTGAACAGGACGCACCCCACTAACTTGTAGGTTTAGCTGAACACTGTGAGCAGGACGCACCCCACTAACTTGTAGGTTTAGCTGAACACTGTGAGCAGGACGCACCCCACTAACTTGTAGGTTTAGCTGAACACTGTGAGGTGGACGCACCACACTAACTTGTAGGTTTAGCTGAACACTGTGAGCAGGACGCACTGCACTAACTGTAAATAGTCTAGCTGCCTGACTGTGGTACTAATAGGATCAAAAGAACACCAGTAATTTTCTTCAGGTAGCTGTATATACTATAACAAGACAAGCCTGCCTGTCAGTAAGAAGATAACAGGAACGGATCTAGCTGAACACTGTGAGCAGGATGCACTGCACTAAACTTGTAGGTTTAGCTGAACACTGTGAGGTGGACGCACCACACTAACTTGTAGGTTTAGCTGAACACTGTGAGCAGGACGCACCCCACTAACTTGTAGGTTTAGCTGAACACTGTGAGCAGGACCCACCCCACTAACTTGTAGGTTTAGCTGAACACTGTGAGCAGGACGCACCGCACTAACTTGTAGGTTTAGCTGAACACTGTGAGCAGGACGCACCCCACTAACTTGTAGGTTTAGCTGAACACTGTGAGCAGGACGCACCCCACTAACTTGTAGGTTTAGCTGAACACTGTGAGCAGGACGCACTGCACTAACTGTAAATAGTCTAGCTGCCTGACTGTGGTACTAATAGGATCAAAAGAACACCAGCAATTTTCTTCAGGTAGCTGTATATACTGTAACAAGACAAGCCTGCCTGTCAGTAAGAAGATAACAGGAACGGATCTAGCTGAACACTGTGAGCAGGACGCACTGCACTAACTGTAAATAGTCTAGCTGCCTGACTGTGGTACTAATAGGATCAAAAGAACACAAGCAATTTTCTTCAGGTAGCTGTATATACTGTAACAAGACAAGCCTGCCTGTCAGTAAGAAGATAGCAGGAACGGATCTAGCTGAACACTGTGAGCAGGACGCACTGCACTAACTGTAAATAGTCTAGCTGCCTGACTGTGGTACTAATAGGATCAAAAGAACACCAGTAATTTTCTTCAGGTAGCTGTAAATACTGTAACAAGACAAGCCTGCCTGTCAGTAGGAAGATAACAAGAACGGATCTAGCTAAACTGAATACAGTGTATATATATATATTTATGGTTGGAGCCCTATGTCCGATATGGACATAGATAACATTTATAGTTTAAGATAAGACTTACCATCGGAAATAGACCTGGAAGTGTGGACTTACCATATGAAATGGACCTTAAAAGTGTGCCTTGGTCTAATGGCCGGTATGCCAAAATAAGGGGGCATACCCTGGTTTAAGAAATGATTATTCTGTAAGAGAAATGAATAGTTGAGAAATGCTGTGAAATGGGGATGGGAGGGTGGGTATCGCGCACAGGAAACCGACAAGCACCACAGGTGAGTGGGCTGCTTAAATACCCCCCGGGCTCCTCTCATAAATTCAGGCCACCATACTGGCCTTCCTACTTATGGTTGGAGCCCTATGTCCGATATGGACATAGATAACATTTATAGTTTAAGATAAGACTTACCATCGGAAATAGACCTGGAAGTGTGGACTTACCATATGAAATGGACCTGAAAGTGTGCCTTGGTCTAATGGCCGGTATGCCAAAATAAGGGGGCAAAAACATTCAGGTAGGGGTATAATATTTTATTGTTTTTCAGTTATTCATTGAGCCTATTTGGAGAATGCCTATGCCATCTCTACTTGAGGATTGGGGATATACCGGGCGAAGCAGGCTGATTTCCACCTGCCTAGTCTTCTGATGACGTGGTCTGGAACCCCATGGTGGGATGCTGCGGAGGCTGCTCCGATGCGAAAGGAGTGTCCGGAGTACTGACTGGGGTTAAGGTGAAGATTGCGGAGAAGTATCCTTATGTGTTTTACAAACTGACAGGCGCTTAAGGGTTTAACTGGGAATGGTAGAAGGGGACTGGTGTCCGGTTGTTCAGGCAGGAGTGACAGGAGACTGTTGAGTACGGTGACTGGACACCAGCTGTTATTGGTTTTGTAGAGGTGAATGTCCACTCCAGAGCCTGTTTGCTGGGTTTTAGAGACCTCGAGGTGAAGGATGAAATGGTCTTAGTAGCGAAGCAAGTGCCGTCTGCCTTACTAAATCCCCTGAGCCATAATCGGCCAAAGCCTCCACTTTGCTGGAGAGCATGCGGACATACCAGATCCCTTTTACACATGCTCTGGCACTGCCCTACAGTGAAAAGTATATGGAACCAAGTATTAAACTACTCTCCTCTATAACTGGAATGCTCACACCCCCAGACCGGGCTATGGTAATTTTACACTTAAACATGGAGAAATTTCACACAGACTTTAAACATGTAATGAGACATATACTGCTAGAGACACGATCACTAATCCTACGCAACTGGAAATCCACAACAGCCATAAACATAACAGACATCATCAAAGCTGTGAACAGGAACTATATTTTCGAACGTCTCCTAGCGATAAACTCTTCAAAATATGCAACATTTGACAAATGTTGGTCTATATGGCCCTATTGATTTTGATGACACAAGAGATTATTTCACAGTATTAACATTATCTGTAGGTTTAGATTAATTACTGAAACTAACTTCAAGAATTCCATTTCTGGATGTATATCAAACCAAGATGTATATCACTGTTACTTTCTTTTATGTTCTGTAACTTGTTTATTTTTTTGAAATACTCAATAAAAATTTATTGATAAAAAAATAAAAAGTAACTTTCAAGGCAGTGCCTCCAAGTGGCTGACAGATGGAGAGAAGTGGGCGCAGTTAGACCCTGTGAAAACATCAGCTTTGGCATGTAGACTGTAAGCCAATTTGACTGTTGTGTCAAAATGAGATATCTTGATCAGTCTGGTAGTAGTCTGAATTAATAAGGCAAGTTGTAGGCAAGATGTTGATTTTTATACAGATTTTTGAAAAGTCTACAATATTTAGATGTTTTTGTACATATTTAATTCCAAAGCGCCTTAAAGGCACTGCAAAACTAGACTTTTTTTCCTTTAAAAAAAAAACGCCTCGCTAGCGCCTGAAAAGCGCTGCAAAAACACTGCAAAAACAGCTGGCACTTTAGCAGTGTCCCAGTGTGAAAAGGGGTATTACATGGCTTTTGGTTCACAAGGAAAATCTAATAAGTCTAATATTTTCCATGTACTTTTTAAAGCTGCTACTTTGGCAAAGTTTCCTGGGACTTCAAAAGGTGTGATCAGTGACGCTATTAAGAGAAAAATTGTGGAGTTGAAATTTCGCCTGAAGGAAACATTAGGAACCTCAGCAGAATACCACAAATACATTTTTATGTCATTAATGTCATTTACCACAGTTAACACCACTTTCTATTCTGTATGTTGTAGTTTTATTTTGTATATTTACATGATAATAAAGTTTTGTGTGTATTATACTGTGTTATTGTTTTTCCACATCCAGAATATATTTTGGAATTCAATGGGTATGTATTTGGATTATATTTGAAATGCAATGGAAATTTATTTTGAAAACTATCAGAAATGTTTGCTGGTTTTATAGGCCTATAATATATAAAATACAATATATAAATGCATTTCAGAATGTAATAGGAATGTATTTTTTTAATTTTGTATTCAGAAGTGCATTTACTGCGGTTTACATCTACGCGGCTTCAAAGTCGCGTGACTTTGACAGTCGACAGCCTGCGCAACTTCATTTCAGCTTGCTTGCAACTTCATTAACAAAAATCAAGTCATGATGAAGTCACTCTAAAGTAGAGAAGGAACCTTTTTCTGAGTTGTACAGATTATCACAGTTCCATTGCCGTTAATGGGGTGTGACTTGTCATGCATCTTTGAACTCTCAAGTCAAATTACAAGTCAGTGTGAACTGGCATTTAACATACATTCCAGAATATAATCACAGCATATTTCACAATGCATTCCAAAATGCACTTTGCAATATATTTATGGCTGCAGAAATATATTGCTAAATGCATTCAGAAGTACATTTAACATATATTTCTGAATATATTTGAAGCATATTTCACAATGCTTTCCAAAATATATTTTGAAATATATGTCAGCATGTATTCATAAAATATATTCAATGATATATTCACAAATGTATTGAAATATATTTTTGAAATATATTGAATATGGCGAAAATTGTAGTATTTCAAATATATGTCAATATATTTGGGAAAAATATATTAAGAATGTTTTTTTTAAATAAATGTAAAATATATTTTTTTCCACGTGGGAAGAATAAAACAATGACAGAGATTCCAATACTTCCTAAATCCATCAACAATTAGGAAATCAAATATTGCCTAAGAAAAACTTTAAGTTGACAGAGCGTTTCATTGTGAAAGTTTCAATATTAAAAATGACACAGACAGGTTATAATTTTTTGAAAATATTTGTGAACCATTAGCAGGATATGGCTTGAAAAACCTTTACGCCACATTTTGCTAAGCACCAGTAACAGCACCTAAATTTAAAGGCAAAAGCTTGATCCCCGTACACACGGTCGGACTTTGTTCGGACATTCCGACAACAAAATCCTAGGATTTTTTCCGACGGATGTTGGCTCAAACTTGTTTTGTCTACACACGGTCGCACAAAGTTGTCGGAATTTCCGATCGCCAACCACGCGGTCACGTACACCACGTACAACGAGACTAGAAAAGGCCAGTTCAGAACCAAGCGCGGCACCCTTTGGGCTCCTTTTGCTAATCTCATGTTGGTAAAAGTTTGGTGAGAGACGATTCGTGCTTTTTCAGACTCGTGGCTTTCAGATCGTTTTCTGCCGTTCAGTTTGTGCTTGTGGGTTTGTATCTGCTCTTCAGCGCGTGCAGCAAGTTCCGGGTGACTTTAATTAGTCATTGTATTCTTGTTCGTTCGTTACTGTTTTTCAGGTCGCTCTTCACAGGCCTTGCTGCTCTTCAGTGCGTTCTGTTACTTCGTTCTGAGCAGCCGACCGTTTTCTAGCCATGTTGTGTATGCGTACTCCTCGTAGAGTTCGTGCTGTGCGGGGGCTTGGTGTTGGGGTCCTGACCTTGACACAAGTCCAGTCCATGAACAGGGTGGGGAGGAGTTCATGGACCAAGAATTGGTTGCTTCAGCGTGACCAGTTCTCTCATATGCCTTTGCTCCGTGAGATCCGTGAGAATAATCTTGATGATTTCAGGAACTTTCTCAGGATGACGGACCCCGTGTTTCACCGTTTGTTAGCTTCGCTGACCCCTTATATTAGCAGGCAGGATACCTGCATGAGGCAAGCCATCACTCCGGAGCAGAGGCTCGTCGCTACCCTGCAGTATTTGGCGACAGGGAGAAGTCTGCAGGATGTAGCCTCCCTGGCGGTTTTCCCGAGTGTGGCTCGGGGTTAAAATTCAGGACCATTAGCGGTAACCCCAAACCACACTCGGGATTACATTGTAGGATCCTGGTGTGGCTTTACTTACCTTGTCCCCGGGATCCTGCGATGTCCCCTGCTGTGTCTGCGGGCTCCGTCCTCCTCCGAAGCCTCTCCGTGCCAGGCTCCATTCCCTGCGAGCAGCGCGACGCACGGGGTGGAGCCTGGCGGCAAATTCAAAAAATTGTAAAAACATAACAGATACAGGACTGTAATCCTACAGATTACAGTCCTGTATGAAATTATTTCACATCCCTTTTGTCCCCAGTGTTTTGTCCTATGCCCTGCATGCAGTTTTATGTTATATATACTGTTCTTTCTGCCTGGAAACTGGAGATTGTCCATAGCAACCAAAAAGTATCCCTTTACATCAAAAGTGGCTTTAGACCAGCTAGAAAACAGCGATAGTAAATTAGAACACTTGCAGAATTGAGCGATAGTGAATCGTGGGAAAAGTTATTTTATTATTATTATTATTTTTTTAAATTATTTATTTTTATTTATTATATTATAATTTATGTTTTTGTGTTTCAAACTTTATCATACCCGGGATATCTACTAGACTCTTGTTTGGACAGATTTAAGTGTGTTATTGTTAAGAACTACAGACTTACAATATAAAACGCCAAATTTCCATGCAAAATAATTGTACCGCTTTCAGCACCTAAAATCCGAAATTAATCATAATCATAATCATACCGCCAGGGAGGTTAAAGTTCTCAACAGGCATCTCCCCCCAGGCTCTGGGAATCATTATCCCAGAGACCTGTTCTGCCATCATACAGGTCCTGCAGAAGGAGTATATGAAGGTAAGATTTTTATCCTTTAATATCACATTTTATTGTATTGGATGTTTGCTAATATATTGTATTTCTTTCCTCATTCCCTAATTACCATGATTGTAATATGCTGTGAATGTCCCCTTTGTCCTCATGCATGCTGGATTTTTAGGTAATTATTATTTTAGGTCCTTTATACATATTTGCCCTTCAATAACCTCCCCAGCATGGTGTCTCCTGGCCCTATATTCACCTCATGTAGTCACTTAACAATGTATTTTATCAGCTCCATAGTAGTGCTTTACCCCAAACACACATTAAAATGTTTTGAAATGTTATTTTTGCTTTAAATTCTGGCAGAGTGCCAGAGGCTTTTTTTTGGTGGTGTCCCCAAATAATTTTTAGTAACCCTCCCTCCCCCAACTGCTAAGTCAGCTGATCCCAATTCTCTATCTTCAATCATCTATCTGCTGACTTTGCCAAACCCATACACACTATACCCATCTCTTTAGTGCTCATATTTATGGATGAATTCCCCAAAGCATGTAGTGCAAGGGCCTGCCTGTATACTTTCAAATGGTACTGTTTAAAGTTTTTGTATCCTATTATTATCTTGATAGGTAATAGCAGAATGTCCAAATGTCCTCAAATGTGTATAGTGTGTATTTATATCTTTGTATTATGACACTTCTTACCTGTCCAGTGGGCTACCAATAGTGTAACTAAGGAGGGGCTGTTCCAAGTAATACCCATTATTTAGGCATTCATCTCTCAATGAAGTGAAGAGGGTTACCTGTCCAAGATTTCCACACACCCCCTATAATGTTAGAAATGGCCCATGAGAGGGAGGGAGGGGGAATATGATAGGTGTACCTTATACTTTGGCGTTGTTAAATTCCCCTTAATAAATGCTATTTGGAGGTTGCCCCATAATGTTTGTGCCTAATCTGCTTGCCATGTTTCTGAGCAAAAATAGTAATGTTTTATTTTTTCCCTCAACAGTTTCCTTCCACGCCACAGGAATGGCAGACTGTGGCCTCCCACTTTGCCCAGCGGTGGGACTTTCCTAACTGCGGAGGGGCAATTGATGGGAAACATGTCCACATCATCCCACCACCCAACTCGGGGTCGTACTATTTCAACTATAAGGGGTTCAATAGTATAGTGATGTTGGTGGTGGTGTCGGCTACTTATGACTTCCTGTATATGGACGTGGGGAAGAATGGCCGGATGTCCGATGGTGGAGTCATCGCCCAGACAGAGTTCTACAGGCATCTCCAGAATGGCAGCTTGGACTTGCCAGCTCCAGAGGACAATGTGGAAGGACTCCCATTCGTGTTCGTTGCTGATGAAGCGTTTGCACTGGGGGACCACCTGATGCGGCCATTCCCGATGAGGACCCTCACCCCGGAACAGAGGGTTTTTAATCACCAGCTGGCCAGAGCCGAAGAGTGGTGGAGAACACATTTGGAATCCTGGCCAGCCGGTTCTGCCTATTTATGACACCCATCCATATGGCGGAGTATAAACTGAACCATATTATACTGGCGTGCTGTATTCTCCATAACTTTTTAAGGAAACATTCGGCCAACTATGCTGGCTCAGTTGGGCCTGAGGCCGGAGTGATACATGAAACCACAATGACGGTGCTTGAAAGCGGCCGTCCTGACTTGCCCTCCCTGAGTGCCCGTGATGTCCGGTTACGCTACCTGGAGTTCTTTGCGGGTAGGGGGACCATAAATATGCCAGCAAATATGTGAAGCCTTTTTCTATTAAAAAAAAAAAGAAATTCTTTGTGGACATTTACTGCTTGTGTTTGTTTTAGCTGACCCTGACAGAAATGTGTTGAGTCCAGAAAATGTTGTGATTGTGTAACCTTATGCAAAGCACTGTTGGCTGTTATTTACTAAATGCAAAAACACATTTCACTACAAGTGCAGTTGCAACTGCACTGAAACTGCACTTGTAGTGCCAAGAGGATTTGCCCTTAGTAAATAACCCCCATTTTCTCAGAAAACACCAATGACATCACCCCAAAAGTGTTGTAGCGTTGAGACAATAATTCACACATTCTTGCTTAACAAACTTTTTTATACTTGCACAATCACATGTGCATTTACCAAAGGTTTTTCAAACAAACCAACATGTTTGTTGTATAACAATTTTTGGGGTAGCATTATCAAAAATAGAAATGTCCATTTTAGATAAAACAGGCGTGTGTAAAACCAACAAGAAAGACACAAATCTTGAACTTACAAATGTCACATTTTGTAGAACTTGAAGGCAATATCAGACATGAGTATTTAGGAACTGTGTTTGATATTGCGTTCAGATGGGGTGAAGTCACCCCAGGAAAAGCCAAATTTGGAAGATGCACACCAATTTACCAATGTCAACATGTGTGACCTGCCATCACGGGGGATCAAGGGATGTGTTTAGGGGGAGCAAGCCCTTCCTCACTGCTACTTTATTATTAAGGAAGGGGTTGCACCCCCAAAACGCGTTCATTGATCTCCTGTGATGGCAGATAGCACATGTTGGCACACTGTGTGCATCCTCCAAATTTGGTTTTGTGAAAAATCACAAAAACATTTTGCACATTGTAGCACACAAAAGAAGAAAGTGATTTGGAGGGGTTTTAAACACTCCCCAAAACATCAATGATGTTTTTATTTTTTGGAATAACATCATTGATGTTTTTCTTGATGTTTTCCAATTGTAAATTAGACCCCATGATCTCCCCGATCAGGATCTGGGCACTTTCGGATGTGAAAGGATCTGGATCCACAACATCACGATCACCTAAAAAGAGAGGAACCCCAAAATAAATTAGGTGTCAAAAATATGCCGCCATCCATCTTTTACTTGAGCCTGTGGTCGCAGACACTCACCTGTTGTGGTGACTAGTTCCACCACGTCTTCTTCCTCCTGCTAAGATTGTGTTGGGGGGGATTTCCCCTTCTTCCAGAGGGGGGGGGGGGGCTCTGGTCTCCTCGGATGAGGGGTGTCCTCCGAGTCTTTTCTCCCCTATGTAAAACAAAATGGTATAATTAGCACACAGATATTTGATGGCAGAACTAGAAATAGGAAACATTGTTTGGAAGTGGGGTACAATTATAAATTTTAGCAGAGTTAAAAAATGTAGCATTTTCAGTGTCCTTCGTCAAGCTTCAATACTTTACCTGTTTGGTACAAGCTTCACAGATGTAGCCCCCCCCTATAGTATACACTGGAGCACCTGTGTGGGTCCCCTAATAAAAATGGTGTTCTGGGGTCCCACACTAGTGCTCCAGTGTCCAGATGTGAAAACAGCTGCTGAGTGTCCTCTCCTTACACAGAATCTAGTTTGCATTTCATTCTAGTAACAAAGCCATCTACACAACCCAATTCTTTTAAGACAAGTATAGGGCGTAAAAATGGTGGCCAAATGCATATGGCCTAAACAATGGTATTTTATCGTCCGAAAGAAAAATGTTTGATACGAACAAATAATGTGCCCATGAACATGAAAGTTGCCATTTTAAACTGTACAACAGTTCCTAAAAGCACATGGAGCAGCACGAACGTAATAAACATAAAGAATAGGAACACAGCACAACTACTTACTTTTTTGCAACACTCTCTGGATCTTTCTGTACTGCTCATGTTCTCGTGATTTGAGGTCCGACCACCACTTCCTGAGCTGAACTTTCGATCGTCGTACCCCGAAATTCCGGTGCAGACTCCTGACCACTTTCGCCATGATCTTGGCCTTTCTGACATTGGGGTTGGGGTAAGGTCCATACTTCCCGTCATAGTCGGCCTTCTTCAGGATGTCCACCATCTCCAACATCTCCCCAAAGGACATATTTCAGTCCTTAAATCTCCTTCTGGATCGGGACGTGTCCGGATCCGGCCTTTCCTCCTCCTCCTTGTCATTGCTACAATTAGCACGATCCTGCTGTGTCTCCGCCATGTGCTCTTCCCCCACTGCACCGAACGAAAAGGGGCAGGGAATAGACTAGAAAGAACGTCAGGGGCGGGCGGAGTTACACGCATGCGCAGTGTATATAAAGCGTAACACGCGTGCGTTTTACGTACGATCTGTGAGCGGAGGAAGGAGCATCGGAGGCGCCGATCGTGATAACGAAGGTAGGATCTAAACTTGGGCCTATACTGCTTCGAAATGGAAGCCTATATTGTAACAAGATTAGGGGAGTTTGGCCTGACATTAGGGTTTGTCTTGTGTTGTGTCTTGCAGAGAAAATGGATGGGTTCAATGACCACAATTTCCTCCCCCTGTTCATTGACAAATACAGGGAGCTGCCCTGTCTGTGGCAAGTGAGACACCCCCACTACAACAATAAAAAAAATAGGCAGGCAGCGCTGGAGAAACTGCTGGAGTTGGTGAAGCCGGTGGTCCCCACAGCAACCATCCCCTATTTAAAAGCCAAAATTGGTGGCCTGAGGAGCACTTATCTTAGGGAGCGCAAGAAGGTCACAGATTCCCAGAGGTCCGGAGCTGCAGCAGATGATGTTTATGTCCGCAGGCTCTGGTACTATGAGAGACTGCGATTTCTGTCAGACCACACTGAAGTCAGGGAATCCCTTTCCACTCTTCCTTCCACGCTTCCTTCCACCCCAGCTGAGGCTTCCGATGTCCAACCTGGGCCTTCCAGCCAGGAAGAAGTGGAGGAGCCCAGCTGGAGTCAGGTATAGCATTGTTCTACAGATTTCTGGGCAATAAAGAAATTATGTTTATTAGATGTTATTAATGATCACTAATTGCTGATTGAAAAAAGTGTTTTACATATCAATAGACAGTAGTGGGCACCGAAATTTGGGACAAGAATGAAAACGGCTGGGCTCAGAAGGACAGTCTGTTTTATTTGTGAACATTCAATTTGCAACAGTCAGGAGGTGAAAATTGTGTGTGATTGATGAATAAAATATAAAAACTATGTCCCTTTTTCATACACAGGAAGACCTCAGCCAGGAGGAGGGTGTGGAATGTGGCAGTCAGGTGGAGGCGGGGATTAGTGGCAGCCAGGAGGAGGCGGGGCTAAGTGTCAGCCAAGAGAAGCCAGGGACCAGTCGCAGCCTGACTGAATCTCAGGTTCCCCTCCGCCTTCCATACAAAAGAGCCAGGAAGACGACTCCGAGTCCCGTGCAGGATTCTGCGTTCAGGCTCATTCAGGAGGCTTCGGCGTCCTTACAAGCCTTACCCACTCCTGCAGAGGCCTTTGCCTGCATGGCTGCCACCAAACTGCAGGGCATGCAGGAGGGTCAATGCAGGCTCTGTGAGCACCTTCTGTATAAAGTCCTACGTAAGGGGGTGAGTGGGGAACTAACACCCAAGACCGACGTCATTGAGTTGGACCATCCTCCTCCTCCTGCTCCTCCTGCTGCCACAACTCCACCACCACAGCCACCGCATGGAAGGAAGCGTGGAAAGAAGACCTGAGAGTGATGACCCTGGGTTCAGTCTGGTCTGACAGAAGCTGCAGTCTCTCGTATGACCACAGCCTGGGGACACAGATGTCATCTGCTGCTTTCCGGATCTCTGGGACTTCTGGACCAGACTGCCCTCCCTTAGATAAGGACTCCTCAGGCCACCAATTTTGCTTTGAAATAATTGATGTCTGCCCTGGGGGTCCAAGGCTTCACCCACTTCTGCAGTTTCTCCAGCATTGCCTCCCTCTTTGTTTAGTTGTGAGCCCTTAATAAAATTTTTTGGGGGAAATTATACTCTCCTGTGTGTGTTTTCATCCAAAAAGGACAGTTTGTTGGTGACGATTCAGGTACATTTCTAACATAAAATGTGAAATTAACAAGGGACAACAACACCAAACAATCTCCTACAGATTAAATAGAACAACATATCAATGGTGTTGTGGGAACTTGTCACAAAAAGCACACACAAACATTTTCGGGAGTACAAATAAAAATCCCCCCCAAAAAATAACACCCTTCAAAAAAATACAAACACAAAAAAAGAATCTACATTAAAGCCAAAAAAAAAAAAAAATACAACAAAAATATGTTGTCAGATGTGAGAAATCAAAATATATTGAGGGAATCCCGATAAATAGTAACAAAATAAGTTTGTGAGAAGTCTGAGTGAATATGAGCAGCAAAACTACTATATTCTTGTCACATTATAAAGAAGAAGAGATTGTGTTGTATTAAACCATTTTTAACATTTCAGCGTGACGAAAGTGCTGTATCCATTGCGAACACTAAGTTTACCAGAACAAGCTGTTCCGTGTCAGAATTTCTTCTGAGCATGCGTGGCACTTTGTACGTCGGAACAGGCCACACACGGTCGGAATTGACGCGATCGGATTTTGTTGTCGGAAAATTTTATCTCCTGCTCCCCAACTTTGTGTGTCGGAAAATCCGAAGGAAAATGTCCGATGGAGCCCACACACGGTCGGAATTTCCGACAACACGCTCCGATCGGACATTTTCCATCGGAAAATCCGACCGTGTGTACGGGACATGAGGGTTGTTTGCATTGGAGCCTAGAAGGATTTTAACTTTTCTGTGCTTCTTACTGCTATAGTTTATATAGTTATCAAGATTTAACCACTTCAGCCCCGGAAGGTTTTACCCCCTTCCTGACCAGAGCACTTTTTACAATTCGGCACTGCGTCGCTTTAACTGCTAATTGCGCGGTCATGCAATGCTGTACCCAAACGAAATTTGCGTCCTTTTCTTCCCACAAATAGAGATTTCTTTTGATGATATTTGATCACCTCTGCCGTTTTTATTTTTTGCGCTGTACACCGAAAATTTTGAAAAAAAATGATATTTTCTACTTTTTGTTCTAAAAAAAATCCAATAAACTCAATTTTAGTCATACATTTAGGCCAAAATGTATTCGGTCACATGTCTTTGGTAAAAAAAATGTCAATAAGTGTATATTTATTGGTTTGCGCAAAAGTTATAGTGCCTACAAACTAGGGTACATTTTCTGGAATTTACACAGCCTTTAATTTATGACTGCCTATGTCGTTTCTTGAGGTGCTAAAATGGCAGGGCAGTACAAAACCCCCACAAATGACCCCATTTTGGAAAGTAGACACCCCAAGGAATTTGCTGAGAGGCATGTTGAGCCCATTGAATATTCATTTTTTTTGTCCCAAGTGATTGAATAATGACAAAAAAAAAAAAAATTACAAAAAGTTGTCACTAAATGATATATTTCTCACACAGGCCATGGGCATATGTGGAATTGCACCCCAAAATACATTTAGCTGCTTCTCCTGAGTATGGGGATACCACATGTTTGGGACTTTTTGGGAGCCTAGCCGCGTACGGGGCCCCGAAAACCAATCACCGCCTTCAGGATTTCTAGGGGCGTACATTTTTGATTTTACTCCTCACTACCTATCACAGTTTTGAAGGCCATAAAATGCCCAGATGTCATAAAACCCCTCCAAATGACCCCATTTTGGAAAGTAGACACCCCAAGCTATTTGCTTTGAGGCATGTTGAGTCCATGGAATGTTTTATATTTTGACAAAAGTTGCGGGAAAGTGACAAATTTTTTTTTTATTATTTTTTTTTTGCACAAAGTTGTCACTAAATGATATATTGCTCACACAGGCCATGGGCATATGTGGAATTGCACCCCAAAATACATTTAGCTGCTTCTCCTGAGTATGGGGATACCACATGTGTGGGATTTTTGGGAGCCTAGCCGCGTACAGGGCCCTGAAAACCAATCGCTGCCTTCAGGATTTCTAAGGGCGTACATTTTTGATTTTACTCCTCACTGCCTATCACAGTTTCGGAGGCCATGGAATGCCCAGGTGGCACAACCCCCTCCCAAATGACCCCATTTTGGAAAGTAGACACCCCAAGCTATTTGCTGAGAGGCATGGTGAGTATTTTGCAGCTCTCATTTGTTTTTGAAAATAAAGAAAGACGAGAGAAAAAAAATTTTTTTTTCTTTTTTCAATTTTCAAAACTTTGTGACAAAAACTGAGGTCTGCAAAATACTCACTATACCACTCATCAAATAGCTTGGGGTGTCTACTTTTTAAAATGGGGTCACTTGGGGGGGTTTTTTGCCACCTGGGCATTCCATGGCCTCCGAAACTGTGATAGGCAGTAAAGAGTGAAATCAAAAATTTATGGCCTTAGAAAGCCTGAAGGCGGTGCTTGGTTTTCGGGGTCCCGTACGCGGCTAGGCTCCCAAAAAGTCTCACACATGTGGTATCCCCATACTCAGGAGAAGCAACAGAATGTATTTTGGGGTGTAATTTCACATATTCCCATGGCATGTTTGAGCAATATATCATTTAGTGACAACTTTGCGCAAAAAAAAATAAAAAAAATAAAAATTTGTCTCTTTCCCGCAACTTGTGTCACAATATAAAATATTCCATGGACTCAACATGACTCTCAGCAAATAGCTTGGGGTGTCTACTTTCCAAAATGGGGTCATTTGGGGGGGTTTTGAACTGTCCTGGCATTTTATGCACAACATCTAGAAGCTTATGTCACACATCACCCACTCTTCTAACCACTTGAAGACAAAGCCCTTTCTGACACTTATTGTTTACATAAAAAATAATTTTTTTTTGCAAGAAAATTACTTTGAACCCCCAAACATTATATTTTTTTTAAAGCAAATGCCCTACAGATTAAAATGGTGGGTGTTTCATTTTTTTTTTCACACAGTATTTGCGCAGCGATTTTTCAAACGCATTTTTTGGGGAAAAAACACACTTTTTTACATTTTAATGCACTAAAACACACTATATTGCCCAAATGTTTGATGAAATAAAAAAGATGATCTTAGGCCGAGTACATGGATACCAAACATGACATGCTTTAAAATTGCGCACAAACGTTCAGTGGCGACAAACTAAATACATTTTTAAAAGCCTTTAAAAGCCTTTACAGGTTACCACTTTAGATTTACAGAGGAGGTCTACTGCTAAAATTACTGCCCTCAATCTGACGTTCGCGGTGATACCTCACATGCATGGTGCAATTGCTGTTTACATTTGACGCCAGACCGACGCTTGCGTTCGCCTTAGCGCGAGAGCAGGGGGGACAGGGGTGCTTTTTTTTTTTTTTTTTTTCTTTATTATTATTATTTTTTTATCTTATTTTTAAACTGTTCCTTTCACTTTTTTTTTTTTAAATCATTTTTATTGTTATCTCAGGGAATGTAAATATCCCCTGTCATAGCAATAGGTAGTGACAGGTACTCTTTTTTGCAAAAATTGGGGTCTATTAGACCCTAGATTTCTCCTCTGCCCTCAAAGCATCTGACCACACCAAGATCGGTGTGATAAAATGCTTTCCCAATTTCCCAATGGCGCTGTTTACATCCGGCGAAATCTAAGTCATAAAATGCTCGTAGCTTCCGGTTTCTTAGGCCATAGAGATGTTTGGAGCCACTCTGGTCTCTGATCAGCTCTATGGTCAGCTGGCTGAATCACCGGCTGCATTTTCAGGTTCCCTGTTGAGACAGGAGAGCCAGAGAAAAACACGGAAGACGTTGGGGGGGGCATTCCCTCCCACTGCTTGTAAAAGCAGTCTAGAGGCTAATTAGCCACTAGGATTGCTTTTACATGAAAGCCGCTGGCTGAAAAGAATGATACCAAGATGATACCTAAACCTGCAGGCATCATTCTGGTATAACCACTCAAAGTCGTGAATGGCGTACCTGAAGACAAAAAAATGGTTAACAATAAAGCACAGTAAACGGTAAGGTATAAAAAATTGCATACCTGAAAAGCAAACATGATAAAACATAATAACAATAAAACATTGCAGAATAGAATACAGTAAAAAAGAGCAGAACAATAGAGAGAATAGAGAGAGAGAGAACAATAAAACGCCAACAATTTTTTTTTTTTTTTATATTTTTGTTTGTGTTTTTTTTTTTTTTTTTTGCACTTTTTTTTGTAACTAACTTTTGTAACTGTAACCGGTTCCAGGTTCGGGTCTCTCAAAATGCGATGGCATTTTGGGAGACCCTGTGAAAGTGCGCCTAGTCTGTGGAATGCTGTACCCTATGCTAATACTCAACTAGTGAATGGTAGCGTTCAAAACATTCACCAATGCAAAGACCAGGATTGTCAGGACAGGAGGGACAATAATAGCGGGTGTCACGCCTATATCCGCGCTTGCTGTAGACACGACATCTTTTTTGGGGGGGTTCGTTGGGTAGGGGTACTCGGGAGGACATAAAGAAAATGCCTCTCATGCAGCCGACTGCATTTGGTTGGGGATGTGAATGGGGGAAGTACGGGCGCTGCAGAAGCGGTGGGTTCCCAATTAGGATTGGCGAATGCAGCAGGAAGGGCACTATGGGCACGACGGGCCTGTGTTTGTCTTTTTGGTGGCAGCGGGACACTACTTGTGCTTGCCACCTCACCAGCTTGAACTGCACTTATGGGACTCACCACGTCACCAAGTGTTACTGCAGTGCTGGTTTGACTACGACCGGGGTGTACTAGGCTACTGGTGCTTGCCAGTTCACCAAAACGCTACAAAAAAAACTGTTAGCGATCGCAGGGATCAGGTCTGACTCTGCGAACGCTGCAGTTATGCGTTTAGTGTTTTGTAAGTGACAGTGATCGATCGATACTGCACTTGGGTGAGCTGGGCTGGGCCGGGTGGAGGGGCAAAATGCAGGTGCTAGCAGGTAGCTGGGCTGATCCCGCTAACACTGCGTTTGTGGGAACCCTAAACTGCTGGGGACGCTAGTATAGATCTGATCAGATATTGATCCGATCAGATACTATACCACTAAGGGAGGTGTATGCTGCGTGCGTGGGTGTTAGCGGTACTGGCGCTAACCTGACGCTGCCTGGGGCTGGTGCTTGCCAGTTCACCAAAATGCTACCAAAAAAACTGTTAGCGATCGCAGGGATCAGGCCTGACTCTGCGAACGCTGCAGTTATGCGTTTAGTGTTTTGTAAGTGACAGTGATCGATTGATACTGCACTTGGGTGGGCTGGGCCGGGCGGAGGGGCAAAACGCAGGTGCTAACAGGTATCTGGGCTGATCCCGCTAACACTGCGTGTTTGGGAACCCTAAACTGCTGGTGACGCTAGTATAGATCTGATCGGATCAGATATTGATCCGATCAGATACTATACCACTAAGGGAGGTGTACGGTGCGTGCGTGGGTGTCAGTGGTACTGGCGCTAACCTGACGCTGCCTGGGGCTGGTGCTTGCCAGTTCACCAAAACGCTACCAAGAAAACTGTTAGCGATCGCAGGGATCAGGCCTGACTCTGCGAACGCTGCAGTTATGCGTTTAGTGTTTTGTAAGTGACAGTGATCGATCGATACTGCACTTGGGTGGGCTGGGCCGGGCCGGGCGGAGGGGCAAAATGCAGGTGCTAGCGGGTATCTGGGCTGATCCCGCTAACACTGCATTTTTGGGAACCCTAAACTGCTGGGGACGCTAGTATAGATCTGATCGGATCAGATATTGATCCGTACAGATACTATACCACTAACGGAGGCGTATGCTGTGTGCGTGGGTGTTAGCTGTACTGGCGCTAATCTGACGCTGCCTGGGGTGACGCATATCACCGCCGGGCGATCAGGGGGCTAAACCTTTATTCGGTAATAAACGGCGGGTGCCCTGACACTATAAAAAATAAACTAACTAACCAGCGTCACCCGTAACGGTTATACGGTGATCAGTGGTGAAAGGGTTAACTAGGGGCAATCAAGAGGTTAAAACATTTAATAGGTATATGGGGGTCCCTGTCGCTATAAAACGCTGACGGCGAACCTAAATATTTACGTCCCTAACTAGCGTCACCAGCGACACTAATACAGCGATCAGAAAAATGATCGCTTAGCGACACTGGTGACGGGGGGTGATCAAGGGGTTAAAACTTTATTAGGGGGGGTTAGGGGGGTACCCTAGACCTAAAGGGGGCCTAACACTCACTGCCCTACCACAGTAACTGTCACAAACTGACACCAATACAGTAATCAGAAAAAAAAAAAAAAACCTGCTTGGTGTCAGTTTGTGATGGGGGGGTGATCGGGGGGGGATCGGGGTGTAATGTGTGCCTGGCATGTTCTACTGTGTGTGTGTTTGTGTAACTCACAGTACAGTCTTCTCTCCTCGGCCCGGAACGGAAAATACCGAGCCGAGGAGAGATGACATCATTTCCTCTGCCTCTGTTTACAATACAGGGGCAGGGAAATGATCCCATTGGCTGAGAGCGATCGCGAGGGGGGGGCCACAAATGGATGGCCTCCCCCTCACCACCGATCGCCGGGGGACATTTGCCGACCGCCGCAGGCACCGGAGGGGTGTCCGATCGGACCCCCCACCCGCGGGCAGGCAAGGATGTACAGGTAAGCCCTTTTGCCTGCCTGTGCCGCTCTGTCGACGTACATCGTCGTGCGGCGGTCGGCAACTGGTTAAAAGCACTCCCTGTTCTCCTGACACTGTTTTAGATAAGCATGATGGTGGCCAAAAACATAATTAGTTAAACTGGAAAGGAGTTCTGTCTTTTTCATGCTCAAATTTTAAAATTTCCCTTTCCTGTGTTACTAGATTGTCAAATAGACAGAGAGTGAAGTGAAAACTTTGTAATTAAGCCCTAGAGAATATAAATACAAATAGGGTAGGGGCTCTAAGCATTCTGCACTGCATTTAAAAGGCTGTACATACACTTTAAAGCAATAGTAAATCATTGCAGAATAAAGAAAAAAAACTGCCATACTATTGCATTGCATACTACCACATAATGAAATTCTTACTTAGAATGAAGCCCTTCCAGTGGAGGGCTGAAATCTTCCCCTGGCCTTTCTTCAGGGTTTGCGGCTCCAGTGCCCTTATTATAGGCTTACCTGTAGGTAAAAATAACAAAGCAGGCTTTACTACCACTTTAAGCATTGTTTGCTTGGAAACTGTATTAAAATGATATGTATCTTGCGAGCTGCTGTGGTGTTTTTTTTGTGTGAAACCCAAAATAATATCTGAACCAAATCTAAAGCAATCACCTTGCAAAAGCAAAATCTACCAAAAAATAGCTGCTATACATCCAATATGACTCTCATACCAATCAACACATCTGTGAAACCAAACACCATCTGTACAGCGCTAGTGTAGAATAAATGACATGTAGAATGTTAAAATTTAAATCAAACACATATCACAAATATAGTGGTTAAATAACAGACCTTGACAATTCTCCTTAGACTCCTCTGTATACTATATTCTACCTTCAGTGGAGAATTGTCAAGGACTGTTATTTAACCACTATATGCATGATATGGGTTTGATTTAATTTTAATATTCTATGTGTCATTTATTTTACACTAGCGCTGTACAGAAGGTCTTTTGGTTGCTTGGAAACTGTGTAATGGTAAAACTGAGTATGATGGCATTAGCCAAAGAACATCTTGTTTTAGTTTACTTGTACAAGATGAAGGTGTATAACAAGTTTTTGTGGAAAGATAGTGTGGACACAGGAAATATGTGTTTTGAAATGGGTGAGAGAAAGGAAAAAGACAAGTCTACTTTATGTGTTGATGCATGGTATTCTGGACTCCCTGAAGGCCCCTTGAAAAAAAAAAAAAGAAAGAAAGAAGCCCAACGTATGTCATGAACACAGGAAACATTTGTTAAATAAAGCTACATACTACAGAATTGGATGCAGAGGCAGGCATAGCTCCAGCAGCAGGATCCAGGCGGAGTTGATGTTCTGAACAGATATAAAGGGGGATTGTAGCCAATTTGACTATGTAGCAAACATTTCAAAGAATCAAACAAATCATCATTTACTGACTATATTCTCCTCCAGCCTTCTTTGCAGTAGGCTGACACTCCCCTTCTGCTAAAGGCATGCTGCAAATCAAGATAATGTTATTGTGAAGAGCTACCATGCAGCAATATCAAGTTGACCCACAAACATAAATATGCCCTTACCAGGAGGATCAGCAGATTCCTCAGCATGTGTGCATTATTGCCACATCCCCAGCTCCTCTGGCTGGAGGTCACTAGGTAATAGTGACAGCTCAAAGTTGGCTAGTTAAAAAAGTAATTAAAGTGAAAAATTTTGAAATAAATCTACAATTATACACAAGATCCTTTCATAAATTACACTGGACAACAATTTTTTTCAAAAGTTTTGCTTTCTGAAAAATGTTTGGTGAATATGATAGACCTCTTCAAACTAAACACACATAATTTCAAAGTGAGAGTATCATGTAGGAATTTTGAGAAATATTAAATTAACGTTTAATGACTATGATGTATTTAATTGCATAATGTTTCAACACACTGCATGAGTTCAACTGGGTTAAAATTGTTTTTGCTGCTGATTTTCATTTGTACTCCCCAGATAGGAAATTCAACACTGCCACATATTTGTGGCAGTGTTGAATTGTAATCTGTTAACTTACTGCACATTTCCACTGGCAAGATATACACTTGCAGAACACTTGAAGCACACGTTCTAGTTGACACTTTTCCAAGCTGTAGCAAATTTACATGGCAAGTCTCTTGCAAGAGCAAAGTTGCATTGGTGAGTCTACAGCAAGAGCTCTCTGAGTCTACAGCATGAAAATTCCGCCACAGTGACCCCTGTGGTGGGATGACTATTGCACAACATAACTGAACAGAACTTACAGCAGACCTTCCAGAATGTTTGCAAAGAAAGTTGATCTGGAGTCATGCAAATCTAGCAATAGCTTAGCAAGTCATTTTCAGACTTGCAGCACAATTGCTTGGAATCTGGTTCAGTGTCCATTGCATCTCTCTGCAGTGTCTAATAATAGTCAGACATGATTGATTGATTCCAGTTTCCTTGATATCATTTTTGTAGCAATTTTCTGGTGAAACCCTTAACCATGTTCGTAATTGGCCGCACCTAGCTTTTTGGGAAGGAGTTCCAAGCGTGAATGCAGACAATGACTCTTTAGTGACATGTCACACTTCTTGTATGCTGTAAGAAGTTTGTCAAGAACTGAATGTAGTTTGGTGTTTTGTAGTTGCCAAGAAAATTCTCAAGGACATCATCGATTGCTTTCCTGGTGATTCTCTCTGGCCCCATTAATGGATCTTTAAACTGTTTGTCATTGATAACGTATCTGATTTGTAGAACAACAAAAATGTCTTTCAGTATAAAAACTCTTAAGCTGTGCAAAAGTGCACATTATGACAATAATCCACCCATTCCATAAGCAGTAAAGTTCTGCTTTAACTGTTAGGGCACTTTCACACTGGGGTGGGGGGGTGTCTGAGGTAAAGCTGCGCTTTACCATCATTTTAGCGGTGCTTTTCGGCTGCTAGTGGGGAGCTTTTAACCCCCGCTAGTGTACGAAAAAGGGTTAAAAGCGGCCGCAAAGTGCTTGCTATTGATTTCAATGGCAGGAGTTTTTTAGGAGCGGTGTATACACCGCTCCCGCAACGCCCCAAAGATGCTGTTTTCAGGACTTGACTTTTTTTCCCGTCCTGCAAGCGCACCACTCCAGTGTGAAAGCACTTGGGCTTTCACACTGGGGTGGCAGGGGAGGCATTTTTCCAGGCACTTTACAGGCGCTATTTTTAGCCCTTTAGTGCCTGAAAAATGCCTCAGTGTGAAAGTAGCCTTAATGTGTTGCCAAAGGTCAGAACATAATATAAATTGTTAAAAACTAATACCTATGCACATGGAAAATATTTAAGACAAGTTTTGTCTTAATCACAATGTCAGTATCAGATTTTTAAATAAACATACATACATGTAAAGTATATTCAAAATATTTGCTCTGCTCATTTATTTCATTTGAGAATTTCTTTTTCTTACACTCAACTATATTGCTAATAATATGTTATGTTAATGCATTTTTAGTTTTGTAATCATAATTTTCCATTTGTACTGCATTTAGATATTTAATTATAACAGTAAATTGTGATAACATAATCATTAAGGGCTTTCTAATTGATGACACATCCAAAGTCTGATGTGCAATGCTAATTGGTGTAATTAAATTTCACTTTTCATTAGTACAACCCTATTAGGTGGTAGAAATATGCAAAATAAAGTAGCAAAGTGGGATTGATAGGATAGGATAGGATAGGATAGGATAGATAGATAGATAGATAGATAGATAGATAGATAGATAGATAGATAGATAGATAGATAGATAGATAGATAGATAGATAGATAGATAGATAGATAGATAGATAGATAGATAGATAGATAGATAGATAGATAGATAGATAGATAGATAGATAGATAGATAGATAGATAGATAGATAGATACATAGAATGTAAGAATATCAAGATTCATAGTAGGAACCGTGACTCAAAAGACTTACAAAGTAATTCTTAGCCACTGGTATTATTCATATGCCAAAAATGTTAGTACAGAAAAGCTTATGGTGGCAAACACTGGCCTGTAACCTGTGAATAGAGTAGATATATTGTAAATATATATACTACTATATTACCAAAAGTATTGGGACAACCGCCTTTACACGCACTTGGCATCCCAGACTTAGTCCGTAAAGTTCAATATTGAGTTGGCAAACGGTAAACCATTTGTGGCTATAAGGCTGTCCACAAGGTTTAGGAGTGTGTCTATGGGAATGTTTGACCATTCTTCCAGAAGAGCATTTGTGAGGTCAGGCACTGATGTAAGCGTTAGGGCCTGGTTTGCAGCCTCCACTCGAATTCATCCCAAAGATGTTCTATTGGGATGAAGTCAGGACTCTGTGAGGCCTGTCAAGGTCCTCAACCCCAAACTCACTCATCCATGTCTTTATGGACCTTTCTTTGTGCACTGGTCCAAATAATTTGGTGGAGGGGGGATTATTGTGTGGGGTTGTTTTTCATGGGATTGACCCCTTAGTTCCAGTGAAAGGAACACTAAAGGCACCAGCATACCAAGACATTTTGGACAATTTCATGCTCCCAACTTTGTGGGAACAGTGTAGGGATGGCCCCTTCCTGTTCCAACATGACTGCTCACCAGTGCACAAACAAATTCCATAAAGACATGGATGAGTGTGTTTGGGGTGGAGGAACTTGACTGGCCTGCACAGGGTACTGACTTCAACCCGATAGAACATCTTTGGGATGAATTAGAGCAGAAACTGTGAGCCAGGCCTTATCGTCCCCATCAGTGCCTGACCTCACAAATGCGTTTCTGGAAAAATGATCAAACAATCCAATAGACACACTCCTAAACCTTGTGGACAGCCTTCTCAGAAGAGTTGAAGCTGTTATAGCTGCAAAGGGTGGGCCAACTCAATATTGAACCTTATTACTAAGACTGGGATGCCAATAAAGTTCATGTACGGGCAAAGGCTGGCATCCCAATACTTTTGGTAATATAGTGTATATATTTGAATGTAGTTATAATATGGATAAGTGTGGGTCCTATCTGCATATGTTTTGACTTATGAAATGTGTTCCCATTTTTCTTGGGTAGTACAGCTCTTTTATTTCAATTATTCTGCATAATTTTGACCAGGTTATGAGAGAAGTATGGAGACTGTAACTGCAGACCAGTCCCTCTAAAAATGTTAGTTGCCTGGCTGAGAATGACAAAGTTCAGGTGGAGTGAGATTAATAATGTTCCATCAGGGGCACCATTCCTTAATTATATATTGTAAGACAAACCACATAGAAACAAGACTAATAGGGCGTACACACGGTCGGACTTTGTTCGGACATTCCGACAGCAAAATCCTAGGATTTTTTCCGACGGATGTTGGCTCAAACTTGTTTTGTCCACACACGGTCGCACAAAGTTGTCGGAAAATCCGATCGTTCTAAACGCGGTGACGTAAAACACGTACGTCGGGACTATAAACGGGGCAGTGGCCAATAGCTTTCATCTCTTTATTTATTCTGAGCATGCGTGGCACTTTGTCCGTCGGATTTGTTTACACACAATCGGAATTTCCGACAACGGATTTTGTTGTTGGAAAATTTTATCTCCTGCTCTCCAACTGTGTGTGTCGGAAAATCCGATGGAAAATGTCCGATGGAGCCCACACACGGTCGGAATTTCCGACAACACGCTCCGATCGGACATTTTCCATCGGAAAATCCGACCGTGTGTACGGGGCATTAAAGTTGTGGCTCAAGAAGATGAATCATGCAAAAATAAAAAATCTAAAATATTTAAAAATGTAACAAACATAGTATATGAATCAAAATTTTATGTTCACATAGCTTATAAATCCAAGGGTCAATGAATTAAGAACAGTTAATTCACACTTGTTTAATAATAAAAGTAAATAGAACAAATGTAGTCAAAACATACCCAAAGTTTGGTAACCAGAACAGATAAGCCAGAAAGTCAGGAAGCCAGAGATGAGCGTAGTGGAACAGCAAGCAGGATCTGGAGCCAGAAGGAATGTCAGCCAAGCAAGTCTTTAACAGGAACGCAGGAGATATTCTCTGTGATGTTGACCAAGGCGAAGGAAGAGATCATCTGGGCTGGACGGCTTAAGTAGGCAGGACTGATGAGCAGGATGTCATCAACAGTTGAGTCACTGTAGAGAGATAGGAGCTGGCAATTAGCCGACAGCTGAGCGGCCAGCTCAGAGAAGAAAGGGCTGAGATCAGCCCTGACAGTACCCCCTCCCCTTTTACTCTGAGCACACATGGAAAAGGTTACATCAGCACATAGACTAGGCCACCAGAATTGTTGGGAAAAGTAGCCACAAGGATGCATAGCGCTCTCAGAGATAGGATGTTGAGACAGAAGGGCACCAACTCCAGTCTCATAAGCATCAACCTCAAGGATAAAAGGTAACATAGGATCAGGATGTGCCAACACAGGAGCAGAAACAAAGGCAGTCTTGAGACTCTCAAAGGTCTTAATGGACTCTGTTGATCAACTCTGTGGGTTACCATCCTTTCTGGTCGTATCAGTCAGGGGCTTGACCAGAGATGAGAAGTTACAAACAAACTTCTGATAATAGTTGGCAAAGCCAAGAAAACGCTGCAGAGGACATAAACCCATGGATCAGGGCCACTGTAGGACTGCTGAAAGTTTCTCTGGGTCCATCAAAAAACCAGTGGTGGAAGTTACATTACAAGGAATTTAACCTGGTTATGATGGAATTCGCACTTCTACAATTTCAAACATCTGTGTGGTGGCTCTCGAGAGGCAAAGGCAGAGATCATCTGGGCTGGGCGGCTTAAGTAGGCAGGACTGACAAGCAGGATATCATCAACAGGTAAGTCACTGTGGGGAGATAAGAGCTGGCAATTAGTGACAGCTGAGTGGCCAGCTCAGAGAAGAAAGGGCTGAGCCCAGCCCTGATGGGGACAAAATGCCTCGCAACTGGTCTCTCCAAAATTTCACACACAATATCTGAGACGTGGTCTTTTATACATCTCCAGAAGTTGTGTTTGGTTTTCCCTATGTAATAACTGCCACATCCATATGTTAACAAAAAAAAACACCAACCATGTCACAGATCACAAAGAGTATAGGTTTCAAAGTGTTTCCATCAGGTAAAGTAATTAATTTTGCTTGTTTAACCACTTGACCACTGGGCACTTAAACCCCCTTCTTAACCAGACCAATTTTCAGCTTTCGGTGCTCTCACATTTTGAATGACAATTACTCAGTCATGCAACACTGTACCCATATGAAATTTTTGTCCTTTTTTTCACACAAGTAGAGCTTTCTTTTGGTGGTATTTAATCACCGCTGGGTTGTTTATTTTTTGCGCTATAAATCAAAAAATACAGAAAATTTGATTAAAAAAAAAATTCTTTGTTTCTGTTAAAATTTATTGCAGAGTATTGGCGAGTATTGGCAGAGTATTGGCGAGTATTGGCAGAATATTGGCGAGCATTGGTAGAGTATTGGCGAGTATTGACAGAGTATTGATGAGTATTGGTAGAGTATTGGCAGAGTATTGGCGAGTAATGGTAGAGTATTGGTGAGTATTGGCAGAGTGTTGGCAGAGTATTGGCAGAGTATTGGCGAGTATTGGTGAGTATTGGTGAGTATTGGTGAGTATTGGCAGAGTATTGGCAGAGTATTGGCGAGTATTGGCAGAGTATTGGCAGAGTATTGACAGAGTATTGGTGAGTATTGGTAGAGTATTGGCGAGTATTGGTGAGTATTGGCAGAGTATTGGCGAGTATTGCACAGTGTTGCAGAGTATTGCACAATGTTGCAGAGTATTGCACAGTGTTGCAGAGTATTGCACAATGTTGCAGAGTATTGCACAGTGTTGCACAATTTTGCAGAGTATTGCACAGTGTTGCAGAGTTTTGCAGATTATTTACATTGAGCAGCGCTGTGGGCACTAAACATCCAGCCCACAGCGCTGCTGCAATCTCTCCCCCTCTCCACTCGCACTGTACCCATCGGTACAGAGAGGGGAGGGAGGACACGATGCCGGTTTGTTTACAAGTGATCGCTCCGTCATTTGATGGAGCGATCACATGGTAAACGGCCGCGATCAGCGGCTATTTACCGTGATCCGTGATCCGGATGTTCCTGGGTGCGCGCCCCAGGGGGCGCGCGGGAGCAACATTCTGGATTGACGTCCCACAGACGTCCACCCAGAACTAGCCGACCGCGCTGTAGCCTTCTTTCGGCTATGGCCCAGTCGGCAAGTGGTTAATGTAGCAGCTGTATGCACATGTCCTACATTTGATATTCCCCCATGGTAATGACCCACGGGGATCCTTACCTTAGTTTCTGGAAAAAATACTTGCCACCAACATATCCTTGAGGGATTTATTCATTTTAAAAGTGATTTGAGGTGTGTCATCTATATACAGTAGGGGGCAATAGCTGGGTCATCTGTCAGGAGATGCCAGTGTGTATTCAATACTCACCTTAATGTTTTACTTTGGTTCTTGAATTCAATGATAGGTCTAATCTTGTTAAAGGTAGCATTATTACACCCTAAAAAAGCAGTAAATCCCTAGGATTCATCTTGGCCTCACCATAAGCTTTCTTAAGCAATCTGCCACTGTATACCCTGTCCATGCATTGTTTGCATAGTACATCTGCTTATTTTTCAAAGTCTTCACTATTTCTTCACTGCATTGACATTTGGCTCTTAGATAATGGCCTTTGGGTATAGATCTGATCAAGTGTGTTAGATGGGCACTCCCATAATGAAGAAGCTTGCTGTTGCCTAATGGAACAGGTGAGTGCCAATCCTACCCTCAGTGTCATTCATAATGTACAAATCCAAACATGAAAGGCATTCCTTGTGCCATGATAACCTAAAGGTCAAACTGGCTTCAAATCCTCAATGAATGTCACTAATAGATCGCTGGAACCCATCCAGAAGATTAGTATATTTTTGATATACCTGCACCATTGCAAAACACAGTGTAGGTCAATAGACAGTGTATTTGGTGAAAAAAAATATTATGTTCCCAACCCCAAGGTACAGGTTCATGTACAATGGGGTGCTCGTAGTCACCACGCCCTGAACCTGGAGGTAGTGGAAGCCTTCAAACATAAATGCATTATGGGTTAGGATACACATAAGCATATCTAAAATGAAGCTGTTATATGATGTCATCTCAATGTTTATTTCACTAAGGAAAGATATTATCACTAATATTCCCTTCTCATAGGGTATGCTTGAATATAATGCTTCCAGGTCAATAGATGCCATAAAATGCCTTCAAGTATGATGGAAAACTTTCCACATGTCGGTGTAGGCAATTATCATTACCCTACCTGCTTTATGCATCAAAGAGCCCACTCCAGAGATGATGGGTCTCCCCAATGGATTGTGTAAATTCTTATGAGTTTTTGGGGGCGCATAGAACATGGGCTTATAGGATGTGTGACCTTCAAAAAATCTCTAGTTTGTTTGGAGATGAGCCCATCGTCAAATGCACAATCTATAAGTCTGAAAAAATGTTGTGGGAAATCCAACACTGATGCCATCAATATTTTACAATACCACTGAGCATTTTGCAAGATCTTTTGACATATGGCAATATAATCCTTTTCTGTCCTAATTGCCATGTTTCCTCCTTTGCATAGAATTGAGATTAAAGAAAGAATGGACTTTTAAGGCGTAATTAAAGCGGAGTTCCAGTTGTTTTTCTGTTTATTAAAAGTCAGCAGCTACAAAAAGTGTAGCTGCTGACTTTTAATAATCACACACTCACCTGTCCCACAGTCCAGTGATGCGGCCGCACGAAGCCTCGCTTCTCTCCCTCTCCTCTACCCGGTGTCAGCATTACCAGTGTGGGCACCTGCCTATGACAGCTTGCTGCTTCACAGCTGGGTGCGCAATGTGCATGTGTGAGTCGTGCTGTGCGTCCTGAATGGCCGAGCAATCTTCTGAGACCTGTGACATGTCCCAGAAGATTGCAGGGAGGGAGGGGTAGAGGAGGAGTCATGTAGGTGGTGTGAGCAGAAGTGGAAACACCTACTACCCCCCCAAAAAAAATGACATGCCATATGTGGCATGTCACTTTTGGGTGGAACTCCGCTTAAAAAACATTATTATTGTAGCAGAAGAAACATTTTTAACATAGACATATATAAAAAAAAAACCTATACCAAAATCAGTGGGCTAAAAATAACTCAGCTGGCCACTTAGTGGTCCAGTTAGTCCATAACAAGTGTAATGTACAACTAGATAAGATCATGACATCCCTGAGGCTTGTAAATAACCAAATATAATAGTACAATGGATAACCTGAACAGGTACTGTCCTGGCAGGAATTTTTTGGGGGGTCAGAGTAGCCAACTCAGGGTATATAATATGGGTATGTATTATTTTGTTCAATATTGATTCGCTTTAAGCTCGACTAATTTCATGCATCCATGCGTTTCTTCAGGAGCTAGTCATATCTGATGGACAGAAATACAGAAGAGAATATTGATAATGAATCACTCCAAATATGAATAAAACAGTATATGCAATAATATTATACCTTTAAATAAGCACATATATAAGAGTATAAAAAAGGAAAAAGGGGTCTGGGACTTTATATGAGGCATGCAGTTGGGAAGGTAACGCAACATAGTACTAATGAGAATAACTGGTAGGTGCACCATATCTGCGACCACATCATTTGCATATTAACAAATTGTATACAGTAGAATATAGTAATTCAGGGAAACTTTATTTCATAATAAATACATAAAGTTAAAGCAGCATGATGGCATAGCAGTATAATAGAGTCATAGTGGTACCATAATAAAAAACATCAGACTATTTGTTGCATGTGACTGCAACTTAATAATACCCTTGTCATCTCCTGTGTGGCTGAAGGCAGAATATAATGCGCTTAAACCTTGGGTGAAACTGAATGACACAGAAACCCAGAAATCACCACACTGGAACATCTACGCTTGGCCCGAGAGTATCCTAGGAAAGAAAAATAAGTAACGGCCTATAGGAAAACACTGGGGGGAATTGAGGACATTGCCCTCAATACCTGCCTAGAACTCACATGTAGTTGTAAAGGAGATGCAAGGTGCCAGTGAGGCCATAATAGCCAACAACATTAAAAAGGATGTGGGCGCACAGGCTGGGGAAGACAGTCACAGCCCCACATAAAATTGGAACCATGACATAGCACAAAACAAAATAAAACTAAACAAAACAATACTAACAAGACAAAAACAACATAGCTAAACATAATGAAACAAAAGAAAACCAAAACAACTAAACAAAATAAAACAAAAAAAAGTGTGCATAGTGCACATACTAGAGAAACATAATTAACAGAATAACATATAATAAAGCAAAACTAAATTATGTGATTCATGAACAAAAAGAAGTTAAGGTATATCCAAATAAACCATCTATACAAATATTTGGACCTAGACGTCTCCCATTTAATCATTCCAGAAAAGAGGAATAGCTGATATACTGTAATCATTAAGCCAAGGTTTCTGTGTTGCTTATATATGCTTATATATGTTAACTAACTGGGTGGGACTTTATACGAGGACATTTATGAAAATGTACCTCCATCCCCAATATGTAAGTATAAAAAAGGAAAAAGGGGTTTGGGACTTTATATGAGGCATGCAGCTGGGAAGGTAACGCAACATAGTACTAATGAGAATAACTGGTAGTTGTTATTGTATACAGTAGAATATAGTAATTCTGGGAAACTTTTTTCATAATAAATACATAAAGTTAAAACAGCATGATGGCATAGCAGTATAATATAGTTATAGTGGTACCATAATAAAAAACATCAGACTATTTGTTGCATGTGACTGCAACGTAATAATACCCTTTTTCCCCGAATATAAGACCTAGCGTGATTGTCGGTGATGGCTGCAATATAAGCCCTACCCCCAAATAAGCCCTTGTAGGTCTTAATTTCAGGGTAGGGCTTATTTTCGGGAAAACGGGGTGGAGCTTATTTGGGGGGGTAGGGCTTATATTGCAGCCATCACCGACAATCACGCTAGGTCTTTTTTTCAGGGAAACAGGGTAGTAATAATAATAATGTCTGGTGAATAGACCATGCTGGTGACTAGGGATGAGCTTCGAGTTCGAGTCGAACTCATGTTCGACTCGAACATTGGCTGTTCGCAAGTTCGCCGAACACCGAACAATTTGGGGTGTTCGCGGCAAATTCGAATGCCGCGGAACACCCTTTAAAAGTCTATGGGAGAAATCAAAAGTGCTAATTTTAAAGGCTTATATGCAAGTTATTGTCATAAAAAGTGTTTGGGGACCTGGGTCCTGCCCCAGGGGACATGTATCAATGCAAAAAAAAGTTTTAAAAACGGACGTTTTTTCAGGAGCAGTGATTTTAATAATGCTTAAAGTCAAACAATAAAAGTGTAATATCCCTTTAAATTTCGTACCTGGGGGGTGTCTATAGTATGCCTGTAAAGGGGTGCATGTTTCCCGTGTTTAGAACAGTCTGACAGCAAAATGACACTTCGAAGGAAAAAACTCATTTAAAACTACCGCGGCTATTAATGAATTGCCGGTCCGACAATACACATAAAAGTTCATTGATAAAAACGGCATTGGGAATTCCCCACAGGGAAACCCCGAACCAAAATTAAAAAAAAAAAAAAATGACGTGGGGGGGTCCCCCTAAATTCCATACCAGGCCCTTCAGGTCTGGTATGGATATTAAGGGGAACCCCGGCCAAAATTTAAAAAAAAAATGACGTGGGGTTCCCCCTAAATTCCATACCAGACCCTTCAGGTCTGGTATGGATTTTAAGGGGAACCCCGCGCCAAAAAAAAAAAAAAACGGCGTGGGGTTCCCCCAAAAATCCATACCAGACCCTTATCCGAGCACGCAACCTGGCAGGCCGCAGGAAAAGAGGGGAGGACGAGAGTGCGCCCCCCCCCTCCTGGACCGTACCAGGCCACATGCCCTCAAAATTGGGAGGGTGCTTTGGGGTAGCCCCCCAAAACACCTTGTCCCCATGTTGATGAGGACAAGGGCCTCATCCCCACAACCGTGGCCGGTGGTTGTGGGGGTCTGCGGGCGGGGGGCTTATCGGAATCTGGAAGCCCCCTTTAACAAGGGGACCCCCAGATCCCAGCCCCCCCCCTGTGTGAAATGGTAAGGGGGTACTTACCCCTACCATTTCACTAAAAAAGTGTCAAAATAGTTAAAAATGACAAGAGACAGTTTTTGACAATTCCTTTATTTAAATGCTTCTTCTATCTTCCTTCATCTTCTTCATCTTCTGGTTCTTCTGGCTCTTCTGGTTCTTCCTCCGGCGTTCTCGTCCAGCATCTCCTCCGCGGCGTCTTCTATCTTCTTCTCCTCGGGCCGCTCCGCACCCATGGCATGAGGGGAGGCTCCCGCTCTTCTCTTCATCTTCTTCTTCTTCATCCTCTTCTCTTCTTCATCTTCTTCTTCTTCATCTCTTCTTCCTTCTTCAAATCTTCTCCGGGCCGCTCCGCAGCCATGCTGGCATGGAGGGAGGCTCCCGCTGTGTGACGGCGTCTCCTCGTCTGACGGTTCTTAAATAACGGGGGGCGGGGCCACCTGGTGACCCCGCCCCCTCTGACGCACGGTGACTTGACGGGACTTCCCTGTGACGTCACGGGGAATGCCACAGGGAAGTCCCGTCATGTCCCGTGCGTTAGAGGGGGGCGGGGTCACCAGGTGGCCCCGCCCCCCGTTATTTAAGAACCGTCAGACGAGGAGACGGCGTTACACAGCGGGAGCCTCCCTCCATGCATGGATGCGGAGCGGCCCGCAGAAGAAAATTAAGAAGAGAAGATGAAGATGAAGAAGATGAAGAAGATGAAGAAGATGAAGAAGAGAAGAGGATGAAGAAGAAGATGAAGAGAAGAGCGGGAGCCTCCCCTCATGCCATGGGTGCGGAGCGGCCCGAGGAGAAGAAGATAGAAGACGCAGCGGAGGAGATGCTGGACGAGAACGCCTGGAGGAAGAACCAGAAGAGCCAGAAGAACCAGAAGATGAAGAAGATGAAGGAAGATAGAAGAAGCATTTAAATAAAGGAATTGTCAAAAACTGTCTCTTGTCATTTTTAACTATTTTGACACTTTTTTAGTGAAATGGTAGGGGTAAGTACCCCCTTACCATTTCACACAGGGGGGGGGCGGGATCTGGGGGTCCCCTTGTTAAAGGGGGCTTCCAGATTCCGATAAGCCCCCCGCCCGCAGACCCCCACAACCACCGGCCACGGTTGTGGGGATGAGGCCCTTGTCCTCATCAACATGGGGACAAGGTGTTTTGGGGGGCTACCCCAAAGCACCCTCCCAATGTTGAGGGCATGTGGCCTGGTACGGTTCAGGAGGGGGGGGGCCGCACTCTCGTCCCCCCCTCTTTTCCTGCGGCCTGCCAGGTTGCGTGCTCGGATAAGGGTCTGGTATGGATTTTTGGGGGAACCCCACGCCGTTTTTTTTTGGCGCGGGGTTCCCCTTAAAATCCATACCAGACCTGAAGGGTCTGGTATGGAATTTAGGGGGAACCCCACGTCATTTTTTTTTTTTACATTTTGGCCGGGGTTCCCCTTAATATCCATACCAGACCTGAAGGGCCTGGTATGGAATTTAGGGGGACCCCCCCACGTCATTTTTTTTTTTTTTAATTTTGGTTCGGGGTTTCCCTGTGGGGAATTCCCATGCCATTTTTATCAATGAACTTTTATGTGTATTGTCGGACCGGCAATTCATTAATAGCCGCGGTAGTTTTAAATGAGTTTTTTCCTTCGAAATGTCATTTTGCTGTCAGACTGTTCTAAACACGGGAAACATGCGCCCCTTTACAGGCATACTATAGACACCCCCCAGGTACGAAATTTGAAGGGATATTACACTTTTATTGTTTGACTTTAAGCATTATTAAAATCACTGCTCCTGAAAAAACGGCCGTTTTTAAAACTTTTTTTTGCATTGATCCATGTCCCCTGGGGTAGGACCCAGGTCCCCAAACACTTTTTATGACAATAACTTGCATATAAGCCTTTAAAATTAGCACTTTTGATTATTCATGTTCGTGTCCCATAGACTTTAACGGTGTTCGCGTGTTCGAGCGAACTTTTTTCCTGTTCGCATGTTCTGGTGCGAACCGAACAGGGGGGTGTTCGGCTCATCCCTACTGGTGACCAATTAACCTGCATACTGCCAGAATGCATACAGTATAATACAATAAAATGTATGAGCCTATATTCCACATAGTAATACATAGTAGCAATGTAGCATGGCAACATAGCAACATAATGTAATCGTAGTAGTGAATAAATAGCAAACTCAAACTCATTGTTGCGTGTCTTCACAATAGCATAGTAACAGTTGGTGGGGTCCAAAGCGGCATGTTGTAATAGATGTATGAAAAGGTTGTTAGTGTGAAAGGCATCTAGTAGCTCGACGCGTTTCATGGATATTTCCAATCTTCCGGAGCAGATGCAGTGTAGCTATCTATAAAATGTATAGGAAGGTTTTAGGGGACTAACCAGAGGGCAGGCAATAAAAAGTAAAATTTAATCTTAGAATAAGGATGATAACTTATAACATAGTAGGTAACTTACAAAGGACCTATGTAGATGGGTGGGAGGCACCAAGGGTCAAATCCCGCCAGGGGTGTAACGTTACTACAACGTGATTACATTATGTTGCTATGTTGCCATGCTACATTGCTACTATGTATTACTATGTGGAATATAGGCTCATATGTTTTATTGTATTATACTGTATGCATTCTGGCAGTATGCAGGTTAATTGGTCACCAGTATGGTCTATTCACCAGACATTATTATTATTATTATTATTATTACGTTGCAGTCACATGCAACAAATAGTCTGATGTTTTTTATTATGGTACCACTATGATTATATTATACTGCTATGCCATCATGCTGTTTTAACTTTATGTATTTATTATGTAATAAAGTTTCCCTGAATTACTATATTCTACTGTATACAATAACAACTACCAGTTATTCTCATTAGTACTATGTTGCGTTACCTTCCCAGCTGCATGCCTCATATAAAGTCCCAAACCCCTTTTTCCTTTTTTATACTTACATATTGGGGATGGAGGTACATTTTCATAAATGTCCTCATATAAAGTTCCACCCAGTTAGTTAACATATATAAGAGTGTTTTCAATTCTACTACAAATAATATTAAATGGATTTTTAACCTCAAAGCAACACAGAAACCTTGGCTTAATGATTACAGTATATCAGCTATTCCTCTTTTCTGGAATGATTAAATGGGAGACGTTTAGGTCCAAATATTCGTATAAATGGTTTATTTGGATATAACTTAACTTCTTTTTGTTCATGAATCACATAATTTAGTTTTGCTTTATTATATGTTATTCTGTTATCTATGTTTCTCTAGTATGTGCACTATGCACACTTTTTTTTTGTTTTATTTTGTTTAGTTGTTTTGGTTTTCTTTTGTTTCATTATGTTTAGCTATGTTGGTTTTGTCTTGTTAGTATTGTTTTGTTTAGTTTTATTTTGTTTTGTGCTATGTCATGGTTCCAATTTTATGTGGGGCTGTGACTGTCTTCCCCAGCCTGTGCGCCCACATCCTTTTTAATGTTGTTAGCTATTATGGCCTCACTGGCACCTTGCATCTCCTTTACAACTACATGTGAGTTCTAGGCAGGTATTGAGGGCAATGTCCTCAATTCCCCCCAGTGTTTTCCTATAGGCCGTTACTTATTTTTGTTTCCTAGGATACTCTCGGGCCAAGCGTAGATGTTCCAGTGTGGCGATTTCAGGGTTTCTGTGTCATTCAGTTGCACCCAAGGTTTAAGCGCATTATATTCTGCCTTCAGCCAGACAGGAGATGACAAGGGAGGCTTCCCTTCACTTGTATCCATTTTAATTGGCTTATATTGTGGCACAATCTTTATATGTGTTTTAAGGGTTCTTCAAATGAGATCCTTACTGACACCATGCCTGCTGGATACCTGGTTGTACCATTTATATTTATATTTAGTTTTGCTGTTTGCTCTTTCCAAAGGTCTCTACATATTCAATATGATTGTTAGCATTTGAACATGTAGTCATTGGCCTTTCTTTTTTTTTCTTTTTTCTTTTGTTTTAGTTTGATTTGGTGTGTTTAGAGCATCTGTGGCTCATGCTGTTTCCTCTAGAGTGTTTTTTATTATAAATAAGTAAATAAAAATAGTGCAGTGCTCCTTTACCAATGAAACATTATCAAATAATCCCATGAACTAAATTTTGCAAAAACAATATTATCACATAAAAATTGCATGAAATAAACTGTGAATAATATATGTTCACTTTTTCCCCCAAAAAAGTAATGATTGGATGTACCAGGTGGGCGGGGCTGTGATGTCATCATGTTGGACGGGGCCTCCACTAGACTTTGTGCTGTGATCAGCATAGGAACGCTGGTGTAATGTGATCCCTCGCGCTAAATTGAGTGTATAGGTTGTGTGAATGTTTCTATACAGAGCTTAGCCTATATATGTGTAAAATAATGCAAATGAACGGTGATGATGTCTCTATGGATAGCAGCAAAATTTACAGTGTTCACTTTCACTCAGCATAAATATAATAAAAATTGATTTCGCGTTATAATAATCTATCACCTCAGAGTAAAGTGCATACAGTAATACAAATCACTAACCGTGCAGTGTCTGAAAGTGCCCCATAGTGCAATAATATATCAAGGTGCTATGTGCATCAAGGTGAAAAATCAATGACAATGCAAATGAAAAACGTTAAAAATAATCAAAAGTTCATAATGTGCATCAAAGTCTATATTGTGCTGTTCCACTAGGGTCATTCAGTGAAGGTAAAAAGTGATATTAATCTTGGGTTTTCTAATCCGGTGGCACCGGGCTCTCTAGACTCTCACCTTGAGTAAAATTATAAGGGGCATTGTAACCAGATTCTTTGTTCTTTGTGATATGGTGATGTGGAAGTAAAGCTTCTCTGATGTTGCAGCGATCTCTCTGCTTGACAGTACCTGAGATTTATAAGAACAAAGAGGGTTGCCCACCTGGGCTCCACCGGTCCGGTGGTATAAACGGGAAGGGGAGAGAGAAAAGATGCCTCCGATGGTGTAGTAAGTTTAAAACAACTGGCTATTTATTAAAAAATACAGGTGGTCTCTTACATGTAAACAAGTTAAAAACAGCATTAAAGGTAAAAGAGTTGAGGAGCGGCATTGGAGACGCCTCCTTACTAGTTTCCGGTTTCGTCTATGCTCGGCCACGCCCTACGCGTTACGTCACCGACCGTGACTTCAACTGGGGAACCGGATTGGTCCGAGAAGGATGTCTTTTATGTGACGATACCGGAAGTCGTGTGTCGGCCATCTTTGTTGTGGTACAATAACCTTGTATCCTCATTGGTGTTTACCGCGGCCATTTTAATGTCTTTAAATGCGCCTATGCTACCGCGGCCATTTTACAGGTGGCACTGTATATCAAATTGCGGCCATATTTAGAAGGGTCAAGTGTGATCTAGAACGCTGTATTGGTGCGAATTATGTCCTTTTCATATGGATTTATTTATGTGAATTTGGTGAATACTGGTGTTGGTCGATATAGGGAATCAGTGTTGTACTGTTAATGTATCTTCAGTGCAAATACAGATAACAGTGTCTTAGATGAGAGAGTCCTGCAAGTCGGCCATTTTTTTGTAGTCTAGAATTGTGTCCAGTCTTAATGTCAATCGGATCCTATAGAGGGCGAACTTTTTAGAGGAGGGATATTGTTGTTGTCCGCCATGTTACTGTCTGCAATGGAAGTGTTTGATGATAGGGACTGTCATCCCTAGCATCTAGACATTGACTGACAGTCCCTATCATCAAACACTTCCATTGCAGACAGTAACATGGCGGACAACAACAATATCCCTCCTCTAAAAAGTTCGCCCTCTATAGGATCCGATTGACATTAAGACTGGACACAATTCTAGACTACAAAAAAATGGCCGACTTGCAGGACTCTCTCATCTAAGACACTGTTATCTGTATTTGCACTGAAGATACATTAACAGTACAACACTGATTCCCTATATCGACCAACACCAGTATTCACCAAATTCACATAAATAAATCCATATGAAAAGGACATAATTCGCACCAATACAGCGTTCTAGATCACACTTGACCCTTCTAAATATGGCCGCAATTTGATATACAGTGCCACCTGTAAAATGGCCGCGGTAGCACAGGCGCATTTAAAGACATTAAAATGGCCGCGGTAAACACCAATGAGGATACAAGGTTATTGTACTGTACCACAACAAAGATGGCCGACACACGACTTCCGGTATCGTCACATAAAAGACATCCTTCTTGGACCAATTCGGTTCCCCAGTTGAAGTCACGGGCGGTGACGTAACGCGTAGGGCGTGGCCGAGCATAGACAAAACCGGAAACTAGTAAGGAGGCGTCTCCAACGCCGCTCCTCAACTCTTTTACCTTTAATGCTGTTTTTAACTTGTTTACATGTAAGAGACCACCTGTATTTTTTAATAAATAGCCAGTTGTTTTAAACTTACTACACCATCGGAGGCATCTTTTCTCTCTCCCCTTCCCGTTTATACCACCGGACCGGTGGAGCCCAGGTGGGAAACCCTCTTTGTTCTTATAAATCGCAGGTACTGTCAAGCAGAGAGATCGCTGCAACATCAGAGAAGCTTTACTTCCACATCACCATATCACAAAGAACAAAGAATCTGGTTACAATGCCCCTTATAATTTTACTCAAGGTGAGAGTCTAGAGAGCCTGGTGCCACCGGATTAGAAAACCCAAGATTAATATCACTTTTTACCTTCACTGAATGACCCTAGTGGAACAGCACAATATAGACTTTGATGCACATTATGAACTTTTGATTATTTTTAACGTTTTTCATTTGCATTGTCATTGATTTTTCACCTTGATGCACATAGCACCTTGATATATTATTGCACTATGGAGCACTTTCAGACACTGCACGGTTAGTGATTTGTATTACTGTATGCACTTTACTCTGAGGTGATAGATTATTATAGCGCGAAATCAATTTTTATTATAGCATAGGAACGCTATTGTTCATTGATGCTGCTGTTTGATTTTATCAAATGTATGTACTACTAATAAATATATATACCGATTCACCCTATGAGCTCTCTTTGCATTTACCTTTATTATTTTTAACCCTTGCTAACGAAAAACTGGAGGAGTGGTCTCAAGCTGCAGAGAAAGGTCCTGTGGATTTGTTATTACCAAGCTGTATTTGACCTCTGCTACTTAATGGGGTCCATCTAAAAAGGTGAGGACACACCTGAGGATCATATTGGTGGAATGGATTTGCATACTGTGGAAAAGGTGTATCTGGATACTTATTGCAGTGCAGCATCACTATTTAAATCTATTGAAATGTATATTTGGAGAATATTTATTTATGGATGCTGGAATGTGTGGAGTTTGACACAAAGATTTTTCACTTGTGGAACACATATATGCATAATTATTCCAACATATAATATTCACAGTTTATTTCATGAGATTGATATGTGATGATAATGATAATGATTTTGCACAATTTAGTTACTGGGATTATTTCATAATATATTATTGGTAAAGGAGCGCTGCACTATTTTTTATTTACTACTATTTATTTGTGTTGGTGATAAAACAAGGTAGCTAGCAGCTCTACGTATTTAGGTAAATATTTTTTTTAGGTTTGGAAAAATAGTAGCATGGGGATATTTATTTTTATTTATTTGTTTTTTATTATAACAGCATATCAATTGACGTATGACTACATAGCTAATTTGAGAATAGTTTGGCATTTGTAAGAATAAAATTTGAATATAAATTAGACCAGACACAGGAATGGACCCCCCACCCCCTGATGCGCCACATGCCTAACTACTCACTACTCAGGAACCTATGAGAGTCTTCAATCTTTGGATTGACTGGAAATTGGATCGTCTGTAGCTGACTTTGTTGTTGATGCTTAGCTGGATTGCTTGGATTGTCTCTTACTGCCTCTCCCTGCATATGGGAAAATGGCTCAACATGGGAACTTCATGTCTGCAGCATTCGCACAGGACAACCACCTGTACTAAATTATCTGTCTGACACACAGCATCATGGATCTGACCACACTCATTGAGCAGTAATCAAGACCTGGAATATCAGAAGATTATAACCAACACCAAGCCTTTACAAGTGGTAGCAAGACAATGAGTACTATTACACATTGTAAACCGATCATATCGGCAGGTACATCAGGGTACCCAGAGTGCTGGGACCCAGTCATAGACTGGCTGGATCGGATACAATCCAATGACTGTATTTCATGTGTAAACTGCTTTCTGTGAACACTGTGTGTGGGCTGGAACCTCCACATGACATCGCACTGACATGTCACAGGCGTGGAATGATCAACGGGTTAATAAGCTCTGAGTGTGGGTATACAATATATATACAATATCCAGCTTCCTGTCAGCTATATGAACTTCCTTGTTGCTTTTTCCTGAGTTTGGCTTCAAGTAATAGCCAATACCCACATATGTGGGATTAGACTATGTGATCTGCCGTAAGAGGAATGGTAACAGAGGTGGCCACCGACCAATGGGATTGTTTCCCAGATTTACCTGTGATGGAAGTGGCTATTGCATTCGCCCTTTGTGGCCATAAGGTGTAGAGCTCTCCATTCAGGTTTCTGTGAGGACAATCCACTTGCATCATCTTTTGTAGTGGTTTCTTGGCTGCAGGTTCATTTATTAGGTGTACCATCTTGGAGGGTAACTTACACAGTCTCACAGTGCTTAATATCAATAAACTAGCAATGAGGTGATAACCCTTGGGTGTGCATAATATTATTTATTTTTTTTATTGTTTGTGACCACATAAATTATTCCTATCAGCTTGCTTTGCACTATAAGGGGATCAGTTGGGGTGATAAAAACATGCAGCTGAGCCGTATGTTTTCACTCCAAAAAACAAAAGTGTAAATGAGGCCTAAGGATGCATTTCACTGTCCCTCATCATCATTATCATGATAATCACACAGTACAGGTGCTTTGAGACACCACACCTGTACTGTGTGATTATCAAGATAATGATGATGATCAGTCACATTAGGCCTGTTTCACACTATTGTGGGTGAGGGAACCACTCACAGTCAAAATGCACTGCTGTTTAAAAATGCACTGGGTTGCCATTCATACTTAATGGCACCCCTATGCATCTAAAAATACAGCGCGTCTGTGGGAACTACTGGAAAATCACATGGTGTGAAATAACTATGCAGTTTCCCATCCTTTGGGTTTTAAAAATGATGCAGGAACATTTTTTCTGCATGAAATGCTGGCACAGTAGCCCACTCAAATGAATAGGCTGCTGTGCCTGTGCAAACACAGCCCACAGACCCAAGATAATGTGAACCAGGCCTCTTTCACACAGGGCAGAATCTGCTTGCTCAACAAAGGATCTGTACATTGATCCCCACATGAGCAGAGCAAAGTGGGTGGATGACAGGTCCATGTCTGCTCTGCTTATGCAGAACAGACACGAACATAGCCTGCTCTGCTCTATGAGCAAACGTGCCGGGTACGTTCTGGCTCGCCATTTACACCTGACTGCCCTCTGAACTGATCCAACCAGACGGAGAAGAACAGATCACCTTCCGTTTTTTCTTTCTTAGCGGATCGAATCAGATTGGAGGTAGGCGAGTGTGAAGTCTGTTTACATCCATCGCTTCATAAAGGAGAATGGGGGGTCCGCTTGGGTCCATATAAAAAGGGGCCTTAGCTGCTGCATAATTCATCATGAGCAACAACCAGGGCATGGCATTGGGGCAAGGCACACACTTTGCTGTGTATCTCTCTTATTGAATGTAACTTTTTCTGAGGATTCTCTGCAGTGTTCACTTCACACTGACATCTGCCTCTGCCTGCTGTTCCATCTGGTGTCACCATATGGAGGAGGGCGTCTCCAGCCTTCATGGGAGGCGGCTGGTGCTCAGGTGTAGACACCTCTCTTCCTCTCTTGCTGCACCTGTGTGATGTTGGAAGGAGCCCCTGGGTGTGTGCTGAGTGTATTTAACATCCTCACTCTGTGCTAGCCAGTCTTTATGGCAACACCTCCCTGTGCACACTGCACACTACATGGCACTTACTTTTTTATATTCTAAACAGGTAATTTAAATGTTTTTTCTTTTCCTGTTTATGCTCACATATGCTCACTTTTGTTTTTGTCATCTATACCTGTCTCATGGTCTTCTTTTTTCACTTTTTTTTTCTTTTTTTTCTCTTCTCTTTCTTTTTCTTTCTTCCTTTTCTTTCTCTTCCTTTTCTTTTTCCTTTTTTCTTTTTCCTTCTTTCTTTTTTCCCTGTTTTTTTCTTTTTCATCTCTGATCTTTTTTCTCTCTTCACGCACTTCTTCTTTTCATATTCACTTGTCCACCTGCACTTTGGCATTGGGCTCTAGCTACTTCCCTCAATATAGAGTATTTTATAGACATGTGCATTTGTTTTCGTCCGAATGCATTTTCGTCCGAATTTCAGGTATTCTCGTTTTCGTTTTAACAAACGATAATGAAAGCGCAGATTCCGAAAAACGAAAGATCTGACATAAACAAATGCTTTATTTTCGTTTTCGTTGCGACAACAGTTCGATATAGATAGGAGATTCGACATGACGCTAACAATTTGTGTCTATCGAACCTGTGGTCGAATGTGCCTAACCTTAACGCTATAGTCTATCCACCATAGTAGTCCAAGATTATTCGAAAAGATTTGACATAGAGAGAAAAGATTTGACATAGAGAGAAAAGATTTGACATAGAGAGAAAAGATTTGACATAGAGAGAAAAGATTCGACATAGAGAGAAAAGATTCGACATAGAAAAATTAGGTAAAATTAAAATAATGATGATGGTTATTGGCCAATTGTAGCCAAAGAGGAGGGGCAGTAAAATAGCTAGAAGCGCATGTACAGCCAACTTAGTTTCACTTACGATTTGCTAGCAGAGAGAAACAGACACGCTGATTAATTTCAGAACAGTCAATCTTAGCTGGTCCGTTTGAATTGTCACTTTGTCAGAGAACCTGAACTATTTCATTTGAGCATAAGCTAAGCACAGCAGCAGAACAGTAGTGAAGCAAGCTACATCTGTGTTGTGAACTTGATAGATAGACTAGTGATACTAGTGTTGCTGCTAGTGTTGTGATAGCCTCAGAGGCTGCCCGTGTTGTGGTGGGGGGTGATTTATGAGATTCTATATACCCTATCTCCACTCCAGTCCATTTTCTGACTTGCAGTTGCTGTAAAGTTCAGAAATGTACTGTTCTAACGTAAAAGTGAAGGCTGGTAGAGGTAGTGGTCGTGGTCGCGGTGGGCGCCTTGCTAAAAAAAGTGGCAAGGTCTCTGCTACTAGTGCCTCTGACACTTCTGCCGCCACCAACATGCCGTCCACAGCAGTGGGTGTCACCGCCAGTGCCACCAGCAAAGCTAGTTCCACCACCCCCAGTTCTTCTAATATTACTTTTCCTGCCAGACCACCAACATCTGCTGCCACTTCCACTGCCAGTGCAGCGCCTCCTTCCACTTCTACAGGTGTCATGGCTGCATATTTTTATGGAATAGGCAAGAAACCTAGTAAAGTGGAGTTGCCTTTACAGTCGCCACCACCAATCACACTACCAGTGCCACTGCCCAGCTCCCCAAAGAAGCAATTGAGGGAGACAGCAGCAGAGACAGAGTGTGAGACTTTTTCTTCATTGGCCCAAGAAGATGATTTAGAATGTGATGCTCCTCTTTCCCCAAACACTGTGTATGTTTTATACAATCTTAGCCCACAGGACTTACAGCTTGACCTGGAGAAAGTGCAAAAGAGGGATATTCTGTGAGGAGTAGGACAGGTAGCAGTCCACTTTTTTCATCTGCTGCTAACTCTCCTTCTCCCTCTGTTATTATGGAAGAATCCTGTGATTATATCACTGACCTCCCAGTCCCCAGCACCCCTGCTATTAGCAGCACTAGTTCTAGTTCACCAAGTGTAACTGTAGTGGCAACAGCTTCCACCACTGGTGTGCTACCTGCTGCAGCTATATCAGCCCTAAATAGATATCAACAGGGTCAAGGGGCTGCATCCCGCCGCAGCAACGTTTGGAAATACTTTCAAACATTGGAAATTGTGTGGGAAGCAAGCAAGTAAGTAGGGGTAAAAAGTTAGGTCATTTAACCAATGCTGGTATGAACATACACCTTAAAAATTACCACCACTCTACTTTACTGCGGGCAGAGGCAGAAAAAGAAGATGGTAGCGCAGGAAGCAGCATAACGGACTCTGACTGTACTGGTGGTACCTCCTCAAGCACATCACTTACTCAGAGCACAGGAGGCAATAGAGAAGGTTCAATTAATACAACCCGTCCAAGTGCAGTAGTTCCACTGCAGACCCAATCAGGCTCCTCATCCTCCCAAGGACATCATCAGCCTACCCTCGATAGTTTTGTTGGCTTTAGTTCCAAGGGCATGTCAAAACAGCAGGCCAACAAGATCACCTGCCTCATTGGCCAATTCATTGCTGTTGGAGGAGCCTCTTTTCCCATGATTGAAGGGGAGCCGTTTAAACAGCTCATGCATGCCCTTGCTCCATGATACGTTATTCCTGCACGAACAACTTTCATCAGAAAGATTATTCCAGCACTATACCACTCGTGCGTTGGATTATTGAAGGAAAAAATGACCAAAGCCGAGGGTCAGACAATTCATTTGACAACTGATTTGTGGACAGCTCCCAGCGGTCAACACGCTTTCCTGTCTTTGACTGCACACTGGTGGCAGGCCACTGTGCCTGTTGGTGGTGGCACTGGTGAGAGAGTTCAAACTCCATCAGGAAGTAGGTCTGCAGCGCAAGACCAGCAGGGTTATCAAGCTTTCCTGCTCCACACAGAAGTCCATGATGACAAACGCAGCTCTGTCAACATATTGCGGGCAATTAGATCAATGTTGGCCAATTGGTTTGGAGAGCGGGCAGTCACCAATGTCTCTGTTGGGTTCATTGAGACAAACGGAGGTTCAAACATGGTTAAAGCTCTCCAAGATGGATCTTTTGTCGGTGTGCACTGTTCTGCACACATACTGCATTTAGTGGTCAAGGGTGCAATCCCAGTGGAGAAAAACAACAAGATTGCTCAAATCTTGGACCTTTGCAGAAAGATTGCAGGGCATTTCCACCGCAGTGTAGGGGCAAGTCAACTGTTGAGGGAGGAGCAAGAACAATCGGGGCTCCATATACATCGCCTGAAACAAGATGTCAGCACCCGGTGGAACTATACCCTGGAAATGCTGGAACGCATTTTGGAGCAAAAGACAGCCATCCACAATCTATCATGCCGCCACAGCATCGGGATTGATACCACACTGGGACGTGATGACTGGTGTATAATTGGGCAGCTCGTTTATGTCTTAAAACCCTTTCGGAATGTGACGGAAAACTTGAGTCAGAGCAATGCCAGACTAGGACAGGTCATACCCTTGTTTACCTATCTCATAGATAAGATGGGATCGTTCCTAGAAAACAGTGAGCCTGTTTGTGGCAGCCCACTTCATGCTGAAGTAGCGTCTTTCATCAAAGAGCTACAAGCTAACTTAAAAGATCGGCTAAATGACCGTGTCCACAAAAGCCCTGAACTCATGCTGGCTTCCCTGTGTGATCCAAAGGTAAACTGGCACTCAGAGACAACAGCGACAAGACAACACGACGAGACAACAGCCTCTCCTAAGGGAAAGAAAAATTGATTAAAAGGTTCCAGAATTTGCAGCAACAGAGATGTACGACGGATGAGGCCGGTTTGGAAGATTCACCTGCCATGTCTGCTATTCCAGGGCCTGGCACCATCACTCAAAATCAACAGAGTGGAGCATGTGCATTTTGGGTAGAGGCACTTGACAATCTGGTGGATGCAGGTCAAGCAGCAGGTAATCGAGAGGAGAGCAGTGCCTCTGAAATGGTCAGGGCCTACCTATATGAAGCTTAAGTTTGTGGCCTGGTCTTTGCCTGGTTGCCCAGCAACTACTATCCTGTCCTCCAACCACTGTGCAAAGTGAGAGACTTTTCTCTATTACTGGGAATATCCTTAATCCACACCGTTCACAACTAACACCCTATTTGATGGAACAAATAACCTTCCTCAAATTTAACCTCCCCAAGCTGGGTTACCCTACCCTTAACTTGTGAGACCTGAATCATTGTTACCATGTGAAGATAGATGGGATTAGAGTGACTTGAGTGTGCGTGATTGCATGAATGAATGTTGTGTGAATAGACAGTGAAGATAGATGGGACTCAGAGGAACCATCCAAATGTTGAGGAAAATCCTTTTTTTTATTTTCTTACCACTTGACACAATAGCAGTTGTCTACTTGACTTTGGTGTGGCCCCAAGATTTAAATAGAATTATATTGTTTTAAGCAATCCAAATTTTTCCCTTTATTCCTTCCATCACCCTTTTTTGTAATGAATGTTGTGTAGAGTGACTAGAGTGTGCATGATTGCATGAATGAATGTTGTGTGAATGGAGAGTAGCAAGGGTTGAAGCCTTGACGTGGCGCTACTGCTCACGTGTTGCTGTCTTTGTAAATACAAATAGCAACATGTGCTAATTTAACCATTTTTGTTTGATGGTCTGGAAATAAGAGACAATGATTAAAGATGACCTCAACAGCATGACAGTTCCTCTTGATGGAGAGACTGTTAACTCAAGGATCAGAATATGTTACCAACACAACATAGCACAAAGAAGCATACAATTGGAAACGTAATTCTATGCAAGATAGATTAGTTGGTCACTGCTGAGCTGCATCCAGATGCCCAGGACCCCTCCCATTTACCATCTCTGACTCTGGGGACACCAGGGCCCTCTCTGATCCTCCGCCTGTTTCATGACCATCTGCAATTGTCCAAAGTCACCAGTGTGAGTGAGTAATCTACCCTGCTGCCATGTTACTCAAGCCCTGGAAATGATGACTGCCTGTCAGGTCACCTTGAGGCTAGGTGACAGATGCACTCTGTAGGAATCGGAAGTGCACCGCTAGGTAGTGGACCCTAGGACTGACTGCTGTGGATTGAACCCTGGGAGGTTCAGGAAGCAGGTCTACTGGATCACTAACACAGATCCCACTGGGAGCTAGAGCATAGATTCCCCAGGGCGCGGAGTCTAAGAGCCAGCAGGTGTTCACCAGAGCCTCTAGTGGTGAGGATGGACTGCGCTGCAGTCTGGCTCCAGGTCGTGGCCCCCAGGGTCTCACAGCTCACGCTCACGGTAGACTACAGGAGAAGAGGAAAGAGGCAGCTGGCTGGAACAACAAGCAAGTAAGGGATAAGCCAAGGTCGGGGCCACAAGCAGACAAGGACAACAGAGTACACGCCAAGGTTCAGGGTCACAGGCAAACAGGTATGGTCAGGGACACGCCAAAGGTCAGGGTCACGAGCAGACAGGAATAGTAGAGAACAGGCCAAAGTCGGTTAACTGGAATCAGATGTAGGAAACACAGCCAGTACACACGAAAGCTAACACACAATGGTTGATCAGCACTGCTGGCTTGCAGTGCACAGGTTAATATAGGGTTCCCTGATAGGAGCTGGGGTGGAGCCATGCTAGAGGAGAGCTTACAAAAGCAGTCAGGTGAGGGTCAGCTGGTCTCTAGAGATGAACACATGGAGACAGGTATACTGACAGACAAACTCTATTGCATAACCATGACACTGCCCTTTGAACTGTTGCCCCTTGTGATTGCGTTAGCCTGTGAACCTCTGTCCGGTTAACTGTTGCCCTCAAGATTGCAAGCCTGCAACCTATGTCCTGTGAACTGTTGAGGACTGTATAGTAACCCCTGCTGTAACTATCTGCTGTGTATTCTGGTGGAGGGAAAGCTGAACGGCGTGACTGGACACAATACATGGGATTACCCTTTGCACATTGAAATAGTGTAGAGAGAGATCTCATCAATTTTCTAAGTTCAGCCTGATGGTTAAATGTAGAAAAACTACAATTATAAGGCCTCTAGTAAGTTAGTAACAATATATTGACTAGTTCATTTAGATAAACATCACACAAATCTAACAAGGAAAGCAAAACTCAAAACAATTATTTCTGAACAAATTTTTTTTTTATTTTTAACATAAACAAAACAAACAAAAAATTAAAAAAAAAAAATTAAAGTACGTCCTCCCCCAACCTGGTGACCAGTCGCTGTAGGGACATATTAATCCCTGCCAACTGGTCACCAAGGTACCGCGTAGCCTCCAGGTGTCTCCTGAGGCTACGTTGGTACCTCTCCAGAGCCACATAGTGACGGAGCTGCCGGCGATTGTGGAGGGCCAAAGATCGACACAGACTCCGGGTTACTGCAAATTGTCTCTCTTGGACCTCCACAATGCGCCGCAAATAATCAGTCACATGTGGCTCTGGAGGGTGGGGGATGTGTACTTGTTCTGGAGCGGGTGGAGAAGAATGCACTGGGGAGGAGGCACCAAGGGTGTGTCACTGTCCAGGTGGGGGGATGTTGATGAAGGGTGGAGGAGAACATGCCCTGTAGAAACCACTTGGGAGGAAGGACAGTCAGTCCAGGCCTTCGTCCAATGGGTGCAGTTGAAGGATGAAGACTTCACCTGTGAAGAAAAGAAAATACATTAGATAGATAGATAGATAATACAATACACATGGCTTCTTCACCCTAACATTATATAAAGGCAAAGATCTCCCAACCCTTGTAGACAATCCTGTAATATCTTGAGATGTTTTCACTTCCATACCAGTTTTCCATTTTTGATATTTAGTGATATGCACCTAATCAATTTGTGTGTAGGAGATAGTGGTGTCTGTGTCAATTCGCTGCGTCATACCAAGTTTGCAGAGCTGTGCAAGAAGGTGTAGTACTACTTTACTGTAATCTGACCGGGGCGGAGCTGAGTGTTCTCCCTGGCCAGAGTACAAAGGGATTCCCCTCTACACATCGAGCAGTGTAAAGGGGAATCTCCTAAAGATTTTATCCGCTTGGTCGCACGGGCAGCTGGAGAAAATCTTAAGGTTTAATGGATGCCTAAGAGCTAACTAATCTACCTCATCCAGACTGACTGACTTTGGCAAATATGGAAGATCAGTTGCAGAAAAACATATCAGCTATACCAGCTTTTAACATTACACTCACCAAAGAGAAGCCATTCAAGCCATTGCATTTGAGATGACCTAATAAAAAGTTGTTTAATAAAATATAGCAGGCTATTTTTACAGTTGATAATTTTGTAAGGCCACTGATTGTTGAATAAGCCCCACTTCTGTTCTAGGCTAGGTAGGTTACTCACTCCTGGTCTAGGCTAGGAGGTATAACAGGTATAACATCATGAGAAAAGTGTTAATGCATGCATTAGGGGCATGCCAGAGATTGAACATGTCCAGGGACTGCCAGCCAATAGCTGGAGATTCTTTTCTGACACACCCCCTCCAGCCTGCTGTGTTATTCACAATGATTAACAGTGATTGGCACAGATTGGGAATCTGAACTGCAGCAAGAAGGTGGCATGATCAGGGACATTGAGGAAATAACAAGCACAGGTCACGCTAACAGGAAGACTGGAATCAGCTGCAGAGCAGAACTAATATAATTAATAATTCCAGCTAAACTGAAGCCTTGCAGAATAAATCACAAGCTATTCTAGACAAGGTATGCCATCAGCATTTCATATTTAAAATACTATATTTGGCTGGAAAATACAAAAAAAGTTATGCTTACTCCCTGGATCTGCCGCGTCTGGCTGTTCTGCCACATCCCCAGCAGCCTCTACAGGGCAGGTCTCCTCCACCTCCTGCTCAGCCTCAGTAGCTGTTGATTAATGATAGAAAAGAACATTACAATCTGCAGTGTACAACAATCTCACACATTAGTACAAGAACATTGAAACATGTATGATCACTCAGCAGATACCAGCAAGATTATACTAACTTAATGTGGGCGTTGCTGCCTCAGCCTCCTCCTCCTGAGTCTCTCCCTCTGACTGGATGACACCTATTTATAAAGGAGAAATGATGAATGTTAATAAATGTAAATAAATATACTGTAGGGTAAATAGATAAAATTAATTATCCATTAGCATGGCAATACACGGCAGGTCACTAACGTTTATCTACAAGGCAGGGACATGCATTCACCATTTAGAAAAAATCATTAAAAAAAAACAAATACGAGGCACTTACCTGTCCTGGTGCCAGCGAGTGCAAGGTGCACCGCCGTTGATCAGGCACCTCAGTTCAGAGCGGCGACGTTCTGTCAGATTACGTAAGTTACGCAATCGCTTGCGTTACCTGACAGAGCGTCACAGAGGCTCTACCTGTCACTGCATGAGCGAGAAGCAATGACACTAGAATCAACAATGGAAGGCTGGACAAATGGAAAAGGAACCACTGTATTAGTGTCACTACTACAGTACTTACTGCACGTTGATGATGTGGAGGACTCCTGCTCCTCCGCCCTCTGCCTTTGGTGGCGCTGGGCCTGGAGACGATCCTTAAAATCAAACACATCATGGTAAATGTCGCGTCGCATGCTTTGACAAAAAAAACGTCCTGCACACAATGCAATGCTGACACCAACCTTGATGAGCCAGCAGCTTTTTTATCTCATCCTCCCCTACAGCTGCTAAGAGCTCCTTCTCATGGGGGAGGAGAGGCACCTTCTTCCCTCTGCGCCCCCCCAACTGCCTGTGCTTACCAGGGGCGGATCCAGGGGGGGGCAACAGGGCAATTGCCCCCCCCGAAATAGTCGCACTGACAATCTCCCATCATGTCATTGCTGCCTCTGCCCGCAGCCCGAGTCTCTCTCTCACATCAGCCGATCAGCGGCAACGAGAGAGAGACCCGTCTAATGTAGTTGCGGCCGCACTGACAGTGACTGACTAGGAGGAGGGGTGGGTGGAGCCTCTTCCCTGCACTCGTTGCTAACGCCGGGGCCGCCCAGCGTCTAGCAATGAGTGACGTCAGAGTCACGTTGGCAGTGGCGTTTCTGGGGTATGGCAGCCATGGGCGCCATGGGAGCGCAGCAAAAAGCCACCCCCGCACGAAAAAACCTTCACCTGTCCTCCCGCGGCCGCCTCCCGCAACCATGTAGCTTCCGGCACCGTGGCTGGCCTGCAGGAGCACGGCGCCGGCACAGCAATTGTTTCTTGGCCTGGGGAGGCGAGTGACAGGCGCCTTCATTATGGATTACGGCCGATGACTGGCCAGACCGGATCCACATAGGGTAACAGTGTCCCTCTGCGCGGCATCATCTTCTCCACGGAGGAGCGGGGAATGTGGCATGAGGAGAAGGAATGGTTGAGGGCAGGACGGAAAACCCCCAGCAGCAGCACCAAGGATAGCAGCGTTAGTGTTGGCTCCAGTGACTGGGCAGGCAGCAGGGAGATTACATTATCTCTCTGCTGCCTGACTCTGGGACACAGCAAGAGACAACCAAACCACCTTAGCAGGCAAGTGGCAATCCGCAAGGTGTGGCAGGTGACATGGCAAGTGGCAATCCGCAAGGTGTGGCAGGTGACGTGGCAAGTGGCAATCCGCAAGGTGTGGCAGGTGACGTGGCAAGTGGCAATCCGCAAGGTGTGGCAGGTGACCTGGCAAGTGGCAATCCGCAAGGTGTGGCAGGTGACGTGGCAAGTGGCAATCCGCAAGGTGTGGCAGGTGACGTGGCAAGTGGCAATCCGCAAGGTGTCGCAGGTGACGTGGCAATCCGCAAGGTGTGGCAGGTGACCTGGCAAGTGGCAGTCCGCAAGGTGTGGCAGGTGACGTGGCAATCCGCAAGGTGTGGCAGGTGACGTGGCAGGTGAAGTGGCAATCCACAAGGTGTGGCAGGTGACGTGGCAATCTCCAAGGTGTGGCAGGTGACGTGGCAATCTGCATCTGGTGGCAAGCAAGTGACAATCCGCAACGTGTAGCAGGTAATGTGGCAAGTGACAAACTCAGGTCTCCCACTGATTCTGCATTATGGTGAGTTGAACTATTTCATTTTATATCACAATGTAATTATAGAAAAAATGTGCTTCAATCATCCTGACACTGGTGCCGGGATGATTGAAGCGCAAACACCAGCCGTTTCCCCGATAAATTGCCCACAAAGAAAACGGATTTTCTGGCAGTGCCCCTCCCGAGACAAGACTCTGGATCTGCCCCTGGTGCTTACGCGCTATGGAACTGCAAAACAAAAAGAAGAGAAACGGGTTCCAAACTACAATTGTAATCTGAAAATGACGTCAACACATGAAACACATGTAGAACTAGAAAAGGTACAATTTCTGGGGAAATTGTGAAAAGTGTTCTTGCCTCTACATCTGGAGTGAGCGGAGTAACTGGGGGGAGTGCCTGGAGTAACTGTTGTGTGGTTGGAGTAACTGTGGAAAGGTTGAACTGGGCAGATGGGCAGAGTAACTGTGTGGAGTGTTTGTAGTGAGTAAAGATAGTAAACATTACACTAACCAATTGATTGATCAAATTTAAAAAGTGCACAAGTGCTAATGATGTAGAAGGTAGAAATATCGGTAAATGACTTTGTCGGACACAGACTTAAGGGTTACCAGGATTTATTCCGCCCCAGCCAAAGCATAGCACCTGACGGACTCGCGTCCCAAAATCAAGTGTGTCAAAAACAGTTTACACAGTGTACATATAATTTCAATATATTGCATCACAAGCGAACTGGCGGTATATTTCCGTTATACATTAACATTAACATTAACATTTTGAACAGTCAACTTTTTGAACTTTTTGGATACAAGGCAATTCATTAAAGCATATACTTTAAACCCTTACAAATTTTCAGTTTCTCTGCAGTTTTGCTCCTTGCTGTTTCTTTGTCTTACTAATCAGCAAGCAGGCTATAGCACAGGAAGGAGAGGGTGAGTGTGATGAGGACAGTGTGATAGGGCGAGCTGACGTGCTGCATCTACCGTCTGTAGGACGGGTGATCGTTTTAGCCAGCCGGCTTCTTATGCTTATTTGAATCAGCTACACTGTAAGTGTTATTTTAATTCTTTTAATAAACCTCAAAACCAGGATTACGCTATGTTGTTTCCCTCTCTTTTCCCGGGGTACCCCTAAATGAGAACAACCCCCCAGCTAGGAGTCTTTTATTAATCTCCATGATAAGAGTGATTTCCTGTGACTTGGTGGACTAGTGGTATCATCACCCTTTGGCTGTATGAAGTGGCATGTCGTTTCCTAGAAGCCCATCCAATGAAAGGCCCTGACCAGGTTAAGGTCGCAAGCCCCCTTGTGCTTGCCGTTTGGTAAGCGCGCATTTTATTTTCAGCTACCACCGTGGTGCGGTGGAGGAATTTTTTCTATTTTACATTTCCTGCTTTAAAAAAATGGGGTCTGAGCCTATGTATTTTCACAACATTTATTTGGACTTTATTCACTGTGTTAGGACTGTCCAGTGAACACTTATTGATTTAGGTTTCAAGAACTGTGTTAGTTATAACTGTGCAGTACTCCTGCCTGGAGACACTTTTTCCCCCCTATAGATGTAAATGTGATCCAACAGTGTGTAAATGTAAATGTGATCCAACAGTGTGTTTTTTTTCTGTGGTGGCTGCCCAGACCAGTTGAGTATATCCTCTTGAGTGAAGAAGGTCAGATATTGGCTTCTTTTCTCTGCACAGAAAATCTTCATTGAAATCTCCACAGAGTATTATAGGTTGGCAATCCATTATTTCCAAAGATTCCAAGAGGCCCAGCAGGTTAGTATGGAATTGGCCAATACTGTAATCCGGTGGCCTGTAAATGACAGCGATCAAAGCTTGTACAGGGGACTCCAGTTTGACAACCAAGAACTCCAAGTCAGTCACATTGTGATGATACTGCTTTTCATAGGCCTTGAAATGGTTTCTGACATACAAGGCGACACCTCCGCCACTTTTACTTGCAATGTCAGGAAGGTTTGTGTACGAGAGGTGTCTGTTGCGTTTGAACAGGTTGTAGCCCTCCAGCTGGAGACTTTCAGCAACAGAAGAGCCTGAGAGATGAGTTTCAGTGAAACATAAAACATCTCCAAGTGTCAACTCATGGTGAGATTTGATATCTTCAATGTGAGCTGGTAATCCTTCCGTGTTGTGATGGATAATTGTTAATGTTTGCTGTTTGTCTGTTGTCTGTAGAAACTTTAAGAGGGGCATAACACTTTCCAGTGATGCTTTCTTCATTGAATCCAGGGAAGCTGTGATTTCAGGATCAGCAAAGATCTTCTTCTCATCAAAGTCGGTTATGTACAGTCCTTGTAGTGTAGTCGTTCTACTCAGAGCAACATAGGCCATTCCCGGTTGGAAGACCCGTTTCAATGAGACCACTGCCGACTGTATCGACATCCCCTGACACTTATGAATCGTACATCCAAAAGCCAACTTCAGTGGGAACTGCCTGCGAACAACTCCTTTCTGTCTCAGGTTTTCCTCTACCCTTTCTATGTACACCAAGTTGTCAGCATCACAAGACGACTTGTTACGGTATCTCTGTCCTGCATTTGGATTGTCCAGCACAAGCCCAAGCTTGTTTACCGTAGTAGCACCATTCTCAGTCTGGATGATTATTCTTGCAATCTTGCCAAATGTCCCGTTAACAAGCCCGTCTTCTACATCAATGTTTCTTGTGATCATGATACGGGCACCTTCAGCTGCTTGCAGTGTGTCAATCAGATTGTCTTTGTGTCCTTTGAAAGGTTGGTGTTGCCTCAGCATCACTCCTGTCTTAGGGTCTTTTCTGTAATCGTCGGCATCTATGTTGGTGATGTTTGAATGGAGAACAGACACAGTTGCAGCATTATGTTTGTGAACCTCTTTGTTGGTGGCAAATATGTGTAGCACGTCATTAGGGCAGTGGGTGGCATATGTAAAAGCCTGAGCAAGCAGAGCTTTGTCATCATTGCTTAAGGTGACAGTCTTCTGCTTGACTCTGATTCTATTCAAAAGCTCAGCAAATGAAATGTCATCCTTCTGTCGCATGATCTCTGTCAGCGTGATCATCTGAAAGTTGTCTTTCCAGACGTCATTGGTATTTTCCTCAAACCCGCAGAGTGGCTTACTTTTTCCCAGCGGGGGGACCTGGTAAAAGTCTCCTACTGCTAGTACTGACATACCACCAAAAGGTTTCTTACTGCCTTTGATTTGCTGTAATCTCCAGTTGATGTAGGCAAACAGAGGCTTTGAAATCATTGACACCTCATCAATAACAATGATCTCCGCATTTGACAGCTGTGCCCTCACTTCATCTATTAGATTTCCAAGTCCTTGGTAGGGTGGCTTCAAGCTTCTTGGCAACTTCAGCAGAGAATGCAAAGTGTTGCCTGAAATGTTGAAAGCTGCTGTTCCTGTAAATGCAGCTAGTAAAACGCTGGGCATGGATATGTCTGCTTCCTCACGTAGTCTGGTAAGTTTACAGAGTATCTTTGTCGCCTCAGCATAGATGCACTTTATCAGGTGTGATTTGCCTGTCCCTGCACCACCAGTGACAAAGTAATAGAATGGGTCAGGATTTAGGCCACACACACGGTTAGTGCACCAGTCACAAACTGAGTAGAATGTCTGAGCTTGTGTCCGGTTAAGGTTTCTGTACATTTTCCGAAGGAAATCAGGGCACATTTGTGGGGCCTTCACAGTAAGCGCAATACCACCTGTTTGTTTGTGACGTGTATACTCCGGAACATCATCTTGTTCATTCTCATGAAGTGGCTCCCCTTCTTTGCGTTCCTCTATACATTCCAACCTATCCAACTCAGCTTCTGGGGCAAAGGTGTTCCAAGCATCTTCAACAGGGCCGTTTTTTACAAAGTCATCCAAGACTTGTTCCACAATTTGGTTGTGTTGTTCGAACTTCTTTTGGTTGCTGGTAACAATTGCAGACACTGCTCGGATTGCTTCTTCTCCTGGTAAGCTCACACAGGCGCCTTTGTAAAAATCCTGGTGTGTTGGGAACCTTACAGTTTTCAGTGATGACTCTGAACGGTGGGGGAGGTAGAGTTTAAGCAGTCTGCCGTAGTAGTTCTCAGGGTCCTTCTTCTCTGAGAAGCGTGCGTACCTGATGATTGCAGGCTTCCCTCTCGTGCGTTTTTGAATCATTCCCATTTCATTCAATAGGCTGACACGCTTGCTGTCTTCCTTTTGCTTGCCATCTTCCTTCTGCTTGCCATAGACAACCCTGTAATGGGATGCAAAGTCTGCCAGACACATGGACTCAAACTCTGATGTTTCGGGTCTGGCTCTGTATTTGTCGACAAAACTCGTCATCCACACATTAAGAGAATCGGCTGGTTTGTTCTGCAATGCACTGAGCGGGAGACCCATTTTCAGTGCGTTGTCCCCAGTTGGCAGAAAAACAACCTCACGTGAGCAAGACTTCATTTTCAAGCTGCACGTACGGGCCACAGACTCCTGGGCGCTGACCTCTCTGTGTTTTGAATAAGCCTGAAGAACCTCTTTCATTTCTTCTCGTTCTGTCGCTGTTTCTGGGCTCATTTCTTTGACTATTGTTTTGAGATAGTCACTCAGCTCCCGTTCTGGCTTGGATATGTAGGACAACATGTACATGATGCAACCATACTCATCAAGAATGTACTGGATGTCCATGTTGGCGTTCCAGGCCGTCAGTAAATGTGGATTGTAGTTGTTCACCCAGCAGTCCTTGACATCACGCTTCATTAGAATCACGCTTGAGGAGGTCAATGCCTGAATGTACGAGTTGTACTGATTCAAAGTCATATCACACTGTGCCAGTAGCTGTGACATGTCTTCAAGCTGCACTTTTGGGTTATTAAGCAAATCCCAGACTGGTTTCAGTTTGTTTTTGGCTGCTTGTGGTTTCATTGCACAATCTCCTTGTTCTTCTGGCATCGGGTAAGTTATCCTCGTTTTTCTAATAGGTGGCTTTGGAAATCCTAATCTGCATACTCTGTTACCTTTCTTGCATGATTTTGAATGAGATCTGCTGTGCATTTGAAGTTCTGTTACAAATCTGTGAAGTAAGGCCTGTTTGGCTTCATCAGGCAGCTGGCATGAGATGTTATGATCTATAAAGGCACACACCTTGTCATCACTGTCTTGTCCAAATATAGGAGCTCCTGCTACCCAACAGAGACAATGTATATGAGGGCTCCCTCTCGCCTGAAATTCAACCCGGTAAAAGTAATCGATAACTTCACCAATTGGCTGTGCAGGACCCAACAGCAGCTCTCGCATCAGAGCATCAACCCGTTTGTCAAACATGCGCATGGTGGTCACTGGGTTGCCTCGAAGAATGTCACACTTTTCAGCCCAGTCTAGCCCCGCAAAATCCACCTTTTGACCTTGTTGTGCCTTTATTGCCGTTATTACCTCTGGCCATCTGAATTCTGCAGCAGAGAAGGTAAGAAAAAATGTTGGCTTACCCAATTGTCTGACCATGGCTAGCAAATTCTTCAGATTTTTATCCCAGTAAGCTGGACTCCCTCTCAGTGGTTGCATGAACCTTGTGGCATCTCGGTTTCGCACCAACCTCTCAACCTCACACTTGTCCTGTAGCAGCTTGTTGGATATTTTCCGTCCATCCCTGGTATTGGGTTTTCCTTTCCTTAACTGGATGGACATGCTGCTTTTGGCCATGTGTGTTTCTGTGACAAACTGCGCAAAGAAGAGGTAGCTTGTGTCTCTTGCAAAACGAGTATCAACACAAAAAAGCCTTGCATTGAAATACATGCTCGGGGACAGTTTGACTTGTCTTGCCTGGTCCAATGTATTCTGTCCAGTAGGGAACTGAACAGGGAAAGCCATTGCCTCAAGCCTAGGAACTTTAAAGAAGCTGACAGGTGTGTTTCCTTGTGCAGGTGTAATGCTGAATATTCCATCACCGTGTGTCAGTGCTTCCTCTCCAAGGTCAGATGGCTGCAAACAACTGTCTAGGCCAATTCCAGGTCTTAGTGTATCCTTCTCATCCTCTGCATTGGGAGGTTGTTGGTCATGGCCTTCCTGTTGCTCAGAAGCAGCCGGTAAACATGCAGACTGTACCTCTGATGGATCACAATTTTCGATGCGTTCAAGTACCTCCATCATTTCAGTTTCGTCACAACTGTCGAGTTCCATCCCATCATCATTATCATCATCATCAGCGATTGTCTCATCCACTCTAATTGAAATGTCACTGTAGTCGGGGTGTGTGTCAATGAGTTTTGACAGACCTGCTACTACATTTCCCATGTTGACATAATGAAACAGCTGGTGGCCTTTGTAAGTCAGACGTCTTTTCAGCTTCACTCTGTGTAACTGGGATTTGCTGTGCGATCTTGGTAGAGTATTGACCGTGGTTTCCACCTCGGATGGCACACACACTACAGCGCCATGTATAGCTGCCTGTCGACCTTTGGGAAGTGTGATGATCTTGGCAAATGGCAGTATTTTGGCCAAAAGTTGTCTTTCCAGCACATTCAAATCGCAGAGCTCTGGGGGAATGGGCGCCAGCTCCATGTTGTTAGCTACAGCGATGGATGATTTGTGTCCTGCTTTTAAATGTAAATCACAGTTGTGACAAATCCATTCTTTGGTCCTTTCATCTGGTACGGTGCATTGTTCAGATCCTTGACAGTGATTGTTGCACACATGGACATATTTCCCTGTCAAACAGGCAGCAACAATGTGTAGATTCTTCTTGTAATTGCTGTGAATGCAATGTTTCACTTGGTTAGGGAAAAGGGTGCGATGACACATCGTGCACACAAATGTTGGCCCAGCTTTAATGCATTCATGGAAAGTGGATATAGCTGTCTGCATTAGGCTGTTGTCCACTGGTTGACTGCATTCCCGCATGACACGAGTCCATCGTCTGTATTTCATTCTTATTTTGAAGGCACATTGCATCTTATGGGTTATGCGAAAATCTGCTTGAGTTTGACGCTTCATTTTCATGTAACTCATGCAATGTTGCAAGTGACGTTTTCTGAAAGCAGGATCATTATGATATTTTCTGGTGATGTATTGCTTCTGCTTCAACTTGAAATCGACATTTGTGGCATATTTTCTGGTGATGTATTGCTTCTTCTTCAAGTTGTAATCTGCATTTGTCGCATATTTTCTGGTGGTGTACTGCTTCTGTTTCAAGTTGAAATCTGCATTTGTCGCATATTTTCTGGTGATGTATTGCTTCTGCTTCAAGTTGAAATTGGCATCTGTTGCATATTTGCGAATGATATATTGCTTCTGCTTCAACTTAAAATCAGCATCTGCTCTGTATCGGCTGGTGATGTATGTCCTTTTCTTATTGGTGACAGACATCTTTGTAGCCTTGAAATCACGCCTTCTTTCATTTCTGTGTCTTGTCTTCAGTTTTTGTCGTCTCTGTGCATTTAATTTGGACAATGCCTTACTGTCCTTCCATATGCCCTGTGTGGAGAATGCTTGCTGGCTGGGAATCCAGTGTGTGTTACATCTTTGGTCATCTGTGTCACTTTGTTCTCCACATGCTTTGCATTATGTGGTTTGTCAGATTGCACCAGTGGGGACAGCAAACCATCTGACAGACGTCTTGCACGATGAAATGAGACTGGCATGAAGTCATACTGCAGTCCATCAATAGGGCCTCTGGTGTCTGTAAGGAGCAATTCATACAACTTATAAATCCTTGCCCCCATATCACTCAAATGTGTAAAAGTGATCATAACAGCTTTTCCTTTTCCAGTGGCAGGAAGTCCATCCTTATTTCGACTATGAGAATCAAACAGTCCATATCTCCCAGACTTGTCTCTGAACAATGCAATGCAATATGGCACTACTATAAAAAGTGCATGTGTAACATCTGCATTGAGGCACTGAAGTCTTGTGGAGAGGTCAACAAACCAACCTTGGTTGTCACCATCTACCGTGTCTCTCATACATCCCGATAACACTGGAGATTTAACAACGTTATACTCATATTTGTCAGTGTTGACTCTGAGGGGCACTTCTTCCATTGTCAAGTGTTGATGCTGATAGACATTTCTTTGTTTTAGCTGTTTTATTGTTGAGCCATACAAGCTGTTGCCCTTCTTCAGTATTTGATCAAGATCACCCTTTCTCACATCATCAAGCTCACTGTGGTATGCCAAAAATGTCAGAGCCATGCATGTACACTGTTTGTTCCTTAACCTTCCATAGCCATGATGACCCTGATGAAATGATGCCTGCACAGAAATCTCACTTGGTACACATGGTTCTTGCATGCCATGGTTTTCAGAAGTGCCCATCACACTGTCACTGTGCTCTTGAACTTGACACTGAGTTGAACATGAAAATGACACCACAGGTTCACTATGTACCCCCTGGGCACATTCACTGTCACAAACCTCCATATCCACTATGCTGCTGTGGGGCTCCGGATCCAGTTTAGTCCAGCGTATCTTTGCAGCTTTAGATCTCTTTCCTTTAGATGGCATGATGATATTTGTTGAAGGAGCTATAATTCTCCTCAGAGCTTTGTTCGAAGAGCTATAATTCCCCTCAGAGTTGTGTTGGAGGAGGAGCTATAATTCGCCTCAGAGCTGTGTGGGAGGAGCTATAACTCCCCTCTGAGCTGTGTGGGAGGAGCAATAATGCTATAATTCCCCTCAGAGCTGTGTGGGAGGAGATACAATTCCCCTTAGTGTTGTGTGGGAGGAGCTATAATTCCCCTCAGAGCTGTGTGGGAGAAGCTACATTTCCCATCAGAGTTGTGTGGGAGAAGCTATAATTCCCCTCAGAGCTGTTTAAAAGGAGCTATAATTCCCCTCACAGCGGTGTGGAAGAAACTATAATTCCTCTCAGAGTTGTGTGGGAGGAGCTCTAATTCTCCTCAGCTGTGTGGGAGGAGCTATAATGCTAAGCTGTAATTCCCTCAGAGCTGTGTAGGAGGAGCTATAATTCCCCTCACAGCGGTGTGGGAGAAATTATAATTCCCCTCAGAGTTGTGTGGGAGGAGCTATAATGCTAAGCTATAATGCTATAATTCCCCTTTGAGCTGTGTGGGAGGAGCTATAATTCCCCTCAAAGCTGTATTGGAGGAGCTATAACTTCCCTCCAAGCTGTGTGGGAGGAGCTATAATGCTATAATTGTCCTTAGAGCTGTGTGAGAGGAGCTATAATTCCCCTCAGAGCTTTGTGATTTTTTTTTTTTTTTTTCAAAAATGATTTTGTTTTTTCAAAAATGATTTTTTTAAATGATTTTTTTTTTCAAAAATGAATTTTTTTTTTTCAAAAATGAATTTTTTTTTTTTCAAAAGTAATTTTTTTTTCAAAAATATATTTTTTTTTCAAAAATTAATTTTTATTTTTTTCAAAAATATTTTTTTTTTTACATGGGGCGGTCATAATGTTTTGGCTGATCATGGGGTGGTCAGCTTTTGTCACCTCCCACTCTAGTTTTGAACATTTCGCCATTCATTCCTATGGGACCAATTTTGCCGCAAAAACGACGATATTTCGTGGACCATTCGGTGAAACGTTCCACAAAGTAATAGCACACCAATCGGGAAAAATCCGCACGTTTTGGTATATTACTTGTCTCTGTAGTGTGGAAAATGTGGGAGGAGTCTACAAGCATTATCAAGTCTAGCAGATGAAGTCACATGCATTTGGGGTGTCTCAGCATCTTGTGTTTACAACCACTGTTTCCTAGCAACGTTCATGCCCTGTTTATGCTTCCCAAATACTACTTCATCAAAACTGCCCCATCAGAATTACCCCATCAAAACTGCCCCATCATATTCCTCTATTATAAATCAGTACATGGTGTGTCTGTCCCCTCCCCCGGGCTCTGTAATCAGCTGAGATGCTCCAGCCACCTTCCCCCCCTGTGTATAACAGAAGCTTTGGTAACCATGGCAACAAAACAAACACTAACAGTACACTCTGATTAATGGCTAAAATTTCCTGAAATGACCTCTAAACAAATGGCCGTATTTTAAAAACTATACATCCTACAGCGAAGATCTTTTATATTGTGAGAATCACAAGACCCAGACCTAGATTTTGATGTATAGTATGTCTGTGAAATATTAAAAATGAAGGCACGGTCGCAGTTTAGAAATTGCCCTTCAAATTTGGAGGGGGCTAGAGTGTAGTTTCAATGAATGTCAATGGACGGCGTGAGTTACAAACAAATGGTCATATTGTGAAAACTATCAGGACTATGGCTTAGCCGTGGACATGTTTAGTGGCAGCAGGGATAGCTGAACGTTTTGATATAAGATTTGTGTAGGTGGGCTTGAAAATGAGGGAGTGGCGGCAGTTTAGAAATCATGTTCTGATTTTTCAGCTTTTGTCATCTCCCACTCTAGTTTCCCCATTCATTCCTATGGGACCAATTTCGCCGCAAAAATGACGATATTTTGTGAACCATTTGGCGAAACGTTCCACAAAGTAATAGCACACCATTCGGGAACAATCCGCACGTTTCGGTATATTACTTGTCTATGTAGTGTAAAAACTATGGGAGGAGTTAGGGTGGTAAATTTGGCTATAATAATAAGAATAATATATATGTGAGATAACAGTAAGTGGTCTTGCTATGCAAGAACACTTAATGAACCCGTAGAATGAAACAATGCAAATGGAATTTTTGTATTAGGCACATTTTTTCATGTAGCACAAGGTTTGCACATTTATTTATTGATCAAATTTATTGTAAGAAAAACGTATGCTTTTTTGGTGCACAATAAATAATAAAAGACAGGATTGGGATTGTGCCAAGTAAATGTCCATTGTGTCCACTCCAGTCCACCTTTCTATTACGCGCTTGTGTGAACTGTGTATAATGTAAAATTTCCTTTCTTGTTTCTTTTGCAAAGCATTAACCCACTTGCGGATGTGGACCCCCTCATAGTAACTAAACATATGGCGGGTCCGCAAGCTGGTTAAGTCCAGCCACCGTAACACTTAAAATATATATATATCTTTTTTATTTTTCAATAACAAAAAAATTTAAAACCCAGCAGTGATCTAATGCCACCAATAAAAGCTCTATATGTGGTGGGAGAAGAGCATAAATTTCATTTGGGTAGTACATCGCAGGAGCGTGCAGTTTAAAGCTGCAACGCGCTAAATAGCAGAATATGGCCTGTTCAGAAAGGGGGCGTAACCTACAGGTGGTCAGGTCAAGTGGAACTTAAAAGCACTTACTGCTCAGTTTAGTGAGGACTAACTAAGAACAAATAATGGGCATGGAAATATTCCTCTTAAAATGATCGTGGCGATAATATATAACATGTGCAACTGCAAACTATGCTTTCATGTGTAGGCTAAGCACACCTATGCGCAAATTTGGTTTTTCACAGGAGGGAGGATAAATTGAAAATTATTTATTCCTTTTTAAAATTTCACTTAACTTTACTGACATCACATGTGATAGCAATAATATATGTTTATGTGTGTTTGTAAAATCAGTGCATTTTTGGAGCTTTTATCATTGTATAAATGACAATGGTCCCAAAATGGCATCAAAAGTGTCTGATGTGTCCGCCATACTGTCGCAGTCGCAATAAAAATCGCTGATCGCCGCCATTACTAGTAAAAAAAATTGTTAATAAAAATGCCATAAAACTATTCCTATTTTGTAGACGCTATAACTTTTGCACAAACCAATCAATAAACGCTTATTGCAATTTTTGTTACCAAAAATATGTAGAAGAATACATATCGGCCTAAACTATGGAAAAAAATTGTTTTTTATATATTTGTTGGGGATACTTATATAGCAAAAAGTAAATAAAAACTGCAGAGGTGATCAAATACCACCAAAAGAAAGCTCTATTTATGGGAAAAAAAGGACATCAATTTTGTTTGGGAGCAACGTCACACCACCACGCAATTGTCAGTTAAAGCGTCGCAGTGCTGAATCGCACGGTCATTTGGCAGCCATACCTCCGGGGCTGAAGTGGTTAAAATGTAAAAAAAAAAAAAAATCAGACACGTTACTAAACGTTTTATGACGCTGAATTTTTTGCGACAGGCAGTCGGGTCACGCCGATGGCGATAGGTCTCCTCGACCTTCCTGGAGATCTCCTCCCACTTCTCCCGCTTCCACTCCAAAGTGATTTTCCTGGAGCGGGGGCCACACAGCTGCATCCAGCAAGGAAGTGTTTCCCTTACAAGGACCTGGGACTCAATGTGAGTCCACATAAGGTTATGCTTCCTGCTGGTTGCAGCTTGTGTCCCCCTCCTGCGCCCATTTTTGGATGTTGGTGTTGTTGGGGATGTTGCTGCTGCCTCTATAGAAGGCCCAGGAACTTCCTCCTCCATATCTGAGCCAGACACACTTACAGCGTCGGATTTTGCAGCCGCCATTGCACTTTCGATTGAGAAACGAATGTGAAAGTTTGGTTGGCTGACTGCTGGGGCAGAATAGACCAATGAGCATGAACGATGAAGATTCGACACAGAAACGAAAACATGCAAACGTAAATCTTTGGCTTATGGTGTCTGTTGAAAGATAGAAGATTTGACGGAGCAGCTAAACAAACTGTACAATGCTGCTATCGTACATTTCCAGTCAAACTCGAACTGCGATGTCGTACAGTTTAGCTGCTCCGTCGAATCTACTTTGAACATTTGACAGACACCATAAGCCTTTAATGACTGATTCGACCCTAATTCATTTCGATTTTCGAACGAATGCAAGTTTTTAACAAAAAACAAAATAAAGAAAAACAAATTTCGGGAGTAACTAAATACATTTATTTTTCGGACGAAAACGAAATTCCAAAGGAATAGGCTGCCTATACTACTAATATACACACATATATATATATATATATATATATATATATATATATATATATATATATATATATATATATATATATATATATATATATATATATATATATATATATATATGTATGTGTGTGTATATATATATATACTGTATATATTAGTAGTATAGGCAGCCTATTCCTTTGTGAGATTATATTATTGATTTTTGTATATTATGGGTTTAAACTGGAGAGTGCAAAATCCGGTGCAGCTTTGCATGGTAGCCAATCAACTTCTGACTTCAGTTTGTTCAATTAAGCTTTGACAAAATAAACTGGAAGTTGACTGGTTTCTATGCAGAACTGCAGCTGATTTTGCACTCTCCAGTTTTAGGAAAACAACCCCTGTGTTTTTGTTATTAATAGATATTATTTAGCATTTTTGAGACATACAGTATGATTTTTTGATTTTTATGATTGATCCATTTGTCAGGTTATATCTCGGTACTCTAAAGATTGGTACACCTATCCTGATGAAGCGGTCTCTGTGAAACACATTGACAGATCAACAATATGTTGACTTGCAAAAGTGTTGCATTTTGTATACTTTTTTTCATTCATTTGCTTTTTTTTTTTTTTTTTTTTTTTTTGCTGATTTGCTCCCTGTGTCGAGGCTTCTCACATTGTACAAATAAAACCTGTTACTATTTTATGAATATATGTTGCTGTTTCATATTCTATGGTGCCAAAATCACAATAGAATATCGCCAAAGTAGTGCAAGAACCTTTCCAAAATTGCTCGGTACTGAGTTGCATTGAAACAATGCGATTTCCATTGTCATGGGATTGTGTGTGACTCAAGTCACGTTTGACATCACACTAGTGTGAATGGAGCCTAACATTGAAAGAAAGGCTTGTAAATGAGCTTGACTGGATATAAATCTAGGTGTTTGTCAAAATTGTTGAGTCCATAAATTAGGTAAATTCAACGGTTATAGCGAAAAAAAACACATATGGATTTGTCTGCAACTCAAATACCTTAATACTTACATACCTAAATTAGAACAGTTCGGTGTTCCTAAAATCAAGACAGGGTATTGGAAAATAAATGCACATAAGGGTTGGTGTATATTTACACAATTTACAAGGAAGATCCCACTTTAACAAAAAGAAAATAAACTATATTTCCACTACTAAAGGAAGTGAATATTAAATTTCTTCAGAATGCAACACCAAATTACTTAATTGCTTTAATGAAAATCACTGTATATATTTGTAACTCTTCATGTATGTGCTACCTATGAAAGAATATCACTACAACATATTGGTGCTTCATTCAGATAAAGTCAGGTAGTAGCAAGGTCCCTAAAAAAATGTTAATGTTAACCACTTGCCGACCGGCTCACGCCCATATACGTGGGCAAAGTGGCACGGGTACGCGAAACCACGTACCCGTACGTCACTCCGTCATCGGCGGCTAGCGCGCGTGCGCGGACTTGATGTGCACTGGTGGCCCGCGATCTTGGCACAGAGAGGCAGAATGGGGAGATGCCTATGTAAACAAGGCATTTCCCTGTTCTGCCTAGCAACATGACATGGATCTACTGCACCCAGTTATCGGGAGCAGTGATTTCTGTCATGTTCTAGTGAGCCCATCCCCCCTCCAGTTCGAACACACTGTGGGAACACAGTTAACCCCTTGATTAACCTCTAGTGTTTAATCCCTTCCCTATCAATGCATTTTTATAGCACTGATCACTGTATAAAAGCCAATGGTCCCAAAAATAGTGTCAAAAGTGTCCAATCTGTCTGCTGAAATGTTGCAGTCATGATAAAAATCGCAGATCGCTGCCATTACTAATATAATTTTTTTTTTTTTTTTTTAATAAAAATGCCATAAATCTATCCCCTATTTTGTAATCGCAATAACTTTTGCGCAAACCAATCAATATACGCTTATTGAGATTTTTTTTTTTTTTTTTTTTACCAAAAATATGTAGAATAATACATATTTGCCTAAACTGAGGAAGAAATTTTGTTTTTTTATATATTTGTTTGGGATATTTATTATAGCAAAAAGTCAAAAATATAGCTTTTTTTTCAAAATTGTCGCTTTTTTTTTGTTTAAAACACAAAAAAAAAAAAAAAAAAATGCAGAGGTGATCAAATATCACCAAAAGAAAGCTCTATTTGTGGGAAAAAAAGGTTGTCAAATTTGTTTGGGTACAACGTTGCATGACCGCGCAATTGTCAGTTAAAACGACGCAGTGCTGTATCGCAAAAAAAGGGCTTGGTCAGGAAAGGGGTAAATCCTTCTGGGGCTGAAGTGGTTAAAACCAACATTACGAGGCCATTCAAACCATGGTCTGTTTATTGTTTGTTCATGCAAGTGGATTGGCATGCGTTTGATGTGTTTTTACGTGTGTGAAAAATGCAGCTTGCTGTACTTTTTTCACTGCAATGCACTGTGATGGTGTGAACTATACCCATAATATGGACTGTCTATGCAGTGGAAATGCAGTAAAAAATGCATTCAACTGCACCTAACTGCATATGGCATGAATGGGCACTAAACCGTATCCTCTGCTACAAAACGATGTGATGAATCACTTTTCATTTCACATTAAATAAACTCCAGTACTGCAGACTTATCGCAAAAAATTTTAAATGTTTCAAGTTTCAAACCATGTCAATGTGGACCCTCTACTTACACTGTAATGCCCCGTACACACGGTCGGACATTGATCGGACATTCCGACAACAAAATCCTAGGATTTTTTCTGACGGATGTTGGCTCAAACTTGTCTTGCATACACACGGTCACACAAAGTTTTCAGAAAATCCGATCATTCTGAACGCTGTGACGTAAAACATGTACGTTGGGACTCTAAACGGGGCAGTAGCCAATAGCTTTCATCTCTTTATCTATTCAGAGCATGCATGGCACTTTGTGCGTCGAATTTGTGTACACACGATCGGAAATTCTGACAACGGATTTTGTTGTCGGAAAATTTTATAGCCTGCTCTCAAACTATGTGTGTCGGAAAATCCGATGGAAAATGTCCGATGGAGCCCACACACGGTCGGAATGTCCTAAAACATGCTCCGATCAGACATTTTCCATCGGAAAATCTGACCATATGTACGGGGCATTAGGGATATCCAGCAAAAGGTGATAGACTTACCCAAGAACTGTAGGCCAACAGCAGGTTCAGCAGGATACCAAGGGAAAAGTAAGACCTGGGAGCTGGATCTTTAGTATATGAACCATGCTGGAGGATCCTGAGAGAGAAAGGTCCTGGAAACAAGACTAGGATCACTCTGGAATGTATAAGACCTGGGAGTTGGATGAGCACATGCTAAAGCAGGAGTATGGTTCCATGTGAGAACAGTTGATGGAGGGATCACCCAGGATACAGACTCTAAGAGCCATTTGGTATTCACCAGAGACTTTTTGACTGAGGTTTGGGCTTTGCTGCATGCTGAGCCCAGATTGAAAACCCCAGGTTCCCCTGCTTTAAGTACCATAGTTATCTCCATGATACTCTAGGTAAAACCCAAATGTGCACATCACCATGTGCCTTAGAACCAGTGGTGTAGCGTGGGTTGCCAGCACCCGGGGCAAGGCAAATAATTTGCGCCCCCTAACCTGCGGACTTTTAGCTCTCCCTGAGTCCCTTCAAATACAATAGTACTGACCTACCCGATTCCTATACTGACCACTACACTAACCTACTTGATTTCAACACTGACCAACCTGATTCCTTTACTGACCATTACACACTACACTGACCACTATACTATACTGTCCACTACACTGGAAACTATACTGACCACTATACTGACCACTATACTGCCCACTACACTGTGCACTATACTGTCCACTACACTGACCACCACACTATACTGTCCACCACACTATACTGTCCACCACACTATACTGACCACCACACTATACTGACCACCACACTATACTGACCACCACACTATACTGACCACTATACTGACCACGACAGACCACTATACTGTCCACTACGCTGAGAACTACACTGACCACTATACTGTCCACTGTACTATACTGTCCACTTCACTATACTAACCACTACTCTGCACTAACTGACCACCATACTACACTGACCGCGATACTATACTGTCCACTACACTATACTGACCACCATACTACACTACAATGACCACTATACTACACTGTCCACTACACTGACCACCATACTTCACTAACTGACCCACCATACTTCACTAACTGACCCACCATACTTCACTAACTGACCCACCATACTTCACTAACTGACCCGCCATACTTCACTAACTGACCCGCCATACTACACTAACTGACCCACCATACTACACTAACTGACCACATACTACACTAACTGACCACATACTACACTAACTGACCCACCATACTACACTAACTGACCCACCATACTACACTAATTGACCCACCATACTACACTAATTGACCCACCATACTACACTAACTGACCGCCATACTACACTAACTGACCGCCATACTACACTAACTGACCGCCATACTACACTAACTGACCCACCATACTACACTAACTGACCCACCATACTACACTAACTGACCCACCATACTACACTAACTGACCCACCATACTACACTAACTGACCCACCATACTACACTAACTGACCCACCATACTACACTAACTGACCGCCATACTACACTAACTGACCTTCTCTCTCTCTCTATCCCCCCCCCCCGGGGCCAGTAACACGACTCTCACAAGGGAGTCTCACTCACCTTTGTGTCTGGCTGGCCTGCATCAGTCCGGAGGAGGAGAAGGAGAAGACAGCGGCGGATCGGCGGCTCACAATGCTTCTCTCCCCCGCGCTGTAGCTGCCATATTCAGTGTCCGGCGCAGTGCACTGTGATTAGGCGTTATGGGGGTCATGTGCGGAGGTGGGACTTCAGCAGTGATCGAGGACAGGCCAGCTCTACACCTCACATGACCCCCATACGCCCAATCACAGGGCGCCGGACACTGAACATGGCGGCCGGAGCCCAGGGACACAGGAATTTAATATTAGGAGGAGGCAGCCAGTGACACATACTGGCGCCCCCCTAAATGTCACGCCTGGGGCCACGACACCCCCTGCACCCCCCACGCTACGCCACTGCTTAGAACTAGAGGTGGCAAGGAGTTGTGTCTAGCCATTACTGCAAGTGGATGAATTCGAAAGAGCTCTGATGCCTGCAACAAGCTTTCTCCCCATCTTGCAGCCCCAGACACCTGAACCAGCCTATGCCTAAGTTGAAAGGGGCAAAAGAACCTGTATGCACAACCTTTGGGACAAGGGTAAGGAGCACCCTCATGAAACTATCAACCAGGTAGTGTGAATGTTCATCATAGGTTGGACTTCAATGTTGCACCGCCACCCCAGACTCATTTATATCAATTTTTTTGCCTTCTTTGAACATGGTGTCTCAGTGTGCCCCCATTTCCATGAAGGCCCACTCAAGGGGAATTGGTTTAAATGGATCAAGGGGTTGGTTGGGCAGTCTACAGCTACACATGGAATGGGAATGCTGAGGAGATACCCAGCCACTTGGCAGAGTCACTCAATCACTAGCCATTCTCCGAAGATTGTTTTGATTTGAATAGTAAATTCTGGTTAAGTATTCAATTTTTCTCTTTGACTTTGGCTCAAGTTAGCTACTCTATTTTTTTTTTTTTTTTTTCATTTTCTGTTTAGCAACATGTATGGTTTATTCTCTCAATCTTGTACAATCATCCCTCTCAGGCCCTACAACTCTCATACCCGAGCTACACATGCAACCCCCATAGGCTTATTATTGCCGCATATTGAGGTAACAATAATACAGAGGTTTTTTTTTACACCCATTACTTTAGAAACCTACTAGTGGACATTGCTGAGGCCATCACAGCCCTTGCCAGAGTTTCAGTTTTCAACACATTTGGGTGCAGAATTTTATTTGACATCCCATCCCACAAGGCATACATGAGGGGAATATTCATTAAATTCATGACATTACGTTAGACTCAAGGCATACAACACATAGAAGATGTGTACAAGGAGGCTTTCTCCTGATTCGCATGGGAAGAGCTCACTATACTTTAGGCAAGACTTAAAGCGGAAGTAAACCCATTCATAAAACAGTTTCTTTTCCCGCACGTGCCGGAAATGTAACACTACCATTGGTTGTGCTCTCAACCAAACTGTCAAGTCATCCAATGGCTGGTGTCTAAACTGATCACATGTGCAGCATCATAGCAGTTGTAGATTAAACAGGGGCAAAGATGGCAGCTTCCTTGGCTGAAAACGATAGGAGGGTTTACTTACACTTTAAGTCCCTGTGTTTGGATAGGGCCAAAGCAATGCATACTAAATGCAAATGTACTTTTCATGAGCAAAGGGGATAACTATAGTAAACTACTATCCTGAGCCCTGAAAACACAATTTGTATGCAGTATATCCCCAAAATTACCAGATGCTCTGGTAATAAAGTTCACAACTCCCCCACCATTGCTGAAGTATTTTGTGACTTATACTCATACAACCTTTCCCCCTCCACAATATATTCCACTCTGTGTCCAAAGAGGAACAGATTACTCAATATTTAGCAGACTCTGCATTACCTAAATACAGGTGGAACATGTACTATGCTCCTAAGTATGAACCTATCCTTTAATATTTATGATGATAAGGGTATATACATTTCATTAAAGTGATTGTAAAGGTTCCGCTTTAAAAAACAAACAAACATGTTATGCTTACCTCCGCTGTGCAGTTGGTTATGCACAGAGTGGCCCTGATCCTCTTATTCTGGGGTCCCTCCGCTGTGCTGCTGGCTCCTCCTCTTCTCGAGTGGGACACCCATGTGGGCACGCTCCTGTGTCCTGCTGCTGCGTCCAAACACCCACGTCATTGGATTTGATTGACAGCAGCAGGAGCCAATGGCTGCACTGCTATCAATCAGGACACAAGACACCGGCCGAAGCTGGTGTGCTTGTTCCTGTCATGGGAATTATGGGGCTCAGGTAAGTATAAGGGGGGCTTGGGGGCGCTGCTGCAGCACAGGAGGTTTTTCACCTTAATGCATAGAATTCATTAAGGTGAAAAAAGGCGAGGGTTTACAACCTCAAATATTGCAAAGTATGACCTTACACAAAAACCTTTATTTCATAGTTCGCACCTAAATCCATATGTAGTGGGTGCCTCACTCTGTCACACGCTGGCCGCTGCTGCTGGCCGCCGCAATGTACACAGGTTTTCCAGCCTGAAAAAGAGAGCTGCCTGTCAGTTCCTGCATGGGTTTTTCAGCCCTCTCCTCACTGACTCACACAGAGCTGTTCACTCTGCATCCTCCCATGTGCTCCTACTGACAGGAGAGGAGCCAAATAAAGACACAGTTACAACAGCCAATCAGAGGGACTGTACTAAGCTGCAGGAAGCAGCTGCAAAGGACTCTGGAATATGAAGTCTCAGCACAGAGCGGCCCCACTGACTTTTAAAGAGGCAAGACTACAAATCCCAGGATGCTCTGCTGGCAGGAAAGGAGACACTCCATTTTGATTCCTAGAGGAGAATTCAGTCAGCACGAGGTGGAGGAAGAGATCAGATCTGAGGGAGAGATGCTGTCTCTCAGGTGATCTCAGGCGATCTCACTGCGCAATTTAGGCCGCAAGTCAGGAAATCCAGACTGAGAGAGGGGGATCCAAGGTACACATCCAGGCACATCTGCACCAACGGTGAAGCGTTCCAGTGTGAGGTGACCAGTCGGCTCACCAGGAGAGCCTGCCTGTTCCAGGACATTCGTTTGTGCCTTGATCGCAGGATTGGGTGAGGGGGCTTTTTGCCCATTTGCAGGAAACGGGGACACTGCACCACAGAAGACGTTAAATGAAAACAATATACAGACATCATTGCTTGTAGTCATCTTGCTGACACTTGTAGTGCCACAGGGATAAAGGATAAGGCTATCCATTTCTGGGACACTGTATACAGACATCATTGTCCTCTCATCTGGCTGAGAAAGATCATGCCTGCTTCACTTGATCATCTGGGCCAGTTGTGTTGTTTGGCCCTGCTATCCAGAAATTTAAGTGCACCAACAAAAGTGGCTAGCTGAAGACATAAAGTGTCAGGAGGCTAGTAGACCAGACTGTGTGGACTGCACAGAGATAACCCAAAACACATGCAAGTAAATAATATTTATTAAAATAGGTGATAATTCAGAAAATACAAACAGTGCAAAACCAACACAACAAACCCACCACAAACAACAATATATACAGCAAAGGGCAGTACCGGAATCACAGATGTCAGCCAGGCCAGGGTCATACACAGCAGGTCAGCAGGACAAGGGATATACCAGAAACATAAGCGTTTAGCCAAGCCAAGGTCATACACAGGAGATAAGCAACTGAACAAGGGCAGGTTAGGAGAGGGAGATAATGGATGGGATAGGATACAGGCTCAGGAGCAGGCTCAGGTTCAGGTTCAGATACAGGAGATACAGGTTACAGATACAGGTTCCCGGTAACAGGTCAGGGCGCAAGGAAGAAAGATACCAAGGCAAGCATGTGAGGGCTTGCCGGGTATTTATGAGTGTTGTCTGCTCCATACTGCCAGGATCCATCCGCTGGTGGACGTCAGTACTGCGGCCAAAAGATGAAATGACACCAGCAGGGAAATATTCTCCTGACAGTTCAACATTGCCAGGAGACACCTGCTGGTGGACCCCAGTACTGCATGCCAAATGATATATCTTACCAGCGGATGAACCCTTTCCTGACATAAAGTTTTATCTTTAGCTTCAAAAGAACTGAAGCTACCAGTGCCATACGGACCCGCACACACATATTCAGGGCTCTGTATATGCTTTGGGTGTGTGAGCTTTATCTAAGAATTTAAGCCATTACATGTTGATGTGAATAAAGTGTTTAAAGTTGGGACTGTGGTGACAGGGGACAGAAGAGAGAGAGGCCTGACACGGAGCGGGTCATTCCTCTTCTCTCCTCCTGCCTGGACTCATAGTGCCAACCTGAGTAAAGGTAACCAATCTGATTTAAAGTGTCATATTGTGATTTATTTGCCATTTAAGTGTGCCTCTGCTCTTGGGAACATTCTCAGGTTTGGAATCCCCTGAAAGCAGCTTGAATATAGAATTGAGAGCTGTATTGCTCTTAAATCTCAGTTATTGCTCTCTAGTTGATTACTTGAATATATACTGTTACTGCTATTCTTGCAGTAAAGACAATTTCTCTGTTTTATCATAATGTGTGTGTTTCTCATTGGTCATTGCACTTACACTATTGCCAGGTGTGCCAGAGGGGGCTGAGGCCGTTATTAGGGTTGAGAGGCAGAGTAACGGACTGAACAAACAAAAGCAGCTCCTTCAGGGGTATCACTACACATAAATGTCTATCCAACTGTAGATTTGTATTTATTTAGTTTCACATTGCTCCGTGCCTTTTCCTACTGTTTTTTTTTATATATAATTTTGTATTTATTTAAGTATTCAAAGGAGAACATGAGTTACAGTATCACAGTTAGACCCCTTTCACACAGAAGCGCCGCTAAAACAGTGCTAAAGAGCTGGTCGCTTAAGGTCACGTGACAACGTGACCTTAAAAAAATCCAAAAAACACCCATTTTGTGGTGCTTTTGAAAGGCCTTTAAGGTGCTTTGGAAGCAATCCCAATTCATTTCAATGGGCAGGGGCATTTTTGGAGCACTTTTTACAGTGCTCCAAACCCACCCCAATGATGCTGCTTGCAGGACTTTTTCTAACCTCCTGCAAGCACAGCACCGGACTGTGAAAGCACTCATGCAAATAAATGGGAGGCAGTTTTCAGGCGCTTTTCACAGGCTATTTCTAGCGCTAAAATGCCTGAAAACTGCCTCATTGTGAAAGGGGTCCTATACATATGAAAGAACTGTAGCGTAGTGGTAACATTTCTCAAAAAACAAACAATGAATATAGTTCCAAGAGTAATTAACAGACAGGATCCGGCCACATACAGCAGTAGCATGAGAAAAGAATAAAAATAAATTTGTCTCAATGTAATGAGAGATTAGGGACCCCGGGGAGAAAAAAAAGGTAAATGTACTATACCATAGGGTAGGGGAGGGGGTATGAGAGGGACCTTGAGAGCAATGTAGAGGGATCAAGGAATGGACCTGGATGGAGCAGATACAAAGGTTGAGTATTAGGGTATATGTGTTGTATTCCCATATTTATATTGGTCCCATGTCTTCTCAAATCTTGTTAAATTGTGGCAAAGTGTTGTTGACAGAAGCAGTGAGGTACTCCATTCCCCGGATATTGGATATAATGTTCAGGAGTAGAGAAGGTGAGGACAATTCTACTGATAACCACAACATACAGTAGAAATAGCTCTCCCTGCAGCCAGTAGAATATAAGAGAGCAGCTGTTTAACTGGATTTTTAAGGCATGGGAAAGGGAGTCCCAATAGGTAATAGAGAGGGTCTAACAGTAAGGACACATTAAACCGAGTCTGAATAAGAGACATTACATTAGCCCAAAAGGGTTGTATCAGTCAATATTGCCAGAAAATGTGGAAATGTGAACCGATATCTGAACCACATCGCCAGCAAAGGTGAGAAATGGAAGGATCATGGAAATGGAAGGATCATGGCGGTGTAGGACTTCAGGAGTTACCAAAACATTAGGATCTTTACAGCAGTCTACAGCAGTCAGCTGCACCACACATCTAGATGACTTAGATGTAGACATCCATATATTTTCCCAACAAGGGAGGGGGATGGGCATCTGTAGAATTTGGGACCATTTCTGCATATAGGAATGAAGACCACCTTTAATTTGAGGGGAAAAGACCACTGAGCTTGCGATAGGATGGGCTTTGTTGTGCCAAATAAAGTCATGGAACCAATATTGGAGAAATTTTAGCTGGGACAGGGGGACAGCTAAGGTCTCAAAGAGGTATTTTGGGTATTATGGACATTTTTAGGACATTTATTCTTCCCAACAGAGAGATAAGGTGGACATCCTATTGCTTGAACATACTCTGGATATCTTTGAAGAGAAAAGGAAAATCTGCAGTAAATAAGGAAGAGTATGTGGGTGTCAGCTTCACACCTAGGTATTTAAGGGATTAAGAGCACCATCTATAATGGTATGCTTGTTGTAGGGTGAATAGAAGGTTGGGGGAAAGAAGAATAGGAAGGGCCTCAGTTTTTGATGTATTAATTTTGTAGCCTGAGAGGGAGCCATAATTAGACAATAAATTGTGCAACAACGGAAGTGATTAGAGGGGATTGGTTTGGGTGGGAGTGAATGGCCACAGCCAGGGGTCCCAAGCACAAAACAAAGAGAAGAGGTGATAAGGGACACCCCTGTCTGGTGTCATTAGACATTGGGAAAGAGTGCGACTGTAAGGCAGACAACTGAACTTGGGAGGTAGGATGGGAATACAAAGCCTTCAAAGCTTCTAGGAATGGATCTTTGAATCCATAACAGGATAGGGTGGTAAACATATAGGGCCAGGACAGCCTATCAATAGCTTTCTGTGCATCAAGACCTAATAGCACTGGGCAGTAAAATGTATTCAGTAGGTCAATAAGGTCAGTGGTGCATCTGGTATTGTCTCTTGAGTGTCTAGCAGGGACAAACCCAACCTGGCCTTTATCAATTAATTTAGGGAGCAATTGGGTTAGTCGGTTAGCTAGGATTTACGTGAAGATCTTGTAGTCGGAATTTAGAAGTGCAATAGGTCTGTAGTTATCAGGGATAGATGGGTCCTCACCTGGTTTGGGTATGACAGTTATAAAGGTTGCATAATTTGGGAGGGACCTTACCCTCAAGAATGGAATTATATAAAGATAGCATACGTGGGGCTAAGATATGAAGGAAGCATTTATTATAGGAGTATGGGAGACCATCTGGGCCCAGAGATTTATGTGACGAGAGTTGCCTAAGGACATGTGTGAATTCTTCTGGGGAAATAGCCGCATTCAGCAGTCATAATTTAGACAAGGTCAGTTTTGGAAGCTTAAATGTGTCAAAATTTTTTTTTAAATGCTTCCTGATTAACCACTTGCTTACAGGGCACTTAAACCCCCCTCCTATCCAGACCAATTTTCAGCTTTGAGCGCTGACGCATTTTGAATGACAATTGCGCGGTCATACAACACTGTACCCAAATGAAATTTTTATAATTTTTTCACCACAAATAGAGCTTTATTTTGGTGGTATTTGATCACCTCTGCAGTTTTTACTTTTTGTTAAAAAAATGTAAAAAAATGAATTTTTTAAAAAATTTTAAAAAAATTTTTATATTTTGTTATAAAAAATTTAAAACGGGTAATTTTTCTACTTCATTGATGTACGCTGATGAGGCGGCAGTGATGGGCACTTATAGGTGGCAGTGATGGGCACTGATGGGTGGCAGTGATGGGCAGCACTGCCAGGTGGCACTAATTGGCACTACAGTTGGGCATTGATAGGTGGCACTTGTGGGCATTGATAGGTGGCACTTGTTGGCATTGATAGGTGGCACTTGTGGCCACTGTTAGGTGGCACTGTGGGCACTGTTAGGTGGCACTGTGGTTACTGTTATATAGCACTATTAGGTGGCACTGATGAGGCAGATGTGCCTCTTCCACTTGCGGACCGATGTCCCTCACATCTGAGCCGGTGTTCGGCTTTTTTTTCTACTCACGCTGTCAGCGTGAGTAGAAAAAAAAAAACGATTACCGATCTTTTGTTTACATCATGTGATCAGCTGTCATTGGCTGAGGCGCAGGGAGCTTGCACAGGGGAGGCAGTCATATGACGGCCTCCCGGGAATTCAGGTCCACGATGTGGCCGTCATTCGGCCATAGCGCGGATGTGTAGGTTAAAAGTGAAATTATTTTCAGGAGTTAGGCAGTTCTAGAGCTTTTGGTAGAAGGCTATGAAAACTTTTGGAAATAGTTCAGGGCAATACATGTGTACTGTCTGATTGCATAAAAAAGTCATGGAAAGATTGGAAAGGATGCCGTTTAAGTTTGCTAACTAACATTCTATGGGGCTTGTTAGAATACTCATACAATTTTTGTTTGGACCACAAAAGGGACTATACAATGCATACTCAGAGTTTTAAGTTGGTTCCGAAGGGAGGTTACCTCTCCAAGGCGAGCCACTAAGGGAGATTGTATGAGTTGCTTTTCTGAAATAATAATATAGCTTGGAGTTAGGACTGAGCTTGAACATGGACAGGGCTTGAGGAGACAATGCAAACAATGAAGATTCTAAATTTACTGAAATAGCACTTACCTTTCCTTCTTGTCTAATGTATTTTCTTCTTGATACTTCTTAATGTCCTGGTATATTTACTTTACATTCTCCTCACTCCATGGGGCAACCCCAACTGCATTAACTAATCGTGTTATTCATTCCCATTCCCAGCGCCAGACCTATTGAATATACTCTCTAGATTGTCACCAGGAGGAATCAATAAAGTGCTAGAAGTATCCACCATATTATAACTTCAGGTCTAACCAATATCCCCTTTCTTCTTTTTCCCAGGTGATGTGACATATAAGATAATGGGGGTGGTGGGCTACCTTGCTTTTATAGTAAGTAAATACCACACTGAACCATATCCCATATTCTATCATGATTGTGGCCCTCATCCACTTCCCCCTTCCCCCTCTGTCTTTCTCCTTTCCCACCTCCCAGCCCCCTTTCTCTCCCCCCCCCCCATTTCTTCAAACCCCCCCCCCCTTTTCTCTTTCCCTTGTTTTCTTTCTTTTCCTTTATTTCTCTCCAAGTCACTTTGTATAAGTCTCTATGAGCTTGCCACATCTTACCACTGTGATTTTTGCCCATTCCTCCATGCAAAACTGCTCCAGCTCCTTCAAGTTGGATGGTTTTTGCTGGTAAACAGCAATCTTTAAGTCTGACCACAGATTTTCTATTGGATTAAGGCCTGGGCTTTGACTAGGCCATACTAGCTCATTTATATGTTTCCTCTTAAACCACTCAAGTGTTGCTTTAGCAGTACGTTTGGGGCCATTGTCCTGCTGGAAGGAGAACCTCCGTTCTAGCCTCATATTACTCACAGAGTGGTACAGGTTTTGCTCAAGAATATCCCTGTATTTAGCACCATCCATCTTTCCCTCAACCCTGACCAGTTTCCTAGTCGCGACTGCTGAAAAATATCCCCACGGCATGATGCTGCCACTACCATGTTTCACTGTGGGGATGGTGTTCTTTGGGTGATGTGATGTGTTGGGTTTGCGCCAGACATAACTTTTTCTTTGATGGCCAAAAAGTAAAATTTTAGTCTCATCACACGAGAGCACCTTCCTCCATACAATTTGGGAGTCTCCCACATGCCTTTTCGCAAACTCAAAATGTGCCATTTTGTTTTTTGCTAAAAGTAATGGCTTTCTTCTGGCCACTCTGCCATAAAGCTCAACTCTATGGAGCATATGGCTTATTGTTGTCCTATGTACAGATACTCCAATCTCTGCTATAGAACTCTGCAGCTCCTCCAGGGTTACCTTAGGTCTCTGTACTGCCTCTCTGATTAATGCCCAGTCCATGAGTTTTGGTGTGCAACCATCTCTTGGCAGGTTTGCTGTTGTGCCATGTTCTTTCCATTTAGTTATGACAGATTTGATCTAGGGATCATCAAATATTTGAATATTTTTTATAGCCTAACCCTAACTTGTACTTCCCAACAACATTGTCCCTTACTTGTTCCTTGGTCTTCATGGCAGTGTTTGGTTAGCGGTGCCTCTTGCTTAGGTATTGCAGCCTCTGGGGCCTTTCAAAAAGGTGTGTATATGTAATTACAGGTCATGTGACACTTAGATTGCACACAGGTGGACATCATTTCACAAATATGACTTCTGAAGGTAATTGGGTGCACCTGAGCTTTTGAAGGGCTTTATAACAAAGGGGGTGAATACATACGCATATGCCAATTATCAGTTTGTAATTGCTGAAAAATAGTTTTATGTATATATTTTTCTAATTTTACTTCAACAACTTAGACTATTGTGTTCTGATCCATCACATATAATTCAGATTAAAAAAACAGGGGGGGCGTGGCTTGCCTTGAGAGAAGATGGCTGCTTGATCACTTGGCTCCCTCTCACCACAGCCTAAAATCGACAACTACTGGGGTTTACAGCTTCCATTCACCCCCCAATAATGGGAACTTCATCTCGTGGATCATCACACAGCAGATCCCGTTCCCCGAGAGAAATCGCCAACCGTGTGAGCCACACGATACCGGAGATCTTCCGGACACAGCGTCCAACAATGGCGACCTCCCTGCCTGCCTCATCCTCCTCGCAGTCCCAAGCTGAGATCATCCTTACCCCCACCGACACCAGCATCAGCCCACAGGCACCTACCCTGCCTTCTTAACGCCAACCAAGCCTGCAAGACCTACAAGCGGTGGCGGCGGACATTAAAGACACGCTGTTCTCCGCCATTACTGATCTACGACACGAACTACAGGCCATCACAGGCCGCATACAGCGCGTGGAGGACAACGCAGCACGGCAACAGACAGCAGTGATGAAAGTCCAGTACAAAACCGACATCCACACCCTGCAGTTGAGAGATCTTCAGCGCCACGTTAAAGATCTTGACAATCGCGGTCGCAGACACAACCTGAGGGTAAGGGGGATACCCGAATCCGTGGAACAAGATGACGTCTCCCAGGTAGTGACAGGTCTCTTTAATCATTTATTACACCGAGCGGAACAAACACCGATCACCATGGATCATATCCACAGAGCGCTTCGCCCCAAAGGCAGGGACACTGACCCCCCTCGGGACATTATTTGCTTCGTGAACGACTTCTCCATTAAAAAGGAGATCCTTCACAAAGCCCGCGAAAAATCTAATCTGGAATATAATGGCGGCCCCGTCCACATCTATCAAGACCTCTCAGTTATCACGCTACGTAACCGCAAAGACCTGCGCCCTCTGCTGGATGTCTTGAGAACAAGAGGAATCAGGTACCGTTGGAAGTTTCCCTTCGGCCTCTCCGCCTCTTCTTAGGGCCGCTCAGCCCTTCTAAGGGTTCCAGAAGATCTACACAACTTCTGCCGTACGCTGGACATACCCTACACACCAGTCCCGAACTGGTACGCTAAATTCACCACACAATCCCACATTAGCAGTCCTCCAATGGAAGAACCGATGGACGCGCACAACACCAGCTTCCGCAGGAGACGCTCACCGTCAGTCAACAGATCCGGCCCTCCTCCTGGAACACATTATCAGCCATCCAGCCCCATGTCAGCTCCCCTTCCCCGCAGAGCACGGCGAGACCGCTGACAACTAAGTCTGTAAGTAACCATTGGGACACCGCAGCTACCTTCTTGCTCCAGACTCACCCGCATGTGCCCTCCACTTCAGACGAACTTCATCTCTCCCTACTGAATCCCCTTCTGAAACACTCCGAAGAAGACACTGGACATTCTGCTTCTTTGATGGACTCCCACAGTAACCACTACAGTACCAACTGACACACGGATCGCTTTGACTCTCCCAACGTGCCTTCTATCTTTACAGACTTTTGAACGACAACATGAGACAGACTAGATATATTCTGCCCTGCGAAGTATACCCCACTACATCACGGATGATCAGCTTTCCTACACCTCCGACTAGAAGCTCTCATGCCACATCATTAAACCTCCCTAAACGAGGCACCGAAGAAGACGACATCCCCTGACCAATGCCGATGTCACTCTCATACGTCCTTGATACACACCGGTGCTATAGGTAATATTTGTGCTACCTGTTTACTCTATGTCATACATTGCAACGCACACTGTTACCCACCCAAGTCAGGACACCAAACACAGTCTAACACCTAATTCAGTGCTCACAGATGTTTGTTTTACTACTGTCTTAACACTTAGAGCCAAACTGCCTGAAGCTCCTAGCATCATGTGTACTTCCACAGCACTCTGGTGCTATACATGCATCACATTACTGTGCTCACGTAGGACTCACACCACATCACCACACATAGGTAATTGGGAAACAAACAGTAGTGATTACGTGATGGCCTGTCCATATATTCACCACATAGACCCTCTCGAACAATCGAGGGCACAGGCATAGTTACTCTCACACGTAGCCCTACTGTTCACCTCGTAACGCCTCCCCAGATACGCGGGGAACAAATCACGGAGGCTCTCAAGCACACACCTACGTACCACACCAGGAATACCTTTTATGGGCTACCGAGACGTACGAAGTGCACGCTCTATTACACCCACACAATGCCCGCAACGCTACTCCCCCAATGAGGGGTCGGACACAGTGAAAAATAGGCTCTGACGCATCCACACCCTGACCACGTCTACTCACAGCACAAAGGCTGATAAACATGGCGGCCTTACCACATTCAATCATCCACAGAATACATTACCATATCGCACAATGGTAACAAAAGTTGCCAATACAGTCGTCCCCCGGAGCACACACGTTGAATACGTCTATACTCCCTAACAAGACCATGGAGCACAATCGCTGACGTGCTCCACAGTGTATACAACTCTTAGTTACAACAGTTATTATTTTGTTCTGGTTAACACCCCTTTCTTTATTGTTCAAGTTGTTGTAGAAAGTTTGCATCATAAGACCTTTCACAGAACATAAGAGAAGCTGCTACTGTGTTATTGTTATACCATTTCCCTGAATGTAACTGCATATATAATCATTATAGACAGACATAGTACGGAGTCCTCTTTAGGTATAAACATCTCGGGACGCTCTCCAATGGCTTTCCCAGATAATCGGACCATTAGTTACTCTATACACCACACCTCCCTAAACAAACGAATTCTGAGACCCTTGCCAAGCGGAAAAGTCAACCCGTTGCCAATACCTCAATACTGACTCTGATACCTTATGACAACCTCTCAATTCACCCCGCTCACACCTAAGTCCTTCAACATACTACCACATCAACACCCCCAGCACCGCTTTCGAAGGCTGCTGGTGAGACGGACCTCATTGGTCATTCATATCTACTACCCTTACCACACATACTCAATTTTCTCTCAAGTACTGTACCAACCCCCACATAGTGGTTACCCTTCACTTATCTGATTCACAAACTTCCACACCAAACTATTACCACTAAATGTTTCCGGCGTATACAATTTCTGTGGTACTGAACACCGAAGTAGGTGATCGAACTACCACATAGAGCCGGTCCCTCTAACCCTTCCAACCCCCTCTAGACACTCCTCCCCCCGCTCCACTGATCCTACTTGACACCCCCTTTATACCCTACCCCACGACCTGCCACAGCCCAAATCACACCACTACACACGTACCTACAAATTCACCATGGTTCCTAAAGCTAGCAACACACAGAAACCCTTGATCAAAATTGTATCCCTCAACGTGAAGGGACTCAACACCCCAGAAAAGAGGTCTAAGCTCCTACTCACCATGCACAGACTTAACGCCAGCATCATAATGTTACAGAAAACGCATTTTCGCTCTGATAACACCCCTAAACTTTTCAACGCCCATTTCCCAATCGCAATACATGCTACCAATCCCCTACATAAAACAAAAGGGGTATCGATCCTTATCGCAAAACACTGTCCCTTCAGCATCACTGACTCTCTCATCGATCCCGATGGTAGATACCTCTTCCTAAAAGGCACGATTCAAAACAAAACTATGACACTGGCGAACATATACGCTCCAAACAAGAATCAGGTGCCATTTTTCAGATCAGTCAACACTAAGCTAACATCCTTCCAAAAAGGAACTCTTATACTGGGCGGAGATTTTAATGTACCCCTGAACCCCATTCAAGACACATCCACAGGAACTACAACTATACCATACAAAGCCTTGAAGAATATAAAAACCCTACTAAAAAGTTTATTACTTCATGATACATGGCGCACCCTAAATCCCAACACTAGGGATTACACCTTTTATTCAGCGCCACACCTTAGATATTCTAGAATAGATTATCTATTCTTGACCCAAACTGATCTACCTCTACTTCACAAAGCCTCTATCGAACCCATGACTATCTCAGACCACAATCCTATCTCCATGTCAATACAACTTCCTGACACCACATCACGCTCAAGAATTTGGAGGTTAGATCCCTCCTTACTCACTGACCCCTCTATCGCAGCTGACGCAGAAGCTACTATAAAACACTTCTTCCTAGAAAACAACCCAGATGACACCTCCCCAATTAACAATTGGGAAGCTCATAAAAGCGTAATAAGGGGCACCTTCCTAGCAGCAGCGGCCAAAAGGAACAAAGAAAAAAGAAAGGCACACTCAGAACTAATCGAAAAGATTCGTCATCTTGAAGGGTTACACAAACAATCCCAAGCACTTACTACCCTGAAAGATTTAATTCAGGCTAGGACAGACCTCTTAGACCTATTAGATAAACAGATACAACGCAAATACATACTCTCCAAAAAGAAATACTATGAATTTGGTAACAAAGCAAGCAAAATGTTGGCCAGAGCACTACAAGTTTCCAAATCCAATAATACCATACACTACATCACCAACACATCAGGACACAAACTTAACAAAACTCCCGACATTGCACATCAATTTGTACAATATTATAGTAAACTATACAACTTAGCCACCCCCCCTCCACCCACAGACGGCACCACTCGATCCCAACTAATATCTGATTTCTTAAAACGATATAGCCCAACCCCCATATCGGAATCCATAGCGCACGATCTAAACGCCCCACTTACACGTACGGAAGTTGACAATGCCCTCAAACAAATGAAAAAGGGTAAAAGCCCTGGACCAGACGGCCTAACTACCGGTTACTATCATACATACTCTGAAATACTTACCCCTGCCTTTTTAAAAGCCTTCAATTCCTTCGCACATCCGGTCGACCCCCCACGAGACCTTCTAACGGCCCACATAGCAGTCATTCCTAAACCGGGCAAAGACCAATCCTTAGTTACAAACTACAGGCCCATCTCATTGCTCAACGTTGATCTTAAATGGTACGCCAAAACCCTGGCGAACAGACTTCTACCCCTAATCCCCCATCTTGTTGGTCTTGACCAGGTGGGCTTTGTCCCCGGTAGGGAAGCGAGGGATAATACCTTAAAAGCAATCAACATACATCACTGGCTCAGGTCCACCGGGAATAGGGGATTTATGCTTTCCCTGGACGCGGAGAAGGCATTTGACAGAGTGGCATGGGACTACATGAGAGAAACCCTCAAAGCCATAGGACTCCCACAAACTATGTTAAATTACATTTCAGCATTATACTCTAGTCCTACTGCAAAAGTCCAAGTTAATGGCCACCTGTCGAATGCCTTCTCCGTGTCGAATGGAACCCGCCAGGGCTGCCCACTTTCCCCTTTAATCTTCATTCTATCACTGGAACCTCTCCTTAGACGTCTTAGAGACAACCCAGACATTAAAGGTATCCAAATCAAACACCGTATGTATAAATTAGCCGCATTTGCTGACGACATTCTCCTGTTCCTCACAGACCCTCTCACCTGCAATTCAAAACTCACTTAAAGACTTCCAAACTTTCAATACCCTCTCAAATCTACAAATCAATTTTTCAAAATCGAATGCCCTGAATATCTCCCTACCCACAGAAATCTGTCAACAATGCCAATCTAACTTTCCTTTCACTTGGAACAAACGAGCGATCCCATACTTAGGCATCCAATTACCTTCCTCACTAGCTGATTTGTATACCCTAAACTACGCCACTCTCCTTCCGAACAATACAAACAGACCTAAATAAATGGCCCTCGGGACAGTTCTCCTGGTTCGGCAGAGCCGCTATAGTAAAGATGAATATCTTACCCAGAATCTTATATCTTTTACAAACTATCCCAATTAAACTACCACCCAAATTCTTCTCTACATTCCGGACTGCTTGCACAGCCTTTATATGGGGCAAACTACGCCCGAGACTTAGCTTCACGAAACTCACAGCACCCAAACTCTTGGGAGGCATAGGTCTACCAGACATACGCAAATACCAACAAGCGTGCCACCTAGCCAGGATCATTGATTGGAACGTACACACTGGGCAAAAGGACTGGATTCACCTTGAACAGTCACTATCGACTGTGCCCATCCAACACCTCCCCTGGATAGACCCCTCCTTTTTACCCCCTGAATATGCTCAACACCCACTTATTCATCCTACACTGCTCTCATTTCGCACTGCATGTAGTACCAATAACATCTCCTCAGGTAAAGGCCCGATGACACCTTTACGATTGAACCCTGAATTCACTCCAGGAATGCACCCCTCCTTTTTAATGGACCAATGGCCCCATCAAACTGTTAGAGCCAAACATTTCTACGTCGGAAATCGCCTCCTCTCACTAACCGAGCTGGCCTTACATTCGGGGGCAGATGCCTTTCCCTTTTGGACGTACATCCAAATCAGAAACTTCCTTATCAAACCCAAACCTACTCCAGACTGGTCTAGACCCACGACCCCATTTGAAAATCTCTGCTTAAGTGACAACCCCCTTACACATCTCATTTCGCAAACATACAACCTCTTATTCAACGACCAAACCCCTAACAAACACTGGAACATCAGACAGTGGGAACAAGACCTATCCAGAAACCTGAGTGACCAAGAGTGGTCCAACATTGCCTCCCTGATCCACAAGGGTTCGATGAACGTGCAAGTCCAAGAAAACGCCTATAAAATATTTTCCAGATGGTATAGGACCCCACTTCTGCTACACCGTTTCAACCCACAAATCCCCCAGACTTGCTGGAGATGTGACTCGGAAACAGGCTCATTTCTCCATATCTGGTGGTCCTGCACCAAAATCCAACCCTTCTGGAAGGAAGTCCAGGCAATGATCACACAAATCACCACATACTCCCTGGATCTAGACCCCACTATATTTTTATTACATCACTCTTCAACACACATCCCATCTTACCACCGCTCCTTGACCATGCATCTGGTGAACGCAGCAAGAATGTGTATACCCCCAAATGGCGCTCCTCAGAACCGCCTACCATAAAAGAATGGTTCCAACGCATTAATCAAACGAAAGTAATGGAAGATCTCATCCATCAGTCAAACGACACACAAGCTAAATTCACCAGAACCTGGTCATGTTGGATACACTATACTACAACAGCAGACTACAAAAATTACATAGTCTGAAGGACTATACTGGGCTGTGGCAGGTCACTAACAACATCCTGTTCTCCCCTCCCAACCTTCATACCACCCCCCCCTCCCCCCCCACAGTTCATCTCTCCTGTTTCCTATCCGCGACCCACCCCTATCATATCACTTCATAGGTACAAACCATCATCTATACTTAACTTAAGATATGATTCCAAAACATTCTATTCCAACATCCTTACTCTCCTAACCGTGCAATGAAAATTTATAAAATAAATACATTTTTTCTGTAAATGAATAGCTTACTATAGGATTTTAGATTGTACCTTGACCACTCCATGGGATTGTATACAAAGACATAGTTTCGTTTATATGCTTCTTCTGGTGATCGTAACTAGATACCTCTGTTATATAAACCCTACAATCAAAGCGGCTGCGCCCGCATTACTACATTTGCATGTGAATTCTACTCTTTGAATGTTACGTATAATTTCTGTTTGCAAATTCTTTGTTATATTTCAAATTTTTACATTACGTCGTTGCACGACGTACAATCTATCAATTGTACTATGTATTTCCCTGCAAAAAATCAATAAAATATTTTGGAAAAAAAAAAAAACATTGAACTAAAGGCTCTAATGTAAAAAAATAGGTAAAAAGCCAAGGGGGTGAATACTTTTGCAAGGCACTCTGTGTGTATGTATGTGTGTGTGTGTGTGTCTGTGTGTCTGTGTGTGTGTGTATGTATGGCGTATAACACGCACCCCAAGTTTATAAGGGCATTTTAAGGAAAAAACTTTTAGGAGGGAAGTTTAAGGAAAAAAATTAAATTTAAATGCCCATCAAGGCAGCCTTATCAGTGTCCATCTGCAGCCTTGTCCATCATTGCAGAATGATCAGTGTCCATTTGCAGCCTTGCCCATTTGCAGCCTTGGTAAGTGCCATTTGCAGCTTTGCCCATTGTCATTTGCAGCCTTGCTCAGTGCCATTTGCAGCCTTGCTAAGTGCCATTTGCAGCCTTGCCCATTGTCATATGCAGCCTTGCCCAGTGCCGTTTGCAGCCTTGCCCAGTGCCGTTTGCAGCATGTAATTATTTAAATTTGCTGCCGCCGAGATAGACAGAGCCTGTGTACTCGGCTCGTCTCGCAGTCCCGCCCAGCTCCTATGATGGACATAACACAGGTCCAATGGCGGGACTGGGTGGGACTGCGAGCGGAGCTGAGCCGAGTACACAGTACACTTGGTTCAGTCTTTTTCGGCAGCGCTCACTCCTCATCCTCTCAGAGACAGCAGGGAGGCGGGACGGCGGGACTGCGAGTGGAGCCAAGCACTCGGCTCATTTTTTTTTCGGCGGTGCTTGGTTTTTTTCGGCGGTGCTCACTTTTTTTGGCTCACAGACAGTGGGGATTGGCGTATAACACACACCCACGATTTTCCCCTGATTTTAAGGGGAAAAAGTGCGTGTTATATGCTGCTAAATACGGTGTGTGTGTGTGTGTGTGTATGTATGTATAATATATATATGTGTGTGTGTATATGTATATGTATATATATGTGTGTGTGTATATATATATATATATATATATATATATATATATATATATATATATATATACACGATTAAGGTTATGTGCAATAGGGCCACGGAAATGACACCATGAGTGACATATCTACCTATTACCAACTATTTTAGGCCCATCCCCAAATATTACATTATTATTTCCGTATCTGCAGCATAACTCATATTTAGTATATGCATCCCAACCTCTACATTTTAAATAATTATACCCATATTTTATATTGCGCACAACACAATATATGGTTTCCGGTATCTACATCTTAAACAATTGTGCTCACATGATATACTGAGCATGCAGATTCCTATATATCAAATAATGTAACATATATATTAATTTAACAAAGTCATTTTATATTTATCCATGATTCAAGTTTCAATCCACCACCAATTAATCTTAATGTCAAGGCTCAGCTGTTTGCTAATTGCCAGCTCCTATCTCAGTTACTCAGCTGTTGATGATATCCTGCTCGTCAGTCCTGCCTACTTAAGCTGTTCAGCCCAGTGGATCTCTGCCTTTCCTTGGTCAACATCACAAGAGACTATCGCCTGCATTTCTGCTTAAAGACTTGCTTTGCTGACATCCATTCTGGCTCCAGATCCTGCTTGCTGTTCCACTACATTAATTCCTGACTTCTGGCTTGGCTGACTATCCATTCCAGTTACTGAACTTTGGCTATGTTTTGACTACGTTTGTTCTTTTTACTTTTTTATTAAACCAGTGTGATTTAACTGTACTTCTGTCTCAGTCTGATTTCATGGTTTCTGACAGTAGGCAAAGGCCATGAATTCAGAAGATGAAGTCAATCCACTTGTTGGTAAAATTTGTCCAGATTGGATGAACTTGATCACCACATGTATCAGTTTGCCATGGCGTTACAAATGCTCCTGAGTCGCACGGCTCACCTGGAATCTCCCACTGTGGCTGCCCCGGTACAACCTTTGTTGCAGGCCGTCCCCGCTGCTGCTCCAGTCTCTGTGCAGGCACCCGCCTTGAGTATTACCTCTATAGGAGGTATGTCTGATTCCACTCCACCTCCCCTATTTGGGGGCAATCCAGTCCAATGCAGAGGGTTTCTCAACCAGGTTGAGATATACTTTGAGATGCTGCCCCAGGCATTTCCCATGAACATAAGCAAAGTAGGTTTCATGATATCTTTGCTTTCTGAGAGAGCCTTGGCCTGGGCAAACCCTCTATGGGAGACGCAAAAACCTGTTGTCCTGAGCTACCCTGAGTTTGTGGCTTTGTTTAAAAAGGTATTTGACGTTTCCGCACACTCGCTTCTGCTGCCAAGTGCCTCATGTCCATCGAACAGAGTACGAGAACTGTTAACGACTATGCCATTGAATTCTGTACTCCGACAGCAGAGGTTACGTGGAACAATGAGGCCCTTGTGGCTACTTTTTCTCATGGTCTCTCGGATACCATCAAGGATGAGATAGCAGCCCGAGCTATACCCACTGAACTGGAGAAATTGATCACATTTGCCATCCTCATTGACTCCAGACTCAGAGAAAGACTCTCTTTTAAGGAGCACTTGCGGAAGCCTCCTATATGTTTGTCTCTTGAGCTTTGTAGTCTCACCCATGCCTCCCTCTCCTCCCATGCCTCCTGGTATCGAGTCGATCAGTGAAGGTGAACCCACGCACTTGGGTTTCACGTGTCTCTTTGTGGATGGTAGAACCTTTAGGAGGAGAGAGAGATTGTGCTTTTATTGTGGCCAGGTAGGTCACTTTTTGAAGTCTTGTCCTACCCATCCAGGGAACGCCTGAACCTTGAGGTCCTGTCATCCACAGACCTTAGGTGGCATTGTTACATCTCCAATTATCCAGAAGGATAAGCCCCTGGTTTCAGTAACCCTTTCTTGGGCTGAGTTATCCGTCAAGATACAGGCTCTAATCGACTCTGGGGCTGCAGGCCTGTTCATTAATGCTGCCTTTGTATCGAAGCACTCAGTTCTGCTGCAGCTGCGTGACGCTCCACTTGCCATTGAGGCTCTTGACGAGACCTCTAGAGCCTGCCCATGCGACACATGAGATGGTTCAGTTGTCCATGGCTGTAGGGGCTCTTCACCATGTGATAATCCAATTCCAAGTTATTTCCACACCTAAGTTTCCGCTGGTTATTGGTTATCCTTGGTTACAGAGGCACAACCCCTCTTTTGATTGGCTCCATGCTGAGGTTCTCTCCTGGTCACCACAATGCAGTGAGACATGCTTCCAGAAGGTAGCCAAGGTCCTGTGCATCTCTTTACTATCCTCCCTGCCGGAGGAGTACCGCGATTTTAGCGATGTCTTTGACAAAGGTCAAGCTGGTAGTTTGCCTCCACACCGGCCATATGATTGTGCAATTGACCTTCAACCTGGTGCAGTACCCCCTCATGGCCTGGTTTACCCTTTGTCAGTCTTGGAGGATAAGGCCATGGAGGAGTATGTTGCAGATGCACTTTCTCCAGGTTTCATCCACAAATCCTCGTTCCCTGCTGGTGCTGGTTTCTTCTTTGTGAAGAAGAGGAATGGTGAACTGAGACCTTGTATTGATTATAGGGGTCTCAATCGTTTCACGATTAAGAATGCCTGATTCCATTGATTACGGAGTTATTTGACCACCTGAAGGGAGCAACGGTCTTCACAAAACTTGATTTGAGAGGGGCATACAATCTCGTGAGTATTAAGGAGGGCGACAAGTGGAAAACTATGTTTAATACCAGAACAGGCCATTTTGAGTACCTTGTAATGCCCTTTGGCCTTTGTAACGCCCCAGCAGTTTTCCAGGAATTTATTAACAATGTCCTCCGAGATTTGTTGCAGTTATGTGTGGTGGTTTATCTTGATGATAGCCTCATATTTTCCAAGTCCCTGGAGAGCCACCACACAGATGTCTGTTGTGTGCTTCAGAAACTAAGAGAACAATCTCTATTGTAAACTGAAAAAGTGCATCATGAACAGGTTACATTTCTTGGTTATGTTCTTTCCACTGCTGGTTTTTCGATGGACCCAGAGAAACTTTCAGCAGTCCTACAGTGGCCCTGACCCATGGATTTACATCCTCTGCAGCGTTTTCTGGGCTTTACCAACTATTATCGGAAGTTTATTCGTAGCTTCTTACATCTGGTCAAGCCCCTGACTGATATGACTAGAAAGAACGGTAAGCCACAGAGTTGGTCTCCAGAGTCTGTTAAGGCCTTTGAGAGTCTCAAGACTGCCTTTGTTTTTACTCCTGTGTTGGCACATCCTGATCCTACCTTACCTTTTATCCTTGAGGTTGATGCTTCTGAGACTGGTGTTGGTGCCCTTCTGTCTCAACGTCCTACCTCTGAGAGCGCTATGCATCCTTGTGGCTACTTTTCCAAGAAATTGTCACCTGCGGAGTGCAATTACGAGATTGGTGACAGAGAGCTGTTGGCGATCATTTTAGCACTGAAAGAATGGAGACATCTCCTCGAAGGTCCCACTGTGCCGGTTCTCATTCTTACTGACCATAAGAATCTCACATTCTTGTCTGAGACTAAACGCCTCTCTCCCAGAAGGGTGCAATGAGCTCTTTTCTTAAGTTTCAATTACATTATCTCATTCTTACCCGGTACTAAGAATGTAAGGGCTGACGCTTTGTCACGACAATTTTCCTCCACTTCCAAGATGGAGTCGGTTCCAGTTCCTGTGTTTCTTCCTGATCATATTCTGGCTACGATTTGCACCAGTCTCACTTCTCCTTTGGGTGACAAAATTTTTGCTGCTCAGGTCCATATTTCTCCTGAGAAACCTTGTGACGGCTGCTTTGTCCCAGAGAGTTTTCGTACTGCCGTACTCCAGACTTATCATTCTCCCAAGGCTGCTGGCCACCCTGGGAAGAATCAACTAGTTTGGGCCATTTCCCAACATATCTGGTGACCTAGTCTACGTGTTGATATAAACGCCTTCGTAGCTGCCTGTTCCGTGTGTGCACAGAGTAAGACTCCACGACATCTTCCAGTGGGCCTCCTACAACCCATAACCAATAGAGAGAGGTCCTGGACCCACCTGTCTATGGATTTAATTGTGGAGTTACCAGACTCCCAGGGCAACACAGTTATCATTATGGTGGTTGACCGGTTCTCAAAAATGTCTCATTGTATTTCACTTAAGAAGTTGCCCACTTCTAAGGAACTGGAACTTCCATTTTTGCTCGGGAGATCTTTCGCTTTCATAGGCTACCCAAGGTGATTGTCTCGGACAGGGGTAGTCAGTTTGTGTCCCGGTTATGGCGAGCCTTTTGTGCACAGTTAGGAATTCAACTTGCCTTTTCCTCTGCATATCACCCGCAGTCTAATGGGGCCACAGAACGAGCCAATCAGTCCTTGGAGCAAATCCTATGTTATATTTCTGACCATCATAACAACTAGTCAGACCTATTGCAGAGATTGCTCACAATAGCGCCTTGAATTATGCTTCCCATTTGTCCCCGTTTATGGCGAACTATGGATTCCAACCTCCCATGTTGCCTGACTCATTTGTTCTGCAGAGTATTCCTGCATTAGAGGAGCATCTCCGTGGTCTTCGTTCCACTTGAGCACAAATCCAGGAGGCTTTGCGACATGCTAAATATAGGTACAGACTCCATGCTGACTGGTTGGGGACAGGATCTGGCTGTCATCTTGCAACCTCCAACTTCGTGTTCCCTCACTGAATTTCGCACCTCGGTTTATTGGGCCTTTCCGTATTCTTTGCAGGATTAACCCAGTGGCTTTCGCATTAGACCTTCGTTCTAATATGCATATTTCAAATGTATTTCATGTCTCCTTATTAAAACCTCTGGTCTGCAACCGCTTTACCACCTCAGTTCCACGTCCTCACCCTGTACAGGTTGAGAACCATGAGGAGTATGAAGTACAGTCCATTGCTGACTCCCGTGGGCGCATACAGTACCTGGTGCATTGAAAGGGGTACGGTCCAGAGGAAGGCTCTTGGGTCTCATCCTTGGACGTACATGCCCCATCCTCCTCTGTGATTTCCATAGACGTTTTCCCCCTAAAACTTGGTGGTCCTCTGTGTTGAGGAAGAGGTACTGTCAGGGCTGGGCTCAGCCCTTCCTTCTCAGAGCTGGCAGCTCAACTGTCGGCTAATTGCCAGCTCTATCTCTCCACAGTTACTCAGCTGTTGATATCCTGCTCAGTCCTGCCTACTTAAGCTGTTCAGCCCAGTGGATCTCTGCCTTTGCCTTGGTCAACATCACAAGAGACTATCACCTGCTTTCCTGTTTAAAGACTTGCTTTGCTGACATCCCTTCTGCCTCCAGATCCTGATTAATGTTCCACTACATTGATCCCTGACTTCTGGCTTGGCTGACTATCCATTCCAGTTACTGAACTTAGGCTATGTTTTGACTGTGTTTGTTATTTTTACTTTTTAATTAAACAAGTATGATTTAACGGTACTTCTGTCTCAGTCTGATTTCACGGTTTATGCACTTAATCAATTAATTTAAGTCAATTAAATTTGAAATTTGAAATTTACTTTTAATTCATCAGGTGGCCAATCCATATATGTATACATATATTCATGTATATTTATGTGTATGTATATGTACCTAATCATTTATATAAAGATGTATTTTATTCTCATGGTTTATATAGTTTTGGACGTGTGTGTGTGTGTATCTATATATTATGTTGTTCATTTTATTGTTTTATTTATTTATCCAAATGTATTGTTATATTGTTATTAATGACCCATGGTTGATGGTACAGAGAGACATATTTGACTATATAGATTATCACTACATACTGTATGACTGCCATTGCGTGTGGATAGAACTTCCTGGGGGGCGTGTCCGGACACTGAGGAGACCAGACGTACTGCTCTATAGCTCCGCTGAGCCTTCGACAATCCAACGCCATCCTACCAATTCCATAACTTGGTGAGCCCCAAAACTTCACTTACCAGTCATTAGACACCGGACACATCTGCCCCTGGTGAAATTACCGAGTTTGGCTGGCTGATCGTGCCGCTATTAGGCCGCGGCCGGCTCCTCATAACAGTGACTCGCCGCCATCTTGCGGCCCTTAGGCCTTCACCATCCCCAAGCTCAAGTGCCGTGAACGGCTGAATTAGGAGACATCGGACCGCCAAAAGTTGTTCATACTCTTCCGGAGGAGGTTCGGCAGGGGTACGGACACATTATAAGCCGGCCGAAATAGCTGATAGTACCTCCGACCACTTGCGGCCTGTGAAGCCTCCAGCATCCCCGGGCTCGAGTTCCGCATTCGGCGGTACGAGCGATAGCCATCCCGGCCCTTCCTTTCACAGACTCATCCGGATACTAGAGGTATGCTGTAGAGACCCTGATGGCCGGGAAAAACTAAGGAAAGTCCACCCCAGACCACCACCTAGGTAAAGCTGAGGCTCTGCTCTACATACAGCAAACGGTGGCCATCTTGCCAATCCATCGCCATCCTACGATTTACTTACCTAGGTGAGCCTCAAAACTTCTCACATTAGTCACTGGACACCGGATACATCTGCCCCTGGGGAAATTATCGAGTTTGGTTAGCTGACTAAGCTGCTATTAGGCCGGCCCCTCATAACAGAGATTCGCCGCCATCTTGCGGCCCACAGGCCCTCACCATCCCCAGACTCGAGTGCCGTGATCGGCCGAATTAAGAGACATCGCATTGCCAAAAGATATTAATACTATCCCGGGGGAAGTTTGGTAGGGGACACTATACGAGCTGGCAAACATAGTCGAAAATACATCAGACCAATAGCAGCCTGCCGCCATCTTGAGGTTTGTGGAGCCTCCAGCGTCCCCGGGCCTTTTTTCTTTTTTCTCGGCGTGGCCTGACCGTCCATGACGATGGCAGCTTAACTCCTCAGCCCCCGCCATCACACGACCTACGATCAGTATAACGGAGGCTAAACCGAGCTACAACCATCCTAACACATGGGGACCGCATCCAGAAACACATCCGCATCCCGTTCCAGATCACCGAGGGAACAGCCTGATAACCCCGGGCACAATATTCCGGACATGTTCCGCTCGAGCAGAGGAAACTTGGCGTCTTCTCGCCATAGAAGCGCCCAGGCCACATCTTCCTCACAGGGCACACCTTCTGTAGCCCTACCTCATAGCCAAATAGGGGAGAATGTCACGGAAGAGCATCCTTTAAACATAAGCGACTTACGGATGATCGCCACGGACATAAAAGACGCCCTTGCAGCAGCCGTATCGGAACTTCGTTTGGACATCCGTGCCCTGACGGACAGAGTAGCGGTGACAGAAAGAACGGCAGAGCAGCAAGACCTTCAAATCCGCAAAACCACCAGACAAGTGGACACACATACCCTCCAAATGAGGGATATGCAGAGGCATCTCGAAGACCTCGACAACCGGGGCAGAAGACGGAACCTAAGGATACGGGGGCTCCCTGAGACGATTGAGGGGGATCAACTCTTGCCCTCAGTAACTAGCCTGTTCAATGGCATAATGCATAGGCCACAGCAGACACCGGTTGAATTCGAACGAATCCACCGCGCACTGAGACCCAAAGGAAAAGCTACTGAACCTCCCAGGGACGTGATTTGCTGTCTGGTGGACTACAAGATTAAGGAAGAAATCTTACGCCAGGCCAGGAGTATCCCGCAAATCGTCCATGAAGGAAAAACGGTACAAATCTTTCAGGATCTTTCTGGCATAACCCTACAGCACCGCAGAGATCTGAAGCCACTCCTAGACACTCTACGTACCAGAGGCATACCATACAAATGGAAGTTCCCCTTCTGCCTCGCGGCATCTTCGCAGGGGCGCTCGGCGTTCCTCAGAGTACCTGAGGATCTTCCCCAGTTCTGTGAAACCTTGAACATCCCCACCGTGGAGGTTCCGGAGTGGTATGCGGAATTTCGCCGATCGGCTGTCCGTAGAGAACGCCAGCCTGAAGAACCTATGGAGGCCATGAATGCTGGACACAGGAGGCGACGATCGCCTTCTGCCCCGTCGTACCACGGCACCTCCCGCTATCATCATCGGGAATTCAGTGCAGCAACCTCGCCCACCTCGAGAAGAGCCAGACGGGACCGATAACCGGTTAGAGAAGCGCCTAATGTCACAGATGCCCAACCACACAGTTATGCCATGTTAGGCGAACAGTTACCTTCATCTTTATTAAAATAGAATAGCGAGGGATTGTGCTCCACTGCTGATAACTTTCCTAAAATGGTCATCACAGGGCTAGACTTGCTGCGTAAGCACAGACCGTTAGGCCTTGTCTGGAATCCGCCATTGGGCTTGTAGGCTCTACCTTAGCAGCAAACCTCATGTCTAGAAGGATTGAGGTACGAGCGGCAGTATACAACCCCCATGACGCCCTTAGCGCTGATCTCGGTAACGAACACCTGCCCTCATGCCGGCTGCGGAATGATTAAGTGATCCCTGATTAGCGCACCTCACAGTCCCTGTCTCAACAAAGGCAATAGGTCTTCAAATTCCCGGATTCCCACTATGTCATGCTTCCCCCAGTGAACCCCTACATTCCAAGAAGTTCGGGAAGAATATCTCCGATATACGGCTCAATCGCAGCTCAATCGCAGCATACACCGCAGTACACGTTTGAACCGGACCTAAAAACTAACAGCCAAGGAAAGATGACCACCGTATCATACAGCCTTGCTTGCTTAATCCCATGGGAACTCTGATACCTCCATACCGAATGGCTGATGGACTTCGGATCCCTAATACTGAAGGGCTTCCCACTTCACACCTTGATCCCAGAATAACAGCAGGTGCTCCGGATATTGAGATTTTCTAGGAACTGAGGACACATAACGTAGCCGAAGTTGCTTACTACCAAAGCTGCTGTCTAACTACGGATGATCCCGCTAACCCCTTTTTCTTCATAGGTACGCCTCATAGAACACTTTACCGGAGGTATTCACTGCTGGCGTGGACTGCATTTTGTCTTAATTTTATAGTTTAACTAATATTCTTCGAAGGTATGTTGAGCCTTATACTGTAATGGTTAGTTGACTTAAGCATAGAATAGGTTTTAAGCTCATTCGCTATACTATGTAGATTTTATCTTATGCTTAATCTCACACCTTGGAATCTTTGCTGCATATCTCCACAGACATTGCTGCAATTCCAGAGGTCTGAGTGACTCTTAACGAAACAAAAAACATGGTACTCTATCTCGAGTAAAGCACACATAGGATGTTCTTCGGAATCACTGAGGTGATCCAACCATCACCTCTTTTGCTATCCCTGGTGAACCCCAACGTCAACGGATAGTGCACTGATAGTGTACCCCTCCTTTATTTAACTTTCATGGTCACGTGATGGCGGGGCCTACACCCCTCTCACTCACACACCACCTCACTCGTGTAAGGTTTACACCAACCCCCACACGGCAACGGTGCAGTATAATAACCCGTATCCCACGGGATAGGAGCTGCACCCACGCTGTATTATTCCGATCCCTTTTCTAGACCTGAGAAGGCGGGATAATCAAGGGATTGATTATCTCCGTAATCTCTTCGGATAATCAAACCCCCCCCCCCTTTCCTTTTTTTTTTTTTTTTTTTTTTTTTTTTTCTTTCGTGATTGAAGGCTATGGATCTTAATCACGCACTAGCTGATAAGGAGCTATCTCCCGCTCTTCTAAATCTTCATTCCGTCAACATACGCGGTCTGAACACACCAGAAAAACGTTCCCTCTTACTCTCCTCTCTGCACAAGTCCCGGACCCATATTGCTCTGATCCAAGAAACACATTTCAGAACGGACACAATTCCCAAATTACAGGACCGGCATTTCCCAACAAGTTATCACGCATCTAATGATGAAGCCAAATCGAAAGGGGTGTGCATCCTCATATCTAAAAATTGCCCACTTGTTGTTTCAGATACCCTTAGGGACCCCCTTGGGAGATACATTTTCCTAAAAGGCACTCTACATGAACAACCAATAACTATAGCAAACCTGTATGCCCCAAATTCGCGACAAGTCTCCTTTTTCCGCGACACTCTTCAGACACTCACATCTTTTCGATCAGGTCTGTTAATACTTGGAGGTGACTTTAACGTCCCGTTAAACCCTAACCTTGATACATCCAATGGTCACTCCTCCCTCACATACAGAGCCCTTCGGGCCATAAAACAACAACTGAGAGGCTTACTCTTGCACGATACCTGGCGTACTCTATACCCTAATGAAAAAGATTTCACCTTTTACTCCCCACCACACTCTAAGTACTCACGGTTAGACTATTTTTTCATTTCCCAAGATGACTTACCAATGGTCAAAAAATCCTCTATTGAACCCATGGTCTTATCAGATCACAGCCCCATATCATTAACTTTACAACTGCCCGCCAAAAGACTGCACTCCCCAATATGGCGTTTAGATAATTCCCTCCTATCTGACATTGCTGTCACAAATTCGATCTCCCACCAACTCACCAAGTACTTCATGGAAAATGGCGAGGGAGAGCCCACACCTGAAGTGGTATGGGCAGCACACAAATGTGTGGTACGAGGCATACTCATCTCTGCAGCTGCAAATCGCACCAAACTTCGAAAAGCGAAAATAGATGAACTGACTAAACTTATCGCGCATTTAGAACAAAAACACAAACAATCCTTAGCTTCTGAGGCACTTACCGACCTAACGCAAGCCAGAAATGATTTACTAGAAGAACTCCACAAACGATTAAAGCGCAAATACATTTTACAGCGGAAATGTTTTTATGAGTTTGGTGATAAGTCAGGAAAACTCCTAGCGAGAGCACTGCAGGCCAAGAGAGCCGCACATACCATACACACAATTAAAGACCCTTCTGGTACACGTCATGTTTCCTCTGAAGCCATAGCACATCAATTTGTCCAATACTTCACAAAATTATATAACTTAGGAACCTCACATACGCCAAATTCCCTAGAGGATAGACAGGAAGCTATCAACCATTTCCTAGCCCAATACGCCCCGACCCCACTCACGGCAGAGGACTCAGAGGCACTAGATTCTCCCCTATCGATAAAGGAGCTTACACTAGCTTTAACACAGATGAAACCAGGCAAAAGTCCGGGCCCAGACGGACTTACGGTAGGATACTACAAAGCCTTTACTGACATTTTAATCCCACCTCTAGCCAAAGCATACAACAACTTTCCGCTTTCTAGTGTTGCTATCAGAGACACATTAGAAGCACACATCTCCCTTATCCCGAAACCAGGTAAAGATGAAACCATGGTCACCAACTACCGCCCTATCTCTCTACTAAACGTAGATATCAAACTGTTTGCCAAAGCTATCGCCAACCGTCTTATACCTCTACTCCCCAAACTAATATCCACAGAACAGGTAGGTTTCGTCCCCGGCCGCGAGGCCCGAGACAACACCACCAAAGCGCTAAACATCCACCATTGGATCACTACCTCTAACTCCAAAGGCTTCCTCTTGTCCCTTGATGCGGAGAAGGCGTTCGACAGGGTGGCATGGGACTTCATGGAGGCTACCCTGCATTACATAGGTTTACCTCCACACTTACTCCGGATGATCATGACACTGTATTCTTCCCCCACAGCAAAGGTGAGGGTGAATGGTCGCCTGTCGAACGCCTTCTCCGTATCCAACGGTACCAGACAGGGATGCCCCTTATCCCCACTAATTTTCATTATCACTCTAGAACCATTCCTCCGCAAACTTAGGGATAACCCGAACATCAAAGGGCTGGAAATCGACAATAGACACTTTAAAATAGCCGCTTACGCGGACGATATCCTACTGTTCCTCACTGACCCGCTCATTACCATTCCTAACCTACTTAAAGAATTTGCTCACTTCAAATTTCTTTCTAACCTACAAATAAATTTCTCTAAGTCCAAAGCACTAAACATATCTCTACCTGATGAAATAGTCACTCAATGTAAACTTAACTTCCAGATTGACTGGGAACCTCATGCGCTCACGTATCTTGGCATTAAAATACCCTCCAAATTGACAGACCTATATAAACTAAACTTTTTACCCATCTTACAAACCATCCAAGCAGATCTAAAAAAATGGAGCTTGGGACCGTTCTCCTGGTTCGGAAAGACGGCGATCCTAAAAATGAACATACTTCCCAGATTGCTCTACTTATTCCAAACCATCCCTATACAACTCCCTCCTTCCTTCTTTGGCATACTTAAAAGAACATGTAGGAACTTCGTATGGTCTTCTAAACAACCCAGACTGAACTGGAACAGATTGACGTCTCCTAAACTCCAAGGAGGCTTACACATACCAGATATACAAAAATATTACTGGGTATGTCACCTCGCTAGGATAGTTGACTGGCACAATAACAGACCTAACAAAGACTGGATACATGTAGAAAATGCTTTTACCGCAATACCTCTACATCTTTTACCATGGATTAAGCAAAATAAAATACCTGAGGGGGCCACACATAACCAATTCATCAATGCAACTCTAAACACTTTTAAAGTAGCCTGCAAACTACTCCAACTGACACCCACACCGGGTCCCTTGACACCTTTGGAAAACAACCCGGACTTCATACCAGGAATACATAATAAGACCCCAAAGACGGATATTAACCGCCCCAACCTTAGACTACAACAATTGTTCCAACAGGGCACTCTCATGTCTTTCCAGACCATGACTCGGACATTTCCAGACTACCACATTCCCTTTTATAAATACCTGCAGATACGCCACTTCGCTAATAGCATCCAACCTATTGCAAACTTACACAGAGATCTTACACCCTTTGAAAGCTTTTGTAATAACCCAGAGCCCCAAAGACACCTTATCTCGTCTATATATAAACTCTTATTCACATCACAAGAAATCAAATCTGATAGTCTGATTTTACAATGGGAAAGGGATTTAAATCTAGACCTCACCACAGAAGACTGGCAACATGCCCTTACTCATATACACAAGGGTTCTCTCAATATCTCCACACAGGAAAACAGATATAAAATCTTTACAAAATGGTACAGAACTCCAGATAGGATACACAAATTCCACCCAAACCTTCCCCCCCTCTGCTGGCGTTGTCAAGCATCCAGGGGCACTCTCCTCCACATATGGTGGGATTGTCCCCTCATACAAAATTACTGGATAGACATACATCGACTAATTACACAGATTACGACTTATTCGCCCGATTTCACCCCGGCCCAATACCTACTTCATCACACCTCCCTTCCACAACACACCTACAAGAAATCCCTGGTTCTACACCTCATCAACGCAGCTACCTTATGCATCCCTATCCACTGGAGAGACACCTCCCCCCCCACTATTCAAGAATGGATGCAGAGGGTAGACAGAATAGCTGAAATGGAACACCTTATACATCAATCCAATGATACACCATCCAAGTATGAACATATATGGGCTTGTTGGACTCATTTCAAATCAACCCACATACCGCACACTTCCTCTGACCCCACCCCTCAAAGGAATGGAGAGACAGTACACACGCATTCAACTGCTTAACCTATGGAATTATCTTTGGGCTTTCATTGTTCTTCCATCATTCCTTCCCCCTCCCTCGTAGGACTCTCTCTACCACCCAAGGGATCACTAATGATCTGCATGATACCTCGCTGCCGTTCTGAGATCTGATAGGCATCACAGCTACGCCTTTTTTCAAACTATCTAGGCAGATTCGACATGCTTCTGTCTTCTCTGTCCTCATATGTCCCACACTGGGCACAGATTGCTCCCAATAGGGGTGCCCAGAGGTGGAACGGAGCAACCAAAGTCGGTTAAGGACAAGGAAAGACTTTAGGAAAGAAAGCAGGGAAATAGAGTAGGTTGCTGACCGGATGATAAGGAGAAGAGAAAGGAGGAATTGGAGATAGGATTTAATTGAAAACAAAACAATACGCTTTTACAACGATTTTCATTCAAACTGCTACCTTAAATTCCAATTTTATCGACCTAAGTTACACCTTGACTCAAAGGTAGATATAATTACATTGTACTGATATAATACACACCTTACCTTAGATGTAGACGTAAACACATTAATACCTATAAAGTCTGGGATGATAGCGTACTATGGTTTATTACCCTTTTTATCTTTATTTTTTTTTTTTTTTTTTTTTTTTTTTTTTTTTTTTTTTTTTTTTTTCCATCCTTTTCTGCCACATTGGCAATGCATTTTAATGACAAGAGAATTTCGCAGATATATTTTACCACAACTCAAGGCTTATTCCCCCACCACATAAGATATCACCTACAAAATTTCTCATTGTAGTTCCTTCGTTCGTTTGTTCATACTATGTTATAGTACTTATAATGTCATGCATTCTGATGTAATGTTATATCTGGCTATGGGCTAATATGTGACATTTACTTTCATGCTTTCATTTATGTAACACTTGTGTAAACTCAATAAAATTATACTTTAAAAAAAAAAAAAAAAAAAAAAAAAAAGAACTTCCTATGTTCCCCACTAGATGGCAGCACTTCCGAGGCACATACTGTAAAAAGGCTGACATCAGCCGAATCTTCCTAGCTTGACAAAGGAGCGTGCACTGTGCATATTCTTCCAGTGTGCATGCTCCAAAACACATTGCAAGTGTGTATGAAACACCATCACGCCCTGCGCTGCGCTCCAGCCCTCTCCTTCAGTCCCCAGCTGCGCTCCAACCCTGGGTTTGGACCCCACTTGAGCACCAAAAATTCCTGCTGGACAGGACGCCGGCTCCATCTGGATTAAGAAGATGTGCTTGCAGCAGAAAGCCTGGACAGTGACAGTGCGATCCATTGGACATTCTTGTACCTTCATTCAGATACCTCAAATGTGAGTTTTTAATGCACCCTCTTCCATTAAAAATGAGTCTTTACTCAGAGGCGCCTGTGTCTTTTTCTCTCTCTTTTTTACATGTTTGGACTGTGGCTTCCACTTTCTTTGCAAGGCTTGCCCTGACACAGTGGACGGTTTCTCAGCATAGAGCTGGTTAGCTCAAAGGACTTCCTATGGACTTGTACCTCTTTTAAATATACCACAGGTTGAGCCACTACCCCATGTATTTTTACATAATTGATTTGCATGGGATCACATTCTTTGGTTCTTTTAGCTCCCACATATAACTGCTGTGCAGCACATTTCTCTTCAGTGGATTTTATATTTGAATCCTGTGAAGAAGATAAAAAAAAAATATTAATAACCTTTTAAAAATATGTTTTAAAAACGTGTCTAACTATTTATATTCACTTCTTGCTTCTGTTTTGTAGATGATCCAGAGGTAGAGGAGGTGGCGATTCTGTGTCCTGGAATTTCTACAACTGCTGTGCATGTGCTATGTTCATACCTAAAAATATTAAATAAATAATAAAAATATTTTAACCACTTGACATCTGGAACATTTACCCAATTTCTTGACCAGGCCATTTTTTTTGTAATATGGCACTGCGTTTCTAATGCACGGTCATGCAATGCTGTACCCAAATAAAACGTATATCATTTTTTCCCCACAAATAGAGCTTTCCTTTGGTGTTATTTGATCATCTCTGTGTTTTTTATTTTGTGTGCTATAAATAACAGACTGACAATTTTTATAAATGTATATATTTTTCTACTTTCTGCTTTATAACATATCCAATAAAACATTAAAAAAATCTAATTTCTTCATAAATTTAGGCTGTATTCTGCTACATGTGTTTGGTCAAAACATACACCAATAAAGGCATATTGATTGGTTTGCACAAAAGTTGCATCTACAAATGATGGGATATTTTTAGTTAGTTTTATTTATGATTTTTTTTTAATAGTAATTGCGGTGATTACTGACTTGTAGCAGAACTGCGATATTACGGTGGACACTGACACTTTTTGTGAAACAGTGACACTAATTTAGTGATCAGTGCTAAAAATATGCACTGTCACTGTATTAATGACTCTGGCTGGGAGGGGTTAAACATCTGGGGCAATCAAAGGGTTCACTGTGTGCCTAGCCAGTGTTTTTGTGTGCTGTGTTAGATGCTTTTACTAAGGAAAGTAATATATTTTATTCCATGCTTTGCAGAAACACAAATCCTTGTTTACTTAGGCAGATCTTTGTTCTGGGGCGGTGAACATCTAGTGCCTGGCACCCACAGATTGGCTTCTACTGTGAATAATTACGGTATGTGATTCTACAAAGAAGGGCCACCCTGTAGCAGTATATCTGCTATGGGGCAATCTTTAAGTGGTTTAATAATCACTTGAAAGAACACATGTTTAAAATCGTTAGGACATTAAATGGCAAAAAATTGTGTGTTTGTACAACATTAAAACCATTGACATATTTACCAGAGGCCAAACCAGTGCATGATTGGCCCATTACAATTAAACTAAAATACACTACTTCTCTTGTTTTGGAATCTCCCACTGTCAAGGTGCACCTCTAAGAACACATAGCATTGACTCGGCTTGTTTTCTAGGTTCAGAGTTCCCCTTTAACTGTTGGGTTGCATCTTACACCATCTGTGCCTCTTTGGGCTGGGTTCCCACTGCCGTGCAGAGTGCCTCACAGCCGGGGTCTGGTGCGTCCCTGTTTATCGTTTCAGGTCTGATTTCCGTCTAAATTTTTGGCTGAATTCAGACCTGAAACAGACCAGCAGACGCACGGGACTCTTGTGAAATTTGCTCCAGAGCCGCTCCGGAGATGTGAGCCGGTCACAGTCTCCTGACATGTGAATTGAATACGGGGAAACCCGCATCTAATTCGCAATAGTGTGAACCCAGCATTAAGTACAATGGAGTGCCCCTTTCTAAAGCCTCATACACACGATCGGACCTTGTACAAACTTTCCCATGGATTTCTGTACAAAGGGCGTTGTCCTCAAACTTGTATTGCATAAACACGATCAGACTTTTAGACAACAAACACGAACGTAGTGACGTTACTACAACACTACAAAAGAAGACGTTCAATTCTCTGGCGTCACCCTTCGGACTCCTTCTGCTAATTTCAAATTAGTAGATGTTTGGTCAGTGCTGATTCGCGCTTTTCAGTTCTGTGCATTACTTTGCGTTTCTGACCGTTCGTAGGGCAACCAGCCATGTTGCGCAATCCTAGGGGAGAGCGTGCTGTTTATGGGCTTGGAGTTCTTGCTGTGACTCTAGCCCAGTCCAGGAATAGTCGGAGTAGTAGGATGAGGAGCATTTGGGCCAAAACTTGGCTACTTAATCGTGACCAATTTAGCCATATGCCCTTGCTGCGTGAGCTGCAGGAGAATAATCCAAATGATTATTGGAATTATCTCCGGATGACAGACTCCTGCTTTCAGCAACTATTGTCCTTGCTGTCCCCCTATATCATGAAGCAGGACACCTGCACGAGGGCTGCTATTCCAGCAGAGCAAAGTTTACCACTGGTATCTCTCCACAGGCTCTGGGAGTCATTATTCCTGAGACATGTAGTGCTATTATCCAAGTCCTGCAGAAGGACTATATTCGTATAAGTTTTTTGTTTTACTATCACCTTCATGTTTTCTAATGTATTTTATACATTTTGCATTCCATCCTTCCCATTTTTGTAATATGCTGTGAATGAATGTCCTCTTTGTCCTCATGCATGCTGTAACCTTTTTGGTGGCCTACATGCATAATTTCCTTCACTAACCTCCCCAGCATGCTACCCTGGGCCCATACACACCTAGCCTAGTAACTTAACACAGTATTTTTTATGCTTCATTTTTATGTTTACCCTAAACACCCCCTAAAATGTGTCCCAATCTTATTCCTGTCCTTAAATTCATGCAGAGTGCAAGAGTCCCTTTTTGGTGGTGCAAACACCTATTTGTTATCCCCTCCCCAAAAAAAAAAACAAAAAAAAAAAAACGGAGTAAACCGATAGAACTACTCTATCTGCAGATTTTGATAAACACATACACAGCATACCTTATTTTTTGAGTTCAGATTGCTGCATAAATTCTCAAGAGTTTGTAGTGCAAGGGCCTGACTGATTACCTTCAATAGGTTCAAATTATACGTTTGTTATGATGAATTTAGCATTATGAGGGGCTCCCACAATCCCTGTGCTGTGTTCATTATGAGGAGCTCCCACCATCCCTGTGCTGTGTTCATTATGAGGGGCTCCCACCATCCCTGTGCTGTGTTCATTATGAGAGGCTCCCACCATCCCTGTGCTGTGTTCATTATGAGGGGCTCCCACCATCCCTGTGCCGTGTTCATTATGAGGGGCTCCCACCATCCCTGTGCTGACTTCCTGGGTTTTTAACCTCATCATAATGAATAATCATAATTAACGAACATTGTTATTATTTTGTCCAATGTATGTCAAAATGTGTATAGATTTGGACAATGTGCATTCTTATTTGTGGATTATGCCACTTCTTACCTGTCCACTGGCCTGCCAATCTTGTAAAGATGGATGGTCAGGCAAAATTAAACTTAATTTTTAATGCATTTAGCTCTCATGGAAGTGTAGAGGTTTACTTGTCAAAAACATCTCCCCATTCAACTCCCCCCCCCCTAACATTTTTAGAATGTGCCACCAGAGGGGGTGAGGGAGCATATAATTATAACTTATCCTTTTTTTTTGTAAATACACATTTAAATGTTATAATATTATGTTGTCCCACAATGTTTGTGTCAAATATGGTTGCAATTTTATGTGCTCAAGTCTTAATTTTTTTTTTTATTTGTTTGACTCCACAGTTTCCTTCAAACACCCAGCAATGGCAGGATGTGGCAGCCCAGTTTGACAATTTATGGAATTTCCCGAATTGTGGAGGTGCCATTGATGGCAAACATGTGAGGATAGTCCCACCACCAAACTTGGGATCGTATTATTTTAATTATAAAGGGTTTTGCAGCATAGTTCTGCTTGCTGTGGTGTCAGCCAACTATTAGTTTATGTATGTTGATGTTGGGATGAATGGACGCCACTCTGATGGAGGTGTGATGATGTGTACAGAATTTTATGATCATCTACAAAAAGGGACCTTACATTTGCCAAATGCTCAGGACAATATTCCGGGGACTAAATTTTGTCTTTGTGGCAGATGAGGCCTTTTCTTTGGGGGAACATATTCTAAAACCCTTTCCAATGAGGAACCTCACCCCAGAACAAAGAATTTTCAACTATCACCTCTCTCGTGCCCGAAGGGTCATGGAAAATGCATTTAGCATCCTTTCCAGTAGATTTAGGCTCTTTTTAACTGCCATAAACTTGGCAGAAGATAAAATTAATCATGTAGTTTTATGCTGCTGCATCCTCCATAATTTTTTAAGGAGGAATGCTTCCAGCTACATTGCCTCAGGGCAAAGTTATGAGCCTTTTTCCCGATCAGCTGAAGAGGCTGTGATGCCAGCTCTGGAAAGTGTGCATGCTGGTTTGGGCTCCCAGAATGCCCGTCTTGTTTGTGAACAATATATGGACTACTTTGTCGGTAGAGGGGCAGTGCCTTGGCAGCAAAATTTACTTGCTGGTTAATTTTTGGACTTATTAATAAAATAATATTTCCTTTGAACTACTGTTGTCTGTGTTTACTAGCTTTGCAAATAGACTTGATCTTTGTAATTTTTGCCACTAGTGCAAACCAACCTGATATACAACATGAGGTTACAATCTCGCTTTGAGGTAACTATTATATTGTGTTATGTCTCGGCTACACACATTTTAGAGTACACTGTCAATGTAACTACACCAACTTAACAAATATACTGGTATTGAGCATTGAAATAAGAAGCCACACATTGTTTTTTGTTTAAATTTTTTTTATCTGTGCACATTCATGTGCGTTTTGAATTTTTTAATTTTTTTTTTCAGAAACAGGCATGTACTAAAACAGAATTTGCATAACTCTGGAACTTACAAAGTTCAACTTCAAAAAACTAAGCAAATATCACACATATATGTATTTTTTTTAAGAAAATATATATATAATTTTTTTTTTTTTGAAAAATAGGCATGTTTAAAAACAACATAGACAACCATGGAACTTACAAAGTTCAACGTATACAAACTGGAATGTGGACATCATCATGCAGCAGAAAATGAAGAACATGATAAATGTTTTTTGACGTAAAAAGGGTTTATATTCTACCCAAAACATCTATCATGTTCTTCATTTCCTGCTGCATGATGTCCAGGCGATTCCGCATGGCATCAATTTCGCCATTCCAGGCCATGATCTGCCAATGAGCCTTTGGACGCTGTCCATCGTGAAACGTTCGGCTTCCTGTTCCACAACCAGCACATCACGTAAAATGGGTTAAAAAACATGTATTTAGAAATATGCAGGCATACATAGATTACCAGAAGCTGGGGTGTCAGACACTCACCTGGTGGGGTACACTCTCCCACTTCCTCCACTTCTCTTTCCTCCACATCCATAGTGATGCTGGGGCTCAGTTCACATTGAGCCTGGCGAGGTTGGGGGTCCAGGCGAGGTTGGGGGTCCTGGCGAGGTTGGGGGTCCCGGCGACCCTGTTGTCCCACACTAGTGCTCCTGAGTCCAGATGTGTAAACAGCTGCTGAGTGTCCTCTCCTTACATTCCACTGAATCTATTTAGCAATTAATTAAAATTCCAAAGACATCTAGACAACAATGTCTTAAACTTCGTTCAATCAGACAAATTATCATGACCAAAACAGTCATAACCCTATATCAGCTAAAGACTTCGTATTTATTGGCAAACAATCACTGTTTGTCCCTACGAACGTTGTTTTCTACATATAAACGTTGTTTCCTACCTACGAACCATTAAGTACAACAGTAAAGAAAAGCACATGGAGCAGCATGCAAGTGAATAATCATAAATAGGAACACACGACAAGTATTTCCTTTTTCGAAGTACCTTCTTTATTTTCATATACTGATCTGGCTCCCTGTTTTTTATGTCGGACCAGCGCTTCCTCTATTGGTCTTTCTTCCGTCGTACCCCAAACTTGCGGTCCAGTGTCCTCACAACACGAGACAGGATTTGGTCCTTTAGTAAATTTGGATGGACGTACGGACCATGTTTCCCATCATAGTCCTCCATGTGTAAAATATCCACCATCTCCACCATTTCAGCAAAGGACATGTTAGTGGCCTTACATCTCCTCCTCCTGGATCATGATGTTTGTGGCTCTGGCCTTTCCTCCCCATTAGAAGATGACACATCACACATCTGTGTCTCCACCATGTTGCTCCTCACTGTGCACCGAAGAGAGAAGGGGTGGGAATATTACAGAAAAAAATTGTCAGGGGCAGACAACTCGAGCGGAGTTTCACGCATGCGCCGTCTATGCCAAGTTAACATGCGGTACGAACGAAGGCGTCATGACATTCGGAGAGCGGAGTTTTCACGCATAGGCAGTGTATATCAGTCAAACGAGCATGGTTTGCTATTCAGCAAACGGGCGAACAGCCAATGTTCAAGTCAAACTCATGTTCCACCCAAACATACAGCCCATCCCCACTGCTTAAATAAAGGCCTATATTGTGACCAGATTATGAGCTATACGCCACCCATTATGGTTTGTCTGGTGTTCTGTTTTGCAGACATCTGATACTTCTCACCAAAATGATAAAGTCAGCTTTGAATTCACACAAATTCCTTAGCCAGTTTATCGAACAATACAGAGAGCTCACGTGTCTGTGGCAAGTCAAACATAAAGATTATTGCAATAAAACCAAGAGGATGGCAGCAATTGATAAACTGGTGGAATTTGTGAAGACTGTGTACCCCAGAGAAACCTACAGTTTGATAAAGACCAAAATTGGGGGCCTCAGAATCATGTATAACAGGGAATGAAAGAAGATTGACGAATCAAAAAAATCAGGAGCAGCAGCTGAAGATGTCTATGTTCCCAAGCTGTGGTATTTCAACAGCCTCCATTTTTTGTCGGATCAAACTGTACCACACAGATCTCTCTCTACACTACCCTCTGCATCAGCTGAGGCCACCAATACTGAGCCTGATCCTACACAGGATGAAGAGGAGGAGGAGCTCAGCTTGACCCAGGTATAGCATTGTTTAAAAGCTTGGCTAAAAAATATAAATGATTTAATTAGATGGTAGTAATGCATAGTAACGTGTTGTCTTAAAAAAGTGAGTTCCATATCAATAGACAGTAGTGACCAAAAAGGATTAGGACAAGAATGAGAAATACTGGAGTCAGAATGATAGTCTTTACTATTTGGACACATTCCAAATTAAAAAGTCATGACCTGAAAAGTGTTTGTGATTAATGTCCAAAAAATTAAAATGATGTTGGTTTTACACACACAGGAACTTTTGAGCCAAGAAGAGGCTGGGCCCAGCAGCCAGATGACAACTGAGTGCAGAATCCCTACCCTGCATCCTCCCAAAATAAGGGCCAGGAAGAGCCAACACCTGGATGAGGCCACAGCTTTCCACAGAGTTCTTAACTAGGGCTACATCTTTGATCACCACAGCACCCGATAGTGCTGAAGAGTTAGGCTGTTTTACAGCTAATAAGCTCTGTGAGCTTGACACAGATCAAAGGGAGCTATGTGAGGGTATAATCATCCAGCTCTTCAGCAAGGCCAAGAAACGAGAGCTATCCACTAAATCACACGTGTGTCATTTGGACCACACACCTCCACAACAAGCCTACCCACCCCAGCAAACCTACCCACCTCAGCAAACCTACCCACCCCAGCAAGCCCACCCACCTCAGCAGCATGGTGGTCAGTGGTAAAATCAGCCCCAGGATCCACAACAAGGCCAGTGGTCTGGGGAGTTTAGGGGCTACTAATTTAGCATGTTTTATTTTTTTGATTTGAGTATGATTTAATAGGCTATTTTTTTCTGTGTATCATTTGCTCTTTTGGTTTCTAATTTTGAATTTTGAATTGTGATGACAGAGAATATTTAATAATGTCTAATAATTTAGTAATTTTATTTATGTTGTGAATGCACAATAAACAAAATGGCCAAAAAAAAGACAACATATTTTTTATTGATATCACTAGAACACAAATCCTATGTAAAATATGTTTATCTGTACTCTGTCAGTATCACCAGCAAAGCAGATTTACTATTAAGCCATTAAAAAGAAGAAGAGAATGTGCGCTGCATTTAGAAACGTCATAATTTGACACGTCACGAATGTGCTATCTCCATTATGAACGCTAGTTTTACAAGACCCCCCGCTTCGTGCTGCATCTTGCTTCCGAGCATGCGTGTTTGTACTTTGGACTAAAGTCCGATGGTTTTTGTGTACACACAATTGGACTTTGCTCCATCAGACTTTTGTTGCCGGAAAGTTTGTCCGTTCGCACAGCCAACAAGTCCGATGAAAACCGAAAAAGTTTGTCCGATGGAGCGTACACACGATCGGATGTTGCTCCAAAACAGCTAACTTGCATGTTTGTTGTCAAAAAGTCAGATCATGTGTATGGGCCTTAAGGCTCAGGCACTACCATATGCTTTACATAATTGACTGAAGCTTGCTTGAAAGTGGCAACATGCAAGCAACTCTGACATGCTAAACAATCCATTTACCATGTGCGCCTAAGGTTTAAGCAACGTTTTTTTAAGCAACTTTTTTTAAGTAACATTTTTTAATTGCTTGTGTCTGGCAGGCAGTACTGCCCAGCAAGCACAAAAGGAGGTATAGTTCCCACCACAGCCATGCAGCAGAGTATCGCAGTTGAGGCATGTGTTCACCCCCAGCCATTGCCCCTTCAGCTAAAGGGGGAGCAGTTGGGGGGAGCTAAAACCTTGTGGCTGTGCTGCATTTTTACACCATTAATTTAAACAAGCCCTAAGACTGCACTGATTCTAGCATTATTATTATTATTATTATTATTATTATTATTATACAGGTTTTATATAGTACCAACAGTTTACGCAGCGCTTTACAACATGAGGGCAGACATTACAGTTACATTACAATTTGGTACACGAGGAATCAGAGGGCCCTGCTCGTTAGAGCTTACAATCTAAAAAGGAAGGGTCAATTGATACAAAAGGTAATAGCTGTGGGGGGGGGTGAGCTGATGGAGGAAGTAGAACAGTGTTAGTTAGAAGCAGGATAGGCTTCTTTGAAGAGAAGGGTTTTCAGGGATCGCCTAAAGATGGATGGATGGATTAGGGGACAGTCGGACAGATTGGGGTAGGGAGTTCCAAAGGATGATAGAAGCTGTGGAGAAATCCTGGAGGCGAGCATGGGAGGAGGTGACAAGGGAGCTAGAGAGTAGGAGGTCTTGGGGTGACCGAAGAGAGTGGCTTGGTTGGTATTTTGGGACTAGGTTAGTGATGTAGCTGGGGGCAGAGTTATGGATGGCTATGGATGTTGTTATCCCTTTTTATTTTCATAGCAAATTGCCAAATTGTGTGTCTTTCTGTATTTTTTGTATCTTTTTCAGTAAATCATTTTTCTTGGTATATCTTTTATGCACTGCCCACTTTCGGGATATTAAATGATAAAATTAATAAGTGACTTCTGTGTACTAAGATAGTACTCATATCTCTGGAGAAGTTGTTGTATTTTAGTGCTTAAGTACTCGGTCTAAGTTACATGCCAATCGGTATGAAATTGCACTGCGTGTTGGCAGATTGCATGCAGATTGTACGCTAACAGGTCTGCCAGACGGAGATCTGTGTGTGTGGTGGCTCAGCAGATCAGTCTGCGGAGAAACTGTTGGGTGGTGGCAGGCTATCGTTTATTGTGTGTCTGGTGTGTGGGTGTGGGGACAGTGGGAAGAGTGATTAACACCGGGGTTCAAGCTTTCAGGATAGATGGAGGAACCCTAAAAGCGTGTGCTAATTACTAGACTCCTCCCCAACCCTTAGAGTGCACCAGATTGTATGTAAGATTTGTATCTGCCTGTGTGTGGTCAGCTAGCTGGATTGTAGTGGAGTCTTCCTCTAGTGGTGGCCAAAGGTAGTGCCGGCTGTGAAAGTGCCACAACCAGTCTTACATGCTCAGTATAAGTTCCCCCTTATTCCCATAGTTTCTTATATACCCCAGTCACGGAACGCAAGTCGCGGTTAGCTAGTCACAGTGGGCGTGCGTAATGCATGACAGATTAGTATGGTAGTGATCCCTTGCATCTCAGGCCCCATACACATTTTGTGTAGAAGGAGTGCACATTTGCACACTGCTCACAATAATTTTAGGGTGTTTGGTGACTACACATACACTTTACTACAATCAAAGATTTGTGTGTGACACTGACTAAATAGAGTTTTGTGTGTGCAAACACTATATATACACACATTACAAATCATTCCTTCAACAAAGACAATTAGATGTTTCTCTGTTAAAAAGAATAAGATCAGAGCAAAAAACAAAAAACAAGATCATGTGATCAGTCTTATATTTGTGTGCCCTTTATAGAAAGAATAGCACATTTCTTATCCAAAGGTTTGTAAGGTTACACTTCCTGCTGTCCAGCACTCTGTTCACTGAAAAGAGTTAGAGGTAAAGTGTAGGCGGGGATAACACAATTCTATTCTTCTTCTCTTTTCACCACCCACATGAAGGCCCAGAAACACCCACAGTAACCCTAGGACCCACCCACATCAACTCCCCAGAACTGCTACAAGTGACCCTCATAGCCCACTCTGAAACTACATAGGCTCAAAGAATCGTGGAACATGTAGTATCAGGACTGGTAAAGGAAGAAAACAGGAAGTCAGAGAACTTTGAAATTCAGCTAGGAGAATGAATGACATCACAGACACAGAAACCTGCTTTATACAGCTTAAGTATGTAAGTTACACACAATCTGACACTGGGGTTGTGATCCATTTACATGCACAATGCATCTGTTGTTTTGTGGAGAAAAATCTGGAGTTCTTCTTTAACTGCTTGCCGACCAGCCGCTGTCATTATACTGTGGCAGGTTGGCACGGCTGCACCAACCGCTGTAGGTGTACATCGGCCACTTTAAGAGCTATAGGGGGCGTGCCGCCAGAGCTGATGCGCGTGGCCGGCGGCCGCAATGTCCACCGGTAACTTGCGATCACTCCTCAGAGAGCCAGAACGGGGCTCTGTCAATGTAAACAGACAGATTCCCATTCTGACAGGGGAGTAGAGAGAGATATGCTGCTCCTAGTGATTAGGAACAGTGATCTCTCTCTACTCCCTGTCGGTCCACTCCCTCCACAGTTAGAAACACCTCCCTAGGGAACACTTAACCCCTTGCTTGCCCCCTAGTGTTAACCCCTTCCCTGCCAGTGACATTTATACAGTAATCAGTGTCTATTTATAGCACTGATCACTGTATAAATGTCAAATTCCCCCAAAAAAGTGTCAAAGGTGTCCGATCTGTCCGCCGCAATGTCGCAGTCCCGCTAAAAATTGCTGATCACCGCCATTACTAGTAAAAAAAAGACGATATTGTAGACGATATAACTTTTGCGTAAAAACCAATCAATATACACTTATTGCAATTTTTTTTACCAAAAATATGTAGAAGAATACATATTGGCCTAAACTGATGAAGAATTTTTTTATTTTTTTGTTGGATATTTATTATAGCAAAAAGTAAAAAATATTGTTTCTTTTCAAAATTTTTGCTCTTTTTTGTTTATAGCGCAAAAAATAAAAACCGCAGGGGTGATCAAATACCACCAAAAGAAAGCTCTATTTGTGGGATAAAAAGGACGTACATTTTGTTTGTGTAAAACGTTGCATGACTGCACAATTGTCAGTTAAAGCAATGCAGTGCTGTATCGCAAAAAATGGCCTGGTTGTTAAGGGGGTAAATCCTTCCGGGGCTGAAGTGGTTAATGAATGAAACAGACTTAATGCATTCACTGACCTATGTTCTTCCTGCTTTGGAAGCTACTTGGGTCTATAGTAATATGTATAATGAACATGTCATTAACAGTAGTTGCAATGGCTTTATGGTGTATATTGTAGTGTAGATAATCTAGAGTGGATTGAATCTGTCATTTAGGCACTGGTTTGTGTGTTGTGAAGATTAAAGCATCAAGTGTCTCAGAGGAATGAGCACCTTATGAGCTGCTTTATTATTAAAGTTGTAAGGTGAGGGATTAGTAATTGGAAAAAATGTTTTAATAAGTATTGGTTTTATAAGAATTAGTCAAGCCATCTAGCCTTATAGCTTTGTTCTGTGAGTACTAAATTTCTTCTTATATTTCATGCTAGGTAATTGGCCAATTTAACGTCTGCGGCTGTATTTATTTACCACTGATAACTGTGTATTAAGAGGGAAAATAATTTGTTTTTCACCTGATGGTGATGGTGAGATGGTGAGTTTTAATGCTTAGTAAGATTAGTCAGAAAAATAATTAGCAAATGTTTTTGTTTGTGAGAATTTTTTTTTTTTTTTTTACCACTGGGCATACGTTGTATTTTCAAATGTTGCTTGAGACATTGGTTCTTTTTTTTTCAAAATTGGAAGCCGGAAGTGACCCTGCTTATCTTTAATGATGTTCATTGAATTAATGGAAAAGTATTTTTACTATGAAGTTTTCTGATATGTGCCTTAGCTAATAGTATATATTTTTTTTAACTAAGTATAAACGTATGAACTTAAAATTTGACAGATGGTCACATCAAATGACAGATGGAGTTGTTTCCTTGAAAAGTAGTGTATATATATATATACATTGTTTGTGCTTGTGGTTTTGGTGGTCACCAGGGTCAAGTTATATACATCATTTTGTAAGAAAGCAAATCCATACCTATTGTTTGATGTACTTCTGGGGACAACACTTCATTTCTAACAGAAACTGTTCCAAGTGTTGTCATTTATACAGTACATTACATGAAAATTGAAGCATAGCCATTCTACATTGCTGTAGAGCCTGGTGGCAAAAACCCACAGAAAGTGAGATATTGGTGTGTTTAAGTAACACATTGGTTGCTGTTTTTTCACTTTTTTTCAAGTGTACAAATGTTGCTTTTGCTCTAACCTATGCATGTTTCCAACAGTCCAAAGATTCTTGAAGAACTATCCAGGTCATTAGCAAATCTTGGTTGTGGCCAGGAATATCTGTTTAGACTTCATCAGACAGTGGTGATGTGGATATTAAAGGGCACCGTCGAGCAATACACTTGCACTAGAAGTTTGGAGGGTGCTGAATGTATAAGCATTTGGTTTACTGTTTGCACCTTTAGAATATATTGTATTTCGCAAACCATTTTTGTGCACTAATTCCATCTGAAATAATTTATATCACAAATCGTTTTTCATATGAAGCACAGAAAAATTATAGCTGCTCTCAATTTGCAAAACAAACATTGAATATAGTAGTGGGGTAATTCATGCAGTCTTTTGAACCAATGAGAGTAGCAGCCACAACAGATTTAAAATCTATAGGAAAATTCAGGCTCAAATCCATTGGCCAAACATAAAATTACAAAATGGGGTGGAAATTGTGGCAAAATTGTGGTAAAAACGCAAAAAGCACTGCTGAAAAGCTCAAAAGCAAACTGCATAGGTGTGAAAGGAGCCTAAGCGTTTATGGGGGACCATATCAAATACTTTTGCAAAATCCAGATACACCACATCCACAGGCCTTCACCTACAGTCAGGTCCATAAATATTGGGACATCAACACACTCTAATCTTTTTGGCTCTATACACCACCACAATGGATTTGAAATGAAACAAACAAGATGTGCTTTAACTGCAGACTTTCAGCTTTAATTTGAGGGTATTTACATCCAAAACAGGTGAACAGTGTAGGAATTACAACAGTTTGTATATGTGTCTCCCACTTTTTAACCACTTGCCGACCGCCTCACAACGATATAGGTTGGCAGAATGGCACGGGCAGGCAAAGTAACATATGGGTACGTTACTTCCCTCCAGCGGGTGGGGGATCCGATCAGACTCCCCGGTGCCCGAGGGGTCGGCATCGTTCCCTGAGTGATCCGAGGTGAGGAGGAGGCCACCCCCTTGCGTTCGCTCCCAGCCAATGACAATCTTCCTCTGTCTCTGAAATGTAAACAGCGGCAGAGGAAGTGATGCCATCTCTCCTCGCATCAGTCTTTTTTGTTCCGGAGCCAAGGAGAGAAGACATCCAAGTAAGTGCACCAACACTACATGTACAGTAGAACACTCTAGGCACACTTTTCACCCCCCATCACCCCCCGATCACCCCCCTGCACCCCCTGTCACAGTGACACCAAAAGCAGTTTTTTTTTTTTCTTATTATTGCATTGGTGTCAGTTTGTGACAGTTATAAGTGGTAGGGCAGTTAGTATTACCCCCTTTTAGGTCTAGGAACCCCCCTAATAAAGGTTAACCCCTTTATAACCCCCCCGTCGCCAGTGTCACTAAGCAATCATTTTTCTGATCGCTGTATTAGTGTCACAGGTGACGCTAGTTAGGGAGGTAAGTATTTAGGTTCGCCATCAGCGTTTTATAGCATCAGGGACCCCCATATACTACCTAACAAAGGTTTTAACCCCCTGATTGCCCCCTGGTTAACCCCTTCACCAGTGATCTAACCCTTTCACCAGTGATCACCGTATAACTATTACGGGTGACGCTGGTTTGTTAGTTTATTTTTTATAGTGTCAGGGCACCCGCCGTTTATTACCTAATAAAGGTTTAAACCCCTGATCGCCTGGCCGGTGATATAAGTTAAGTTTTAGGGTCAGATAAGGTCTGCGTCACCCCAGGCAGCGTCAGGTTAGTGCCAGTACCGCTAACACCCACGCACACAGCATACACCTCCCTTAGTGGTATAGTATCTGAACAGATCAAGATCTGATCTGATCAGATCTATACTAGCGTCCCCAGCAGTTTAGGGTTCCCAAAAATGCAGTGTTAGCAGAATCAGCCCAGATACCTGCTAGCACCTGCGTTTTGCCCCTCCACCCAGCCCAGCCCAGCCCACCCAAGTGCAGTATCGATCGATCACTGTGACTTACAAAACACCAAACATACATAACTGCATCGTTCGCAGAGTCAGGCCTGATCCCTGCGATCGCTGACAGTTTTTTGGTAGCGTTTTGATACAGTCGCCAACAGTCAGGAGCTTTTTTACCTGTGAGTCTCACTAGTGTACCACTAAAATTAAAGCCCAAAATGGCAAATCAAAGGTACACTAGTGAAGAGGCCGGCACGTTTCTGAGCATGACAGATAGTGAAGAGGAAGTCACTCATCTCAGATTCAGGCTCAGAATACGATCCTGTAGAGGACAGTGGCTCCATGACAGATAGCTCTGATGACGGAGTTGTGGTCCCTGCCAAGGTCAGGCGTACCAGACCCCGATCTTCTTCTGCTCTTGTTGAGGTGCAAGAATCGCAGGTCCCTCGTATGGAGCAGAGCAGTACTAGCGCCGCTTTTCCTTCTGGTGAACTGGAGAGCACCAGCGGCCTAGTACACCCTGGTCGTACATCCAGCACTGCAGTAACACTTGGTGACGTGGCGAGTCCCATAAGTGCAGTTCAAGCTGGTGAGGAGGTGAGCACAAGTAGTGTCCCACTGCCACCAAGAAGAAGACACAGGCCCGTCATGCCCATAGTGCTATTACTGCTGCATTCGCCAATCCTAATTGGGAACCCACCACTTCTGCAGCACCCGTACTCCCCCCCCCATTCACTGGCTAACCCGGCATTCAGGTGGAAACAGTTGATTTTACGTCACTTGATTTTTAATCGCTGTTTTTCAACGGAGATCTCTATAGATCTATTGCGGACCAAAGCAATTTGTAAGCTGTCAACACATCGCTACTATTCCCCAGTCCTCCCTTGCCAGAGATTGGAAACCAATTACGGTTTCTGAATGTAAGATCTTTCTGGGCCTTTCCCTCAACATGGGCATAACAAAAAAGAGTGAGTTGCGGTCATATTGGTCCACTGACACATTTCACCATATGCCCGTGTTCTCTGCTTCCATGACCAGGGCACGATACGAGCAGATTTTGCGGTTCATGCACTTCAACAACAATGAACTCGGTCATCCTCGTGGAGACCCTGGATACGATCGGCTCTACAAAATTCGGCCCCTTGTAAACCACTTCAACCAACGTTTTGCAGACTTGTTTACGCCCCATCAAGTTGTCTGCGTTGATGAGTCCCTGATTAAATTTTCTGGCCGCTTGTCATTCAAACAGTGCCTTCCCAGCAAGTGTGCCAGATATGTACGGGGTCAGGATGTATAAGCTCTGTGACAGGGCCACAGGCTATACATGTAGTTTTATGGTTTACGAGGGCAAAGATAGTCACGTAGAGCCGACAAACTGCCCTGACTACATAGGAAGCGCTGGCAAGATTGTGTGGGACTTGGTGTCACCCTTATTTGGAAAGGGGTACCACTTGTACGTGGACAATTATTACACGAGCGTGCCACTTTTTAGTCACCTTTTTGATCATCAGATTGGAGCATGTGGCACCGTGCAACCTAATCGTCAGGGCTTTCCCCAGAGGCTTGTAGATTCCCGTCTTAGGCTGGGGGAGAGAGCCTGCTTGCAGTGTAATAATTTGCTCGCTATGAAGTGGAGGGATAATAAGAATGCTTTCATTCTTACGGTGACTGGTATTGTGGAGAAACCCCTCTGTGTCCACGAATATAACCTTAACATGGGAGGGGTGGACCTCAACGACCAGTTGTTGGCACCGTACCTAGTTGCCTGTAAGGCCAGACGCTGGTACAAGTAAGTGTCTGTTTATTTATTTTAATTGGTTTTGCTGAACCCTCATGTGCTATACAGAGCTTCTGGATGGACTGGATCTTTCCTTAAATTCCAGGAAGAGATCGTGAAAGCCCTTCTGTTTCCAGACTGTGCTCCACCTCACCTTCCCCAACTAAATGCAGTAAGCTAGGTGCATGAGAGGCATTTTCCTTATGTCCTCCCGAGTACCCCTACCCAACGAGCCCCCCAAAGAAGATGTTGTGTCTGCAGCAAGCGCGGATATAGGCATCACACCCGCTATTATTGTCCCTCCTGTCGTGACAATCCTGGTCTTTGCATTGGTGAATGTTTTGAACGCTACCATACACTAGTTGAGTTTTAGCGTAGGGTACAGCACTGCACAGACTAGGACACACTTTCACAGGGTCTCCCAAGATGCCATCATATTTTGAGAGACCCGAACCTGGTACCAGTTACAAAAGTTACAGTTACAAAATAAGTTTTAAAAAAAAAAAAAACACAAAAAAATATATAAAATAATAAAAAAAAAATAGTTGTCATTTTATTCTCTCTCTCTCTATTGTTCTGCTCTTTTTTACTGTATTCTATTCTGTAATGTTTTATTGTTATTATGTTTTATCATGTTTGCTTTCCAGATATGCAAATTTTCTTATACTTTACTGTTTACTGTGTTTTATTGTTAACCATTTTTTTGTTTTCAGGTACGCAATTCAGCTGCAGCGTGGCTTTATTTATCTTGACAGCAATAGCATTTGCTCCCACGATACATAAAGCCGTGACTCCAGCACTGTCGGAGGTAATTTCACCACCACAGTTACATACTTCAGCATATATGCCGAAGCATGGGGGCAGCAGGGGCGGAGGAGCGATTTGCTCCTACCTTTTGCGGGAGGATGCCCCCATGCTTTGGCATATATATATTTTAGACACAGGTTGCGTTAAAATTTTTTAATTTTTTTATGTTTTTTTTTAATTTGCTTTGCAGGTATGGTAAGTCTTGCTGTTATACTGTAATGTTATTTTGTTTTATTGTTAACCATCATTTGCTTAGCAGGTACGCCATTCAGTTGCAGTGCGGATTTATTTATCTTGACAGCAACAGCGTTTGCTCCCATGAAACATAAATCCGTGACTCCAGCGCTGTAGAAGGTGATTTCACCACCACAGTTAAAAAAGAGCATATATGCTGAAGCATGGGGGCAGCAGGGGCGGAGGAGCGATTTGCTCCTACCTTTTGGGGCGGATGCCCCCATGCTTCGGCATATATAAATGGTGCATGTATGCCCATCATTAGAAGTGGGTGGATGAAGGGAGGTATTCTAATGGTGGGCATACCCACCGATCAATCTCTTTTTTTCATGCAGCCCACAGGCTGCATGAAAAAAAAGTTTACAATATATACCCAACAAGGACCAGCAACGTACTGGTATGTTGCTGGACTTTGAGTGGTTATACCAGAATGATGCCTGCAGGTTTACGTATCATCTTGGTATCATTCATTTCAGCCAGCAGTCAGCTTTCATGTAAAAGCAATCCTAGCAGCTAATTAGCCTCTAGACTGCTTTTACAAGCAGTGGGAGGGAATGCCCCTCCCTCCCACCATCTTCCATGTTTTTCTCTGGCTCTCCTGTCCCAACAGGGAACCTGAGAAAACAGCTGTTGATTTGGCCAGCTGACCATAGAGCTGATCAGAGACCAGAATGGCTCCAATCATCTCTATGGCCTAAGAAACCTGAAGCTACGAGCATTTTATGACTTAGATGTCGCCGGATGTAAACAGCGCCATTGGGAAATTGGGAAAGCATTTTATCACACCGATCTTGGTGTGGTCAGATGCTTTGAGGGCAGAGGAGAGATCTAGGGTCTAATAGACTCCAATTTTTTCAAAAAAGAGTACCTGTCACTACCTATTGCTATCAAAGGCATATTTACATTCCCTGAGATGACAATAAAAATGCTAAAAAAAAATAAATAAATAAAAGGAACAGTTTAAAAATAAGATAAAAAAGCAAAAAAATAATAAAGAAAAAAAAGGCACCCCTGTCCCCCCGCTCTCGTAAAGGCAAACGCAAGCGTCAGTCTGGCGTCAAATGTAAACAGCAATTGCACCATGCATGTGAGGTATTACCGCGAAGGTCAGATCGAGGGCAATAATTTTAGCAGTAGACCTCCTCTGAAAATCTAAAGTGGTAAGCTGTAAAGGCTTTTAAAGGCTTTTAAAAATGTATTTAGTTTGTCGCCACTGCACGTTTGTGCGCAATTTTAAAGCATGTCGTGTTTGGTATCCATGTACTCAGCCTAAGATCATCTTTTTTATTTCATCAAACATTTGGGAAATATAGTGTGTTTTAGTGCATTAAAATTTAAAAAAGGTGTGTTTTTTCCCAAAAAAAGCGTTTGAAAAATTGCTGCGCAAATTCTGTGCGAAAAAAAATGAAACACCCACCATTTTAATCCGTAGGGCCTTTGCTTTAAAAAAAATATATAATGTTTGGGGGTTCAAAGTAATTTTCTTGCAAAAAAAACATTATTTTTTCATGTAAACAAAAAGTGTCAGAAAGGGCTTTGTCTTCAAGTGGTTAGAAGAGTGGGTGATGTGTGACATGAGCTTCTAAATGTTGTACATAAAATGCCAGGACCGTTCAAACCCCCCCAGTTCAAACCCCATTTTGGAAAGTAGACACCCCAAGATATTTTCTGAGAGGCATGTCGAGTCCATGGAATATTTTATATTGTGACACAAGTTGCGGGAAAAAGACACATTTTTTTTTTGCACAAAGTTGTCACTAAATGATATTTCCTGACAGGCTCCATGGCAGCATACGTGTGGTTGACCCCGCCTCCATAAATACCCAATAGGACCCCTCCCTATAAATTTCAGCTGTGAGCTCCCAGCCATGTTCCTTTTTTGTCCTCCTCCGTAGGACCTTATGTTTGGTTCTCCTACCAGAAGACGATGTCCTGCGATTGTATCGGCCGACCGATGTGATGTCACTTCCCTCCGATAAGCCTTGACTGTTAGCAGGGTATGGAGTGTATTGCAGAGTAAGCGCTGAATAGCTGGAGTCATTTGGAATGAAAAGCGCGCACAGGCCTATTACTTAGCAGTATGCAGGTGGCCATTAGTGATGCAGGTGGCCATTGGTGAGCATGTATCGCCTTCATGACAGCAGTGTGTATATTTGTTGTTTGTTTTTTCTCTCTTATGTTCCCTTTTTACTTTGGTTAAATGCCTATGCAGCTGCTGGTTCCCTGTGCGTTTCAGCCGCCGCCCCCTCTACTTCCGGGTTTCGTCTGCGTTCTGCGCATGTGCGGTCCTGGAACGAAAGCGAGGCCTGGTTCGCGCAGGCGCACGAGGATCGCGGGCCTGGTGCGGCCGTGACGTCACGCGGCGCCAATTTTAAAAAGCCTGGGGAGGCTTGCAGATTTTGGGAACGATCGTGGGCATAGCGTCGACTTCCCTGAGCACCTGCAGAGCCTACCCCAGGTACGTGCAGTACAGATGGGTCTGTACTTTGCCTGTTTGCCTTGTTCTGGTATATCTGATGTATTCTGTGTTCACCTGCAGTGATTCCAAGCATCAGCCATGGACTCTTCACTGCCTCCTGGTGGCCAGTCCTCTCACAGCAGGTAGGATTGGAAAATGTTTTCTTTACTTGCCTGCTGGGGGGAAGAGAGTGGAGTGTAGGGCATTATTCTGACTTTGTGCCTTTCTCTCTCTCTATTTCTGTCTTTCTTCTTTTCTCAGCCCTTCTAGGTCTGACCAAAGACAAAGTAGTTCCTGCAGAAGGAGCGGGTCATCTAAATCACACCACCGGCATTCCTCCTCTGGCTCTAGACACCATGGGTTATCCTCAAAGTCTAAAGACCACAGTAGAGGCTCTCCTCACCCCCCCTCATCTCATAGTAGGGGACCGGAGAAATTATGTTGGGGATGCAGGGCCCCAGTGCCTGCTAGCAAGTCTCTCTGTGACCGCTGTTTCTCTAGAGCAGCTAATGAGAGGGAAGGTGCAGACCAACACCTGGAAACACTAATCAAGTGAGTCGTGAAAGAATCGCTGCAGGAGAAAGACGCTGCGAAGTCTCGTGATTCTCCTCCAAATCCACTGATTCCCCTGTCAGAGGAGGGTCGAGTCCATGAGACGTGGGAGTCTTCTCAACCTAGTCACCAGTCGGCTCCCCCTATCAGATAGCGGGTCAGAAGCAGATGATCCTGGGATGGGCTTTGAATATGCCCTGGTTCCTTCTCTGGTGAAAGCTGTTAAAGACGCTTTGAATTGGGAAGACCCAGTTATTTCTCCTCCTAAACAGAGAAAGTTTTTCAAACAACTCAGCAAGGAGCGTCATTATTTTCCTTTCCTCACTGAAGTAGGAGCTATAATATCTGAAGAATGGGGCAAGATGGATAGAAAAAGTTCTATGCAGTCTAAAATCTCAAAACTATACCCTTTCAAGGAAGAAGAGGTTAAACACCTTGAGTCAGCTCCCTTGGTAGATGCTGCATTAATGAGACTTGTGAGGTATGTAACTCCCCCTCTCGAAGATACAGTCTCATTTAAAGATCCGCTGGAGAGACGGATTGATTCCGACCTAAAAAGGATTTATTTGACAGCAGACACAGTGTGCAAACCTGCTCTGGCCTTAGCAGCAGTCTCTAAAGCTTTGGAGGCATGGTCAGACAATGTGAATGATTCTCTTAGAGGTATCTCTGAAGAAGCGACTAAGAGCTCCCCTATTCAGGAAATCAGGCTAGCCTCCGCCTTTCTGGGGGAGTTCTCCATTGATATTATTCGCCTAGTGGCTCGGGTGATGTCATCGGTCACCGCCCGTCGGGCCTTGTGGCTCTGACCCTGGTTGGCGGATCCAGCTTCTAAGCAGGCTTGGTGCCATATTCCATTTGAAGCTTGATAGCGCCATTACCCGGGCTACGGGTGGTAATTCGGGTTCCTCCCTCAAGATAGGCGTTTACAGAACCATAAACGCACCTTCTCAAGAACACAGAACACCGACCGTGCAAGGGAAGCACGGAGTTACAGGCCTGGTCGGGAATTTTCAAGATCCTGGAAATCCAGGCAGTCCTCTTGTAAAAAGCCCACAAAAGGGGCTTCTACTGGTAACCAGGACTCCACTAAGTCCTTTTGAAATTGGGCCCGCTCAAACATGTCAGGTGGGGGCTCGTCTGCTCCACTTCCGTATGTTTGGGTGGCCTCAATTTCTCGATTTCTGGACTGTCAGGACGGTGTCCTCAGGCCACACCTGGGTTTTCAACAGCACTCCCAGACTAAGATTCATACCAACAAATCTTCCAAGTTCAGGGGAGAAGAGACAAGTTCTTTTAGCTTACGTAAGCTCTTTATTAGCTCAAAGCGCAGCCATTCCTGTTCCAGATGGCGAACGAGGCGAAGGCATGTATTCCCCTCTGTTTCTGGTGCAGAAGAAGAATGGCACATGGAGGCCTGTTATAGACCTGACTCATCTCAAACGGTTTATCCGAAAGGAAAAATTCAAGATGGAGTCACTATTAACGATTCAACAGTCAGTTCATCTAGGAGACTGGTTGGTGTCAATAGACTTGAAAGACGCCTACTTTCATGTCCCAGTGGCGACAGACTTCCAAAAATTCCTTCGCTTTGCTGTAGGCAATCAACATTTACAGTTTACCTGCCTTCCATTTGGTCTCACGAAATCACCGCGGGTGTTTTCCAAGGTTCTGTTGGCTGTTGTTGCTTTGCTCCAAGTCAAAGGAGTTCGTCTTTACCACTATCTAGACGACCTCCTCCTTCTAGCCCAGGACAGGGGTCAACTTCTAGAGCACAGGAGTCTAGTAATTGCCACTCTCCAAGAGTTTGGGTGGCTCCTGAATTTGGAGAAAAGTCACCTGAATCCATCTCAGTCCCTCACATTTCTAGGTGCCCATTTCAACACACTAGAAGGTACCATCTCGCTACCCGAGGCGAAGATTGTGGTGATCCGGGACAGGATCCGTTCAACACTCGCTTCATCTAACCTGTCCGCTCTTCAATGTCTGAAGGTGATTGGCACAATGGCAGCCACCATTCCCATGGTGAAGTGGGCACAATGGCACACTCGCCCATTCCAGAAAGGGTTTCTCCAACAGTGGGATTCTCCCGGCGAGAGTCAGCGCATCCTCCTCACTCCATCCATGAGATTTTTTGGTGGCTCCAAGGGAAGAATCTCCGCAACTGCCACTCGATTCTCCCCATCACATGGGTCACAGTAACCTCAGATGCCAGCAATCGGGGCTGGGGTGCTCATTGCCTGTTGGAAGTGGCTCAGGGCAGATGGAACTCACCATCTCAGAAGATTGTATCCAATATACTGGAACTTCAAGCAGCCTTTCAGGCACTCAGATCCTTCCACCATCTGATAGAAAACTCCTCAGTGATGCTCTCATTGGACAATACAACTGCAGTGGCCTATATAAGGAAGCAAGGTGGGACTCGCAGCTGGCCCTCATACGGGAGGTGAAGCCAATCATGAACTGGGCTCAGAAGAATCTGTCCAACATTTTGGCAGTCTACATTCCGGGGGTCCAGAATGTACAGGTGGACTTTCTGTCCAGTGTTCAAATGGACAACAACGAGTGGTCCCTGTACAAAGAGGTGTTCAAGTGGCTCCTGACACTGGGAGTGTCTCCAGAAGTGGATCTGTTTGCATCCCCATGCAATTACAAACTGACCAAGTATTACTCGAGGTTCCGGGATCCCCAAGCCTATGGGATAGATGCCCTCATGGATCGGTGGAGGTTCAACAAGACGTATGCCTTCCCTCCGGTACCTGTGATACTCCAGTTTCTCCGCAGGCTCAGAGCAGAGGAGGTGGAAGTCATAGCAGTAATACCGTTTTGGCCCAACAGGCCATGGTTTCCCCTCTTATCTCTTCTCAGTTGTCGGGATTCAATCCCTCTGCCTCTCAGGCCGGATCTTCTGCCCCAAGGCACAATCCTGCATCCATGCCCTGCTCATCTACATCTCAGGGTCTGGTTTTTGAGAGGGGAAGGCTTGAAGCCTTAGGTTGTCCAGAAGAAGCCATTCTGACTCTTCGTAATGCCAGACGGAAGAGCACTAATAGAGTTTATGAACGTATCTGGTCCAAGTTCACAGAGCACATGGCCTCTAGACCTAATCCTTGTGGTTCTCCAGAAGTCCAGGATATCCTGAGCTTTCTGCAAACGGGGTTGGATTTGCCTCTAGCAGTAAGTTCCCTTTGTGTACAAATATCAGCCATCTCGGCGTTTACAGGAATTTCATGGGCTAACCACGCCCTGGTTCGTCAATTCTTCAAGGGTGCTATCAGCCTAAGACCTCAAAGAAAACCAAGGTTTCCTAAATGGGATCTTCCCCTTGTTCTAGATTTTCTTTCCACACTTGGAACAGATCCTGAAAATTGTCTATCAGTTACAGACCTCACACTCAAGACCGTCTTCCTGGTGACAGTAACTTCAGCCAAAAGAATGTCTGAAATCAGAAACTTAGGTTCTAAAGAGCCTTTCCTGACCTTTTTTCCGGATAGAGCAGTGTTAATTCCCATGTTGGGCTCAAACCCTAAAGTGACATCTATTTTTCACGAAAATCAGGAAATTGTGTTGCCTACCTTTAGGAGAACAGAAGGTCAAGATGTCCATCCCCTTGATGTGGGATATACTTTGAGTCAATACTTGGAAGTTACGGAATCGTTTAGACAGACTTTCTTTTTATTCTTCTACAGGGAAAAAATAAAGGCCTCAATTAGATCCATTTCTACTTGGATAGTACAGACCATTCAAAGGCCCTCTAAAGCGAAGGGCTTGGCTCCTCCAGAGGCAGTGACTGCACACTCAACTCGGAGTATTTCAACCTTGTGGGCGGCTTCTCTTCATGTCGCACCCGAAGTTATATGTAGATCAGCTTCTTGGTCATCTATTAATATGTTTGTTTCCCACTATTGTGTTGAACCAGCCGCTTTGTCATCCATTAATTTTGGTTTGAAAGTGCTGTCATTTGACAGTGTTAAATAAATTTATTTTCTTGCTTAGCATTGTGCCCACCTGGGTGTGTTTGGTGAGTTATTTCCCACACGTATGCTGCCATGGAGCCTGTCAGGAAAACGGAAAATCTATATCAAATACTTACCGTAATTTTCCTTACCTAATAGGCTCCATGGCAGCAGGAGTCCCACCCAATGCTGGAGTAGGCTAGTTACGAAACACGGCTGAGAGCTCACAGCTGAAATTTATAGGGAGGGGTCCTATTGGGTAGTTATGGAGGCGGGGTCAACCACACGTATGCTGCCATGGAGCCTATCAGGAAAGGTAAGTTACGGTAAGTATTTGATATAAATTTTCCATTATTGCTCAAACATGCCATGGGAATATGTGAAATTACACCCCAAAATACATTCTGTTGCTTCTCCTGAGTTCGGGGATACCACATGTGTGAGACTTTTTGGGAGCCTAGCCACATATAGGACCCCGAAAACCAAGCACCGCCTTCAGGCTTTCTAAGGGTGTACATTTTTTATTTCACTCTTCACTGCCTATGACAGTTTCGGAGGCCATGGAATGCCCAGATGGCACAACCCCCCCAAATTACCCCATTTTGGAAAGTAGACACCCCAAGCTATGTGCTGAGAGTTATGGTGAGTATTTTGCAGACCTCACTTTTTGTCACAAAGTTTTGAAAATTGAAAAAAGAAAAAAAAATACATTTTTCTTGTCTTTCTTCATTTTCAAAAACAAATGAGAGCTGCAAAATACTCACCATGCCTCCCAGCAAATAGCTTGGTGTGTCTTCTTTCCAAAATGGGGTCATTTGGGGGGGGGTTGTGCTATCTTGGCATTTTATGGCCTACGAAACTGTGATAGGTAGTGAGGAGTCAAAATTTACACCCTTAGAAATCCTGAAGGCAGTGATTGGTTTTCGGGGCCCCGTATACAGCTAGGCTCCCAAAAAGTCCCACACATGTGGTATTCCCGTACTCAGGAGAAGCAGCAAAATGTATTTTGGGTTGTAATCCCACATTTGCCCATGGCATGTTTGAGCAATATATCATTTAGTGACAACTTTGTGCAAAAAAAAAAAAAGTTTGTCATTTTCCCGCAACCCTTGTCAAAATATAAAATATTCCATGGACTCATCATGCCTCTCAACAAATACCTTGGGGTGTCTACTTTCCAAAATGGGGTCATTTGGGGGGGTTGTGCCATCTTGGCATTTTATGGCCTTCAAAACTGTGATAGGTAGTGAGGAGTGAAATCAAAAATTTACGCCCTTAGAAATTCTGAAGGCGGTGCTTGGTTTTCGGGGCCCCGTGGCTAGGCTCCCAAAAAGTCCCACACATGTGTCCATACTCAGGAGCAGCTAAATGTATTTTGGGGTGCAATTCCACATATAACCATGGCATGTGTGAGCAATATATCATTTAGTGACAACTTTTTGTAATTTTTTTTTTTATCATTATTCAATCACTTGGGTCAAAAAAAAGTAATATTCAGTGGGCTCAACATGCCTCTCAGCAATTTCCTTGGGGTGTCTACTTTCCAAAATGGGGTCATTTGGAGGATATTTGTACTGCCCTGCCATTTTAGCACCTCAAGAAATGAGATAGGCAGTCATAAACTAAAAGCTGTGTAAACTCCTGAAAATGTACCCTAGTTTGTAGACGCTATAACTTTTGCGCAAACCAATAAATATACACTTATTGACATTTTTTTTTACCAAAGACATGTGGCCGAATAAATTTTGGCCTAAACGTATGACTAAAATTGAGTTTGTTGGATTTTTTTTATAACAAAAAGTAGAAAATATCAAAAATTTTCTGGTTATAGCACAAAAAATTAAAACCGCAGAGGTGATCAAATACCATCAAACGAAAGCTCTATTTGTGGGAAGAAAAGGATGCAAATTTTGTTTGGGTACAGCATTGCATGACTGCACAATTAGCAGTTAAAGTGACGCAGTGCCAAATTGTAAAAAGTGCTCTGGTCAGGAAGGGGGTAAATCCTTCCGGGGCTGAAGTGGTTAAGGGACCAAAAGTAATGGGACAATTGGCTGCTCAGCTGTTCCATGGCCAGGTGTGTGTTATTCCCTCATTACCCCATTTACAAGGAGCAGATAAAAGGTCCAGAGTTCATTTCAAGTGTGATATTTTCATTTGGAATCTGTTGCTGTCAACTCTCAATAGCAACACCAAAAGACCCAGAAAACCACGGAAAATAACTGTGGTAGATGACTGAAGAATTCTTTCCCTGGTGAAGAAAACATTTCACTTGCTGAAGACAAAACTGAAGGGAAAATGCCCCAAGAACAAGCAGGAACTGAAGACAGTTGCAGTAGAGGCCTGGCAGAGCATAACCAGGGATGAAACCCAGCGTCTGGTGATGTCTATGCGTTCCAGACTTCAGGCTGTAATTGACTGCAAAGGATTTGCAACCAAGTGTTAAAAAGTGAAAGTTTCATATATGATTGTTAATCTGTCCCATTACTTTTGGTCCCTTAAAAAGTGGGAGGCACATATACAAACTGTTGTAATTCCTACACCGTTCACCTGATTTGGATGTAAATACCCTCAAAATTAAACCTGAAAGTCTGCAGTTAAAGCACATCTTGTTTGTTTCATTTCAAATCTATTGTGGTGGTGTATAGAGCCAAAAAGATTAGAATTGTGTCGATGTCCCAATGTTTATGGACCTGACTGTATCTACAGTAGATGACAGCTCACTTCCTCATAGGTAGGGATGGGATTTATGTTTGGGTTGAACATGAGTTTGACTCGAACATTGGCTGTTCGCCGAATAGCGAACAATTTTGGATGTTTGCGGCAAATTCGAAAGCCGGGTAACACTCTTTAAAAGTCTATGGGAGAAATCTAAAGTGCAAAATTTAAAGGTTAATATGCAAGTTATTGTCATAAAAAGTGTTTGGGGACCCTGGTTCTGCCCCAAGGGACATGTATCAATGCAAAAAAAGTTTTAAAAACGGCCATTTTTTTTGAGAGCAGTGATTTTATTAATGCTTAAAGTGAAACAATAAAAGTGTAATATTCCTTTTGTACCTGGGGGGGTGTCTATAGTAGGGATGAGCCGAACACTCCCCAGTTCAGTTATCATCCAGAACATGTGAGCAGGCAAAAAATTTGTTTGAACACCGTTAAAGTCTATGAGACACGAACATGAATAATCAAAAGTGCTCATTTTAAAGGCTTATATGCAAGTTATTATCATAAAAAGTGTTTGAGGACCTGGGTCCTGCCCCAGGGGACATGTATCAATGCAAAAAAAAGTTTTAAAAAGTTACATAAACGGGTGACCCCGCCCACCTCTGACAACATGAGAAAGCCATAGGGAAGTCCCCGTGAAGTCCCCGTGCGTCAGAGGAGGGTGGGGTCACTGGGTGGCACTGCCCTCCGTTATATAAGAAGTGTTAGAAGAACCGAAGCATCACACGGTGAAAGACTGGGGCGGATCATGCGGACAGAGCGGAGAAGCAGCAGGAGGAAAATGCAGGATGAGAAGAGCAGAGGAAGAAGAAGATGGAGAAGAAGAAGATGATGAAAAAGAAGAAGATGAAAGAAGAAGAAGAACACCAAAGGAAAACCAGAAGAAAGAGGATGAAAGAAGAAGAAATTAATAAAGGACTTGTCAAAAACCGTTTCTTGTTTTTTTTTAACTTTTTGACACTTTTTTTGTGAAATGGTAGGGGAACATTTGTACCCCATTACCAATTCACACAGGGGTGTGGGATCTGGGGATCCCCTTGTTAAAGGGGGCTTCCAGATTCCGATAACCCCTTCTGCTCGCAGACCCCCACAACCACCGGGCAAGGGTTTTGGAAATGAGACCCTTCTCCCCATCAACATGGGGACAAGGTGCTTTGGGGGCTACCCCAAAGCACCCTCCCAATGTTGAAGGCATGTGGCCCGGTACAGTTAAGGGGGGGCACTCTCTTGTCCCCCCTCTTTTTCTGCGGCCTGCCAGGTTGCATGCTTGGATAAGGGTCTGGTATGGATTTTTGGGGAACCCCACGCCATTTTTTTTTAATGTTGGCGCGGGGTTTCCCTTAAAATCCATACCAGACCTGAAGGGTCTGGTATGGATTTTGAGGGGGACCCACACACATTTTTTTTTTAACTTTGGTTTGGGGTTCCCCTGTGGGGAAATTCCATACCGTTTTTATCAATGAACTTTTATGTGCATTGCCGGACCAACAATTCATTATAGCCTAGTAGTTTTACATGACTTTTTTCCTTTAGAAATGTCATTTTGCTGTCAGACTGTTCTAAACACAGGAAACATGCGCCCCTTTACAGGCATATTATAAACACCCCCCAGGTATGAAATTTAAAGGAATATTACACTTTTATTGTTTCACTTTAAACATTATTAAAATCACTGCTCCTGAAAAAAACTGCAGTTTTTAAAACTTTTTTTTGCATTGATACATGTCCTCTGGGGCAGGACTCAGGTCCCAAACACTTTTATGACAATACCATGCATATAAGCCTTTCAAATTAGCACATTTGATTTCTCCTATAGACTTTTAAAGGGTGTTCCACGGCTTTCAAATTTGCCGTGAACACCCCAAATTGTTCGGCGAACGGGCGAACAGCCAATGTTCAAGTCGAACTCATGTTTGACCCGAACATAAAGCCCATCCCTAGTCTATAGTATGCCTGTAAAGTGGCGCATGTTTCCCATGTTTAGAACAGTCTGAGAGCAAAATGACATTTCTAAAGGAAAAAAAGTAATTTAAAACTACTCGCGGCTATAATGAATGGTCAGTCCAGGCAATACACATAAAAGTCATTGAAAAAAACGGCATGTGATTCCCCCACATGGAAACCCCGAACCAAAATAAAAAAAAAAATGCATGGAGGTCCCTCAAAATCCATACCGGTCCCTTCAGGTCTGGAACCCCACGACAAAATTTTTTTTAAAAAGGCGTGGAGGTCCCCCCAAAAATCCATACCAGACCCTTATCCGAGCATGCAACCTGGCAGGTCGCAGAAAAAGAGGGGGGTGACAGAGCGCCCCCCTCCTGAACCGTACCAGGCAACATGCCCTCAACATTGGAAGGGTGCTTTGGGGTAGCACCCCAAAGCACCTTGTCCCCATGTTGATGGGGAAAAGGGCCTCATCCCCACAACCCTTGCCCGGTGGTTGTGGGGGTCTGCAGGCAGGGGGAGTTATCGGAATCTGGAAGCCCCCTTTAACAAGGGGACCCCCAGATCCCGCTCCCCGTGTGAATTGGTAATGGGGTACAGATGTACCTCTACCATTTCACAAAAAAAGTGTCAATAATGTTAAAAAAGACAATAGACGTTTTTTGACAATTCCTTTATTAATATCTTCTTCTTTCCCCGCTTCTTCTTCCATCGTATTCTGGCCTTCCTTCGGTGTTCTTCTTCCTCCATCTTGTTTTTCCCCCGCTTCTTCCTCTACCTTCCTCTGCTTCTTCCTCCGGTCTTCTCGTCCAGGATCTTTCTCCGGCTTCTTCTTCCCCTCTTCGTCCTCCGGGTGATCCGCCTCAATGGGAGTCTCCCGCTGTGTGACGCTTCTGTTCTTGTGACATCTCTTATATAACAGAGGGTGGGGCCACCCGGTGACCCCGCCCCCTCTGATGCACGGGGACTTCTGTATGGCTTTCTCCTGGTGTCAGAAGGGGGCGGGGTCACCTGTTTACATAAACGGGTGACCCCGCCACCTCTGACCCCCCCGGGAAAGCCATTGGGATGCCCCCATGCATCAAAGCAGGGTGGGGTCACCCGGGAACCTCACGGTGTGGCCCCGTCCTCAGTTGTAAAAGAACTGTCACAAGAACAGAAGCGTCACACAGCGGGAGACTCCCATTGAGGCGGATTGTCCGGAGGACGAAGCGGGGAAAAAGAAGCTGGAGGAAGATGCCGGAGGAGAAGACCGGAGGAAGATGCCGGAGGAGAAGACCGGAGGATGAAGCAGAGGAAGATAGAGGAAGAAGCGGGGGAAGAACAAGATGGAGGAAGAAGAAGAAAACTGAAGGAAGACCAGAAGAAGATGGAAGAAGAAGTGGGGAAAGAAGAAGACATTAATAAAGGAATTGTCAAAAACCCATGTTGAGGGCATGTGGCCTGGTATGGTTCAGGAGGGGGGCTGCTCTCTCGTCTCCCCTTCTTTTCCTGTGGCCTGCCACATTGCGTGCTCGGATAAAGGTCCGGTATGGATTCTTAGGGGGACCCCCACGCCATTTTTCTTTAAATTTTGTCACGGGGTTCCCCTTAAAATCCATACCAGACCTGAAGGGTCTGGTATAGATTTTGAGGGGGATCCCCACACATTTTTTTTTTTTAATTTTGGTTCAGGGTTCCCCTTAATATTCATACCAGACCCAAAGGGCCTGGTAATGGACTGTGGGGGAATCCAATGCTGTTTTTTTCAATGATTTTTATGTGTATTGCCGGGAACGACAATTCATATAGCCGCAAGTACTTTTAATTTAAAAGTACTCGCGGCTATTAATGAATTGTCGGGACTCTGCAATACACATAAAAGTCATTGAAAAAAAAATGGCATGGAATTCCCCGACAGTCCATTACCAGGCCCTTTGGTTCTGCTATGGGTATTAAGGGAACACCGCGACAATTTTTTTTTAAAATGGCGTGGGGTCCCCCTCAAAATCCATACCAGACCATTGAGGTCTGGTATGAATTTTAAGGGGAACCCCGTGCCAAAATTAAAAAAATGGCTTTGGGTCCCCCAAAAATCCATACCAGACCCTTATCCGAGCACGCAACCTGGCAGGCCACAGGAAAAGAGGGGGGTGAGAGAGCGGCCCCCATTCCTGAACCGTACCAGGCCACATGCCCTCAACATGGGAGGATGCTTTGGGGTACAAGTTGATGGGGACAAGGGCCTCATCCCCACAACCCTTGCCCGGTGGTTGTGGGGGTCTGTGAGCGGGGGGCTTATTGGAATCTGGAAGCTCCCTTTAACAAGGGGAGCCCCAGATCCCAGCCCCCCCTGTGTGAATTGGTAATGGGGTACAAATAAACCCCGACCATTTCACAAAAAAGGGTCAAAAATGTTAATAAAGACAATAGCCGTTTTTAACAATTTGTTTATTAATGTCTTCTTCTTTCCCCACTTCTTCTTCCATCCTCTTCTGGTCTTCCTTCAGTTTTCTTCTTATTCCTCCATCTTGTTCTTCCCCCGCTTCTTCCACTGCTTCATCCTCCGGTCTTCTCCTCCAGCATCTTCCTCCGGCTTCTTCTTCCTCGCTTCGTCCTCCGGACAATCCGCCTCAATGGGAGTCTCCCGCTGTGTGACGCTTCTGTTCTTGTGTGTCAGAGGGGGCGGAGTCACCGTGTGGCCTCGCCCTCCGTTATATAAGAGCTGTCACAAGAACAGAAGCGTCATACAGCAAGAGACTCCCATTGAGGCGGATCGTCCTGAGGATGAAGCGGGGAAGAAGAAGCCAGAGGAAGATGCCGGACGAGAGGACCGGAGGAAGAAGCAGAGGAAGATAGAGGAAGAAGCGGGGGAAGAACAAGATGGAGAAAGAAGAAGAACACCGAAGGAAGACCAGAAGAAGATGGAAGAAGAAGTGGGAAAAGAAGAAGACATTAATAAAGCAATAATCAAAAACCATCTATTGTCTTTTTTAACATTTTTGACACTTTTTTTGTGAAACGGTAGAGGTACATTTGTGCCCCATAACCAATTCACACGGGGTAGGCGGGATCTGGGGGTCCCCTTGTTAAAGGGGGCTTCCAGATTCCGATAAGCCCCCTGTCCACAGACCCCCACAACCACTGGGCAAGGGTTGTGGGGATGAGGCCCTTCTCCCCATCAACATGAGGACAAGGTGCTTTGGGGGGCTACCCCAAAGCACCCTCCCAGTGTTGAGGGCATGTGGCCTGGTATGATTCAGGAGGGGGGCTGCTCTCTCCTCCCCCCTCTTTTCCTGCAGCTTGCCAGGTTGCATGCTCGGATAAGGGTCTGGTATGGATATTTGGGGGGACCCCACGCCATTTTAAAAAAAAAAATTGGCGTGGGGTTCCCCTTAATATCCATACCAGACCTGAAGGGCTTAGTATGGAATTTGGGGGATCCCCCACAACATTTTTTTTTCCTTTTTTGTTCGGGGTTCCCCGTGGGGGACTCCCATGCCATTTTTTTCAATTACTTTTATGTGTATTTCCGGGACCGACAATTCATTATAGCCGCGAATAGTTTTAAATGACTTTTTCCTTTAGAAATATCATTTTTCTATCAGACTGTTCTAAACATTGGAAACATGCGCCACTTTACAGGCATACTATAGACACCCCCCCAGGTATGAAATTTAAAGGAATATTACACTTTTATTTCTTCACTTTAAGCATTATTAAAATCACTGCTCCCGAAAAAAACGTCCATTTTTAAAACTTTTTTTGCATTGATACATGTCCCCTGGGGCAGGACCCAGGTCCCCAAACACTTTTTATGGCAATAACTTGCATATAAGCCTTTAAAATTAGCACTTTTGATTATTCATGTTCGTGTCCCTTTGTCAGGAGGCGCAGGTCGCCTCCGTCCGCAGGCTTCAGGGCGCATGCGCGGTGGACTCGCGCTGTGCCGCACACCCGTTTGCGGCCCAACGGTGTGGTGCGTGTGGGTGCACAGCGGTCCCCGTGTGCGCGCCGTGGCCCGTGCGGGTACCCGGTAGCGCGTCACGCTGACGCGCTCACCGGAAGGCTACATCTGACAGCTCCAGCACCCAGTCGGGTTGCTGGTTTGTCGTCAGCTATGTCCTGTCCCCTGTACCACTGCAGTCTCTGTATAGTCCTGTTAACCCTGTGCTGAACCTCTGCCTGTACAAAACGGATTACTCTACTCTGCCAGATACTCCTGACCTCTGCCTTTACAAACGGATTACTCTGCTCTGCCTGATACCCCTGACCTCTGCCTGTACCACGGATTACTCTCTCTGCCTGATACCCCGGTTCTGACCTCTGCTTGATTAACGGACTCTGCTCTGCCTGATACCCCGTTTCTGACCTCTGCTTGATTAATGGACTCTGCTCTGCCTGATACCCCGGTTCTGACCTCTGCTTGATTAACGAACTCTGCTCTGCCTGATACCCTGGTTCTGACCTCTGCTTGATTAACGGACTCTGCTCTGCCTGATACCCCGGTTCTGACCTCTGCTTACCTAACGAACTTCTTGCTTTACAGTTCATCAGTACCAAAAGGCAATCAGGACTTCCATCCGGCCTTCCAGGAATTCTGCAACTACCGGAAGCCCATGCCTCCACATGCCCCCAACTCCCTGTATCACTTCCAGGGGTTCGAGTGCGCGTGGTCGTAAGGGCAAGCCGCTCTCGGCATCTTGGCCTCGGTGAGTATAGTCATGACACCCTTAGACTTTAACGGTGTTCGCGTGTTCGAACAAATTTTTTGCCTGTTTGCATGTTCTGGATGCGAACCGAACCGGGGGGTGTTTGGCTCATCCCTACTCGTAGGATATGTAGTAGTTGTGCGCTGCCACCTAGTGCTGTGTAGGGATGAGCCAAACACCCACCTGTTCGGTTCGCACCAGAACATGCGAACAGGAAAAAAGTTTGTTCGAACACGCGAACACCGTTAAAGTCTATGGGACACGAACATGAATAATCAAAAGTGCTAATTTTAAAGGCTAATATGCAAGTTATTGTCATAAAAAGTGTTTGGGGACCTGGGTCCTGCCCCAGGGGACATGGATCAATGCAAAAAAAGTTTTAAAAACGGCTGTTTTTTCAGGAGCAGTGATTTTAATAGTGCTTAAAGTCAAAAAATAAAAGTGTAATATCCCTTTAAATTTTGTACCTGGGGGGTGTCTATAGTATGCCTGTAAAGGGGCGCATGTTTCCTGTGTTTAGAACAGTCTGACAGCAAAATGACATTTTGAAGGAAAAAACTCATTTAAAACTACCCGCGGCTATTGCATTGCCGACAATACACATAGAAATTCATTGATAAAAACGGCATGGGAATTCCCCAAAGGGGAACCCCGAACTAAAATTTAAAAAAAAATGACGTGGGAGTCCCCCTAAATTCCATACCAGGCCCTTCAGGTCTGGTATGGATATTAAGGGGAACCCCGGCCAAAATTTTTTTAAAAAATGACGTGGGGTTCCCCCTAAATTCCATACCAGACCCTTCAGGTCTGGCATGGATTTTAAGGGGAACCCCGCGCCAAAAAAAAAAAAAAGCGGCATGGGGTCCCCCCAAAAATCCATACCTATCACGGGTACTCACCGAGGCCGAGATGCTGGGAGTGGCTTCCCTTGTGGCTAAGCGCACCACACCCCTGGTAGTGGTACAGAGGGTGTAGGGCACAGAGAGGCACGGGTCGCCTGCAGGCAGGAAGCTCTTGAGAGGAGGACTTCAGTCATGCAGAGATGAGAGCAACGGTGGCTCTGACCCGGAGCTGGAGAAGAAGACCCGGCCGGGGTTCTAACCCGCAAACACAATGGGAGCTGGGAGAAGTGCAGGAGATCAGGCACAGAGAACCCAGTAGTGGAGAGTCTATGATGCAGACCGATAACAGATACTGGTGACTGGTAGATGAGGAAGTCCTTAAAACAGGCCGAGGGTCAAACACAGCAGATGGTAAGTAGAGGAATCCTGAAGGCAAGCCAGAGGTCGGGGATTGGAGATGTCAGCAGAGAAGTCCGTTTTAAACAAGCCGGGGTCATACACGAGAAGGCAGGAGAATCCGGAGACAGGCAGAGGGTCAAACACTGGAAGCAGATCGTGGGGAAGTCCTTTAAACAAGCCGAGGTCAAAATGCTGGAGAGAGACAAGGTAGGTCAGGCAAATCCGGGTCAAACAGGTAAACACAAGAAGCAGGAATCAGGAACGGAACACTGGAAGCTGAAAGACAAACCAGCAATTAAACAGGGCACAAGTCAGTCCTTATATAGGCCAGAAAGGGGGCGTGACGCTGACGAGCGAACGTTCGTACGCCATTACGCCGTTACGCCGTTGCGCCGTGTAGTGAACCCGTGTGTGCCGCTACTTTGCTAACACGCATGCGCCGAAGCGCGGCTCCGCCGCACAAACGCACAGGAACCTTCCGATGTTGACAGGCTCTTTTCTGACAGTGCCCCCCCAAAGGGCAACCTCCGGGTGCCCAATCTGGCCAGTACTCCCGGATATTTCTTGTGGAATGTTTGTATTAACCGTGGGGCGTGTATATTGGAGGAGGGTTCCCAAGAATTATCTTCTGGGGGGTACCCCTTCCACTTGACCAGGTACTGGATATGACCCCCCCTCCTTCTACAGTCCATTATAGCCTCAACCTCAAATTCATCTTCGCCTTCAATATTAACTGGAGGAGGTGGCAACTCCTCCCTTCCTGGGAGAGAACTGGGAGTTACTGGTTTCAAAAGGGAAGTATGAAAGACAGGATGAATTCTGTAAGAGCTGGGTAAAGAGAGCTCAAAGGCCACGGGGTTCACTACTCTCTTTATCTTGAAGGGACCAATAAATTTTGGACCTAATTTGCGTGAAGGACAAGAAAGTTTGAGGTTTGTTGCGGATAGCCAGACTTCATCCCCAACCTTAAAAATTGGGTTGCTCCTCCTCCCCCTGTCATAGTATTTCTTGTAGCTGTCCTGAGCCTTCTTCATAGTTTCCTGAATTATTTGAAAATTGGCTTGAATGGAATTTTTTCGGTCTTGCACCGCAGGAACTGATACTTCTGAAAAAGAATTAGGCAAAAAAGAGGGGTGAAATCCATAATTAGCCCAGAAAGGAGTTTGATTGGTTGCTGTATGTATGGAATTATTATAGGCAAATTCTGCACAGGGGAGGAGTGAAACCCAGTTGTCTTGAGAGCATGAGCAGAAACAGCGCAGATATTGTTCCAGCGTTTGGTTCGTCCTCTCTGTTTGGCCATTACTTTGAGGATGATATGCTGAGGATAGGCATACCTTGATTTCCAGGGATTTACAAAGGTCTCTCCAAAATTTTGAGGTGAACTGGACTCCTCTGTCAGACACAATGCTAACGGGTACTCCATGTAGCCTAACCACTTCCTTGATGAATATGTCCGCGGTATCTGAGGCAGAGGGTGTGCCCTTCATGGGTAAGAAGTGGGCCATTTTTGAAAGGCGGTCGACTACTACCAGAATGGTGGAGAATCCCTCAGCAGGTGGTAGGTCAACGATAAAGTCCATAGCCACTTCCTTCCAGGGTTGCTCTGGAATGGGTAATGGTCTTAATAGACCCCAGGCTTTTGCATTGGATCCCTTGCTGCGTTGGCAAATAATACAAGAGTTTACGTAATTCTTACAGGCCTGACTCCCTGGCCACCAGAAGGAACGATGTATTAGTTCCGAGGTCTTTTGTACCCCGAAATGTCCTGCAAATTTATTATCATGAAATGTTTTTAGTACCAAGGGTCTTACTTGCGCTGGAACAAATATTTTGTTTTGGGCCCATAGTAAACCATCCTGTTTCCTCAGTGCGGGTACTTCAGGGTTCAAGCATTGGCTGGAGGCCTGTTCAATGGCGGTTCTTAGATCTGGCTGGATTGAACAAAGAAAATTCTGTGAGGATAGAATGGTACCAGGTTCTGCTGTTTGAGAGGTTTCTGGGAACATCCGAGATAGGGCGTCCGCTTTCCCATTCTTGGAACCAGGCCGATAGGAAATGTGAAAGTTGAACCTGGAGAAGAACAAAGAACAGCGGGCTTGCCGGGGTCTGAGGCGTTTTGCTGTTCTAAGGTACTCCAGGTTCTTGTGGTCTGTGAAGATCATAATGGGGTGAGAAGCACCCTCCAAAATATATCTCCACTCTTCAAGAGCAAATTTGATGGCCAGTAGTTCATGCTCCCCCACGTCATAATTCCTTTCTGGCGGGGACAGTTTCCGGGAGGCATATGCCACAGGATGAAGAAGGGCCTTCTGGCCTCGTCTTTGGGATAGAATTGCTCCTAAAGCGGACTCTGAGGCGTCTACTTCCAACACATAAGGAAAAGCGGGGTCTGGATGCAGTAGTACCGGGGCAGAAGTAAATAGATTCTTCAGTTTATCAAATGCTTCCTGAGTTTCTGAGGACCACTGGAATCGGCTTTGCTGGTGAGTTAATTGGGTTATGGGAGAAATGATCGATGAAAATCCTTTTATGAACCTGCGATAAAAGTTGGCAAAGCCCACAAATCGTTGAACCCCCTTTTTGTCAGTAGGGGCTGGCCACTCTTGGATAGACTTCACTTTCTGAGGATCCATTGAGACCCCTTCAGTGGAGATAATGAACCCTAGGAATTGGACTACTGTTTTTTCAAATTCGCATTTCTCTCCCTTTAGGTAAAGTCCGTGCTTCCTGAGGATCGTGAGTATCTTCTTCACATGGACTTGGTGCTGCTCAATGGTTGTAGAGAAAATCAGAATATGGTCAAGGTAAACAATCACAAAGTCATCTAAGTATTCACAAAAAATATCATTTACTAGGTGTTGGAATGTAGCTGGGGCATTGCACAGACCGAATGGCATCACTAGATATTCAAAATGTCCGAACCTAGTTCTAAAAGCCGTTTTCCACTCATCCCCTGGGCGTATCCGCACCAAGTTGTAGGTGCCCCTTAGGTCAAGTTTAGAAAAAACTCGTGCGGTTTGAAACCGTTGGAACAGTTCTGGGATGAGGGGAAGCGGGTAACGGTTCTTGATGGTGATCTTGTTGATTTCCCTGTAGTCCACACAAGGCCTTAAAGTACCATCTTTTTTTTCAACGAAGAAAATCCCTGCTCCAGCCGGAGAAGAGGAAGGACGAATGAATCCCTTTTCAAGGTTTTCGTTGATGTAGGACCGAAGAGCCTCCAACTCCTTTTCTGATAGAGGGAATATACGACCAAAAGGAATCTCGGAGCCAGGTAGGAGATCAATGGGACAGTCGTATGGTCGGTGAGGAGGCAAACTGTCAGCTCTACTTTTGTCAAAAATGTCCATGAATTCACGGTAGGCTGCCGGGACGTGCTGAAGGTGATCAGGAACTGGCTGGACAGTTAGACAGGAAGCTGTGCAGACAGGACCAGAGGTGAAGCAGTGCTGGGAGCAGTAAGCCGAAGAGAAGGAGATCTTCTTCTCACTCCAATTGATATGGGGGTCGTGAGCTTGCAGCCATGGAAGTCCCAGGATGATAGGGAACATGGGGGAGCAGATGATGTCAAAGCACAGAAATTCTTGATGTCCTGAATCTGTGATGGTGAGAATGGGTTTAGTTTCTTGGGTAACAGGCCCGGAACAGGGGGATGATCCATCGGCCAGGTGGATTTGGAGCCTTTGTCTTTTATTTTGCAGAGGGATGCGTAAGCTTTGAGCTAGGGATGTATCCAGGAAGCAGCTGCAGGTGCCAGAATCAATAATGGCTGGTAGCCGGATCTCCTCGACTGCCACCTGTAGGGAGACAGGAAGGACAAGATGAGTTGAACTTGAACCATTGACTTGAAAGTTCATAGCTGTTTGTAATTGGGACTTACTGGGTCTTATAGGACAGTTGCGCAAAAAGTGGCCTGACCCTCCACAGTATAGGCAGAGATTGGCCTCCCGCCGGCGTTGTTTCTCATCAGGTGTAAGTGGAGCCCGGATCAGTCCCAGTTGCATTGGCTCACTCTCCAAGGTAGAGGAGGAAGGGACTGCAGGAAGAGGATGACCTGTGGGGACCCTGGGTAGCATCCATGTATGCCGAGGGGATTGAAAACGTTCAGAACGTCGTTCCCGTAGACGTCGGTCTAGTTTTATGGCTAGCTGGATCAACTCCTCCAGGGTGGAAGGAGAATCAACACGTGCTAATTCATCTTTGAGAGTCTCTGAGAGTCCCTGGTGGTACTGGTATTTGAGGGCCGCCTCATTCCATCCAGTGTCCCCTGACCATTTCCGAAATTCGACCGTATAGTCCTCCACCGGTCTTTTTCCCTGGACTAAGGTATGTAAGATGGACTCGGCCGTGGCTATGCGTTGGGGATCATCATATAATCTTCCCATGGATTCAAAGAAGGTTTCCACTGAGTTTAGTAAAGGACTTTTCTGCTCAAGGAGGTTGTGAGCCCAAGCTTGGGGTTCTTCAGACAACAAGGAAATGATGAACCCTACTTTTACTGTTTTAGAGCTGAAAGTCTTAGGTTGGAGAGCCAGGTATAACAAGCAGGCATTTTTAAATGCTCTAAACCTCTTCCGATTCCCGGAAAATCGTTCGGGTGTGGGCACCCTAGGTTCTGGGAGAGTCATAACAGCTGCAGGAGCTGCGCTGGAGTAATCTTGTGAAGAGCTGGCCCCACTGGGGGATGTGGAAGTTGCATCCCCGGGAGATAAGATTAGGTGCTGGAGACGACCTTCTAGTTGGAAATAGCCATCTTGTAGCCTCTGGACTGCCTGCGTAAGGGTCGTTACCTGCTGGCATAGAGCTTCGAGGGGGGAACCCACTCTGTCGGCCTCAGACATCTGGCTGGTTTGTACTATCACGGGTACTCACCGAGGCCGAGATGCTGGGAGTGGCTTCCCTTGCGGCTAAGCGCACCACACCCCTGGTAGTGGTACAGAGGGTGTAGGGCACAGAGAGGCACGGGTCGCCTGCAGGCAGGAAGCTCTTGAGAGGAGGACTTCAGTCATGCAGAGATGAGAGCAACGGTGGCTCTGACCCGGAGCTGGAGAAGAAGACTCGTCCGGGGTTCTAACCCGCAAACACAATGGGAGCTGGGAGAAGTGCAGGAGATCAGGCACAGAAAACCCAGTAGTGGAGAGTCTATGATGCAGACCGATAACAGATACTGGTGACTGGTAGATGAGGAAGTCCTTAAAACAGGCCGAGGGTCAAACACAGCAGATGGTAAGTAGAGGAATCCTGAAGGCAAGCCAGAGGTCGGGGATTGGAGATGTCAGCAGAGAAGTCCGTTTTAAACAAGCCGGGGTCATACACGAGAAGGCAGGAGAATCCGGAGACAAGCAGAGGGTCAAACACTGGAAGCAGATCGTGGGGAAGTCCTTTAAACAAGCCGAGGTCAAAATGCTGGAGAGAGACAAGGTAGGTCAGGCAAATCCGGGTCAAACAGGTAAACACAAGAAGCAGGAATCAGGAACGGAACACTGGAAGCTGAAAGACAAACCAGCAATTAAACAGGGCACAAGTCAGTCCTTATATAGGCCAGAAAGGGGGCGTGATGCTGACGAGCGAACGTTCGTACGCCATTACGCCATTACGCCGTTGCGCCGTGTAGTGAACCCGTGTGTGCCGCTACTTTGCTAACGCGCATGTGCCGAAGCGCGGCTCCGCCGCGCAAACGCACAGGAACCTTTCGATGTTGACAGGCTCTTTTCTGACAATACCAGACCCTTATCCGAGCACGCAACCTGGCAGGCCGCAGGAAAAGAGGGGGGATGAGAGTGCTGCCCCCCCCTCCTGAACCGTACCAGGCCACATGCCCTCAACATTGGGAGGGTGCTTTGGGGTAGCCCCCTAAAACACCTTGTCCCCATGTTGATGAGGACAAGGGCCTCATCCCCACAACCCTGGCCGGTGGTTGTGGGGGTCTGCGGGCGGGGGGCTTATCGGAATCTGGAAGCTCCCTTTAACAAGGGGACCCCAAGATCCCCCCCCCTGTGTGAAATGGTAAGGGGGTACTTACCCCTACCATTTCACTAAAAAACTGTCAAAAATGTTAAAAATGACAAGAGACAGTTTTTGACAATTCCTTTATTTAAATGCTTCTTCTTTCTTCTATCTTCCTTCATCTTCTTCTGGTTCTTCTGGCTCTTCTGGTTCTTCCTCCGGCGTTCACGTCCAGCATCTCCTCCGCGGCATCTTCTATCTTCTTCTCCTCGGGCCGCTCCGCACCCATGGCATGGGGGGAGGCTCCCGCTCTTCTCTTCATCTTCTTCTTCATCCTCTTCTCTTCTTCCTTCTTCTCTTCTTCTCTTCTTCTCGTCTTCATTTTCTTCTCCGGGCCGCTCCGCACCCATGCTGGCATGGAGGGAGGCTCCCGCTGTGTGACGGCGTCTCCTCTTCTGACGGTTCTTAAATAATGGGGGGCGGGGCCACCCGGTGACCCCCCTCTGATGCACGGTGATTTGACGGGACTTCCCTGTGACGTCACGGGGAATGCCACAGGGAAGTCCCGTCATGTCCCGTGCGTCAGAGGGGGGCGGGGTCACCGGGTGGCCCCGCCCCCGTTATTTAAGAACTGTCAGACGAGGAGCGCCGTTACACAGCGGGAGCCTCCCTCCATGCCAGCATGGGTGCGGAGCGGCCCGGAGAAGAAAATGAAGAAGAGAAGAAGAGAAGAAGAGAAGAAAAGAAGAAGAGAAGAGCGGGAGCCTCCCCCCCATGCCATGGGTGCGGAGCGGCCCGAGGAGAAGAAGATAGAAGACGCCGTGGAGGAGATGCTGGACGAGAACGCCGGAGGAAGAACCAGAAGAACCAGAAGATGAAGGAAGATAGAAGAAAGAAGAAGTATTTAAATAAAGGAATTGTCAAAAACTGTCTCTTGTCATTTTTAACATTTTTGACAGTTTTTTAGTGAAATGGTAGGGGTAAGTACCCCCTTACCATTTCACACAGGGGGGGGCCGGGATCTGGGGGTCCCCTTGTTAAAGGGGGCTTCCAGATTCCGATAAGCCCCCCGCCCGCAGACCCCCACAACCACCGGCCAGGGTTGTGGGGATGAGGCCCTTGTCCTCATCAACATGGGGACAAGGTGTTTTGGGGGGCTACCCCAAAGCACCCTCCCAATGTTGAGGGCATGTGGCCTGGTACGGTTCAGGAGGGGGGGGCCGCACTCTCGTCCCCCCCTCTTTTCCTGCGGCCTGCCAGGTTGCGTGCTCGGATAAGGGTCTGGTATGGATTTTTGAGGGGACCCCACGCCGTTTTTTGGGGGGTTTTTTGGCGCGGGGTTCCCCTTAAAATCCATACCAGACCCTTTTCCGAGCACGCAAGCTGGCAGGCCGCAGGTATGGAATTTAGGGGGAACCCCACGTCATTTTTTTTTAAATTTTGGCCGGGGTTCCCCTTAATATCCATATCAGACCTGAAGGGCCTGGTATGGAATTTAGGGGGACTCCCACGTCATTTTTTTTTTTTTTTTTGGTTCAGGGTTCCCCTTTGGGGAATTCCCATGCCGTTTTTATCAATGAACTTCTATGTGTATTGTCGGCAATGCAATAGCCGCGGGTAGTTTTAAATGAGTTTTTTCCTTCAAAATGTCATTTTGCTGTCAGACTGTTCTAAACACAGGAAACATGCGCCCCTTTACAGGCATACTATAGACACCCCCCAGGTACAAAATTTAAAGGGATATTACACTTTTATTGTTTGACTTTAAGCATTATTAAAATCACTGCTCCTGAAAAAACGGCCGTTTTTAAAACTTTTTTTGCATTGATCCATGTCCCCTGGGGCAGGACCCAGGTCCCCAAACACTTTTTATGACAATAACTTGCATATTAGCCTTTAAAATTAGCACTTTTTATTTCTCCCATAGACTTTTAAAGGGTGTTCTGCGGCATTCGAATTGTTCGCTGTTCCGCGAACTTGTGAGAGTCGAACATGAGTTCGACTCGAACTCGAAGCTCATCCCTAGTGCTGTGTATACATAAAAGTTCCAATAAATGCAGAAACTATGTGACATAAACCATGCACACTAAATCTAGCTGCTGCTATTACCAGGATGTCAATAAATAATTTTCTATTATTTTATATTAATTTCTATGCCTTTTCAATTATCAGCCTAAGAGGATTTCAAAGCACAGACAGTATAAAGTCACCCTGTCATAACCGCTCGGTTTATCCTCCAGATGAAGCCACTTGGGTGGTGGCGTAATGCGTAGAGGTAGAGCCTGGCGGTGACATATGTGAGAGGAGTGTAGAGGAGAGTGTGGATGGTGGATGGTGGTTTTGTGTACAGCCATAAAAGTGAACGGCAGTGTCCTGCCTGGAAGCCTCCTGGCAGGGGAAGTTACCTGTGACAAAAACCAAGGACTGTTTAACTGCGATAGCAGTTATGGACTCTGCAAATCGAACACACCATAAACCGATAAAACAACATTAAAAGCACGAACCAGAACTGCCAGGAGTTGCTACACATAATTCCCATAAAAAAGTTGCTACGCGTAATTCCCCTGCAGGGGTGAGGCTATTCGGTGAGTGTATGCACATTAGGAGCACGATTAAGCAGCACCATCACAGAGGCAGTACTGGAACAAGAAGATCCGCTTTTAACAATAGAGGGATTCATTCTTTCTAAGCACAAAACCAATTGTGCACACAATAAGTCTTTTTAAAGCAATATTGTTTTTTCAGCAAGCACTGGCTTTTATTGTTCGGAGCATAAGTCACTTTGTCAATCTGCTAATAACAACCCCCCCACCTTTTTTCACTAAGCACTTTCCTGTATATGCACTTTGTTATCAGGTTCACTAATGTACTGTATGTTATATTGGGCATATTTTACATAATGTTTTGTAGATATTAGTATTAATCAAACGTTTGGTTGTTATTCACATGGGACAATTCACACAAGGAATATTAGTAATGAATTAGTCCCTTTATCTATTGTTACCACATTTCTAAATAGCCACCAGAGGTTGTAACACCACCCAGATACTATCACAATACACTGCTAGTTAATAGTGGTTTATCACTAATTATTCACCCTACCAGAACAGCACCACACCTACATCCATTTTACTCTTAATTCAGTACATTCCACTCAGGTGGAATTGCACCTGTAGAGGTAGCAGTTCTATACTCCATCTTTACCTATTATCATTGCACGGATTCAACTTTCATTTCTCTATACGTGAGACCTGTTGGATTTTAAATATCTTTTATGCTGTTTTTTATTGAAATAAATGTGAGTTTAATAGATGAAGCTGAGTTGGTGAGGTTTATTCCATTTGACACTTGGTATTGCACTATTGGAGGCACTTTATATTTTGGCATGTCGGTCTGGAGTTGCTGGTGATCATCACAGGGGCAACCTTTAAAGGAGAAGTATACAAGGTGTAAAGCATGTTTGATCCCTGCAGGGTCAAGGTATTCCAACAGGCAATAAATATAAAAAAGCTAAGATTAAACCTGGGTGGTTAAGCTATAATTGAAAAATGCATATACAAGAGAAAAAAGAGGTTATTGTCATCATTCAAACAATACAAGGAAAGCACCTTTTATGGCTAAAATAAACCATAAAAGGCACATAGTGGAGGAGAGAAAAAAAATCCCAACAAAGTTTTTAAATACATTAACAGTAAGAAAGTGAGGCCAGAGCATATTGGCCCCATAAAGGATGATGAAGAGAATTTGGTTACAAAAGACAAAGAGAAGGCAATGGTTTTAAATTCATCCTTCTCCTTAGTTTTCACAAAGGAAAAAGGGATATATAGTAACCAAGACTGTAATGTTAATAACACATCACAGAATGTACCTTTGTGGCTAACAGAAGCGAGTGTCAGAAATAAACTTGAAAAACTTAACCCAAAAAAAATCACCAGGGCTTATACCTGAGGGCCCTTAAAGAACTCAGTCAGGTGATAGCTAGACCATTGTTTCTATTTTTATAGACAGTTTACTGACTGAAATGGTACAGGCTAATTGGAGGAATGCCAATGTGGTACCAATATTTAAAAAAGGCCAAGATATATCCTTGGAAACTACAGACCAGTCAGTCTAACATCAATAGTCTGTAAGCTAATGGAGGGGATGATAATAGATTTAATCCAAGATTTTTCTGAATAAAACAGTATTATTAGTAGTAATTGGCATGGATTCATGATGTATCATTCTTGGCAGACCAATCAAAAAGGCCAGTAGAAGGAGGTGTGAGCCCCGAGCGCGTAGCCTGTACTATCCCTGCATTATCCCCAACACCAGCCTGGACGTTTGCCGTGCATCAGTGACGTCATTTCCTCTTCTGCACTCCAGAGTGGTCAGAGTGGAGCTTTCCATGCACTGGATGCAGCAGTTCAGCCTGTGTACAGACTCCACACCCAGACGCCTGAAGGAATGAAATCTGAGCCGGAAACAAGATAACAGCACATCCCAGGACACTTTTCCATCTCAAAGAAACACCTCCACCCTGCGAACCAGTAAGTGTAATTGTTACACTAACTTTTATTTTTGCATAAACAAGCTACCACAGTTGGCGCCTCCACACCCCTCCTTTTTTCAACATTGATTATCAACAGAGGTAATGGACACCCTCTGAGGATGGCTGCCTCCTCATTCTAGAGTTTACCTGCCTTATTTTAATGTGTTATTATAGCTACCATTGTACTATTTACCTTAGACATCACATGTTTCGGTGCGCCGGAAACCCCCCCCCCTTTTGTTTCTCTATCAATAGTTTTAAACAACTATTTGATGGGCATCTTAATGATCACAACATACAGGTATATGCGATTTACTATTGACATAAATACATACACACACACACCACAGGTTGAACTGGATGGACTGGTGTCTCTTTTCAACCTTACCAACTATGTAACTACTGTATATAACACTGTGAAGAGGATTCATTCCAAACCTAGCCCTGTTTTACACAGTAACGGTCAGAAATACAGAGTATAAGGCTTCACACATGAGGTTGGGTGTATTCTTGATGGGTACTTGGTTCCTTTGTGATGGACCATGGCCCTAGACTTATATAGCATCCTACGTCTAACTCAATGTGTTGCAGCAAGTGCCAAGGTGAGCACTCCCCACTGGTACCATTGCCCATACTGTAGCAATAGTAAAGGTTGTCCCCAAAGCATGGGGTTCAACCAAGGTTGCACTGATCCAGATACACTGCTTCTGTGTAGGAATTTGAAGACAGTGAGGGTTGTTAAAGAACAGGAAGAAAAAAAATAAAGAAAAATAATAAGCTGGTTTCTCTGTGAAGGAGAGGAGGTCCACCACTCTCAGACAATAGTAAACAACTGAGGAGTCACTGAGTGGAGTAGGATTATAGGGGGGGTGTACCTACTCAAAAAAAAAATAGAATAGACTATTTAAATAGACAATTGTGAGGTAGGAATGTCAGCCTATCCAGCCCATTGGGATGCAGACATGTCAAGCCAGGGCTTCCAAATTTTCATAAACTTTTTTGGACAGTCCCTTCCATGTAGATTACCTTGTATTTGGGTAATGAGGAATTCACCAGATAACATACTTGCTGTACTGCAGAAGAAGTTGTATCTTTCCAAAACAACAAACCTTTCTGGCATTGAAAAAAGCAATCAAAACATAATACAGCTGTGAGTTTGGTTTCAAGGAAGGTGAGTAAGTCACTCCAGAATGTAAAAAGATGTGAGCATGTCCAGAATATATGCATCAGATCAGCAGGGGGTTCCCCACCTCCAGGACAGCAGTCCTGTGTTACAAGTCCCATACAAGCTAATTTATCAGGGGTGTAGTGGAGATTGTGGATAAACTTGAACTGAGTAAGTCTATCGGCTGTACAGTTAACATCTTGAAAGCAGGTTTTGGCAGCTTCTTCCCAGTCCTCAATTAAATCAGGGATGTGTAGGAGCCTTTCCGATATGAGTAAATGGGTTAGAGGCTGTAGTTTATAAATTATTAAAGAAGGTAGTGACCAATAGGGATGAGCTTCGAGTTCGAGTCGAACTCATGTTCGACTCGAAAATTGGCTGTTCACAAGTTCGCCGAACACCGAACAATTTGGGGTGTTCGCGGCAAATTCGAATGCCGCGGAACACCCCTTAAAAGTCTATGGGAGAAATCAAAAGTGCTAATTTTAAAGGCTTATATGCAAGTTATTGTCATAAAAAGTGTTTGGGGACCCGGGTCCTGCCCCAGGGGACATGTATCAATGCAAAAAAAAGTTTTAAAAACGGACGTTTTTTCAGGAGCAGTGATTTTAATAATGCTTAAAGTCAAACAATAAAAGTATAATATCCCTTTAAATTTCGTACCTGGGGGGTGTCTATAGTATGCCTGTAAAGGGGCGCATGTTTCCTGTGTTTAGAACAGTCTGACAGCAAAATGACATTTCGAAGGAAAAAACGCATTTAAAACTACCCGCGGCTATTAATGAATTGCCGGTCCGACAATACACATAAAAGTTCATTGATAAAAACGGCATGGGAATTCCCCACAGGGAAACCCCGAACCAAAATTTAAAAAAAAAAATGACGTGGGGGGATCCCCCTAAATTCCATACCAGGCCCTTCAGGTCTGGTATGGATATTAAGGGGAACCCCGGCCAAAATTAAAAAAAAAAAAAGACGTGGGGTTCCCCCTAAATTCCATACCAGACCCTTCAGGTCTGGTATGGATTTTAAGGGGAACCCCGCGCCAAAAAAAAAAAAAAAAAAAACGGCGTGGGGTTCCCCCAAAAATCCATACCAGACCCTTATCCGAGCACGCAACCTGGCAGGCCGCAGGAAAAGAGGGGGGGACGAGAGTGCGCCCCCCCCTCCTGAACCGTACCAGGCCACATGCCCTCAACATTGGGAGGGTGCTTTGGGGTAGCCCCCCAAAACACCTTGTCCCCATGTTGATGAGGACAAGGTGGTGGGAAAACCTGCGCTAATGAGCAAGAAAAAATAATAAAAAATTACATGAAGATTGCTTGAAAATGCAATGTGCAGCTGCAACAAAGTACTTCAAATATCAAATAAAGTGTAAAAACCATCTAAATTAAATTTGTGCGCTAGCATAAATAAATCATATGATGAAATTTGTAACTGACAGGCTCCTTTGGAGCATCACCCGGAGCCGTAGTGGATTTAAATCACAGTGCAGAGAAATAACAAAATACAATAAAGCATACAAAAAAAATTTGAATTAAACCACATCTTCATGACAAAAATAGTGAATAATTCTGAAAAAACAAAAAAGTGAAAGTTCAAAAGTTGCGATTGGACCCCCAATCGCTTGGAAAACACCACATTCAGTCCATAGAAGACAAATAATGTAAAGAGGATAAACGTTCCTTAGGTGTGTCAAATCAGGATAGAAAGGTGAAATGGTGAAATGGTAGGGGTAAGTACCCCCTTATCATTTCACACAGGGGGGGGCGGGATCTGGGGGTCCCCTTGTTAAAGGGGGCTTCCAGATTCCGATAAGCCCCCCGCCCGCAGACCCCCACAACCACCGGCCACGGTTGTGGGGATGAGGCCCTTGTCCTCATCAACATGGGGACAAGGTGTTTTGGGGGGCTACCCCAAAGCACCCTCCCAATGTTGAGGGCATGTGGCCTGGCACGGTTCAGGAGGGGGGGGCGCACTCTCGTCCCCCCCTCTTTTCCTGCGGCCTGCCAGGTTGCGTGCTCGGATAAGGGTCTGGTATGGATTTTTGGGGGAACCCCACGCCGTTTTTTTTTTTTTTTTGGCGCGGGGTTCCCCTTAAAATCCATACCAGACCTGAAGGGTCATTTTTTTTTTAACATTTTGGTTCGGGTTTCCCTGTGGGGAATTCCCATGCCGTTTTTATCAATGAACTTCTATGTGTATTGTCGGCAATGCAATAGCCGCGGGTAGTTTTAAATTAGTTTTTTCCTTCCAAATGTCATTTTGCTGTCAGACTGTTCTAAACACGGGAAACATGCGCCCCTTTACAGGCATGCTATAGAAACCCCCCAGCTACGAAATTTAAAGGGATATTACACTTTTATTGTTTGACTTTAAGCATTATTAAAATCACTGCTACTGGAAAAGAGGGGGGACGAGAGTGCGCCCCCCCCTCCTGAACCGTACCAGGCCACATGCCCTCAACATTGGGAGGGTGCTTTGGGGTAGCCCCCTAAAACACCTTGTCCCCATGTTGATGAGGACAAGGGCCTCATCCCCACAACCCTGGCCGGTGGTTGTGGGGGTCTGCGGGCGGGGGGCTTATCAGAATCTGGAAGCTCCCTTTAACAAGGGGACCCCAAGATCCCGCCCCCCCCTGTGTGAAATGGTAAGGGGGTACTTACCCCTACCATTTCACTAAAAAACTGTCAAAAATGTTAAAAATGACAAGAGACAGTTTTTGACAATTCCTTTATTTAAATGCTTCTTCTTTCTTCTATCTTCCTTCATCTTCTTCTGGTTCTTCTGGCTCTTCTGGTTCTTCCTCCAGTGTTCACGTCCAGCATCTCCTCCGCGGCATCTTCTATCTTCTTCTCCTCGGGCCGCTCCGCACCCATGGTATGGGGGGAGGCTCCCGCTCTTCTCTTCATCTTCTTCTTCATCCTCTTCTCTTCTTCCTTCTTCTCTTCTTCTCTTCTTCTCGTCTTCATTTTCTTCTCCGGGCCGCTCCGCACCCATGCTGGCATGGAGGGAGGCTCCCGCTGTGTAACGGCGTCTCCTCTTCTGACGGTTCTTAAATAACGGGGGGCGGGGCCACCCGGTGACCCCCCTCTGATGCACGATGACTTGACGGGACTTCCCTGTGACATCACGGGGAATGCCACAGGTAGGGATGAGCTTCGTGTTCGAGTCGAACCCATGTTCGACTCGAACATCGGCTGTTCGGTCGTTCGCCGAATTGCGAACGATATGGGCCGTTCGTGCCAAATTCGTGTGGCGCGTCACGGCCCATAATTCACTGCGGCATCGCAGTGCATTGCTTGCTGATGATTGGCTAAGCATGCACTATGACCCGCATGCTTGGCCAATCACAGCGCCGCCTGAACAGAGAGCCGTAATTGGCCAAAGCCAAGGAGGCTTTGGCCAATTATGGCTCAGGGGATTTAGTACAGGCCCCACACTATATAAGGCCGCCTGCACGGCGGCACCTGTGTAGTGTGTGTTCCGGCGTTGAAAGAGATAGACAGAGAGACAGTGTTTGATTTGAGTTAAATAGATTAGGCAGAACAGTCAGTCAGTTAGCTGCACTTACAGTGTATTGTGTATATATATGCATCCCAGGTGTTGCATATATATATATATACACTGTACTCAGTTTAGCTAGATCTGTTCCTGTTATCTTCTAGACTATTTACATTTAGTGCAGTGCGTCCTGCTCACAGTGTTCAGCTAGATCCGTTCCTGTTATCTTCTAGACTATTTACATTTAGTGCAGTGCGTCCTGCTCACAGTGTTCAGCTAGATCCGTTCCTGTTATCTTCTAGACTATTTACATTTAGTGCAGTGCGTCCTGCTCACAGTGTTCAGCTAGATCCGTTCCTGTTATCTTCTAGACTATTTACATTTAGTGCAGTGCATCCTGCTCACAGTGTTCAGCTAGATCAGTTCCTGTTAAATTCTAGACTATTTACATTTAGTGCAGTGCGTCCTGCTCACAGTGTTCAGCTAGATCTGTTCCTGTTATCTTCTAGACTATTTACATTTAGTGCAGTGCGTCCTGCTCACAGTGTTCAGCTAGATCCGTTCCTGTTATCTTCCTACTGACAGGTAGGCTTGTCTTGTTACAGTATTAACAGCTACCTAAAGAAAATTACTGGTGTTCTTTTGATCCTATTAGTACCACGGTCAGGCAGCTAGACTATTTACATTTAGTAAAGTGCGTCCTGCTCACAGTGTTCAGCTAGATCCGTTCCTGTTATCTTCTAGACTATTTACATTTAGTTCAGTGCGTCCTGCTCACAGTGTTCAGCTAGATCCGTTCCTGTTATCTTCCTACTGACAGGCAAGCTTGTCTTGTTACAGTATTAACAGCTACCTAAAGAAAATTACTGGTGTTCTTTTGATCCTATTAGTACCACGGTCAGGCAGCTAGACTATTAACATTTAGTGCAGTGCGTCCTGCTCACAGTGTTCAGCTAGATCCGTTCCTGTTATCTTCCTACTGACAGGCAGGCTTGTCTTGTTACAGTATTTACAGCTACCTAAAGAAAATTACTGGTGTTCTTTTGATCCTATTAGTACCACGGTCAGGCAGCTAGACTATTTACATTTAGTACAGTGCGTCCTGCTCACAGTGTTCAGCTAGATCCGTTCCTGTTATCTTCTAGACTATTTACATTTAGTGCAGTGCGTCCTGCTCACAGTGTTCAGCTAGATCCGTTCCTGTTATCTTCTAGACTATTTACATTTAGTGCAGTGCGTCCTGCTCACAGTGTTCAGCTAGATCCGTTCCTGTTAAATTCTAGACTATTTACATTTGGTGCAGTGCGTCCTGCTCACAGTGTTCAGCTAGATCCGTTCCTGTTATCTTCTAGACTATTTACATTTAGTGCAGTGCGTCCTGCTCACAGTGTTCAGCTAGATCCGTTCTTGTTATCTTCCTACTGACATGCAGGCTTGTCTTGTTACAGTATTTACAGCTACCTAAAGAAAATTACCGGTGTTCTTTTGATCCTATTAGTACCACGGTCAGGCAGCTAGACTATTTACATTTAGTACAGTGCGTCCTGCTCACAGTGTTCAGCTAGATCCGTTCCTGTTATCTTCCTACTGACAGGCAGGCTTGTCTTGTTACAGTATATAAAGCTACCTGAAGAAAATTACTGGTGTTCTTTTGATCCTATTAGTACCACGGTCAGGCAGCTAGACTATTTACATTTAGTGCAGTGCGTCCTGCTCACAGTGTTCAGCTAGATCCATTCCTGTTATCTTCCTACTGACTGGCAGGCTTGTCTTGTTACAGTATTTACAGCTACCTGAAGAAAATTACTGGTGTTCTTTTGATCCTATTAGTACCACGGTCAGGCAGCTAGACTATTTACATTTAGTGCAGTGCGTCCTGCCCACAGTGTTCAGCTAGATCCGTTCCTGTTATCTTCCTACTGACAGGCAGGCTTGTCTTGTTAAAGTATTTACAGCTACCTAAAGAAAATTACTGGTGTTCTTTTGATCCTATTAGTACCACGGTCAGGCAGCTAGACTATTTACAGTTAGTGCAGTGCGTCCTGCTCACAGTGTTCAGCTAAACTTACAAGTTAGTGGGGTGCGTCCACCTCACAGTGTTCAGCTAAAGCTACCTGTAGAAGGTTGGTGGTGTTCTCATACTACAGGCAGGTAGTTGATTTTGCTAGCTGCAGTATATATATATATATATATATATATATATATATATATATATATATATATATATCCCAGCTTAGTGCAGCTACAGGCCATTAGTATGTCTGGAAGGCCAAGAAGGAGAGGCAGACAGTCACAAGCCAATAAGAGAGGGCAAGCAGGCTCTGTGTCTAGTGCTGGTCGTGGAGACGGTGCATCCTCATCAGCACGTGGCCATGGGACACGCTTGGCCTTTTTTTCGGCAGCTGGCCGTGTTGAGCCGCAACATGCGGAAGACTTGGTCGAGTGGATGACCAAGCCGTCCTCATCCTCCTCATCCTCTCTCACCCATGCCCAGGGTGCTTTGTCTGGCAAAGCAGCGGCCTCTTCCCTCGGCTCAATGTCATCAGTGACTCCTTCCCTAGCTCCACCATGTCCTCCTGAGGAGTCCCTCGAACTGTTTGACCACAGTGTTGGGTACATGCTCCAGGAGGATGCCCAGCGTTTGGAAGGCTCTGTTTATGATACTGAGCTCGATGAAGGCAGTAACATGAGCACGGACAGAGGGGGTGCCCAAGAAGGACAGCAATCTGGCAGTCATGCTCCCCCTGCTGCAGCATACTGCCGGGTTTGCTCCAGTGATGAGGAGGGAGGGGATGATGAGGTCACTGACTCAACGTGGGTGCCTGATAGGAGAGAGGAGGAGGAGGAGGAGGAGTAGGCGGCACATCACCAACGAGGCAGGATTCCCTCCAGGGGCCAGCCTAAGGGCAGCACATTGACTGCATCACATGTGCAGGGCGCTGCAGTCTCTGCGCGTTATTCAAAAAGTTCTTTGGTGTGGGCCTTTTTTGAGACGAGTGCATCAGATCGCACCGCTGCTATTTGCAACATATGTCTCAAGCGTATCTCACGTGGCCAAAACATCTCCCGCTTGGGTACCACATGCTTGACCAGACATATGTTGACCTGCCATGCAGTTCGTTGGCAAGCGCATCTAAAAGACCCACACCAAAGAACAAAGAGGACCTCTCCTTGCTCCTCATCAGCTGAGATTTCCAACCCCACTAGACATTCAGTCCTCTCTGAGACCTGCACTGAGAGGAATGAAGGTGTAGAATTAGGTGTGTCACAGCCAAGTACTTGTGGGCAATCTGCTTTTGGTACACCGACGTCAGATTGTACCAGGCAAATTTCCCTGCCCCAGCTGCTGCACCGCCGAAAGAAGTTTGCTCCCAGCCATCCACATGCCCAGCGGTTGAATGCTAGCTTGGCAAAATTGCTGGCACTTCAACTGCTGCCTTTTCAGTTGGTAGACTCTGCCCCCTTCCTTGAGTTTGTGGAATGTGCGGTTCCTCAGTGGCAGGTACCCAAACGCCACTTTTTCTCACGGAAGGCGATTCCGGCTCTCTACCGGCATGTGGAAGGCAATGTCCATGCCTCGCTGGACAGGGCGGTCAACGGTAAGGTGCATCTTACCGCTGACTCATGGTCCAGCAGGCATGGACAGGGACGTTACCTAAGTTTCACGGCGCATTGGGTGACTCTGCTGGCAGCTGGGAAGGATGCAGGACAAGGTGCAGTAGTGTTGGAGGTTGTTCCGCCACCACGCCTCCAAAATGCTAATGATTGTGACACACCTCTCTCCACCCGCTCCTCTTCTTCTTCCTCCATGGCCTCTTCCTCGGAACCAGCGGTGCTCCGTAGTCGTTCAAGGGGCTACGCAAGTACGCAGGTCAAAAGATGCCATGCGGTGCTTGAGCTGGTGTGCTTGGGGGACAGGAGCCACACTGGGGCAGAGGTTCTGTCAGCTCTGCAGGGGCAGGTTCAGAGGTGGTTGACGCCACGCCAACTTAAGGCAGGAATGGTGGTTTGCGACAATGGCACCAACCTCCTCTCTGCCCTCCGACAGGGACAAATGACCCATGTGCCCTGTTTGGCTCACGTCCTTAACTTGGTGGTGCAGCGGTTCTTGGGCAGGTACCCGGGCTTACAGGATGTCCTGAGGCAGGCCAGGAAAGTCTGTGTGCATTTCCGCCGGTCATATAATGCCAGTGCTCGGCTGACGGACCTCCAAAAGGAGTTTAACCTGCCCAAGAACCGCCTAATCTGTGACATGCCCACCAGGTGGAACTCAACGTTGGCCATGCTGCAGCGGCTGCACACGCAGCAGAGGGCCATCAATGAGTACCTGTGCGACTATGGCACCAGGACAGGATCAGGGGAGCTTGGATTTTTTTCCCCACGCCAGTGGGCCATGATCAGGGATGCATGCACTGTCCTGTCACTATTTGAGGAGGCCACGAGGATGGTGAGCAGTGACAGTGCATGCATCAGTGACACTGTCCCCCTTGTCCACCTGTTGGAGCACACGCTGCGTGGAATAATGGACAGGGCACTTAAGGCAGAACAGAGGCAGGAAGAGGAGGACTTCCTTAGCTCTCAAGGCCCCCTTTATCCAGACAGTGTTCCTGCGTGCCCGCCGATCACACAGGAAGAGGACGAGGAGGAGGAGGAGGAGGAGGAGGAGGAAGACTGTGTCAGTATGGAGGTGGAGCCTGGCACTCAGAATCAGCAGCAGTCTTTAAGGGGTCAGTCCCAAGAAACACATGGACTTGTACGTGGCTGGGAGGAGGTGGCTGCGGACCATGTCGTCCTTAGTGACCCAGAGGACTCCGGACCGAATGCCTCAGCAAACCAACGCTGCATGGCCTCCCTGATCCTGCAAAGCCTGCGTAAGGATCCTCGTATTCGTGGTATCAAGGAGAAGGACCAATACTGGCTGGCAACCCTCCTTGATCCACGTTACAAGGGTAAGGTTGCGGACCTTATCTTGCCATCGCAGAGGGAGCAGAGGATGAAACATATTCGGGAGGCCTTGCAGAAAGGTCTGTGCAACGCGTTCCCAGAGACTGGGAGGTTACAAACTCCTGTTTCTGGACAATGTGTTTCTGAGGCTTCGGTCAGTCAAAGAAGGAGCAGTGGAGAAGGTGGCCGTCTGACCGATGCGTTCAGACAATTTTTTGGTCCGCAGCCCCAAGGTATGATCGGTTCCAGCAACCATCGCCAGTATCTGTTTTACATGGTGCAGGAATACCTAGGGGCAAGATCAGACTTGGACACCTTTCCCACCGAAAATCCTCTGGGTTACTGGGTCTTGAGGATGGATCACTGGCCAGAGCTTGCACAGTATGCAATTGAGCTACTGGCCTGTCCTGCATCCAGCGTTCTTTTGGAACGCACATTCAGTGCTGCTGGAGGCGTGGTAACCGATCACAGGGTGCATCTGTCCACCGACTCGGTCGATCGACTGACCTTCATAAAAATGAATCAGTCTTGGATCACCACCAGCTACCAAGCACCTGATGCTGATGTAACCGAATAATTTTTTTTGAAATCTCAGATCCCTTCAAAGACTGCCTATGCTGATGCTGAGTGACTATCCCTGAGAAATTATCCTCTTCCTCCTCAATCATCACGCTGATAGCTTGTAAGAACATTTTTGGTTCTGGGCGCCACCACCAGTGCCTAAGGCACAATTTTTCAGCCCCTGTTTAACAGGGGCATGTAATTACAATTTTTAATGCAATACTTTGCAGCAGGGCTCGTTTCTGCGTTACAACTAGAGTATCTGTGAGGGGTTGCAGTGTTGTGGCACCAGCACCAGTGCCTAAGGCCCAATTTTTCTGCCCCTGTCTAACAGGGGCGTGTAATTACAATTTTTGACGCAATACTTTGCAGCAGGGCTCGTTCCTGCATTCCAACTAGAGTGTCTGTGAGGGGTTGCAGTGTTGTGGCACCAGCACCAGTGCCCAAGGCCCAATTTTTATGCTCCTGTCTAACAGGGGCGTGTAATTACAATTTTTGATGCAATACTTTGCAGCAGGGCTCGTTCCTGCGTTCCAACTAGAGTGTCTGTAAGGGGTTGCAGTGTTGTGGCACCAGCACCAGTGCCTAAGGCCTAATTTTTCAGCTCCTGTTCAACAGGGGCATGTAATTACAATTCTTGATCTAATATTTCACAGCAGGGCCCTGCGAGGGCTTACAGTGTTGTGGCCACAGCAACACCTAAGGCCCAAATTTCTGCTGAGTATATAGGGCAGGACCCTACTTTCAAACATCTAACTTACAAACGACTCCTACTTGCAAACGGAAGGAGACAACAGGAAGTGAGATGAAATCTACCCCTAGGAAGGGAAATTCTCTCCTGTAAGAGTTAACATGGGAAAAAAAATTCTCCTTTCCACTGATGCTTTCCAATCCTTGTTCCACAAAAAAACCCAAATTTTCAAAAAACATTTTTCATTGGGACAAAAAGTGAGGTGAAATCTTCTGAAGAGGAGGAAAGACAGCAAAACAAATGTCACAGGGGTGATAACCCTTCCCTATGTTTTCCAAAAAGCTTAAAAAAGATTTTTTGGCTGGAGCTAAACACGTTAAAAATGTACCCGTTCAAAATTACAAAGAGATTCTACTTAACAACAAACCTACAGTCCCTGTCTTGTTTGCACCGCCTGTATACTGCTGTTCAGAGTATATAGGGCCTGGTGGCCCCACACCTTTCCTTATTTTAATTTGGGTGCGGGGTTCCCCTTAATATCCATACAAGACCCAAAAGGGCCTGGTAATGCACTGGGGGGTACCCATGCCGTTTGTCTCACTGATTTTCATCCATATTGCCATGACCCGACATTACATTAAACCCGCAAGCAGTTTTAAATGAGATTTTTTCCTTTAAAAATGACATTTGGTGCAGGGACTGTTCTAAACACGGGAAATACGCGTCACTTTACAGGCATACTATAGACACTCCCCAGGTACGATATTTAAAGGAATATTTCACTTTTTTTTTTTTTACTTTAAGCATCATTAAAATCACTGCTCCCGAAAAAACGGCCGTTTTTAAAAGTTTTTTTTGCATTGATACATGTCCCCTGGGGTAGGACCCGGGTCCCCAAACCCTTTTTAGGACAATACCGTGCAAATTAGCCTTTAAAATGAGCACTTTTGATTTCAAACGTTCGAGTCCCATAGACGTCAATGGGGTTCTAACGTTCGTGCAAACTTTCGGTCCGTTCGCAGGTTCTGGTGCGAACCGAACCGGGGGGTGTTCGGCTCATCCCTAGCCACAGGGAAGTCCCGTCATGTCCCGTGCGTCATGTCCCGTGCGCCAGCATGGATGCGGAGCGGCCCGGAAAAGAAAATGAAGAAGAGAAGAAGAGAAGAAGGAAGAAGAGAAGAGGATGAAGAAGAAGATGAAGAAAGAGCGGGAGCCTCCCCCCATTCCATGGGTACGGAGCGGCCCAAGGAGAAGAAGATAGAAGACGCGGAGGAGATGCTGGACGAGAATGCCGGAGGAAGAACCAGAAGAGCCAAAAGAACCAGAAGAAGATGAAAGAAGAAAGAAGAAGCATTTAAATAAAGGAATTGTCAAAAACTGTCTCTTGTCATTTTTAACATTCTTGACAGTTTTTTTAGTGAAATGGTAGGGGTAAGTACCCCCTTACCATTTCACACGGGGGGGGCGGGATCTGGGGGTCCCCTTGTTAAAGAGGGCTTCCAGATTCTGATAAGCCCCCTGCCCGCAGACCCCCACAACCACCGGCCAGGTCGATACCCCAAAGCACCCTCCCAATGTTGAGGGCATGTGGCCTGGTACGGTTCAGGAGGGGAGGGCGCACTCTCGTCCCCCCCTCTTTTCCTGCGGCCTGCCAGGTTGCGTGCTCGGATAAGGGTCTGGTATGGATTTTTGGGGGGACCCCACGCCGTTTTTTTTTTTTTTTGGCGCGAGGTTCCCCTTAAAATCCATACCAGACCTGAAGGGTCTGGTATGGAATTTAGGGGGAACCCCACGTCATTTTTTTTTAAAATTTTGACCGGGGTTCCCCTTAATATCCATACCAGACCTGAAGGGCCTGGTATGGAATTTAGGGGGACTCCCACGTCATTTTTTTTTTATTTTGGTTCGGGGGATACTAGTATCGGTATCGGCACTGATACCGAGCATTTGCCCAAGTACTTGTACTCGGGCAAATGCTCCCAATGCTTCCCCCGATACCTGGAAGACAGCTGTGATCGGCGGAGAAAGGGACTGGGGAATCTCTATCCTCGGTCTCTTTCTTTGTCTCAAGGGGGAGATATCACAGGTCTGTTAAGACCCCTGATATCTCACCAAAGCCCCCCAACAGGGCTGATTAAAAAAAAATCACATATTGCAATAAAGAATAAAAAAAAATTATTGTAAAAAATAAAAATTGTAAATAATAAAAAAAAAAAAAAACACACACACATACACCGTTCACCCCCCCCCCTCAAAAAAAAGCACTGTTAAAAAAAAAAACCTGTCACGTGACATTAAAAAAAAGTATCGGTAATCGGTATGGGCGAGTAATTGAAAAAAAGTATTGGTACTTGTACTTGGTCCTAAAAAAGTGGTATCGGGACAACCCTAATATACACTGATATGTGCTCTCATTACTATGATCTGTGTATATAACTAAAGATAATATATAATATAATTGTGACAGACCTAGCCAGGAGAGAGACTTTTGGAGGGGACTGTATGCTAGCCTCTTGCCGATCGATCGTGGGCCCTTGCATTTGGGGGAACGGTGCTCTTTGTGAGCTGTATGCCTGGGGACCCTGGATTTGCCATATTGGAATAGTGGCTGATTCATAATGCTGGGACAGATACTGTTAGGAGATGCTGATGTAAATTCCAACACCTGTCTGTCTATTGTCTGCTAAAATGTGTATTGTAAATAAGTCTACTATGGGATCTAAGAGTCATTAGATCCCCATTGTTGTTTGTGTTAATTAACTCTGCTATTGTGTGAAGAAGAGTCTATGTTGATTGTGATAATGTTGATTGCATTTTCTGAACTACAAGACGGCCAGTCTGGCCTAACGGTCATGTCTGAGTCATCTAGGCTGTCTAAAGGGATTAGTTAATTAGCTCATGTTAATTAGGTTAATTAGGTTACAGCTGTATTGTTAGAGTAATATGAGCAGGAGGTCTGCACTTCCACTTTGAGTGTATAAAAGCCTGTATCTTGTCAATAAAGAGAGATTCCTGGTTGAACTTACATACAGCCTGCCTGGTGTTTGTTCTGAGCTATCACAACTGGACTAGCTAGAACGGCACAGAGCTGTAGTTCTAATCCCGGAGCATTGGATGACCGAACCATCAGACGTTGCAAGTGTCGGGAGAGTGGAACCGAGCGAGCAAGGGGCTTGTTACAATAATAATCAGAGATATAATCTATTTATACCCATTGAAATGTAAAAACAGAAAAAAATGTTCTGTATATCTTCTATGTTAACTGTTCTGTTTGAATCAGTGTGGTGTGTTATTAATCTTCAAACTTCAAATTTTTTATTTATTTTTTTTATAGGCTTTGCATTTGGTTTCGGTCACTTGCATTGCAGACCCAATCTCTCAGACTCCCCGACTAGTAAGTACTATTTAATACAGTAATGCTGTTTGAAACGTTGATGGTCCATTTAGCATCTAATATACCTTTTTATCTATGTATCGTCTTATTTTTCTTTTATTTCCTTCACAGGCTTTGCATTTGGTTTCGATCAGTTGCATTGCAGTCCCGATCTCTCAGACTCCCCGACTAGTGAGTAATATTTGATTCCTGTCATGCTATGTGAAATGTTGATGGTCCATATAGCATTTAATAAACCTTTTTTTCTATGCATCTTCCCTTTTTTTGTTTTATTCACAGGCTTTGCATTTGGTTTCGATCAGTTGCATTGCAGTCCCGATCTCTCAGACTCCCCGACTAGTGAGTAATATTTGATTCCTGTCATGTTATGTGAAATGTTGATGGTCCATATAGCATTTAATAAACCTTTTTTTTCTATGCATCTTCTCTTTTTTTGTTTTATTCACAGGCTTTGCATTTGGTTTCGATCAGTTGCATTGCAGTCCCGATATATCAGACTCCACCGACTAGTGAGTAATATAAGAATGATTTTAATTGCCGAGGCGTGTATCATATTTTTTTTCCTGTATAAAGACCATTTTTATTAATGCTTATTTATTATAGGCTCAGTTTATTTACCAGCTGTTAAAGTGGTTGTAAACCCTTACAGACCAATTTGACCTACAGGTAAGCCTAGATAAAGGCTTACCTGTAGGTGCAAGAAATATCTCCTAAACCTAAACGGTTTAGGAGATATTTGCAAAAGGACAGGCACCGTACGCACTGAGCGCGCCGCTGCTAACGGCGATATGCCGTTAGTGGCGGCTCCCGTGCGCATGTGCGGGACTGACGTCATTGCTGCTCTGGCCAATCACAGCGCCGGAGCCACAATACCCGGAAGGAAGATGGACACTACTTAGCAGAGGGGACAGCGGTGACATCGCAGGCTCCTGTGTAGGTAAGTGACACATAATGGGCTACTATGCGATGCATAGTAGCTCGTTATGCTTAACCTTTGCAGGCAAACAAAGAGGAAGTAAACCCATCAGGGTTTTCTTCCTTCTTAAATGTTCAGTATATTTGCTGAAAAACATACTTTGCAGTTGTTTTTTTATTATGATTTTACCAACATGTGCGTACACGTTTTAATGCTTACCGTTATGTAATATTGCTCTGCTATATTTTTAGGCATGGAGAACAAGTGGCAAGAGGTATATAACTACCTGGCTCAGGGTGCGTACCCATCAGGGTCTTCTAAAAATGACCAACGCGCCCTTCGGAAGTACGCCTCCAATTTTTCGATAAATGGTGAGTGTTAGAAAGGAGAATGCACGACAACAAATTGTAGGATAGCTCTTTCATGAATGCGTCTTTTAATCTCTATTTTTTTTATAGAAGGAAATCTCTTCTATGGCAATAGAAGAGCCATTCAAAACAAAGATGAGGCAAAGAGCATATTTAATCAATTTCACACTTCCCCTATTGGCGGACATACTGGCATGCGAAAAACACGATCTGCGGTGTGCTCCAGATTTTACCGGAATGCAATGACAGTACACATTGACAACTAGACATGTGCACACTGAAATATTTCGTTTCGGAATTTCGTTTTCGTCCGAAATATAAATTTATTTAGTTACTCCCGAAATTCGTTTTTCTTTATTTCGTTTTTCGTTAAAAACTTGCATTCGTCCGAAAATCGAAATGAATTAAGGTCGAATCGGTCATTAAAGGCTTATGGTGTCTGTCGAATGTTCAAAGTAGATTCGACGGAGCAGCTAAACTGTACGACGTCGCAATCGTACATTCCGGTCGAATTTTCTGGGATGCATTTGACCGGAAATGTTCGATAGCAGCATCGTACAGTTTGTTTAGCTGCTCTGTCGAATCTTCTAACTTTTGACAGACACCATAAGCCACATTTACGTTTGCATGTTTTCGTTTCTGTGTCGAATCTTCATCGTTCATGCTCATTGCATTGGTCTACTCTGCCCCAGCAGTCAGCCAACCAAACTTTCACATTCGTTTCTCAATCGGAAGTGCGGAAGTGCGGCCGCAAAATCCGACGCTGTGTGGCTTAGAGATAATGGCAATGGCAGCAGCAACCCATTCCAGCACTAGCAGCATGGAGGAGGCTGTTCCTGGGCCTTCTAAGGCAGCATCCAAAAATGGGCGCAGGAGGGGGACACAAGCTGCATCCAGCAGGAAGCGTAACCTAATGTGGACTCATATTGAGTCCCAGGTCCTGGTAAGGGAAACGCTTCCTTGCTGGATGCAGCTGTGTGGCCCCCGCTCCAGGGAAACCACTACGGAGTGGAAGCGGGAAAAGTGGGAGGAGTTCCAGGAAGGTGGAGGAGACATATCGCCATCGGCGTGACCCGACTGCCTGTCGCAAAAAATTCAGCGACATAAAACGGTAAGTAACGTGTCTGATTATTTTTTTTTTTTACATTTTAACCACTTTAGCCCCGGAGGTATGGCTGCCAAATGACCATGCCACTTTGTGCGATTCGGCACTGCGACGCTTTAACTGACAATTGCGCGTTCGTGTGACGTTGCTCCCAAACAAAATTGATGTCCTTTTTTTCCCACAAATAGAGCTTTCTTTTGGTGGTATTTGATCACCTCTGCGGTTTTTATTGCTTTTTGCTATATAAGTATCCCCAACAAATATATAAAAAACAAATTTTTTCCTCAGTTTAGGCCGATATGTATTCTTCTACATATTTTTGGTAACAAAAATTGCAATAGGCGTTTATTGATTGGTTTGTGCAAAAGTTATAGCGTCTACAAAATAGGGATAGTTTTATGGCATTTTTATTAACATTTTTTTTTACTAGTAATGGCGGCGATCAGCGATTTTTATTGTGACTGCGACATTATGGCGGACACATCGGACACTTTTGATGCCATTTCGGGACCATTGTCATTTATACAATGATAAAAGCTCAAAAAAATGCACTGATTTTACACACACACATATAAACATATGTTATTGCTATCACAATTTGATGTCAGTAAAGTTAGGTGAATTTTTTTTATAAAAAGGAATAAATAATTTTCAATTTATCCTCCCTCCTGTGAAAAACCAAATTTGCGCATAGGTGTGCCTAGCCTACACGTAGTTTGCAGTTGCACATGTTATATATTATCGCCACGATCATTTTAAGAGGAATATTTCCATGCCGTTATTTGTTCTTAGTTAGTTATCACTAAACTGAGCAGTAAGTGCTTTTAAGTTCCACTTGACCTGACCACCTGTAGGTTGCGCCCCCTTTCTGACCAGGCCATATTTTGCTATTTAGCGCATTGCAGCTTTAAACTGCACGCTCCTGTGATGTATTACCCAAATGAAATTTATGCTCTTCTCCCGCCATATATAGAGCTTTTATTGGTGGCATTAGATCACCGCTGGGTTTTACATTTTTTGTTATTGAAAAATAAAAAATTTATATATATATATATATATATATATATATATGTATATATATAAAAAAGTGTTACGGTGGCTGGACTTAACCAGCTTGCGGACCCGCCATATTTTTAGTTACTATGGGGGGGGGGTCCACATCTGCAAGTGGGTTAATGCTTTGCAAAAGAAACAAGGAAGGAAATTTTACACTATACACAGTTCACACAAGCGCGTAATAGAAAGGTGGACTGGAGTGGACACAATGGACATTTACTCGGCACAATCCCTATCCTGCCTTTTATTATTTATTGTGCACCAAAAAAGCATAGGTTTTTCTTACAATAAATTTGGTTAATAAATAAATGTGCAAACCTTGTGCTACATGAAAAAATGTGCCTAATCCAAAAATTCCATTTGCATTGTTTCATTCTACGGGTTCATTCTACATGTGTTTAATGTGTTGATGTCATTTTCAGATTACAATTGTAGTTTAATTGTGGAACCCGTTTCTCTTCTCTTCTTGTTTTGCAGTTCCATAGCGCGTAAACGCAGGCAGTCGGGGCGCAGAGGAAAGCAGGTATCTCTCCTCCCCCATGAGAAGGAGCTCTTAGCAGCTGTAGGGGAGGATGAGATTAAAAAACTGCTGGCTCATCAGGGTTGGTGTCAGCATTGCATTGTGTGTAGGAAATTTTTTTTGTCAACCATGCGACGCGACATAGTCATTTACCATGATGTGTTTGATTTTATTTAAAGATCGTCTCCAGGCCCAGCGCCGCCGGAGGCAGAGGGCAGAGGAGCAGGAGTCCTCCACGTCATCATGCAGTAAGTACTGTAGTAGTGACACTAATACAGTGGTTCCTTTTCCATTTGTCCAGCCTTTCATTGTTGATTCCAGTGTCATTGTTTCTCGCTCATGTAGTGACAGGTAGAGCCTCTGCGACGCTCTGTCAGGTAACGCAAGCGATTGCGTAACTTACATAATCTAACAGAACATCGCCGCTCTGAACTGAGGTGCCTGATCAGTGGCAGTGCACCTAGCACTCGCCGGCGCTGCTGGAACCAGGACAGGTAAGTGCCTCGTATTTGTTTTTTTTTTAAATGATTTTTTCTAAATGGTGAATGCATGTCCCTGCCTTGTAGATAAACGTTAGTGACCTGCCCTGTATTGCCATGCTAATGGATAATTAATTTTATCTATTTACACTACAGTATATTTATTTACGTTTATTAACGTTCATCATTTCTCCTTTATAAATAGGTGTCATCCAGTCAGAGGGGGAGACTGAGGAGGAGGCTGAGGCAGCAACGCCCACATGTAAGTTAGTATAATCTTGCTGGTATCTGCTGAGTGATCATACATGTTTCAATGTTCTTGTACTAATGTGTGAGATTGTTGTACACTGTAGATTGTAATGTTCTTTTCTATCATTACTCAACAGCTGCTGAGCAGGAGGTGGAGGAGACCTGCCCTGTAGAGGCTGCTGGGGATGCGGAGGAACAGCCAGACGCGGCAGATCCAGGGAGTAAGCATAACTTTTTTTGTATTTTCCAGGCAATAATAGTATTTTAAATATGAAATGCTGATGGCATACCTTGTCTAGAATAGCTTGTGATTTATTCTGCAAGGCTTCGGTTTAGCTGGAACTATTAATTATATTAGTTCCCCTCTGCAGATGATTCCAGTCTTCCTGTTAGCGTGACCTGTGCTTGGTAATATTTCCCCAATGTCCCTGATCACGCCACCTTCTTGCTGCAGTTCAGATTCCCAGTCTGAGCCAATCACTGTTAATCATTATGAATAACACAGCAGGCTGGAGGGGGTGTGTCAGAAAAGAATCTCCAGCTATTGGCTGGCAGTCCCTGGACATGTTCAATCTCTGGCATGCCCCTAATGCATGCATTAACACTTTTCTCATGATGTTATACCTGTTATACCTCCTAGCCTAGACCAGGAGTGAGTAACCTACCTAGCCTAGAACAGAAGTGGGGCTTAATTTATTCAACAATCAGTGGCCTTACAAAATTATCAACTTTAAAAAGTAGCCTGCTATATTTTATTAAACAACTTTTTATTAGGTCATCCCAAATGCAATGGCTTGAATGGCTTCTCTTTGGTGAGTGTAATGTTAAAAGCTGGTATAGCCGATATGTTTTTCTGCAAGTGCAACTGATCCTCCATATTTGCCAAAGTCAGTCAGTCTGGATGAGGTAGATTAGTTAGCAGTAGCACTTAGGCGTCCATTACACCTTAAGATTTTCTCCAGCCGCCCGTGCGACCAAGCGGATAAAATCTTTGGGAGATTCCCCTTTACACTGCTCGATGTGTAGAGGGGAATCCCTTTGTACTCTGGCCGGGGAGGACACTCAGCTCCACCCCGGTCAGAGTACAGTAAAGTAGTACTACACCTTCCTGCACAGCTCTGCAAACTTGGTATGATGCAGCGAATTGACACAGACACCACTATCTCCTACACACAAATTGATTAGGTGCATCTCACTAAATATCAAAAACTGGTATGGATGGAAGTGAAAACATCTCAAGATGTTACAGGATTGTCTACAAGGGCTGGGAGATCGTTGCCTTTATATAATGTTAGGGTGAAGAAGCCATGTGTATGTGTATTGTATTATCTATCTATCTAATGTATTTTCTTTTCTTCACAGGTGAAGTCTTCATCCTCCAACTGCAGCCTGTGGACGAAAACCTGGACCTGCCCGCGTCTGGTTGGACTGGCTGTCCTTCTGAGTCCCCAGTGGTTTCTACAGTCCTCCACCCTTCAACATCCCCCCACCTGGCCTCCCCAGTGCATCCTTCACCCGCTCCAGAACAGGCACACATCCCCCACCCTCCAGAGCCACATGTGACGGATTATCTGCGACGCATTGTGGAGGTCCAAAAGAGACATTTTGCAGTTACCCGGAGGCTGCGTCAATCTTTGGCCCTCCACAATCACCGGCAGCTCCGTCACTCTGTGGCTCTGCAGAGGTACCAGCGTAGCCTCAGGAGACACCTGGAGGCTACGCGGTACCTTGGTGACCAGTTGGCTGGGATTAATATGTCCCTACAGCGACTGGTCACCAGGTTGGGGGAGAATGTACTCTAATTTTTTTTTTTTTTTTTGTTTTGTTTATGTTAACTGTTAAATAAAAATAATTTGTTCAGAAATAATTGTTTTCTTGAGTTTTGCTTTCCTTGTTAGATTTGTGTGATGTTTATCTAAATGAACTAGTCCATATATTGTTACTAACTTACTAGAGGCCTTATAATTGTAGTTTTTCTACATTTAACCATCAGGCTGAACTTAGAAAATTGATGAGATTTCTGTCTACACTATTTCAATGTGCAAAGGGTAATCCAATGTATTGTGTCCAGTCACGCCGTTCAGCTTTCCCTCCACCAGAATACACAGCAGATAGTTAGAGCAGGGGTTACTCTATACAGTCCTCAACAGTTCACAGGACATAGGTTGCAGGCTTGCAATCATGAGGGCAACAGTTAACTGCAGTGCTGATCAACCATTGTGTGTTAGCTTTCATGTGTAATGGCTGTGTTTCCTACGTCTGATTCCAGTTAACCGACTTTAGCCTGTTCTCTACTATTCCTGTCTGCTCGTGACCCTGACCTTTGGCGTGTCCCTGACCATCCCTGTTTGCCTGTGACCCTGAACCTTGGCGTGTACTCTGTTGTCCTTGTCTGCTTGTGGCCTCGACCTTGGCTTGTCCCTTACTTCCTTGTTGTTCCAGCCTGCTGCCTCTTTCCTCTTCTCCTGTAGTCTACCGTGAGCATGAGATGTGAGACCCTGGGGGCTGCGACCTGGAGCCAGACTGCAGCGCAGTCCATCCTCACCACTAGAGGCTCTGGTGAACACCTACTGGCTCTTAGACTCCGCGCCCTGGAGAATCTATGCTCTAGCTCCCAGTGGGATCTGTGTTAGTGATCCAGTAGACCTGCTTCCTGAACCTCCCAGGTTTCAATCCACAGCAGTCAGTCCTAGGATCCACTACCTAGCGGTGCACTTCCGATTCCTACAGAGTGCATCTGTCACCTAGCCTCAAGGTGACCTGACAGACAGTCATCATTTCCAGGGCTTGAGTAACATGGCAGCAGGGTAGATTACTCACTCACACTAGTGATTATGGACAATTGCAGATGGTCATGAAACAGGCGGAGGATCAGAGAGGGCCCTGGTGTCCCCAGGGTCAGAGATGGTAAATGGGAGGGGTCCTGGGCATCTGGATGCAGCTCAGCAGTGACCAACTAATATATCTTGCATAGAATCACGTTTCCAACTGTATGCTTCTTTGTGCTATGTTGTGTTGGTAGCATATTCTGATCCTTGAGTTGACAGTCTCTCCATCAAGAGGAACTGTCATGCTGTTGAGGTCATCTTTAATCATTGTCTCTTATTTCCAGACCACCAAACAAAAATGGTTAAATATTAGCACATGTTGCTATTTGTATTTACAAAGACAGCAACACGTGAGCAGTAGCGCCACGTCAAGGCTTCAACCCTTGCTACTGTCCATTCACACAACATTCATTCATGCAATCAAGCACACTCTAGTTACTCTACACAACATTCATTACAAAAAAGGGTGATGGAAGGAATAAAGGGAAAAATTTGGATTGCTTAAAACAATATAATTCTATTTAAATCTTGGGGTCACACCAAAGTCAAGTAGACAACTGCTATTGTGTCAAGTGGTAAGAAAATAAAAAAAATTATTTTCCTCAACATTTGGATGGTTCCTCTGAGTCCCATCTATCTTCACTGTCCATTCACACAACATTCATTCATGCAATCACACACAATCAAGTCACTCTTGTCCCATCTATCTTCACATGGTAACAATGATTCAGGTCTCACAAATTAAGGGTAGGGTAACCCAGCTTGGGGAGGTTAAATTTGAGGAAAGTTATTTGTTCCATCAAATGGGGTGTTAGTTGTGAACGGTGTGGATTAAGGATATTCCCAGTAATAGAGAAAACTCTCTCACTTTGCACAGTGGTTGGAGGACAGGATAGTAGTTGCTGGGCAACCAGGCAAAGACCAGGCCACAAACTTTTCTTACCATCCCAATAGGTCAAAGGGTCCTCTGTAGGAAGCAAAGGTGCTTCATATAGGTAGGCCCTGACCATTTCAGAGGCACTGCTCTCCTCTCGATTACCTGCTGCTTGACCTGCATCCACCAGATTGTCAAGTGCCTCTACCCAACATGCACATGCTCCACTCTGTTGTTTTTGAGTGATGCTGCCAGGCCTTGGAATAGCAGACATGGCAGGTGAATCTTCCAAACCGGCCTCAACCGTCGTACATCTCTGTTGCTGCAAATTCCGGACCCTTTCAATCAATTTTTGTTTCCAGTAGGAGAGGCTGTTGTCTCTGAGTGCCAGTTTACCTTTGATCCTGGGATCACACAGGGAAGCCAGCATGAGTTCAGGGCTTTTGCGGACACGGTCATTTAGCCGATCTTTTAGGTTAGCTTGTAGCTTTCTGATGAAAGACGCTACATCGGCATGAAGTGGGCTGCCACAAACAGGCTCACTGTTTTCTAGGTACAATCCCATCTTATCTATGAGATAGGTAAACAAGGGTATGACCTGTCCTAGGCTGGCATTGCTCTGACTCAAGTTTTCCGTCACATTCCGAAAGGGTTTTAAGACATAAACGAGCTGCCCAATTATACACCAGTCATCACGTCCCAGTGTGGAATCAATCCCGATGCTGTGGCGGGATGATAGATTGTGGATGGCTGTCTTTTGCTCCAAAATGCGTTCCAGCATTTCCAGGGTATAGTTCCACCGGGTGCTGACATCTTGTTTCAGGCGATGTATGGGGAGCCCTGATTGTTCTTGCTCCTCCCTCAACAGTTGACTAGCCCCAACACTGCGGTGGAAATGCCCTGCAATCTTTCTACAAAGGTCCAAGATTTGAGCAATCTTGTTGGTTTTCTCCACTGGGATTGCACCCTTGACCACTAAATGCAGTATGTGTGCAGAACAGCGCACACCGACAAAAGATCCATCTTGGAGAGCTTTAACCATGTTTGAACCTCCGTCTGTCACAATGAACCCAACAGAGACATTGGTGACTGCCTGCTCTCCAAACCAATTGGCCAACATTGATCTAATTGCCCGCAATATGTTGGCAGAGCTGTGTTGGTCATCACGGACTTCTGTGTGGAGCAGGAAAGCTTGATAACCCTGCTGGTCTTGCGCTGCAGACCTGCTTCCTGATGGAGTTTGAACTTTTACACCAGCGCCACCACCAACAGGCACAGTGGCCTGCCACCAGTGTGCAGTCAAAGACAGGAAAGCGTGTTGACCGCTGGGAGCTGTCCACAAATCAGTTGTCAAATGAATTGTCTGACCCTCGGCTTTGGCCATTTTTTCCTTCAATAATCCAACGCATGAGTGGTATAGTGCTGGAATAATCTTTCTACTGAAAGTTGTTCGTGCAGGAACAACGTATCGTGGAGCAAGGGCATGCATGAGCTGTTTAAACGGCTCCCCTTCAATCATGCGAAAAGAGGCTCCTCCAACAGCAATGAATTGGCCAATGAGGCGGGTGATCTTGTTGGCCTGCTGTTTTGACATGCCCTTGGAACTAAAGCCAACAAAACTATCGAGGGTAGGCTGATGATGTCCTTGGGAGGACGAGGAGCCTGATTGGGTCTGCAGTGGAACTACTGCACGTGGACGGGTTGTATTAATTGAACCCTCTCTATTGCCTCCTGTGCTCTGAGTAAGTGGTGTGCTTGAGGAGGTACCACCAGTACAGTCAGAGTCCGTTATGCTGCTTCCTGCGCTACCATCTTCTTTTTCTGCCTCTGCCCGCAGTAAAGTAGAGTGGTGGTAATTTTTAAGGTGTAGGTTCATACCAGCATTGGTTAAATGACCTAACTTTTTACCCCTACTTACTTGCTTCCCACACAATTTACACTTGGCAAAGAACCCGCCTTCCAATGTTTGAAAGTATTTCCAAACGTTGCTGCGGCGGGATGCAGCCCCTTGACCCTGTGGATATCTATTTAGGGCTGATATAGCTGCAGCAGGTAGCACACCAGTGGTGGAAGCTGTTGCCACTACAGTTACACTTGGTGAACTAGAACTAGTGCTGCTAATGGCAGGGGTGCTGGGGACTGGGAGGTCGGTGATATCATCACAGGATTCTTCCATAATAACAGAGGGAGTAGGGGAGTTAGCAGCAGATGAAAAAAGTGGACTGCTACCTGTCCTACTCCTCACAGAATATCCCTCTTGCACTTTCTCCAGGTCAAGCTGTAAGTCCTGTGGGCTAAGATTGTATAAAACATCCGCAGTGTTTGGGGAAAGAGGAGCATCAATTCAAAATCATCTTCTTGGGCCAATGAAGAAAAAGTCTCACACTCTGTCTCTGCTGCTGTCTCCCTCAATTGCTCCTTTGGGGAGCTGGGCAGTGGCACTGGTAGTGTGATTGGTGGTGGTGACTGTAAAGGCAACTCCACTTTACTAGGTTTCTTGCCTATTCCATAAAAATATGCAGCCATAACACCTGTAGAAGTGGAAGGAGGCGCTGCACTGGCAGTGGAAGTGGCAGCAGATGTTGGTGGTCTGGCAGGAAAAGTAATATTAGAAGAACTGGGGGTGGTGGAACTAGCTTTGCTGGTGGCATTGGCGGTGACACCCACTGCTGTGGACGGCATGTTGGTGGCGGCAGAAGTGTCAGAGGCACTAGTAGCAGAGACCTTGCCACTTTTTTTACCAAGGCGTCCACCGCGACCGCGACCGCGACCACTACCTCTACCAGCCTTCACTTTTACATTAGAACGGTACATTTCTGAACTTTACAGCAACTGCAAGTCAGAAAATGGACTGGAGTGGAGATAGGGTTTATAGAATCTCAATCTATAAATCACCCCCCACCACAACACGGGCAGCCTCTGAGGCTATCACAACACTAGCAGCAACACTAGTATCACTAGTCTATCTATCAAGTTCACAACACAGATGTAGCTTGCTTCACTACTATTCTGCTGCTGTACTTAGCTTATGCTCAAATGAAATAGTTCAGAATTTCTGATAAGTGACAATGAATTCAAACGGACCAGCTAAGATTGACTGTTCTGAAATGAATCAGCGTGTCTGTCTCTCTCTGCTAGCAAATCGTAAGTGAAACTAAGTTGGCTGTACATGCGGTTCTAGCTATGTTACTGCCCCTCCTCTTTGGTTACAATTGACCAATAATAACCATCATCATCATTATTTTTATTTTACTTAGTTTTTCTCTCTACGTCGAATCTTCTCTCTATGTCGAATCTTCTCTCTATGTCGAATCTTTTCGAATAATCTTGGACTACTATGGTGGATAGACTATAGAGTTAAGGTTAGGCACATTCGACCACAGGTTCGATAGACACAAATTGTTATTGTTAGCGTCATGTCGAATCTCCTATCTATATCGAACTGTTGTCGCAACGAAAACGAAAATAAAGCATTTGTTTATGTCGGATCTTTCGTTTTTCGGAATCTGCGCTTTCGTTATCGTTTGTTAAAACGATAACGAAAATACCTGAAATTCGGACGAAAATGCATTCGGACGAAAACGAATGCACATGTCTATTGACAACTGGGTATGCAATCTAGAAAATTTTGTGTATTTACATATACACAAAAGCTGAACACCTTTTAACATTTTTTTCCTTCAAGGTACTCGAATGTGAGCAGTGTCAGAAGGTGGGAAAACCATTGAAAGGTAGCCAGCCACTGCAGTTTATTAAGGTAAATGTTGTTAAAGCTGTGTTTTTTTGTTTTTTTTTACAGAATAGATATGATAATCGTCAAAATATATCATTCATACATTTAAAATGTATTCAATCCTATTAGGTGTCAAATGTGTGGGAACTCATTGGCATCGACCTAACGGGACCTCTGCCAAAAACTGTGAATGGAAATATATATATCCTCATGGCAACAGATTATTTTTCTAAGTGGGTGGAGGCGTTCCCACTAAAAACTAAAACTGCTGCTGAAGTGGGACAACACCTTTGCTCGATGATATATAGACATGGATGTCCCAAAAGAATCCTGTCTGACCAAGGCAAAGAGTTTGTGAATCAAGTAGGTGTACTTTAAAAAATATCATTGTAGTAGAAATGCTTTAAGAGTTATGTTGCTACCTTCATTATTTTTTGAAACATTCTTCTTTTTACAGCTCAACATTGGGCTTTGTACACTTCTGGGAATAGAAAGGAGTGTGACAGCTGCGTATCATCCACAAACGAATGGGCTTGATGAGAAAACTAACGACAACATAAAGCGGCAAGTTTAATTTGTATTTCTGATCGTCCCTTCACTGTATATCTTTGTACCTGTGTTTGAATAAACTGTGATTTATTACACTACACCAATGTCTTGACAAGTGACTGACTGGGTGGACTAATATCTGGAAAATGCAAGTGGTTAAGCTTAGGACATACTTCTCCTGAGTATGGGGCTCGTAGCATGACTGTTTTCTAGAGATCTGTAAATGTGGTGTTAAGTAAACTTGTTGTTTTTTTATTAATATATATATATATATATATATATATATATATTTTTTTTTTTTTTCTTTTGTCACTCTAGAGCTCTAATGAAAGTGGTCAATGATAAGCAGGATGATTGGGATCTGTATTTGGAACCTACGTTATTTTCTTTGCGTTCCAAAATGCAAACCACCACAAAATTTTCACCGTTTCAATTGATGTATGGAAGGGAGGCAGTTTTCCCCGCCGAAGTTCCTGTTGAAATGCCGGTTAGTTTATGTACAACTATGCTGCAAATCTGTGCTCACATACTCAAACATATGACTTTCAATGGAGTGGACATGATTTAAGGCTGCAGGTATTTTTGATAAATTTAGAGGCTGTTCTCTTCCAAGAGTTAGGAAGTCAATACGGCTGTATGTGCCCTTGTGCACTTGCATTTCTGTATTTTCATTACGTTTTTTTTTAACACTTTTAGGGTATTATATGTATTTGCAATTTTGGTTTTTTACGGCTTAATTAATATATATATATTGTCTTTTTATTGTCTTTTTTGTTAGCTTTCACATATCATTCTGCCACATGAGACTAGTTATGTTTCCTTCATGGAGGAGAAGAAAGCTGCAATGGAGATGGTGAAAGCAGCCACGATGAAAAATATCTCCAAGTCTCAGAATAGACAAAAGGAAGCCCATGATAAAAAAATACAGAAAAAGTATAAAACCTTAATTTATACCGTTGGGCAAGAGGTAATGCTGTTTAACAAGAGGAAACAAGGCAGGAAAGGTGGAAGGATAGAACCAGACTTCAATGGCCCTTACACAATAGAGGCAATATTTGGGAAGCTGGTCACATTGTTGAATTCTGATGGAGTTTCTCTAAAGACCAAATACAATGTTGACCACCTAAAGCCTTTCCTGAGGCCAAAAAATGAGGACAAGGAAGGTGATGATCATTCTATGGAGACGCCTAAAGGACACAGCATTACTAAGAACGCTCCACAGAGTTATGCTGCAGAAGTACAGAAAGTGATGGTCACTATTGAGGTACAAGCAAACACAGTATCTGCATAACATATAAATAAATATATAATTTCATGGTTTTCTTTCCCCAACATTTTGTCACTCTGTTTAACCTCCATGCAGTATATGACTTTTTTATGGTGTGTGTGTGTGTGTGTGTGTGTGTGTGTATATATATATATATATATATATATATATATATATATATATATATATATATATATATATATATATATATATATATATATAATATATATTGAACGTCAATCTTGAATTTTAAGCCCTCAATAGACACTTCACGGAATGTCGTGCACACCATAGAAGACAGAGGTAGTTTTACATAGTTTGACCCCGTTGGTCATATGTTAGGCCATGCCCTGTTGGTGTGGCCTTTATAGTTTGAGGATAAAGTTGCCACTGTTTGGCATTGTTTTACTGCACTCTTGCTAGTTTGACCCCGTTGGTCATATGTTTGGCCATGCCCTTTTGGTGTGGCCTTTATAGTTTGTGGTTAAAGTTTCCACTGTTTGGCATACTTTTACTGCATTCCTTTGCTACTTGAACCACGTTGGTCAATTTAGGCTTTGTTGGTATTGCCTTTCCTATCATTTGGCCTTTCCGACTTTTTCTAAAAATTGGCCAATCTTTGGCATTACATTTTATCCATTCCTTACAGGTTTTATAATCATGCTCCATTTTTTTTTTCCATTGCCTCCCCAGTTAAAGTCTTATGGCAGAGAGAAGATGACAACTCACAGGAAGTTGTTGTAGGGCTTTACCCACTGTATGTCTACTCATTTAAAACACCGCGTGCAACACAGTGGCTGGGAGATGAGGTAAGAGACTACTTCACTACTGGTCAAAAGGTATTCAAGTGAAATGTGTTCTTATAGGGTTTTTTTATTTTTATTTTTTTTTAAATACAGGTAATTGACGCATACCTACATCACCTAATTAAAAACCAGCAGGCAAGTGTGAGTTCTGTGAACTATGTGTGATTGTGGTTTCTTTATTCTTCAGCATGTTCATTTTTAATTTCATATTACACAGGAATCTGTCCGTCAAATTTGTGCAGTTGTTGCCGGTGCGTTGTTTGATGGGTAAATAGAAAAACTTGGAAAGGTGGGTTCTTTATTGTGGTTAAAGCTATATGTAAGAAATGTATCACATTGATTACTAACTTCATTTTAACCATTTTGTGCAGAATATTCATCCCGAGAACATTTGGGTGTGTCCCGTAAATGTTGGGCAACACTGGATTTTAGTGGTATTTATTCTAAGTTTATCTTTCTTTACTCATGTTATTGGACTTCTGTCATGTATATCGGTTTGCCACCTTATCTTTAAAGCAAAATCAGAATAACTATGCTACAGTCATAAAATGTATAAATCTTAATTAATACCTAACTTGTGTAACCTCTTCATCATAACAATGGACACAATTCTAAACCAAAAAATGTCTTGGTCAATCCGTGACAGGTTTCAACCAAATGTGTATATAGATATTGATCTTTAACACAATAACCTTGCTGAGTTTATCTGTTCCATAGAGGCCAAATTGTGAATGTGAATTGTGTTTACCAAAAAATGTTACTTTTTTTTAGATTCTATGCATTAAAGAGCAGGTCATGTTTATTATGGACCCTATGAGAGCTGAAATTACATATGCTTCCAAATTGCACAATAACTGGGGGTAAGTGTGCCTTGTGAAAAAGTAGTTTAATTAAACAATTCAAAAAAACTATGTGCACAATTTTATTTATTTTTTTTTTTTTTTATTATTCTAGTTTGTTCCTGCGTATGGTCACACACAAAGATCAGGGTGTCCAATGAATAAGTATAAATATGCCCTAACAAAAGGCAAAGGGCCAAAGCCAGTAAGCATAAGTAGAACATGTGCCACTGTTAGAAAAAAGGGGATACTAAATAGTAACTCAAAAAATAAATCGGACTTTGTAGGCATGGAAACAAAGGAGAAGGTAAAACAACTATTGAATCCAAAAATATTTATTGAAAAAAAAAACATACAATAATTCATGAAAAGTGTTCAAAAAAGATAAAAACGTGAATCAAATGATACAATTTGTACATTGAGCCCTTATGTGTCATGCGTCAGACGCATGACACATTTGATTCATGTTTTTATATTTTTTGAACACTTTTCATGAATTTATTTATTTTTTTAAATATTTTTGTATTCAACAATAGTTGTTTTACCTTCTCAATTTTTTCCATGCCAACAAAGTCAAATTTTTTTTTTTTTTGGTTCACTATTTAGTAACCCCTTTTTTCTCATGTTTACAGATGTGGCGACCTGAGTGCTTCTTCTTTCCTTATTCTATGTGCCACTGTTAATTCCCACAATCAGGAATCTGAGGATTTGATCAACTCAAATGGCTGAGTTGAGTCCGATACAAGGAATGCCCTCTCCCTATGATCTCCAGGAGATGCGTGTATTTATTTAGTTAAGGTGGGGCTCACTAGAGAGGAAATGGATGGCATTCCTATACCAGCGATGCTTAAGCGGAAGCAAGTGGTTGGGAATGGTATATTCACTCACATAAAATTTTTCTGCTGTCCTAAAATGGTGCACTTTGCTAAAATGTACCATACTGAGAACACTTGCATGTCTCTACACAAGCCTGCTATTGAGCAGGCCTGTGTTAGGAGAGACATGCAAGTTTATTAGTTGCGTTGGAAGTCTATGCCTTTTTGTTGAAAGTGTTTCAAGGCAACAGTGGGCACCCTACAATAGTTTAGCATTAACCAATGAGCAGATAGAGAAATGTGAGCTATTTTTTTGGCACAGTTGTAAGGAACATATAATCTGCTTTGTCTCTTACTCTTTTCAGGTACTGAGCATCGCGAGGTGGAACATGCAGAGCAGATGACCATGGAAGATGCGAGGAGGAAGACCAGAAGAGAGCCAGAAGAAGATGCGGCTGCTTTCCGGATTATGCCCGAATTGTATTGGACTTTCATCTGAGTGTTTCCTTATGACCAATGGGACTTTCTTTCCACAAACTGCCAAAGACATAGTTAACCCTTCTCAAAAAAAATGTGGCAGCCTTCCAGGGACAACAAAACCAAAGTCTGATCGCCTAGAAGATACAGGGGTCGAAAGGGAATTTTTTCCTCCCATTTACAATACGGGGGGGGTTTATTTCGCCCTTTCCTAGATGCGTTGGAAATTCTTTGTGCTTTTATAATAATTATTGTTTTCCCTTTAACTAGTTTGTATAATAAAAGAGAAATGTATTTCTAATTACTGATTGAGTATGGTTATTAGGGGGGTTTTGGCTGTAATGACTTTCAATATTTAGTATATCATATAATAGCGGTTTGTGTAGGAGATACCCAGCTGGGGTATTGGATTACTTGACTAGAAAACAAAAACGTATTCATAACAATGTTTGTAAAATAACAAATTCTGAAAAACTGATTAGAAATGCAAAAGGGGGTGTTTGATTGCGGTGTAGCTCTACATGGAAGGCAATAAATTTCCATGTTTTATTGACAAAGCTTTGTCTCTCTGTGTGACAGGTGAAATGACACAGTGGGTGATAGAAAGCCTCGTACACACAGTTCGATTGTTGGCAGGGGATTGTCTGTTGACAGACTGTCAAAATGTGTCCTAAAATATTAACGTTGGTACGTAACTTTTGACAATTGTCGAATTTTTGGACTAAAAATGTTGGATGATAGGCTAGTAAATGTTAATAATCTCACAAATCCATCACACAGGTCGAAAGTACAAACACGCATGCTCTGGAACAATGCTGACCTAACACGAAATTGGCAGAAGGGGGCCAAAGGATAGCGGGGTCAGGGGGATGCGGGGCTGTGTAGAGCATAGATAATTATAATGTAAGCTGTAACAGCATGCTATCCCGGGTCTCAACTCTTACTCTGCCCAGCCAAGGCTGCAATGGGCACAGTGAGGCTGCAATCAGCCTCACTGTGCCCACTGCAGTCTCACATGGGGGCACTGATGAAGTTGTTGTTAATATTTATTGTAACATAATTCTTCATAAGACATTTACAATTTTTTAACTGAGATTTGTGAGGGCGTGTTTAGGGGTGGGGCACTGGTGGCGAATAAGCCTTGAGGCCTGGCTAGTAGCGCAGCACTTGAAATTTTTAACCCTGCCCTATAGAGTTACACAGAGCTCTGAGCGATTCTTAGTACTGCGCCTTTCAAGGGTCAATAGATGTCCAGTATATGTCTTATTTACGCGCACAGACCAGCATATCCTCGTAATAAGATCACATATGTGTACACATGTGTGATCTCAGATATGTGACACTTATATGTTACTGCCGCTGTATCCATCCCGCCAATACATGACCGCTGTATACATCCATCCATCCCGCCAATACATGACCGCTGTATACATCCATCCATCCCGCCAATACATGACCGCTGTATACATCCATCCATCCCGCCAATACATGACCGCTATATACATCCATCCATCCCGCCAATATATGAGCGCTGTATACATCCATCCATCCCGCCAATACATGACCGCTGTATACATACATTCATCCCGCCAATATATGAGCGCTGTATACTTCCATCCATCCCACCGATATATGACCGCTGTATACATCCATCTATCCCACCTATATATGACCGCTATATACATCCATCTATCCCACCTATATATGACCGCTGTATACATCCATCCATCCATCTCGCCAATATATATGACCGCTGTATACATCCATCCATCCCACCAATATATGAGCGCTGTATACATCCATCCATCCCACCGATATATGACCGCTGTATACATCCATCCATCCCGCCAATATATGACCGCTGTATACATCCATCCATCCCGCCAATATATGAGCGCTGTATACATCCATCCATCCCACCGATATATGACCGCTGTATACATCCATCCATCCCACCAATATATGACCGCTGTATACATCCATCTATCCCACCAATATATGACCGCTGTATACATCCATCCATCCATCCCACCAATATATGACCGCTGTATACATCCATCTATCCCACCAATATATGAGCGCTGTATACATCCATCCATCCCACCAATATATGACTGCTGTATACATCCATCTATCCCACCAATATATGAGCGCTGTATACATCCATCCATTACACCGATATATATGAGCGCTGTATACATCCATCCATCCAGCCAATGTATCAATGACCGCTGTATACATCCATCCATCCCGCCAATATATATGACCGCTGTATACATCCATCCATCCCACCGATATATGACCGCTGTATACATCCATCCATCCCACCGATATATATGACCGCTGTATACATCCATCCATCCCACCAATATATATGACCGCTGTATACATCCATCCATCCCGCCAATATATATGACCGCTGTATACATCCATCCATCCCGCCAATATATATGACCGCTGTATACATCCATCCCACCAATATATGACCGCTGTATACATCCATCTATCCCACCAATATATGAGCGCTGTATACATCCATCCATCCCACCGATATATGACCGCTGTATACATCCATCCATCCCACCGATATATGACCGCTGTATACATCCATCCATCCCGCCAATATTTATGACTGCTGTATACATCCATCCATCCCGCCAATATATATGACCGCTGTATACATCCATCTATCCCACCAATATATGAGCGCTGTATACATCCATCCATCCCACCGATATATATGAGCGCTGTATACATCCATCCATCCAGCCAATATATCAATGACCGCTGTATACATCCATCCATCCCGCCAATATATATGACCGCTCTATACATCCATCCATCCCACCGATATATGACCGCTGTATACATCCATCCATCCCACCGATATATATGACCGCTGTATACATCCATCCATCCCACCAATATATATGACCGCTGTATACATCCATCCATCCCGCCAATATATATGACCGCTATATACATCCATCCATCCCGCCAATATATATGACCGCTGTATACATCCATCCATCCCGCCAATATATATGACTGCTGTATACATCCATCCCACCAATATATGACCGCTGTATACATCCATCCATCCCACCAATATATGACCGCTGTATACATCCATCTATCCCACCAATATATGAGTGCTGTATACATCCATCCATCCCACCGATATATATGAGTGCTGTATACATCCATCCATCCCGCCAATATATATGAGCGCTGTATACATCCATCCATCCCGCCAATATATATGAGCGCTGTATACATCCATCCATCCCACCAATATATATGACCGCTGTATACATCCATCCATCCCACCAATATATGACCGCTGTATACATCCATCTATCCCACCAATATATGAGCGCTGTATACATCCATCCATCCCACCGATATATATGAGCGCTGTATACATCCATCCATCCCGCCAATATATATGACCGCTGTATACATCCATCCCGCCAATATATATGACCGCCGTATACATCCATCCATCCCGCCAATATATATGACCGCTGTATACATCCATCCATCCCACCGATATATGACCACTGTATACATCCATCCATCCCACCAATATATATGACCGCTGTATACATCCATCCATCCCGCCAATATATGTATCCCTGTTGCCATTCAGTGGTGAAGGAGTTAATGCATTGAGTGGTAAAGGGGTTAATGCATTGAGTGGTGAAGGGGTTAATGCATTGAGTGGTGAAGGGGTTAATGCATTGAGTGGTGAAGGAGTTAATGCATTGAGTGGTGAAGGGGTTAATGCATTGAGTGGTGAAGTATTGTAATGAAATCACACGTAAAATTTGCAAATTCCGCCCTTAAACACGCCCCTTTGTAGAGTAGCATGAGCATCAGGAGTATCGGGACCATGCGACGTAGCATCGGGAGCGTGTATTGTAAAGAGGTGTTTTAAGTGCGCAGGCGCGGGTGTATCATTCGGATATTTTTGGCCACTCTGAGGCTTGGTGGAGGCTTGGTACTACGCAAGCGCTGCGCATGCGCAGTATAGTGGGGAACTTATCCGCCGAGGGAACTTTCTCAGCAAGACACCGGCAATGCAATAGCCGCGGGTAGTTTTAAATGGGTTTTTTCCTTCCAAATGTCATTTTGTTCTCAAACTGTTCTAAACACGGGAAACATGCGCCCCTTTACAGGCATACCATAGACACCCCCCAGCTACGAAATTTAAAGGGATATTACACTTTTATTGTTTGACTTTAAGCATTATTAAAATCACTGCTCCTGAAAAAACGGCCGTTTTTAAAACTTTTTTTGCATTGATCCATGTCCCCTGGGGCAGGACCCAGGTCCCCAAACATTTTTTATGAGAATAACTTGCATATAAGCCTTTAAAATTAGCACTTTTGATTTCTCCCATAGACTTTTAAAGGGTGTTCCGCGGCATTCGAATTTGCCGCGAACACCCCAAATTGTTCGCTGTTCGGCGAACTTGTGAACAGCCAATGTTCGAGTCGAACATGAGTTCGACTCGAACTCGAAGCTCATCCCTACTCAACAGTCAGGGCACCAAACTGAGTCTTGATTGCATGCCACAACACCAGACATTTGAAAAAGAATTTGTTAGCGACATGACACCTCTCTTTAAGTAGCTCAAAAGAGATGAAGCTGCCATCATCAAAATGTTAAGATACATGAAAATGCCTTGAGCCACCAAGGTGTATCAGGGTGACCCAGCAAGTCCTGAAGTTTGGGATTATGCCACAAGGAAGTTCTGGGTGAGACATGTGATAGAAGTAATAACACTTTTTCCTGGCCCATCTTCCCGTCAGCACACAATGGGTTAACATCTCCTCTGGAGCTCCACATTACCACCTGTATCTAGCTGAATAAAGGGCAGCTCCTCCCCAACTAAGACAGTTCTTCTTTTTTGGTCTGCTCCAGGCCACCTGTTGATTGCAGTTGATAAGTAAGTTGTTTGCTGAATCCCCCCTGCCAAACTTATCCTTCCATGTTCTGCCTCTCATGGAGTTTGGAAGACCCTGAATGCTGAAGGTAAATCCTTTTTTTTTTGGGTGCCTTTTTGTGCCAAGGCTATAGACAAAATGATGCCTAAACAGCATTGATATTGTACAGGTGTGGTATTATAAGAGCTCTGTAATGTTATCATTGTCTCTCCCTTTGGTTTTATTTTTTCCTGTCTTTATATGCAGCACACTGTACTGCTGTCCTGGCTTTATTGTCAGTCTGAGAGCGGCTGTGGATTGTGTCACAGGGTGCAGGGACACAGGTAAAGGACTTACCTCAGATTCTGACTCTCCTGTCTGTCTCTGGATGTGCTGCCCTGGCTCCCTTGCTGTGCTGTGTACTCCTGCGGGCCCCCCTCACCCCAAAGCACCTTGTTCCCATGTTGATGAGGATAAGGGCCTCTTCCCGACAATCCTGGCCATTGGTTGTTGGGGTCTGCAGGCGGGGGCTTATCAGAATCCGGGAGCCCCCTTTAATAGGGGGGCCCCCAGATCCCGTCCCCCCACCCTATGTGAATGAGTATGGAGTACATCATACCCCTACCCATTCACCTAGGGAAAAAGTGTCAATAAAAAAAAAAGACACTAGACAGGTTTTTAAACTAATTTATTTGACAGCTCCAGGGGTCTTCTTCTGACTTCGGGGGTCTCTCCGGCATCTTCTCCTGATGTTCGGTTCTTCTCCCACTCTCCGGTTCTTCTGCCGGGCTCCTCAGCTATCTTCTGCTCTTTTACCACTCTTTTGTTAGCGGTGGCCCGGTCTTCTTCGTCGTCTTCTCCCCTCTTCTCTTCTTCCGATGTTGACACAACGCTCTCTCCCGCTGTAATGCTGTGTGGAGCGCTCCGCAATTACTTATATAGGCGGTGACCCCGCCCCCTCATGACGTCACAGTCCCGGGGCATGCTGGGACTGTGAGGTCATAAGGGGGCATGGTCACCGGGTGATGTTTATCATGCCCCCTTATGACCTCACAGTCCCAGCATGCCAGGGACTGTAACGTTATAAGGGGGCGGGGGTCTCCGTCTATATAAGTCATCATGCACCGCTCACACACCATTACAGCGGGAGAGAGCATTGTGTCAACATCGGAAGAAGAGAAGAGGGAAGAAGATGATGCAGAAGTCCGGGCCACCGCTAGCAAAAGAGCAGAAGATAGTGGAGGAGCCCGGCAGTAGAACCGGAGAGCGGCAGAAGAGGCCAAACACCAGGAGAAGAACCGATCATCGGGAGAAGAGGCCGGAGAGAGCGGAGAAGAACCGATCATCAGGAGAAGAGGCTGGAGAGAGCGGAGAAGAACTGGACATCAGGAGAAGATGCCGGAGAGAGTGGAGAAGAATCGGACATTGGGAGAAGAGGCCGGAGAGACCCCTGAAGTCGGAAGAAGACCCCCGGAGTTGTCTAATAAATTAGTTTAAAAACCTGTCTAGTGTGTTTTTTTTATTGACACTTTTTCCCTAGGTGAATGAGTAGGGGTACGATGTACCCCTACTCATTCACATAGGGTGGGGGGCCGGGATCTGGGAGCCCCCTTATTAACGGGGGCTCCTGGATTCCGATAAGCCCCCCGCCCGCAGACCCCGACAACCAACGGCCAGGGTTGTCGGGAAGAGGCCCTTGTCCTCATCAACATGGGGACAAGGTGCTTTGGGGTGGGGCCCGCAGGGCCCCCCTCCCCAAAGCACCCATCCCCCCCATGTTGAGGGCATGCGGCCTGGTACGGTTGCTCGCTCATCCTCACCCACTTTCCTGACCGGCCAGGCTGCGTGCTCGGATAGGGGTCTGGTATGGATTTTGGGGGGACCCCACACCGTTTCTTCGGTGTAGGGGGTTACCCTTAAAATCCATACCAGACCTAATGGCCTGGTATGCCCCGCGACGGGGCTTGCAAGGTGTCAATCTCGCCGATAAAAGCGGCAAGATCGACTTCCTTTTCTAGTCCTGTCGTACCCGAGTCACGTTCAAAATGAACGGACTTGTTCGTGTGTGGGCAAGTCCGTTCATTTGGAAAGTCCGCCGTAACTCCGTTGGGAAAGGTCCGCTGGAAAGTCCGGTTGTGTGTACGTTGCATAAGACCCCATACATACTACGCAACTTTTGTTGTCTGGTTTCCTTAGATTTAGCGGACCCATGTAGTGCAAGGGCCTGCCTGATTGCATACAAATCGAGACTCTTAGGTTTGGCCTCTTGTTATGTGGTTTTAGTGAATCTGAGGAAGAAATCCAGAGAAGATTGTATAGTGTGTGTGTGTGTGTGTGTGTGTGTCCGGCTTAACTGTGTCTGATGTCTGGCTTTGGAAATGCTGCCTGAAGCTCACCTGATGCTTCTAAAGTGAGTGGATGAAGGCAGATGACTCTTAAAGAGACAGGGTACCATGTTTTTTGGTGAGAGGTAATATGCTTTTCTCCATATATTTTGTGCAAATATGAGCTTTCCACACCTGTTAGTGGCACAGAAGATTAGCAAAGGTAGGAGGGGGCGACGTGGGACATGAAAAGAGTGCCCAAGGAGACTATGCAAATTAGGGGTTTTGCATTATTTTAGAATCAGAAACTCTGAACGCAAAATGCTCCAAAAAAACATAAAACCTGCCAACAATCATATTATCCTGACCAGGACAATGACCCCTAACAGGTTGTCACATTCATTAAGATGGATGTAACACCCTCCATACACCCAGTGAAGTGAACAGCCTCAGATGATACACAGAGATAAAATAATTCTCCCTACATAAGATTCTACATGTATATCTGCTGTCTTCACATGTATATACTGTTTAGAAAGTTCAGATCATGTTAGGAAATGTTCTCTTCCTGTTTAACACAGAGTGTGGTGTTTGGGCTTCCAGCCAGATAGCGTAAATTGCTGATTGGAGGAAAGGCACACACCCCCTCTCATCATGTTTTGAACAGGGCCAGCTCCCTGCTAAACTATTTATAGCAGCCTTCCCTGACAGAAATGTCAGGCTGTTTTTTTTCTGATGTGTCCAGGAATTTGTCAGGAGTTATCAGGCTGATAACAGAAGAATGGTTTAGGAGAGGGCTACAGGAAACTGAAAATATATGTGCCCAGCTCAAATTTCATGTATTAGGCTGGGTTCACACTGGTCCGACAAACGCTCCGACATTGGGAGCTCATGTCGCATGACGTGTGAAATTTAATGTTTCCCTATGGGAGCCGTCCTAACTGGTCCGACACAAGTCGTTCCGACTTTAGAAATGCTCCCTGTACTACTTTGGTCCGACTTTGATCCTACTTCAGCCTATTGACTATCATTGAAGTCGGATCAAAGTCGGATTGCCGTCTTGCATGATCCGACTTCGGCACGCGACTTGTGCTCAGATGATCTTGAGGGGGAACTCCGCGCCAAATTTTAAATAAAAATCCGGCATGGGTTCCCCCTCCAAGAGCATACCAGGCCCTTGGGTTTGGTATGGACCTTGAGGGGAACCCCCTACGCCGAAAAAGCGGCGTGGGGGGGTCCCCCAATCCATACCAGACCCTTATCCGAGCACGCAGCCCGGCCGGACAGGAATGGGGGTGGGGACGAGCGAGCGCCCCCCCCCCTCCTGAACCGTACCAGGCCACATGCCCTCAACATGGGGGGGTTGTTGCCTTGGGGGAGGGGGGCGCGCTGCGGCCCCCCTACCCCAAAGCACCTTGTCCCCATGTTGATGAGGACAAGGGCCTCTTCCCGACAACCCTGGCCGTTGGTTGTCGGAGTCTGCGGGCGGGGGGCTTATCGGAATCCAGGAGCCCCCTTTAATAAGGGGGCCCCCAGATCCCGGCCCCCCACCCTATGTGAATGAGTATGGGGTACATCGAACCCCTACCCATTCACCTAGGGAAAAAGTGTCAATTTAAAAAAAAACACTACACAGATTTTTAAAGTAATTTATTAGACAGCTCCGGGGATCTTCTTCCGACTTCGGGGGTCTCTCCGGTTCTTCTCCGGGTCTTCTGCCGGGCTCCTCCGCTATTTTCTGCTCTTTTGCCATAGCGGAGGAGCCCGGTCTGCTGCCTTCTTCTCTTCGGGGGTCTCTCCGGTTCTTCTCCGCATCTTCTGCCGGGCTCCTCCGCTATTTTCTGCTCTTTTGCTATAGCGAAGGAGCCCGGTCTTCAATCTTCTGCCTTCTGCCCTCTTCTCCTGATGTTGACACGACGCTCTCTGGGGCTGGAATGCACTCTGAGCGCTCCGCTCTGACTTATATAGGTGGTGACCACGCCCCCTTATGCCGTCACAGTCCCTGGGCATGCTGGGACTGTGACGTTTTAGGGGGCGTGGTCATCACCAGATGACCACGCCCCCTTATGCCGTCATAGTCCCAGCATGCCCAGGGACTGTGACGGCATAAGGGGGCGGGGTCACCGCCTATATAAGTCAGAGCAGAGCGCACAGAGAGCATTCTAGCCGGAGAGAGCGTCCTGTCAACATCAGAAGAAGAGAAGAGGGCAGAAGACCGAAGACCGGGCTCCTCCACTTTAGCAAAAGAGCGGCAAAAGAGCAGAAGAGAGCGGAGGAGCCCGGCAGAAGATCCGGAGAGCGTGGAGAAGAACCGGAGAGACCCCCAAAGTCGGAAGAAGACCCCCGGAGCTGTCTAATAAAATGCTTTAAAAATCTGTGTAGTGTTTTTTTTAAATTGACACTTTTTCCCTAGGTGAATGGGTAGGGGTACGCTGTACCCCATACTCATTCACATAGGGTGGGGGGCCGGGATCTGGGGGCTCCCTTATTAAAGGGGGCTCCCGGATTCCGATAAGCCCCCCGCCCGCAGACCCCGACAACCAACGGCCAGGGTTGTCGGGAAGAGGCCCTTGTCCTCATCAACATGGGGACAAGGTGCTTTGGGGTGGGGGGGCCACACTGCGCCCCCCATGCCCCAAAGCACCCCCCCATGTTGAGGGCATGTGGCCTGGTATGGTCCAGGAGGGGGGGCCGCCAGCTCGTCCCCACCCCCATTCCTGACCGGCTGGGCTGCGTGCTCGGATAAGGGTCTGGTATGGATTTTGGGGGGGACCCCACGCCGATTTTTTGGCGTAGGAGGTTCCCCTTGGATCCATACCAGACCTAAGGGCCTGGTATGCTCTTGGAGGGGGAACCCATGCCGGATTTTTATTTAAAATTTGGCGCGGAGTTCCCCCTAAAGATTCATACCAAACAATGCCGGGCATTGGCGGGGATCCAAGTCGGATCCCCGTTCATTGAAAGTCGGACACATGCCGGCTTCATGTCGCAGGGCAAAGTCGGATCCAAAGTAGGACGCCTGTCGTGTCGCACCAGTGTGAACCCAGCCTTAGGCTATGTTTCAACTATTGCGTCCCTAAAGTCCCACGATTTTGCCGCAATTTTTTTTTGCCGCAATTTTTTGCTGCGACTTGCAGCAATGCCTGTGTGTGGTACTCATTGGAAATCATGGGGTACGACTTGTCATGCGACTTTTCAGTCCCAAATCGCATGAAAAAGTCGCACTAGTAGAAACCTAGCCCTAGGTTCACATCCACTTAAGCATGTGGTCTATACACTCTGAAGGAGTTGTTTCCACTTACCCTGTGAAGGGACAGGATCCAAGAAACTGGCACAAATGCATTTATGTCAGCATGGTAGAGAATGCCTCACCTAGCTCACGATGCATTTTGGGCCTGCATGCAGTCTGCAGAGGCAGAGAAATGAAATTGCGCAGGTTGCCTCACAAGGATGTGGTTGTGCAAAATTCTAAGCCCTATTAAGGCAGGTATTGCAGAAAGGATGCTACAGATATCCACACCACAAGCAACACCCATAATAATAGAGTGTAAAGTGCTCATTGATGAAGGATGACAGATACCTTGTTAAAAGACCTATTTACAGTAACAGGTTCTCTAAACTTTATCCATATATGATGGCTGCTGTATGTTTGTGCACTGCACTTCCAGGGGTGGATGCTGCCCTCTAGTGTCTGGTGTAGCAAGTGTCTTTGCCTTTTTTATAACTTGGTTGCCTTCAGAGATCCTATGGATGCGAAAGTGGACTTGTTCACATCAAATGCAGTCCAGTGCATCTTTATTTTGCATCAAGAACGCATGGACAGTGTTTAACTTTGATTCCAGGTTACATAGTTCACACCAGTACAGCGCATTCTAGTACAGTCAACAAAAGTAGAATGTTGCATTGTTTCTGTATGGAACACATCTAGAAGTGGCAAAACGCATTGAGAATGCATCAAAACACTCATGCAGAAACACATCTGGAACACAGAAATTGTGGTGATCTCGCCATCAGGCTTGCACAGAATCTATACAGTGACAGATTTTTGCCTGCCAACCAGCAATACGTTAACTTTGATATATATTAACTTTAGATATGGCATTGCATTCAACACTGGAAGCTACAAGATTTGGCATAGTTTCTGGAAAGATTGGAACCTGGCAACTGACTTTTGGTGGATGGACCTAGTACAAGCGCTGGCACACCCAGTCGCTGCTATGAGAGCATTGTGGTTACACCACTGGAGGGCAGGTGGAACGTCTACACAAGCCTTTAACATTTCCTATAATGGGGGGTTATTGTTTGGCCAAACACTGAACAACGCAATTAAGCTAATGACAGGAGGAAAAAAGTCTGGCCACAGACGAGTAAGAGGAACCCGCCATCCTTCACTCAAGCCTAATAAACTTCAGCAGGTGCAGGAGGCCAAATCTTATAGGACAGGCTACAGTTTAATAGATCACAGTGGAGATGTCTTAAAATTACTTTTAACATGAAATCAAGTCCAGAGCAAGCTACTAAGATGGCTGGAAGGTCTTTTTTTGAAGGTGCGTCCAACCAGTCCCTTCCAGTTGGCCAGGGGGCCTGAGTGAATTTGATGATTGTAGCCTCCTTCCGGAGGGTTTGGACGACAGTCAAAGACCAGTGGGTCCAGAAGACAGGTGGGCGTACAACAGAAAATTCCAAGCCTGACCACTGAATCCATTTAATCTATCTCAGAAGAGAAGATGTTGAAAAGATTTTTATACTGCTACAAGGCTATCATGCCAGTGATGCCGAAGACATGGAATCATCTGGGGGCCTTTTTCTAGTTTTTCTAGTACCTAAGGCAGGAGCCTTCTGGCCTGTTTTAGTTTGAAGGAATCAAATGTGTTCATTTACACCAATCGGTTCAAGATGGTTCATGCAGACAGTCACAGGGACAGTTCAGCTGGAGGACCAGTTGGTATCAATCGACCGACTCATATTTCGATGTACTGATCAAAGGCGAGCGCCAGAGGCATGTGAGATTTTCAGTGGCCAGATGTCACTTCCCATTCAGGTGCTTTTACAGAATTGGCACAGTCCCAGGAATCTTTTTGAAAGATCTTGTTGGCAGTGGTGGTACCTTGGGCCAGGTAGCACATGAGGGTGTTTCAAGTTAGCCTTCTTTACCCTATGAGCTGGGCTATCCAGGAGATAGGATGATTCTGAAGCCAGTCTTAGGCTGGCCATACACCTATAGATTATCTGCAGATTTTCTATGGTTAGATGGAAAAAGTGGGAGATTCCTCCATCCACACAGTTTAGCGAACATGGAGAGATCTGTTGCACATTTTCTATCTAACCATAGAAAATCTGCAGATAATCTATAGGTGTATGGCCAGCTTAAGTCTCTGGGGCTGGGGAGTCCAAGATCTGAAGAAACAAGTGCAAGTCCATTGGATAGCAGTGAAGCACAGACTCCCCAAGTATCTTGAATGGATGGAAGCTTTTTCTAGTATTGCAAAGCCTTTCAGGATCTTTGAGGGGGCCCTAGTAAGGTTGACAACAAGACAGTAGGAATCTACATTGCCTGAGAAGGAGACACCAAGTCTTTTCTTGTTACATCTTGCAAAGAAACCTTTTGTGGGCAGAAAACCACTTAGTCAGTTAAAATTGGTCTTCTTGCCAGGGAACAAAATCAATTATTGGTTCGGTTATGTCAATTTTGGCCCTGTGGGGCATTCCAGCAGTAGTTCTCAGGGAGACTTCACTGAATATGCAGCTTCTGATAGTTACAACAGGATACCAATGCAAAGCCTCCGTTATACAAGGTGCAGGGTGCCATGGAATTTTGCTTAATTTTTGTCTCTGATCAAGTGAATTCTTCTATGGAAAGGTCAGTAATGGCACTCCAATTCAATTGGACTACTTTTAATAGCCTGGCTATGGAATAGGCTACACTAGAGGTGCAGGGATTCTCATCTGATGCTGTTCAGATCCTGGTGACCAGAAGATCATCCATGAATGCTACATAGGAGGGGATATGAAAGAAGTTTGTTTTGTTTGCTCAGCAAAGATTTCTCTCCTGTGTTCCTTGCCTCTAGCCAATATCCTTGACATTTTTCAGTCAGCGCTAGAGGTTGGTCTGGCTTACAATGCCATTTAAGGGAGCCAATGACCAGATGCTTCTTCCAGATAACTATATATGACCTTGAGGGAAATCCTTGTTCCCTCTGTGGAACTTAGGCTTGGATCTGAGAACGCCCTTTGCTCCAACAGGATTCATCTCCATTGGAGGACTGCATGGTAAAACTAGTTCTCCTGACAACAACTACGTCAGACAGAAGGATGTTCAGCATACATCAATGAAGGAGAAAAATTACCTGTTCGCAAAATGTAATAACAAAATATATATTTTTAACCCAGAGGTGATCAAATACCACCAAAAAAAAGCTCTATTTGTGGAAAAAAATTATACAAATTTTTATATGGGTACAGTGTTGTATGACCGCGCAATTGTCATTCAAAGATTGACAGCGCTAAAAGCTGAAAATTGGTCTGGGCAGGAGGAGGGTTTAAGTGCCCAGTAAGCAAGTGGTTAAGGAAACAAGAAAACATTTTTTGGCACAAAAGATATTCTTTTCCAGATGTCTTTAGTGAACAAACATCTGTTACAAACAAAAGACCCGGCAGTTATTAACAAGTGTAAAGGCTAGCTGGAGGCTAGCCTGTATTTGTGGGAGGAGGCTGAGAGGGCTACTTAAGCCTCCTCCTCCTTCAGGCCAGGGCTCGTCGGCGTCTTTGGGTCAGAAGGGGGTGGGGCCTGCACGTCACTTCCGGGTCATTGACTAGCCACGGTCGACTGCTGCTTGGTGGAGATGCCTCCTCTCTCGGTGCTTCACCGGGGAGTTCGCCTGTCCACCTCATCCTTTTTGTCCCTTTCCCCCTGGTTGTACGGGGGGGGTGTGATTGGCCGCCCGATTCTCTGCCGATGTGATCCAGCTCGCCAGCCAGCTCCTCTCTCCCCTTATCAGCTTGCTCCACGGAGGGAGCCGCCAGCCCGCTCCTCCGGGTGTTGACAGGGGGATGTTTAACCAGCTGCTGCTCCTCTCCTCAAATGGGGGGGGCGGCATCCTACAAATAATCTTTCAGCTTTCTCACTCAGCAGGGTGACCCTTCGACTATGGACAAGCATATTTGATCTCCACGGGGGCCGCCCGCCCGCTTCTCCCGGCGATTATGCAGGGGGGAGGGAGGGGGGCTGTCCATCCATCCATCCTCCACCACCCTCCTTCCCCTCGGCTCGGCTGCATCTAGTCAGAGTGCTGCCCGCCCACTTCTCCCGGCGCTCATGCGGGGGGGGGGGCATCCGTTCATCATCTCAGCTGCCGCTCGCTTCTCCCTTTCAGCCTGGCGTGCCTGTCAGAGCTGTGGGGGCCGCCCGCTTCTCCCGGCGCTCAGGCGGGGGGGAGGGGGGGCATCCATCATTCACGGCTCCATTTGGTCAGCTGCTGCCTGCCCGCCTGCTTCTCCCAGCTCCCATGCGGGGGGGGGCGTCATCCATCTCGGTGGCTGGGCGCAATCCTGCATAGTCGGGGGGGGCACCGCCCGATTCTTCCTATCCCTCTGTTCTCAGCAGCGCCGTGGAGCCGCATGCCCGCTTCTCCTGGCACTCACGCGGGGGGAGGGGCGTCCGTCCATCCTTCCTCCAACCACCCACCTTCCCCACAGCCCCATCTGTCCGGGGTGCTGCCCGCCCACTTCTCCCAGCTCTCATGCGGGGGGGAGGGGGGGCGTCCGTCCATACATCCCGTGGAGGGGACGCCCGCACGCCTCCCAGTTCTCATGAAGGGGGCAATCACTCAACCGCTCACCTCCCGGCATTCACGTGGGACATCATCTGGGGGGGTTCCCTGCACGCCTCCCGGGCATCCACCGTTTCAGTCACAAGTGTTCATTTCGTGGCATTTTGGCCCCAGGATTTCTGTCATAGGGTTTTCGGGTTAGGCGTTTAGTCTCAGAGCTGGTTTTTCTGTCATAGCATTTTTCTGCCGCAGCATTTCTGTCATGGTGTTCGGCCCTATTTCTGTCATGGTGTTCTGCCCCAGCATTTCTGTCGTAGCGTTCAGCATTTCTGTCGTAGCGTTCAGCATTTCTGTCGTAGCGTTCAGCATTTTTGTCGTAGCGTTCAGCATTTTTGTCGTAGCGTTCAGCATTTTTGTCTCAAATGTTCTGCCCAGCATTCCTGTCATAGCGTTCAGCATTTCTGTCGTAGCATTTCTGTCGCAGGGGTTCAGCATTTCTGTCGCAGGGGTTCAGCATTTCTGTCGCAGGGGTTCAGCAGTTCTGTCATAGCATTCAGCGTTTCTGTCATAGCATTCAGCGTTTCTGTCATAACGTTCTGCCCAGCATTTCTGTCGTAGCGTTCAGCATTTTTATCGTAGCGGTCAGCATTTTTGTCTCAAATGTTCTGCCCCCAGCATTTCTGTCATAGCGTTCAGCATTTCTCTCTTAGAGTTTTGCCCTAGCTTTCTATCATAAGCGTTCAGCATTTCCGTCTCAGCGTTCTGACCTAGCTTTTCTGTCATAGCTTTCTGCCCCGGCATTTCTGTCTCGGCGTACAGTCTCGGCATTTCTGTCATAGCGGTTCTGCCGTAGGATTTCTGTATAGCGTTTCTGGCTCAGGATTTCTGTCATGGCATCTCTGACCCAGGATTTCTGTCGTGGCATTTTTTCTTTATTCGGTCCTGGTGTTTTCTGTCATAGTGTTCTGCCCCAGCATTTCTGGCTCAGCGTTCAGGCTCAATTTTTTCTGTCTCGGCATTTCCATCATAGCGTTTCTGCCCCAGGGTTCTGTCTTTGCATTTCTGCCATCAGTATTTCAGTCTCAGCGTTTCTGTCATTGCATGTCGGTCATGGCATTTCTGCCTCAGTGTTTCTGCCCCAGGATTTCTGTCATCGTGTTTCTGCCTCTGCGTTCTGTCTGAGTGTTTTCTACCTCAGCATTTTCTGTCATGGCATTTCTGCCCCAGAGTTTCTGTCATTACATTTCTGCCTCAGGGTTTTTGTAATTACATTTCTGCCTCAGGGTTTCTGTCATTACATTTCTGCCCCAGGGTTTCTGTCATTACATTTCTGCCCCAGGGTTTCTGTCATTACATTTCTGCCCCAGGGTTTCTGTCATTACATTTCTGCCCCAGGGTTTCTGTCATTACATTTCTGCCCCAGGGTTTCTGTCATTACATTTCTGCCCCAGGGTTTCTGTCATTACATTTCTGCCCCAGGGTTTCTGTCATTACATTTCTGCCCCTGGGTTTCTGTTTCTACCCCTGGGTTTCTGTCGTTACATTTCTGCCCCTGGGTTTCTGTTTCTACCCCTGGGTTTCTGTCGTTACATTTCTGCCCCTGGGTTTCTGTTTCTACCCCTGGGTTTCTGTCATTACATTTCTGCCCCAGGGTTTCTGTCATTACATTTCTGCCCCTGGGTTTCTGTTTCTACCCCTGGGTTTCTGTTGTTACATTTCTGCCCCTGGGTTTCTGTTTCTACCCCTGGGTTTCTGTCGTTACATTTCTGCCCCTGGGTTTCTGTTTCTACCCCTGGGTTTCTGTCATTACATTTCTGCCCCAGGGTTTCTGTCATTACATTTCTGCCCCAGGGTTTCTGTCATTACATTTCTGCCCCAGGGTTTCTGTCATTACATTTCTGCCCCAGGGTTTCTGTTTCTACCCCTGGGTTTCTGTCATTACATTTCTGCCGCAGGGTTTCTGTCGTTACATTTCTGCCGCAGGGTTTCTGTTGTTACATTTCTGCCCCAGGGTTTGTCATTACATTTCTGCCCCTGGGTTTCTGTCGTTACATTTCTGCCCCTGGGTTTCTGTCGTTACATGTCTACCCCAGGGTTTCGGTCATTACATTTCTGCCCCAGGGTTTCGGTCATTACATTTCTGCCCCAGGTTTTTTTTTTGGTCATTACATTTCTGCCCCAGGTTTTTTCTGTCATTACATTTCTGCTCAGCATTTCTGTCATAGCGTTGTTGTGCTCATGTTTCTGCCCCAACGTTTCTGTTTCAGTGTTCAGCCTCAGCATCTCTCAGAGGGGGCATCGTTGTTCAGTCACGGCACATACTCCGGTAGCTGTTTTATCTTCGTTGTTTGTCATGTCTGATCGTTTTTTTGTTCATGGTTGTACCTGCGCCAGTTAGCTAGGGCTCACATGTCAGGATCTGTCACGTCTACAGATCCATACGGGCTGAGGTTTCGTTTGTTAATGATTGTTGACCACAATCTTCTCGCCCGTATAACATACGTCATACGATGCACGTTCATTCACCACACCTGTACGATTACCCACCACGGTCTGTGGGTACACTAGCCCTGAGTTTTCAGTTAATTACCTGTCTCTGCGCGGCAGGTTACTCGGGCTCACTCTTTACTCACTCTGGGGGGGGTCCATCATCAGGTTTATTCATGCGCAGTGGTCTTTGCATTTCCGCTCATACTTAGGTAGGCACAGAGGGGCGTTGTTGTCCTCTTGTCTTGTCTTTTATTTCTCTTGTGCATGTTCTCAGGTTGGGCTGTATTGGCATTCGTTATCCCCTTATTGGTCCTTAAGTGGTAGGTTTGGGCAAACGTCATCATGATTCTGGATTCCACTCTCGGCTCGGATCTTGTCTAGGATGTGGCCTGGAAGACTGCTCAGGGACGTCTATCCAGTCATCTTTTCTGTTCCCCAGCCGGTTCCAGGTAGGAGGGTTTCAGTCAATTTGGCTATGACTGTTTTCATGCCATGGGACTTATTTCCCTGGGGTGGAGTCTGGCCCTCCTTCCTCGGTTCTGTTTTAGGCTCGGTTGTCAGGTCACAGGCTGAAGCACGACCCAATCGCATCAGGTGAGACCAGTATTCTGTGTCTGGCATGGTTTCTCCATGTTGTCAATACTTATTGCCATAGTGCATGGGCCTCATCCACCTACTCCATCACATCCTTCAGGTATTTAGCATTTTGAACTCCTACCCGTTGTTCTTTGGCACTCACCCTCGCACTTCCCCATACCAGTAAGGCCAGGCCAGGGTTTGGGAGGGGTTTCACTGAGCAATTCACTGGTGTCCGTTTGTAGTTTCGATCTTCTCGGCCATTCATGTTACAGGGGCTCCTCGGGGCAGCCTTTGCTCCCCTTCCCCCACGCATCCTCATTCACAAGCAGTTCATTTTCATTTCTGGGTCATCTCGGACTTCAGGCCCTGTCCAATCGTTCACAGGATGTGTAGTTGGGTTCTTGGTAGCTTCACAGGTCTGTAGGGGGTTCTGTCTCATCACCAAGTGGGGGGGGGGTTTCTCCGGTCATAGGGGACACTTTTCGGATACATACTGTTGCCATCCGGGCGCACTCCACTACTCTTGATGGATTGTTACCTTCCCTTCCTCACCTAAATTTGTGTCTTTTTGCCCTCTTTTCAGGCATACTGACCAGTCAGGCCAAGGCACACCTCAGGCCTTGGTACTTAGGAGTATCACTTTCTCACTCGAAGACTCTGACTACAAGTGTAAAGGCTAGCTGGAGGCTAGCCTGTGTTTGTGGGAGGAGGCTGAGAGGGCTACTTAAGCCTCCTCCTCCTTCAGGCCAGGGCTCGTCGGCGTCTTTGGGTTCCCACCCACCCGTTTTCCCTAATCTTCATACATACTCATATTACTTTTCTTACATTCAGGGTATGCCCTCTTTTCAGGCATACTGACCAGTCAGGCCAAGGCACACCTCAGGCCTTGGTACTTAGGAGTATCACTTTCTCACTCGAAGACTGACTACAAATGTCAGTTTTTTTCTGCCAGTGTCAACATTATCATTATAGTGGAAAATAAGGTTTAGCCTGGATACATATGGCAAATTTACAAAGAAATGTGTTTTGCTATGGTGTGTTCTTGTGTTTGAATGCATGCCAGGAAAGAGACAACATGACTAAAAAAAATTAACTTTTTAGGCTGCTAGCAGTTTTACATGTGTATCTTAAAGAAACAAAACCACATGAAAGGATTAGCTATATCATTAAAGGTGATTGTGTAAAGACATTAAATGAAATAGCCCATAGTGCATGCAGTGCTGAGGGTATCACAGTGCAGTGTTGCCACAGCCAGTAAGCATTTTGTGTCCTGCTATTTGGAATAGAGACTCCAACATCAAATACCTACAAATATGCTGCATTTTTCTTTTCTTGCAGCATCCAATAGGGTGGCCTGGTGCTTTGGCCAATCAGGAAACAGGTCTGATGCCCTTCCTCCTGATTGGCAGGGAGGAAGGTTAGTGCGAAAATTAATTCGCTATCGTCACACAATTGAGTGGGATCAGGGTGCACGCTCTAATGCACTGGCTCTAATTAGGTGCTTCAAAAAGTACCACCCCCTCCCACCCCCACCATAGGAAATCATGCAGCTGGCATCCTGAAAGGGGCGGGGAGCATGAATGGGGGTGGCACCCGCACGCCCACAGTGCACGGGCCGCCATTGCCCACTACCATCATCAGGCCATATACTGCATGATTGATAATGTTCAGATACATGCATATATACACACGCATGCACCCAATGACACACATGAACACACACAGACACATGCGGTGTACAGTCTGTGTGTCTATATATATATATATATATATATATATATATATATAATGTATATGTGTGTGTGTGTGTGTCATCCTTCAAAATATGTATGCTTGCTTTTTTTCTTGCACACATCTTCAAGAAGAAGTTTATACAACATGTCACAGCATAGAAACTGATTTTTATGCATATGAAAATCATCTTAATTTACTGTCTTTGAAGCTATCCAACAGGGGATATCTCATACACACTATAAAGTTCCCTGTTTATTAGCCTTGGGAGCAAATGCTTCCCCATCATAAAGACAGCAATTAAAAGGAAAAAGCATCACTTTCATGTTTGATGTTGAAGTAAACTATACACAATTATTATTGAAAAGTGAAAGCTTTATTTTGACTGTGCTATCACAGATGTTTTGTAATAATAGCTTTTCAAGATCACACAGAAAGCACTTTAGTAAATGTGGCAATTAATCTGCTAATATACATGTATGTAGTATTGATGTTAAATTATTCAATATTGTCCTTATAGTTATGCCATGATTTACCAAAAGGATAGTAACATTACACATGCAGAAAATATAATGTAATCATATTTCACAGTGCATACAATAATCTGAAATGAACACAGCTGGAAAATAGTATGTTTGAATATTCCTGTAAAAAACACATTATGTGATTATCAAGGTATTTTTAATACAATTTAAAGATTTGAAAATGTAACTCTGTTGGGAATGTAATTGGATAGATTACTGACTTACTGCTGTCTAATTCTGGCCAGTGGCCACCAAAAGAAGATAGATAGATAGATAGATAGATAGATAGATAGATAGATAGATAGATAGATAGATAGATAGATAGATAGATAGATAGATAGATAGATAGATAGATATTTTATTATTAGGCAATATGTATAAAGCAATTAGATTAAACTCCATTTTTATTTAAAGAGTTCCACCCAAAAATGGAACTTCTGCTTAAAGTGAAGGTGACCCCCTGACATGCCACATTTGGCATGTCATTTTTTGGGGGGGAGGATACCCTCTTTTTAGAGAGTTCCAGCTCTTCCTCCCGGCGCACCGCGGCACTGAAAGGGAGATCACCTCTCGGCAATCATCTGGGACACGTCACAGGTCCCAGATGAATGTCCGGCCAGTCACGGGGAGTGCGTGCCCAGCTGTAGCCACAGCCGGGCACCCACAGTGACAATGCCGGTGCCACAGAGAGGAGAGGGAGACAAGCGGGGCTTTGTTCCCCCGCATCGCTGGACCCTGGGACAGTTAAGTGTCCAATTTTTGTATGCTGCACTATTTATAGCTGCTAAATTTTATTTATTTTTTTTAAGCGGAACTCTGCTTTAAGGTAATATATATATATATAGTTCTATTCTCCAATATCTTCTTTCTTAAAAGTGGTTGTAAAAGCTGAAGGTTTTTTACCTTCATGCTCCAAAGAAGTTCTCTAATAGGTGAACTAAACTGGTCAGTGTGATGTCACCATGCAACTCAAGTGATCCTGCCTGACCCACCCTCCCACCCCACCCAACGATTGGGGAAGCAGGCTGGCTTTGCAGGACTTCAATCTCTCTGGGCTATTGGACTATGAAATAGGAGCTGGCAAGCACAGACTGCACACAGCATGAGGATTTGCAACAAACCCCCTTCTGTGAGACATGAGGAGGTGAGGATACTGATGTACAGCGGATATATGCCAACCAGTGAATGCTATATGGGACTTGTGTGTTGAATACTCACCAGGCTATATATATCCAGCGACATCTCCCTGTGAATCTCCTGTTGTGGGGTTGACTTATACCAACTTATGTGACTGGTTCTGCTGTTTATCCATAGACCATATCCAAGATACAGCCAGCGACTCCCATTTCCATCCCGCCCTTATCTCCCCATCCAGCCTGTATTACCCTCATTGCGGTTTCATTGAACATTCAGCCTCAGTGGCATTCTATCTGTATTGCTACACCCTTTTGATTGGAAGATTACCAGGGTTTTGGTCTCTGTAGATTGAGTGGCTTTACTATTTGAATAATCTCATCCTTTCTTATGCCACTGACTGTGGAAGAGCCCGTGTATCCCCATAGACTTATTGCAGTGTGGACTGAATGTGGTGGATGTATGAGGTGTGCTACCGGCGGGTCTCTGAGTTGTTTGACAATGTTGTCATTTTAAATGCTTGCATCAGTGGTAGTTTTTTGCAATAATTCATTTTAACCGTATTCAATAAAGTTGATTTTTTTAAGTCCATGGTGTTCCTTTATAAGGTTTCTTGGTGATCTCTAATCCCCATTTTTTTCAAGGTGGATTTATTAGCTTGGCATGATGCAGTTGATGGGAATAAACACAGAGTTTGTAATACATTTTTTTTTATATCATTAATATGTTTTAACAAGGGCTGAGCAAAAATTCATAGGTTCAGACCAAGCTTTGGCTGTTCGGAATAAATGAACTTTGGGGATTTTCAGCGGAAATTGCTCCGCAAATATCTCATAATGCTTTGCACAAAGCTGTCATTGACTGAAATCTTGCACCTCACCACCTACTGTACATTCATTTTTCTTTTTGTATGTGTTACATAGTTAATCTGATTGAAAAATGACAAAAGTCTACCCAGTTCAACCCAAAGAAGAAAAAAAAACACATACAAAAATTGAAAATCTCTATACAGTATACACAATCCTACATACAGTATATTAAAAACCCCAATAAAGCATGATCCAATTTATTCCAGCAGGGGTAAAAAAAATCCTTCCTGATCCTCCAAGAGGCAATTGGATATTCCCAGGTTCAATTTTACCTATAAATATTAGTATCCAGTTATATTTCACACATTTAGGAAAGAATCCAGGCCTTTTTTAAAACAATCTTCTAAGCTGGCCAGAACCAGCTTTTAAGGAAGTCTATTCCACAGCTCTAAAGCCAAGTACACATGACCGGATTTTCTGACGGGAAATGTGTGATGATGATGATGATGATGATGATGTAAGCTCCAACGGACAATTGTTGTCAGATTTTCTGTGGACAAATGTTGGAAAGTAGGTTTTAAAATTTTCCGCGGACAAATGTCTGTTGTCGGATTTTCCGAGCATTTGTACACAAGTACGTTGGACAAAAGTCCAAAGTACAAACAGGCATGCTCGGATGCAAGGAGGAACCAGAAGAGGTCGGTCTTGAAAACTAGCATTCGTAATGGAGAATTAACATTTGTGATGTGGCAAATTATGAAATCTCGAAATGCAGCGCACATTCTCTACTTTAATGGGATAATAATGAAGCTGCTTTGCTGGTGATATTGATGGAGTTATTGCAAACACATTTTCAAAGGCTTTTTTTTTCTAGTGATATCAAGAATAATATTATTGTGCTTTTTTTTTCTTGGGGCAAGTTACCACAACAATATTATCCCGTAGTTTTTAAGATCAAAGATACAACTATGTTGGTGTCCCTTGTCAATTTTACATTGTATTTTTTTAAATGTAACTGCCCACTCCCAAACTGTCATTTGAAGCAAAACACATAGCCAAGTATTTTTCTCCACAATGTTTTTATTGTGCATTAAAAAAAGAAAACAATAAATAATAAATAAAATTAGACATGCTATCTGCCAATAGAACGTAAACCAAAAGTGCATTCTATGCATCCAAAAATATAGAAAATATAACAAATCAAATCATTATTATTCAACCAAAAAATAAAATAAAAGCCTCATGTATGTGTCCTGCTTCTTCATATGGGGGGTCAACAATGCCAAGAGTTGGTGAAAGCAGGGGTCTATCATCTGGAGGTAATTCCGAAAATCATCCAGATTATTCTCCTGGAGCTCCCGCAGCAAAGGCATATGACATGATTGGTCATGATAATTAAAGCAACCAATTTTTGGTCCAAGAACTGAAAAGCGCAAAATGAAAAGCGTGAATCAACACTCACCAAAGTTCTACTAAAACAAGAGCTGAAAAAACATGTAGTACGTCACTACATACGTATTTGTTGGCCATTAATGCCTTGCCGTTTGTATGCAAGACAAAATCCAGGCACACGCCTTCGGAAAAAAGTCAGAGGTTTTGTTGGCCAACAATCTGATCGAGTGTACTAGGCTTTACTGTGGTGGCCTATAGCAAACTCAGTGATTAACTTTGTAGTACACACACCCATATGCAGTTCCACCCATAATGCTTCAGTCTCATTACACTCTCCATCAGCTTCTTTTATACTCACTTTGAGATCACTTCTCATATAGAGACAGACACCTCCACTTTTTCTATTTTACCCTGTCTCTCTGAAAGAGAACCTAGCCAGGAATAAAAATAGCTCAATCATGTGAAGTCAAGATTCAGCAATACCAAATAAATCATAGTTCTCTTCAAGCACCAAAGCTTTCAACTCATGTATTTTGCTTGGCAGGATTCTGGCATTGGTTAACAAATGCTTTAATTCTTTATCACATTGTGTGCATCAGCTATAATTTCAGTTGTTGTATTGCTCAGTGAGTAAAGTTATTTGTGACACAACAAAAAAGTTGCCTTTGTTTGCAGCAGAGTACCGCATATTATTGTGGTGCAGTTTAGTCACCCAAGCAAAACAACCCCCACATGCAGTAGCTGCCATAGCATCTACAAAATGTAGGGACTAACCACATTAACAACATAGGGGGTCATTTTACTATAGCACCAAAAAATTCTCCTCCAGTACCAAAAAAAAACTCTCAAAAAAGGCAAGAAAGACTTCAACTCTCAGAAAGTCAGCGCTAATGCAAATGGAAAGCAGCGCTATTGTGGCAATAATGCCTGTCAGATCACATATGCTGGAATAGTGGAAGTCAATGGGGCTCGAACCTGCAAAATCCAAAGTTCTCACTGAAGGCTTATATGCAAGTTCTTTGCCATAAAAAGTGTTTGGAGACCCGGGTCCTGCCCCAGGGGACATGTATCAATGCAAAAATGTTTTTTAAAAACGGCCGTTTTTTTGGGAGCAGTGATTTTAATAATGCTTAGAGTGAAACAATAAACATGTAATATTCCTTTAAATTTCCTACCTGGGGGGTGTCTATAGTATGCCTGTAAAGGGGCGCATGTTTCCCGTGTTTAGAACAGTCTGACAGCAAAATGATATTTCAAAGGAAAAAAGTCATTTAAAAGTACTCGCGGCTATTAATGAATTGCCGGTCCAACAATACACATCAAATTTCATTGATAAAAATGGTTGGGAATTCCCCACAGGGGAACCCCGAACCAAAATTAAAAAAAAAATGACGTGGGGGTCCCCCTAATTTCCATACCAGGCCCTTCAGGTCTGGTATGGATATTAAGGGAAACCCCAGCCAAAATGTAAAAAAAAATGGCGTGGGGTCCCCCTCAAAATCTATACCAGACCCTTCAGGTCTGGTATGGGTTTTAAGAGGAACCCCGCGCCAAAATAAAAAAAAATGGCGTGGGGCCCCCCAGAACCCCATACCAGACCCTTATCTGAGCACGCAACCTGGCAGGCCGCAGGAAAAGAGGGGGGGACGAGAGAGCACCCCCCCTCCTGAACCGTACCAGGCCACATGCCCTCAACATTGGGAGGGTGCTTTGGGGTAGCCCCCCAAAACACCTTGTCCCCATGTTGATGGGGACAATGGCTTCATCCCCACAACCCTTGCCCGGTGGTTGTGGGGGTCTGCGGGCGGGGGGCTTATCAGAATCTGGAAGCCCCCTTTAACAAGGGGACCCCCAGATCCTGGCCCTCCCCCCTGTGTGAAATGGTAAGGGTACCCCTATCATTTCACAAAAAAAGTGTCAAAAATGTTAAAAATGACAAGAGACAGTTTTTGACAATTCCTTTATTTAAATGCTTCTTCTTTCTTCTATCTTCTATCTTCTCTCTTCCTTCGATTTCTTCCTCCATCTTCTTCTTCTTCTTCTTCTGGTTCTTCCTCCAATTTCTTCCTCCATCTTCTTCTTCTTCTCCTGGTTCTTTTGGTTCTTCTGGTTCTTCCTCCGGTGTTCTCGTCTGGCATCTTCCTCTGCGGTGTATTGTTCCCTTCTTCTCCTCGGGCCGCTCTGCATCCATGATGACATGGTGGGAGGCTCCCGCTGTGTGACGCTTCTCCTCTTCTGATGGTTCTTAAATAACGGAGGGCGGGGCCACCCGGTGACCCCGACTCCCTCTGATGCATGGGGACTTCCCTGTGGCATTCCCCATGACGTCAGAGGGGGCAGGGTCACAGGGTGGCCCAGCCCTCCATTATTTAAAGACCGTCAGAAGAGGGGAAGCGTCACACAGTGGGAGCCTCCCACCATGCCATCATGGATGCGGAGCGGCCCGAGGAGAAGAAGGGAACAAGACGCCGCGGAGGAAGATGCCTGACAAGAACACCGAAGGAAGAACCAGAAGAAGAAGAAGATGGAGGAAGAAACCGAAGGAAGATAGAAGAAAGAAAAAGCATTTAAATAAAGGAATTGTCAAAAACTGTCTCTTGTAATTTTTAACATTTTTGACACTTTTTTGTGAAATGGTAGGGGTACTTTTGTACCCCCTTACCATTTCACACAGGGGGGAGGGCCGGGACCTGGGGGTCTCCTTGTTAAAGGGGGCTTCCAGATTCCAATAAGCCCCCTGCCCGCAGACCCCCACAACCACCGGGCAAGGGTTGTGGGGATGAGGCCCTTGTCCCCATCAACATGGGGACAAGGTGTTTTGGGGGGCTACCCCAAAGCACCCTCCCAATGTTGAGGACATGTGGCCTGGTACGGTTCAGGGGGGGCGCTCTCTCATCCCCCCTCTTTTCCTGCAGCCTGCCAGGTTGCGTGCTTGGATAAGGGTCTGGTAAAGATTTTGAGGGGGACCCCACGCCATTTTTTTTAATTTTGGCCGGGGTTCCCCTTAATATCCATACCAGATCTGAAGGGCCTGGTATGGAATTTAGGGGGACCCCCCATGCCATTTTTAAAAAAAAATTTGGTTCGGGGTTCCCCATGCCATTTTTATCAATGAACTTTTATGTGTATTGTCAATTCATTAATAATTCATTTAATAGCCGCAAGTACTTTTAAATGACTTTTTTTATATTTTTAAAATGTTTTTGCATTGATACATGTCCCCTGGGGCACGACCCGGGTCCCCAAACACTTTTTATGACAATAACTTGCATATTAACCTTTAAAATTAGCACGTTTGATTATTCATGTTCGTGTCCCATAGACTTTAAAGGTGTTCGCACAAATTTTTTGTCTGTTCACATGTTCTGCTGCAAACCGAACAGGGGTAATGTTCGGCCCATCCCTAGTTATCATTGAGAATCATGGGGTACAACTTGTCAAGCAACTCGGAGGTCCAAAGTCACCAAACTGTGAAACAAGTCATATATATTTTAATAGAAAGGAGCTCTCATTTATACTTGCATCTACATCAGCAGAACAAATGCAGGAAGTGATGTGTGCACATGGACCAGAAACAAATGTGTGGGAATGCCAAACAAATCAATGAACCCCACCCACACCAAATCTAACTACCACATCCACCCCCACATTGATTAAGCACAAGTACATATCATACCCTTATCAGGAAAATGAGCAGCGCCTCCTCTTTGCTAAAGAGGGACCTCGCCATGTCCACCTAGATGGAGATCCTGACCAGCACAGGAACTTCCGGGTGATTACAATGACTTATTTCTGGGTCAGAATGCGAAACCACACTCTTTTGATCGCTGCTGTGAATATTTGATTGCAACCACTATTAGAATTTTATTATTTTTGTTTATTTGCAGATATGCAAATTTGTATTTCTATTTATGATATTTAAAGGCGTTTGATAAGAAATGGTGTCCCTGGGTTAGCAGCAGGTGAATGACAAAAACAAAAGGCCCAGTTTGAGCCTTGGTTCACACTGACAGAGGGAGGAAATTGTTCAGCTGAAATCACACACCTTCATGTCAGTCCCGAATGTAGGGGGAATTTCAGAGACATTTGTGCAGCTTTCTGCACTGATATCAATACAAACTGCACCCCAATTAAAACAGTGCAATTGTCACCACTTTGACATGTCAAATCGCACCAATGTGAACTAAAGCTGACACATACAACACTGCCTATCCACCAGCTGAATTCATCACCTGCAATTCTCCACAGCTGTTAATGATAAGGGTGGAATCTTTATATATAACTTGCAGGTGTGCAGAAGCCTAGGTTTACATTGGAGCGATTTGTCATGTGATTTGAGAGATCAAATCGCATGACTATTGGCAGCAATGGCACTGTTCCAATCGATGCAACATTTTTTTGTGGTGCCGCACCAATTTGTTAACCACTTGACGACCGCCTCACGCCGATGTACGTCGGCAAGGCGGCACGAGCAGGCAAAATCACGTACATGTACGTGATTTGCCTCCCGCGGGTGGGGGGTCCGATCGGACCCCCCCCCGCCGCCCGAGGCGGTCCCGTTTGGTCCCCCGGCGATCGGAGACGAGGGGGAGGCCATCCGTTCGTGGGCCCCCCCTCGCGATCGCCGCCGGCCAATCAGATCACTTCCTTTGCTGCTGTATGCTAAACAGCAGCAAAGGAAATGATGTCATCTCTCCTCGGCTCGGTATTCCGTTGCAGCGCCGAGGAGAGAAGACAGGTATGTGAGTGCACAAACACTACACAACACAGTAGAACATGCCAGGCACACAAATCACCCCGATCCCCCCCCCCCCCCGATCGCCCCCCGATCCCCCCCCAATCACCCCCCCCCCCCTCCCTGTCACAAACTGACACCAGCAGTTTTTTTTTTTTTTTTTTTTCTGATTACTGCATAGTGTCTGTTTGTGACAGTTACAGTGTTGGGACAGTGAGTATTACCCCCCTTTAGGTCTAGGGTACCCCCCTAACCCCCCCTAATAAAGTTTTAACCCCTTGATCACCCCCTGTCACCAGTGTTGCTAAGCGATCATTTTTCTGATCGCTGTATTAGTGTCACTGGTGACGCTAGTTAGTGAGGTAAATATTTAGGTTCGCCGTCAGCGTTTTATAGCGTCAGGGACCCCCATATACTATCTAATAAATGTTTTAACCCCTTGATTGCCCCCTAGTTAACCCTTTCACCACTGATCACCGTATAACCGTTACGGGTGACGCTGGTTAGTTCGTTTATTTTTTATAGTGTCAGGGAACCCGCCGTTTATTACCGAATAAAGGTTTAGCCCCCTGATCGCCCGGCGGTGATATGCGTCGCCCCAGGCAGCGTCAAATTAGCGCCAGTACCGCTAACACCCACGCACGCACCGTACACCTCCCTTAGTGGTATAGTATCTGTACGGATCAATATCTGATCCGATCAGATCTATACTAGCGTCCCCAGCAGTTTAGGGTTCCCAAAAACGCAGCGTTAGCGGGATCAGCCCAGATACCTGCTAGCACCTGCGTTTTGTCCCTCCGCCCGGCCCAAGTGCAGTATCGATCGATCACTGTCACTTACAAGGCACTAAACGCATAACTGCAGCGTTCGCAGAGTCAGGCCTGATCCCTGCGATCGCTAACAGTTTTTTTGGTAGCATTTTGGTGAACTGGCAAGCACCAGCCCCAGGCAGCGTCAGGTTAGCGCCAGTACCACTAACACCCACGCACGCACCGTACACCTCCCTTAGTGGTATAGTATCTGAACGGATCAATATCTGATCCGATCAGATCTATACTGGCGTCCCCAGCAGTTTAGGGTTCCCAAAAACGCAGTGTTAGTGGGATCAGCCCAGATACCTGCTAGCACCTGCGTTTTGCCCCTCCGCCCGGCCCAGCCCAGCCCACCCAAGTGCAGTATCGATCGATCACTGTCACTTACAAAACACTAAACGCATAACTGCAGCGTTCGCAGAGTCAGGCCTGATCCCTGCGATCGCTAACAGTTTTTTTGGTAGCGTTTTGGTGAACTGGCAAGCAACAGCCCCAGGCAGCGTCAGGTTAGCGCCAGTACCACTAACACCCACGCATGCACCATACACCTCCCTTAGTGGTATAGTATCTGTACGGATCAATATCTGATCCGATCAGATCTATACTAGCATCCCCAGCAGTTTAGGGTTCCCAAAAACGCAGTGTTAGTGGGATCAGCACAGATACCTGCTAGCACCTGCGTTTTGCCCCTCCGCCCGGCCCAGCCCACCCAAGTGCAGTATCGATCGATCACTGTCACTTACAAAAGACTAAACGCATAACTGCAGCGTTCGCAGAGTCAGGCCTGATCCCTGCGATCGCTAACAGTTTTTTTTGTAGCGTTTTGGTGAACTGGCAAGCACCAGCGGCCTAGTACACCCCGGTCGTAGTCAAACCAGCACTGCAGTAACACTTGGTGACGTGGCGAGTCCCATAAGTGCAGTTCAAGCTGATGAGGTGGCAAGCACAAGTAGTGTCCCGCTGCCACCAAGAAGACAAACACAGGCCCGTCGTGCCCATGATGCCCTTCCTGCTGCATTCGCCAATCCTAATTGGGAACCCACCGCTTCTGCAGCGCCCGTACTTCCCCCATTCACATCCCCAACTAAATGCAGTTGGCTGCATGAGAGGCATTTTCTTTATGTCCTCCCGAGTACCCCTACCCAACAAACCCCCCCAAAAAAGATGTCGTGTCTGCAGCAAGCGCGGATATAGGCGTGACACCCGCTATTATTGTCCCTCCTGTCCTGACAATCCTGGTCTTTGCATTGGTGAATGTTTTGAACGCTACCATGCACTAGTTGAGTATTAGCGTAGGGTACACTTTCACAGGGTCTCCCAAGATGCCATCGCATTTTGAGAGACCCGAACCTGGAACCGGTTACCGTTATAAAAGTTAGTTACAAAAAAAGTGTAAAAAAAAAATATATATATATAAAATAAAAAAAAATTGTTGTTGTTTTATTGTTCTCTCTCTCTATTCTCTCTCTCTATTGTTCTGCTCTTTTTTACTGTATTCTATTCTGCAATGATTTATTGTTATTGTTATTTTGTTTTATCATGTTTGTTTTTCAGGTATGTAATTATTTATACTTTACCGTTTACTGTGCTTTATTGTTAACCATTTTTTTGTCTTCAGGTACGCCATTCACAACTTTGAGTGGTTATACCAGAATGATGCCTGCAGGTTTAGGTATCATCTTGGTATCATTCTTTTCAGCCAGCGGTCGGCTTTCATGTAAAAGCAATCCTAGCGGCTAATTAGCCTCAAGACTGCTTTTACAAGCCGTGGGAGGGAATGCCCCCCCACCGTCTTCCGTGTTTTTCTCTGGCTCTCCTGTCTCAACAGGGAACCTGAGAATGCAGCCGGTGATTCAGCCAGCTGACCATAGAGCTGATCAGAGACCAGAGTGGCTCCAAACATCTCTATGGCCTAAGAAACCGGAAGCTACGAGCATTTTATGACTTAGATTTCGCCAGATGTAAATAGCGCCATTGGGAAATTGGGGAAGCATTTTATCACACCGATCTTGGTGTGGTCAGATGCTTTGAGGGCAGAGGAGAGATCTAGGGTCTAATAGACCCCAATTTTTTCAAAAAAGAGTACCTGTCACTACCTATTGCTATCATAGGGGATATTTACATTCCCCGAGATAACAATAAAAATGATAAAAAAAAAAAAAAAAGAAAGGAACAGTTTAAAAATAAGATAAGAAAGCAAAAAAATAATAAAGAAAAAAAAAAAAAAAAATCACCCCTGTCGCCCCCTGCTCTTGCGCTAAGGCGAACGCAAGCGGCGGTCTGTCGTCAAACGTAAACAGCAATTGCACCATGCATGTGAGGTATCACCGCGAAGGGCAGATCGAGGGCAGTAATTTTAGCAGTAGACCTCCTCTGTAAATCTAAAGTGGTAACCTGTAAAGGCTTTTAAAGGCTTTTAAAAATGTATTTATTTTGTTGCCACTGCACGTTTGTGCGCAATTGTAAAGCATGTCATGTTTGGTATCCATGTACTCGGCCTAAGATCATCTTTTTTATTTCATCAAACATTTGGGCACTATAGTGTGTTTTAGTGCATTAAAATTTAAAAAAGTGTGTTTTTTCCCCAAAAAATGCGTTTGAAAAATCGCTGCGCAAATACTGTGTGAAAAAAAAAAATGAAACACCCACCATTTTAATCTGTAGGGCATTTGCTTTAAAAAAATATATAATGTTTGGGGGTTCAAAGTAATTTTCTTGCAAAAAAAAATAACTTTTTCATGTAAACAATAAGTGTCAGAAAGGGCTTTGTCTTCAAGTGGTTAGAAGAGTGGGTGATGTGTGACATAAGCTTCTAAATGTTGTGCATAAAATGCCAGGACAGTTCAAAACCCCCCAAATGACCCCATTTTGGAAAGTAGACACCCCAAGCTATTTGCTGAGAGGCATGTCGAGTCCATGGAATATTTTATATTGCGACACAAGTTGCGGGAAAGAGACAAATTTTTTTTTTTTTTTTTTTGCACAAAGTTGTCACTAAATGATATATTTCTCAAACATGCCATGGGAATATGTGAAATTACACCCCAAAATACATTCTGCTGCTTCTCCTGAGTACGGAGATACCACATGTGTGAGACTTTTTGGGAGCCTAGCCGCGTACGGGACCCCGAAAACCAAGCACCGCCTTCAGGCTTTCTAAGGGCGTGAATTTTTGATTTCACTCTTCACTGCCTATCACAGTTTCGGATGCCATGGAATGCCCAGGTGGCACAAAACCCCCCCAAATGACCCCATTTTGGAAAGTAGACACCCCAAGCTATTTGCTGAGAGGTATAGTGAGTATTTTGCAGACCTCACTTTTTGTCACAAAGTTTTGAAATTTGAAAAAAGAAAAAAAAAAATGTTTTTTCTTGTCTTTCTTCATTTTCAAAAACAAATGAGAGCTGCAAAATACTCACCTTGCCTCTCAGCAAATAGCTTGGGGTGTCTACTTTTCAAAATGGGGTCATTTGGGGGGGTTTTGTGCCACCTGGGCATTCCATGGCCTCCGAAACGGTGATAGGCAGTGAAGAGTAAAATCAAAAATTCACGCCCTTAAAAACGCTAAAGGCGGTGATTGGATTTCGGGGCCCCGTACGCGGCTAGGCTCCCAAAAAGTCCCACACATGTGGTATCCCCATACTCAGGAGAAGCAGCTAAATGTATTTTGGGGTGCAATTCCACATATGCCCATGGCCTGTGTGAGCAATATATCATTTAGTGACAACTTTGTGCAAAAAAAAAAAAAAAAAAGTGTCACATTCCCGCAACTTGTGTCAAAATATAAAATATTCCATGGACTCAATATGCCTCTCAGCAAATAGCTTGGGGTGTCTACTTTCCAAAATGGGGTCATTTGGGGGGGGGTTTGTGCCACCTGGGCATTTTATGGCCTCCGAAACTGTGATAGGCAGTGAAGAGTGAAATCAAAAATTTACACCCTTAGAAATCCTGAAGGCGGTGATTGGTTTTCGGGGTCCCGTACGCGGCTAGGCTCCCAAAAAGTCCCACACATGTGGTATCCCCGTACTCAGGAGAAGCAGCTGAATGTATTTTGGGGTGCAATTCCACATAGGCCCATGGCCTGTGTGAGCAATATATCATTTAGTGACAACTTTTTGTAAATATTTTTTTTTTTTTGTCATTATTCAATCACTTGGGACAAAAAAAATAAATATTCAATGGGTTCAACATGCCTCTTAGCAATTTCCTTGGGGTGTCTACTTTCCAAAATGGGGTCATTTGTGGGGGTTTTGTACTGCCCTGCCATTTTAGCACCTCAAGAAATGACATAGGCAGTCATAAACTAAAAGCTGTGTAAATTCCAGAAAATGTACCCTAGTTTGTAGACGCTATAACTTTTGCGCAAAGCAATAAATATACGCTTATTGACATTTTTTTTACCAAAGACATGTGGCCGAATACATTTTGGCCTAAATGTATGACTAAAATTGAGTTTATTGGATTTTTTTATAACAAAAAGTAGAAAATATCATTTTTTTTCAAAATTTTCGGTCTTTTTCCGTTTATAGCGCAAAAAATAAAAACTGCAGAGGTGATCAAATACCATCAAAAGAAAGCTCTATTTGTGGGAAGAAAAGGACGCAAATTTCGTTTGGGTACAGCATTGCATGACCGCGCAATTAAAAGTTAAAGCGACGCAATGCCAAATTGGAAAAAGACCTCTGGTCCTTAGGCAGAATAATGGTCCGGGGCTCAAGTGGTTAAAGTAGTTCATTGCACTACTTTTGCCGATTTCAGGTGCGACTTCAAAAGACATTTGTGTATGAATCCACACGGATGTCTATCAAGTCGCACCTGAAATCATGCTGACCTTGCTACTTTGAAATCGTGCTACTACAAGTGAAGTAGCGCAATTTCAATGTAGCATCAATGTGAACCAGGACAAAGAGATTTGTTTTTAGGTGCACAAATACATTTTGAAATAAAATATAAGAGATATTGCACTTTCCCAAAACCACCACCCACAAAAACTAAAGAGAAAGACAAAGTAGAAGAAAAAAAACACCACAGCAAAGCTCAATAATGTACTTTTATTTTACCAGCAGTAAAAAAAAAAAATTACATTAATTTACTAGCTTCAAAAAAATTTGGACAGGATATATGGTGCTACATTTAGCAATGGGGTTTTAAGGGCCCTGCTCATAGCAGCTTACAATCTAAAATTTGACAAAACCTTAGAGTGGACACAGCTTTAATTTCAGTGTATAACGGGCAACACATCACATTTTTATCTGCAAGATTATAGAAACATACTTAACAGTCATTCTAAAGGGCCGTACACACGATCTGACTTTTTGACAACAAACATGCAAATGAGCTGTTTTGGAGCAACATCCGACCGTGTGTACACTCCATCGAACAAACTTTTCAGTTTCCATCGGACTTTTGTTGGCTGTGCGAACGGACAAACTTTCCGGCAACAAAAGTCCGATGGAGCAAAGTTCGATCGTGTGTACACAAAGCCATCGGAATTTTGTACAAACTACAGTACGCAGCCGCGAGAATGTTTCCAGCGTCATCGAATCGCGCTGGTTCTCGGTGGCAGGGTACTGTACATCTTGCGCTAGCTGCAATAGGAAAAACACATTTTCCTAATGTGGCGGGCGCGAGAGGGAATTCCCCTCTGGGGAATACCAAGTCCTTCGGTCTGGTATGGATTTTAAGGGGAACCCCCTTCGCCGAAAAAACGGCGTGGGGGTCCCCCCAAATCTATACCAGACCCTTATCCGAGCACGCAGCCTGGCCGGTCAGGAAAGGGAGTGGGGACGAGCGAGTGCCTCCCCCTCCTGAGCCGTACCAGGCCGCATGCCCTCAACATGGGGGGTGGGTGCTTTGGGGAAGGGGGCGCCCTGCGGGCCCCCCACCCCAAAGCACCTTGTCCCCATGTTGATGAGGACAAGGGCCTCTTCCCGACAACCCTGGCCGTTGGTTGTCGGGGTCTGCGGGCGGGGCGCTTATCGAAATCCGGGAGCTCCCTTTAATAAGGAGGCCCCCAGATCCCGGCCCCCCACCCTATGTGAATGAGTATGGGGTACATCGTACCCCTACCCATTCACCTATGGAAAAAAGTGTCAATAAAAAAAACACAGTACACAGGTTTTTAAAGTAATTTATTAGGCAGCTCCGGGGTCTTCTTCCGACTTCGGGGGTCTTCTTCTGACTTCTGGGGTCCTCTTCCAACTTTGGGGTTCTCTCTGGCATCTTCTCGCAGTGTCCGCATCTTCTGCCGGCTCCATTGCTATCTTCTGGTGCTATTTAGCCAGCAGTGGTCCGGAACTCTGGATCGTCTTCTTCCCTCTTCTCTTCCAGAGATGTTGACATGACTCTCTCCAGCCAGAATGCTCTCTGTGCGCTCCGCAACGGACTTATATAGGCGGTGACCCCGCCCCCCTATGACATCAGTCCCAGCATGCCCCAGGACTGTGAGGTCACAGGGGGCGGGGTCACCGCCTATATAAGTCCGTTGTGGAGCGCACAGAGAGCATTCCGGCTGGAGAGAGCGTCGTGTCAACATCTCTGGAAGAGAAGAGGGAAGAAGACGATCCAGAGGTCCGGACCACTGCTGGCAAAAGAGCGCCAGAAGATAGCGGTGGAGCCGGCAGAAGATGTGGACACCGGGAGAAGACGCCGAAGAGGACCCCCAAAGTCGGAAGAAGACCCCTGAGCTGCCTAATAAATTACTTTAAAAACCTGTGTACTGTGTTTTTTTTATTGATACTTTTTTCCCTAGGTGAATGGGTAGGGGTACAATGTACCCCATACTCATTCACATAGGGTGGGGGGCCGGGATCTGGGGGCCCCCTTATTAAAGGGGGCTCCCGGATTCCGATAAGCGCCCTTCCTGCAGACCCCGACAACCAACGGCCAGGGTTGTCGGGAAGAGGCCCTTGTCCTCATCAACATGGGAACAAGGTGCTTTGGGGTGGGGGGCCCGCAGGGTGCCCCCTTCCCCCAAAGCACCCACCCCCCATGTTGAGGGCATGCGGCCTGGTACGGCTCAGGAGGGGGGGCGCTCACTCGTCCCCACTCCCTTTCCTGACCGGCCAGGCTGTGTGCTCGGATAAGAGTCTGGTATGGATTGGGGGGGACCCCTACGCCGTTTTTTTGGTGTAGGGGGTTCCCCTTAAAATCCATACCAGACCTAGGGCCTGGTATGCCCCTGGAGGGGAACCTATGCCGTTGTTTTATTTAAAATTTGGCGTGGAGTTCCCCTTCAAGATTCATACCAAACACAGTGCCTGGCATTGGCGGGGATCCAAGTCGGATCCCCGCACCAGTGTCAACCCGGCTCGCAAGGTGTCAATCTCGCCAATAAAAGTGGCGAGATTGACACAATATCAGACAACAATACACAAGTTGACCAAAGGGTGGTGGTAAAATGCACAAGAATTTCATCAAATCTCCCAATAGCATTCCTCCCCCCCCACAAATCACCGCAAAAAACCTGACCTTCTCAGGCCAAACAAACCCCCCTGCAGGCCTTTATATAAGAGAGGTTGTATTGTTAGCACACTGACACACCCAATAGATGTACACGCCCACCAGTATCTTTCAATCTGTCTCTTCATGTATGTCTAAAGTGATTGCACCTGATGAGCAGGAACACATTATAGTATACGCAACTGTGTTAGCCCTTGGCTATGTACATCAAATCTCCAACTACAGGACAAAGATCAAAGTCCATTTGCATTCACATAAACAAAGCAACAGTTTTCTAAGCATATGTACCCATGTAGTGTAAACCCTAAAATTTGAAATGTTCAAGTCCCTAGGCATGATTAGTGCTAATAAACATTAACATCAGTCCCTGGCTGCAATGAGCTTCCAATCTAAAGTCCAAAATTAACTTTCTTACATTAGAACCTATGTCGACAGGAGACAAATAAAATGCCAGCCTGTCTTTGGATTGTGGTGAGAAACCCACACAGGGAGAACATATAAACTTCAACACAAGGATTAGCATGTTGGGGAATTGAACCAACATCCCAGGTGCTGCTAGACACAACTGCTACCCACTTAGCCACCAGGCAGCCCCAACACATTTTCTTTGCATCTTTGTGGTGTGAATCAGCCCTAAGTCCATAGCCATGCTCAGTGTCGCAAGCAATATACAATATATTGGCCTAAGTATTGGGACGCCTGCCTTTAAATGCACATGAACTGTAATAGCATCCCAGTATTAGTATTGGGTTCAAAACTCATTTGGCCCACCCTTTGCAGCTATAACAGCTTCAACTCTTCTTGTCCACAAGGTTTAGGAGTGTGTCTATGGGAATGTTTGACCATTCTTCCAAGTGCATTTGTGAGGTCAGGCACTGATGTTGGAGGAGAAGGCCTGACCTACAGTCTCCTCTCGAATTCATCCCCAAGGTGTTCTGTTGTGTGGAGGTCAGGACTCTGTCCAGGCCAGTCAAGTTCCTCCACCCCAAACTCCCTCCTCCATGTCTTTATGGACCTTGCTTTGTGCACTGGTCCAAATGATTTGGTGGAGGGGGGATTATGATGTGGGGTTGTTTTTCAGGGGTTGGGCTTGGCCTCTTAGTTCCAGTTAAGGGAACTCTTAAGGCACCAGCATAACAAGACATTTTGGAAAATTTCACTCTCCCAAATGTGTGGGAACAGTTTGGGGAAAGCCCCTTCCTGTTCCAACATGACTGCACACCAGTGCACAAAGCAAGGTCCATAAAGACATGGATGAGCAAGTTTGGGGTGGAGAAACGTGACTGGCTGGACAGAGTCCTGGCCTCAACCAGATAGAACACCCTTTGGCTGAATTAGAGTAGAGACTGCAAGCCAGGCCTTCTCATCCAACATCAGTGCCTGGCCTCACAAATGCACTTCTGGAAGAATGATTAAACATTCCCATAGGCAAACTAAACCTTGTGGACAGCCTTCCCAGAAGCTGTTCTAGCCACAAAGGGTGGGGCAAATCAAATTTTAACCCTAAGGACTAAGACTGGGCTGCCATTAAAGTTCATGTGTTTGTAAAGGCAGGTGTTCCAATACTTTTGGCTAAATAGTGTATCTGGAAAAGACTTACAATGGTGGTGGAACCCTCCTACACATAAATACTACATTTAGACATAGTTATAGGACCGGGGAGATGAGACAACTTCTCTACATGAAGCAACATGGTTGGGATTTGAACCCAGACCTTCAGGGATACTAAGCAGAAGTTCTAACCTCTAAGCCATGGAGCTGCCACGTGTTAGGACCTCCTACACATAACTACACATAAATACACATAAAAACACATAAATACTGAATTTCTTTGGACATACAAGTGATGGAATTACATTACTCAACAGTTATTCTTCTTGATTTATTCTGTGATATTTGCTGTTTTTTTGTGGGTGAGAGTAGAATATTACCCTCAAATTTTTGGGAATTACATTTTGCTTTCTGATGTTGGTACACATATCACATTTTTTGGGCTCAAATTATGAATATTTGGAAATAATAAAAAGCACAAAAAATTGTGATTCATATTAAATTTGCATCAGCAATGGTATTGTTTGTGGATTATAAAGACACCTGTGTAAGTTTGGGGTAAAGATTGTTGTGAGATTGAGAGTAACAAGTGAAAGTGACAGAGAAAAATATATTTGACCAAAACATCAAAACATTCCACATTCTAGTATTCTTAAAATCAAAATATTTTTAGTAGAAGCAACAATGTTGCAAAGGAACATTTATTTCACAGAAAGATACATTTCATCTCGACATTAAAAGGTTTTTTTTGTGAAAGTTAGAATTGTTCCATTAGAATCAATGGCTGAAACTTCATTTGGACTAAAATAGAGCAGATTTTCACTTTAACCACTTGACGACCGCCTCACGCCGATGTACGTCGGCAAGGTGGCACGGACAGGCAAAATCACGTACATGTACGTGATTTGCCTTCCGTGGGTGGGGGGTCCGATCGGTCCCCCCCCGGTGCCCGAGGCGGTCGCCATTTCTTCCCGGGCGATGAGAGGTGAGGGGGAGGCCATCCATTGTTGGCCACCCCCTCCCGATCGCTCCCGGCGAATGAGAATGCTTCCTTTACCTCTGTAATGTAAACAGAGGGAAAGGAAGTGATGTCATCCCTCCTCGAGCCGGTCTTTTCATCGCGGCGCCGAGGAGAGAAGACATCAAGTAAGTCTGCACAACACTACACTAACAGTAGAACACGCCAGGCACACTTGTCACCCCCCATCACCCCCGATCACCCCCCTGTACCCCCTGTCACTCTGACACCAATAGCATTTTTTTTTTTTTTTTGCATTGGTGTCAGTTTGTGTCAGTTAGAAGTGTTAGGGCAGTTAGGTTAGCCCCCTTTAGGTTTAGGGTACCCCCCCTTAGGTCCAGGGTACCCCCCTAACCCCCCCTAATAAAAGTTAACCCCTTGATTACCCCCGTCACCAGTGTCGCTAAGCGATCGTTTTTCTGATCGCTGTATTAGTGACACAGGTGACGCTAGTTAGGGAGGTAAGTATATAGGTTCGCTTTCAGTGTTTTATAGCGACAGGGACCCCCATATACTACCTGCTAAAGGTTTTAACCCCCTGATTGCCCCCTAGTTAACCCTTTCACCAGCGATCACTGTATAAGTGTTACGGGTGACGCTGGTTAGCTAGTTTGTTTATTGTAGTTTATTACAGTTTATTACAGTTTATTATAGTTTTAGGGCACCCGCCGTTTATTACTCTATAAAGGTTTAACCCCCTAATTGCCCGGCGGTGATATAAATTACATTTTTAGGGTCAGCTAAGGTCTGCGTCGCCCCAGGCAGTGTCAGGTTAGCGCCAGTACCGCTAAAACCCACGCACGCAGCATATACCTCCCTTAGTGCTATAGTATCTAAACGGATCGATATCTGATCAGATCTATACTCCCCAGCAGTTTAGGGTTCCCTGAAATGCAGTGTTAGCGGGATCAGCCCAGATACCTGCAAGCACCTGCGTTTTGCTCCTCGGCCCAGCCCGGCCCAGCCCACCCAAGTGCAGTATCGATCGATAACTGACACTTACAAAACACTAAGCACACATAACTGCAGCATTCGCAGAGTCAGTCCTGATCCCTGAGATTGCTAACAGTTTTTTGGTAGCGTTTTGATATAGTCGCTGACAGTCAGGAGCTTTTTTGCCTGCGAGTCTCACTAGTGTACCCCTAAATTTAGAGCCCAAAATGGCAAATCGAAGGTACACTAGTGAAGAGGCCTACACATTTCTGAGTATGACAGATAGTGAAGAGGAAGTCACTCATTTGTCAAGTTCAGGCTCAGAATACGAACCTGTAGAGGACAGTGGCTCCATGACAGATAGCTCTGACGACAGAGTTGTGGTCCCTGCTAAGGTCAGGCGTACCAGACCCCAATCTTCTTCTGTCCTTGAAGTGCAAGAACCGCAGGGCTCTCGTCTGTTTCCAGACGGTGCTCTACCTCACCTTCCCCAACCAAATGCAGTAAGCCGGCTGCATGAGAGGCATTTTCTTTATGCCATCCCGAGTACCCCTACCCAACGAGCCCCCCAAAAAAGATGTCGTGTCTGTAGCAAGCGCGGATTTAGGCGTGACACCCGGTCTTATTGTCCCTCCTGTCCTGGCAATCCTGGTCTTTACATGGGTGAATGCTTTGAACGCTACCATACATTAGTTGAGTATTAGCGTAGGGTTCAGCACTGCACAGACTAGGCACACTAACACAGGGTCTCCCAAGATGCCATTGCATTTTGAGAGACCCAAACCTGGAACGAGTTACAAAAGTTAAAAGTTACTAAAAAAAAAAGTGTAAAAAAAATAAAAAAAAAAATAAATAAAAAAAAATAAAAAACACAAAAAAAAATATAAAATAAAAAAAACAAAAATAGTTGTTGTTTTATTGTTCTCTCTCTCTCTATTCTCTCTCTATTGTTCTGCTCTTTTTTACTCTATTCTATTCTGCAATGTTTTATTGTTATTATGTTTTACCATGTTTGCTTTTCAGATTTTTTATACTTTACCGTTTACTGTGTTTTGTTGGTAACCATTTTATTGTTTTCAGGTACTCCATTCAGTTGCAGCGTGGATTTATTTATCTTGACAGCAACAGCGTTTGCTCCCACGATATATAAAGCCGTGACTCCAGCGCTGTCGGAGGTGATTTCACCACCACAGTTACATACTTCAGCATATATGCCGACGCGTGGGGGCAGCAGTGGGTGGAGGAGCAGTTTGCTCCTGCCTTTTGCGGGAGGATGCCCCCATGCTTTGGCATATATAAATGGTGCATGTATGCCCATCATTAGAAGTGGGTGGATGAAGGGAGGTATTCTAATGGTGGGCATACCCACCGATCAATATCTTTTTTTCGTTCAGCCCACAGGCTGCATGAAAAAAAAAGTTTACACTATATGCCTAACAAGGACCAGCAAGGTACTGGTATGTTGCTGGACTTTGAGTGGTTATACCAGAATGATGCCTGCAGGTTTAGGTATCATCTTGGTATCATTCTTTTCAGCCAGCGGTCGGCTTTCATGTAAAAGCAATCCTAGCGGCTAATTAGCCTCTAGACTGCTTTTGCAAGCAGTGGGAGGGAATGCCCCCCCCCACCGTCTTCCATGTTTTTCTCTGGCTTTCCTGTCCCAACAGGGAACCTGAAAATGCAGCCGGTGATTCAGCCAGCTGACCATAGAGCTGATCAGAGACCAGAATGGCTCCAAACATCTCTATGGCCTAAGAAACCGGAAGCTACGAGCATTTCATGACTTAGATTTCGCCGAATGTAAACAGCGCCATTAGGAAATTGGGAAAGCATTTTATCACACCGATCTTGGTGTGGTCAGATGCTTTGAGGGCAGAGGAGAGATCTAGGGTCTAATAGAGCCCAATTTTTTTAAAAAAGAGTACCTGTCACTACCTATTGCTATCATAGGGGATATTTACATTCCCTGAGACAACAATAAAATTAATAAAAAAAATAAATAAAAATGAAAGGAACAGTTTAAAAATAAGATAAAAAAGCAAAAAAATAATAAAGAAAAAAAAAAAAAAAAAAAGCACCCCTGTCCCCCCCTGCTCTCGCGCAAATGGGAACGCAAGCGTCGGTCTGGCGTCAAATGTAAACAGCAATTGCACCATGCATGTGAGGTATCACCGCGAAGGACAGAACGAGGGCAGTAATTTTAGAAGTAGACCTCCTCTGTAAATCTAAAGTGGTAACCTGTAAAGGCTTTTAAAGGCTTTTAAAAATGTATTTATTTTGTCGCCGCTGCGCGTTTGTGCGCAATTTTAAAGCATGTCAAGTTTGGTATCCATGTACTCGGCCTAAGATCATCTTTTTTATTTCATCAAACATTTGGGCAATATAGTGTGTTTTAGTGCATTAAAATTTAAAAAAGTGTGTTTTTTCCCCAAAAAATGTGTTTGAAAAATCGCTGCGCAAATACTGTGTGAAAAAAAAATATGAAACACCCACCATTTCAATCTGTAGGGCATTTGATTTAAAAAAATATATAATGTTTGGGGGTTCAAAGTAATTTTCTTGCAAAAAAAAATTATTTTTTCATGTAATCAAAAAGTGTCAGAAAGGGCTTTGTCTTCAAGTGGTTAGAAGAGTGGGTGATGCGTGACATAAGCTTCTAAATGTTGTGCATAAAATGCCAGGACAGTTCAACCCCCCCCCCAAATGACCCCATTTTGGAAATTAGACACCCCAAGCTATTTGCTGAGAGGCATGTCGAGTCCATGGAATTTTTTATATTGTGACACAAGTTGCGGGAATGAGACAAATCTTTTTTTTTTTTTTTGCACAAAGTTGTCACTAAATGATATATTGCTCAAACATGCCATGGGAATATGTGAAATTACACCCCAAAATACATTCTGTTGCTTCTCCTAAGTATGGGAATACCACATGTGTGGGACTTTTTGGGAGCCTAGCCACGCACGGGACCCCAAAAACCAAGCACCGCCTTCAGGCTTTCTAAGGGCGTAAATTTTTGATTTCACTCTTCACTGCCTAACACAGTTTCGGAGGCCATGGAATGCCCAGATGGCACAACCCCCCCCAAATGACCCCATTTTGGAAAATAGACACCCCAAGCTATTTGCTGAGAGGTATAGTGAGTATTTTGCAGACCTCACTTTTTGTCACAAACTTTTGAAAATTGAAAAAAGAAAAAAAAAATACATTTTTCTTGTCTTTCTTCATTTTCAAAAACAAATGAGAGCTGCAAAATACTCACCATGCCTCTCAGCAAATAGCTTGGGGTGTCTACTTTCCAAAATGGGGGGGGGGTTTGTGCCATCTTGGCATTTTATGGCCTTCAAAACTGTGATAGGTAGTGAGGAGTGAAATCACAACATTACACCCTTAGAAATCTTGAAGGCGGTGCTTGGTTTTTGGGGCCCCGTATGCGGCTAGGCTCCCAAAAAGTCCCACACATGTGGTATCCCCATACTCAGGAGAAGCAGCTAAATGTATTTTGGGGTGCAATTCCACATATGCCCATGGCCTGTGTGAGAAATATATCATTTAGTGACAACTTTGTGCAAAAAAAAAAAAAAATTGTCACTTTCCCGCAACTTGTGTCAAAAAAGAAAGTATTCCATGGACTCAACATGCCTCTCAGCAAATAGCTTGGGGTGTCTACTTTCCAAAATGGGGTCATTTGGGGGGGTTTTGTGCCATCTGGGCATTTTATGGCCTTCAAAACTGTGATAGGTAGTGAGGAGTGAAATCAAAAATGTATGCCCTTAGAAATCCTGAAGGCGGTGATTGGTTTTCGGGGCCCCGTACGCAGCTAGGCTCCCAAAAAGTCCCACACATGTGGTATCCCCATACTCAGGAGAAGCAGCTGAATGTATTTTGGGGTGCAATTCCACATAGGCCCATGGCCTGTGTGAGCAATATATCATTTAGTGACAACTTTTTGTAAATATTTTTTTTTTTGTCATTATTCAATCACTTGGGACAAAAAAAATAAATATTCAATGGGTTCAACATGCCTCTCAGCAATTTCCTTGGGGTGTCTACTTTCCAAAATGGGGTCATTTGGGGGGGGGGGGTTTGTACTGCCCTGCCATTTTAGCACCTCAAGAAATGACATAGGCAGTCATAAACTAAAAGCTGTGTAAATTCCAGAAAATGTACCCTAGTTTGTAGACGCTATAACTTTTGCGCAAACCAATAAATATACGCTTATTGACATTTTTTTTACCAAAGACATGTGGCCGAATAAATTTTGGCCTAAATGTATGACTAAAATTGAGTTTATTGGATTTTTTTAAAAACAAAAAGTAGAAAATATCATTTTTTTCAAAATTTTCGGTCTTTTTCCATTTATAGCGCAAAAAATAAAAACCGCAGAGGTGATCAAATGCCATCAAAAGAAAGCTCTATTTGTGGGAAGAAAAGGACGCAAATTTCGTTTGGGTACAGCATTGCATGACCGCGCAATTAAAAGTTAAAGCGACACAGTGCCAAATTGGAAAAAGACCTCTGGTCCTTAGGCAGCATAATGGTCCGGGGCTCAAGTAGTTAAAAAATTGCTCTCTAATTATCTCTCATTTTGGTATTTACTATAGTGCCGGCTAAAAAAGACACTTGAGTTAAAATGAGAGTTATTTTCAGGTCTGAGCATGCTCAGTTGTGTTGGCACCTAATTGTCTAAAACGGGGAATTGTTCACTTCTCAGACTTTAAAAGCATTTAGGCAATTATATCATGCTCTAAACATTATTTCCATGTGCACTACTCCAGGTTTTAGCAGAGTAAGGGTTTGGGCGCTATTTGGTTTCAGGGAACTATAGTAAATTTGATTTTGGTAGTATTTTCTCACCAGTGCTATAGTGAATACTGTTTTAGCACTAAAGAGCGCTAATTAGCACCACAGCTCTATAGTAAATGACCCCCAGAATGTCTGGGAAGTGTGACAGGCATGACCTGTCAGTGATAGATGATGAATCTTGAGATTCTTAAGGTAAATGTGTGCCAGTGAGAGGCCTGTAGGCAGAAAGGTGTTAATTACTGGCCAGACCTCGCTCCGCACGGTAGTGCTGAGAGAGGAGAAGGCAGGCTGTGAGGGAACAGCAGACACAGTGAGGTCTATCTGTGGAACTCTGTTTTCTACCCCTGCAAGGGAAGCCTTTCCTGTATGCTTTATTTGCTGACCAAATAAACTAGCATATGGCTGGATTACCTGTTTGAAAACTCTTCACTTGAATCTAACCACCCACAAGTGGAGGATGAGGGCAGTCCCTCTACTGATCCACGCTGAAAGGCAAATTTGCTGACTACACTGTGTACCTGTTAAAAGACTGTATTGAAATAAGCTGTGTGAATGTTGTATCAGCGGTGTTAAAAGGACAGCAGTGTGTGTCTATACCACTTAAAGACACAGTGTGCTGCAATGTAACTGTGAATCTGCAGCATGGAGGACTTAGTAAAGGTCTAGTAGGGATGAGCCGAACACCCCCTGGTCCGGTTCACACCAGAACCTGCGAACGGGCTGAAACTTTGCACGAACGTTAGAACCCCATTGAAGTCTATGTTTGAAATCAAAAGTGCTAAATTTAAAGGCTAATTTGCATGATATTGTTTGGGGACCCGGGTCCTGCCCCAGGGGACATGTGTCGATGCAAAAAAAGTTTTAAAAACTAATGTTTTTTCGGGAGCAGTGATTTTAATGATGGTTAAAGTGAAAGAAAAAGTGAAATATTCCTTTAACTATCGTACCTGGGGGGTGTCTATAGTATGCCTGTAAAGTGACGTGTGTTTCCCATGCTTAGAACAGTCCCTGCACAAAATGACATTTTTAAAGGAATAAAAGTCATTTAAAACTGCTTGCTGCTTTAATGTAATGTCGGGTCCCAGCAATATGGATGAAAATCAGTGAGACAAACGACATGGGTACCCCCCCAGTCCATTACCAGGCCCTTTGGGTCTTGTATGGATATTAAGGGGAACCCTGCACCCAAATTAAAAAAAGGGAAGGCATGGGGCCCCCAACCCTATATACTCTGAACAGCAGTATATAGGCGGTGCAAACAAGACAGGGACTGTAGCTTTGTTGTTAAGTAGGATCTGTTTGTAATCTTGAACTGGTACATTTTTAATGTGTAGCTCCAGCCAAAAAATCTATTTTTAAGCTTTTTGGAAAACATAGGGAAGGGATATCACCCCTGTAACATTTGTTTTGCTGTCTGTGCACCTCTTCAGAAGATTTCACCTCACTTTCTGTCCCAATGGCAAATGTTTTTTGAAAATTTGGGGTTTTTAGTGAAACAAGGATAGGTGATAAAGTATCAGTGGAGAGGAGACATGTTTTTCCCATATTAACTCTTACAGGAGAGATTTTCCCTTCCTAAGGGTAGATTTCATCTCACTTCCTGTTGTCTCCTTCTGTTTGTAAGTTGGATGTATGAAAGTAGGGGCCTGCCCTATATACTCTGCAGAAATTTGGGCCTTAGCTTTTGGTGTTGCCACAACACTGTAAGCCCTCACAGTTACTCTTGGTGGGCGCAGGAACGGGCCCTGCTGTGAAATATTAGATCAAGAATTGTAATTACATGTCCCTGTTGAGCAGGGGCAGAAAAATTGGGCCTTAGGCACTGGTGCCACAACACTGCAACCCCTCACAGATACTCTAGTTGGAGCACAGGAACGAGCCCGGCTGCAAAGTATTGCATCAAAAATTGTAATTACATGCCCCTGTTAAACAGGGCCTGAAAAATTGGGCCTTAGGCACTGGTGCTGGTGCCACAACACTGCAACCCCCCACAAATACTCTAGTTGAGTGCAGCAATGAACCCTCCTTGCAAAATATTGCATCAAAAATTTTAATTACACGCCTCTGTTAAACAGGGGCTGAAAAATTGGGCCTTAGCCACTGGTGACGGAGCCCAGAATCAAAAATATTCTTACAAGCTATCAGCATGATCATTGAGGAGGAAGAGGATAGTCACTCAGCATAACAGGATAGTCACTCAGCATCAGCATAGGCAGTCTTGAAGGGATCCGACATTTCAAAAAAAATTATTTGGTTACATCAGCATTAGGTACTTGGTAGCTGGTGGTGATCTAAGACTGATTCATTTTTATAAAGGTCAGTCGATCGACCGAGTCAGTGGACAGGCGCACCCTGTGATCGGTTACAAAGCCTCCAGCAGCACTGAATGTGCATTCCGAAAGAATGCTAGATGCAGGACAGGCCAGTAGCTTAACTGCATACTGTGCAAGCTCTGGCCAGTGATCCATCCTCAAGACCCAGTAACCAAGAAGATTTTCGGTTGGAAAGGTGTCCAAGTCAGATCTTGCCCCTAGGTATTCCTGCACTATGTAAAACAGACACTGGCGATGGTTGCTTGAACCGTTCATACCTTGGGGCTGCGGACTAAAAAATTGTCTGAACACATCGGTCAGATGGCCACCTTCTCCACTGCCCCTACTTTGACTGACCGAAGCCTCAGCGACACGTTGTCCAGGAACAGGAGTTTGTAACCTCCCAGTCTCTGGGAAAGCATTGCACAGACCTTTCTGCAAGGCCTCCCGGAGATGTTTCATCCTCTGCTCCCTCTGCGACAGCAAGATAAGGTCTGCAACCTTACCCTTGTAACATGGATCAAGGAGGGTTGCCAGCCAGTATTAATCCCTCTCCATGATACGACGAATACGAGGATCCTTCCGCAGGCTTTGCGGGATCAGGGAGTCCATGCAGCGTAGGTTTGCTGAGGCATTCGGTCTGGAGTTCTCTAGGTCACTAAGGACGACATGATCCGCAGCCACCTCCTCCCAGCCACGTACAAGTCAATGGGTTTCTTGGGACTGTAAATGATCCCTTAAAGACTGCTGCTGATGCTGGTACAGGCTTCACCTCCATGCTGACACAATCGTCCTCTATCTCCTCCTCCTCCTTGTCCTCTTCCTGTGTGATTGGCAGGCACGCAGGAACACTGTCTGGATAAAGGGGGGCTTGAGAGCTAAGGAAGTCCTTCTCTTCATGCCTCTGTTCTGCCTCAAGTGCCCTGTCCATTATTCCACACAATGTGTGCTCCAACTGGTGGACAAGGGGGACAGTGTCACTGATGCATGCACTGTCACTGTCACCTTCCTCGAGGCCTCCTCAAATTGTGACAGGACAGTGCATGCATCCCTGATCATGGCCCACTGGTGTGGGGGAAAAAACAAGCTCCCCTGACCCTGTCCTGGTGCCATGGTAGCACAGGTACTCATTGATGGCCCTCTGCTGCATGTGCAGCTGTTGCAGCATGGCCAACGTTGAGTTCCACCTGGTGGGCATGTCACAGATTAGGCGGTTCTTGGGCAGGTTAAATTCCTTTTGGAGGTCAGCCAGCCGAGCACTGGCATTACATGACCTGCGTAAATGCACACAGACTTTCCTGGCCTGCCTCAGGACATCCTGTAAGCCCGGGTACCTGCCCAAGAACCGCTGCACCACCAAGTTAAGGACATGAGCCAAACAGGGCACATGGGCAAGTTGTCCCTGTCGGAGGGTGGAGAGGAGGTTGGTGCCATTGTCACAAACCACCATACCTGCCTTAAGCTGGCATGGCATCAACCACCTCTGAACCTGCCCCTGCAGAGCTGACAGAATATCTGCCCCAGTGTGGCTCCTGTCCCCCAAGCACACCAGCTCAAGCACCGCATGGCATCTTTTGGCCAGCGTGCTTGCGTAGCCCCTTGGACGCCTACGGAGCACCGCTGGTTCTGAAGGCAAATCAGCACAGGAAGAGGCCATGGAGGAAGAAGAAGAGGAGGGGGTGGAGGAGAGAGGTGTGGAAGAATCATCACTAGTAGTATTTTGGAGGCGTGGTGGTGGAACAACCTCCAGCACTACTGCACCCTGTCCTGCATCCGTCCCAGCTGCCAGAAGAGTCACCCAGTGCGCGGTGAAAGATAGGTAACGTCCCTGTCCATATAAATTAAAATTTGTGCGCTAGCAAAATATAATGAAGTAGTACAATCAAGAAGCTCCTAGAGGTGATATCTGGAGCCACAATATGCTTGAGACCCAGCGTGGAAAAAATACCAAAACAGTAGATACAAACAAGTGCATTAAATCGTATCTCTATAGAAAATAAAAGTGAAAAAATAAAAGTGAAAAAATATAAAATTTGAAAAGAAGTGAAAGTTCTGAAGGTATGATTGATCACTCAATCCTTTAAAAAACACAACATTCAGTCCATGAAGACAAGTGAGATCACCACCTTGTGGAGCTCAAGGGAACTGCAGCCCCGAGAAACGTTTCATAGTGTGAACACGGCCTTGTGCTTGGTCGCCTAAACGTTGAATTGAGGAGCACATCAAAGCGGCTGCTGAGAATAAAGGGGTAGATAAAGCTCACAGATAAAAGTGCAGGATCCTTCCAATCCCGAGTCTCCCTTCTGATGCTGCAGCGGTCGGATCAGCTCGAAGTTGGCGGTGCACACTAACAGGACCTGGACATCAATATTCCATCTGTCCCTGCAGAGGGTTATATCTGTAAGCCCATATGACCTCGCCATAGAGGAGGTCCAACGAATGGGGTAAGGGCACATCCATTACTCCTCTCCTGGAATCAATGGTGGTTTGGAAGCGTTTTTGCATCTTTTCACTTCTCTGCTTCTGATGTGATACACCGAAGGAACGTCTCCCTTTTTCTTTCTCACTTGTCTTCATGGACTGAATGTGGTGTTTTTTAAAGGATTGAGTGATCAATCGTACCTTCAGAACTTTCACTTCTTTTCAAATTTTATATTTTTTCACTTTTATTTTTTCACTTTTGTTTTCTATAGAGATACGATTTAATGCACTTGTTTGTATCTACTGTTTTGGTATTTTTTCCACGCTGAGTCTCAAGCATATTGTGGCTCCAGATATCATCTCTAGGAGCTTCTTGATTGTACTACTTCATTATATTTTGCTAGCGCACAAATTTTAATTTATATGCTTTTTACTTTATGGATATTTGAAGTATTTTGTTGCAGCTGCACTTTGTGAATTTAGGTTATTTTTTCACTTTGTTTTGCTCATTAGCGCAAGTTTTTTCCACCATTTCAACGTCCCTGTCCATGCCTGCTGGACCATGAGTCAGCGGTAATATGCACCTTACCGCTGACCGCCCTGTCCAGCGAGGCCAAGACATTGCCTTCCACATGCTGGTAGAGAGCCGGAATAGCCTTCCTTGAGAAAAAGTGGCGTTTGGGAACCTGCCACTGACGTACCGCACATTCCACAAACTCACGGAAGGGGGCAGAGTCTACCAACTGAAAAGGCAGCAGTTGAAGTGCTAGCACTTTAGCCAAGCTAGCATTCAACCACTGAGCATGTGGATGGCTTGGAGCGAACTTCTTTTGGTGGTGCAGCAGCAGGAAACAAGAAATTTGCCTGGTACAATCTGACGTCGGTGTACTGATAGCAGATTGCCCCCAAGTACTTGGCTGTGACTAGGGATGAGCCGAACACCCCCCTGTTCGGTTCGCACCAGAACATGCGAACTGGAAAAAAGTTCGCTCAAACACGCGAACACCGTTAAAGTCTATGGGACACGAACATGAATAATCAAAAGTGCTAATTTTAAAGGCTTATATGCAAGTTATTGTCATAAAAAGTGTTTGGGGACCCAGGTCGTGCCCCAGGGGACATGGATCAATGCAAAAAAAAGTTTTAAGAACGGCCGTTTTTTCAGGAGTAGTGATTTTAATAATGCTTAAAGTCAAACAATAAAAGTGTAATATCCCTTTAAATTTCGTAGCTTGGGGTGTCTATAGTATGCCTGTAAAGGGGCGCATGTTTCCGTGTTTAGAACAGTCTGACAGCAAAATGACATTTCAAAGGAAAAATTCCATTTAAACCTACCCGCGGCTATTGCATTGCCGACAATACACATAGAAGTTCATTGATAAAAACGGCATGGGAATTCAACACAGGTAAACCCCGAACCAAAATTAACCACTTCCTTACCAGGCCAATTCTGACATTTCTGTAAAAATCATAATTTTTTTGCTAGAAAATTACATAGAACCCCCAAACATTATATATGTTTTTTAAGCAAAAACCCTAGAGAATACAATGGCGGTTGTTACAACTTTTTATCGCACACGGTATTTGCGCAGGAATTTTTCGAACGCGTTTTTTTTTGGGGAAAAAAACTGTTTTGTGTTTAAAAAAAAAACAAAACGGTAAAGTTAGCCCAACGTTTTTGCATATTGTGAAAGATGAAGTTACACCGAGTAAATAGATACCCAACATGTCACGCTTCAAAATTGCACACGCTCATAGAATGGCGCCAAACTTTGGTACTTAAAAATCCCCATAGGCGACACTTGAAATTTTTTTACTGGTTACATGTTTTGAGTTACAGAGGAGGTCTAGTGACAAAATAATTGCTCTTGCTCCAACGTTCGCAACGATACCTCACATGTATGGTTTGAACACCGTTTTCATATGTGGGCGGGACTTAAGTATGCGTTCGCTTCTGCGTGCGAGCACATGGGGACAGCGGCACTTTAAAACATTTTTTTTTTTATTGATAATTATATTTTGTTTTTTTTATTTTGACACTTTTTTGAAAAAAAAAATTTTGATCACTTTTATTCCTATTACAAGGAATGTAAACATCCCTTGTAATAGGAATATAACATGACAGGTCCTCTTAATAGTGAGATATGGGGTCAATAAGACCCCATATCTCACCACTAGGCTGGGAAGCCTGAAATAAAAAAATAAATAAAACGATTACCGCTTCCCAGCCGAAGCGGCACCGTTTTTTTGAATGGAGAGGCCGGGCGTGATGTCATAACATCGCGCCCGGCCTCCGATGATCATAGAGACTCCAGCGACCATCTGGTCTGCCAGAAATCTCTATGATCTACATCCGGCGCCGGCGGATCCGCTCTCCGCCTCACCGATCGTAACGGTGAGTTGGAGCAAGCACCGGAGGGCGGCGGGAGGGGGGGCGTCCCCTCTCGCCTCCCATAGGAACGATCAAGCGGTGGAACGGCTGCTATGATCATTCCTATGGTGTAGAGATTCGCCGGTTGAAACCGGCAATATCTGAATGATATCTGTAACTACAGGCATCATTCAGATATACCCACCCAAAGCCCAGGACGTCATATGACGTCCGGGGGCGGGAAGTGGGTAAAAAAAAACAATTACGTGGGAGTCCCTATAAATTCCATACCAGGCCCTTCAGGTCTAGTATGGATTTTAAGGGGAACCCCGCGCCAAAAAAAAAAAAAAAAAGGGCGTGGGGTCCCCCCAAAAATCCATACCAGACCCTTATCCGAGCACGCAACCTGGCAGGCCGCAGGAAAAGAGGGGGGGACGAGAGTGCGGCCCCCCCTCCTGAACCGTAACAGGCCACATGCCCTCAAAATTGGGAGGGTGCTTTGGGGTAGCCCCCCAAAACACCTTGTCCCCATGTTGATGAGGACAAGGGCTTCATCCCCACAACCCTGGCCGGTGGTTGTGGGGGTCTGCGGGCGGGGGGCTTACCGGAATGTGGAAGCTCCCTTTAACAAGGGGACCCCCAGATCCCGGCCCCCCCTGTGTGAAATGGTAAGGGGGTACTTACCCCTACCATTTCACTAAAAAACTGTCAAAAATGTTAAAAATGACAAGAGACAGTTTTTGACAATTCCTTTATTTAAATGCTTCTTCTTTCTTCTATCTTCCTTCATCTTCTTCTGGTTCTTCTGGATCTTCTGGTTCTTCCTCCGGCGTTCTCGTCCAGCATCTCCTCCGCGGCGTCTTCTATCTTCTTCTCCTCGGGCCGCTCCGCACCCATGGCATGGAGGGAGGCTCCCGCTCTTCTCTTCTTCCTTCTTCTCTTCTTCATTTTCTTCTCCGGGCCACTCCGCACCCATGCTGGCATGGAGGGAGCCTCCCGCTGTGTGACAGAGTCTCCTCGTCTGACGGTTCTTAAATAACGGGGGGCGGGGCCTCCCGGTGACCCCGCCCCCCTCTGACACACGGTGACTTGACGGGACTTCCCTGTGATGTCACGGGGAATGCCACAGGGAAGTCCCGTCATGTCCTGTGCGTCAGAGGGGGTGGGGTCACCGGGTGGCCCCGCCCCTCGTTATTTAAGAACAGGCTTAGAGGAGAAAGAGGAGACGCCGTCACACAGCGAGAGCCTCCCTCCATGCCAGCATGGATGCGGAGCGGCCCGGAGAAGAAAATGAAGAAGAGAAGAAGAGAAGAAGGAAGAAGAGAAGAGGATGAAGAGAAGAGCGGGAGCCTCCCCCCATGCCATGGGTGCGGAGCGGCCCGAGGAGAAGAAGATAGAAGACGCCGCAGAGGAGATGCTGGACGAGAACGCCGGAGGAAGAACCAGAAGAGCCAGAGGAACCAGAAGAAGATGAAGGAAGATAGAAGAAAGAAGAAGCATTTAAATAAAGGAATTGTCAAAAACTGTCTCTTGTCATTTTTAACATTTTTTTAGTGAAATGGTAGGGGTAAGTACCCCCTTACCATTTCACACAGGGGGGGACAGGATCTGGGGGTTCCCTTGTTAAAGGGGGCTTCCAGATTCCGATAAGCCCCCCGCCCGCAGACCCCCACAACCACCAGCCAGGGTTGTTGGGATGAGGCCCTTGTCCTCATCAACATGGGGACAAGGTGTTTTGGGGGCTACCCCAAAGCACCCTCCCAATGTTGAGGGCATGTGGCCTGGTATGGTTCAGGAGGGGGGGCGCACTCTCGTCCCCCCCTCTTTTCCTGCGGCCTGCCAGGTTGCGTGCTCGGATAAGGGTCTGGTATAGATTTTTGGGGGGACCCCACGCCATTTTTTTGGGTTTTTTTGGCGCGGGGTTCCCCTTAAAACCCATACCAGACCTGAAGGGTCTGGTATGGAATTTAGGGGGAACCCCACGTCATTTTTTTTTTTAAATTTTGGTTCGGGGTTTCCCTGTGTTGAATTCCCCTGCCGTTTTTATCAATGAACTTCTATGTGTATTGTCGGCAATGCAATAGCCATGAGTAGTTTTAAATGGAATTTTTTCTTCGAAATGTCATTTTGCTGTCAGACTGTTCTAAACACGGGAAACATGCTCCCCTTTACAGGCATACTATAGACACCCCCCAGGTACAAAATTTAAAGGGATATTACACTTCTATTGTTTGACTTTAAGCACTATTAGAATCACTGCTCCTGAAAAAACGGCCGTTTTTAAAACTTTTTTTTTGCATTGATCCATGTCCCCTGGGGCAGGACCCGGGTCCCCAAACACTTTTTATGACAATAACTTGCATATAAGCCTTTAAAAATTAGCACTTTTGATTTCTCCCATAGACTTTTAAAGGGTGTTCTGCGGCATTCGAAACACCCCAAATTGTTCGCTGTTCAGCGAACTTGCGAACAGCCAATATTCGAGTCAAACATGAGTTTGAATAGAACTCGAAGCTCATTCCTAGCTGTGACACACCTTATTCTACACCTTCATTCTTCTCAGTGCAGGTCTCAGAGAGGACTGAAGGTATAGTGGGGTTAGAGATCCCAGCTGATGAGTAGCAAGGAAAGGCCCTCTTTGTTCTTTGGTGTGGGTCTTTTAGGTACGCTTGCCAACGAACTGCATGGCAGGTCAACATATGTCTGGTCAAGCATGTGGTGCCCAAGTGGGAGATGTTTTGGCCACACGAGATACGCTTGAGACATATGTTGCAAATAGCAGCGGTAGGATGTGATGCACATGTCTCAAAAAATGCCCACACCAAAGAACTTTTGGAATAATGCGCAGAGACAGCAGAGCCCCGCACATGCGGAACTCTGCGGTGTGATGAATTCGGGGTGCTGCCCTTAAGCTGGCCCCTGGAGGGCATCCTGCCTCGTTGGTGATGTGCCTCCTCCTCCTCTCTGCTATCAGGCACCCACATGGACTCAGTGACCTCATTATCCCCTCCCTCCTCATCACTGGAGCAAGGCTGGATGTTATCTGCAGCTGGGGAACATGACTGCCAGATTGCTGTCCTTCTTGGGCACCCCCTCTCTCTGGGCTCACGTTACTGCCTTCCTCTAGCTGGGTACCATCATTGGAGCCTTGAAAATGCCGGGCATCCTCCTGGAGCATGTACCAAACACTGTGGTCAAACAGTTCAGGGGACTCCTCAGGAGGACATGGTGGGGCTAGGGAAGGAGTGACTGATGCCATTGAGCCGAGGGAAGAGGCTGCATTGGCAGATGCTTTGCCAGGAAAGTACACTGAGCCTGGGTGAGAGAGGATGAGGAGGATGAGGAAGGCTTGGTCATCCACTCTACCAAGTCTTCCGCATGTTGCGGCTCAACACAGCCAGCTGCTGAAAAAAAGGACAAGCGTGTCTCATCGCCACGTGCTGATGAGGATGCACTGTCTCCACGACCTGCACTGTTGCCTCTAGACACAGAGCCTGCTTTCCCTCTTTTATTGGCTTGTGACTGTCTGCCTCTCCTTGTTGGCCTTCCAGACATACTAATGGCCTGCAGTGAGATGTAGCTGCACAAAGCTGGGATGTATATATATACTGATACTTCAGCTAGCAGAATCAACTGCCTGCGTGTAGTATTATTAGTATGAGATCACCAGCAATTGTCTTCACAGGTAGCGTTAGGTGCACACTGTGCAGAGGACGCAGTACACTAACTGTAAATATTGTAGCTGCCTGCCTGTGGTATTAATAGGAGCAGAACAACAGCAGTGTCTTCAGGTAGCTTTAGGTGCACACTGTGCAGAGGACGCAGTACACTAACTGTAAATACTGTAGCTGCCTGCCTGTGGTATTAATATAGGATCAGAAGAACACCACAAGGGATGAGCTTCGTGTTCGAATCGAACGTACGTTCGACTCAAACATTGCCTGTTTGGTCGTTCGCCAAATTCCGAACGATATGGGCCGTTCGCGCCAAATTCGAGTGGCGCGCCACAGCCCATAATTCACTGCAACTTCGCAGAGCATTGCTGGCTGATGATTGGCCAAGCATGCACCCCGCATGCTTGGCCAATCACAGCGCCGTCTGTACAGAGAGCCATAATTGGCAAAAGCCAGAGTGGCTTTGGCCAATTATGGCTCAGGGGGTTTAGTACACGCCCCACACTATATAAGGCCGCCTACACGGCGGCCCTGTGTAGTGTGTTCCGGTGTTGATAGAGAGATAGATAGAAAGAGAGACAGTGTCATTTTATTTAAGTTAGATAAAGTAGGCAGGCGAGTCAGTTAGCTGCACTTACAGTGTGTTGTGTGTGTGTATGTGTATATATATATATATATATATATATATATATATATATATATATATATATATATATATATATGTGTGTATATATATGTGTGTATATATAGGAAGCCAGCATCCTGCCCCAACGGTTAGCCAGAGCGGAGGATGTGGAGTCCCCAGCAGAAGGGCTGGCAACCGGGCAGAGTGCTGCTGGCCTCTGCCCACAACTAACTGAAGAGGGAGTTCCTGTGGTAGTGGATGGGACTTTGGTCTCCACTGACACAACCCCAGAAAATGGTGCAACACTGAGACAGGAGGATGTCAGCCATGCTTTGCAAGCACTGTGGGATTTTCACCTACTAAAAGTGGATGGGACTTCAGTCCCCACTTGTATACTCCAGGGATGCTGGGCAGTTGGCCCAGATCCCCAACAGCATGACGGAGTGAGCCCAGTCACCCTGTCTTCTCTCCAGCGGCTGAAAGGACTCCAGGGAGAAGGTCCAGTCCAGGCCTGTCCCCAGTGGCGGGCATGTTCTCTGAGGGAGGCAGAGGTTGGCTGGGTAAGTAATGCTCTGTATGGAACAATTTGTTTGGGGTACTGTGTGGGTACAGGCATTAGGGGACTGGAACTATGGACTAACTTCGGAGTAATTCCGTCTGGGGTCTCCTCTTGTGTTAGTCATCTGCTGACAAGGGAGAAATGTGACAGACTGAGCCAGGACAAAGGCTTTTGGAGGGACCTGAATGCTAGCCTCTTGCCGACCGATTGTGGGCCCTGACATTTGGGTGAACAGTGCTCTTTGGGAGCTGTATGCCTGAGGACCCTTGAGGTGGTGTTACTTTAGATTCAGGTCCATATTCCCCCAAGAGACACAGACTCTGGGAAATTGTATTTGCCATATGAGAGAGACAGTGTCATTTTATTTAAGTTAGATAAAGTAGGCAGGCGAGTCAGTTAGCTGCACTTACAGTGTGTTGTGTATATATATATATATATATATATATATATATATATATATACACACACATCCTAGGTGTTGTGTGTGATATATATATATATATATATATATATATATATATATATATATATATATATATATATATATATATATATATACATACATACATACACACACATATACACACTGTATTCAGTTTAGCTAGATCCGTTCCTGATTATCTCTTTCTACTACTGACAGGCAGGCAGGTGTGTTACAGTATTTACAGCTACCTGAAGAAAATTGCTGGTGTTCTTCTGATCCTATTAGTCCTATTAGCTACAGTATTTACAGTTAGTGTAGTGTGTCCTCTGCACAGTGTGCACCTAAAGCTACCTGAAGAAAATAAGTGGTGTTCTTCTGATCCTATTAGTACAGTACCGCAGGCAGCTGCAGTATTTACAAGTTAGTGTAGTGCGTCCTCTGCACAGTGTGCACCTAAAGCTACCTGAAGAAAATTAGTGGTGTTCTTCTGATCCTATTAATACCACAGGCAGGCAGCTACAATATTTACAGTTAATGTAGTGCATCCTCTGCATAGTGTGCACCTAAAGCTACCTGGAGACAATTGCTGTTGTTCTGCTCCTATTAATACCAAAGGCAAGCAGCTACAGTATTTATAGTTAGTGTACTGTGTCCTCTGCACAGTGTGCACCTAAAGCTACCTGAAGAAAATTAGCGGTGTTCTTCTGATCCTATTAATACCACAGGCAGGCAGCTACAGTATTTACAGTTAGTGTAGTGCGTAATCTGCACAGCATGCACCTATAGCTACCTGGAGACAATTGCTGTTGTTCTGCTCCTATTAATACCACAGGCAGGCAGCTGCAGTATTTACAGTTAGTGCACTGTGTGCTCTGCACAGTGTGCAACTAAAGCTACCTGAAGAAAATTAGTGGTATTCTTCTGATCCTATTAATACCACAGGCAGGCAGCTACAGTATTTACAGTTAGTGTAGTGCGTCCTCTGCACAGTGTGCACCTAAAGCTACCTGGAGACAATTGCTGTTGTTCTGCTCATATTAATACCACAGGCAGGCAGCTACAGTATTTACAGTTAGCGTACTCTGACCTCTGCTCGGTGTGCACCTAAAGCTACCTGAAGGAAATTAGTGGTGTTCTTCTGATCCTATTAATACCACAGGCAGGCAGCTACAGCATTTACATTAGTGTAGTGCTTCCTCTGCACAGTGTGCACCTAAAGCTACCTGGAGACAATTGCTGTTGTTCTGCTCTTATTAATACCACAGGCAGGCAGCTACAGTATTTAAAGTTAGTGCACTGTGTCCTCTACACAGTGTGCACCTAAAGCTACCTGGAGACAATTGCTGTTGTTCTGCTCTTATTAATACCACAGGCCGGCAGTTACAGTATTTACAGTTAGTGTACTTCTTCCTCTGCACAGTGTGCACCTAAAACTACCTGTGAAGACAATTGCTGGTGTTCTCATACTAATAATACTACAGGCAGGCAGTCGATTCTGCTAGCTGCAGTATCAGTGTATATATACATCCCAGCTTTGTGCAGCTACAGGGCCAACAAGGAGAGGCAGACAGTCACAAGCCAATAAAAGAGGGCAAGCAGGCTCTGTGTCTAGAGGCAACAGTGCTGGTCGTGGAGACGGTGCATCCTCATGAGCACGTGGCCGTGGAACACGCTTGTCCTTTTTTTCAGCAGCTGGCCGTGTTGAGCCGCAACATGCGGAAGACTTGGTAGAGTGGATGACCAAGCCGTCCTCATCCTCCTCATCCTCTCTCACCCAGGCTCAGGGTACTTTGGCAAAGCAGCTGCCAATGCGGCCTCTTCCCTCGCCTCAATGGCATCAGTCACTTCTTCCCTAGCCCCACCATATCCTCTAGAGGAGTCCGCCGAACTGTTTGACCACAGTGTTGGGTACATGCTCCAGGAGGATGCCCAGTGTTTTGAAGGCTCCGATGATGGTACCCAGCTAGAGCAAGGCAATAACGTGAGCCCAGAGAGAGGGGGTGCCCAAGAAGGACAGAAATCTGGCAGTCATGTTCCGCCAGCTGCAGCATACTGTCAGCTTTGCTCCAGTGATGAGGAGGGAAGGGATGATGAAGTCACTGACTCCACATGGGTGCCTGATAGGAGAGAGGAGGAGGAGGCACATCACCAATGAGGCAGGATGCCCTCCAGGGGCCAGCTTAAGGGCAGCACACTGACTGCATCACACCACAGAGCTCCGCATGTGCAGGGCGCTGCTGTCTCTGTGCATTATTCCAAAAGTTCTTTGGTGTGGGGCCTTTTGAGATGAGTGCATCAGATCCCACCGCTGCTATTTGCAACATATGTCTCAAGCGTATCTCTCGTGGTCAAAACATCTCCCGCTTGGGCACCACATGCTTAACCAGACATATGTTGACCTGCCATGCAGTTCATTTGCAATCGTACCTAAAAGACCCACACCAAATAACAAAGAGGACCTCTCCTTGCTCCTCATCAGCTGGGATCTCCAACCCCACTATACCTTCAGTCCTCTCTGAGACCTGCACTGAGAGGAATGAAGGTGTAGAATTATGTGTGTCACAGCCAGGTACTTGGGGGCAATCTGCTATTGGTACACTGACGTCAGATTGTACCAGGCAAATTTCCCTGCCCCAGCTGCTGCACCGCCGAAAGAAGTTCGCTCCCAGTCATCCACATACCCAGCAATTGAATGCTAGCTTGGCTAAATTGCTAGCACTTCAACTGCTGCCTTTTCAGTTTGTAGACTCTGCCCCCTTCCATGAGTTTGTGGAATGTGCGATTATTCAGTGGGAGGTTCCCAAGCGCCACTTTTTCTCATGGAAGGCGATTCCGGCTCTCTACCGGCATGTGGAAGGCAATGTCTTGGCCTCGCTGGACAGGGCGGTCAGTGGTAAGGTGCATATTACCACTGACTCATGGTCCAGCAGGCATGGACAGGGACGTTACCTATCTTTCACCGCGCACCAGGTGACTCTTCTGGCAGCTGGGAAGGATGCAGGACAAGGTGCAGTAGTGTTGGAGGTTGTTCTGCACACTACGCCTCCAAAATACTACTAGTGGTGATTCTGTCACACCTCTCTCCTCCACCCCCTCCTCTTCTTCTTCCTCCATGGCCTCTTCCTGTGCTGATTTGTCCTCGGAACCAGCGGTGCTCCGTAGGCGTTCAAGGGGCTACACAAGTACGCAGGCAAAAAAGATGCCATGCGGTGCTTGAGCTGGTGTGCTTAGGGGACAGGAGCCACACTGGGGCAGAGATTCTGTCAGCTCTGCAGGGCCAGGTTCAGAGGTGGTAGCTTAAGGCAGGTATGGTGGTTTGCAACAATGGCACCAACCTCCTCTCCGCCCTCCGACAGGGACAACTGACCCATGTGCCCTGTTTGGCTCACATCCTTAACTTGGTGGTGCAGCTGTTCTTGGGCAGGTACCCGGGCTTACAGGATGTCCTGAGGCAGGCCAGGAAAGTCTATGTGCATTTCCGCAGGTCATATAATGCCAGTGCTCGGCTGGCTGACCTCCAAAAGGAATTTAACCTTCCCAAGAACCGCCTAATCTGTGACATGCCCACCAGGTGGAACTCAATGTTGGCCATGTTGCAGTGGCTGCACATGCAGCAGAGGGCCATCAAAAAGTACCTGTGCGACTATGGCACCAGGACAGGGTCAGGGGAGCTTGTTTTTTTTCCCCATGCCAGTGGGCCATGATCAGGGATGCATGCACTGTCCTTTCACCATTTGAGGAGGCCACGAGGATGGTGAGCAGTGACAGTGCATGCATCAGTGACACTGTCCCCCTTGTCCACCTGTTGGAGCACACTCTGCGTGGAATAATGGACAGGGCACTTGAGGCACTTGAGGCAGAACAGAGGCAGGAAGAGGAGGACTTCCTTAGCTCTGAAGGCCCCCTTTATCCAGACAGTGTTCCAACATGCCCGCTGATCACACAGGAAGAGGACGAAGAGGAGGATGAGGAGGACGAGGAGGAAGAGGAGGATTGTGTCAGCATGGAGGTGGAGCCTGTACCAGCATCAGCAGCAGTCTTTAAGGGATCATTTACAGTCCCAAGAAACCCATGGACTTGTACGTGGCTGGGAGGAGGTGGCTGCGGATCATGTCATCCTTAGTGACCCAGAGAACTCCGGACCGGATGCCTCAGCAAACCTACGATGCATGGCCTCCCTGATCCTGCAAAGCCTGCGGAAGGATCCTCATATTCGTGGTATCAAGGAGAGGGATCAATACTGTTGCGGACCTTATCTTGCTGTGGCAGAGGGAGCAGAGGATGAAACATCTTTAGGAGGCCTTGCAGAAATTTTTGTGCAACGCGTTCCCAGAGACTGGGAGGTTACAAACTTCTGCTCCTGGACAACGTGTTGCTGATGGCTTCGGTCAGTCAAAAAAGGAGCGGTGGAGAAGGTGGCCGTCTGACTGATGCGTTCAGACAATTTTTTAATCCGCAGCCCCAAGGTATGATCGGTTCCAGCAATCATCGCCAGCGTCTGTTTTACATGGTGCAGGAATACCTAGAGGCAAGATCTGACTTGGATACCTTTCCCACCAAAAATCTTCTGGGTTACTGGGTCTTGAGGATGGATCACTGGCCAGAGCTTGCACAGTATGCAATTGAGCTACTGGCCTGCCCTGCATCCAGCGTTCTTTCGGAACGCACATTCAGTGCTGCTGGAGGTTTTGTAACAGATCACAGGGTGCGCTTGTCCACCGACTCGGTCGATCGACTGACCTTCATAAAAATGAATCAGTCTTGGATCACCACCAGCTACCAAGCACCTGATGCTGATGTAACCGAATAATTTTTTTTGAAATGTCAGATCCCTTCAAGACTGCCTATGCTGATGCTGAGTGACTATCCTGTTATGCTGAGTGACTATCCTCTTCCTCCTCAATGATCATGCTGATAGCTTGCAAGAACATTTTTGGTTCTGGGCGCCGCCACCAGTGGCTAAAGCCCAATTTTTCAGCCCCTGTTTAACAGGGGTGTGTAATTACAATTTTTCATGCAATATTTTACAGGAGGGCTCATTCCTGCGCTCCAACTAGAGTATCTGATGGTTTATCACCAATCCTTGTTTCACTAAAAACCCCAAAATTGTCAAAAAACATTTGTCATTGGGACAGAAAATGAGGTAAAATCTTCTGAAGAGGTGCACAGACAGCAAAACAAATGTCACAGGGGTGATAACCCTTCCCTATGTTTTCCAAAAAGCTTAAAAATAGATTTTTTGGCTGGAGCTACACTTTAAAAATGTACCTGTTCAAAATTACAAACAGATTCTACTTAACAACAAACCTACAGTCCCTGTCTTGTTTGCACCGCCTATATACTGCTGTTCAGAGGGCTTGGGGTCCCACGCCTTTCCTTTTTTTAATTTGGGTGCGGGGTTCCCCTTAATATCCATACAAGTCCCAAAGGGCCTGGTAATGGACTGGGGGGTACCTATGCAATTTGTCTCACTGATTTTCATCCATATTACTGGGACTGGACATTATATTAAAGCCGTAAGCAGTTTTAAATTACTTTTATTACTTTATAAATGTCATTTTGTGCAGGGACTGTTATAAGCACAAGAAACACGCGCCACTTTACAGGCATACTATAGACACCCCCCAGGTACGATATTTAAAGTATTATTTCACTTTTTTTTTTCACTTTAAGCATCATTAAAATCACTGCTCCCGATAAAACGGCCGTTTTTGAAACTTTTTTTGCATTGATACATGTCCCCTGGGGCAGGACCCGAGTCCCCAAACCCTTTTTAGGACAATACCATGCAAATTAGCCTTTAAAATTAGCACTTTTGATTTTGAACGTTCGAGTCCCATAGACTTCAATGGGGTTCTAACATTCATGCAAATTTTGGTCCGTGCGCAGGTTCTGTCTGGTGCGAATCGAACTGGGGGGTGTTCGGCTCATCCCTAAACACCACCAATGTTATTCAGGTAGCTTTAGGTGCACGCTGTGCAGAGGACACAGTACACTGACTGTGGTATTAATAGGAGCAGAACAATAGCAATTTTCTTCAGGTAGCTTTAGGTGCACACTGTGCAGAGAATGCAATACACTAACTGTAAATACTGTAGCTGCCTGCCTGTGGTATTAATATAGAATCAGAAGAATACCACCAATTTTATTCAGGTAGCTTTAGGTGCACACTGTGCAGAGGACACAGCACACTAACTGTAAATTCTGTAGTTGCCTGCCTGTGGTATAAATAGGAGCAGAACAACAGCAATTGTTTCCAGGTAGCTTTAGGTGCACACTGTGCAGAGGACGCACTACACTAACTGTAAATACTGTAGCTGCCTGCCTGTTGTAATAATAGGATCAGAAGAACACCACTAACTTTCTTCAGGTAGCTTTAGGTTCACACTGTGCAGAGGACGCACTACACTAACTTGTAAATACTGCAGCTGCCTGCGATTCTGTACTAATAGGATCAGAAGAACACCACTAATTTTCTTCAGGTAGCTTTAGGTGCACACTGTGCAGAGGACACACTACACTAACTTGTAAATACTACAGCTGCCTGCAGTACTGTACTAATAGGATCAGAGGAACACCACAAATTTTCTTCAAGTAGCTTTAGGTGCACACTATGCAGAGTACGCACTACACTAACTTGTAAATACTGCAGCTGTCTGCGGTACTGTACTAATAGGATCAGAAGAACACCACTAAATTTCTTCAGATAGCTTTAGGTGCACACTGCGCAGAGGACGCACTAAACTATCTGTAAATACTGTAGCTAATAGGACTAATAGGATTAGAAGAACACCAGCAATTTTCTTCAGGTAGCTGTAAAAACACCTGCCTGTCAGTAGTAGGAAGAGAAGAACAGGAACGGAATACAGTGTATATATATGTATACAACACCTAGGATGTGTATATATAATTATATATATATATATATATATATATATATATATATATATATATATATATATATATATATATATATATATATATATATATATACACACAAATTATATCACAAATTATATATATATATATATATATATATATATATATATATATATATATATATATATATATATATATATATATATATATATATATATATATACACATACACACACACAATACACTGTAAGTGCAGCTAACTGACTCGCCTGCCTACTCTATCTAACTTAAATCAAATGACACTGTCTATCTATCTCTCTCTCAACGCTGGAACACACTACACAGGGCCACCGTGTAGGCGGCCTTATATAGTGTGGGGCGTATACTAAACCCCCTGAGCCATAATTGGCCAAAGCCACCCTGGCTTTGGCCAATTACGGCTCTCTGTACAGATGGCACTGTGATTGGCCAAGCATGTGAGTCATAGTGCATGCTTGGCCAATCATCAGCCAGCAATGCACTGCGATGCCGCAGTGAATAAAGGGCCGTGACGCGCCACTCGAATTTGGCGCAAACGGCCCATATAGTTTGTAATTCGGCGAACGACTGAACACACAATGTTCGAGTCGAACCTGGGTTTGACTCGAACATGAAGCTCATCCCTACTCCAAAGTAATGCTGCACAGCAACAGGCTTATAAGCAAGCTACTGCTGCACAACAAGAAATAAATAAACTGCGAACGACTGAACACACGAACACAATAGGCATTTACATACTTCAGTTTACCATTGTAACAAGCCCCTGCTCGCTCGATTCCACTCTCCCGACACTCCTCTGCGGCTATAGAATCAGATTGCAGATCGCAACATCTGATGGTTCGGTCATCCAATGCTCCGGGATTCGAACTACAGCTATGTGCCGATCGAATCCAGTTGTGATAGCTCAGAACAAACACCAGGCAGGCTGTATGTAAGTTCAAACAGGAATCTCACTTTTATTGGATGCACACAACACAATTTTATACACAGCAGTTTGAACACCCCGCCCCCAACAACCACTTTCCTATTGGTCAATTGTAAAGTACACTTTAGTATTCAATTAAGGTCCTCTTGGCCATGCAAATGAGGACTTGAAACAGGGTCAGCAGGGATTGGTCTGATAGCTTGAATAAGAGGACTGATATGTGTAATGACACACAGAAGCCCCAGGGGGTAATTAAAGTACATAAACAAACAGTAAAACACAGAACAATGCCTTCCTTCCAGACCATGGAGCCGTCTGGAGGGGGTTAGCCTTAAAACAGGGCAGCAGATCCCCCCCACTGTGTGATAGAATCAAAGGGAAATACTTCAGAATTCCAAGCTTCATGACAATACTCCCCCTGGAAAACAGTCCAACAGCCACAGTGGGACCCCGAACAGGTCAACTCGAGGATGTTGAAAAAGTAGTCTTAAGGTTCCAACAGTATGAATCGGTCACACTGTAATATGGCAAATACAATTTCCCAGAGTCTGTGTCTCTTGGGGGAATATGGACCTGAATCTAAAGTAACACCACCTCAAGGGTCCTCAGGCACACAGCTCCCAAAGAGCACTGTTCACCCAAATGTCAGGGCCCACAATCGGTCGGCAAGAGGCTAGCATTCAGGCCCCTCCAAAAGCCTTTGTCCTGGCTCAGTCTGTCACATTTCTCCCTTGTCAGCAGATGACTAACACAAGAGGAGACCCCAGACGGAATTACTCCGAAGTTAGTCCATAGTTCCAGTCCCCTAATGCCTGTACCCACACAGTACCCCAAAACAAATTGTTCCATACAGAGCATTACTTACCCAGCCAACCTCTGCCTCCCTCAGAGAACATGCCCGCCACTGGGGACAGGCCTGGACTGGACCTTCTCCCTGGAGTCCTTTCAGCCGCTGGAGAGAAGACAGGGTGACTGGGCTCACTCCGTCATGCAGTTGGGGATCTGGGCCAACTGCCCAGCATCCCTGGAGTATACAAGTGGGGACTGAAGTCCCATCCACTTTTAGTAGGAGAAAATCCCACAGTGCTTGCAAAGCATGGCTGACATCCTCCTGTCTCAGTGTCGCACCATTTTCTGGGGTTGTGTCAGTGGAGACCAAAGTCCCATCCACTACCACAGGAACTCCCTCTTCTGTTAGATGAGGGCAGAGGCCAGCAGCACTCTGCCCGGTTGCCAGCCCTTCTGCTGGGGACTCCACATCCTCCGCTCTGGCTAACCGTTGGGGCAGGATGCTGGCTTCCTTCACTCCCAAACTGTGTAACTGCCATTGGGGAGGTGAGTCGGCTGCTTTCTTTTCCATTCCCTCATCTGGATGTTGGGACGATATGTCTGTGGTACTGTCTCCCAGGTGCATGGATCTTTTCTGGGGAGGAAAGACCACTTCCTCCACCCTGGCCAACTGTTGGGGAGGGACGACGAATACCTCCTCTCCCTTTTCCCCCTGTATCCTGATCTGCTGCTGGGAAGTGACCACCTCCTTCTCACCCTGAGCCTTTTAGAACTGCCACAGATGTGGGGCAGAGGTCTTGGAACCTCTGTCCAGTGACCAGCGCTTCAGCTGGGAAAGTTCCTTGTGACTCCACAGATACTGCTGTTGGTGCTGGGCAGAGCACAGTGAAGTTTGGCCCTAATAACAGCTCTTCTTCTGCTGGAGGCTCACCAGGTTGTTCTTCCTCAGCAGAAAAGTCTATCAAATCCCCTGTCTCTGCAACTGGTGTCTGGGGATAAAGGTTCACCATCTCCTGTCCGTGGAACCCAGAAGATGCTATCAGTGCTGGGCAGAGGTTAGCAGACCTCTGCCCTGTTGTCAGCACTTCAGCTTTGGGGATAGCGATCTCCACATTTTCCACTGCCGATTCTCTGGCATTCTGCTGGACAGGCACATTCCTCCATCCAAGATCATCCAATGCATAAACAGGTTCATCAAGGTCAGTCAGCACTTGCTCCATCTGCCATAAGACCTCTGCTTCCATAGCTGCGGGGGCAGGTTGGCAAAGCACACTGTTACTCTGCCACATTGTCGACTCTTCAGCCAGGATTTCAGAGTTGTCAACTGGTATTTCCTCATAGTCCCAGGCAAAGGGAGCCCCAAACCTGCTGCTGAGCAGAGTCTAGCAGCTGTCTGTAGGCGATCTCCAGCTCCCATTCCTGAACGGCCAGAAACTCCAAATCTTCCTGTGCCCAGTGCACTTCCGAGACATTCAGTCTTCGCTCTCTGTGCTCCATTATTTCCTCCAAACATCACTCCTGATCACTCCCAAAGTCAGGGTCGCTGGATAGCCTCCAGTACAACAATCCCAGGCCATCGTAGTCAAAGCCTTCTGTGGGGCTGTCATCCGCTGTGCACGGGCACACTTGGGCTACATACCACTGGAGGGCTCTGTAGCTCTCGTCCAACCACATTTCTGCCTGGATCAGCCTGCTTAACTCAGCTGTCCACTCCTGGTTCAGCTGTTCCCCCAATAACAGCATTCACACTTCATACTGCGACCAGTACCTTACATGGATGGAGGGGAGAACTTTTCCCTGGTTTCGCTGCTCATGGGCTAGCGCTTCCTTCCAGAGTTCGCAGCGGATAGAATCAAACCATTCCAGCAGGACCTGCTCTGATACTGGTCCTCTATGCTGTATCTGCATCTCTCGCAACCTCCTTCTGAATTCCTCTTCCATGGTAGCTGGTATCTGTACCTTTCCTCTCCTGCTATCTAGATCTTGGATCCAGGTGATGGTTTGGATGTGTTCACGGCAAGGAAGCACGATCCCACCAGTCCCTCCCGGCTCTCAAGTAAGTCTTTCAGCGTGGCTCTCCTGCAGGTTGGTTTGGAGTGTCCCAGTAACTGGAGAGCAAATCCCACTGCTGTCACCAATGTAACAAGCCCCTGCTTGCTTGATTCCACTCTCCCGACACTCCTCTGTGGCTATAGAATCAGATTGCAAATCGCAACATCTGATGGTTCGGTCATCCAATGCTCCGGGATTCGAACTACAGCTATGTGCCCATCAAATCCAGTTGTGATAGCTCAGAACAAACACCAGGCAGGCTGTGTGTAAGTTCAAACAGGAATCTCACTTTTATTGGATGCACACAACACAATTTTATACACAGCAGTTTGAACACCCCGCCCCCAACAACCACTTTCCTATTGGTCAATTGTAAAGTACACTTTAGTATTCAATTAAGGTCCTCTTGGCCATGCAAATGAGGACTTGAAACAGGGTCAGCAGGGATTGGTCCGATAGCTTGAATAGGAGGATTGATATGTGTAATGACACACAGAAGCCCCAGGGGGTAATTAAAGTACATAAACAAACAGTCAAACACAGAACAATGCCTTCCTTCCAGACCATAGAGCCGTCTGGAGGGGGTTAGCCTTAAATAGGGATGAGCTTCGAGTTCGAGTCGAACTCATGTTCGACTCGAACATTGGCTGTTTGCAAGTTCGCCGAACAGCGAACAATTTGGGGTGTTCGCAGCAAATTCGAATGCCGCGAAACACCCTTTAAAAAAGTCTATGGGAGAAATCAAAAGTGCTAATTTTAATGGCTTATATGCAAGTTTTTGTCATAAAACGTGTTTGGGGACCTGGGTCCTGCCCAAGGGGACATGGATCAATGCAAAAAAAAGTTTTAAAAAGGGCCGTTTTTTCAGGAGCAGTGATTTTAATAATGCTTAAAGTCAAACAATAAAAGTGTAATATCCCTTTAAATTTCGTAGCTAGGGGGGTGTCTATACTATGCCTGTAAAGGGGCGCATGTTTCCCGTGTTTAGAACAGTCTGACAGCAAAATGACATTTCACAGGAAAAAAGCCATTTAAAACTACTCGCGGCTATTAATGAATTTCCGGTCCGACAATACACATAGAAGTTCATTGATAAAAACGGCATGGGAATTCCCCACAGGGGAACCCCGAACCAAAAATGAAAAAAAAAATTCCATACCAGTCCCTTATCCGAGCACGCAACCTGGCAGGCCGCAGGAAAAGAGGGGGGGATGAGAAAGCGCCCCCCCTCCTGAACCGTACCAGGCCACATGCCCTCAACATTGGGAGGGTGCTTTGGGGTAGCCCCCCAAAACACCTTGTCCCCATGTTGATGAGGACAAGGGCCTCATCCCCACAACCCTGGCCAGTGGTTGTGGGGGTCTGCGGGCGGGGGGCTTATCGGAATCTGGAAGCCCCCTTTAACAAGGGGACCCCCAGATCCCGGCCCCCCGTGTGAAATGGTAAGGGGGTACAAAAGTACCCCTACCATTTCACAAAAAAACTGTAAAAAATTTTAAAAATGACAAGAGACAGTTTTTGACAATTCTTTTATTTAAATGCTTCTTCTTTCTTCTATCTTCCTTCTTCTTCTGGTTCTTCTTCTTCTGGTTCTTCTTCTTCTGGTTCTTCTTCTTCTGGTTCTTCTTCTTCTGGTTCTTCTTCTTCTGGTTCTTCTTCTTCTGGTTCTTCTGACTCTTTCTCCGGCGTTCTCGTCCAGCATCTCCTCCGGCGTCTTCTATCTTCTTCTCCTCGGGCCGCTCCGCACCCATGGCATGGGGGGAGGCTCCCGCTCTTCTCTTCATCTTCTTCATCTTCTTCTTTTCTTCTCTTCTCTTCTTCATCTTCTTCTCCAGGCCGCTCCACACCCATGCTGGCATGGAGGGAGGCTCCCGCTGTGTGACGGCATCTCCTCTTCTGACGGTTCTTAAATAACGGGGGGCGGGGCCACCCGCTGACCCCGCCCCCCTCTGACGCACAGGACATGATGGGACTTTCCTGTGGCATTCCCCATGATGTCACAGGGAAGTTCCGTCAAGTCACTGTGCGTCAGAGGGGGCGGGATCACTGGGTGGCCCTGCCCCCCATTATTTAAGAACCGTCAGACGAGGAGACGCCGTCACACAGCGGGAGTCTCCCTCCATGCCAGCATGGGTGCGGAGCAGCCCGGAGAAGAAAATGAAGCAGAGAAGAAGATGAAGCAGAGAAGAAGATGAAGAGAAGAGCAGGAGCCTCCCCCCATGCCATGGGTGTGGAGCGGCCCAAGGAGATGAAGATAGAAGACACCATGGAGGAGATGCTGGACGAGAACGCCGGAGCAAGAACCAGAAGAGCCAGGAGAACCAGAAGAAGAAGATGAAGGAAGATAGAAGAAAGAAGAAGCATTTAAATAAAGGAATTGTCAAAAACTGTCTCTTGTCATTTTTAAAATTTTTGACAGTTTTTTAGTGAAATGGTAGGCCATTTCACACAGGGGGGGCAGGGATCTGGGGGTCCCCTTGTTAAAGGGGGCTTCCAGATTCCGATAAGCCCCCACCCGCAGACCCCCACAACCACCGGCCAGGGTTATGGGGATGAGGCCCTTGTCCTCATCAACATGGGGACAAGGTGTTTTGGGGGGCTACCCCAAAGCACCCTCCCAATGTTGAGGGCATGTGGCCTGGTACGGTTCACGAGGGGGGGCACTCTCTCGTCCCCCCCTCTTTTCCTGCGGCCTGCCAGGTTGCGTGCTCGGATAAGGGTCTGGTATGGATTTTTGGGGGGACCCCACGCCGTTTTTTTTTTTTTTGGTGCAGGGTTCCCCTTAAAATCCATACCAGACCTGAAGTGCCTGGTATGGAATTTAGGGGGACTCCCATGTCATTTTTTTTTACATTTTGGTTCGGGGTTCCCCTGTGGGGAATTCCCATGCCGTTTTTATCAATGAACTTTTATGTGTATTGTCGGACTGGCAATGCAATAGCCGCGGGTAGTTTTAAATGGCTTTTTTCCTTTGAAATGTAATTTTGCTGTCAGACTGTTCTAAACACGGGAAACATGCGCCCCTTTACAGGCATACTATAGACACCCCCCAGCTATGAAATTTAAAGGGATATTACACTTTTATTGTTTGACTTTAAGCATTATTAAAATCACTGCTCCTGAAAAAAGGCCGTTTTTAAAAGTTTTTTGTGCATCGATCCTTGTCCCCTGGGGCAGGACCCAGGTCCCCAAACACTTTTTATGACAATAACTTGCATATAAGCCTTTAAAATTAGCACTTTTGATTATTCATGTTCGTGTCCCATAGACTTTAACGGTGTTTGCTTGTTCAAACAAACTTTTTTCCTGTTTGCATGTTCTGGTGCAAACCGAACAGGGGAGTGTTCGGCTCATCCCTAGCCTTAAAACAGGGCAGCAGATTCCCCCCCCCCCCCACTGTGTAATAGAATAAAAGGGAAATACTTCAGCATTCCAAGCTTCATGACAACCATCCTCAAACCGATTGGTAGAACAGTTTAACAAAACCCTAAAGAATATGCTAAACATGGCAATATGGGAAACACTGGGATTGTCTACCGCCATATCTGTTATTTGCAATTTGAGAGGTTCACCAGTCTTCCACAGGGTTCTCACCCTTTGAACTTTTGTATGGGAGGCATCCCCGAGGGTTGCACTCAGTGGGGGGCCACTCAGTGATGTAAACGGGTGACCCCCGCCTTCCTCTGATGTCACATGGCATGATATCACCCATTACGTCACCAGGTGGCCCCACCCTCAGCTATATAACAGCTTTCACTGAGAAGAAGCATCAATTGGCGGGAGCCTCCCATGGAGGTGGAGCTGTTGTAGCTTTTTTTTTCTATTTTTGGCTGGTCGGGTGGCGCGAGATGGATCTACATTGTGGGACATTTTTATTTTTTTTATTTTTTAATAAAGGACTTCTCCCAAAGTCTCCTGTCTTTTTTACTATTTTTGACATTTTTTTTGTGAAATGGTAGGGGTACAATGTACTCGTTACCAATTCACATAGGGGGGAGGCCAGAATCTGGGGGTCCCCTTGTTAAAGTGGGCTTCCAGATTCCGATAAGCCCCCCGCCCGCAGACCCCCACAACCCAAATTCCGCCTAGGCGATATCCTTGAAGAGTCAAGGCTGAAGACCAGGGCAGAAATACAGTTGCTGTTTAACCTGCCATTGGATCTGTGGTAGATGCAACAGCTTACAGACTTTTTGAGCTCCCTCCTCCGTGGGGAAAGATCAGACCGTTTAAATACACCAATGGAAAATCTATGTCTGATAGAAACACCTTCCGCCCCTGGGGTATCCAAGGTATACAAATTGTTAATAGATCCGCCTGTGGGCTATGTTCCCGGATTTCTTTTAAAGTGGGAAAGAGACTTGGAAACCATATTTTCAAAAGAGCAACAGAACTATATTATGAGTTTTGCCCACTACTCCTCAACAGCTAGTAAATATCAAGAGTTGTGCTATAAAATTCTCACACAGTGGTATAAAGTTCCATCATCACTGCAAAAAATATATCCGGAAAAGACGAATATGTGCTGGCGCTGTGGAGAGGCAGAGGGCAATATGCTGCATATTTTTTGGTTCTGTCAGAAACTAGAGGTCTTCTGGTCTAGAGTACGAGGTACTATAAAGACAATTAACTGAGTACAATTTGGGATCTAATCTGGCTGGATATCTTCTTCACCTTTCAGATCTTCCAAATCGCAGGTATAGAAACTCAATGATCGCCCATTTCCTGAATGCAGCTAAAGCATGCATCCCAGCTCTATGGAAGCAGGAATCACCCCCCTCGATCTCGCTGTGGTTTAAAAAAAATAGCTGACATATATGCTATGGATAAAGCCATCGCAATTATGCTAGGTAAAGAGGAGAAATTTAATAACAAATGGATACAATGGTCTCATTTTGTCAGTACTAGGGAATATGGTTGTGCACTTGCAGAGGGGGAGCAGGCGGGATAATTTAAAAAGGGAGGAGAGGTGTTTGCTTGCTTTTTTTTGTCTGTCTGTTAGTTTTTTTATTATAGTTGAATATAGGAAGGAACGTGAAGGTAAAACGTATACACATGCTGTAATATATATGCTGTAATATATAAAGTATAAGAAATGTGAAAATGTAAGATTCTATATATTTACAGAAAATAGAATGGATATATGTAAAAAATATACTCTGAGACGCGCATGCAATTGAATTATGTTTCTTTCTATGTTAAAAAAATGTTGAATAATAAAATATAGAATTAAAAAAAAAAAAAAATACTGACAATTTTGAAAAAAAGCAATATTTTTTTACTTTCTGCTATAATACATATTCCAAAAAAAAATATAAACAAATTTATTCATCAGTTTAGACCAATATGTTTTCTGCTACATATTTTTGGTAAAAAAATCCCAATAAGCGCATATTGATTGGTTTGCACAAAAGTTATAGTGTTTACAAAATAGGGGATAGATTTATGGACTTTATATTTTTTCTGTTTTTACTGGTAATGGTGATGATCTGCGATTTTTCGTGAGACAGCGACATTGCAGCAGAAAAATTGGACCCCAAGTGATATTTTTTGGGGATCAGTGACATTATTCTATGATCAGTGCTAAAAAAATGCACTGATCAATGTATACATGACACTGGCAGGGAAGAGGTTAACTGTGTTCCCTGGGCGTGTTCTAACTGTGTGGGGGATGGGCTCACTGGGACAACACAGAGATCGCTGTTCCTGATCACTAGGTACAGCAGGTCTCCATGTTGTCCCCTGTCTGAACGGGGATCCGCCTTGTTTACATAGGCAGATCCCTGTTCTCTCTCTCTGTGTTGCGATTACGGGTGGCCAGCAGACATTGAATCTGCTGGATCCGTGTGCGAGAGCTCCTACAGAGTCTTTTGCATGAAACGACGTACAGGTAAGTCATTTTGCGCAATAGAGCCACCCTGCGGCAGTATATGTGTGGTGGGTGGCCTTAAAGTGGTTAAACATTAGGTAGTGAAAACTCCTTTTAATTACAGATATCATTGAGAATGGGAAATGTATCCCCTTTGAATGATTGATTGTCTTTGGCATTTATGATCCCACCTCAGGAATATTTAACTTATTCCAAACTGACATTTTATCTTAATAAAGTAAATTAAAGGAAGTGACTGCGCTTGGGATCCTGCCTAGGTATGCTGCCTCCCCTGATATAGCTCCCCTAAGGGGTCTATAAGTATGAGATTATATTGAAAAAAAGGGGTTGGTGGCGCTCCCTGGTTTGCGTATACGTAGCCAATTAGTGGTGTATACCTAACACAAATGTAATATAGCGCAAGCTATTAAAAATAGTGATCAATGTGCTCCAAGTACGTAAACAATGCTTATTACTATTAATCACTTAAACAAGGTGATCCTCTATAAAAAGGTAAGCACTTAAAACAATCCCCACTCAAATAACGTGATTACACTAATAAAGTTAATACAATGTGTATATCTATAAAAGTGAATAATGGCTTAATAAAGCTCCATATATATGACAAAGTGATTGGCACACATAAAGTGGTTTAAGTGTTTGCAACAGCCTTAGTGGGTACATAAGAAAAATAATAAAGAATTTACATAAACAATTGTCCAGAAAAAGGAAAAGAAAACAGTGTTGGTACACATATGTACAGCTAATAGTCCATATGATGTACTAGGTCTTCGCTCAGGGTGGGTAACACAAAAATGGTGACTGTAAGTGTTTTCAGGAAATCCGCTTGTGACTTTGGCCAAACAGGAAGTGTCAGGAAATACCTGCAGCTGCAGGCAGAGAAGGGGATGTGGGGCCTGTGGGGCCAGCAACAGGAGTTCACTACAGATCACATCAGAAAACACCTGGAGGAAGAAGGGATACCCTAGACTCCTGGACAACTAGGATGGTGGAGCAACCGTAGTGGTCCTAACTACAAGCATATTACCCCTGCGGGGGTGAGGGGATCTGGTGAGTGGGGATCCTGGAGGGGGAGCACAAAGTCACAAGCGGATTTCCTGAAAACACTTACAGTCACCATTTTTGTGTTACCCACCCTGAGCGAAGACCTAGTACATCATATGGACTATTAGCTGTACATATGTGTACCAACACTGTTTTCTTTTCCTTTTTCTGGACAATTGTTTATGTAAATTCTTTATTATTTTTCTTATGTACCCACTAAGGCTGTTGCAAACACTTAAACCACTTTATGTGTGCCAATCACTTTGTCATACAACCCCTGGTAAAAATTATGGAATCACCAGTTCCTGAGGATGTTCCTTCAGTTGTTTATTGTTGTAGAAAAAAAGCAGATCACAGACATGGCCAAAAACTAAAAGGCATTTCAAATGGCAACTTTCTGGCTTTAAGAAACACTAAAAGAAATCAAGAAAAATAATTGTGGTGGCCAGTAACAGTTAGATTTATAGAACAAGCACAGAGAATAAATTATGGAATCACTCAATTCTGATGAAAAAAATTATGGAATCATCCTGTAAATTTTCATTACAAACACTAACACCTGCATCAGATTAAATCTGCTTGTTAGTATGTAGGTAAAAAGGAGTGATCACACCTTGAAGAGCTGTTGCAACAAGTGGACTGACATGAAGCATGGCTCCAACACCAGAGATGTCAATTGAAAAAAAGGAGAGGATTATCAAACTCCTTAAAGAGGGTAAATCATCACGCAGTGTTGCACAAGATGTTGGTTGTTCACAGTCGGCTGTGTTTAAAACATGGACCAAATACAAACAACATGGGAAGGTGGTTAAAAGCAAGCATACTGGTAGACCAAGGAAGACATCAAAGCGTCAAGACAGAAAACTTAAAGTAATATGCCTTGAAAACAGAAAATGTACAACAAAACAAATGAGGAACAAATGGGAGGAAACTGGAGTCAACATCTGTGACTGAACTGTAAGAACCCGCCTAAAGGAAATGAGATTTACATACAGAAAAGCTAAAAGAAAGCCATCTCTAACACCTAAGCACAAAAAAACAAGCTTACAATGGGCTAAGGAAAGGCAATCGTGGACTGTGGATGATTGGATGAAAGTCATATTCAGTGATGAATCTCGAATCTGCATTGGGCAAGATGATGATGCTGGAACTTTTGTTTGGTGCCGTTCCAATGAGATTTATGCAGTCAATTATGATATGGGGCTGCATGTCAGGTAAAGGCACTGGGGAGATAGCTGTCATTAAATCTTCAATAAATGCACAGGTTTACATTGAAATTTTGGACACTTTTCTTATCCCATCTATTGAAAGGATGTTTGGGGATGATGAAATCATTTATCAAGATGATAATGCATCTTGCCATAGAGCAAAAACTGTGAAAAAATTCCTTGAAGAAAGACACATAAGGTCAATGTCATGGCCTGCAAACAGTCCGGATCTCAATCCAATTGAAAATCTGTGGTGGAAGTTAAAGAAAATGGTCCATGACAAGGCTCCAACCTGCAAAGATGATTTGGCAACAGCAATCAAAGAAGGCTGGAGCCAGGTTGATGAAGAGTACTGTTTATCACTCATTAAGTCAATGCCTCAGAGACTGCAAGCAGTTATAAAAGCCAGAGGTGGTGCAACAAAGTACTAGTGATGTGTTGGAGTGTTATTTTGTTTGTTTGTTTTTCATAAATCCATAATTTTTTCCTCAGAGTTGAGTGATTCCATAATTTATTCCCTGTGCTTGTTCTATAAATCTAACTGTTACTGGCCACCACAATTATTTTTCTTGATTTCTTTTAGTGTTTCTTAAAGCCAGAAAGTTGCCATTTGAAATGCCTTTAGTTTTTGGCCGTGTCTGTGATCTGCTTTTTTTCTACAACAATAAACAACTGAAGGAACATCCTCAGGGACTGGTGATTCCATAATTTTTGCCAGGGGTTGTATATATGGAGCTTTATTAATCCATTATTCACTTTTATAGATATACACATTGTATTAACTTTATTAGTGTAATCACGTTATTTGAGTGGGGATTGTTTTAAGTGCTTACCTTTTATAGAGGATCACCTTGTTTAAGTGATTAATAGTAATAAGCATTGTTTACGTACTTGGAGCACATTGATCACTATTTTTAATAGCTTGCACTATATTACATTTGTGTTAGGTATACACCACTAACTGGCTAGGTATATGCAAACCAGGGAGTGCCACCAACCCTTTTTTTTCAATATAATCTCTGACATTTTATCTTAGTTGCAAACCTATTCCTCCATTAACACTGCCTGAAAATGTTTGTACCTCTTGGAACTCCTATGTTTCTACGGTCATAGGGATTACCTTCTTTTACAACATATTGCAATCTAAACATATATTCTCTAAATCCACCCCATTACTTTAATGGGAAAAGGAACAACAATGGTGTAGGGCCATCATAAGTAACTACTCACACTATAGATGCATACCTTACTGGGAAATGGCCCAAAAAATCTACCTTAGGTGGTGCATGATTCCATACTTGGCAGCTACAGTTTCCAAAACAGAAAACAATCTTTGTTGGAGAGGATGTGGACAATTGGTGACACTTATACATATGATGTGGTCCTTTTTACATGTCCATAGGTATTGGAATGCAGTGTTGCACCTAATTTCAGAGCTCAGTGTTCTTACGAGAGTTAATCCAGAATTAGTTGATCTAAGTGTGGGTAGAGAAAAATATCCAGCAACATTTAGACATCTAGTTATGCATGTTATATTTGCAGTGAGATTGCTTTGGCTAAGAAATGGAAAACTAATGATGAGCTTAACATAGGAGACGTAAAATGACACTTAAATCTAATCTATTCATATGAGAAGCCTAAAAGGTGTGCCAAATGGCAAAATACCATGATCATTGTGACTTTTTGGGGTCTACACAGCTAAATAATAGTAACAGGCCCTTTCTTTATCTATTCACCTGGTATATAGTTATAGCATCCTGGGGTTTAGTCAGGGAGCTCCTCACAAAATTACTTGCCAAGAGTAGTTTTCTTGGTTGATTGATAGAGATCTATTTATTTCTCCCTAAGTTTGGCCTTATTGCACTTTTCTCTTCTACCACTAGGTGGCCGGGTACTTGGTGGTACTAGATATGGGAAGGGCAACCCAAGGTCAGATTATGAGTATATGGGGTATCTCAGCCAATGAGCAGGGGTATTCTTGAATCCTTTGGCCTGCTGGGAGAACCTATATATTCGGGTGAGGTCAGGTGATCTATGTTCTGTGCCACCTGGACGGCTGTCTGGGTGGATGTTTGTCGTATGCCCTGGGCTGCTAGGCCGGAGATTGGGCCTATTCCGGGGGCATTTGGCTGCTAGGCTGTGTGAGGGCCTATCCAGAAGTAAAGAGAGCAGTGCAAGGTTGGGATTGCGGCTTGCCGTCCAACCAGAAGTAACGGTTCTGCCAGTGGGAGAACCTGTCAGTGGTCGGAGGTAGAAGGGAAGCTGTCACCACAAAGGGACCAACCACCTTTATCAGGGACCACAGTAAGTAATGGGAGAAAGTACCGGAACCATATTCTCACCAAACGGGAACGATGGAGAATCAGGAAACTTCAGGCGGTGATCAAGCCAGGGACCCAACCCACGGAGGAGACGCTTGCAGAGAAGCCTTGTGAGTCAAGCCAGGGACCTCACCAGTTAGCAGGGGTGAAGCTTGAGAAGTATCTGGAGTGCCAAGCTAGAGACCCAGCAGAGAAGCAGGGGTGCTGCTTGAGAGAGACACCAGCACAACCTTGGAGGAGCTCAAGGGATTCAGGGTTAATGAATCCGAGGGTCAAATGAGAGACCGGGAGCTCAGTGTTGAAGAACTACAAGAAGCAGTTGTAGTGGAGCTGAAAGAACTGTTACATTTGAGTTAGGAACTGTTAAAGGACCATAGGAGACAGAGTTCCTGCATGTGCAGATGTGGCACCTTGCTGGGGCCTTTCCCTGTGTGGCTGACTTCCTATTAAAAGTGTCGGAGTCTGCCAATTGAATCTATAACTACTTAAGGGTGTCCTGGCCCTAACCCTCTTTCCCCCAAAAATACAAAAAGGACTGTCAAAAGAAATAAAACATCTTTTACATTCAAGAAGTGTCTGGGGCCCAATGACTTTCACCATCTTTGCACCTACTATGACTCACAACCCACTACATATTGAAGGATGTCAGCTATCTTTGGCCTTGGAGTCCTCATTAGACTGAACAAGGCCAGAGACCTTGCTACATTTGGGGCTAAGGCATTGTCCTTGCATCAGTCGCCCCATAACAACCGGCTTCAGCTCCATCGGGATTTTGTCTGGATCCGTAGGAAGCTGGCAAGTAACATTTACCCTTCTTATAAACTGTGTTGTTGTGTGTACTATCAACGTGGGGAAGAACCACCAAGTCTCATTGCTCGGGGGAGGGGATCATCCTGGTCTTTTGACACTTCTTGGCAGCACTCTGAGGGTTAATACAGACTCCAAAATGGACTCCATTATAATTTTGGTGCGCTGCAACATGTAGAAGGCAGACGCCACAGTTCCTAAAGAACTTTCACACTAATCCGTTGGCATAGGGAGGAGTTCCCACTCTGCAGAGGAGGATAAGGAAGTGCTGCCACGTGTGTCTGATTGTGGGTTAGTGAAGGAGATGGCGCAGATCATGAGTGAAATGGCGGAGTGGGGAAAGTAAGCTTCGGGTGTCTGCTTTGGCCTGAACGGCAGAAAACCTGTCTTGATTGATACTGGAGTGCGGTACTCACCGAATGGCCAGCTTGCCTTGTATACAGCTGGGGGCTATGAGTCCCTAGGACTGATTTATGGAAAGTGCTCTGGCCTGACCATGCATTTGAGGCCTTGGATCATTTGTGGACATTGTGGGGAGCATCTATTCGAGGTTGTCCCTCCAACCCTCCCCCCAGGGATCCTGTAAGTGGATTGGGACAAGAATGTTGCTGTCCCTTCAGAGATTAATGCCCCAAAACCATTAGTTGTCACCCAAGTCATGCAGGAAGTTTTTACCCCGTCTCAGCAACTACCCCAGGACCCAGCGCACCTTTCGCCACTAAAGGCCAAGGTCGGGCCCAACTACTTGCACTGATGTCTCAGCCACTGGAAAGAAAATTACCAGGGCCGGGTAAGCCAATGAGAAGTGAGAATGGTGTGCTTGTGGGGAAGTGATATCGCTGGCTGTGAGAGGGGATGTCATGGGGGCGCTAGTTAAGGGGAAAGCCAAGCGCAACTACATCCCAGCCGAAGAGTGCTCAACCATCTCAGATTCGGACACTCCGTCTGATGGTCTGTCAGAACTCTTCTCGGACACCCTTTTCTACTCAGGAAAATGGGGAGAAAGTGAAGACGAGTTAACTAGTAATGTGCAGGATGATAAAGCACCTGCTAGCACTACTGCAAATGTACAGATCATGCTGCCAGCCAGTGCAGCACCACTGATTAGCATTGTCAGGTCTTGTGAGGAGGATCAAGGGAATCAATGGGTTCCCACGCCCTGGCCTATCATGCCCATGCCAAGTTCCAAAGCGGATCGTAAGCCGGAGATGGTTGCTGGGTGTTCAGTCCTGCGTGCCCCAGATGCACGTGTTCTACCTGAGTACGAAAATCCTAAGACCCTGCCTTGGCTGTCCAAAATACAGCACATTATAATAAAAAAGGTAGCATCTGAATATGGATACTTGTATCCATACATACCAGCTCATTTGGAAGATGAGATCTTCGACAAAGGCTCAGTGGGTAGATGAGGCTGTGCGCAGTTTTCTACATATGCCTCTTCACCTGGATTTTCCTAAGTTGTCACATAAGATGGCTGCAAAATATTACTTTGAAGTAAATACTTGGGGCTACGGCCGGAAGATCACCTTGGATAGTGTGGGTATTCGCAGACCGGATAAAAAAGAGACATTAAATGTTTTGTCACAACGGTGAACACCAAGGGGGGAAACCTTGGGGAAACCTTGATCCTGCCCCAACAGGGTATTACTGGTAACCGTTGCAGAAAAATACCAATATCATCTCTGTGGATTAAAAAGGTGCAGTTTTTGGAGTCAAAGGACGCTTTACTGAAGCTACTCTATTCTTTACAAAAAGCTATTTGTTACATAGTTACATAGTTACATAGTAGGTGAGGTTGAAAAGAAGACACAAGTCCATCAAGTCCAACCTATGTGTGTGATTATATGTCAGTATTACTGTCATGGCTGGGCTCAGCTCTTCCTTCCTCTGAGCTGTCGGCGAATTGCCAGCTCCTATATCTCCACAGTGACTCACCTGTTGATATCCTGCCGTCCAGCCCAGATGATCTCTACCTTCGCCTTGGTCAACATCACAGAGACTCTCCTGTGTTCCTGTTAAAGACTAGAGGTAAAAAGAATAGAATTTTGAAGGTTGCAAATGAAGATGTTAGGTGTGCTGGGGGTTGTTTAAGTAGAGGGAGTGTTTTGAAAACACCCTACTTTGCGGTAAGGATAAAGTAAGTGAGTTTAAAGGTGTTTTTAATGAAAACATACTACATTGTAGAGGGTAATGTATGTTAAGATTTGAAGGAAAAGTAAGAGGAGTTATTTAGTAATGAAAATTAAATTAAAAGAAAAAGCAGGCAAAAAAATTCAGGGAATATTAAGGTCTTAGGATTGCAGTGGAAAAGTTAATGGAACTTACCACTCCTAGGCCAGGTGGAGCTCACATCTAGAAGCTTAGGAACACTCTGCAGTTAACTCCATTATTGAATGTGAATTAGTATGCTACCAATATGTCTGCCATACAGTTCAGCGACAAGACACGCAGTAAGTAAAATAGTTTTAAAAACAGGAAGTGACATTAAGGGGGAATGAGGTTTAAGTCTAAAGGTGAATAACATTAATGGCAAAGCGTACCACTCCTGGAAAAAATGTCCATGTTTGCTTTAGCTACGCAGATGTTCATCGATATCCATTCTTTGACGATTATGTAGTACTTGAACTAAAGAGATGATCAGGAAGATCATCAAGGACTGTCCAGGTTCAAGAATGTTAGCATTGAAAAAGATTTGTCTGTATGCTCGCATTTTAATTTCTGAAGTATGAAATGAGTAGGAAGGGGTTTTTAGCCATTAAAACTAGCTAGGTATAAGAATATTTTGTTTTACTGATTTAGAAGTCTTCAGTTTAATATAAGGAATTAATTATTTTTTGCAAACAGTTTCACTCTAAGCAGTAGACATTGATAAATTTTGAGTTATGTGTAAGCCCATGTATTAATATTGAAACTAAGAAAAGGGAAACTTGCCATTCAGCATAATATTGTTGGTTATTTTAAATGATTAAACCAATACAGACCATTCAACACACTTAATTTTAACACATAATAATATTATTTCGGTGGAAAATTAAATGCCACAAAGAAAAATATTGAAATTAAAAATTAAAAATTAAAAATAAAAATAAAGTCCAGATATCTCCTATGATGGAAAAAACTCCAGATCACCAGAATACTTAAACACATATGGATGACAGTCCAAAAATCACAAGAGTAAGTTGCCCTTACCAGAACACCAAACAAAATAGACAGATGGCTTAAACCCAGCCAGGGCCTTTGGGATGGAAAACGATCTGCTTTGTCCAGATTCAAGATATGATTCCCTCAGTAAATGTAGGAGAAAAAATAACAAAAAAGCTAGCCATAGTGTAGTATGTTTATATACTTGTGTGAACATACAGACGTACCAACACCCTGGTGTGCACACAAAAAACAAAGGGTGATATCCCACCACCGTGGCTGTAAATTGCGCTTACCAACTCAAAGTGGTAGCTAGGCTCTATATCACACTAGGAATTGATTGATAGATGACAAGGAATGATTGGTTCGCCCTATGTAGCCAGGAAATCCATGTCCTCAGTACATAAACCAAAAAGGAAATAAACTATCCATGGTGTAATACATTCAAGAAACGTTTTAATTGATAAAGGTGATGCACTTACAAACAGAAGAATGATTTTCGCATAAAATCTTGTACAAAGAACGGCCGGCATAAGATCACAAAGCGGAGCTCGTCCTACTTCCTGGTCACGTGGTAGCGTCACTGCGTGCGTACTCAGACGCGTTTCGTCATCAAATGGACGTTCTCAATGGGGTCCCGGATTGATAATTGCCCTGGGCTCCGAGGTGTTCAATAAATGGCATTATAGTGTTATAGAAGAGCCTAGAAAGGTGTTTCAAGATTAATTATGGAAAAAATAGATTGTATATTTGGGGGTTAGTTGGGCCCATTTGATATTGAAGTTAAAGAAATGGGAACTTAGCTTTGAACTAGGATATATTGCCTGTTACAAAACAATGGAATGGTTATTTGTGCAAAAGTTTTTAATTGTGTTTAAACTGTTTCAACGATGATTGGGAATTTTAAAAATGTTTGATTTTTTCGTAACACAAGTCTAGGATTGAAATGTGGTTAAGAAAGAAAAAGGAAAGTAACTTAAGATTGTATAATTTTAAGGCACTAAGTAACAAAAGGAAACAAATATATACCTTTTGATAAAAAAATGGGAAAAGGTGTTCGAGGAGAAAATATGGAAACATTTCTAAGTGGAGAATGAATAAAATGGCCAATAAATGTGGAATGAGAAAGTGGTTGTATTGTGTTTAATGAATGCAAAAGGTATGATTAGTAAAGTATCTAAGTGTTTGTTTAAAATGTACACAAAAGAGATGGTTAGCTCAGTGTTCTTTTTTTTTGGAGTTGAGGTTATTAGGCCCATGTTTCTGATAATATATATGTGTATTTACAAAAGATTTCTCTAAAAGTTTGAGGTTAAAATTAAAATTTGGTAATGGGATTTTGGTAGGAAAGGGTGAAATTATAAAATGTCTAAAGAGTACTAAAATTAAGTAATCAGTACCAAAATAAATTGCTGCATGTATATTGAGTCCGTGACATGCTAACATTTGAGGTGAAAGTTTGTTTAGCAGTCAGGGTGACTATTTGATATATTACCTTTGGAATTCCCAGAATTTCAACCATAAAGTGTTAATGATGTAATGTTGTTTACTAGGGATGAGCCGAACACCCCCCGGTTCGGTTCGCACCAGAACCCGCGAATGGACCGAAAGTTCGCACGAACGTTAGAACCCCATTGACGTCTATGGGACTCGAACGTTCGAAATCAAAAGTGCTCATTTTAAAGGCTAATTTGCATGGTATTGTCCTAAAAAGGGTTTGGGGACCCGGGTCCTACCCCAGGGGACATGTATCAATGCAAAAAAAACTTTTAAAAACGGCCGTTTTTTCGGGAGCAGTGATTTTAATGATGCTTAAAGTAAAAAAAAAAAAGTGAAATATTTCTTTAAATATCGTACCTGGGGGGTGTCTATAGTATGCCTGTAAAGTGACGTGTGTTTCCCATGTTTAGAACAGTCCCTGCACCAAATGTCATTTTTAAAAGGAAAAAATCTCATTTAAAACTGCTTGCGGGTTTAATGTCATGTCGGGTCATGGCAATATGGATGAAAATCAGTGAGACAAACGGCATGGGTACCCCCCAGTCCATTACCAGGCCCTTTGGGTCTTGTATGGATATTAAGGGGAACCCCGCACCCAAATTAAAATAAGGAAAGGTGTGGGGCCACCAGGCCCTATATACTCTGAACAGCAGTATACAGGCAGTGCAAACAAGACAGGGACTGTAGGTTTGTTGTTAAGTAGAATCTGTTTGTAATTTTGAACGGGTACATTTTTAATGTGTTTAGCTCCAGCCAAAAAATCTTTTTTAAGCTTTTTGGAAAACATAGGGAAGGGTTATCACCCCTGTGACATTTGTTTTGCTGTCTTTCCTCCTCTTCAGAAGATTTCACCTCACTTTTTTGTCCCAATGAAAAATGTTTTTTGAAAATTTGGGTTTTTTTGTGGAACAAGGATTGGAAAGCATCAGTGGAAAGGAGAAATTGTTTTCCCATATTAACTCTTACAGGAGAGAATTTCCCTTCCTAGGGGTAGATTTCATCTCACTTCCTGTTGTCTCCTTCCGTTTGCAAGTAGGAGTCGTTTGTAAGTTAGATGTTTGAAAGTAGGGTCCTGCCCTATATACTCAGCAGAAATTTGGGCCTTAGGTGTTGCTGTGGCCACAACACTGTAAGCCCTCACAGGGCCCTGCTGTGAAATATTAGATCAAGAATTGTAATTACATGCCCCTGTTGAACAGGGGCAGAAAAATTGGGCCTTAGGCACTGGTGCTGGTGCCACAACACTGCAACCCCTCACAGACACTCTAGTTGGAATGCAGGAATGAGCCCTGCTGCAAAGTATTACATCAAAAATTGTAATTACACGCCCCTGTTAAACAGGGGCTGAAAAATTGTGCCTTAGGCACTGGTGGTGGCGCCCAGAACCAAAAATGTTCTTACAAGCTATCAGCGTGATGATTGAGGAGGAAGAGGATAATTACTCAGGGATAGTCACTCAGCATCAGCATAGGCAGTCTTTGAAGGGATCAGAGATTTCAAAAAAAATTATTCGGTTACATCAGCATCAGGTGCTGGGTAGCTGGTGGTGATCCAAGACTGATTCATTTTTATGAAGGTCAGCCGATCGACCGAGTCAGTGGACAGACGCACCCTGTGATCGGTTACCACGCCTCCAGCAGCACTGAATGTGCGTTCCGAAAGAACGCTGGATGCAGGACAGGCCAGTAGCTCAATTGCATACTGTGCAAGCTCTGGCCAGTGATCCATCCTCAAGACCCAGTAACCCAGAGGATTTTCGGTGGGAAAGGTGTCCAAGTCTGATCTTGCCCCTAGGTATTCCTGCACCATGTAAAAGAGACGCTGGCGATGGTTGCTGGAACCGATCATACCTTGGGGCTGCGGACCAAAAAATTGTCTGAACGCATCGGTCAGACGGCCACCTTCTCCACCGCTTCTTCTTTGACTGACCGAAGCCTCAGCAACACGTTGTCCAGAAACAGGAGTTTGTAACCTCCCAGTCTCTGGGAACGCGTTGCACAGACCTTTCTGCAAGGCCTCCCGAAGATGTTTCATCCTCTGCTCCCTCTGCGATGGCAAGATAAGGTCCGCAACCTTACCCTTGTAACGTGGATCAAGGAGGGTTGCAAATAAATATAAAAATGGTGAAAGAAACTGCGCTAAGAACCAAGTGCTAAAATGAAATACAGTGAAAAGCAGCAACCCTCACAAAAACATCAATTGTAAAAAAGCATAAAGAAAATAAGAGGTTGCGCTAATGCTAATAAAACATAATGAATAATTTGCAGTGACAAAATTCATGTAAATCAAATAAATCAATGTGCAGAACTCTAATAGTGAAGAAAAAAAGTCCATAAATTGAAACCTCAATTGGGTGTTATAAGAAGTCCAAAGAATAAAACATCAATGAAGTGTTTACAAAGCGTCCAAATCACCAACAGAAAATAAAAATAAAAATGTAAAAGGTAAAAAATCCAAGTGGTGAATAATGGAGATCAGTGACAACGAGGAAGGGTCCACCACCAGGTACTGAAGGGGTTACTCCTTACCAGAATGCCATGACCCCCCACTACAGAGGATCACAGCAAGCAGAGATCTTTTAAAGCCAGAATGGGGATTAACAGCGGTGTCCACCAGGGGTCATCTCGTCAGCAGCCGCTCCAACAACCCAGGGCATTGATACCATAAAATAGAAGGGGCTCACATAGTGTAAAACCACTTAACGTTTTATTAAAATAGATAAAAAACAGATATACACTTACAAAGTGTCAGATGAATAAACAGCCTTAAGTCCGGCTCCGTGGCCACCGGAGCTCGGACAAACCCGTCCTACTGGAAATCAGCTCGCTTGGGGGTGACGTCAGCGCGTCGTCTGGCTCCGCCCTACGCGTTTCGTGACATCATCACGTCTTCCAGGGGCACAGGCGGCGCGCTGCGTCACCCTTCTTAAATAGTGCTGGATCGGACCAAGCCTCACTATGGATCACTACACTCGCTGGACCGCACGGACCACCGCATACACTTCCGGTGTCAAAGTGCGCTCCACAGTGCAAGCGACCAGCGGAGACCACACAGCCCAGCCAGCACAGATCTAAATCAATGCATGTTCACAAAACCTTGTACATTAGACTGTTACCCAACAAGGTGCCTAGTGCAGGATGAGCCCAATGACCAATGTATATACATACATATGCACAATTTCACACAAAACGGACAAAACATACTAAATTAAAAAGCCTTCCCGATTCATACCACCATAGACTCACCAATCAACAACAAACGATCTAGGTTGAATGGATTGAGCTAAACAGAAATCTTAGTAGCATTAAGGGGTAATTGATAGGGGGCCAGTAAGAGCCTCCAAAAGAGGGGTTAGTGAGGGGCCGGTGAGAGCCTCCAACCCAATCCCATCCACTGGAAACGACAGCGCCAGAGGGCGTATGTCGTTCTCCTTAATGATTGGAGAAAAATTTTGGTCTTTAAACAAAAAATAAAAAAATATATAAACAGCATGAATAAAATGAGGTTAATTGACTCCAGATAGATGAATAGGAACTGGAGCAAAGGGGATCATCAAAGATCCAACCCTCAAAGCCTCCAACTAACTCAAATAACTTCAAAGATGCTCATCTCCACCCCAGACACCGGGGCTTTGAAACCGGAAGTGGGATATTATGGCGGCTGTAGTCACCAACTACCTACACCTAATGGATAGCACCATCTAGTGGGTGTGTCAAAGAATGCAACAGAGATCCATATTCCAAATGGAAATGTCAGTGTGTAGCCCACTGGTGTGAATAAAAGCAAAAATACCAAGAGGTGTATATAAAGTGGGTCTCTTTTTTTGGGTTGGAGAATTAGAAATGAAAAAAAAATATATATATAATAAAATAAAAGGAATTAGGAATGGACTTCAACCAATAGACGTATAGTGTGCAGAAAGGGCATTCGTAACACACCATGAAATAAAAAGGAAAATTGTGCATATGTATGGTCCACAGTATGACCCTGCAGACACTGACGTCAGCATACGTTAGGAGTTATTAATAAACGCATTGACGTCAGTGTCAACATTTAACCCAAAAGGGGTATAAGTTCGGAGTCGGTAAATCCAAGACATTTCACATTTGGAAATTTCCCTTACAAGAGAACTCCCCCTCCAATGTGGTCTGTACTTGTCAATCCCAACGTACAGAGTATTGGAGGGGTCCCTACCATGTACTTCGTCGAAGTGTCTCGACACAGGGTGCTTATCAAAACCCCTGCGGATATTACCAATGTGCTCGGACAGTCTAACTTTGAGGGCCCTCTTGGTCCTGCCCACATATTGCAATCCGCAGGGGCATTGAATAAGATAAATGACCCCCTCGGACGAACAGGTTATAAAAGGTTTAACCTGATAGGTTCGTGAGGTACTGGCAGACATAAATTGATTTATTTTCCTACCTCTATCGCTGTTATGGGAGCAGGCTTGACAATTTCTGCATTTATAGTATCCTGTGAGGTCATGGAAAAAGGACCTATTGGTAATGGGAGGATCCTGCACTGTTGGGGCGATTTTATTGCCCATGTGGATGCACCCTTGAATATAATGCGAGGATTGCTGGGTAGGACCGTACTCAAAATTGGGTCTGTGGTTAGAATGTGCCAGTGTCTCTTTATCAGATCTTTAATCTGGCGGTGCTGGGTGGAGAAGGTGGTGATAAAAGGTAGACTAAAATCCCCTTCGTTGTCACGTCGTTGGCCTGTATTTAATAGCAGGGATCTATCTTTTTCCCTCACTTGTGCCAGCGATCTTGATAGTGCAGCTTGATCGTAGCCCTTCTCAACAAACCTTTTAGTCAGAGAAGCTGCTTGATTATCAAAGGTCTCGATTTCGGTGCAATTCCGCCGGAGGCGTGTATATTGCCCCATTGGGACCGCCTTCAGCCAAGACTCGTGGTGACAACTGTCAAGGGGAATAAAGGAGTTTCTGTCCGTAGCCTTAAAATGGGTGGACGTCACCAATTTATCCCCCTGAACCTTAACTTTAAGATCGAGGAAGCTAATTTCTTCCGTGCTCGTCTCAAAGTTCAGCCTAATGCCCCTGTCGTTATCGTTCAGGAAGGTCATAAAATTCTCAAGCTCGATCTCACTGCCATCCCATAGGAGGAGGACGTCGTCAATGTACCTGGCCCACAGGACCACCTGTGGTCTAGTCCAGGCCTTGACGACATCCTCCTCCCACTTGGCCATAAAGAGGTTGGCCAAGCTGGGGGCATATTTAGCCCCCATGGCCACCCCTCTATCCTGGCGAAAAAATTGATGATTGAACCAAAAATAATTATGGCTCGCTGCGTAATAGAGTAACTCCATGATGAAATTCCTTTGAGGCGGAACGAGATCAGAATCTCGAGTTAGGTACATCTCTACTGCCTCAAACCCCAACTCGTGGGGTATGATGGTATAGAGTGAAGTCACGTCGGCAGTGACTAACCTAATACCTGGCTTCCACACGACATGGGACAACATGTTAATGACCTGTGTGGTATCCTTAATAAAGGAGGGGACCTTTTGAACAAGGGGCTGTAGGAAATGGTCTATATACTTGCCCACCCGGGACGTTACCGAATCAATACCGCTGACAATCGGCCGTCCCGGGGGGCAAGTGAGGCTTTTATGAACCTTGGGGAGATAATAGATTACCGGGGTGCGAGGGGCCCTCGGTATTAAAAAGAGTTTCTCTTTCTTGTCCAGGATACCCTGGTGAAAACCCCTGTCTACTATTACCTCTAGTTCTTTCTTGTATTTAGCACCAGGATCTCTGGTGAGGGGGGTGTACGTATCTGGGTCATCTACGATGCGATGCATCTCTGCAAGATAATCGCTTCGGTCGAGGATGACGATCCCCCCACCCTTATCCGCAGGGCGGATAACTTATGACTTGTTGTTACACAGAGAGTCTAAACCAGCTTCCAAGGTCACACTCATTTTTGTTTTTTTGACCCTAATGCGTTCCAAATCCCTCAAAACCACCTCCTTAAAGGTTTTGACAGCAGGGGCGATGGACCCTGGAGGATTGAAGAGTGAGGCATTAGCAAGGCCTGAATGCCTAACACCTGGGCCTGAACCACTCGCATTACTCACAATGGGATTATTTAATAAATACCTCCTAATATTGATTTTCCGTATATATTTGTGTATGTCCATGTATGTCTGGAACTTGCTCAGATTCCTGGGCGGAGCAAATTTCAGACCCTTATCCAATAATTGTAGTTCAGAATCGGTCAGTGTCTGTTTGCTCAAGTTGAACACTCCTGTTCCTAAGGGCGCCTTCTTTTTGGTTTGTTGGGTCCGCCTCCCCCCTCTGACTCCTCTTTTCGTTCTCCTGGCCTTTTTTGGCCTTGATTGGTCCTGGAAAAACCCAAATCCGAACCACCCTGTGCCCCCTGTGCCCCCTGTGACCAACCCTGTTTGCCCTTCACTATTGCGCTCATACTGCATGGTAGTTGTGAGTATTTCTATGGCTAGAGGTCATTCCCAAGTTATATACATTTTTATAATTTTTTCCCATTTTTTACAAGCATTTGACCTTAAAATTTATTATATGTTTTATTTTCAGTTAATACACATTGTCGCTCCTGAAGAGTGGATATGAATACTCCACGAAATGCGTAGGGATTCTATATATACAATGTGTAGTACCAATGTAACACAGATATATTTATTATAGATAAACTTCTAACCCTTGTACATGCAATGTGTAATGCTAATATAATACAAATATATGTAACAAATGATGAACTCTTGTGACCCATGTACCCATCTGTATGGAATATTTATTGTGTTTTATACAATTATATCCCTTTTTTGACCCTTCACTATCGACTGCACGCTTCATTTAAAGTCCCGCCTTCTCTCTTATATCGTTTTGACAGGGATGGAGGCATGAGTCCCCGCCAAGTCTCTGCCTCATATAAAGTCCCAACTTCCCCCCATTCTTGACACTGAAAAATCTTTACCTCACAGTCAGCACAACGGTGAATACACTGAAAAATCTTTACCTCACAGTCAGCACAGCGGTAAATACACTGGAAAATCTTTACCTCACAGTCAGCACAGCGGTGAATACACTGAAAAATCTTTACCTCAAAGTCAGAAGACACAGGCTGCTAACGGTGAGTCAGAGAATGAATACTGTGAATTACAAGCTGCTACACAGTCTGACATCTTCAAAAAATTTGAATGTATGCTTCAGAAAGCCCTCAAACAGACTTCTGATCATGTAACTGACAAACTGACTAAATAAATTAGAGAACTAGGTCAGAGAACAGCTGACTTAGAACTGAGGGTTGATGAAATTGATAATTTTACACAGAACTACATGTCTGAGATGAAGGTACTAAAAGAGGAAAACCTTACATTACAAAATCGTTTAAAGGACCAAGAGAACAGAGATCGATCGAATCTGCGAATCAGGGGAATCCCTGAATCTAGTCTAGACCTGCAGGCTAATATCACGGCGCTCTTTCAAGAATTATTACCTGGAACCCCTATTGACAGGTTTGAAATGGATAGAGTGCATAGAGCGTTAGCCCCACGCAAAATAAATGGTCCCCCGAGGGATATTATAGCTAAATTGCACTTTTACAGAACCAAAGAACAGATACTAACAGCTGCCAGAGGGAGAGAATCTCTTAGCTTCCAGGGCAATACCTATCAACTCTTCACGGATTTGTCCCCACTAACGGTTGCAAAAAGACGTGCACTTAAACCTCAACTCCAGGTACTCCAGAGAAATCAAATTTCCTATCAATGGGGATTTTTGTCTCAGATTTACTCATTTGGAAACAAAATATGTTTGTCGCTCTTCAGAGGACTTGAAGTCAGCCCTATTTGATATGGGCCTAGCCGAAGCAATCTTACCAAATGACCAGTCTCATAGGCGCTCAGCTTTTCCTTCTACACAGCAAAACAAAGACCCAATACCCAGCTATTCCACATCTTCCCATCAAAATCTTAACAAGCGAGGTCGATATGAACATTCACCACCAAACAATGAGGATTCAATGGACTGACAATAGAAGCCAGACTAGTTATTTGTCCTTGCTACTTTTTTCCAGCACAGTATGCTGACAGAGTTAATTAACTGGCCATATTCATGACTAAAATGAGTTATGGCTACATACTACTGTTATGTTCCAAAAATATATATTCAAGTTTTTGAACTTTATTTTTTCTTTTTTTGTAACAATTTAAGCAAAATTTTTCCATGATAGTAATGGAATAGTTCCTGTGGTCCTCCGATGTTATACATCCCTTAGGAATTTCTTGTTGCCCTTTATTCCACCTAAGGACTCCTACATTGTTACTCTCCTGAGATGCTCCTACACCCTATTATTTAGCCTTTATATACTGCTAAATTGTCTTCATATTGGGTTTGTTCGATTCTCCTCTCCTTTTTTCTTTTTCTATTCTATTGCTTCTTTCTTTAATCTTTGCTATTCCCTCCTGACTCTCGGGTTGGTGATCCTGGCTCTCGGTGAGTACTCGGCTTGTTATGCTATAATATTCGCATTCATTGTTTTATGGCTCCTATAAATATCTTGTCATTAAATGTACAAGGGTTTAATACTGTCAGGAAAAGCCCTCTTGCAGTTTTCCCAGCGGATTGAGGATTAAACGAATGCCTGTGCATAGAAGCGCCATCCGGCGCTCGTGGGCACATGCGCAATAGTGTCAATATCTCTACTAGTGCTAACAAACGTACGCGCATGCGCAATAGCGCCACTAGCGCTAACGTGCGTACGCGCATGTGCAATAGCGCCACTTGGCGCCAAAGATAGGCTATTTAAAGAAGACTGTTTCAATGCTGCCTTGCTGTCCAGTCTACAGCATTTCCTGAGACCCCTGCTACCTTGTTACCAGTTTTCCTGTATCCAGTATTTACTTGGCTTGTTCCTGACTTACCTGCTTGCTGCCCGCCCCGATCTTGGCTTGGACTCTGACTATTCTCTTGGTTTGCCCTTCTGTACCTGATCTGCCCGCCAGTACCTTGACCCGGCTTGTCTGCACCTCCCTGCAACCTGCTACGGGACTACAGTGCACCTCCCTGCTGTCTGCAACCTGCTACGGGACTACAGTGCACCTCCCTGCTGTCTGCAACCTGCTTCGGGACTACAGTGCACCTCCCTGTCTGCAACCTGCTACGGGACTACAGTGCACCTCCCTGCTGTCTGCAACCTGCTACAGGACTACAGTGCACCTCCCTGCTGCCTGCAACCTGCTTCGGGACTACAGTGCACCTCCCTGCTGTCTGCAACCTGCTACAGGACTACAGTGCACCTCCCTGCTGCCTGCAACCTGCTACGGGACTACAGTGCACCTCCCTGCTGCCTGCAACCTGCTACGGGACTACAGTGCACCTCCCTGCTGCCTGCAACCTGCTACGGGACTACAGTGCACCTCCCTGCAACCTGCTACGGGACTACAGTGCACCTCCCTGCTGTCTGCAACCTGCTACGGGACTACAGTGCACCTCCCTGCTGTCTGCAACCTGCTACGGGACTACAGTGCACCTCCCTTCTGACTACAGGATCCTGCCTTCTGCTTCAGTGTTCCAGTCAGGCACTTGTGCCCCTCTGTACTTTCGAGTCCCTGTTTACACCTTCAGGGGTTCTTAAGTCAGAGGTATACGAGAGGCCGTTCTCTGCATTCCGGGCTCCACCTACCAGGTACGTGACAGTACCGGACAGCCATGTCCGAGCCCACGCAGGGAACGTCGCCTATGGAGGACTTATGCCATCATTTGGCTGGACTTACACAGGCTGTTAAAGACCTGCAAGACGGTTACAAACGTCTGGAAGAACGTGTTCAAGTGATCTCTACTTCAGCTCCAGGTCCGTCCTCGGGCCCTTCTGTAGTAATGTTGCCTCCAGAACCTAAAGTTCCCACGCCAGAAAGGTTCTCCGGGGACCGCAGCAAGTTTAGAGCATTCCGTAATGCCTGTGAACTTTTCTTCGCACTGCAACCCAGAACTTTTTCATTAGAAACCACTAAGGTGGGGTTCGTCATTTCCCTCTTGCTGGGGGAACCCCAGGCATGGGCCCATCGACTCCTGGAACAAAAGAACAGCTGCCTTAACCTACTGGACACTTTCTTCCAAGCCATGGCCCTTCTCTATGAGGACCCGCAACAAGTTGCTACTGCAGAAGCAGCTCTGTTCTCTCTCCAGCAAGGCCGTAGGGCGGCGGAGGACTATGCATCTGAGTTCAGGCGTTAGAGTTCCGACACAAATTGGAACGACGCCGCCCTACATCACCAGTTCCGCATGGGACTCTCCGAGCCGCTAAAGGATGAGTTGGCCCGGGTTGGCATCCCGGAGACACTTGAAGCCCTTATCAATCTCTCCATTCAGATTGACAGGCATCTAAGAGAGCGAAGAGCTGAACGGACTGCCGGGTCCACTCGCCCAGTCTGGATGCTTCCACGTGTACCACAGCCTTCTGCCCATGCTCCTGCTGATTCCACTGAGCCAATGCAGTTAGGCCTGATCCGTCCCTCTCTGACTCCGGAGGAACGTCAACGCCGGCGAGCTAATAACCTTTGCCTCTATTGCGGAGAATCTGGACACTATGTGAGGACTTGTCCCGCAAAGACCCGTAAGCACTTTACTCTCTCCTCTACCTCTTCATCTGCTGTGTTTGATCATGCTTCTCATTTGGCTATCCCCATCTCTCTACAGCTTCCAGAAGGGAATATGCAAGCAACCGCCATCATTGACTCCGGAGCCTGCAGCGGGTTCATGGACTTGTCTTTTGCCCGTAAATTCCACATTCCGCTACGACCCAGAGCACAGGGACTGTCTGTACATCTGGCCGACGGATCGGCTATAAAATCTGGGCCCGTAACACAAGAAACAGTTCCTCTCAAGACCACCATTTCCGGCAACCACCAAGAATTACTCTGTCTTGACATCATCGAATCTCCCTTGTTTCCCATCATACTGGGAATGCCTTGGCTCAAGGCACACAATCCGCAAATAGACTGGTCTACTGGAAAAATCCGTTTTCATTCCTCATATTACCAGCAACATTGTCTACAGGACACTACCAAAACCCCGTCTTCTTTGCTATGTCTGGAGACCGATGCTGAAGTCTGCCAAGCAGTTCCCAAGGCTTACCATAACTTTCTGGACGTGTTCAGTAAAAAAGGGGCAGAGACTCTGCCACCCCATAGACCTTACGATTGTCCGATTGAATTGCTTCCCGGAGCAGAAATTCCCTTTGGGAGAATTTTTCCCTTAACTGAACTTGAACTCGGAACTCTTAAAGAATACATAGATGATAATCTGAGGAAAGGGTTCATACGCCCTTCTACCTCCCCAGCAGGAGCAGGGATTTTCTTCGTAGAAAAGAAAGACCACTCTCTACGCCCCTGCGTAGACTATCGGGACCTTAATAAGATCACAATTAAGAATCGGTACCCCCTACCCTTGGTACCCGAACTTTTCCAGCGACTCGGAACTGCATCCATCTTTACCAAATTAGACCTTCGTGGAGCCTACAATTCAGTCCGGATCCGAAGCGGAGACGAATGGAAAACAGCCTTCCGCACCCGCTTCGGACATTTTGAGTACCTTGTCATGCCTTTTGGTTTATGTAATGCTCCTGCCACCTTCCAGCATTTTGTTAATGATATTTTCAGAGACTACCTTGACTTGTTTATCATAGTATACCTAGATGACATCCTGATCTTTTCCTCCTCACTGACTACTCATCGGGAACATGTCGGGAAAGTTCTAACCCGCCTTCGCCAACATGGCTTGTATGCAAAACCTGAGAAGTGCGAGTTTGAGCGCCAAAGCATCCAGTTTCTGGGCCTAATCATTTCGATTGACGGTGTCAAGATGGATCCACAGAAGGTCTCTGCCATCTTGGATTGGCCAGCTCCAACTGATAAGAAGGGAGTTCAGCGATTTGTGGGGTTTGCAAATTTTTATCGCAAATTCATTAAGGGATTCTCTTCTATCATTTCCCCCATCACAAGTCTTACTCGGCAAGGCACCCGTTTTCAGTGGTCTTCTGAAGCTCAAGCAGCCTTTACTTCCTTAAAAGAACAGTTCGTTTCAGCCTCTGTCTTAAAGCATCCTGACCCAGCCTTACCTTACATACTGGAAGTGGATGCTTCCGAGGTAGCAGTAGGGGCAGTTCTTTCACAGAGACAAGGATCCAAGGCTCTGTTACACCCAGTGGCATTCTTCTCTCGCAGGCTAACCGAAGCTGAAAGAAATTATGATGTCGGGGACAGAGAGCTACTTGCAATCAAGGCTGCGCTACAAGAATGGCATTACCTCTTGGAAGGAGCGGCCCATCCTATTCTGGTGTACACTGATCACAAGAACTTAGAGTACTTGAAAGTTGCCAAGAGATTAAAACCACGACAGGCCAGATGGGCACTCTTCTTCACCAGATTTGCCTTTCACATTACTTACAGGCCGGGATCTAAAAACACTAAACCAGATGCGCTTTCCCGGATGTTCAGCGAACCTGAAGTTCCTTCACCCCCTGATACCATCCTTGCTCCTGGAAACTTTCTCATGCTTCAGGGAGATCTGCTCTCTCAAGTTAAACAAGCCTCCTCATTGGCTCCTCATCCAACAGATGTCACTTTACAGTGGAAAGATGATCTACTTTGGTACAAGGACAGAATTTTTGTGCCACAACAGACACGGGTTGCCATCCTCAAGTCTTGCCATGACCACGAACTAGCTGGCCACTTCGGGATACGCAAGACATCCGAACTCCTGCAGCGCATGTTTTGGTGGCCTCAGCTACAAAAGGATTGTAAACATTATATCGAAGCATGTACTACGTGCATCCAGAACAAGGGCAGCAAGACCAAGGCTTGGGGACTGTTGAGGCCTCTACCCGTACCAGAAAGACCATGGAGGATGATCTCCATGGATTTCATTGTGGAATTACCACCTTCAGAAGGTTTCACCACCATCTTCGTAGTGGTTGACAGACTCTCTAAAATGGCTCACTTCCTGCCTATGAAGGGTACCCCATCTGCCTTCGAAACTGCGAAGATTTTTATTAAGGACATTGTAAGGCTCCATGGTATACCTGCTAATATTGTATCTGATCGGGGGGTACAATTTACATCCAAATTCTGGAAAGCCCTGTGTGAAGCCCTAAAGATTGACCTCTCCTTCTCGTCTGCCTACCACCCCCAGACGAATGGACAAACCGAACGAACTAACCAGACCCTGGAACAGTATTTACGATGCGATTCTTGTTTTTCTCAGGATGACTGGGTGCCTCTGCTACCTCTTGCTGAGTTCGCTTATAATAATTCTGTGCATTCTGCAACCATCCAATCTCCATTTTTTGCGAACTATGGGTTCCACCCCTTGTTTCTGTCCAATAACATGCCAGAGTGTACTGTACCGGCGGCTCAAGAAACCTTGAACTTCTTCAGCACAATTAACAAGTTACTTCAAGAGACAATGGCAAAGACCCAAGTCCATAACAAGGAAACGTTTGACAGGAAGAGAAGAGGGGAGCTTGACCTAAAACCTGGAGATCAAGTTTGGTTGTCCACTCTAAACCTGAAACTGGCATGCCCATCTAAGAAATTGGGCCCTAAGTTTGTGGGTCCCTTCCCAGTGGTGAGGAAAATTAACAGTGTGGCATATGAGTTGAAGTTACCGGAGTCCTTCCGTATACATCCAGTCTTTCACGTGGCTCTACTTAAACCAGCAGTCCCGGATCCCTTCCTTAACAGGAACACCGGTCCTCCTGAGCCTGTACTTATTAACGGCGAAGAAGAATTTGAGGTTGAGTCCATTATAGATTGCCGAAGGAGACGTAATCAGGTTCAGTACCTGGTGAAATGGAAGGGTTACGGCCCTGAGGAGAACTCCTGGGAACCAGAGACTAACATACACGCCAAAAGGTTAATCCTAGCCTTTAAAAGAACTCATCCGGGTAAAATGGCTCAGTTGGGCATCCGGAGGCTGCCCATTGGGGGGGGGCAATGTCAGGAAAAGCCCACTAGCGCTAACGTGCGTACGCGCATGTGCAATAGCGCCACTTGGCGCCAAAGATAGGCTATTTAAAGAAGACTGTTTCAATACTGCCTTGCTGTCCGGTCTACAGCGTTTCCTGAGACCCCTGCTACCTTGTTACCAGTTTTCCTGTATCCAGTATTTACTTGGCTTGTTCCTGACTTACCTGCTTGCTGCCCGCCCCGATCTTGGCTTGGACTCTGACTATTCTCTTGGTTTGCCCTTCTGTACCTGATCTGCCCGCCAGTACCTTGACCCGGCTTGTCTGCACCTCCCTGCTGTCTGCAACCTGCTACGGGACTACAGTGCACCTCCCTGCTGTCTGCAACCTGCTACGGGACTACAGTGCACCTCCCTGCTGTCTGCAACCTGCTTCGGGACTACAGTGCACCTCCCTGCTGTCTGCAACCTGCTACGGGACTACAGTGCACCTCCCTGCTGTCTGCAACCTGCTACGGGACTACAGTGCACCTCCCTGCTGCCTGCAACCTGCTACGGGACTACAGTGCACCTCCCTGCTGTCTGCAACCTGCTACGGGACTACAGTGCACCTCCCTGCTGTCTGCAACCTGCTACGGGACTACAGTGCACCTCCCTGCTGTCTGCAACCTGCTACGGGACTACAGTGCACCTCCCTTCTGACTACAGGATCCTGCCTTCTGCTTCAGTGTTCCAGTCAGGCACTTGTGCCCCTCTGTACTTTCGAGTCCCTGTTTACACCTTCAGGGGTTCTTAAGTCAGAGGTATACGAGAGGCCGTTCTCTGCATTCCGGGCTCCACCTACCAGGTACGTGACAAATACTCCACATAAGCGAACCAAGGCTTTACGCTCTTTTGCTATGAAAAAAGCTAATATTATATGTTTGCAGGAAACGCATTTTACTGACAAAGTTTATCCCAAATTTCTTTCATCATCATATCCACAATTCTATACTGCTTCAGCTACGGTTAAACAGCGCGGAACTCTCATTGGTTTTCACCGTTCCACTCCGTTTAACCTTGTATCCAAAATAACAGACCCTGAAGGACGATATGTTCTTCTAACAGGATTTATTTCTGATAATCCTATTACTATTGCGTCTTATTATGCCCCTAACAAACGCCCAACTGCTTTCTTATCCCACCTTTTTCAACTTATAGAAGTACATAAGTTTGGTACTGTTGTTATTTGTGGGGATTCGAATGCTACTATTTTCCCGTTCTTAGATAAATCTCCCCCTGGACCTACCACAAACTCAATAAACCTAACTTTTCAACATCTACTCACCACTCATAGCCTGGTAGATACTTGGCGAGAGATGAACCCTATTAGTAGGCGCTTCACTCATTATTCTTATCCGCATAACTCTTTTTCATGAATAGATCATATTCTAATCCCGTCAAGTATGCTACCAGAAATCATATCATCCAAAATCATTCCTTTTCCATGGACAGACCACTGCGCAGTATTCATTACCATTGCTTCCCCAGTTCCTAGATCACACGATACCACTTGGTTAGGGATGAGCCGAACACCCCCCGGTTCGGTTCGCACCAGAACCCGCGAATGGACCGAAAGTTCGCACGAACGTTAGAACCCCATTGACGTCTATGGGACTCGAACGTTCGAAATCAAAAGTGCTCATTTTAAAGGCTAATTTGCATGGTATTGTCCTAAAAAGGGTTTGGGGACCCGGGTCCTACCCCAGGGGACATGTATCAATGCAAAAAAAACTTTTAAAAACGGCCGTTTTTTCGGGAGCAGTGATTTTAATGATGCTTAAAGTAAAAAAAAAAAAAGTGAAATATTCCTTTAAATATCGTACCTGGGGGGTGTCTATAGTATGCCTGTAAAGTGACGCGTGTTTCCCATGTTTAGAACAGTCCCTGCACCAAATGTCATTTTTAAAGGAAAAAATCTCATTTAAAACTGCTTGCAGGTTTAATGTCATGTCGGGTCATGGCAATATGGATGAAAATCAGTGAGACAAACGGCATGGGTACCCCCCAGTCCATTACCAGGCCCTTTGGGTCTTGTATGGATATTAAGGGGAACCCCGCACCCAAATTAAAATAAGGAAAGGTGTGGGGCCACCAGGCCCTATATACTCTGAACAGCAGTATACAGGCGGTGCAAACAAGACAGGGACTGTAGGTTTGTTGTTAAGTAGAATCTGTTTGTAATTTTGAATGGGTACATTTTTAACGTGTTTAGCTCCAGCCCAAAAATCTTTTTTAAGCTTTTTGGAAAACATAGGGAAGGGTTATCACCCCTGTGACATTTGTTTTGCTGTCTTTCCTCCTCTTCTGAAGATTTCACCTCACCTTTTTGTCCCAATGAAAAATGTTTTTTGAAAATTTGGGTTTTTTTGTGGAACAAGGATTGGAAAGCATCAGTGGAAAGGAGAAATTGTTTTCCCATATTAACTCTTACAGGAGAGAATTTCCCTTCCTAGGGGTAGATTTCATCTCACTTCCTGTTGTCTCCTTCCGTTTGCAAGTAGGAGTCGTTTGTAAGTTAGATGTTTGAAAGTAGGGTCCTGCCCTATATACTCAGCAGAAATTTGGGCCTTAGGTGTTGCTGTGGCCACAACACTGTAAGCCCTCACAGGGCCCTGCTGTGAAATATTAGATCAAGAATTGTAATTACATGCCCCTGTTGAACAGGAGCTGAAAAATTAGGCCTTAGGCACTGGTGCCACAACACTGCAACCCCTCACAGACACTCTAGTTGGAACGCAGGAACGAGCCCTGCTGCAAAGTATTGCTTCAAAAATTGTAATTACACGCCCCTGTTAGACAGGGGCAGAAAAATTGGGCCTTAGGCACTGGTGCTGGTGCCACAACACTACAACCCCTCACAGACACTCTAGTTGGAATGCAGGAACGAGCCCTGCTGCAAAGTATTACATCAAAAATTGTAATTACACGCCCCTGTTAAACAGGGGCTGAAAAATTGTGCCTTAGGCACTGGTGGTGGCGCCCAGAACCAAAAATGTTCTTACAAGCTATCAGCGTGATGATTGAGGAGGAAGAGGATAATTACTCAGGGATAGTCACTCAGCATCAGCATAGGCAGTCTTTGAAGGGATCAGAGATTTCAAAAAAAATTATTCGGTTACATCAGCATCAGGTGCTTGGTAGCTGGTGGTGATCCAAGACTGATTCATTTTTATGAAGGTCAGCCGATCGACCGAGTCGGTGGACAGACGCACCCCGTGATCGGTTGCCACGCCTCCAGCAGCACTGAATGTGCGTTCCGAAAGAACGCTGGATGCAGGACAGGCCAGTAGTTCAATTGCATACTGTGCAAGCTCTGGCCAGTGATCCATCCTCAAGACCCAGTAACCCAGAGGATTTTCGGTGGGAAAGGTGTCCAAGTCTGATCTTGCCCCTAGGTATTCCTGCACCATGTAAAACAGACGCTGGCGATGGTTGCTGGAACCGATCATACCTTGGGGCTGCGGACCAAAAAATTGTCTGAACGCATCGGTCAGACGGCCACCTTCTCCACCGCTCCTTCTTTGACTGACCGAAGCCTCAGCAACACGTTGTCCAGAAACAGGAGTTTGTAACCTCCCAGTCTCTGGGAACGCGTTGCACAGACCTTTCTGCAAGGCCTCCCGAAGATGTTTCATCCTCTGCTCCCTCTGCGATGGCAAGATAAGGTCCGCAACCTTACCCTTGTAATGTGGATCAAGGAGGGTTGCCAGCCAGTATTGGTCCTTCTCCTTGATACCACGAATACGAGGATCCTTACGCAGGCTTTGCAGGATCAGGGAGGCCATGCAGCGTAGGTTTGCTGAGGCATTCGGTCCGGAGTCCTCTGGGTCACTAAGGACAACAACGTCAACAGCCACCTCCTCCCAGCCACGTACAAGTCCATGTGTTCCTTGGGACTGATCCCTTAAAGACTGCTGCTGACGCTGAGTGCCAGGCTCCACCTCCATACTGACACAATCTTCCTCCTCCTCCTCCTCCTCCTCCTCGTCCTCTTCCTGTGTGATCGGCGGGCACGCAGGAACACTGTCTGGATAAAAGGGGCCTTGAGAGCTAAGGAATTCCTCCTCTTCCTGCCTCTGTTCTGCCTCAAGTGCCCTGTCCATTATTCCACGCAGCGTGTGCTCCAACAGGTGGACAAGGGGGACAGTGTCACTGATGCATGCACTGTCAGTGCTCACCATCCTCGTGGCCTCCTCGAATGGTGACAGGACAGTGCATGCATCCCTGATCATGGCCCACTGGCGTGGGGAAAAAAAACCAAGCTCCCCTGACCCTGTCCTGGTGCCATAGTCGCACAGGTACTCATTGATGGCCCTCTGCTGCGTGTGCAGCCGCTGCAGCATGGCCAACGTTGAGTTCCACCTGGTGGGCATGTCACAGATTAGGCGGTTCTTGGGCAGGTTAAACTCCTTTTGGAGGTCCGTCAGCCGAGCACTGGCATTATAAGACTGGCGGAAATGCACACAGACTTTCCTGGCCTGCCTCAGGACATCCTGTAAGCCCGGGTACCTGCCCAAGAACCGCTGCACCACCAAGTTAAGGACGTGAGCCAAACAGGGCACATGGGTCATTTGTCCCTGTCGGAGGGCAGAGAGGAGGTTGGTGCCATTGTCGCAAACCACCATTCCTGCCTTAAGTTGGCGTGGCGTCAACCACCTCTGAACCTGCCCCTGCAGAGCTGACAGAACCTCTGCCCCAGTGTGGCTCCTGTCCCCCAAGCACACCAGCTCAAGCACCGCATGGCATCTTTTGGCCTGCGTACTTGTGTAGCCCCTTGAACGCCTACGGAGCACCGCTGGTTCCGAGGAAGAGGCCATGGAGGAAGAAGAAGAGGAGGGGGTGGAGGAGAGAGGTGTGTCACAATCAGCATTTTGGAGGCGTGGTGGCGGAACAACCTCCAACACTACTGCACCTTGTCCTGCATCCTTCCCAGCTGCCAGCAGAGTCACCCAATGCGCCGTGAAACTTAGGTAACGTCCCTGTCCATGCCTGCTGGACCATGAGTCAGCGGTAATATGCACCTTACCGCTGACCGCCCTGTCCAGCGAGGCATGGACATTGCCTTCCACATGCCGGTAGAGAGCCGGAATCGCCTTCCGTGAGAAAAAGTGGCGTTTGGGTACCTGCCACTGAGGAACCGCACATTCCACAAACTCACGGAAGGGGGCAGAGTCTACCAACTGAAAAGGCAGCAGTTGAAGTGCTAGCAATTTTGCCAAGCTAGCATTCAACCGCTGGGCATGTGGATGGTTGGGAGCAAACTTCTTTCGGCGGTGCAGCAGCTGGGGCAGGGAAATTTGCCTGGTACAATCTGACGTCGGTGTACCAAAAGCAGATTGCCCACAAGTACTTGGCTGTGACACACCTAATTCTACACCTTCATTCCTCTCACTGCAGGTCTCAGAGAGGACTGAAGGTCTAGTGGGGTTGGAAATCTCAGCTGATGAGGAGCAAGGAGAGATCCTCTTTGTTCTTTGGTGTGGGTCTTTTAGATACGCTTGCCAACGAACTGCATGGCAGGTCAACATATGTCTGGTCAAGCATGTGGTACCCAAGCGGGAGATGTTTTGGCCACGCGAGATACGCTTGAGACATATGTTGCAAATAGCAGCGGTGCGATCTGATGCACTCGTCTCAAAAAAGGCCCACACCAAAGAACTTTTTGAATAACGCGCAGAGACTGCAGCGCCCTGCACATGTGGAGCTTTGGGGTGTGATGCAGTCAATGAGCTGCCCTTAGGCTGGCCCCTGGAGGGCATCCTGCCTCGTTGGTGATGTGCCGCCTCCTCCTCCTCCTCCTCCTCTCTCCTATCAGGCACCCACGTTGAGTCAGTGACCTCATCATCCCCTCCCTCCTCATCACTGGAGCAAACCTGGCAGTATGCTGCAGCAGGGGGAGCATGACTGCCAGATTGCTGTCCTTCTTGGGCACCCCCTCTGTCCGTGCTCATGTTACTGCCTTCATCGAGCTCAGTATCATCATCAGAGCCTTCCAAACGCTGGGCATCCTCCTGGAGCATGTACCCAACACTGTGGTCAAACAGTTCGAGGGAATCCTCATGAGGACATGGTGGAGCTAGGGAAGGAGTCACTGATGACATTGAGCTGAGGGAAGAGGCCGCTGCTTTGCCAGACAAAGCACCCTGGGCATGGGTGAGAGAGGATGAGGAGGATGAGGACGGCTTGGTCATCCACTCGACCAAGTCTTCCGCATGTTGCGGCTCAACACGGCCAGCTGCCGAAAAAAAGGCCAAGCGTGTCCCATGGCCACGTGCTGATGAGGATGCACCGTCTCCACGACCAGCACTAGACACAGAGCCTGCTTGCCCTCTCTTATTGGCTTGTGACTGTCTGCCTCTCCTTCTTGGCCTTCCAGACATACTAATGGCCTGTAGCTGCACTAAGCTGTGATAGAACACCTGTAATTTTCTTCAGGTAGCTTTATATACTGTAACCAGACAAGCCTGCCTGTCAGTAGGAAGATAACAGGAACGGATCTAGCTGAACACTGTGAGCAGGACGCACTGCACTAAATGTAAATAGCAGGAACGGATCTAGCTGAACACTGTGAGCAGGACGCACTGCACTAAATGTAAATGGCAGGAACGGATCTAGCTGAACACTGTGAGCAGGACGCACTGCACTAAATGTAAATAGCAGGAACGGACCTAGCTGAACACTGTGAGCAGGACGCACTGCACTAAATGTAAATAGTCTAGAAGATAACAGGAACGGATCTAGCTGAACACTGTGAGCAGGACGCACTGCACTAAATGTAAATTGCAGGAACGGATCTAGCTGAACACTGTGAGCAGAACGCACTGCACTAAATGTAAATGGCAGGAACGGATCTAGCTGAACACTGTGAGCAGGACGCACTGCACTAAATGTAAATAGCAGGAACGGATCTAGCTGAACACTGTGAGCAGGACGCACTGCACTAAATGTAAATAGTCTAGAAGATAACAGGAACGGATCTAGCTGAACACTGTGAGCAGGACGCACTGCACTAAATGTAAATAGCAGGAACGGATCTAGCTGAACACTGTGAGCAGGACGCACTGCACTAAATGTAAATAGCAGGAATGGATCTAGCTGAACACTGTGAGCAGGACGCACTGCACTAAATGTAAATAGCAGGAACGGATCTAGCTGAACACTGTGAGCAGGACGCACTGCACTAAATGTAAATAGTCTAGAAGATAACAGGAACGGATCAAGCTGAACACTGTGAGCAGGACGCACTGCACTAAATGTAAATGGCAGGAACGGATCTAGCTGAACACTGTGAGCAGGACGCACTGCACTAAATGTAAATTGCAGGAACGGATCTAGCTGAACACTGTGAGCAGGACGCACTGCACTAAATGTAAATAGCAGGAACGGATCTAGCTGAACACTGTGAGCAGGACGCACTGCACTAAATGTAAATAGTCTAGAAGATAACAGGAACGGATCTAGCTGAACACTGTGAGCAGGACGCACTGCACTAAATGTAAATAGCAGGAACGGATCTAGCTGAACACTGTGAGCAGGACGCACTGCACTAAATGTAAATGGCAGGAACGGATCTAGCTGAACACTGTGAGCAGGACGCACTGCACTAAATGTAAATAGCAGGAACGGATCTAGCTGAACACTGTGAGCAGGACGCACTGCACTAAATGTAAATAGCAGGAACGGATCTAGCTGAACACTGTGAGCAGGACGCACTGCACTAAATGTAAATAGCAGGAACGGATCTAGCTGAACACTGTGAGCAGGACGCTCTGCACTAAATGTAAATAGCAGGAACGGATCTAGCTGAACACTGTGAGCAGGACGCACTGCACTAAATGTAAATAGCAGGAACGGATCTAGCTGAACACTGTGAGCAGGACGCACTGCACTAAATGTAAATAGCAGGAATGGATCTAGCTGAACACTGTGAGCAGGACGCACTGCACTAAATGTAAATAACAGGAACGGATCTAGCTGAACACTGTGAGCAGGACGCACTGCACTAAATGTAAATAGTCTAGATAGAAGATAACAGGAATGGATCTAGCTAAACTGAATACAGTGTATATATATATATGCAACACCTGGGATGCATATATATACACAATACACTGTAAGTGCAGCTAACTGACTGACTGTTCTGCCTAATCTATCTAACTCAAATCAAATGACACTGTCTCTCTCTCTCTCTCTCTCTCTCTATCTCTTAGCACACCGGAACACACACTACACAGGGCCGCCGCGCAGGCGGCCTTATATAGTGTGGGGCGTGTACTAAATCCCCTGAGCCATAATTGGCCAAAGCCACCCTGGGTTTGGCCAATTACAGCTCTCTCTACTGACGGCGCTGTGATTGGCCAAGCATGCGGGTCATAGTGCATGCTTGGCCAATCATCAGCCAGCAATGCACTGCGATGCCGCAGTGAATTATGGGCCGTGACGCGCCACACGAATTTGGCGCGAACGGCCCATATCGTTCGCAATTCGGCGAACGGGCGAACAGCCGATGTTCGAGTCGAACATGGGTTCGACTCGAACACGAAGCTCATCCCTACACTTGGTGTATAAACGATTCAATTCTGACCCACCCTTCTCATTGTGTTGAGATTGAAAAAGCACTTTCTGATTACCTAAAATCCAATGATACAGACGATGTCTCTGCTATTACATTATGGGAGGCGCACAAGGTAGTCATTAGGGGTAGACTGATACAACAAGCAACTAACCTTAAAAGAGAACGCAAACTGTTGTTTGCAAAACTTGAATCTACCTTTAATGACTGTCATCAAACTTTTCAAACCTCCCCGAATGCTACCAACAGTACCAAACTAGAAAAAGCCCGCCTGGATCTAGATCTTTTTCTTACTGATACCGCAGATAAACTTATAAGTAAATGCCAGCATGTTCAATATCGCAGGGCAAATAAACCTGATACACCTATGGCCAGAATTTAAAAAAATTCACAACATATACATATGCCTATCAGATTGAAAGTATCCCAGGAATCTTACACTAGTAACCCAGTGAAAATACTTAAAATTTTTGGCTCTAAGCTTTCTAAACTACATTCTTCTGCCTCAAATTTTGATAAAACTAAAGCAGACACACTGTTCTCCAATATCACGCTTCCTAACCTTGATCAACAACAGAAAGATCTTGAATGTCCAATTACAGTTACTGAAGTCCTTAACGCAATAAAATCTTTAAAATTACGTAAAAGACCAGGCCCAGATGGATTTTCGGCAACATATTATAGACAATTTGCATCAATCTTAACACCTGTCTTAACTAAAGCCTTCAATTCGATCCTTAAAGGTAACTCATTTAGAACAGAGACTCACCTTTAAAATAGCAATGATCCCCAAACCACATTCTGACTCCACCTCCTGGACTAATTATCGTCCTATATCCCTCCTAAATCTCGATATAAAATTAATTGCTAACATTTTGGCCACTAGACTGCATAATATTATTGGCCTACTAATCCATAAAGACCAAACAGGCTTTATGCCTAAACGCCAAGCTGGAGATAATATCAGGAGAGCACTCTTACTTATTAATGCAGCTAAAACTAGACGAATCCCAGCTTGCCTTGTATCCTTAGACATAAGGAAAGCATTCGATTCGGTTATGTGGCCTTATATGGAATATGTCCTTGGTAAATGGGGATTTGGAAACAATTTTTTAACCTGGGTTTCATCCATATACAATAATCCTAGAGCATATATCAAATATGCAGGCTATAAGTCAACAATGATTGATATCAAAAGAGGCACTAGACAAGGATTCCCTCTTTCCCCTCTACTTTTTGCCCTAATAATAGAACCCCTGGCACACCTTATTAGAACCAATCCTGACATTAAAAAGGTATCGAACTAGGTGGTTATCACCATAAACTATGTCTCTTTGCGGATGACATTCTCATATTTTTGTCTCATCCCCATATATCCACCCCTAATCTACTAAAAACATTAGATAATTTTGCCCAAATATCAGGACTACATGTTAATCCAACAAAATCAAATGCATTAAATATTTCCTTATCTCAATTAGAACTTCGGCAGGCACAAACTTCCTTACCCTTTACTTGGGTTCCAAAGCAGCTTCCATACCTAGGAATAAAACTCACAATCTCTCTTAAAGACCTTTTTGCGGCAAATTACTTACCCCTCTAAACAAACTTCCGGCTTCCTGAAACAATGGGCTCTTCTATCATTGTCATCTTTGGGAAGGATTAATGCGGTAAAGATGTCAATCCTGCCGAAATTCTTATATTTATTTAGGGTACTCCCTATTTCTTTACCATCTTACTTTCTTAGACTTACTCAAAGTAGAGTTATGTCCTTCATTTGGGGTACCACCAAACCTTTTATACCTAAATCTACGCTTTACTTCAATAAATTGAGTGGTGGTTTGGGATTGCCCAACTTTTCCTCCTATTTCTACGCTGCACAGCTAGCACTTATACCCAAGTATCATACTTCTGTAGAAGCTCCCCTATGGGTAGCTATTGAATCAGTGGAAAGTGACCCTATCTCAGTGGCAAATATGTTTTGGCTCTGTCCTGCTGATAGAATACATCTTTCTAATCCTATCACGAAACAGACCCTAGCAGTATGGGATAAATGTAAATTTGCACATAATCATTAATCAACACATAATCCCTTGCTTTCATTTCTTAATAATCCAGCCTTTTATCTTGCCTGGAAATTCCCAAAATATCATTCTCTGCATGGACCTCTACAAACCTGACTCGTTTATACAATCTTTCCTCGACTAAAGCTATTTATACATTTCCTGTACTATGTGAAACCTTTGGGTTACCTAAAACTGAAATATTTCGATATTTACAAATTAAAAATTTTTATGAACCACTTGTTTAGTACAGGCTCAACTCTTATACAAATCCGCTCAAATTGAGTCATTTGTATAAGTGATCAACACATTAGAGGACTTATCTCAATATTATATTTCCAACTTAATATGATATCTAGTGAGTTTCTACCCTCATACACAACTAAATGGGCACAAGATATGAATCGAGTGTTTAATAAACAAGATTGGTCGAATATATGGTCAGCCACCAAAACTTCCTCTCCAAATTGTTTTGCTGTAGAAACTAATTACAAGGTTCTAGCACGCTGGTACCTTGTACCAGCTAGAATAGCTAAATTTGTCCCCACATATTCACCTAATTGCTTTAGAGGATGTGACACAGCAGGAACACATTTTCACATATGGTGGCAATGCCCCGTAGTTGAAAAATTCTGGAGGAATATATTTCTTATGGCTTCTAAAGCCCTGGAAATCACGATTCCTCCATATCCTGCAACGGCACTCCTAAACCTTAAACCCACAATACTCACCCATACTCAATTCCAATTGTTTATCCAACTTAGCACTGCAGGTAAACAAATGATTGCCAAGGCGTGGAAGTCCCAAAATCTAATTCTTGCTGAAGCTAAACACAGAATGAACAGAACACTTTTATACGCCAAGATGACAGCTATTGAAGAAAATAAAATAAATAAATTTCGCAAAATTTGGCAACCATGGGTTAAAAACTACCTCCCTACAGATTTTGACCAAATCTCTGTTGTTACCACACTAAGATATATATCATATTATTACTGAAATATATATTATATTTGTATACCTAATGAGAGCTGGATCATCATCCCGGAAACTCTTTTTTTTTTCTCTTCTTTCCTTCTTTCCATCTTTATCTCTCCTCCCTCTCCTTTTCTTTTATTATTTCCTAAAATATTCCTGTACATACTTAGTCTAATAACTTGATTTATTTCTCTAATCTTACATCTAGAATCCCAACTAGTGTATAGTAAATATGGTTGTAAGATATCTCTAAAATTACTTTATTTTATTAACTTATTTATTTATCTTTTTTATCATACTGCAAAGATCTTCTGACGATTGATATGTATCCATGTATTGTATCATTTTATTTCTTCTTCTGTGAAAACTCAATAAATATATTTAACAAGGAAAGCTGACTTATGTCTACCGGGCGCTCGGGTTCGGCACATCTGACTGTTGTCTACCGGGCGCTCGGGTTTGGCACATCACGGATCTTGTGGACAGATTACTGGGAGGGGCTGGGGTAGACCCGGCTGTCATGGTGCACGTTGGCACCAATGACAAAGTCAGAGGCAGATGGAGTGTCCTAAAGAACGATTTTAAGGACTTAAGTGCTAAATTGAGGAAAAGGACCTCCAAGGTAGTGTTCTCAGGAATGCTACCGGTACATCGAGCCACACCAGAAAGGCAGAGGGAGATTAGGGAAGTAAACAAGTGGCTGAAGAGCTGGTGTAGTAAGGAGGTGTTTGGGTTCCTGGAGGACTGGGCAGACTTCTCAGTCGGTAACCGGTACTATAGAAGGGACGGACTGCACCTAAATGAGGAGGGTGCAGATCTGCTGGGAATGAAGATGGCCAAAAAGTTAGAGGGGTTTTTAAACTAGGTGATGGGGGGGGGGGGTCCAGAGACAGTCATAGCCAGCGCAGAAGATATTCCAGAGGGTAGTATTGGGGGCATTAGTGGTAGGTTAACCAAAGCACAAAAACACAAGGTGAGTATAGTAGCAAGTCCTAGTTGCAATCTTGAAACACCCAATACGAGGACAATATGCGACCGGTCTAAACTATGTGGCATGTTCACCAATGCTAGGAGCATGGCGGACAAGATGGGTGAACTAGAGATACTGTTGTACAAGGAGGATTTGGATTTTGTGGGAATTTCAGAGACCTGGTTCAACAGCTCTCATGATTGGCTGGCAAACATTCAAGGGTATACCCTATACCGCAAGGATAGAGAGGGTAAAAAAGGGGGAGGGGTATGCCTATATATCAAGAATAATGTACATGCGAATGTGAGAGATGACATCACTGAGGGAGCTAGAGAGGAGGTGGAATCCTTATGGGTAGAGCTCCAAAGGGATGAAGCTAAGGGGAAAATAATACTGGGAGTATGCTATAGGCCCCCTAACCTGAGGGAGGAAGTGGAGACGGATCTCCTATCACAAATTGGATTAGCAGCAAGGATGGGAAGTGTTATCATAATGGGGGATTTTAATTATCCAGACATAGACTGGGCAGAGGGAACCGCGCATTCATTTAAGGCTCGCCAGTTTCTTAATGTCTTGCAGGACAATTTTATGGGTCAGATGGTAGACGCACCAACTAGAAATAAAACATTACTGGATCTACTGATTACCAACAATACAGACCTGATCACAGATGTGGAAATACAGGGCAATTTAGGTAACAGCGATCACAGGTCAATTAGTTTCAGTATAAATCACACAAATAGGAAACATGAAGGGAACACAAAGACACTGAATTTCAAAAGAGCCAACTTCCCTAAACTACAAACCTTGCTAAAAGGCATAAATTGGGATAAAATATTAGGAACAAAGAATACGGAGGAGAGATGGGTTTGCTTTAAGAGCATATTAAATAAGGGCATTAGCCAATGTATCCCATTGGGTAATAAATTTAAAAGAGCGAGCAAAAATCCTGGATGGCTTAACTCCAATGTAAAAATGCATATAAAAGCAAAGGAGAAGGCCTTCAAAAAATACAGGGTTGAGGGATCATCCTCAGCATTCAGACTTTATAAAGAATGCAATAAGAAATGTAAGGGTGAAATTAGGACGGCTAAGATAGAACATGAAAGACACATAGCGGAGGAGAGCAAAAAAAATCCCAAGAAATTCTTTAAGTATGTAAACAGTAAAAGAGGGAGGATAGACCATATTGGCCGCATAAAGAATGAGGAAGGACATCTGGTTACAAAGGATGGGGAGATGGCAAAGGTATTGAATTTATTCTTCTCCTCAGTCTTCACGAGTGAATCGGGGGGCTTCGGTAACCAAAACTGCAGTGTTTATCCTCATGACACAACACAGGAAGCACCTCCATGATTAACAGAGGACGGAATTAAAATTAGAATTGAGAAACTTAACATTAATAAATCACCGGGACCAGATGGCTTGCATCCGAGGGTACTTAGGGAACTCAATCAGGTGATTGCCAGACTGTTGTTCCTAATTTTTACAGACAGTCTATTGACTGGAATGGTACCAGCTGATTGGAGAAAAGCCAATGTAGCACCAATATTTAAAAAGGGCCCAAAAAACATCCCTGGGAATTACAGACCAGTTAGCCTAACATCAATAGTATGTAAACTCTTGGAGGGGATGATAAGGGACTATATACAAGATTTTAGTAATAAGAACGATATCATTAGCAGTAATCAGCATGGATTCATGAAGAATCGTTCTTGCCAAACCAATCTATTAACCTTCTATGAGGAGGTGAGTTGCCATCTAGATAAAGGAAGGCCCGTAGACGTGGTGTATCTGGATTTTGCAAAAGCATTTGACACAGTTCCCCATAAACTTTTACTGTACAAAATGAGGTCCGTTGGCATGGACCATAGGGTGAGTACATGGATTGAAAACTGGCTACAAGGGCGTGTTCAGAGGGTGGTGATAAATGGGGAGTACTCAGAATGGTCAGGGGTGGGTAGTGGGGTTCCCCAGGGTTCTGTGCTGGGACCAATCCTATTTAATTTGTTTATAAACGACCTGGAGGATGGGATAAACAGTTCAATCTCTGTATTTGCAGATGATACTAAGCTAAGCAGGGCAATAACTTCTCCGCAGGATGTGGAAACCTTGCAAAAAGACCTGAACAAATTAATGGGGTGGGCGACTACATGGCAAATGAGGTTCAATGTAGAAAAAATGTAAAATAATGCATTTGGGTGGCAAAAATATGAATGCAATCTATACACTGGGGGGAGAACCTCTGGGGGAATCTAGGATGGAAAAGGACCTGGGGGTCCTAGTAGATGATAGGCTCAGCAATGGCATGCAATGCCAAGCTGTTGCTAATAAAGCAAACAAAATATTGGCTTGCATTAAAAGGGGGATCAACTCCAGGAGATAAAACAATAATTCTCCCGCTCTACAAGACTCTGGTCTGGCTGTACCTGGAGTATGCTGTCCAGTTCTGGGCACCAGTCCTCAGGAGGGATGTACTGGAAATGGAGCGAGTACAAAGAAGGGCAACAAAGCTAATAAAGGGTCTGGAGGATCTTAGTTATGAGGAAAGGTTGCGAGCGCTGAACTTATTCTCTCTGGAGAAGAGACGCTTGAGAGGGGATATGATTTCAATTTACAAATACTGTACTGGTGACCCCACAATAGGGATAAAACTTTTTCGCAGAAGAGAGTTTAATAAGACTCGTGGCCACTCATTACAATTAGAAGAAAAGAGGTTTAACCTTAAACTACGTAGAGGGTTCTTTACTGTAAGAGCGGCAAGGATGTGGAATTCCCTTCCACAGGCGGTTGTCTCAGTGGGGAGCATTGATAGCTTCAAGAAACTATTAGATAATCACCTGAATGACCGCAACATACAGGAATATGTAATGTAATACTGATACATAATCACACACATAGTTTGGACTTGATGGACTTGTGTCTTTTTTCAACCTCACCTACTATGTAACTATGTAACTTATGAGTCAGAATATGTGTTTGGGTAAAATGTTCTGTTCTGAGACCCTCGGGTCCACTTGGGTCCAGGGGATAAAAGGAAATAAATGTGTTTATGTTTTGTTGAAATCCCGCTGTAATACTGGATTTGGGAAAAAAATGTTTAGTTAAATATTGAATCCATATAATGAAAACTCTTGCTTTGAAACATCTTTATTTCTGCATGCTTTACTTATGTTTGGATTAATGAGGAATATTATTTTTAATACCTTCAATGGTTAAGGCCTGAACTGATCAGGTGGATTCTGTGATTATTCATAATGCATGAGGAGTGTCCGCCCCAGCCAGCCAGTATTCACCCCTAGCCCCATGCACATGAAGAAATGCCCATCCCGTTCATACCCTATACCCTATCTGCATGTCATGTTACTTTAAGAAATGACTACAGCTTTTACATGGAAATCTTCGTTGTTAATCTTTGTTGTTCTACTGCCATGGGAGGTGCTGAGATGAGTAAAGGCGGACTCCTGCTGGAAAATGTTCCTGGAAATTACACCTTGAGGGGAAGCCAATTGATGCAAACCTAATGACTATGAAATTCCAGTGAGTATCACAAGGGAGAGATGCAAATGCCAGCCCAAAGACCCATGTATAGCCCAATGCATCAGTTACAGTCTGGCTGTAGATATCAAGTTCTTTCCTTACAAAGAGGCAGGGTTTGGGGTGGATAATCTCTATAAAATATGGATAAGTACAGAATCAAACCAAACATTTTGGGAAAAGTTTGGGAAAAGCTTTGGGAAAAATTTAGGAGAATGAGAGTTATAATGTGGACATTTTTCCTTTTCCTTCTTTTTTGAATTTTATGGACATTCATAAGTCATACAAGAGACCTTTTTTTGTGCTTTTCTTTGGGACTATTTTTTCATTTGGCCTAAAGGCTGTCATGCCCATCCCACTTGCTTTATATTTAATGGACAATTGCTATGCAGCTAAGATTATGCGTTTAGTGTGCTCTGTTTTTACATGCTTAAGATAGTGGTACATTTATGTGAAAGTAGTCCAGGTGAATGTCAGGGGTTTATTGGGGGCATCAGGGTTTGTATTTGTCACATTTGTGACAATAGAGAGGATTGAAAGGGCATGTAAAAAGCCCCCTTGTGTTGTGCAATATAATATACAAACTGCACCTTTTAAAAGTTATCTTGCTGATTCAGTAAAAATATATTGTTTTGTAAAATAGGTCTTGTGTTGAAAACGAAACTAGACATAGGAAGTGACTTATGTGTCATAAGATGGTCTACATGTATATCTGTCTAGGTGAAATAATGATATTGTGACATAATGATATTGTGACATTGTGAAAGGTGAAATTGTGCCTTTCAGGGATCTCAGTTGTTTCACGATTAAAAATGTTTATCCAAATTCTGTTGATTACGGAGTTATTTGACCGCCTCAAGAGAGCAATAGTTTTCACAAAGCTTGATTTGAGAGGGGCATACAATCTTGTAAGGATCAAGTAGGGCTATGAATGGAAAACTGTGTTTAATACCAGAACAGGCCATTATGAGTACCTCGTAATGCCATTTGACCTTTGCTCTGGCAGTTTTCCAGGAATTTATCAACTGTGTCCTTAGATTTGTTGCAGCTATGTGTGGTGGTTTATCTCGACGATATCCTTTTCCAAGACCCTAGAGAGCTACCACACAGATGTCTGTCATGTGCTTCAGAAGCTGAGAGAGAATAATCTCTATTGTAAATTGGAGAAGTGCGAGTTCCATCGTAAACAGGTTAAATTCCTGGGTTATATCATTTCCACTGCCAGACCCAGAGAAACTTTCAGCAGTCTTACAGTGGCCCCGGCACGTGGGTATACGTCCTCTGCAACATTATTATTAAATATTTATTTGTAATTTCTCGTCATTTTTTGCGATACGGAGCTGCGTCACTTTAACTGCAATGCTGTATCCAAACAAAATTTACATCCTTTTTTCCCACAAATAGAGCTTTCTTTTGGTAGTATTTGATCACCTCTGCGTTTTTTATTTTTTGCGCTATAAACAAAAAAAGAGCGACAATTTTGAAAAAAAACAATATTTTTTACTTTTTTGCTATAATACACATCCCAAAAATGTTTTAAAAAAAACAAATTTCTTCCTCAGTTTAGGCCAATATATATTCTTCTACATATTTTTAGTAAAAAAAAAAAAATGCAATAAGCGCATATTGATTGGTTTGTGCAAAAGTTAAAGCATCTACAAACTATGGGAAAGATTTATGGCATTTTTATTATTTTTTTTTTACTAGTAATGGCGGTTATCTGCAATTATTAGTGGTACTGCAAAATTGTGGCGGACAGATCAGACACTTTTGACACATTTTTGGGACCATTGACATTTATACAGTGATCACTGCTATAAAAATGCATTGATTACTCTGTAAATGTCACTGGCAGGGAAGGGGTTAACACTTGGGGGTGATAGAGGGGTTAAATGTGTGTTCCCTGGGTGTGTTCTAACTGTGAGGGGATAGGACTGACTAGAGGAAGAGACATATCTTTGTTCCTACTTAGAAAGAACAAACGATATGTCTCTTCCCTCCTGACAGAACAGAGATTTGTGTGTTTACACACACAAATCCCCGTTCCTGCTCTCATGCACGCGATCGTGCGTTGCCGGTGGCGATCACACCTGCCGGCCATGTGCATCTGGTTCCCCACCATGCATCGGGTGCGTGCCTCTCTGCCTGCTATAGTCCTTATAGGGACAGGCATACCCATACAGCGATTTGCGGGAACGAACCACCGTATATCGGCGTGAGCTGGTCAGCAAGTGGTTAAGGCCTTTGAGAGTCTCAAGGCTACCTTTGTTTCTGCTCCTGTGTTGGCACATCCTGATCCTACGTTACCCTTTATCCTTGAGGTTGATGCTTCTGAGACTGGAGCTGGTGCCCTTCTGTCTCAATGTCCCACCTCTGAGAGCGCTATGCATCCTTGTGGCTACTTTTGTCACCTGCGGAATGCAATTACGAGATTGGGGACAGAGAGTTGTTGTCTCCATTCTTTATGTTTCAAATGTTTTTATTGGTTTTCAAAGAATAAACATGGCATATCAATGCATGAAGAAGTACAGCAGTACCATGTCATATGAAGAAGATCTATAGGTTTGTCAAGTAATCTGGAGCTAGTTTTTTTAAGACCTGGGATAAATTTAGAGTAATAACTCGTAAACCAAATGCCTAGTGGGTCTTGGGGTGTGACTCCTTCTCCTCCACCCGCCGCACCCCAAAAGGGATCTAACTGTGCAGGGACAGAATGAACAGACCCCCACCCCCAACCCGCGCTCTTAAGGATTCCCCCAAAACATTGGTGGGACCTGGAAGCTCCATATACATCCATAATTGACCTTACGGTATTGTTCCACACATGTTATTGCATGGTTTGAAGAGGGTTATGCCCCTCGGTAGAGGAGATCATAGTGTGTGCCCTCTTGCAGGACACTGTTATGTGGGGACAAAACCCATATATAAAAAGTGGGCATGGGGAAGATAAAGAGATAGGATAGAAAGAAAACAGATGGAAATAAAGAGAAGGGGAATGTACCGCCAGCCATTCAGACCTTATAAACAATCATTACAGTTGAAACATGCTCGGGAAGTTGCCCACTCCCACATAGTTGGCCCATAGTTTCCAAGTCTCCCTGAACTGAGTTGAGGTGTCCAACATGGAGCTCACCATCTTCTCTTGGGACATAATCCAATATATTTTGCGAATGGCCGCTATGATTGAGACCTTGGGATTCTTCCAGGCTTTAGCTATGGTGAGTTTGGAGCCCAGGAAGATAAAGACGATTTGTTTTTCAGTGAATTTCGGAATCTTGGGTATTAACAGGTTGAGAAGAGCTGTTGAGGGGGACTTGGGAATCATGAGTCCTGTAACTTTGGATGCTATTTGGAAAATCTTGTTCCAGAAGCTTCTGATTTTGGGGCAATCCCACCATATGTGCATCATGGTTCCCCTCATTTGGCACCCTCGGAAGCATAAGAGGGAAACTGAAGGGAACATGGTGGAAAGTTTGAAGGGGGTCATGTACCATCTGGTGATGACTTCAGACTAGCTGCTGCTAATGATATATTGCGGATACCCTTGAATGATCTGGCAAAGGATTTATGCCAGGTGGCCAAGTCCCAAGTTTATTGCGTATCTGCCTCCCAAGCCAACATATAAGGGGGTTTCCGGCTATTTAGAGCAAGTGATGAATAGATTATGGAAATCCCTCCCCCCTGCTCCAGTAATTGACCGCACCATTGTTCATAGGGGTGAATTGGGGAGGGTCAGGTTTTGTAGACCAGAGTGTAGGTAATGAGACAGTTGTTGAAATCTGAATCTCTCTGAATCGGGTAGATCCATAGTCTTGATGCAATTGGAAAGGGAGATGGGTCCTGCAGAAGTGAAAAAGTGCCCGATCCGGTACATCCCCTTATCCAGCCACCATTGAAATGCTCTGATGTCCATGCCCGGGTGAAATTCCGGATTATGAAAAATGTGTACTAAGAAATGTGTGCTAAGGGTTTACATGGTGATATTAAAGAGGGGGAATTCCTGAGTTTATCCCATATCGCCAAAGTATGTGACAGGGAAGGTGATAGGATAGGGGGCTTGGCCTTGGGAGAGCACCTTAGGAGAAAGTCCAGAGTAAAGGCTGGGACCACCTGTCTCTCCATGTCTACCCAGTCTGGTCTAGCCATTCTGGAATAAACCATGGAAAGCTGAGCTAATCTAGCTGCTTGGTAGTACCAGAACAAATTAGGGAGGCCCAGTCCCCCCTTATTCCTCAGTCTAAATAGGGTTTGCCACACAAGGCAATGGCCAGACTTACCCCAGATAAATTTAACCACTTTACTTTAGAACGATGAAAGACGGTCCTTTCTAATGGATACTGGGAGCGAGGGAAAGAGGTAAAGGAGTCTAGGGAGTAGGGTCATTTTGATAGAATTAATCCTGCCCAACCAGGAGAGTTTGTGTGGAGCCCACTGTTTATGTTTGTAGATGGGGGGGGGGGGTAATTAGCTTTGTAGAGTTGTTCAAATTTGAGAGTAAGATTTATTCTGAGATAACGGATGAAGGAGTCACTCCACGAGAAGCAAAATGACTCCTTCAGCCGGGTCACCAGTGACGGCTGGAGAGAGACGTTAAGTGCTTGTGACTTGATATAGTTAACTTGTAGACCTGGGATCCCCAAGAAATCCTCCAAAAGTTTACATATAACTGGTAGGGATGTGGTGCGGGAGGTAACAGATGATGAGATCATCTGTGAACAGGCCACATTTATGGACGTTGGGCCCACATCGGACCCCTGCTATGTTTGGGTTGGTGGGAATAGCAATTGTTAGAGATTTGATTGCTATAGCAAAGATCAGTGGTTATAAAGGGCATCTCTGGCGTGTTCCTCTAGCTATTTTAATGGGGTCTGACTATAGCCCTTGTAATTTGATCTTGGCCTTGGGGGTAGAGTATAGAGATTTGAGGAATCCGGTGAATCAGGGGCTGAAGCCCCATAGCTCCAGTATAGCAAATAAGTAGGACCAAGAGATGGAGTTGAACGCCTTTTGCAGGTCTAACGACAGCAGCATCCCTGCTTGATCATGACCGCCGTCCCACCCAGATTGTAAGATAGAGACCACATCCACTGCTCTTCTAATTTGGTCAGGGCCTTGTCTTCTGGGGATGAACCCCACTTGATCTTTGTGTATGTATGTTCCTATAAAAGGAAGCAAGGCGATCGGCCATGACTTTAGTCATTATTTTTAGATCATTATTGATGAGGGATATGGGTCTATAGTTATTTACTTCACCTGGGTATTAGGTTTTGGGATGACGGTTATCAACTGTGTGTCCAGGGGGACTCCTTTGGATTTGGAATTGATAAATTTTGCCAAGTATGGCGCTATTGTGTGTGCAAAGGCTTTATAGTAGGGAATAGAGAACCCGTCTGGACCCGGGGCAGAGTTTTTCCTTTAGGTTTTTAATCACATCTAACACTTCTTCCGTAGTGACGGGGGCTTCGAGCCTATCTCTATGATCCATCGATAAAGTGGGCATAGGTAGATTTTCAAGGAATCTAGTAAGATCTGGGGTCCTTTCCAACCTTTGTCCACTATATAAGTCTGCGTAGAACTTGTGAAAGGCTTCCATGATGCTGAGGGGGTTTGCCGTGGGTGGTTGGCCAGCTATGTTTATTTTGGGGAAGGTGTGTGTGTGTGGGTGCGCGATGTAAGTCTGGAGGCCAAGAGACATGTGCTTGTCCCTTTGATGATAGTACTTTGCCCCTTGCCATCTGATTCTTTTTTCTGCATTAGCTGTTACAGTTAGGTTCAGTTCAAGGTGGGCTGAGTCAAGGCGGGACGATAGGAAATGACGTGGGTCTCTTTTGTGTTCCAGACAAAGAGCCTGGAAGTTCTTTTCCAGGATCTCAATGTCAACCCTTTTCGCCCTTATAATTTTGGATGCGATTTGTATGATTTTGCCTCTAATAGTGGCTTTATGCACCACCCATAGGGTCTCTGCCGAAATGTCAGTGGTGTGATACAGCAGAAAATATTCAGAGATGGCCTTTTCAATTTCTGATTTTCTAATGGAGTCTGAAAGGATTGTTTCATTTAATCACCAGTAGGGATATTTAGCGTGAGGGGTTTGGTTATTTATCGCAATACTCATCATGGAATGGTCTTACCAGACCATGTGTATGATTTGGGCTTTACTAACTGAAGGAATGAGGGCGTTCAAGATCAGAAGATGATCAGTTCTGGCATAGGACTGGTGTGCATGTGAGAAATGCGTGTAATCCTTTTTGGTGGGGTTAATTTCTCTCCAGATGTCCGTGAGGCCCTGCTGAAATAATATTTTAGCAATTTTTGAACTACTCCTGGTTGGGCGGATGATTTGTGCATGTGGGAGTTTGGATTTGTCTAGGCCCTGATCGAAGGCTACGTTCAAATCCCCGCCTAGGATTATGGAGCCCTCTAACAGGGGGCCCAAGGTTTTAAATAGTTTACTGAAGAATTTCAGTTGTCCTGACTTGGGGGCGTAATAGGACACCAAGGAATAGAGATGGCCATCAATTGTGCCTTTGATTAGGATAAATCTACCCTCGGGTCCCTCTGTTCCAACTTCAGTGAGAACCTGCAGTTCCTTGAAATGAGAACAGTCATCCCTCTGGTAACAGGGGGTATTGAGCATGAATAAAGGTGGGTTTGTACTGGATCGGGAAGTGTGTTTCCTGCAGAAAAAGGACGTCTATTTTGCATTATTTCATGTAGTCTAGAACCTTTCTACGTTTGGTGGGGGAGTTTAAACCCTGGGTGTTGTGGGTTGCTACTCTCAACGGAGGAGCTAGTGGGTCAAAATTAGCCATGGAGGGGCAGAGCTAGCTGGAGACCGTGATGGTCGCACTATAAGGGAGCTCTGGCTCACACCAGGCAAACCAGCCACAAATTTTACTCCCCACACCGGCGTTCTAGCTTGCAGGGACCCGGAAAACCCCAGAAACTCACAAAATTCTTTTCCATGGGGCCCGGGCAAAATGGCGCTGGCTCAGCTTCCATCCCAGCCTCAGGAAACTCTCAGCGCCCAGCTCAGAAGAGTAATCCACAAAAAAGGAGCAGCCCTCCCAAAGGCACACATCTCTCACCAGCTACTGGAAGCCCAGAAAAGACAAGATTCAGGATGGATGCAGCGGATGAGGAAAACAAGGTGAGCTCTCCCCATGACTCAGGGGATGACACTAGGGAGCTCCCAGACTCCATAGACCAATTTCACACTATTACCCAGCCTGTTCTTGACACAAAAAAGAAATGCTAGTTTAAATAAGAAGCTCATTGCACACAGAGATGGTATCATGTGTGCATAAATTCAGCATGGACTTACAATCGGTCTCAGATCAAACAGCTCATGTAGAAAATAAAATGGGGGAGTATGCATCCACAATTAATGCTCTAGTGGACGCTAATGAAAGCAATGAGGAAGACATTGAGGGGATTAAAGCTAAGCTGGTGGACATTGAGTACATATCCAGAAGGTATAACGTCAAAATCAGGGGTATTCCAGAATCTGTCCCGCAACAGGATCTGCGCAAGTGTGTCTCCCAGCTTTTCACCACAGTTCTACCCGATATGTCCCCCCTTGATTTCACTGTGGATAAAATACACCGCCTACCCAAGCCTTCCTACATATCTGCTAATGTGCCCAGAGATGTCATATTGAGATGCCATTTTTACCATACGAAAGAAAAGCTAATGGGAGTGTTCCGCCAGAGAGATCAGATCCCATCCCCTTACACATAATTACGACTCTACGCAGACCTGTCCCAATATACCCTCCAGAAGTGCAGGAACCTAAACACCATTACCAAAGCCCTTAGAAACCACAAGCTGAGTTACAAATGGGGTTTCCCAACAAGGCTGATCGTCACTAAAGACGGCACAGAGCATGTGATGGAATCAGTAGCTAAAGGCATGGCACTACTGAATACGTGGGGCATTGTTCCCGAACTGACCACTAATCCATGCCAAATTAGCAACAACACCAACCCTGACTCTGAATGGCATACAGTGAACCATAAAAATGCCCACTCTCATAATTGAACTGGAACCGGGTTAAATCTACAAAAGCAGTTACCCGCTAAGGAGGCGTTCACTCCGATCCCAAGTGTTGCTTTGTTCCACATTTTGGTTCTAAACATCAACTCTCTCCCCTTTTACTGAGTGACTATGGGGGTTATTTACGAAATGCAAATCCACTTTGCACTACAAGTGCAAACTACAAGTGCAAAGTGCACTTGAAATTGCACTGAAAGTGCACTTGGAAGTGCAGTCGCTGTAAATCTGAGGGGTAGATCTGAAATGAGGGGAAGCTCTGCTGATTTTATCATCAAATCATGTGCAAGCTAAAATGCTGTTTTTTATTTTCCTTGCATGTCCCCCTCATATCTACAGCGACTGCACCTCCAAGTGCACTTTCAGTGCAATTTCAAGTGCACTTTGCACTTGTAGTGCAAAGTGGATTTGCCTTTAGTAAAATAACCCCCTATGTGTCACACCCATCTACCTTACCCAGGTTATAGGCTTGATGTTTTGTTCAACTATTGTTCCAGTGTTTATTTTTTTTTATTCTAACAGTCATAAATGAAGTACCAAGTGCAGAATTAACTTACCCTCCATTTGAAAGGACAACATAGACTCCAGAACTCCACCAGTATCCACTCTCCTACTTGACAGAGGACTCCTTCCCTCCAACAGTAAATGATTTGCTTCAACACCAATATACTTAACATTGCCTCACTAAACCAACATGAAGGTTCTTTTTTTTGACCATTAATGCCATAGGCCTCAATCACCCGGCCAAATGAAAATCCCTATGGAAGGAAGCCCTTCAACATAACAGTGACATGGTATGTGTTCAAGAGACACATTTTACTAAACATACACCTTCTAAATGTACTCACCCCAAATTCCCTTTCATTTACACCGCTAACACAGAAGAAAAAAAAGAAAGGGGTACTGACAGTAGTGAGACACAATAGCATTCTGACCATAAGAGGTCATATGCAACCTGTAAGGTCGATTTCTGATTGTGATATGCAAGATTAACTCTACTATCTACACAGTAGCTAACATCTATGCACCCAACAGTAGGCAAATAAAGTTTTTCCACAGGATCATGAGGAAAGTTCACAAGATACAAAAAGGACTGTTGGTGATGTGTGGGGACTTTAATATCACCCCAGAACCAGCAATGGATTCTTCCTACAAAACCAAAAGGGTCCCGCCGTCATTAAAAACAGCACTGAGGTCTTATGAACTGTTCAATGCCTGGAGATGCATCAATGCCAACGAATGGGATTACACATTTTTTTCGAACAACCACAAGTCATATAGTAGAATAGATATGTTTCTAGTAGGTAAATGGGCACTGTATAAAATGTAAATCTGCAAAAATTAACACCATTACCTGGTCGGAGCATGCTTCGGTGAGACTGGCTGTGGACGACTTCTCCACTCACAGTCCTACCTTCGTCTGGAGGGCCAATCCTAGGCTCTTCCAAGATGGTCTGACCAGGGATCAGATTGCTAAACAATTAGCAGAATTCTTTGAGAATAACCATAACTCGGTATCTACTCCCTTTACAGTATGGAATTCCCATAAGGCGTTCATAAGGGGAATTATGATCCAGCAAGGGGCGCGGAACAAGAGAAGGAGGCAGGAGCACACCAAGGCTTTGATCTCACAAATTGATAGACTAGAAAAACAAAACATGATACATACCTCCCATTGACTGAGCAACTAACTCACCTCCGCAACGACTTAAGATTATTATTTATGGAGGATTTTGAAAAAGCTAATAGGAGACTCAAGCTATCTTATTACACATGTGGGAATAAAGCAGGGAAGCTGCTCACTAATAAACTTAGAGGACACAGATACAAAACCCAAATTCCCTTCATAATATACCCAATCACCCACACCAAACAACACCACCCACAAGCAATAGCAGATGCCTTTAGCCAATACTACAGCTCATTATACAACATTAAAGATGACCCTACTGCCATACATCCCACACCAATTGTTATAAAAACATTTTTAGAAAAACTCACACCTTTCCCAACTTACATCAGAACACCTTGCACAACTAAACTCCCCTATATCAGAGGAAGAAGTGAAGAGCATCATACGCTCTCTACCAGCTAACAAATCTCCAGGCCCCAACGGGTTCACAGGAGAGTATTACAGAACATTTCAAGATATCCTAACCCCACACCTACAGTAGTAGAAACCTACTGTATGGCTCTGCTGCTGTGTCCTCATTTCCCCTGGAGATGTTAAAGGCTTTAATAGTGGCTCTACCCAAGCTGGGGAAAGGAACTGACTCCCCACAAATTTTTAGGCCTATTTCTTTGCTTAACAATGATATAAAGATGTATGCTAAACTATTGGCAAAGAGATTAGTTAATATACCACCTTCTCTTGTGGATCTAGATCAATCAGGTTTTACTAAGTGAAGACAGACAGCAGATGCTACTAGATGTGTTATAAATGTGATTCATATCACTAGGAGGTGCCAAACGCCTTCTCTGCTCCTAGCATTGGATGCAGAGAAGGCTTTTGATAGGATACATTGGCAGTTCCTGGCTCAGGTGTTGGAGAAGTTTGGGTTTTGTGGCTCCATATACAAAGCCATAATGGCCCTATATACTCACCCATCAGCCCAAGTTTATATCTCTGGTGCAATGTCTACACCATTTAATATCACAAATCAGAACCAGACAGGGCTGCCCCCTTTTCCCACTGATCTTCCAACTTCTGAATGAACCATTAGCATCCTACATTCGCTCCCACCCACAGGTGTCAGGAGTAAACATAGGTACCAGAACCCACACCATAAGTCTCTTCGCGGACAACATAATATTAATGGTCACGAAAACAGAAACCTCTCTCCCAGCTGTACACAAGGCACTGCAGACATTTAACAAAGTCCCCTACTACAAGGTAAACAAAACAAAGTACATATATTTTAAATTTAGGTATTTTGGATAAGTTGAGCCAAGACCTAGAGCACAAATTCCCATACATTTGGAAAGAAAGCAGGTATCGAATATTTATGAATAACTTTAACTTCTAAAATAGAGGACCTTATCTCAGCAAACTACACACCCTTCCTAAATTCAATGGATTCTAAATTACACAAAATTGCTCAAAACAAACCATCATGGCTGGGAAAGCTTGCAGCTTTCAAGATGCAGATACTACTCCAGCTACTATATCTTTACAGAACATTGCCAATTCCAATATCTAATTCCTTCTTTAAATCACTACAATCAATATTAAATAAGTACCTCTGGCAGGGGAAAAGAGCCAGGTGTGCCTTTAGTAAACTGATCAAACAAAGAAAAGCAGGGGGTATAGGTCATGTACATTTGCAAGATTACTACTTCTCGACAGTCTTAGCACAACTTCAACATTGGCTTTTAAAAGACTCCGATAAATTCTGGAAGAAAATATAACAATCTCAAATCTCTGGATTGACTTTACGTGAATTCCTTTTGACAGTACACCTCAACAAAACACTTGATAAAAACCTAACACCCCCCATTTTAGCATCAGTGAGCGTGGACCCAGTGGTGTGTGTGTCTGCAGGGGTGCCCGTTGTTAGCCTTGCTGTTTGCTCTTGACATAGAGCTTTTGGCTGCTGCTATTAGGGCTTCCTCTGGTATAGTAGAGTTTAAACCTGGCTTATGTGAGGATAAGGTATACATGTATGCTGATGATACCCTTCTATATTTGGGAGATATGGATGCCTCTCTTCGCAATGCCTTGGCATTGATTGCTAGATTTGGTTCCCTCTCCGGTATCAAGATTTCATTTGGTGAAAAAAGCCTGCCAGAATCAGATTAGCTACTTTGGAGCACAGTAAAGATCAGGGGGATTGGCAGTGCCTATTGCTAAACTGTATTTCTTTGCCTCTCAGCTCAACATATGAGGGGTGGGGACTCCCTGACCCTATGGACCCTATAGGTAGACTTCTTTTAGGAAACTCCTTGGAGTCATTGCCTCTGTCTCTTCTGGAAAGGGAATTTTCTAATATAACACAGGGAGGTCTCACCTTTACATTGATGAAGAAAAAATTGCCCATGACTAAGAAGTATTTAGGAATCATAGGCTTTCCTAAAGAAACTCCTTTATGGCACAATCCTTCCTATAAAGAGCTTCTTACTCTTGAAGGATTTCAGCCTAGGGCAGCTGCGGGAATAAAATACATTTCTCAAATTTATTGTCAAAATGTGTTTAAAGTCTTTTATGGAATTGCAGGAGGAGTTTGCTTTACCCAGAACAAAAATTTATCAATAGCTTCAGCTGCGGCATGCCCTGCCGGCTCAAGCCCGCTCCTCTTCCCTGGTGTTAGCGGAGCATGCCTTAGTTGAAGAGGTGATGTTGGCCAGGAATAGAGAGTGTATGATCTCCAGAGTGTACTCTAGTGTCCATGACCCCACCAAACTACCGTGTAGAAGCAAATGGGAGCAAGACTTAGGCAATATTGATGTAAACACATAGGATCTTTGCTTACAATCCATACCTCTGAGTTCAGTCTCTCCTTCTCATAAATTGTCACAACTGTTTGAATTACGCAGATCTTAAAAAGCGCTACCTGTTTATCAAAAGTGAAACATATAAAGTGCTATATGAATGTTAGCAGATGGATAATCTTCTTTTTTTTTTTTTTTCGATTCAGTACTTTTTTTTATTCTTTTCATAGCAGTACAAGTTATACATTTCTCCATACATTTTATTCCAGATACATAATCTTGCTTCTAACATTCACCCGCCCCCCCCCAAAAAAAAAGGGGCAAAACCCAACAACAACAAAAATAAATTTCCTCCCCCTACTGTATCTCTCCCCCCCCCTCGACCCCAAAAGCCCCCTCCATGCTCCCATCCTCTACCCAAACCCAATATTGTCCCTCTCCCATATTGATTCATCTTTTATTTTCATTCTCCCAGGCCTCTACCCAGCTTTTCCAGATAGCGTCAAATTTATCTTGGCTCCCTCTATGTGTATAAATAAATTCCTCCTTTATTATGGTTTCTTTTATTTGTGTTCTCCATTCTTCGACCGTTGGGGGGTATATAGATATCCACTTCTGAGCGATTAGCTTTCGTGCCTGAAACAAGCCTCTCGTCATTGCGGTATGGGTATGTTTTGAGATATTTGGTTCCTCCACTATATTTAATAAACATAAATTTGGGTCCAGTGAAATTTCTATACCTAATGCGCTATTTATGTTTTTAATTATATCCTGCCAGTAACGATGGAGTTTGGGGCATTTCCACAACATGTGTATTAGATTAGCCGGTGCACCACTGCATCGGGGGCATAAGGGGGATTCCCTGCGTTTCCATTTAAATTGTTTTTCGGGGGTATAGTATGATCTATGTGAAATAAAAAGTTGTGTTAATTTTTGAGTAGCTGACAGAGATACCTTTGGGATCGCAGACAAGACCTCCGACCACTGAGTGTCAGTCAGTGCTCCCAGGTCTCGTTCCCACTGCGACCTGGCTGGCACCACTACCATTTCCTTAAATTTACACTGCAATATCTCATATATTTTAGAGATAAGTCCCTTCTTTTGATCCCTTTTCTTCAACAATATTGTTATTTTAGAGACATTAAGCTTAAATACAGATGTACGGGCCTGGACATGAAAAGCATGTCTAAGCTGGAGATACTGAAAGAACCTCTGTCTTGGAATCCCAAATTCCAAAATCCAAATGATTTTATCTTATCATTCCAAAACAGTTGTTCCACATATCTCAGCCCCTGAGTTTGCCAAAGCCCAAATCCCTCCAATCTCTGCACTTCCTCATAGTTTGCGTTATTCCATATTGGTGTATAGGAAGTATAACCTGTAATGCTAATAATCTTTTTTATTGCTAGCCATACCTTACTGAATAGCTCACCTGTCATGAATTTCTTATCTTTTTGAAAGGTTTTTGTCTCTAGTAGGGACATCAGTGAATATCCCTTACCCAGTGGAAGTAATAACCCCTGTATGGGATCATTCTCATCTACCTCTGTCCAGCCAAAAAATTGCTGGGTTTGTGAAGCCAAAAAATAATTTTTTGGATGTGGGATAGAGAGTCCCCCCTCATCTTTAGCCAGCATTAAGGTTGTTAATTTAATACGTGCATATTTTTTCTTCCAAATGAGTTCGCGAAAAAGCGATTCTATCCTTTTAAACCAAAATGCGGCTATCCACATCAGGCAGTTATGAAGAATGTACAATAATTGTGGGGCCCAAATCATCTCTATAAGATTGGCTCTGCCAATCACAGTTAATGGGAGTTTGCACCAGGTCCGACATTTATCTTTAAGCCTAGTCAATAGTGGTCTAAGGTTAAGGTCCACATAGTCCCCCACTTTTCGAGTTACCTGGATCCCTAAATACTTAATTTTATGTTTTTATTTGAATTTGTTTTGCACAGTCTGGTAATGAAATTTTTGCTTTATATAGTGGCATCAATACTTCTCCCAGTTGATGCGAAACCCAGAAAACTGTCCAAATGCAGATACAAGTGTCATGAGTTCCTCTAAGGATTTTGTGGGGTCGCTCAGAAAGATTAAGGCATCATCTGCATATAGGGATATTTTGTCCTCTCTTCCTGCACGTCAGAATCCCTCTATCCCCGAAGACTGTCTAATTGCGGCGGCCAATGGTTCCACCGCTAATGCAAACAGCAACGGAGATAGGGGGCAGCCTTGTCTAGTTTCCCGGGATAACGGGAAAGCTGGTGACATAGTGTCATTGATCCGCAGCCTTGCCCTAGGGTCTTTATATAATAATTTGAGCCAGGTTAAAAAGCCTGGACCTATACCAAAGGCAATCAATACCATCCATAGATACTCCCATTCTACCATGTCAAATGCCTTCTGGGCATCCAATGACAGAATGGCACCAGCTCCCCTGTTGTCCATTGGCAATTGCAGATTCAAAAAGAGTCTGCGAATATTTGTTGCTGCTGATCTGGAGGGGATGAAACCTGTTTGATCCCTATGGATCAAAGTATCATGGTGCCTGGATAACCTATTTGCCAAGACCTTAGCTAGTATTTTAACATCAGATGTAAGGAGAGATATTGGGCGATAAGAACCGGGCTTTAGTGGATCTTTATCCGGTTTTAGAATTATGATTATTATTGTTTCCATCATTGATTTAGGGAGTTCCCTGTGACATATGCTTCATTGAGTACTTCGAGGAGTTCTGGGATCAGGATCTGACCGTATAGTTTATATATCTCCACGGGAAGTCCATCCATCCCTGGAGCTTTGTTGTTTTGAATTTGTCCCACTGCTTCTTCCAGCTCTGCCATAGTTATAGGAATATCCAAGGATTCCCTTTCTATTGAGGTCAGCTTGGGCATAGTTAGATTATCTAAGAATTGTTCAGTCTTTTCCCTTACATTTAGGTTTTCAGATTCATACAACTGTGAATAGAAATCTACAAATATCTTTTGGATGCCCACTGTATCATACTTTATTATCCCCTTTCTGTCTTCAATAGCAGCTATAGTGGATGAGCCTTCCTGGTTCCGTGTTATCATTGCTAATATATGACCCATCTGTTCCCCCATTTCGTAGTGCTTTTGGTTCTGCAAGAATCTATTATTCTCTGCCTTGGTTAAAACCAGATTTTTATATAGATTCTGCGCGTCCTGCCATGCTCCAAATTTCTCCCTATTGGGATCTGGATATTCTTGTTCTGTTTGCTTAACTCTCTGGGTTAACTCTTCCTCCCACTGTCTTGTGGCTAATTCAATTTTAGATATTTCTTTAATTATTAGGCCTCTAAAGTATGCTTTCATTGTATCCCACACCATCATCGCGGAACTTGAGCCCTTATTAGATGGATAATCTTCAAAGTGACATATGCCCTCCACCAGTCAACCTATACGCTCACCTCCCCATAAGACCCCAAATTGTGTCTAGTCGTGCCTTCCTCCCAGGGGTAAAATCCTTCTGGATGACAGCTGCTCAGGTGCTCCTTAGGCTCTCGCATACCCCAGACCACAATAATCCCGATAAACACATGTGGATGGAAGGAACTTATATAGTACTTACTGTTTAAAACTTGGCATTTATAAAAAAAAAAATAACAACACTCACATTTTCATTTTACACTCCTGCTATGCTCTTAGTACATCAGGGGTGAAGAAACCCCATACAACCACTTAGATGTCCATATATCCTTGGCTGCAAACCACCATTAGGTCCCAGTCTCCTTCCTGATGGTGCGTGGTGATGTCACAGGCTCCACCCAATGCGTTTCGTCACTAATCATGTGACTTTCTCAAGGGGAAAATGTGAGTGTTGTGCTGAGGTCCAGAGCGCTCTGGAGCAGGTTTTAATCAGGCATGTCACTGTACATTGTTGCATTCATCTTTCCCTTGATCCTGATTAGTCTCCCAATTCCTGCCACTGAAAAACATCCCCACAGCATGATGCCACCACCATACTTCACTGTAGGGATGGTATTGGCCAGGCGATGAGTGGTACCTGATGCTAATTAATAGTCCTGTGAGTCTCCAGGTGGTTGACCAAATCAGGTCTCCAAAGTAGTGTATCTTACAAATGATCAGCTGCTAACGTTACGCATGTCTCATATACCATGCAAGATAACCAAATCAAGTTATAAAATGCTGCGCTATCAAATATAAATATATAAATAATAAAGTGGTATTGTGCTCTCTCGTGACATGTATAAAATGTCCAAAATACTATACATTAATGTGCAATAAACTTCAATAAATGAATTAATAAGCGTGCTTCAATAAGCCTGTGAAAAATATATATAAATATTCCAAAATATTTGTGCAATATTCAAACAAATATTAAACAAATATTTCAAGAAAAAAAATCATCCATGCGATTCAGTGTTGCATCCATGCAATGCAGTGCTGTATCTCTGTAATTCAGTAAAAGTTCAATGTTCAAACAATATTAGATAAAAAAATCCAAAGAAATATCATCCACACGATTCAGTGCTACATCCATGTAATTCAGTGTTCCATCTGTGCGATTCGGTGCTATGATCAAATTAACAGTCCATAAACATTCCAAAATCCATCCATGTGTTTCAGTGAACACAAACTAAAGTGCTGTGTGCTCATATAAGTGCTCGCCCCCAGGTGTTAGCCCCTCATTTTAGGGTGTGTGACCTTGCGATTAAGCTTGGTCAAAATGCACCTTAGAACCTCTATGGGTTTGGTATTGTATGCTGGGTCCTGGATAGGTTACACTTGTGCCTCTGTTCCTCACAGCAGTCCAGTTTATACCTCGGTATATCAATATAAAGAGAACTTCATGGTGCAGTATGTATTACCTTTATTTGAAATCACAATAAAAACCCACAATGGGTACTCACAATGTCAAGGCACTTACAGTGCGCCACTCTAAAACAGGGGACAGGACGGAACGCTACACACACCATCTGTTGGGAACGATTAGTATGCCACCCCATTACTGGCCGCCGTCACCCGATTTTTACCGCTGTTTTAGAGTGGCGCACTGTGAGTGCCTTGACATTGTGAGTACCCATTGTGGGTTTTTATTGTGATTTCAAATAAAGGTAATTCATACTGCACCATGAAGTTCTCTTTATATTGATATACCGAGGTATAAACTGGACTGCTGTGAGGTACAGAGGCACAAGTGTAACCTATCCAGGAACCAGCATACAATACCGAACCCATAGAGGTTCTAAGGCGCATTTTGACCAAGCTTAATCGCAAGGTCACATGCCCTAAGGTGAGGGGCTATCATCTGGGGGGGAGCCCTTATATGAGCACACAGCACTTTAGTTTGTGTTCACTGAAACACATGGATGGATTTTGGAATGTTTATGGACTGTTAATGTGATCATAACACTAAGCTACACAGCACCGAATTGCACAGATGCAACACTGAATTACATGGATGTAGCACTGAATCGCATGGATGATATTTCTTTGGAATTTTTTATATAATATTGTTTGAACATTGCACTATCACTGAACTACAAAGATACAGCACTGCATTGTGTGGATGCAACACTGAATCGCATGGATGATTTTTTTTCTTGAAATATTTATTTATTATTTGTTCATATATTGCACAAATATTTTGGAATATTTATATATATTTTTCACAGGCTTATTAAAGTATTTTTATTAATTCATTTATTTATTGAAGTTTATTGCACATTAATGTATAGTATTTTGGACATTTTATACATGTCACGAGAGAGAACAATACCATTTTATTAATTATATATTTATATGTATCATTTTGATAGTGCAGCGTTTTATAACTTGATTTGATGAGTGGTGCCTGGCTTCCTCCAGACATGAAACTTGCCTTTTTAGGCCAAAGAGTTCAATCTTTGTTTCATCAGACCAGAGAATTTTGTTTCTCATGGTCTGAGAGTCCTTCGGGTGCCTTTTGGCAAACTCTAGGCATGCCGTCATGTGCCTTTTACTGAGCTATGGCTTCCGTCTGGCCATTCTATCATACAGGACCTTCAATGCTGCATACATTTTTCTGTACCCTTCCCCAGATCTGTGCCTTGATACAATCCTGTCTCTGAGGTCTACAGGCAATTACTTGGACTTCATGGCTTGGTTTGTGCTCTGACATGCACTGTTAATTGTGGGACCTTATATAGACAGGTGTGTGCCTTTCCAAATCACGTCCAAACAACTGGATTTACCACAGGTGGACTCCAAGTTGTAAAAACATAATTTTCAAATGTACTCATTCCCCTGAGAAGGGAAGATCTTTGGAGCCACCCCAAGGCATCAGGTGTAGGGAAGATGTCTTTGTCCTTCAACATCAGGCCCCCCATTTAGGGTACCCCACCAATGTTGAAAGACATGTGGCCTAGTGTAATACAGAAAGAAGGGAGGCACATGCCCATCCCACGAGTAACTCAATTTCTTTTCTTTCTTTTTTATTTAGGGCACAGTACACATATTTTGTAAAAAATGCATAGGATTTCCCTTAAAGTTCCAACCGGGTTATTATCCAGGCATGCAACCTGGGTGGCCAGGAAATCATGCAGATCCACCTTCTTGAAATACACCAGGCTACATATCTTGCAACATTGGTGGGTACTTTGAAGGGTAGGGGTGGCAAAGCTATCCTGTCTTTGCAAGACACCTTGTCTCAGTTTTGAGGCACAAGAGCCTCTATCCCACATTAGATGCCCCAAGAGGATGGGGTAGTTTGTAGAGCAGACTTGAAAAAATCTGAAAGCCTCATTTTGGGGGATGAGTACAGAGGTATATTAGTACAACTTACCCATTCCCACAAACAGTTAAACGTAAATACGTAAAGACAACCACACACTAAAAAGGTAATTTATTGTCAAAAAGTGTCCATTGCCAGTCATATAGATTGATCATCAATGATACCAACTCCCAATGATGTTTCCCTGCTGCATGATGATGCTTTGCCACCACACTGCCACTACTAAATAACACAGTGCTTGGTGCTGCTGTAATGTAAACACAACAGCCATGTTGATTCTGGGTGATGTCATTGGTGTCAGGCATTCAGGTATGCAAACTGGCCAAATATGTTTGTTATTCTAGCAGCTGGAGTCAGGTTTAACTTACATAGGACTTGAACCCAAATCACATTCCTAATGACTCCACACTACCTAAGATGACTCCCTTGGTTTCATTGGGATTGATTTACTAAAACTGGAGAAGGCAAAATCTTGTGCAACTGTGCATGGTAGCCAATCCGCTTCTAACTTCAGCTTGTTCAATTAAGCTTTGACAAAACACCTGGAAGCTTATTGGTTTCTATGCAGAGTTGCACCCAATTTTTCACTCTCCAGATTTAGTAAATCAACCCCAGGTATAGTAGTGTAGTGGCCTCTTCAAAACTTAAAATGCTCTGCAAACCAATGTCATTGTAGTACCTTTTGAGGGAATGAAGTGTTTCATCATCTGTTGAATATATGGGATTAGTGCACCATGAGTAATCGATTCCGGAACTCTACAGAATTTAATATTGTTCCTTTTGGAACGGTCTTCTAACTCCATTATTTTCAATTTTAAGTTGCTGTATCTCAGTTTCATGGTGGCTGTGAGCATCTACTATATCATTATGGGCTATGCACAATTCACTCATTTTTGTTTCCACATGAGTTGGCCTGTGCTCATGATCTTGCACTGCTTGGGAGATTGCAGATACAGCTGCTGGGAGATCTGCATGCAGGGAAAGCCTTACTGAGAGACGCATATTCTTCATAGCTAACTCCTGAAACTGGTTTGTCAGTGGCAGGGAAAGCTTCTATAGCGGACTAAGTATTCTCTGCAGGCATAGAGAGAGAGAGAGAGCTGCAGGGGCTCACAGGCAGGAAGGTGGATCATCCATGCGTGGCATGGATTTCAAAGGGCTCCGTGATGATGGAGAGAGAGAGAGGAGAGAACTCACCCAGATCGTCCTCATAGAGGGGCATGGAGAGCCTGTGGTCCGGCTAGTATGTTCCCTCTTCTGTGCTGTCTGTATGGGAGCCACTGGCACTGGTGCAATCTTGGCCATGTAAGGAGCTCTGGGCCAGATAGAAATCCATCAGCTTTTGAAGCTTGAACGGGGATTTTCTGCATCGTGACATGCCGCCCTCAGATGGAGGAAGTTGCGCCAGGTTTGTGGGTGAGAGGATGATTCTGGAGACAGTTTGTCGCAGCTAGTAAGCTGGAGAGGGAAAGGAGCACTAGAACTGTGACCATCAGCTCTGCCGGCCAGACACGTCCCCCCATTGGGGTATGTTTTAATATACAGTATATACATTTGTAAATAATAATTTTATTTATAAACAAGTTATTAGATATCAGTTTACAAAGTTTATAACTAAAAAATTGGTTAATTGTTCCCTTAAAAGCCAATTACAAAATAAAAATAAATTAAATATAAATAAGAGGGACTAGTGGTTCTACTTATTTAAAGTTGCTTCAAATTTGTCATGGAGACATTTTATATCTTTTGCTTTTATATTGATCAACACAATCAAATATTAAATAGTTATACAACATTCTAGCCTTGTAAAGGAATCCAAAGCATTGCATTCTGTATTGTTTACTGTTTTTATCACACAGAAGGACATCATGTATGCATATACATTTTAGAAAACTAAAGGCTTTGAAGTTTGGTTTTGAAACTGTTCCAAAATGACTAAGTAGTATGCAAATAATGAAGAGTTTCTGGACTCAAATGGAATTTGATTAATATTGTCTGATATCATAACTGGCAAGAATGGCTGCTGGCTCCAAGCCACAAAAGTTAACATTTGCACTTCACTTGCTATTTGTTCTGTTTGTGTGTGTATTTATTTTTTTGTTTGTTTTATTTTTTTCCTACAACAAATGGAACCTTTTGTAAAGCAATATGCATACTCATGCAACCAAATGATTTATTTTTAATGCATTTCTACAAAAACTATAAAAACAGTTGAAAACAATACAACTTGTTTTAGTAGAGTAAAATACCTTACACAAAGCTTCTGAAAAGAGAGAGTATCCACACTGGGCTCATGTGGTCTGTCCAAATCAATCAAAAAGGGTAACTCCACACGTAAAGGCACTTTGAGAAACAAAGTCAAGCTTTATAGCAAACCCAGAGAACTTAGTCTGGGTTTCCACCCAAACAGACTTACTGGTGTCTGGTGTATTCAAAGTCCTCTTTTAAAAGCAAAGATATCATAGCAGGTCGCAACCAACTACTTTAAAGATAAAAAAAACCACACTGACATCACATGCAGCAGCCCTCCTTTCTATGATGAAAACAGAATATCCAGCACATACTTTTAGTACTCTCAGGCCACTGGCTTTAAACTAAAGTATTTGACCTAGGCTTTGACTCAAGGTTTCCCAGATAGAGGCAGTTTTATTAAACCTTGCTGTGTGTGTGTGTGTGTGTGTGTGTATGTGTGTGTGCGCGCGCATGTGGTAATCACAGTATCAGCAGGACTTGGATGAAATTCTAGCAGTTTATCACTAGCCTCACTCTCTGGGGTTGATTTTCTAAAAGCAAATATGCTGTTGACTTTGCAAGGGACTTTTTTCATGGGCTTACTGCATGATGTGAAGCTTTGCTGACTTCCATCACTAATTTTCCAGCAAAAATACTGTTTCTTTGATTTTCTTGGCACGTGATTAGTAATTCTTTGTAAGGTGAATTTTCACCACATTCACTGAGTTAAGGGAAAACTCCCTAGCAAAGTGAATAAAAATAAAACCTTGAGTGTTGCCATAGGGTAGATAGATGCAAAAAACTACAAGAGCTGCTGCATGCACCAAAATGTCCTCCCACATTAAGATAAACTAAATAATATATACAGTGCTGCACTACCCTTATGTTGCTATAAAGTAAGTTGAATATGCCTCAGAAACAGTGAATTAACATATTATCAAAACATGTGCAAATAAAGCATAAAAACATATTTGTACAATAAACAATTGTACGCATAGCATTCCCTTTCTTCCCTTATCCCCTTCCCTTGAAAAAAGTCTACATCACACATATGAAACCAACTACAGGAAACAGTAGTGATATGGAGGGCAGAAGAATTAACCAATTTAACCAATTAGACCTTGGAGAATTTATTAGAATGCTCAAATCGGTATTTGGCTCCAGGCGCACAGTGAAAGGTGAGTATACAGAGGGGGCAGGGCCACCCAGTTACGTAACCGAGTGACCCCGCCCCCTCTGACACTATGGGGAAGCCATAGGGATGTCCCCGTGCATCAGAGGGGGTTGGACTGGGTGGCCCTGCCCCCTCTGATGCTACAGGAAAGCCATAGGGCTGTCCCCGTGCATCAGAGGGGGTTGGACTGGGTGGCCCTGCCCCCTCTGATACTACAGGAAAGCCATAGGGATGTCCCTATGCGTCAGAGGGGGGCGGGGTCACCCAACAACTTCATCGTGTGGCCCCGCCCTCAGTTATAAAAGAGCTGTCACCTGAGAGAAGCCGGTCATTATGGCGGGTGCGTCCCATGGAGGCAGATTGTAGGCGACGTGCGTTTTTTTTTTTTTCCCGGTCCGTCAGAGCACGAGAAGAAGATGACTCCATGGGAGAGTTTTATTTATTTTTTTAATAAAGGACTTGTCCCAATGTGTGTATTGTGGTTTTTTTTTTAACCATTTTCACACATTTTTTGTAAAATGGTAGGGGTACATCTGTACCCCGTTACCATTTCACACGGGGAGGCCGGGATCTGGGGGTCCCATTGGTAAAGCAGCAATTGTGTGGACATTTTAGATTTTTTTTTTTTTTTTTTTTATACTGTACTTGCAAATCACCCTCATTTCATTTGTCTTTGCCATGACTCAGTTGGCCTAGTCTGGGATGACTCTTTATCCAGGACAAATAATGGTGTAACTGCTGCTATTATTATTGCTACTCTTACTATTATTGAAAGAATAAAAATGTTTATTACTGTCAATGATAACAATAATAAAATAGTTTAATGTAATGAACATGTCATAGTATCAAATGTGTCTTTAAAATCTTCCACATCTATGTATTTTTTTGATTAAGTATGTTCATGTAGAACCAATTTTAGAAATGTTTGTCTGTAATTTGCCTTAAATATTTGTCCTTTGAGAGAACATTGAATTAAAACATTCTGTCTCTCTTCCAATAAAGAGACCTTATAGTTTGGTACTTGATGATCTCATTGATTTTCATAACAAGCAAGTACTAAACAAAAACATTTCCATTTTCACACTTTTAATATAGTCATCATGCACATTTGCTATGCAGAAAATTAAACTAATTTTATATCTATTAAAGAATGATTATCATTCATTCTTTCTAATAATGAGAAGAACAGAAAATGGTCTTATTACCTAATATGCTTGGTTTTTCTTTGGTTCAAAAACTCAGTAGAGAAATGTCAAGACTATAATATAAAAGACTGAATTATGTTTTCTGTAATGTCTTCCAATTAAAAAGCAATGGTACTTGATTAGTGTGCAATTACCTATAATAGTCAAAATACATCATATTTATATTTAAAATAAAATAATTACTGCTTATTTGTTAGTGTAAATTGCCTAACATGATATCAGTTTAATACTACATAGAACATTGCACGAGGAGATGCAATATATAGCATGCAAAATTTAGAATTTTATAGTTACCTTTTTAGTAGTCATTTATACAATTTTATATTTGGAAAATGAAAAACCTTGAAATCCAAAATGATTTACTGAATATTTTTTTCAAGTTTACCACCATTCCAATTTTACATCACTTTATAAAATAATATGGAGAAGATAAGGTTCCAGCACCTATAGCAATCTGCCCCAAATGACATGATATTCAACAATGCAAAGACAGAATCCTCTATCTTGTCCATTTGTATACTAGCAAAACTGTGTTAACATATTCTAACAAATTATACAACAGTCATATAAGCGCGCCCCACAGTGAAAAGGTTAACTTTAGTTCAAATATGTCTTCACTCAAGTTTTCAGGTCTTACATCATATAAATTGTTATTATTGAACAAGATAAAACAGTAACAAATTGAGGGAAGGAAGAAGGGAGGGGTCGTAAACATGGTACAATGATCAATACATTGAGGTACAAACTGCACCAAATCAGAGGCATTAGAGGAATGCAGCATGTCAAGAGAAACAGTTGCATTCCACAAAACCTGTGAGGTCCCTGGCTTGACTCACAAGGCTGCTCTGCAAGCGTCTCCTCCGCGGGTTGAGTCACTGACTTGATCACCGCCTGAAGTTTCCCGCTTCTCCACCACGCCCGTTTGGTGAGTATATGGTTCCGGTACTTTCTTCAGTAATTCACTGTGGTCCCTGGTAAAGGTGGCTGGTCCCTTTATGGCGACAGCTTCCCTTCTACCTCCAAGCACTGACAGGTTCTCCTGCCGGCAGAACCATCACTTCTGGTTGGACTGCAAGTCACAATCCCAACCCTGCGCTTCTCTTTACTTTGGATAGGCCCTCACACAGGCTAACAGCCAGATGACCCTGGGATAGGCCCAATCTCTGGCCTAGCATCCTGGGGCATACGACACACATCCACCCAGACAGCCATCCAGGTGGCACAGAACATAGATCACCTGACCTCACCAGAATATATAGGTTCTCCCAGAAGGCCAAGGGATTCAAGAAAACCCCTGCTCATTGGCTGAGATACCCCATATACTCATAACCTGACCTTGGGTTGCCCTTCTCATATCTAGTACCACCAAGTACCCGGCCATCTAGTGGTAGAAAAGTGCAACAAGGCCAAACTTAGGGAGAAATCAATAGATCTTGATCAATCAACAAAAATAACTACTCTTGGCAAGTAATTTTGTGAGGAGCTCCCTGACTAAACCCCAGGGTGCTACATTCTCCCCATGCCCAAGAAACTATGTCTCAGAGTTTGCAGAAAAATATAATTTGAGCTCCCAAGCCTGAGAGTGAATGGAATGAAAACTGGGATGGAGGAAAAAGGGAAAAGGGTTAACAACATAACAATAGAATAACAACATATGTGTGGCGTGCCACTAGGGATGAGCTTCGTGTTCGAGTCGAACCAATGTTCGACTCGAACATTGTCTGTTCGCCCGTTCGCCGAATTGCGAACGATATGGGCCGTTCGCGCCAAATTCGTGTGGCACGTCACGGCCCATAATTCACTGCGGCATCGCAGTGCATTGCTGGCTGATGATTGGCCAAGCATGCACTATGACCCGCATGCTTGGCCAATCACAGCGCCGTCTGAACAGAGAGCCGTAATTGGCCAAAGCCAAGGAGGCTTTGGCCAATTATGGCTCAGGGAATTTAGTACACGCCCCACACTATATAAGGCCGCCTGCACGGCGGCCCTGTGTAGTGTGTTCCGGCGTTCATTGAGAGAGAGAGAGAGAGAGAGAGACAGTGACATTTGATTTGAGTTAGATAGATTAGGCAGAACAGTCAGTCAGTTTAGCTGCACTTACTGTGTAGTGTGTGTATATATATATGTGTGTGTATATGTGTGTGTATATGTGTGTGTATATGTGTGTGTATATATATGTGTATATATATGTGTGTGTATATATATATATATATATATATATATATATATATATATATATATATATATATATATATATATATATATATATATATATATATATATATATATATACACACATACATATATACATACATACATATACATATATATATACATACACTGTATTCAGTGTTCCTGAATCTTCCTACTGGCAGGCTTGTCTTGTTACAGTATTTACAGCTACCTGAAGAAAATTACTGGTGTTCTTTTGATCCTATTAGTACCACAGTCAGGCAGCTAGACTATTTACAGTTAGTGCAGTGCGTCCTGCTCACAGTGTAGAGCTAAACCTACAAGTTAGTGGGGTGCGTCCTGCTCACAGTGTTCAGCTAAACCTACAAGTTAGTGTGGTGCGCCCACCTCACAGTGTTCAGCTAAACCTACAAGTTAGTGCGGTGCGTCCTGCTCACAGTGTTCAGCTAAACCTACAAGTTAGTGCAGTGCGTCCTGCTCACAGTGTTCAGCTAGATCCGTTCCTGTTATCTTCTTACTGACAGGCAGGCTTGTCTTGTTACAGTATTTACAGCTACCTGAATAAAATTGCTGGTGTTCTTTTGATCCTATTAGTACCACAGTCAGGCAACTAGACTATTTACAGTTAGTGCAGTGCGTCCTGCTCACAGTGTTCAGCTAAACCTACAAGTTGGTGTAGTGAGACCTCTGCACGGTGTTCATCTAAAGCTACAAGTTAGTGCAGTGCGTCCTGCTCACAGTGTTCAGCTAAAACTACAAGTTAGTGCAGTGCGTCCTGCTCACAGTGTTCAGCTAAAACTACAAGTTAGTGCTGTGCGTCCTGCTCACAGTGTTCAGCTAAACCTACAAGTTGGTATAGTGAGACCTCTGCACAGTGTTCATCTAAAGCTACAAGTTAGTGCAGTGCGTCCTGCTCAGTGTTCAGCTAAAACTACAAGTTAGTGTGGTGCGTCCACCTCACAGTGTTCAGCTAAACCTACAAGTTAGTTTTTTGCGAGCTCTGCACAGTGTTCAGCTAAAGCTACCTGTAGAAGGTTGGTGGTGTTCTCATACTACAGGCAGGCAGTTGATTTTGCTAGCTGCAGTATCAAAATAAATATATATATCTCCCAGCTTAGTGCAGCTACAGGCCATTAGTATGTCTGGAAGGCCAAGAAGGAGAGGCAGACAGTCACAAGCCAATAAGAGAGGGCAAGCAGGCTCTGTGTCTAGTGCTGGTCGTGGAGATGGTGCATCCTCATCAGCACGTGGCCGTGGGACACGCTTGGCATTTTTTTCGGCAGCTGGCCATGTTGAGCCGCAACATGCGGAAGACTTGGTCGAGTGGATGACCAAGCCATCCTCATCCTCCTCATCCTCTCTCACCCATGCCCAGGGTACTTTGTCTGGCAAAGCAGCGGCCTTTTCTCTCGGCTCAATGTCATCAGTGACTCCTTCCCTAGCCCCACCATGTCCTCCTGAGGAGTCCCTCGAACTGTTTGACCACAGTGTTGGGTACATGCTCCAGGAGGATGCCCAGCGTTTGGAAGGCTCTGATGATGATACTGAGCTCGATGAAGGCAGTAACATGAGCATGGACAGAGGGGGTGCCCAAGAAGGACAGCAATCTGGCAGTCATGCTCCCCCAGCTGAAGCATACTGCCAGGTTTGCTCCAGTGATGAGGAGGGAGGGGATGATGAGGTCACTGACTCAACGTGGGTGACTGATAGGAGAGAGGAGGAGGAGGTGGCACATCACCAACGAGGCAGGATGCCCTCCAGGGGCCAGCCTAAGGGCAGCACATTGACTGCATCACACCCCAAAGCTCCACATGCGCTGCAGTCTCTGTCTCTGTCTTTATCCAGACAGTGTTCCTGTGATCACACAGGAAGAGGATGAGGAGGAGGAGGACGATTGTGTCAGTATGGAGGTGGATCCTGGCACTCAGCATCAGCAGCAGTCTTTAAGGGATCAGTCCCAAGAAACACATGGACTTGTACGTGGCTGGGAGGAGGTGGCTGCGGACCATGTCGTCCTTAGTGACCCAGAGGGCTCCGGACCGAATGCCTCAGCAAACCTATGCTGCATGGCCTCCCTGATCCTGCAAAGCCTGCGTAAGGATCCTCGTATTCGTGGTATCAAGGAGAAGGACCAATACTGGCTGGCAACCCTCCTTGATCCACGTTACAAGGGTAAGGTTGCGGACCTTATCTTGCCATCGCAGAGGGAGCAGAGGATGAAACATCTTCGGGAGGCCTTGCAGAAAGGTCTGTACAACGCGTTCCCAGATACTGGGAGGTTACAAACTCCTGTTTCTGGACAACATGTTGCTGAGGCTTCGGTCAGTCAAAGAAGGAGCGGTGGAGAAGGTGGCCGTCTGACCGATGCGTTCAGACAATTTTTTGGTCCGCAGCCCCAAGGTATGATCGGTTCGTGTAATGTCAGGGGCGTGTAATTACAATTTTTGATGCAATACTTTGCAGCAGGGCTTGTTCCTACATTCCAACTAGAGTGTCTGTGAGGGGTTGCAGTGTTGTGGCACCACCAGCACCACCACCACCACCACCACCAAAGGCCCAATTTTTCTGCCCCTGTTCAACAGGGGCATGTAATTACAATTCTTGATCTAATATTTCACAGCAGGGCCCTGTGAGGGCTTACAGTATTGTGGCCACAACAACACTTAAGGCCCAAATTTCTGCTGAGTATATAGGGCAGGCCCCTACTTTCAAACATCTAGCTTACAAATGACTCCTACTTGCAAACGGAAGGAGAAAACAGGACATGAGATGAAATCTACCCCTAGGAAGGAAAATTCTCTCCTGTAAGAGTTAATATGGGAAAAACATTTCTCCTTTCCACTGATGCTTTCCAATCCTTGTTCCACAAAAAACCCCAAATTCTCAAAAAGCATTTGTCATTGGGACAAAAAGTGAGGTGAAATCTTCTAAAGAGGAGGAAAGACAGCAAAACAAATGTCACAGGGGTGATAACCCTTCCCTATGTTTTCCAAAAAGCCTAAAGATTTTTTGGCTGGAGCTAAACACGTTAAAAATGTACCTGTTCAAAATGACAAACAGATTCTACTTAACAACAAACCTACAGTCCCTGTCTTGTTTGCACCGCCTGTATACTGCTGTTCAGAGTATATAGGGCCTGGTGGCCCCACACCTTTCCTTATTTTAATTTGAGTGCGCGGTTCCCCTTAATATCCATACAAGACCCAAAGGGCATGGTAATGGACTGGGGGGTAACCATGCCGTTTTTGTCTCACTGATTTTCATCCATATTGCCAGGACCGGACATTACATTAAACCCGCAAGCAGTTTTAAATGAGATTTTTTCCTTTAAAAATGACATTTGGTGCAGGGACTGTTCTAAACACGGGAAACATGCGCCACTTTACAGGCATACTATAGACACCCCCCAGGTACGATATTTAAAGGAATATTTCACTTTTTTTTTTTTTACTTTTAAGCATCATTAAAATCACTGCTCCCGAAAAAACGGCAGTTTTTTAAAAGTTTTTTTGCATTGATACATGTCCCCTGGGGTAGGACCCGGGTCCCCAAACCCTTTTTAGGACAATACCATGCAAATTAGCCTTTAAAATGAGCACTTTTGATTTCGAACGTTCGAGTCCCATAGACGTCAATGGGGTTCTAACGTTCGTGCAAACTTTTGGTCCGTTCGCAGGTTCTGGTGCGATCCGAACCGGGGGGTGTTCGGCTCATCCCTACGTGCCACATGAACAAACATTGGTATCACATGAAAAGTAGTTAGTCACGTATAACATTCAAGTATCAAAAATAGTTATGTACATTTTGAAAGCAAGTAAGCAATAATGCTATCACCTAACTATCTATCTAATATATACAGTCATAGCAAATATATAGGGGGTTAGTGTTGTTTATCCGGCGAGTTCCCTGTCTCTTCTTAGCCAAGGAAGAAGCACTGACACAGCAACACCTGAAAGAGTGAAATCAAAACAATGCAAAGGTATACTACCCTATAAGAATATAGTGAAATATGTGCACAGTGATTGAACTGATCCTTAGCTGAGGGCAGCATGAAAATGTAAAAACATGCTATACATGTCTACATTATTTACATATTGAAAGCAGGTCCCATTCTCATTGAGAATGCCACTGTCAGAAACCATGAATCAGACCGAGACAGAAGTGAAGTTAAAATCACACTTGTTTAACAATAATAATAGTAAAAGGTAAACAGAGCAACGTAGTCAAATCAGAACTGAGCAGCTTAAGTAGCCAGCAGGACTGGCGAACAGGTTATCACCAGGTGAGTCACTGTGAAAAGATTAGAGCTGGCAATCTTTCCACAGGTGAACGGACTGCTCTGAGAAGGAAGGGCTGAGTCCAGCCCTGACAGTATCCCCTCCTCAATGACCTCTCCCTCTCGGAGGACCACCAGGTTTGAGGGGAAAACATCTATTGAAAGCACAGAGGAGGACAGGGGCATGTACGTCCAAGGATTAGACCTAAGAGCGTTCCTCCAGACCATACACTTTCCAATGAATCCAGGTACTGTATACACCCACGAAACCTACGGGAGTCAACAATGGACTGTACTTCATATGCCTCATGGTTCTCAACCTGTACTGGGTGAGGATGTGGCACTGAGGTAGTGAAGGGGTTGCAGACCAAAATTTTTAATAAGGAGGTATGAAATACATTTGAGATACGCATTTTCGAAGGAAGGTCTAAAGCATAAGCCAGTGGGTTAATCCTGCGGAGAATACGGAAAGGCCCAATAAATAAGGTGCCAACTTCAGTGAGGGAACAGAGTCGGAGGTTGCGAGATGACAGCCAGACCCTGTCCCCAACCTGGTAGGAAGGCGAAGGCAGGTGTCTTCGGTCAGTGTGGAGTCTGTACCTATTATTGGCATGTCACAAGGACTCCTGGACCCTGGACCTGGTACCACTTGTACCCAAGTGGAACAAAGTTCATGGAGATGCTCTTTTAACACAGGAATGCTCTGAGGAGCAAATGAGTCAGGTAACATGGATGGTTGTAAACCATACTTTACCATAAACAGGGACAAGCAGGAAGCAGAATTCATGGCACTATTGTGAGCAAACTCCGCCCAAGATAAGAGGTCTGACCAGTTATGATGGTCAGAAATATAGCAACTTAGAAACTGCTCCAAGGACGGGTTGGCTCGTTCTGTGGCCCCATTAGACTGCGGGTGATATGCAGAGGAGAAAGAAAGCTGGATTCCCAACTGTGCACAAAAGGCTCGCCAGAACCGGGACACAAACTGACTACCCCTGACGATCACCTTGGGTAGCCCAAGTAAGCGAAAGATCTCCTGCGCAAAAATGGAAGTCAGTTCCTTAGATGTGGGCAACTTCTTAAGTGGAATACAATGAGACATTTTCAAGAACCAGTCAACCACCATAAGGATTACTGTGTTTCCCTGAGATTTGGGTAACTCCACAATGAAATCCATAGACAGGTGGGTCCAAGGCCTCTCTTCATTGGGTATGGATTGTAGGAGGCCCACTGGAAGGTGTTGTGGTGTCCTACTCTGAGCACACACGAAACAAGCAGCTACGAAGGTGGCTACATAAGTACATAGACTAGGCCAGTGTTTCTCAACTCCAGTCCTCAAGGCGCACCAACAGGTCATGTTTTCAGGATTTCCCTCAGATGAAACAGCTGTGGTAATTACTAAGGCAGTGAAAACTGATCAAATCACCTGTTCAAAATAGTGGAAATCCTGAAAACCTGACCTGTTGGTGCGCCTTGAGGACTGGAGTTGAGAAACCCTGGACTAGGCCACCAGAATTGTTGGGAAATGGCCCAAAAGAGTTGATTTTTCCCTGGATGGCCAGCAGCCTTGAGAGAATGGTAAGTCTGGAGCACAGCAGTACGGAGACTCTCAGGGACAAAGCAGCGGTCACAAGGTTTCTCAGGAGCATGGATCTGGGAATTTTGTCACCCAAAGGAGAAATGAGACTGGTGCGAACTGTAGCCGGAATAAGATCAGGAGGAATCAAAGGAACAGAAACCGATTCCATCTTGGAAGTGGAGGACAATTGTTGCGTACAAAGCGTCAGCCCTTACTTTTAGTCCCGGGTAAGAATAAGACAATGTAATTGAAACTTGACAAGAAAAGAGCCCATCGAGCCCTTCTGGGAGAAAGGCGTTTAGCAGCATTTAACCTCAGACAAAAATGTGAGATTGTTATGGTCGGTAAGAATGAGAACCGGCACAGTGGTACCTTTTCAAGGAGCTATCACTCATTTTTGCCCTTAGAGAACAGAGACAACAGGTGCATGGAAGGAAGGGTGTGTAGTTTGCTGAGATAAGGTCCTCTATTTTAGAAGTTAAAGTTATTCATAAATATTCGAAGTAAAAAATGAGCTGTAAGGTCAATATTAATACGAAGTCTAGCAGTTGGAGCAGAGTACAACAATTTGATCCAATCAATAAAGCCATCTCCTAAAACGAATCATGTCAGAGTTTCCCAAAGCTAAGACCATTCTACGTTGTCAAAAGCCTTGGCTGCATCGAGCAATAGAATCGCACGCTTACCAGGGTTATTAACAGGAGTTTGGAGATTAAGGAACAGACTGTGGATGTTTAATGCTGTGGATCTAGTTGGCATAAAATCAGACTGTTCTCCATGGATAAGTTTAGAGATTATTTTATCTAAGCGGGTTGCAAGTACTCGCGCCAGTAATTTGACATCAGTTGTTAATAAGGAAATGGGTCTATATGAATCAGGAGACAAACTATTTGGGTTTCAATATGAGTACAATAACTGCCTCATTCATCGAGGGGGAAGGTGCTCTAGTCCCAAAGCCTCCAGAAAAACCCTATGCAACCTAGGTAGAAGGACCCCAGCATATCTTTTATAGACCTCTACTGCCAGCCCATCAGCACCTGGAGTTTTGTCAGGGACCAAAAGTGTGAGAGCGTCACTCAGCTCATCCATCCTGAAAGGGGCATTTCGCATTGACCTGTCAGAGGAGTCTAAACAGGGAAGTGAGCTTTCAGAGAAGAATTGATTAATATCCTCCAAAGTAGGGGAGGTCTTAGAAGAGTAAGTATCCATGTAGAAGTCTCTAAAGGTGAGTGAGATATCATTGTGTGAGGTGGTAAGGTCCCCTGAGGGTCTAGCAAGGGCAGGAATAAAAGAGGAACACCTATTAGCTTTCACCATCATAGCAAGCATATGGCCTGTACCCTCTTCTTTCCTCAAAGAAAGGTTGCTGTTGGAAAAAGCATTTGTTCTCAGCCTTTGTCTGAGAAACTTGTCCTGCCATATCCTGTGCTTCTAACCATGCCATTTAGTACTATAAGTTGGTTGCTCAACAGTTGGATTCTGCTCTAGCAGCTTCTCTTAAATTCCAATTCATTAGTTCCAGTTTTAATGGTAGAGCTGAAGGAACTGTCCCCTCAGGAAGGCCTTAAGAGTATCCCCAAGTACACCTAAAGGTGCAGTGTTCTAATTTACAGCAAAGAAATGAGTCACTGCCGCTATTACAGGATCAGGGTCAGGAAATAGTTCCAACCAAAAAAGGATGGATTCTCCAATATACTTATTTCAGTTGCCCCTGCATAGCTAATTTAATCCACAGAGGAGAAAGGTCGGAGACGGTTCTTGGCTCATAATCGGCAGATGAAAACACTCGAAACATCTCCTCATTAGCCAGTCCTAAGTCAATCCTAAAGAGACCACCATGTGTCGCAGAATAATAGGGAATTTCTTAACCATAGGGTTTAGGGTCCTCCATACATCTCTCAACCCCATCTTTGCCAGAAGTCTGGAAAAGGGTGATGAGCTCCGAGATGACCCCGGCAAAACAGTGGGCAAAAACTTGTCTAGAGAAATATCTAGCACATTGTTAAAGTCTTCAACTACCAGGACAGAAACACCAGGGTGACTAGCCAGGAAGGAAGTAATCAGATTTAATACCTCTGCAGAGAATGGAGGAGGGATGTACAAATTTATCAAAACCCAGTGTAAAAATATAAAATCGACCCAATGAATCCAAAATTTGTTGTATACATGAAAATTGGATACTATGAGGAATCAAGATACTCACCCCTCTAGCATATGGGGAGTAACTGGCTGTACAACCTCAGAGAATGGGGAATCTCCCCCGGGGGAGAAATGTGTCTCCTGGGGACATATCACTGAGTACCCGAGATTTTTTGCAAAACATTGACAGCCAGGCGCTTCATCAGAATACCCAGACCTCTCACATTCCAGAAAAAAAATAATATAACATTTAGCCATTATGTTCACATATAAAATCAGATATTTGAATAAATCATAGGTGTCCCATCACACCCAAGTCCACATGCCAAATGACCCCGCATTGCAAAATAAGTCTGTGCATAGGTACCAGAGGAGACATATCTGAAATGGAGAATACTAGGGCAAGTACATAAGCAGTCCAAGTCCACTGTGAGTAAAGTAATAGAAGACGGTAGGGCAATTCGCAGGTGGATAGGACCAGTATTAATAAAATTATGCGAACCAACAGGGTCCAAGTCATCAAAAAAGGCACATGGCTACATCCACATGGGACACCTTTGCGGGTCAACATCTTAGCTAGCTGCCTCCGTACTTGAAGCCTCACAGTTATGGAGTGCAAATAATGAAGAAGTAGAAGATCACCAGGCTCTTGCTTAGATTCGCCTTAACAGAGGAGCCTGGGGCACAAGTTTTAAAAGCTAATTTGGAACTGCAAAAACTACCATATTCAAGTAGGTAGGCGACGATTTGCGACATATTCCCAAAGTGTATTCTGCTCACGATTCAGCCATTGCTGAGCCAAGGATGGTTTCTCAAAAAAATTAACCTCCCCTTTGCCACCACTTGCAGCCTGGCTGGGTACAACATGGCATTTTGTAATTCCAGGGCTCCCAGCCTTTTCTTAACCACTTCAATACAAGGCACTTTCCCCCCTTTCTGCCCAAGCCAATTTTCAGCTTTCAGCGCTGTCCCAATGACAATTGCGCGGTCATGCAACATTACAGTGTACAGTACCCAAACACAATTTTTATCATTTTATTCCCACAAATAAAGCTTTCTTTTGATAGTACTTGATCATCACTGGGGTTTTTATTGTTTGCTAAACAAATAATAACACATTTCTTTGTTTCTGTTATAACATTTGGTAAATAAGTATGTTTTCTCCTTCACTGATGGGCACTGATGAGGCGGCACAGATGGGCACTGATGAGGTGGCACTAATGGGCACTGATAAGGTGGCACTAATGGGCACTGATGATGGGCACTAATATCCAGCACTGATAGGTGGCACTAATGGGCACTGATAGGTGGCACTGATTGGCACTCATAGGTGGCACTGATAGGCAACACTGATGGGCATTGGGCACTGATAGATGACACTGATAGGCAGCACTGGTGAGGAGGCACTGGCAGGCATTACTGCAGGACACTCATTGGCATCTATAACGGGCACCGATTGGCACCTCTAATGGGCAGTGGGCACTGATTGGCATCCCTGGTGGTGATGGGTGGGCATACCTGGTGGTCATCCCTGATGGGCACGGGTGGGCATCCTGGGGGGACTGCACTGATGATCAATCAGCACAGACCCCCCTGTCAGGAGAGCAGCTGATCGGCTCACCTCTACTCGCATCTGTCAGTGTGAGTGGAGGAAAAGCCGTTAAATGGCTCTTCCTGTTTACACTGTAATCTGCTGTGATTGGACACAGCTGATCACATGGTAAAGAGCCTGCATCAGAGGCCCTTTACCTAGATCGGAGATGCAGTGTGTCAGACTGACATGCCCCCGTGGGCGTGCAATCGTGGCTTATCCTGCTGGATGTCATATGGTGTCATATTTTAGTGCATTATGTGCTGTTTAACACAGTATATTTCAGTGTTTTACTTCAAGTTTAACACCATATTTCTATGTGTTACCTTTCATTTAACACAGTATAGATCAGTGTGTTACTGTAAGTTTGACAACTTATATTTCAGTGCATTATGGGCCAATTAATACAGTATATTTCTGTGCATTCTAGGGGTGAAAATTGTGCGCTACTATGTGTAGTTTAAAATAAAAATAAACCAAACTCAAGTAAATATAGTGAAATAAAGAATCAAAGAATCAAAGTGAACTCCAAAAGAACAAAATTATAATGAATGTGAATAGCTGGAACCACTTAGTAGTGTACTCAAAAACACTGCGTAAACAAATGTAAAAAGAAAAGGGAGTGGTGCGCTTAATGAATATAGTGTGCCATTAACATAAAAAAACTAAAATAATCTAAACTAGTGCAAAAAAAGTCAAAATAAAGGCCAATGGTAGGAATCAGTTTATATAGAGATGGATATCTCATAAATGGTAGCTTGATAGAAGGAATACAAAGCATCAATCCAACATTGATTGTAAAATGTATAGGATTGGCCGCTTACCTCCAACAATGACCAATAGGTTAAAGAAGGCTCATCAGACAGTGAATGGGGAATCCTGCTGGTGGATCTGTGGAGACATTCAGGTCCCAAGTGATGACAAAATGCTGCATGGAATCTTAGCACCAACACATCCTGTGCTCACCACTGGGTAGTTCCATACATACATATATATATATATATATATATATATATATATATATATATATATATATATATATATATATATATATATATATATATATATATATATATATATATATATATATATATATATATATATATATATATATATAGAGTAAAGCTCGCTCCAAAACACAATTCTTATTGTGTAGGTAGCACTCAAGGAAAACAAAAAACAACCATAGTGCAATATTGCCAGATAAAATAAAAAACTTGTTTAAAAAAAAAAAGCTGCTTACATCATCAGGTAAGAACAAAATCTGCAGTATAAAATTGGAATAGTGACACACTCGCCTCCTCACCACGCTTCCACAATAGGCACTGGAAGTGATGTCAGAAGGCTCCCCCTGACGCGTTGCATCACTGGTCAAGTGACTTCCTCAGGGATAAGAGCTATGTGATGAGCGTCGGGTATTTATACCCCATCTACACCAATGGGTTTGCCTTAGTAACAAGTGAGTCATCAGTTCATTTGTGTCCCATGTGGTTAATTGGCCAATAAGAAAAAACACCAGTCATGGCCAGAAAGCTACCTAGCAACCAAGGCTGATAGGTTGAATACAATAAAATAAGTACAATAATAAAATGTGGACTAATATGGAAAATTAAGCATTCAGTATAAAAATGAATACAAATACAAAACTATAATAAATTTTAATAAATACATTTGAATAAGCGCATCACTCCCTCTTCATTTTGCATTTGTTCGTGCAGTGTTTTTGAGTACACTACTAAGTGGTAGCAGCTATTCACATTCATTATATTTTTGTTTTTTTGGAGTTCACTTTGATTCTTTGATTCTTTATTTCACTATATTCAATTGAGTTTAATGGTTTATTTTTATTTTAAAACTACACATAGTAGCACGCAAGTTTCATCCCTATAATACATATCACTTTACTCTTGCACCACTTGTGCTGCAGCTATGGATGTTTTTACATTTACTGAAAACTGCACAGTTAACTTAGAAGATTTTTTCCACTAATTCCAATTCAGACATGGGAGATATAGAAAGTATTTTTAGAAAATGTGGCCACCTTATGGAAAAGAAGGTGAGCCTGTGGTGGGATCTTATCACTCATGAGCAATACATTAAAGAACAACTTGTCCTGAGAAGACTTAGGTGGGAAGTCCCTCTCAATGATGGTTTTCTTGATAAAGATTCAGTGGATGAGTGGTACAAGTTCTTTATTGATAAAGGTTTTCGATTAAGAGAAAACAAAGGAAAATGAATGTGATCAATATACAGAGAGCAGAATGTAAAGCACAATTGGAACCACATAGAGAGCTAGCTCAATTCACAACACTCACCCAACAACTTAATAGGGTGTTGGAACAAAAGGATCATGAAGTGAAACAGAGAAAAAAGAAAAATGACTTTAAGCAGGGCCAGGTATTTAAATGGCAACTTCAACTAAAAGATGATAATCTCACATCTAAAAATACCACACCTGAAAGAGAGGTTCGGCTCACCTCTCCCCAAAAGGGACCAGGAACCGAGGACACCATTTCATCCTCCTCGTTGGAACCTAGGGGTGATCATCAAGCCCCAAGAATGCCTAAGCCTTGGTGGCAAAATAAGGGAAACCAAAAACCTTGGTTTAAAATCACCAAGAAGACTGAATGGTTACAACCATGGAAAACAATATGGAAGCCAATATGGAAACTATGGGAATAGCAGCAATTACCATGGGAACCAATATGGCCCCAATGGTAACAGATAATATGGAAAAAATGATGGAAATAAAATGCAAATTGATATCAGAACAGTAATGGTAATAGCTCTAGAAACCCACAACCCAACTACTACAACAATTATGGGAACCAATCAAATTACTATGATGATTCAAGGAGAAGTCCAATTCCTACCCATAATAGGTTTGAGCCACTAAGGAACTATTATGAAGAAGGCCCACCAAGACCTTTTTTGGATCAATGGAGACACGAAAGATCTCCACCCCGTCAAGAGAGAATGGGAGAGCAAAGAAGAAGTCCAAATCAAAGAGGGACTGCTGAGCAGGACGGAAGGTTAAAAAAAAAAAAAAAAAAAAAGAGACCATTAGGAGAGGGTGTTTTTAACCTAAGTGTATCCGAACTAACCCTAAAACAAAATAAAAGTACTGGACAAAGGTCCGAAATTTGCCCCTACATGCAATCTGAACAAATTTGACACCTATGTAGATATTCAGAAATACACCAGGAAATTGAATATCCAGAAGTATATGCTTTATAAATCTGCTGCTACGAGCCAAAATGTCACAGAACCTAACCAGTGAGAGTGCTCTTACACAATTGAGGAATAAATCGCTATTCAACACACAGATTCATAATAAGGAACATGTGGAAGATTTCAACCATATGGCACTACAAGACCTGGAAACACTTAAACTCAAGAGGATAAGAGATCCAAAGTACATTCAACAAGGAATTAAAGAGTTAGAGGAGAGAAAAAAATGTAGTTATTAGACCTGCAGATAAGGGGGGGGGGTTGTAGTTTTAGCCGAGGAATATTATAGTAATGAACTTACTGGACCATTGAATGATCACAACACATCTTAAATTTATGGGAAACCCCACAACAAAATATAAGAAAGAACTGGAAATTTTAATACAACTGGGAACAAGTTAAATATCTGTTACCCCAAACTTGCCGAGTACCTGTGATATACACCATACCTAAACTACATGAGGACTAGGCCCACCCACTGGGGAGACCCATTGTCAATGCTACAGTCAGTTAATACCAGATTAGGGGAGTACATTGACTTGTTCTTGCAACCATTGGTACAAATTACCAGATCCTATTTACGGTACACCAAACATCTTATACAGATCCTTGAGGGGATCAAAGTGAGACATGAACGGTTGTTATTAGCAACGGCAGATGTGTCCTCATTGTATACAATTATTGACCATGATGAAACCACACAATCAGCCAAATGGGCCCTTAATACTTTCAGTGAGTTACCATCTAAACAGAAATCATATCTACTTAAATGTTTGGATTATGGGCTTAGCCACAATTATTTTTGTTTTAACTCTGACTACTATAAACAAATTAAGGGGATCGCCATGGGTGCTCGCTATGCACCAAGTGTGGCTAATATGTTTATGGCAAAGTGGGAAAAAGAAAGCATTTACAATAACCCTCCCCATGGACTCCTACTGTACAAGAGGTATATTGACAATGTCATAGTAATCTGGACAGGGGATGAAGAGAGTCTGAAAGTTTTCTTCCAACAGTAGAATGTTAACACAAAAAATATACTGTTATTGGAATATAGCAACACACCAATACACTTTCTTGATTTAATTATAGAATTTAAAAAGACCAAAAAATCATCACAAAAACCTTTTTCAAGCAGGTTGATTGGAATAGCTACATCCCAAGGGATAGTTGCCCCAACAACCTGTGGCTTAGATTACATAGAAATTGTACGAACTAACAAGATTTCAACAAACAGGCAAGATTCATCAGTAACAGATTTATTCAAAGAGGATATAATGAAGATTTCATTAATAATAAAATAGAGAAAGTTACCAGACTAGAGAGGACATCCCTGACGCTAGATAAATCAAGAAATGAAATAACCACCTATGATCCTCCCATTATCCTGAATTATAATGTACAGTATAAAAGAAATAGAAAAAATATTTAAGAAACATTGGTCCATTTTAAGAGCTGATTCCCAGTTGTGTGCCATTCTACCAGTAGTTCCGAAATTTACGTACAGGCAAGCACCCTATCTACAAGATATGATTGTGAAGAATATCCCTGATCCTCCCAGCCAAGTAACTAGTTTTACCTTTTTTCAAGGAAAAGGTTTTTTTTTTCCCCATGTAGGAGATGTTATGCATGTAAGAACATGTAGCTGAATGGCCAAAAAGGAGATACATTCAAATCCACTGTGACAAATAAGGAATACCAGATCAAAGAGTTAATTTCATGCAGGACAGACAGGGTGGTATATGTCCTCCAATGTCCGTGTTTGAAACAATACATTGGCAAGACCAAATGTCCTATGTGGAAAAGGATTCAAGAGCATATTCAAAAAGTTTGCAAGGGGTTCACTAAGCATCGTGTCTCTAGACATTTTGCCCAATTTCATTCACAGGATCCTTCAGTATTGAATTTCTGGGCAATTAAAAGATATACACCTCGCTGGAGAGGGAGCAATAGGGTCAATACACTTAGTAGATGTGAATCGAAATGGATTTTTGAAATGAAATATTTCAACCCCCAAGGCTTAAATATTGATTTTGGCCTTGTTTCATTTCTGATTACTATATGTTTATTTTTATTTCTATTTTATTTATTTTTTCTTCTATTCTCTTACGTGTAGCATTAATACATTTACTGTATGGCACATTTGTCCATCTTGAGTCATCCTTATATGTATATACATATGAGATCCACATAGCAGTGAAACTTTTCTTGCCCACTAGATGTCATCCACTTATATATTTTTATATAGGATTAATTTGGCAGCATTATCACTCTTGCCCACCAGATGTCACTATAATGCATCTCTCTCTCCTGTTTTGTATTTTATTTTATGTTTGTCTTTAATGGAGTTATGGTGTTTTTCTCTCCTAAACCCCTTTAGTAGACTGTGATTGTTTATACATTTATTGGTTGCTAGGTAGTTTTCTGGCCATGACTGTTGTTTTTTCTTATTGGCCAATTAACTACATAGGACACAAATGAACTGATGATTCACTTGTCACTAAGGCAAACCCATTGGTGTAGAGGGGGGGTATAAATATCGGGTGCTCGTCACATGGCTCTTATCCCTGAGAAAGTCATGTGACCAGTGAGGCAACGCGTTGGGTGGAGCCTTGTGGCATCACTTCCGGTGCCTATTGCGAAAGCAAAGCAAGGAGGCGAGTGTGTCACTACTCCCATTTTATATTGCGGATTTTGTTCTTACCTAGCTTTTTTTATTAAACAAGTTTTACTTTATCTGGCAATATTGCACAATGGTTGTTTTTTGTTTTCCTTGAGTGCCATCTACACAAGAAGACTTGTGTTCTGGAGCGAGCTTTATTCTATATATGGAACTACCCAGTGGTGAGTGCAGGATGTGTTGGTGCTAAGATTCCATTGAGCATTTCATCTTCGCTTGGGACCTGAATGTCTCCACAGATCCACCAGCAGGATTCCCCATCATTGTCTGATGAGCCTTGTTTGACCTTTTGGTCATTGTTGGAGGTGAGCGGCCAATCTATAAATTTTACAATCGATGTTGGAGTGATACTCTGTTTTCCCTCTATTAAGTTACCATTTATGAGATATCCATCTCTATATAAACTGATTCCTACCATTGGACTTTACTTGGACTTTTTTGCACTTTATTTTAGTTTAGTTTATTTTTTTATTTTTTTTAATGTTAAGGGCACACTATATTGAATAAGTGCACCACTCCCCCTTCTTTTTGTATTTATTTCTGTGCATTACCTTCCGTTTAACGCAGTATAGTTCAGTGCATTACTCCAAGTTTAACGCCATATATTATAGTGCTTTACGTGCCATTTAAAGCAGTATATTTCTGTGTGTTAGTGCACATTTAATGCAGTATATTTCAGTGCAATATTGCAAGTTTAAATAAAAATATAGGTATCCTGAATGCTACACCGACCTTCAATCAAAAAATACCTCCACTGTGCCACCAAATGATGTGTAAATCAATATAAATGTGATTAAGTGAATAATCTCATATATTCTCCTATATATAGAGCTGCCCCTTTAAAAAAATACACATAAATAATATTTGATCTCACATATCTGTACACCCAAACGATCCCTTTTACAGATATACAAGAAGAAATAAGAGGCGCTCTCACCCTCCCAGTGCAAAATGATTAATAACACAAAATTAAAGTAAACTTGAAATCTACTGTGTGTCGCAGAATGTGCTCTGCTACAAACAAACACGTGAACTCAATGATATCCACAGTAAATTACACACCAACGCAGTATAGTTCAGTGCATTACTCCAAGTTTAACACCATATATTATAGTGCTTTACGTGCCATTTAAAGCAGTATATTTCTGTGTGTTAGTGCACATTTAATGCAGTAAATTTCAGTGCAATATTGCAAGTTTAACACTGTATATTTCAGAGCATTACCTTCCATTTAATGCAGTATATTTCAGTGCATTACTGCAAGTTTAATACGGTATAATTCAGTGTGTTATGTGAGTGATCATTCATTTTTACTTTAGCGTCACTTTAGTGTGAACCTAGTAATGGTTCAGTCAGTGAGTTTAGTGACTGTTTAACACAGTATTTTTCAGTGTGTTACTGCAAGTTTAAAACTGCATTGTTAAGTGCCATTTAACGCAGTATTTTTCAGTGCATTACTGCAAGTTTATTGCTATATATTTAAGTGCGTTATGTGCCATTCAACACAGTATATTTCTGTGCGTTAATGCATGTTTAACGCCGTCTATTTCAGTGCATTACCTTTCATTTAACGCAGTATATTTCAGTGCACTTCTGCAAGTTTAACGCCATATATTTCAGTGCATTACATGCCATTTAACGCAGTATATTTCTCTACGTTCTGCACGTTTAACGTAGTATATTTCTGTGCATTACTGCAATTTTAATGCAGTATAATTCAGTGCATTATGAGTGACCATTCATTTTTACTGTAGTGTCACTTTAGTGTGAATCTAGTGATGGTTCAGTAAGGGAGTTTAGTGACCATTTAATACAGTATATTTCAGTCCGTTACTGCAAGTTTAACAAAGTATATTTCAGTGGGTTACTGCAAGTTTAACGCCGTATATTTTACTGCAATACCTTCCGCTTAACGCAGTACATTTCAGTGCATTTCTGCAAGTTTAATGCTGTATATTTTAGTGCGTTACTTCAGGTTTAACACCTTATATTTCAGTGCATTATGTGCCGTTTAACACAATACAGTTCAGTGCATTACTGCAAGTTTAACGCCGTACATTTCAGTGCATTGCATGCCATTTAATGCCATATATTTCAGTGTGTTATAGGCCATTTATCGCAGTATAATTCAGTGCGTTAGTGCACGTTTAACGCTGTATATTTCAGTGCATTACGTGCCATTTAACGCAGTATATTTATGTGGGTTAGTGCACGTTTGTCACAGTATATTTCAGTGCATTACAGCAAGTTTAATGCTGTATATTTGGTTGTGTTACATGCCATTTAACACAGTGTATTTCAGTGCATTACTGCAAGTTAAACACAGTATATTTCAGTGCGTTACCTTCTGTTTAATGCAGTACAGTTCAGTGTGTTACTGAAAGTTTACCTCCGTATATTTCAGTGCATTGTGTGCCATTTAATGCCATTTATCTGTTCTCCTACACTGCTAATATATATATATATATATTACACAAATAATACAGCCAATCAGAATCAATGGATCGGTCACAAGATGGTTTGGCTGGTGATAGGGCAGAGAGGGGAGTCATAGTGACCAATGAGTAAAAGGCCCAAAAATCCCAACCAATAGCCCACTAGCTGATAAGGATCATGTGGCAATAAATCATACATTTGTGGCAAACACCTGTAGAAGTCCAATTGGATGAAACGCATTGGGCAAGGCACACTATTCCCTACACTTGATTTTACTCTACGTGATCACGCTTTTATTTGTTTTGTATATTGGTTTGATCCAATAAATGTGTCTTTTGATCCGCACTATTGGCGCACTCCAATTTTTTTCTCTCCCCATACCCCTGGGACCTAATACGTGATTTGGATATCTCCATCTTTCCTACACGGTTCCCTTTGATCGATGGTCATCGTTGCGGCTGGTCGAGCGAAAAGGAGATGTCCCTTGTGATCTGGGACTTCCATCTCCCTCCAGGATAGCCATCCTTTTTGATCTCTAATGCCGCGTACACACGACCGGACTTTCTGGGACACTAGGTTCGACGGTCTTCCCGACGGACTTCTGGCGGACTTTCTGAATGGACGGACTTGCCTGTACACGACCAGACTTTCCAGAAGACTAGGTCCGCCGGTCTTCCCAATGGACTTTTGACGGAGTTACGGCGGACTTTCCAAATGAACGGACTTGCCTACACATGGCCAAGTCCGTTCATTTGGAACATGACTCGGGTACGACGGGACTAGAAAAGGAAGTCAATCTCGCCGCTTTTATTGGCGAGATTGGCACCTTACGAGCCCCGTTGCGGGCATACCAGGCCCTTAGGTCTAGTATGGATTTTAAGGGGAACCCCTATGCCGAAAAAACGGCATGGGGGCCCCCCAAAGTCCATACCAGACCGCGATCCGAGCACACAGCCCGGCTGGTCAGGAAAGGGGGTGGGGATGAGCGAGCGCCCCCCCCCTGAACTGTACCAGGCCACATGCCCTCAACATGGGGGGGTGGGTGCTTTGGGGGAGGGGGGCGCCCTTCGGCCCCCCAAAGCACCTTGTCCCCATGTTGATGAAGACAAGGGCCTCTTCCCCACAACCCTGGCCGTTGGTTGTCGGGGTCTGCGGGCAGGGGGCTTATCGGAATCCAGGAGCTCCCTTTAATAAGGGGGCCCCGCACCCTATGTGAATGAGTATGGGATACATTGTACCCCTACACATTCACCTAGGGAAAAAAAGTGTCAATAAAAAAAAAAAAAACAAAAAAAAAAAAAACACACTACACATATTTTTAAAGTAATTTATTAGACAGCTCCGGGGGTCTTCTTCCGACTTCGGGGGTCTCACTGGTTCTTCTCCGCTGTCTCCGGCCTCTTCTCCAGTTGTTCAACCTCTTCTCCGTGCTCTCCAGGTCTTCTGCAGGGCTCTGCCGCTATCTTCTGCTCTTTTGCCACTCTTTTGCTAGCGGTGGCCCGGTCTTCTGCCTTCTGCCTTCTTGTCTTCTTCCCTCTTCTCTTCTTCTGGTGTTGACACAATGCTCTCTCTGGCTGGAATGCTCTCCGAGTGCTCCGATGTGACTTATATAGGCGGTGACCCCACCCCCTTATGCCGTCACAGTCCCTGGTCATGCACAGTGTAGGGTGAACAACAACATCAAACTCCTTTATTCAAGCACATGTTACAACAGATATACAACTCAGAGACACTCCCCCACCCTTGGATTCAGGGCGGGGAAAAACTGTCCAATCACAATAGACACATAGGTCAGGTGTATTCAAATTTCTCATCAGTAAACAGTCTTAGCAGGGAGAGCTGTTGGAGGAATTTGCCCCCACCAATCTCACAGCTAATTTACATACACACCCCATAATATCCAAGGCAGACAGACACAATAGAACATTGGAATATCACCCCACCCCAAACGATCACAGCAACGAGTCCACAGCAGCATGAGACAACACACATTATATACATATATACACACACAACATTCCAGTGTGGCTGTACAGTGTGTCTAAATAGCACAGATCATAGTGTTGTTCTCTGTCACCTTGTGCCCCTAATGGACGCAGGGTGATTTACACATAAGAGGGGCCAGGGGAGCTGGACATGAAGTCTCCAGAGCTCTCCAAGGTAAGCTGAGTTCCACAAACCAACCACCCAAAGTAACTCCTGTCACACATCTCACCTTTCGGCAGGAGACTAACGCCGGAGGAGACCCCAGACGGGTTGACTCCGAAGTTAGTCAGAAGTTCCAGTCCCCCAATGCCGGTATCCACACAGTACCCCAAATATATTGTCCCAAGCAGAGCATTACTCACCCAGCCAACCCCTGCCTCTCTCAGAGAACATACCCGCCACTGAGGAGAGGCGTGGACTGGCCCTTCTCCCTGGAGTCCTTTCAGCAGCTGGAGAGAAGACAGGGTGACTGGGCTTACTCCATCATGCTGTTGGGGATCTGGGCTGACTCCCCAGCATCCCTGGGGTATACAACTGGAGACTAAAATCCCATCCACTTTTGGTAGGTGAAAATCTCCCCGTGCTTGCAAAGCTTGGTTGACATCCTCCTCTCTCAGTGCCACACTATTTTCTGGGGTTGTGTCAGTGGCTGTCCGGTGGCCAGCGCTTCAGCTGGGGAAGTCTCTGGTAACTCCACAGATGCTGCTGGCAGAAAATCCCAAGTCCCTGTCAGTCTTGTGGGAGAAAGGCCAACTACCTCTTCTCTCAAGAAGGCTGAAGCCACTATAGGTGCTAGGCAGAGGCCAGCAGCACTCTGCCCTGTTGCTAGCAATTTAGCTGGGAGTAGAAATTTCACTACATCTGCTTGTCGCTGGGGAGAGGCGCCGACTGTTCCATCTCCCTGGAACTCTGTAGTTGTTGCCGGTACTGGGCAGAGGTTGGTAATACTCTGTCCTGTTGCCAGCACTTCTGCTGGAGGCTCACCAGGATGTTCTACTTCAGCAGAACAGTCTATCAAATCCCCAATCTCTATAACTGGTTTTTGGGGATAGCGATTCACCATCTCCTGTCTCTAGAATGAAGAAGAGGTTACTGGTGTTGGGCAGAGCTCAGTAATGTCTGGCCTTGATGCCAGATCCCCTGCTGGGTTGGTGGCATCATTCTGGGGTGTCATCTGCTGCTGGGAAGGGGAGCCGGCTGCTCCATCTCCCTTAATCTCATCTGGCTGCTAGGACAACATGTCTCTGGTACTGTCTCCCAGGTGCATGGATCTTTGCTGGGGAGGAAAGATAGCTTCCTCTACCCTGGCCAACTGTTGGGAAGAGAGGACGAACACCTCCTCTCCCTTCCCCCCTGGATCTTAATCTGCTGCAGTTAAGTGACCATCTTCTTCTCACCCTGAGCCTCCGGAACTGCCGCAGGTGTGGGGCAGAAGTCTTGGACCCTCTGTCCAGTTGTCAGCACTTCAGATTTGGAGATGGCAATCTCCTGAGTTTCCACTGCCAATTCTCTGGCATGCTGCAGAATGTGTTCTAGCAGTTTTCTGTATGCCTTTTCCAGATACTATTCCTTCCTTAGCAAATAGTCCAGGTCAGGTTTAAGCTCTGAGACCCCTGCAAGACTGAGCATATAGCCTTTCTGAATTCTCGCAGGTCTTCAAGGGTAGGTTCCCCTTCATTGCCAAACACAAAACAATCTGAAAGGCTCTCCCACAGCAATTCAGGGCCACCAAAGTCATATCCCTCCAGAGAGCATTCTGTTGTCTCCTCTAAATATTCCCCCTCTGCATGCCATTGCAGAGCTCAATACCGATTATCCAGATCTATCTCCTGCTGGACCAGCCTGTCCAACTCAGTCATCCATTGCTCCTGGGGCCGCTCTCTCAGTAATTGCATCCATAACTCCCGTTGTTCACTAGCCTGTGCTCTGGGGTTGGAAAGCACTTGCCCGGTTGCATACCAGCAAACTAGAGGGCTCTAATCCAGAGTCCTACCCGAATCAGGGAGCTGCACATACAGGGGGTTCTTCCAAAGAAGTGGGGTTCTTTAAATAAGTGGCACTTTTTTTCTTCACAGGTAAACCTGCGTTTATACCTCCACATACCTTAAAACTGAATATTGACTGACTGCACAAATGCATATTTGGTAAACCTGCATTTATACCTCCACATACCTTAAAACTGAATATTGACTGACTGCACAAATGCATATTTGGTAAATCTGTTTGTCACCACTGTTTCAACTCCATCTGTAGCCATGCTCACATTATTTCAATGTTCATTTAGCCATTAAGTCTTACCTAAATTATGGGTTCCCTTATCTTTACAATTTTGGCCTTTTAGTCCCCTTGCAGTTTGATTGTGGTGTGAAAGTTATGCCCTGCTAGCTGTGTTCCTAACATGCCCTCCTAATTGATTAATTACCAGATTCAACCCACACCCAACACACAGTATAAAAACAAGGTCTTCTTTATGGGGGCACACATACAGGGGGCTGCACATACAGGGGGTTCTTCCAAAGAAGTGGGGTCCTTTAAATAAGTGCACTTCTGCTCTTGCACTTCAGCGATTTGCACAAAGCCAACTATAAAAGACTGCAGGTGACCCCATTTCCAAATTTTAACATCTTCCTCTCTGAAACATGCACTCTTTACCTCTCCTCCTTTTCACAATTGCTGCCTTTCTCCTCAAACTCTCTTTTCTTCATCCCTCTGCTCCACCCCACAATCTGTACATATCACCCTCACTTCTCCCCTCCCCCTACTACTGCACTCATCACCTCTTTCTAACTCTAAGCCCACTTGCTAACATACCCCCCAGGACACTGAAGCATGTCCCCTCATACAAATCATTCTCATATTACCTCCCTCACTCTTCTGCTTCTCCTAATCACTGGAGATATTCCCCCAAACCATGGGCCCCCCTTATTTAACTGTGCCCAACACACCCATCACCATCACCCTACACCCTCTGGCAGTAGTCACAATCTACACAATTTAGTCTCCATTCCTCTTCTTCCCAACACCAGCCTCCCTCTCTCTGGAATGCCTGCTCTGTCATAACAAACAAACTACTGTTCATGACCTCTTTGTCACTAATTCCTTTAATCTACTTGCTCTCACCGAAACCTGACTCCACGAATATGACACCCCTTCTCCTGCTTCTCTCTCCCAGGGTGGCCTTCATTGGACTCACTCCCCTAGGCCTAATGGATGCAAGGGAGGTGGAGTGGGATTCCTCCTATCCCCCTAGAGCACCTTCCAGGTTATTCACCCTCCTCCCTCTTTTTCCCTCTCATCATTCGAAGCCCACTGTATACGTCTATTCTCTCCTACTTCCCGAAGAATTGCTGTGATCTACCGGCCCCTTGGACCATTTTCGACTTTACTTGATGAGTTTTCTGCCTGGCTACCCTACTTTCTCTCTTCGGATATTCCCACAATCCTTCTCGGTGATTTCAACATCCCTGCTAATACAAACACTCCTGCTACTTCTAAACTTCTTAGTCTAACCTCCTCATTTGACCTGAAGCAATGGGTACAGGCTTCTACTCACTCTGATGGCAACACCCTTGACCTTGTATTCTTTTACCTATGCACTCCATGCAACTTCTCAAACAATCCTTTTCCTCTCTCCGACCACCACCTTTTTAGTTTCTCTCTCCCCCTGTCTTCCACCACCTTTCCCTCCAATCGCCTAACCATCACCCGTAGAAACTTTCGCAACTTCAACTCCTCTCTCCTCTATTCTGCTACTGACCACCTCTATGACAAAATCTATCCCCTGTCCTGCCCCAACCAAGCCATGTCCATCTACAATAAATCTCTGTCCTCCACCCTGGACAACCTCGCTCCCCTCACTACACGCAGAATCAGGCCTCGACCCCTACAACCCTGGCAAACAGATGACACTAAAATTCTCAAAAAATGTAGTCGCGCTCTTGAGCGTCTGTGGCACAAGACAAAGTCTCTCAAAGACTTCAACCAATACAAATCTGCCCTCCAAAAATACTATTCTTTCCTCCACACTGCCAAGCAAACCTATTTTACAACTCTTATTAACACCTTCTCATCCAATCCCCGTAAACTCTTCTCTACCTTCAACTCTCTACTTTGTCCTCCACCGCCTCCCCCCACTGACTTATTCACTGCCCAGGAAATCGCTATTCACTTCAAAAACAAGATTGATACAATCCGTGATGAAATCTCCACTCTACAGGTATCTCCCCCAGCTAAGACCCCATGTCAACAGGTACAACTGACACTCCCCCTATTCAAATCTGCTACTCCAGACGAAGTTGCTAAACTCCTTTCTATCGCCCACCTAACCACCTGCCCCCTGGACCCTATTCCCTCTCAAATGCTACGGTCACCCTCTGACCCCATCCTACACTCTCTAACCCACATTTGCAATCTCTCCCTCACCTCTGGCATCTTCCCCGATGCTCTAAAACATGCACTGGTCACTCCCTTACTCAAAAAGCCGTCCTAAACTACGTCCCTTTCTAACCAGTATAACCACAAAGCTCCTGATTCACTCCCTGGTTATCTCTCACCTTGACTACTGCAACTCACTCCTCATTGGCTTACCTTTAAATAGACTATCCACCCTTCAGTCCATCATGAATGCGGCTGCCAGACTCATCTACCTTACAAACCGCTCAGTGTCTGCTACCCCTCTCTGCCAATCTCTCCATTGGCTACCACTCGCCCAACAAATTAAATTCAAAATACTAACAATAAGTTACAAAGCCATCCACAACTCTGCCCCCAGCTACATTACTAGCCTAGTCTCAAAATACCAACCTAATCGCCATCTCCGTTCCTCCCAAGATCTCCTGCTCTCTAGCTCCCTCATCACCTCCTCCCATATCCGCCTCCAGGACTTCTCCCGAGCCTCGCCCATCCTCTGGAATTTCCTACCCCAATCTGTCAGACTGTCTCCAAATTTATCCACTTTTAGGCGATCCCTGAAAACTTTCAGAGAAGCCTATCCTGCCTCCATCTAACAACTGCACTATTTTCTCCATTAGCTCATCCCCCACAGCTATTACCCTTTTATATAACTTGACCCTCCCTCCTAGATTGAAAGCTCTAACGAGCAGGGCCCTCTGATTCCTCCTGTATTGAATTGTATTGTACTTGCATTGCCTGCCCTATTGTTGTAAAGCGCTGCGTAAACTATATAAATCCTGTATAATAATAATAATAATAATAATAATAATAATAATAATCTGCTGCCTGACATCCAGGTATTCATCCGCAGACACAGACCTGGTGTATGCTCAAAGGATGATCTGCAGCAGCCCCAGAAACTGGGGCCAGAGTGTCTAAATAGCACAGATCATAGTGAGGTTCTCTGTCACCCTGTGCCCCTATTAGGTGCAGAGTGATTTACACATAAGAGGGGCCAGGGAGCTGGACATGGAGTGTCCAGAGCTCTCCAAGGTAAGCTGAGTTTCACAAACCACCCACCCAGTAACTCCAGTCACACAGATCTTTACAGGAAAGTGCTGCAACCTCCAACATCCTTCTGTCTAAAGCAACTGCTGTCAGAGGAACTACTTTTACCACTAGAGACTGCAATGTAAATTAAACTATTGGAGCATGGGATGCCTGTATGAGCGCTTTTGGAACAAGCCTTTGTCCCATGAAGGAAACAAGAAATTCCTTGGTGGTCGTATATGAATTACGGCCTGCATGAAGAATTTATTGAATGGGGTTGTATGCCAGACCAACCTCAAGTGCTGATTGTAAAAATGTCTAGAGCTGGGGACACAGAAGAGAACTTTTCTAAACAGAACAAACTTCCTTCATATCCTCATATGTAGCGTTCATGGTCTTGTAGTCTTTGCCAAGGTCTGAACCACCTTGAATGAGTCTCCCTGCACCTCCTAGTCTTGTCTATTCAATAGCTAGGCTATTAAGAGTCTCACTCTTAATTGGGGTACTGCCATTAATGTTGGCACAAAAGATCTTGTTTGACCGGAAACAGAATAGGTGGTGCTGAATGACAACCAAGGCCTCTTTGGCAGGTGGAAAGCACCTGTGTGGCATAAACGTGTTCTGTCCAAAAATCTTAAATTAAGAACATTGAAGGAAGACAAACACCAATGGAAAAAACCTATGGCACTGTGAATCCACCTTCTATCACTTCACCTTTGCACATTGTTACAAATACCGGAAGCTGTGTGTTCAGAGGACTACCGCTGGAATGTACCATAGAGCCAATACTAGTTGAGGTTCCTTATTGTTAGAAAATAATTTCCCTAACTGATCAGTTAGTGGATCCTGCTTTCCCAGTAAGTAGACTGCCTTTAACTGCCTGTAAGTGGCTCTCTGTCCAGCGAATGTTTTGAAAAATAACAGGAAAACACAGACACTTGGTGCCCCCTTGGTGGGCAATGTAAGCTACTGCTGTCTTGTTGCCAATCATCAACTTTACTCAGGCCCCTTGGAGAAAGATCCTGAAAGGCTTGAAAAAAAAAAAACTGCCTTACATTTAAGTCAGTCACAGCATCTGCATTCCACTAGGCTCCAATGGCCTTGCATCTGTCTCTGCAGACTAGCATTCAACGTCAGAATTATTCCATCTCCTGGGCTGAGAGGCACACCACAAAAGAGGCACACTGGTGTCCAAAACTCCAGTTCCTGCTAATTTGTGCAGACACAAAGACTTTCCGATCCAGAGGCAGCCCATTCTATTGACAGAGGAAGTCAAATTGAAAAGCCCCCCCATGTGCCACCTGGCCCAAGGCAGCACTGGAATGGCTGCTGTAAAATGTCCCAATGGGGACAATGCAATCCCTCGCTGACATAAATGCTGTCTCTATGACTCTTCATACGCAGATATTCATTTGCCATTTTGGAAAACTTCTTGACATATTTGGGTATGAAAAACGACTCCAAGATCCTTCATAGCTTAAGAAGGGGTTAACCGCTTTTCCTGTTTGTTCACTAGTTGACTGAACTTGGAAAAGGATTTCTAGGACAAGCTGTGGCAATCAAAACATTGTCCAAGTAACAGCAGGGCCTTAACATCAAAGACAAATTACTGCCACTACTGCCTTCAAAATGTTCAAAAAGTTTCTTGGTGCCGTGGCAAATTTTAAAAATGGCAGACACCTAAACTGAAAGTGACAGCCTGCCACTGCAAATCTCAGATGTCTCTGGTGTTACACACTGATTGGTATATGGAAGTATACATCCGGCAGGTCAACTGACTGGTCCTCATGCCATGACTGTTTGCATGAACTCAATCTTGAACCTTTTGTTGTGTATGCACCCATTCAACCTCTTCAAAACCAGACAGTAGGGAAAGCGTCTGAAGCCTTGGGTACTAGAAAGAATGGTGAAAAACACCCAGATTTGTTCTTTTAGCGGCACCAGCGCTATGGACTTGTTGCAGTATAATTCTTTTGCAGTGTACACACGAGAGGATTTTTCGACTGGACTGGTCCGACCGAGTCCGGAGTACAATCCAATCATGTGTGGGCTTCATCGAACCTTCAGTGGACTTTTCCAGTTGAAATTCTGACAGACATTAGATTTGAAACACGCTTCAAATCTTTCAGACGGACTCGAGTCCGGTCGAAAAATTTGCTCGTCTGTATGCTAGTCCGACGGACGAAAACCCACACTAGGGCAGCTATTGGCTACTGGCTATCAACTTCCTTATTTTAGTCCGGTCGTATGTCATCACATATGAATCCATCGGACTTTGGTGTGATCGTGTGTAGGCAAGTCCGTTTGTTCAAAAGTCCGTCGGAAGTCCGTCAAAAGTCTGACGAAAGTCCGCTGGAATGGCCGTCTTAATTTTGTTGCCGAAAAGTCCGCTCGTGTGTACGTGGCCTTATACATAATCTTGCAGTAATTCTTTCTTCTTTAGCTCTGTTGGTCATGAATGAAAGAATTTGGTGATTATACTCCTAGCTAACTGTCTTTGATGTGTGTTGTCCAAACCCTCCAAAAAGGAGGCTATCCTGGCTCCCACTGGAAGACACTAGATGGGCCTACATTGAAAAAGCCTTGCCAAATGTCTAGCAGCCTGCTCTGGATTGGATCCCATGTACACAGGAAGTTTGAGCCCCCTTCATCGTGCTCTGGTAGATTTCAGCCTGACCTATTAAATTTGGCCTCCTGAACCCTTCTGAAGATCGACCGATTTGAGCAAAAAAGACAGCTGCTTCCTTTTGTTAGACTGTGACCACATTCTGGACATTTCTTCTATCACTAACTTCACCCAGCGCTTTGCCAGACAACAACCTCCTATTATGGAGAATGTTACAAAGGGATTGTGTGGAAGCATCATGCACCCTCCAGTGGCGCAACCACAAAGCTTTCATGGCCGTGACTGAATGTGCCAGCTCTAGATCTAGGTCTAGTGAAGCCTCGGCCAAAAGTCAGCAGCCAGGTTCAAGTCCTCCCGAACTATGCCCACTCCTGCAGGTTCCACTTGAATTAAAGACCGTTTAATGCTTTAACCGCTTCAACCCCGGAAGATTTTACCCCCTTCCTGACCAGAGCACTTTTTGCGATTCTGCCCTGCGTCACAACTGACAATTGCACAGTCATGCGAAGTTGCACCCAAATAAAAAGACGTCCTTTTTTTCCCACAAATAGAGTTTTCTTTTGGTGGTATTTGATCACCTCTGCGGTTTTTATTTTTTACTTTTTGCTATAATAAAGATCCCCCAAAAATATATACAAAAACAATTTTTTTCCTCAGTTTAGGCTGATATGTATTCTTCTAAATATTTTTAGTAAAAAAAAACAAAAAAAATCTCACTAAGTGTATATTGATTGGTTTGCGCAAAAGTTATAGCGTCTACAAAATACGGGATCGTTTTATGGCATTTTTATTATTATTTTTTTCTTTACTAGTAATGACGGCGATCTGCAATTTTTATCAGGACTGCAACATTATGGCGGACACATCAAACAATTTTGACACATTTTTGGGACCATTGACATTAATACAGCGATCAGTGCTATAAAAATGCATTGATTACTGTAAAAATGTCACTGACAGTGAAGGGGTTAACACTAGGGGGCGATCAAGGGGTTAATTGTGTTCCCTGTGTTTCTAACTGTAGGGGGAGGGGACTCTGTAGGTGAAGAGATAGATCACTGTTCATACTCCGTATGAACAGACGATCTGTCACTGCTCCCCTCAGAGAACCAGAAACTGTGTTTACACACATAGATAACGGTTCTCCGTGTGTCAGCAGCGATCATGGGAGCCCGGCAGTGATCGTGACCGCCGGGCACTCGCAAAAGGCTCGGGGGGCGTGCATCATTGAGCCGTGCCATTCTGCCGCAGTGAAACTGGTTGGCAGGTGGTTAAACATCACAGCACTGTCACTAGCCCACAGGCAAAAACCTGGCACAGTATACATTTTCTGCAAGTCTGCAGGCCAGTTCACCACAATTTCTGAGTTGAAGAGGTTTTTCTGCATGCACACTTTTGAGGTGTTCGTGTGCTTTTTCAATGCGTTTGCCATGTTATAGATATGTTCCATAGAGAAAAAAATACAACCTGTTCTCCTTTAGTTGACTGTACTGGAACACACAGCACCAGTGTGTGGTAGGCCATTGGAATCCATGGTAAACATTGTTCATGCATTTTTGACTCTAATAAAAAGGCATTGGCCTGCATGCAGTGTGAACCAGCCTTAAGTACATTTTTCAACCCGTGGGATTCCTAAAAGGTATTAAAAGGCAAAGACACTTGCGCACCTGATGCTGGCAGATCCACTCCTGGAAGTGCATTACTGAAACATGCATCAGCCAGTTTCATTGGATAAAGCTTGGAGACCTTTACTGTAAATTGGTCTTCTTATCACATCTCTCCCATTTTTCATCAATGAGCTTTTAACTCCATCATTATGGGAAAAGAAATTCTTTCACATTTAGAAATATCTGCGAGCGTTTGGGATGGTTGAGCCTGCATCTTGCCTGTTTCTTATCCATTGGCATTTGAGGAAATCCATGCTGATTAATGGCCAATGTTTGCTACAGGGCTGGGTAAGGCACTTTCTATTGTGCTGATGTAAACGCATGTGGGCCATTGCCAAGTGAGCTGCTTGAGGAGCATGAAAGCCACCCTGTGTGGGAATGAGAGGAATGCATATTGTCCTGGGCAGGGGATAACTAGTGGTGGGTCTTAGATTTTCTGGAGTGTTTGCTTTAGGGCTTCTGCTCCCAAAATCATGCAAAACACCATACTGCATTCCTTGAGCACTCTTTGGAAGATATGTCCCATGCCGCCCCTTCGTACCTTCACTAATCTTCTGTGCCACTGACAGGTGTGGTGAGCTCATATGTGCAAAAAAAAAAAAAAAAAAATAGAAAAAACCCATAATTCTGTCACCAAGAAAAAAAACCAGGTATCTTGTCTCTTTAATACCCATCTGCTTTTGTCTACTTAACCAGTTCTGGATCAGCCGCCACAGTTTTACTGCGGCAGGTTGGTCTGGCTGCGCACAATCACGTTACTATACGAGATGCACGCGGCCGGCTGGGGGCGCGCGCCCCCCCGCTGTCCACAATGATTGGATTCGATCAGGAACTTATCAATCCGCAGGCCCAGGCCAATGAAATCTGGCCTGAACCTGGTGATCGCTCCTGACAAATTATATCCTTCCCCTGTCTGTGTAACTGTAAAAACTGACATTGGAAGTGATGTCATCTCTCCTTATATCGGTCTTTTTGTTCCAGACCGAAAGGAGAGAGTATCTAACAGTGAGTTTCACCAACACTACACTGACACCAGGTCACATAGGCACATAAATTCACCCCCCGATCACCCCCCAGTTAACCACTTCACCACCTGTCTCTGTGTCACCCAGTACAGCAATCAGATTTTTTTTCATCGCTGTACTAGTGTCATTAGTGACAAAAATCAGTGTTAGGGTAATTAGTCTTAGGACCCCCCCAATAAAGGTTTAACCCCTTGATTACCCCGTCACCTGTGATCACAGTATAAGTGTCACGGGTGATGCAGTTTAGCTAGTTTATTTTTTATAGCGTCAGGGCACACGCCATATTTTACCTAATAATGGTTTAACCCCCTGATTACCCGGCGAGTGATCAAAGTTAGGTTTTAGCGTCAGATAGGGTCTGCATCACCCCAGGCAGTGTCAGATTAGCAGTTTAGGGTTCCTAAAAAGGCAGCGTTAGTGGGATCAGCTCAGATACCTGCTAGCACCTGCATTTAGCCCCTCTGCCCAGCCCAGCCTAGCCCACACAAGTGCTGTCAATTACAAAACACAACATACATAACTGCAACATTTGCAGAATTAGGCCTGATCCCTGAGAATGCTAACAGTGTTTTTGGTAGCGTTTGAATCAGTCGCTAACAGTCAGGAGCTTTTTTACTCACTAGTGTACCAGTAAATTTAGAGACCAAAATTTCATATCGAAGGTACACTAGTGAAGAGGCCTACATGTTTCTGAGCATGACAGATAGTGAAGAGGAAGTCACTCATCTGTCAGATTCAAGCTCAGAATACGATCCTGTAGACAGCAGCGGCTCAATGACAGATAGCTCTGATGACGGAGTTGTGGTCCCTGCCAAGGTCAGGCGTACCAGACCCCAATCTTCTTCTGCTGTCGTTGAGGTGCAAGAACCACAGGTCCCTTGTATGGAGCAGAGTGCCAGTACTAGTGCCGTTATTCCTTCTGGTGAACTGGCAAGCACCAGCGGCCTAGTACATCCTGGTCATGCATCCAGCACTGCAGTAACACTTGGTGATGTGGCGAGTCCCATAAATGCAGTTCAAGCTGGCGAGGTGGCAAGCACGAGTAGTGTCCCGCTGCCACCCAGAAGATAAACACAGGCCCGTCGAGCCCATGGTGCCCTTCCTGCTGCATTCGCCAATCCTAATTGGGCACCCACCACTTCTGCAGCACCCGTACTTCCCCCATTCACTGGCCAACCCAGAATTCAGGTGGAAACAGTTGATTTTACGTCACTTGATTTTTATTCTCTGTTTTTTATGGAAGATCTTTATAGATCTATTGTGAACCAAAGCAATTTGTATGCTGGTCAATTCATCACCACTAATTCCCAGCTGACCCTTGCCAGAGATTGGAGACGAATTACGGTTTCCGAATTTAAGACCTTTCTGGGCCTATCCCTCCTCATGGGCATAACCAAAAAGAGTGAGTTGCGATCATATTGGGCCACCGACCCAATTCACAATAAGCCTGTGTTCTCTGCCTCCATGACCAGGACACGATACGAGCAGATCTTGTGGTTCAGCGACAATGAACTCTGTCGTCCTCGGGGTGACCCTGGATTTGATTGGCTCTACAAAATTCGGCCCCTTGTAAACCAATTCAACCAACGTTTTGCAGCCTTATTTACTCCCCATCAAGTTGTCCGCATTGATGAGTCCCTGATTGCGTTTTATGGCCGCTTGTTTATCAAACAGTATCTTCCCAACACGCATGCCAGATACGGGGTCAAGGTGTATAAGCTCTGTGACAGGGCCACAGGCTATACTTATAGTTTTATGGTTTACGAGGGAAGAGATAGTCATGTAGAGCTGGAGAACTGCCCAGATTACATAGGGAGCGCTAGTAAGATAGTGTGGGACTTGGTGTCACTCTTATAAGGAAAGGGGTACCACTTGTACGTGGACAGTTATTACACAAGCTTGCCACATTTTAGTCACCTGTTTGATTATGGAATTGGTGCATGTGGCACTGTGCGATCTAATCCCCGGGGCTTCCCCCAACAGCTTGTAGAATCCCAACTTAGATGGTGGGAGAGAGCCTGCTTAAGGTGTAATAATTTTTTAGCAGTGAAGTAGAGGGATTCACGGAATGTTTTCGTTCTGTCCTCACTTCACGCAGACATGGCAGTCCAAATTCCTACGGCATCTGGTGTTGTGGAGAAACCCCTCTGTGTCCACAAATACAACCTTAACATGGGAGGGGTGGACCTCAATGACCAGTTGTTCATGCCGTACCTAATTGCCCGTAAGGCCAGACGCTGGTACAAAAAAGCATCTGTATACTTATTTCAGTTGGCTTTGCTGAACGCTCATGTGCTATACAGAGCTTCAGGACGGACTGGATACTTCCTTAAATTCCAGGAAGAGATTGTCAGAGCCCGTCTGTTTCCAGACGTGCTCTTGCCCAACTTCCGAATCCAAATGCAGTGAGCCAGATGCATGAGAGGCATTTTCCTTTGTCCTCCCTGGTACCCCTACACAAGAAACCCCCAAAAAAGATGTTGTGTCTGCAGCAAACTTGGATTTAGGTGTGACACCCGCTTTTATTGTCCCTCCTGTCCATGTCCAACCTGGCCTCTGCATTGGTGAATGTTTCAAACGCTACCACACACTAATCTCAGGGTCTCGAAAGATGTGATGGCCATAAAATTTTGAGCGACCCTAATCTGCAATTTTTAGTTTACAGTTTTTTTTTTACAGTTTTTATAAAAGTGAAAAAACTGAAGAAAAAAAAAAAAAAAAAAAAAAAAACCACACAAAAACGCACAAAAAAAAATAAAAAATAAAAAATCCAAAAATAGTTGGTGGTTGGTTGTTGGTTGGTGGTTGTATTTTTCTCCTCGCTCTCTCTATTGTTCTTTACTGTCCACTCTACTGTTCACTCACTATTGTTCATTATCTATCGTTCTTTCTATTTTTACTATGTTTTATTGTATTTGCTTTGCAGGTATGGTATGTTATACTGTGTTTGTTTTATTGTTAACCTTCATTTGCTTAGCAGGTATGCCATTCAGCTGCAGCATGGGTTTATTTATCTTGACAGCAACAGCGTTTGCTCCCATGATACGTAGAGCCGTGACTCCAGCACTGTCGGAGGCGATTTCATCACAACAGTTAAAAAAAAATGGTGCATGTATGCCCAACATTAGAAGTGGATGGATGAAGGGCGGTATTCTAATGGTGGGCATACCCACAGATCAATCTCTTTTTTTTTCATTCAGCCCCAAGGCTGCATGAAAAAAGAACATTACAATTAAGGATGAGCTTCGAGTTCGAGTCAAACTCATGTTCGACTCGAACATTGGCTGTTTGCAAGTTCGCCGAACAGCAAACAATTTGGGGTGTTCGCGGCAAAATCGAATGCCGCGGAACACCCTTTAAAAGTCTATGGGAGAAATCAAAAGTGCTAATTTTAAAGGCTTATATGCAAGTTATTGTCATAAAAAAAGTGTTTGGGGACCTGGGTCCTGCCCCAGGGGACATGGATCAATGCAAAAAAAAAGTTTTAAAAACTGCCCTTTTTTCAGGAGCAGTGATTTTAATAATGCTTAAAGTCAAACAATAAAAGTGTAATATCCCTTTAAATTTTGTAGCTGGGGGGTGTCTATAGTAGGCCTGTGAAGGGGCGCATGTTTCCTGTGTTTAGAACAGTCTGACAGCAAAATGACATTTCAAAGGAAAAAAATTGCATTGCCGCCCGACAATACACATAGAAGTTCATTGATAAAAATGGCATGGGAATTCCCCACAGGGCAACCCCGAACCAAAATTAAAAAAAAAAAAAAAAAAAAAAAAAAAAGACGTGGGGGTCCCCCTAAATTCCATACCAGACCCTTCAGGTCTGGTATGGATTTTAAGGGGAACCCCGCGCCAAAAAAAAAAAAAAAAAAAACGGCATGGGGTCCCCCCAAAAATCCATACCAGACCCTTATCCGAGCACGCAACCTGGCAGGCCGCAGGAAAAGAGGGGGTACGAGAGTGCAGCCCCCCCTCCTGAACCGTACCAGGCCACATGCCCTCAACATTGGGAGGTTGCTTTGGGGTAGTCCCCCAAAACACCTTGTCCCCATGTTGATGAGGACAAGGGCCTCATCCCCACAACCCTGGCCGGTGGTTGTGGGGATCTGCGGGCGGGAGGCTTATCGGAATCTGGAAGCCCCCTTTAACAAGGGGACCCCCAGATCCCGGCCCCCCCCCTGTGTGAAATGGTAAGGGGGTACTTACCCTTACCATTTCACAAAAAAACTGTCAAAAATGTTAAAAATGACAAGAGACAGTTTTTGACAATTCCTTTATTTAAATGCTTCTTCTTTCTTCCATCTTCTTCTTCTTCTGGTTCTTCCTCCGGCGTTCTCGTCCAGCATCTCCTCCGCGGCGTCTTCTATCTTCTTCTCCTCGGGGCGCTCCGCACCCATGGCATGGGGGGAGGCTCCCGCTCTTCTCTTCATCTGCTTCTCTTCTCCAGGCCGCTCCGCATCCATGCTGGCATAGAGGGAGGCTCCCGCTGTGTGATGGCGTCTCCTCATCTGACAGTTCTTAAATAACGGGGGGCGGGGCCACCCGGTGACCCCCGCCCCCCTCTGATGCACGGGACATGGCGGGACTTCCCTGTGAAGTCCTGTCAAGTCACCGTGCGTCAGAGGCGGGCGAGGTCACCGGGTGGCCCCGACCCCCGTTATTTAAGAACTGTCAGATGAGGAGACGCTGTCACACAGCGGGAGCCTCCCTCTATGCCAGCATGGATGCGGAGCGGCCCGGAGAAGAAAACGAAGAAGAAGATAGAAGACGCCGCGGAGGAGATGCTGGACGAGAAAGAAGAAGAAAGAAGAAGATAGAAGACGCCGCGGAGGAGATGCTGGACGAGAAAGAAGAAGAAAGAAGAAAGAAAGAAGAAGAAAGAAAGAAGAAGAAAGAAGAAAGAAAGAAAGAAGAAGAAAGAAAGAAAGAAAGAAGAAGAAAGAAAGAAGAAGAAAGAAGAAGAAAGAAGAAGAAAGAAAGAAAGAAAGAAAGAAAGAAAGAAAGAAAGAAAGAAAGAAAGAAAGAAAAAGAAGAAGAAAGAAGCATTTAAATAAAGGAATTGTCAAAAACTGTCTCTTGTCATTTTTAACATTTTTGACACTTTTTTAGTGATATGGTAGGGGTACCCCCTTACCATTTCACAGGGGGGAGGGCCGGGATCTGGGGGTCCCCTTCTTAAAAGGGGGCTTCCATATTCTGATAAGCCCCCTGCCCGCTGACCCCCACAACCACCGGCCAGGGTTGTGGGGATGAGGCCCTTGTCCTCATCAACATGGGGACAAGGTGTTTTGGGGGGCTACCCCAAAGCACCCTCCCAATGTTGAGGGCATGTGGCCTGGTACGGGCCTCGTCCCCCCTCTTTTCCTGCAGCCTGCCAGGTTGCGTGCTCGGATAAGGGTCTGGTATGGATATTTGGGGGGACTCCACGCCGTTTTTTTTATATTTTTGGCGCGGGGTTCCCCTTAAAACCCATACCAGACCTGAAGGGCCTGGTATGGAATTTAGGGGGACCCCCATGTAATTTTTTTTTTTTTAATTTTGGTTCGGGGTTCCCCTGTGGGGAATTCCCATGCAGTTTTTATCAATCAACTTCTATGTGTATTGTCGGAACGGCAATGCAATAGCCGCGAGTAGCTTTAAATGGGTTTTTTCCTTCGAAATGTCATTTTGCTGTCAGACTGTTCTAAAACACAGGAAACATGCGACCCTTTACAGGCCTACTATAGACACCACCCAGTTACGAAATTTAAAAGGATATTACACTTTTATTGTTTGACTTTAAGCATTATTAAAATCACTGCTCCTGAAAAAACGGCCCTTTTTAAAACTTTTTTTGCATTGATCCATGTCCCCTAGGGCAGGACCCAGGTCCCCAAACACTTTTTATGACAATACTGTAACTTGCATATAAGCCTTTAAAATTAGCACTTTTGATTATTCATGTTCGTGTCCCATAGACTTTAACGGTGTTCGAACAAACTTTTTTCCTGTTCGCATGTTCTGGTGCGAACCGAACAGGGGGGTGTTCGGCTCATCCCTAATTACAATGTATGCCCAACAAGGACCAGCAACATACTGGTATGAGTGGTTATACCAGAATGATGCCTGTAGGTTTAGGTATCATCTTGGTAGAATTTATTTCAGCCAGCGGTCAGCTTTCATATAAAATAAATCCTAGTGGCTAATTAGCTTTCATAGGCAGTGGGAGGGAACGTCTCCCCCCCACCGTCTTTTTCGTGGTTTTCTCAGGCTCTCCTGTCCCAACAGGGAACCCAAGAATGCAGCCGGTGGTTCAGCCCAGCTGACCATAGAGCTGATCAGAGACCAGAATGGCTCCAATCATCTCTATGGTCTAAGAAAACAGAAGCTACGAGCATTTCATGACTTAGGTTTAGCCGGTTATAAACAGCGCCATTGGGAAATTGGCAAAGCATTTTATCACACCAATCTTTGTGTGGTCAGATGCTTTGAGGGCAGAGGAGAGATCTAGGGTCTAATAGACCCCAATTTTTCAAAAAAAGAGTACCTGTCACTACCTATTGCTATCATAGGGGCTAGTTACATTCCCTGAGATAACAATAAAAATGATAAAAAAAAGAAAGGAACAGTTTAAAAATAAAAGAAAAAAGAAAAATAATAAAAAAAAAAAAAAAAAAAAAAAAAAGCACCCCCGTCTCCCTGTGCTCACACGCAAAGGCGAACGCAAGCGTTGGTCTGGAGTCATATGTAAACAGCAATTGCACCATGCATGTGAGATATCCCCATGAAGGTCAGATCGAGGGCAGTAATTTTAGCAGTAAATCTCTTCTTTAGATCTAAAATGGTAACCTGTAAAGGCTTTTAATTGCTTTTAAAAATGTATGTAGTTTGTCGCCACTGCACGTTTGTGTGCAATTTTAAAGCATGTCATGTTTGGTATCCATGTACTCGGCATAAGATCATCTTTTTTTTATTTCATCAAACATTTGGGCAATATAGTGTGTTTTAGTGCATTGAAATTAAAAAAGTGTGTTTTTTCCAAAAAAAATGCGTTTGAAAAATCACTGCGCAAATACTGTTTGAAAAAAAATTGCAACACCCACCATTTTAATCTGTAGGGCCTTTGCTTTAAAAAAATATATAATGTTTGGGGGTTCAAAGTAATTTTCTTGCAAAAAAAAAACAATTTTTCATGTAAACAAAATGTCAGAAAGGGCTTTGTCTTCAAGTGGTTAGAATGGGTGATGTGTGACATAAGCTTGTAAATGTTGTGCATAAAATGCCAGCACAGTTCAACCCCCCCCCCCCCAAATTACCTTTTTTGGAAAGTTGACACCCCAAGCTATTTGCTGAAAGGCATGCTGAGTCCATGGAATATTTTATCACAGGTTTTGGGAAAATTACAAATTTACACAACATTGTCACTAAATTATATATTGTTCAAACAAGGCATGGTTATATGTAGAATTACACCCCAAAATGCATTCTGCTGCTTCTCCTGAGTATGGGGATACCTCATGTGTGAGACTTTTTGGGAGCCTAGCCACGTACAGGACCCCGAAAACCAATCACCGCCTTCAGGATTTTGAAGGGTGTAAATTTTTGACTTTACTCCTCACTACCTAGCACAGTTTTGAAGGCAATAAAATGCCAAAATAGCACAAACCCCCCAATGCCCCCATTTTGGAAAGTAGATACCCCAAGCTATTTGATGAGAGGCATGTTGAGACCATGGAATATTTTATATTTTGCCACAAGTTGCGGGAATATGATTTTTATTTTTTTTGCACAAAGTTGTCACTAAATTATCTATTGCTCAAACATGCCATGGGAATATGTGAAATTACACCCCAAAATACATTCTGCTACTTCTCTTGAGTATGGGGATACCACATGTGTGAGACTTTTTTGGAGCCTAGTCATGTACAGGACCCCAAAAACCAATCTGCATTCAGGCTTAAATTGTGATTTTACTCCTCACTACCTATCACAGTTATGGAGGCCCTGAAATGACCAGATAGCACAAAACCCCATTTTGGAAAGTAAAAACCCCAAGGTATTTGCTAAGAGGCATGGTGAGTATTTTGCAGATCTTTTGTATTTTTTTTTTTTCTTTTTTCAATTTTCAAAACTTTGTGACAAAAAGTGAGATCTGCAAAATACTCAACATGCCTCTCAGCAGATAGCTTGGGGTGTCTACTTTCCAAAATTGGGTCATTGGGGGGGGGGGGGGGGTTGTGCTAACTGTGCATTTCATTGCCTCCGAAACTGTGATAGGCAGTGAGGAGTGAAATAAAAAATGTACACCCTTAGAAAGCCTGAAGGCAGCGATTGGTTTTCGGGGTCCTGTATGCAGTTAGAATGCCAAAAAGTTCCACACATGTGGTATCCCCATACTCAGGAGAAGCAGCAGAATGTATTTTGGGGTGTAATTCCACATATAACCATGCCATGTTTGAACAATATATAATTTAGTGACAATATTGTGTAAAAAAAAATTGTAATTTTCCCGAAACTTGTGGCAAAATATAAAATATTCCATGGACTCAACATGCCTCTCAGCAAATAGCCTGGGGTGTCTACTTTCTAAAATGGGGTAATTTGGGGGGGGGGGGTTGTGCTATTTTGTCATTTCATGGCTTCCGACTGATAGGTAGTGAGGAAGTGAAATTACCATTTTACGCCCTTAGAAAGCCTGAATACGGTTATTGGTTTTCGGGGTCCTGTACGCGGCTAAGCTCCCAAAAAGTCTCACACATGAGGTATCCCCATACTCAGTAGAAGCAGCAGAATGTATTTTGGGGTGTAATTCCACATATAACCATGCCATGTGTGAGCAATATATCATTTAGTAACAACTTTGTGTATTTTTTTGTCATTTTTCAATCACTTGTGACAAAAAAATAAAATATTCAATGGGCGCAACATGACTCTCAGCAATTTCCTTGGGGGTATCTACTTTCCAAAATTGGGTCATTTAGGGGGGGGGGCGGGGTGTTGTACTGCCCTGCCATTTTATCACCGCAAGAAAACTAAAAGCTGCGTAAATTCCAGAAAAGTTTGTAGACACTATAACTTTTGCGTAAATCAGTAAATATACACTTGACATTTTTTTTTACCAAAGACATGTAGCTGAATACATTTTGGCCTAAATATATATGACTAAAATTGAGTTTATTATTTTTTTTTTTTATAACAAAAAGTAGAAAATGTAATTATTTTCAAAATTTTTGGTCTTTTTCCATTTATATCGCAAAAAATAAAAATTGCAAAGGCAATCAAATACCATCAAAAGAAAGCTCTATTTGTGGGGTAAAAAAAAGATTTAAATTTTGTTTTGGTACAACATTGCATGAGCGCACAATTACCAGTTAAAGCAGCGCAGTGCCAAATTGTAAAAAGTCCTCTGGTCATTGAGCTGCCAAATCCTCCGGGGCTGAAGTGGTTAAGCAGCAGCATATGAGGTCAGACAGGAGACACAGAATCTGAGACAAAACCAGTCAGACTGTCTAACCCCGGGAACACACAGCACAGCAGGGGAGCAAACAACAAATCTTTACCACACAAGAGAAAACTGGCATTACTGCAGAGGAGAGAAACCAATTCCTCTGCTGGCTCTAAGACTGTTTTTTTTCTTTCATCTCAAATAAAAACTTTGTATGAAATATATTTGACATTACAGAGTCCATAACATATGCATTCCATTTGGATAAAACATTGCATCAAACTGACATACAACATGGTGTTAAATAATAGATTAGAACTGACTTCGCTCAGAGGCCAGTTATAGATACAAGTATTAATTCAGAACTTTACACCTCTACTGTCCAGAGGTTCTAAGACTGTTTAAGCTGCTACTTGTTGACTGTCGGTCGCTCCCCTGCCCCGCCCGTCTCCCTGCCCTCTGTGACATCATCCACCGCCACTCTCAGACTGAAGACAAAGCCAGGAGAGCAGCACGCTGCCTATACAAGACAGGAAAACCCCAATGGTGACATTGCAGAGCTTACTAATACCACACCTGTAAAACTAAGCAACTTTGCCCATGACCCGGCACAAGGGATACCTAGTTTCAGGAGACTTTAACGTCCAACATTCAGGGTCTTCCAACTCTATGAGAGGCTGAACATGGAGGGGCAGTGCGGTAGGGGGTAAATCCTTGCAGCAAACAAAGTACTTACCACTGCAATCCACAGGTGGCTTGGAGCAGACCAAAAAAACAACACAATAGTGGGGGAGAGGCTGTCTTTTATCCAGCTAAGAAAAGGTGGTCATGTGTGCGCCAGAAGATGAGGTGTTAACCCATTGTGTGCTGGAGTGAGGTATGGCCTGGAAATTTCTGTGCATTACCTCCTGTTTAACGCAGTGTCATTCAGTGCATTACTGCAAGTTTAACACAGTATATTTCAATGCTTTATGCGCCATTTAATGCAGTATATTTCTGTGCATTAGTACATGTGACAGACCTAGCCGGGACAGAGGCTTTTGGAGAGTACTGAATGCAGGCCTCTTGCCTTTCGACTATGGGCCCTGGATTTTAAGGGAACAATACTCTTTGTGAGGTGTATGCCTGGGGACCCTGAACTAATGTTACTTTGGATTCAAGTCCATGTCCCCCCAAAACACAAAACTCTGGGAACCTCGTATGTGCCATATTATAAATAGTGACTGCTTCACAATGTTGTGTATATATTGTGTGTTGTCTCATGCTGTTGTATACTGTTTGTTGTGCTAGTTTGGGGTGGGGCTGTCTTCCACTGTTCTATTGTGTTTGTCTGCCTTGGATCACAGGTTGTGTATTTCTATGGAGGGAGGGGGGATTCCTCCATCAGCTCTCCTTGCTGATAAGACTGTGTACTGGTGAAACGTTGGACACACCTGACCTGTGTGTCCATTGTCATTGGACAGTTTGGCCCGCCCGGTTTTTCAAGGGTGGGGAGAAAGTGTCTGAGTTATTTTATCTGTTGTGTCCATGTGTGAAAATAAATGAGTTGATTCCTGGTTGACCCTCAAGACAGAGCATCTTGTCTCGTATTTGGGGGGAGAGTTATTAGTATGGGTTTCTTGTTCGGCTGATCGGAGTGTTCGGTAGCTGCCTTTGTGTTCATGAAGGGAATGTCTTAAACGACTAATCCCTTTCGTACTCGAGGTGTCATTACAGTACACATTTAACGCAGTATATGTCAGTGCATTACTGCAAGTTTAACCACTTGCCGACCGCCTAACGCAGATATACTGCGGCAGAATGGCACGGGCAGGCAGAATCACGTACGTGATCTGCCTCCCACGGGCGGGGGTCCAATCGGACCCCCCCCAGTGCCAGCGGCGGTCGGCATTTGACTGTGAGCGTTCCGTGATGAGGGGGAGGCCATCCGATCGTGGCCCCCCCCTCGCAATCGCTCCCAGCCAATGAGAGACATCCCCTGCCTGTGTATAGTACACACAGGCAGAGGATGTGATGTCATCTCTCCTCGGCTCGGCAGTTTCCGTTCCAGCGCCGAGGGGAGAAGACATGTAATTGCACAAAACACACACACAAACACAGTAGAACATGCCAGGCACACAAAACACCAGCAATCCCCCCCCGATCGCCCCCGATCCCCCCCCAATCACCCCCCCGTCACAAACTGTTACGGGTGACGCTGGTTAGTTCGTTTATTTTTTGTAGTGTCAAGGCACCCGCCGTTTATTACCGAATAAAGGTTTAGCCCCCTGATCGCCCGGCGGTGATATGCGTCGCCCCAGGCAGCGTCAGATTAGCGCCAGTATACCGCTAACACCCACGCACGCAGCATACGCCTCCCTTAGTGGTACAGTATCTGTACGGATCAATATCTGATCCGATCAGATCTATACTAGCGTCCCCAGCAGTTTAGGGTTCCCAAAAACGCAGTGTTAGCGGGATCAGCCCAGATACCTGCTAGCACCTGTGTTTTTCCCCTCCGCCTGGCCCAGCCCACCCAAGTGCAGTATCGATCGATCACTGTCACTTACAAAACACTAAACGCATAACTGCAGCATTCAGAGTCAGACCTGATCCCTGCGATCGCTAACAGTTTTCTTGGTAGCGTTTTGGTGAACTGGCAAGCACCAGCCCCAGGCAGCGTCAGGTTAGCGCCAGTACCGCTAACACCCACGCACGCACCGTACACCTCCCTTAGTGGTATAGCATCTGATCGGATCAATATCTGATCCGATCAGATCTATACTAGCGTCCCCAGCAGTTTAGGGTTCCCAAAAACGCAGTGTTAGCGGGATCAGCCCAGATACCTGCTAGCACCTGCGTTTTGCCCCTCCGCCCAGCCCACCCAAGTGCAGTATCGATCGATCACTGTCACTTACAAAACACTAAACGCAAAACTACAGCGTTCGCAGAGTCAGGCCTGATCCCTGCGATCGCTAACAGTTTTTTTGTAGCGTTTTGGTGAACTGGCAAGCACCAGCGGCCTAGTACACCCCGGTCGTAGTCAAACCCGCACTGCAGTAACACTTGGTGACGTGGCGAGTCCCATAAGTGCAGTTCAAGCTGGTGAGGTGGCAAGCACAAGTAGTGTCCCGCTGCCACCAAAAAGACAAACACAGGCCCGTCGTGCCCATAGTGCCCTTCCTGCTGCATTCGCCAATCCTAATTGGGAACCCACCACTTCTGCAGCGCCCGTACTTCCCCCATTCACATCCCCAACCAAATGCAGTCAGCTGCATGAGAGGCATTTTCTTCATGTCCTCCCGAGTACCCCTACCCAACAAACCCCCCCAAAAAAGAAGTTGTGTCTGCAGCAAGCGCGGATATAGGCGTGACACCCACTATTATTGTCCCTCCTGTCCTGACAATCCTGGTCTTTGCATTGGTGAATGTTTTGAACGCTACCATTCACTAGTTGAGTATTAGCGTAGGGTACAGCATTGCACAGACTAGGCACACTTTCACAGGGTCTCCCAAGATGCCATCGCATTTTGAGAGACCCGAACCTGGAACCGGTTACAGTTATAAAAGTTACAGTTACAAAAAAAGTGTAAAAAAAAAAAAATATATATATAAAATAAAAAAAAATAGTTGTCGTTTTATTGTTCTCTCTCTCTCTCTATTCTCTCTATTGTTCTGCTCTTTTTTACTGTATTCTATTCTGCAATGTTTTATTGTTATTATGTTTTATCGTGTTTGCTTTTCAGGTATGCAATTTTTTATACTTTACCGTTTACTGTGCTTTATTGTTAATCATTTTTTTGTCTTCAGGTACGCCATTCACGACTTTGAGTGGTTATACCAGAATGATGCCTGCAGGTTTAGGTATCATCTTGGTATCATTCTTTTCAGCCAGCGGTCGGCTTTCATGTAAAAGCAATCCTAGTGGCTAATTAGCCTCTAGACTGCTTTTACAAGCCGTGGGAGGGACTGCCCCCCCCCAACATCTTCCGTGTTTTTTCTCTGGCTCTCCTGTCTTAACAGGGAACCTGAAAATGCAGCCGGTGATTCAGCCAGCTGACCATAGAGCTGATCAGAGACCAGAGTGGCTCCAAACATCTCTATGGCCTAAGAAACCGGAAGCTACGAGCATTTTATGACTTAGATTTCGCCGAATGTAAACAGCGCCATTGGGAAATTGGGAAAGCATTTTATAACACCGATCTTGGTGTGGTCAGATGCTTTGAGGGCAGAGGAGAAATCTAGACCCCAATTTTTTCAAAAAAGAGTACCTGTCACTACCTATTGCTATGATAGGGGATATTTACATTCCCTGAGATAACAATAAAAATGATTTAAAAAAAAAAAAAATGAAAGGAACAGTTTAGAAATAAGATAAAAAAAAATAATAATAATAAAGAAAAAAAAAAAAGCACCTCTGTCCCCCCGCTCTCGCGCTCAGGCGAACGCAAGCGTCGGTCTGGCGTCAAATGTAAACAGCAATTGCACCGTGCATGTGTGGTATCACCGCGAACGTCAGATCGAGGGCAGTAATTTTAGCAGTAGACCTCCTCTGTAAATCTAAAGTGGTAACCTGTAAAGGCTTTTAAAGGCTTTTAAAAATGTATTTAGTTTGTCGCCACTGCACGTTTGTGCGCAATTTTAAAGCATGCCATGTTTGGTATCCATGTACTCGGCCTAAGATCATCTTTTTTATTTCATCAAACATTTGGGCAATATAGTGTGTTTTAGTGCATTAAAATTTAAAAAAGTGTGTTTTTTCCCCAAAAAATGCGTTTGAAAAATCGCTGCGCAAATACTGTGTGAAAAAAAAAAAATGAAACACCCACCATTTTAATCTGTAGGGCATTTGCTTTAAAAAAATATATAATGTTTGGGGGTTCAAAGTAATTTTCTTGCAAAAAAAAAATATTTTTTTATGTAATCAAAAAGTGTCAGAAAGGGCTTTGTCTTCAAGTGGTTAGAAGAGTGGGTGATGTGTGACATAAGCTTCTAAATGTTGTGCATAAAATGCCAGGACAGTTCAAAACCCCCCCAAATGACCCCATTTTGGAAAGTAGACACCCCAAGCTATTTGCTGAAAGGCATGCTGAGTCCATGGAATATTTTATATTTTGTCACAGGTTTTGGGAAAATTACAATTTTTTTTTTACACAACATTGTCACTAAATTATATATTGTTCAAACATGGCATGGTTATATGTAGAATTACACCCCAAAATGCATTCTGCTGCTTCTCCTGAGTACGGGGATACCACATGTGTGAGACTTTTTGGGAGCCTAGCCGCGTACGGGACCCCAAAAACCAAGCACCACCTTCAGGCTTTCTAAGGCCGTAAATTTTTGATTTCACTCTTCACTGCCTATCACAGTTTCGGAGGCCATGGAATGGCCAGGTGGCAAACCCCCCCCCAAATGACCCCATTTTGGAAAGTAGACACCCCAAGCTATTTGCTGAGAGGTATAGTGAGTATTTTGCAGACCTCACTTTTTGGCACAAAGTTTTGAAAATTGAAAAAAGAAAAAAAAAATTTTTTTTCTCGTCTTTCTTTATTTTCAAAAACAAATGAGAGCTGCAAAATACTCACCATGCCTCTCAGCAAATAGCTTGGGGTGTCTACTTTCCAAAATGGGTCATTTGGGGGGGTTTTATGCCATCTGGGCATTTTATGGCCTTCTAAACTGTGATAGGTAGTGAGGAGTAAAATCAAAAATGTACGCCCTTAGAAATCCCGAAGGCAGTGATTGGTTTTCGGGGCCCCGTACGCAGCTAGGCTCCCAAAAAGTCCCACACATGTGGTATCCCCATACTCAGGAGAAGCAGCTAAATGTATTTTGGGGTGCAATTCCACATATGCCCATGGCCTGTGTGAGCAATATATCATTTAGTGACAACTTTTTTTTTTTTTTTTTTGTCATTATTCAATCACTTGGGACAAAAAAATTAATATTCAATGGGCTCAACATGCCTCTCAGCAATTTCCTTGGGGTATCTACTTTCCAAAATGGGGTCATTTGTGGGGGTTTTGTACTGCCCTGCCATTTTAGCACCTCAAGAAATGACATAGGCAGTCATAAATTAAAGGCTGTGTAAATTCCAGAAAATGTACCCTAGTTTTTAGGCGCTATAACTTTTGCGCAAACCAATAAATATACACTTATTGACATTTTTTTTACCAAAGACATGTGGCCGAATACATTTTGGCCTAAATGTATGACTAAAATTGAGTTTATTGGATTTTTTTTAGAACAAAAAGTAGAAAATATCATTTTTTTTCAAAATTTTCGGTCTTTTTCAGTGTATAGCGCAAAAAATAAAAACGGCAGAGGTGATCAAATACCATCAAAAGAAAGCTCTATTTGTGGGAAGAAAAGGACGCAAATTTTGTTTGGGTACAGCATTGCATGACCGCGCAATTAGCAGTTAAAGCGACGCAGTGCCAAATTGTAAAAAGTGCTCTGGTCAGGAAGGGGGTAAAACCTTCTGGGGCTGAAGTGGTTAATGTGGTATATTTCAGTCCGTTACGTGAGTGGCCAATTAATTTTACTTTAGTGTCACTTTAGTCTGAATCTATTGATAGTTCAGTCAGTGTGAGTGTAGTGACTATTTAACATAATATATTTCAGTGCATTACCTTCTATTTAAAGCACTATATTTCAATGCATTTCTGCAGGTTTAATGCCATGTATTTCAGTGTGTTATGTGCCATATAATGCAGTATATTTCTGTACGTTAGTGCATGATTGATGCAGTATATTTCAGTGCGCTACTGCAAGTTTAATGCTGTATATTTCAGTGCATTACGTGCCATTTAACGTAGTACATTTCTGTGCATAAGTACATGTTCAATGCAGTATAGTTCAGTATGTTACTGCAAGTTTAATGCCCCATATTTCAGTGCATTAGTGCATGTTTAGCACAGTATATTTCAGTGCGTTACTGCAAGTTTAGCGCTGCATAGTTCAGTGTGTTACGTGCCACTTAATGCAGTATATTTCATTGCGCTTCTGCAAGTTTAACGCCATATATTTCAGTGCGTTACGTGCCATTAGGGATGAGCCGAACACCCCCCTGTTCGGTTCGCACCAGAACATGCAAACGGGAAAAAAGTTTGTTCGAACACGCGAACACCGTTAAAGTCTATGGGACACGAACATGAATAATCAAAAGTGCTAATTTTAAAGGCTAATATGCAAGTTATTGTCATAAAAAGTGTTTGGGGACCTGGGTCCTGCCCCAGGGGACATGGATCAATGCAAAAAAAATTTTTAAAAATGACCGTTTTTTCAGGAGCAGTGATTTTAATAATGCTTAAAGTCAAACAATAAAAGTGTAATATCCCTTTAAATTTCGTACCTGGGGGGTGTCTATAGTATGCCTGTAAAGGGGCGCATGTTTCCTGTGCTTAGAACAGTCTGACAGCAAAATGACATTTTGAAGGAAAAAACTCATTTAAAACTACCGCGGCTATTGCATTGCCGACAATACACATAGAAGTTCATTGATAAAAACGGCATGGGAATTCCCCAAAGGGGAACCCCGAACCAAAATTAAAAAAAAAAAAAAAGACATAGGAGTCCCCCTAAATTCCATACCAGGCCCTTCAGGTCTGATATGGATTTTAAGGGGAACCCCGCGCCAAAAAAAAAAAAAAAACGGCGTGGGGTCCCCCCAAAAATCCATACCAGACCCTTATCCGAGCACGCAACCTGGCAGGCCGCAGGAAAAGAGGGGGGGACGAGAGTGCGGCCCCCCCCTCCTGAACCATACCAGGCCACATGCCCTCAACATTGGGAGGGTGCTTTGGGGTAGCCCCCCAAAACACCTTGTCCCCATGTTGATGAGGACAAGGGCCTCATCCCCACAACCCTGGCCGGTGGTTGTGGGGGTCTGCGGGTGGGGGGCTTATTGGAATCTGGAAGCCCCCTTTAACAAGGGGACCCCCAGATCCCGGCCCCCCCCTGTGTGAAATGGTAAGGGGGTACAAAATTACCCCTACCATTTCACTAAAAAACTGTCAAAAATGTTAAAAATGACAAGAGACAGTTTTTGACAATTCCTTTATTTAAATACTTCTTCTTTCTTCTATCTTCCTTCATCTTCTGGTTCTTTTGGCTCTTCTGGTTCTTCCTCCGGCGTTCTCGTCCAGCATCTCCTCCGCGGCGTCTTCTATCTTCTTCTCCTCGGGCCGCTCCACACCCATGGCATGGGGGGAGGCTCCCGCTCTTCTCTTCATCTTCTTCTCTTCTTCTCTTCTTCTCTTCTTCTCTTTTTTTTTTTCATTTTCTTCTCCGGGCCGCTCCGCACCCATGCTGGCATGGAGGGAGGCTCCCGCTGTGTGACGGCGCTCCTCGTCTGACAGTTCTTAAATAAGGGGGCGGGGCCACCCGGTGACCCCGCCCCCCTCTGACGCACCTGACATGATGGGACTTCCCTGTGGCATTCCCCGTGACGTCACAGGGAAGTCCCGTCAAGTCACCGTGCGTCAGAGGGGGGCGGGGTCACTGGGTGGCCCCGCCCCCCGTTATTTAAGATCTGTCAGACGAGGAGCGCCGTCACACAGCGGGAGCCTCCCTCCATGCCAGCATGGGTGCGGAGCGGCCCGGAGAAGAAAATGAAGAAGAGAAGAAGAGAAGAAGAGAAGAAGAGAAGAAAAGAAGAAAAGAAGAAGAGAAGAAGATGAAGAAGATGAAGAGAAGAGCGGGAGCCTCCCCCCATGCCATGGGTGCGGAGCGGCCCGAGGAGAAGAAGATAGAAGACGCCGCAGAGGAGATGCTGGACGAGAACGCTGGAGGAAGAACCAGAAGAACCAGAAGATGAAGGGGGGGCCGGGATCTGGGGGTCCCCTTGTTAAAGGGGGCTTCCAGATTCCGATAAGCCCCCCGCCCGCAGACCCCCACAACCACCGGCCAGGGTTGTGGGGATGAGGCCCTTGTCCTCATCAACATGGGGACAAGGTGTTTTGGGGGGCTACCCCAAAGCACCCTCCCAATCTTGAGGGCATGTGGCCTGGTACGGTTCAGGAGGGGGGGGGGGCACTCTCATCCCCCCCTCTTTTCCTGCGGCCTGCCAGGTTGCGTGCTCGGATAAGGGTCTGGTATGGATTTCTTGGGGGACCCCACGACGTTTTTTTTTTTTTTTTGGCGCGGGGTTCCCCTTAAAATCCATACCAGACCTAAAGGGTCTTAATGGAATTTAGGGGGAACCCCACGTCATTTTTTTTTTTATTTTGGCCAGGGTTCCCCTTAATATCCATATCAGACCTGAAGGGCCTGGTATGGAATTTAGGGGGACTCCTACGTCTTTTTTTTTTTTTTAATTTTGGTTCGGGGTTCCCCTTTGGGGAATTCACATGCCGTTTTTATCAATGAACTTCTATGTGTATTGTCGGCAATGCAATAGCCGCGGTAGTTTTAAATGAGTTTTTTCCTTCAAAATGTCATTTTGCTGTCAGACTGTTTTAAACACAGGAAACATGCACCCCTTTACAGGCATACTATAGACACCTACCAGGTACCAAATTTAAAGGGATATTACACTTTTATTGTTTGACTTTAAGCATTATTAAAATCACTGCTCCTGAAAAAACGTCCGTTTTAAAAAATTTTTTTGCATTGATCCATGTTCCCTGGGGCAGGACCCAGGTCCCCAAACACTTTTTATGACAATAACTTGCATATTAGCCTTAAAATTAGCACTTTTGATTTCTCCCATAGACTTTTAAAGGGTGTTCCGCCGGCATTCGAATTTGCCGCTTACACCCCAAATTGTTCGCTGTTCGGCGAACTTGCGAACGGGCAATGTTCGAGTCGAACATGAGTTCGACTCGAACTCGAAGCTCATCCCTACGTGCCATTTAACACAATATATTTCTGTGCATTAGTACACATTTAATGCAGTATATTTCGTGCTTAACTGCAAGTTAAACACCATATATTTTTCAGTGCATTATATGCCGTTTAAAGCAGTATAGTTCAGTGCATTACTGCAAGTTTAACGCTGTATATTTCAGTGCGTTAGTGCCATTTAATGCAGTATAGTTCAGTGCGTTACTACAAGTTTAACGTCGTATATTTCAGTGCAATATGTGCCATTTAATGCAGTATAGTTCAGTGCATTACTGTAAGTTTAATGACGTATATTTTAGTGCGCTACATGTCATTAAATGCACTATAGTTCTGTATGTTACTGTAAGTTTAACACCGTATATCTCAGTGCATTACGCAATGTTTAATGCAGTATATTTCAGTGCGTTAGTGTCATTTAATGCAGTATATTTCAGTGCGTACTGCAAGTTTAACACCATTTCCTGGCTAACCTCACGTCTGCAAACCATGGGTTGATCCTCCGTAGGTAACCCCAAGGACCATCTCCAATAGATAGAATAAAAGATCCACTCTCCTAATCCCTGCTGTTCTTCAATTTACTGCACTTCCCCCGGGTTCTCTGCCTCTCCTGGGTTGGAAGACCCTGTGTATGTGTGTGGGTGGTAAATCCTCCGTAAGCCAGGGTACCCTTGTGCCTAGGTCACTGGCATTGTTACTTAGATAGCACATTATTTACTGACCTATGTGGTGCTTCTCAGGGACGCTGTGGCTGCACTCCTTGTTTTTCTCCCATACTGTGTCTCCTTAGCAGTGTGGCGGGCTCTCTCTCTTCCTTATCCTGTTTGGAGGGCGGTTCCCCTCCAATCACCTGCAAACTGATTAAACAAAAATCAAAGAGTCAAATGGCCTGAGTGGCCATGCTTCCTGTCTCTCTGCATGTCAGTTCCAGGTAAGACAGTCTCTCTCTTCCTCCTTTTTCTTTTCAGAGAGGCTGTAGTGTAAGTAATCTTTCTTTTCTTCTCTTAGTCTTTCACTGATTAGTGACATGCCTGTGGATTTAGCAAGCCCCCTGTTGCACCCTGCTGCCTTCCCTCACTGTAAGTTGCTTAAAGGGGACATGACACAAAAAATATATTTATTTTTGGGAGAAAAGCAAGGGGTGGGATGAGAGTTTCTCTCTGTGCTCCCTGTCTCATGCAGCGATTCTTGTTTTTTTATAGATGAGCACACCGCACAGCTCAGAGGCACAAAGATCTAAAGAAAGGTATGAGGGGGCGGTGTGGGACGATGGGGAAAAGAGTGCTAACCATTCGCTCACAGTTGTCTGTCTTGGCTGTTTTGCAGGAGCCAAAGCTCAAAGTGCAGATGCTCTTCAAAGCAATGTTCTGTGTCACCGCTAGGGATGAGCCGAACACCCCCCGGTTCAGTTTGCATTCAGAACATGCAAACGGACCGAAAGTTAGTGCGAACATTTGAACACCGTTAAAGTCTATGGGACTCGAACGTGAGAAATCAAAAGTGCAAATTTTAAAGGCTAACATACAAGTTATTTTCCTAAGAAGGGTTTGGGGACCCAGGTCCTGCCCCAGGGGACATGTATCAATGCAAAAGAAAGTTTTAAAAACAGGCATTTTTTCGGGAGCAGTGATTTTAATGATGCTTAAAGTGGAAAAATAAAAGTGAAATATTCCTTTAAATATCATACCTGGGGGGTGTCTATAGTATGCCTGTAAAGTGGCGCGTCTTTCCCGTGTTTTGAACAGTCCCTGCACAAAATGTGGTTTCTAAAGGAATAAAAGTCATTAAAAACTGCTTTCGGCTGTAATGTAATGTCGGGTCCCAGCAATATGGATACAAATTGAGAAAAATGGCATGGGTGACCCCCCCAGCCCATTACCAGGCCCTTTGGGTCCTGTATGGATGTTAAGGGGAACCCCGCACCCAAATTAAAAAAAGAAAAGGTGTGGGGCCCCTAGGCCCTATATACTCTGAACAGCAGGAGGCTCTTTACTGAGATTGGTGTAGCGGTGTGTCAGACTGACACACTGCACCACCGATTGCTGCGATGTGTGCCCCCACGGGCGTGCAGCGGCTATTGTCCTGCAGGGCGTCATATGACGCCCAGCGGCTGTTGTTCTGCAGGGCGTCATATGACGCCTGGCCATCATTCTGCTATAGGTCGGGCTGGAAGTGGTTAAACAGGGGCAAAAAAATTGGGCTTTAGGCACTGGTGCTGGTGCCCAGAACCAAAAATGTTCTTAGAAGCTATCAAAATGAACATTGAGGAGGAATAGGGTAGTCACTCAGCATCAGCATAGGCAGTCTTCAAAGGATCTCACATTGATAAAAAAATGAATTGGTACATCAGCATCAGGTGCTTGGTAGTTGGTGATCCAAGACTGATTCATATTAATGAACGTGAGCCGATCAACCAATTCTGTGGACAGGCGCACTCTGTGATCAGTTACAAATCCTCCAGCAGCTCTGAATATGTGTTCAGATAGAACGCTGGATGCAGGACAGGCCAGTAGCTTAATTGCATACTGTGCAAGCTCTGGCCAGTGATCCATCCTCAAGACCCAATAACCCAGTGTATTTTCGGTTGGAAAGGTCTCCAAGTCTGATCTTGCCCCAAGGTATTCCTGCACCATGTAAATCAGATGCTGGCGATGGTTGCTGAAACCGTTCAGACCTTAGGGCTGCGGACTAAAAAATTGTCTGAACGCATCGGTCAGATGGCCTCCTTCTCCACCGCTCCTTCTGTGACTGACCGAAGCCTCAGCAACACGTTGTCCAGGAGGACCAGGAAATTGCAACCTCCTAGGCTCTGAAAACACATTGCACAAACCTTTCTGCAAGGCCTCCCGAAGATGTTTCATCCTCTGCTCCCTCTGCAAAGGCTAGATAAGTTCTGCAAACTTACCCTTGTAACGTTGGTCAAGAAGGGTTGCCAGCCAGTATTGATCCCACTCCTTGATACCACGAATCAAAGGGTCCTTTCGCAGGCTTTGCAGGATCAGGGAGGCTATGCAGTGTAGGTTTGCTGAGGCATTCGGTCCAGAGTCCTCTGGGTCACTAAGGATGACATGATCCACGGCCACCTCCTCCCAGCCATGTACAAGTCCATGGGTTTCTGAGGACTGAAAATGATCCCTTGAAGACTGCTGCTAATGCTGAGTGCCATGCTCTACCTCCATGCTGACACAATTCTTCTCCTCCTCCTCTTCCTGTGTGATAGGCGGGCCTGCAGGAACACTGTCTGGATAAAGGGGGTCTTGAGAGGTAAGGAAGTCTTTCTTTTCCTCCCTCTGTTCTGCCTCAAGTACCCTGTCCATTACTCCACACAGCATGTGCTCCAACAGGAAGACAAGAGGGACAGTATCACTGATGCATGCACTGTCACTGCTCACCATCCTCGTGGCCTCCTCAAATGGTGACAGGACAGTGCATACATCCTTGATCATTAGCCACTGGCGTGGCAAAAAAAAGCAAAGCTCCCCTGACCCTGTCCTGGTGCCATACTTGCACAGGTACTCATTGATGGCCCTCTGCTGTGTGTGCAGCTGCTGCAGCATTGCCAACGTTGAGTTCCACCTGGTGGGCATGTCACAGATGAGGAGGTTTTTGGGCAGGTTGCATTCCTTTTGAAGGTCAGCCAGCCGAGCACTGGCATTATATGACCTGCAGAAATGCCCACAGACTTTCCTGGCTTGCCTCAGGAGATCCTGTAAGCCCGGGTACCTGCACAAGAACCGCTGCACCACCAAATTAAGGACGTGAGCAAAACAGTGAACATGGGTCAAGTGTCCCTGTCGGAGGGCAGAGAGGAGGTTGCTGCCATTATCGCAAACCACCATTCCTGCCTGAAGCTGGCGTGGCGTCAACCACCTCTGAACCTGCCCCTGCAGACCTGCCAGAATCTCTGCCCTAGTGTGGCTCCTGCCCCCTAAGCAGACCAACTCAAGCACCGCATGGCATCTTTTTGCCCGAGTGCTTGCGTAGCCTCTAGAACACCTATGGAGCACCGCTGGTTCAGAGGACAAATCTGCACAGGAAGAATCCATAGAGGAAGAAGAAGAGGAGGGGGCGGAGGAGAGAGGTGTTGCAGAATCAACACTACCAGCATTTTGGAGGCGTGGTGGCGGAACAAGCTCCAACATTACTGCACCCTGTCCTGCATCCTTCCTAGCTGCCAGCAGGGTTACCCAGTGCGCTGTGAAAGAAAGGTAACATTCCTGTCCATGCCTGCTGTACCATGAGTCAGCGGTAATATGCACCTTACCACTGACCGCCCTGTCCAACGAGGCCAAGACAATATATTCCACATGCCGGTAGAGAGCCAGAATGGCCTTCCAAGAAAAAAAATGTTTAACGCCATATATTTCAGTGCGTTACGTGCCATTTAACACAGTATATTTCTGTGCATTAGTACACATTTAATGCAGTATATTTCGTGCTTTACTGCAAGTTAAACAGCATATATTTTTCAGTGCATTATATGCCGTTTAAAGCAGTATAGTTCAGTGCATTACTGCAGGTTTAATGCCACATATTTCAGTGTGTCATATGCCATTTAATGCAGTAAGTTTCTGTGCTTTAGTGCACATTTAGTGCCATATATTTCAGTGCATTACTGCAAGTTTAACGCTGCATTGTTCAGTGCATTATGTGCCGTTTAATGCAGTATATTTCAGTAAATTTCTGCAAGTTTAATGCCATATATTTCAGTGTGTTATGTGCCATTTAACGCAGTATATTTCTGTGCATTAGTACACATTTAATGCATTATATTTCAGTGCGTTACGTGCCATTTAACGCAGTATAGTTCCGTGCATTACTGCAAGTTTAATGCAATATATTTCAGTGCGTTAGTGCCATTTAATGCAGTATAGTTCAGTTCGTTACTACACGTTTAATACTGTATATTTCAGTGCATTATGTGCCATTTAATGCAGTATAATTCAGTGCATTACTGTAAGTTTAATGACGTATATATTTCAGTGCATTACATGCCATTTAACGCAGTATAGTTCCATGCTTTACTGTAAGTTTAACACTGTATATTTCAGTGCTTTACGTGCCATTTAATGCAGTATATTTCAGTGCATTATGTGTCATTTAACGCAGTATATTTCAGTGAGTTACTGCAAGTTTAACACAGTTTATTTCTGTGCGTTATCTTTTGTTTAAGTATAGTTCAGTGAGTTGCTGCAAGTTGGACACTGTATATTTTAGTGCATTATGTGCCATTTAACAAGGTATATTTTTGAACGTTACCTTCCATTTAACGCAGTATAGGTCAGTGTGTTACTGCAAGTTTAATGCTGTATATTTTAGCGTGTTACATGACATTTAATGCAGTATATTTCTATGTGTTAGTGCATGTTTGACTCAGTATATTTCAGTGTATTACTGCAAGTGTAACACCATATATTTCAGTGCATTAGTGCATGTTTAACAGAGTTTATTTCTGTGCATCACCTTTTTTTAAAGCAGTATAGTTCATGGGACCCCAAAACAACCTCCCTATGTTGAGGGCATGTGGCCTGGTATGGTTCAGGAGGGGGGCGCTCTCTTGCCCCTACCTTTTCCTGTGAAATAACAAAAAGGGGGGAATGATTAATGCGCTACCCTAGAAAACATATATATAAAGCTGCTACAAACCATATGACAAAAATGTAAAGAAAGGATCGAGATCAATTGTAGCGCTAAAAAACACATATGCAAATGAATACTGTGCACATGAAGGAAATGTCCCAATGGTGACGTGTTATGGTGAAAAAAGGAAACAGTCCACAGTGGATATAAGTGATCCGTATGGTGGTTGGTGCAACTTTTCAACGATCAGTACAGATGTCATCAAGATAAACGGAAAGATGGAATACACTTACCGGACAAGTTGGATTCTACTGCCAGGAGCATAGAATCAGTAGGGCTTTATGCCACCAAGGGCAGAGGTGTGGAATGGTGGAGGCAAGGGTAGAGCCTCTGCTGGGCATGGGTATCCCTCTTGCTGGGCCTGGATGTCCCTCTTGGTTCACTGGAACAGGCTCCAGATGGATCGCAAACGAACGAGTGCTATCGCATAAAGCCCTACTGATTCTATGCTCCTGGCAGTAGAATCCAACTTGTCCGGTAAGCGTATTCCATCTTTCCGTTTATCTTGATGACATCTGTACTGACCGTTGAAAAGTTGAACCAACCACCATACGGATCACTTATATCCACTGTGGACTGTTTCCTTTTTTCACCATAACACGTCACCATTGGGACATTTCCTTCATGTGCACAGTATTCATTTGCATATGTGTTTTTTAGCGCTACAATTGATCTCGAACCTTTTCCTGTGGTCTGCCAGGTTGTGTTCTCGGATAAGGGTCTGGTATGGATTTTGGGGGGACCCTAAAGGGACCTCCACACAATTGTTTTTTAAATTTTGGTGCGGGTTTCCCCTTAATATTCATACCAGACCCAAAGGACCTGGTAATGGACTGGGGGAACCCATGCTATTTTTTCAATGATTTTTTATGTATATTGCCAGAACCCGACAATAGATTACAGCCGCGTGTAGTTTTAAATAAAATTTTTTCCTTTAGAAAAGTCATTTTGCTGTGGTACTGTTCTAAATATGGGAAAGATGCGCTACTTTACAGGCAGACTAAGGACAACATGTCCTGATATTTACAACAGGCATGATATTTAACCACTTTGGCCCCGGAAGATTTGGCTGCTGAATGACCAGGCCATTTTTTGTGATTCGGCACTGCGTCGATTTAACTGACAATTGCGCGGTCGTGCGATGCTGCACCCAAAAATAATTGTCGTCCTTTTTTTCCCACAAATAGATCTTTCTTTTGGTGGTATTTGATCACCTCTGCAGTTTTTATTTTTTGTGCTTTAAACAAAAAAAAGCAACAATTTTGAAAAAACTTATTTAAAAATATTTTTTACTTTTTGCTATAATAAATATCCCCATTTTTTTAAAAAAAAGCAAATTTTTTTCTCAGTTTAGGCCGATATGTATTCTAGGTAAAAAAATCACAATAAGCGTATATTGATTGGTTTCCGCAAAAGTTATAGCGTCTACAAAATAGGGGATAGATTTATAGCATTTTTGTTTTACCAGTAATAGCAGTGATTGTGCGATTTTTATCATGACTGCAACATTATGGCGGACACATCGGACAATTTTGACACATTTTTGGGACCATTGGCATTTATACAGCGATCAGTGCTATAAAAATGCATTCATTACTGGAAAAATGTCACTGGTACTGAAGGGGTTAACACTAGGGGGTGATCAGGGGGTTAACTGTGTTCCCTGGGAGGTGATTCTAGCTGAAGGTGGAGAGGAATGACCAAAGGAAGTGGATCATGATTCCTAGCTAATAGGAACACACAATCTGTCACTCCTCTCAGAACAGGGAAGTGTGTGTTTACACACACTCATCCCTGTTTTGTGTCTCCTGCTCATAATCACTCATGGCCGGCAGTCATTGTGACCGTTGGCCACGAGCATTGGCACCCCCGGCTGTGCAGCAGGTCTTGCACGCATGCCTCCGGCAGCGTGCGCGCGCCTGCTATGCCGATACCACAAGCAGGCGTATAGCTATGACTGTTCGTGGGATCGTGCCGACCTGCCACAGTATAACGACGGCGGCTGGTCGGCAATCAGTTAAAGGAATATTTCTTTTTTATTGTTTCACTTTAAGCATGATTAAAATCACTGCTCCTGAAAAAACGGCTGTTTTTAAAACTTTTTTTGCAGTGATACATGTCCCCTGGAGCAGCACCCAGGTCCCCAAACAGTTTTTATGGCAATAACACGCATATAAGCCTTTAAAATGAGCACTTTTGATCTTTCATGTTCGTGTCCCATAAACTTTAAAGGTGTTTGTGTGTTCACACAAATTTTTTGCCTGTTCGCAAGTTCTGGTGTTAACCAAAGGGGGAGGGGGGTGTTCAGGTCATCCCTAATTATTTTCAATAAAGAATCAATAGAGTATAAGTTGCTGAAATAAAAATTCTAAAATAATTATTATCCGAGGGTGATTACGGATTCACTCTATTTATTCCATATATGTATTAATTTGTCTAGTCCTATAGTTAGCTAGTCTATTAAAACTGATAATGTTACTGTTGATAGCTCAATAATATAATTTTAGCTATGAAAACAAACACACTGCTTAATAAAACAACGTCTTATTTATTTCCCAAGAAAATAGGAAAAAGCTAACATGAAAATACTACAGAGCATATAACAAGAGAACATCAAAGATACTTATCAAGGCACGGTCTCATCAGCTGGGCTCAAGATGATGGTAACAGAGAGAGCCATGAGGCTCAGAGACCCATCAGGCATGAGCCAAGAGTGAAAAGGGACAAGTACCGATTTCCCTTCTCTGTGCACTTTTTACATATTCATTTAGACCCACTCGTAACCACACCCCACTACCCTCATGTCCAATGAGTAATTGCCAAGAGGTAGTCCTTTTGATATATTTTTGTCTGTCCTGCTGTATTGACCTCCAGGGGCAGTTCTTAGCTTGTCCTTTGATCTTCTGTAGCAGGACATTCATCAATCCTCTTGTCAGCCATGGACCTTTTTGAAGCTTGCTTGCAGAGTGTTATCACACCAGCCAGTCAGGAGCCACGTTTTTTTTGTCTTTCTGATGAATATTCTGATATGCAACAAAGCTTTGATGTGCAACGTGTTACATTCCACACAGCCCCCAAGAATGCAAAGGTTTGGTATAGCCAAAGTTCATATTTCAAACACCTCTTGTATTTATGAAATGAAACATATTGCCTTCCACCAAAAACTCTACTTTGCGCCTAAAGGGCGCATATCATCCCTCTTTAGACACGGCTCCTTTGATACAGTCCATACCTGTCTTAACGCATTGTGCTTCCCAACGTGTTTCAGAACCAGTTCCTTTGGAACAGTCCATAACTGTCTTAACGTGTTGCGTTTCCCAACATGTACTTCAGAAACACCTCCTATGGAACAGTCCACAACAGTCTTAACATGCTGTGTTTCCCAACGTGTGCTGCTTTGCCACTGGGTGACACATCACCATCATTCTTCAGTTCCATGTTACCATTCTGTGTCTTCTCCTTTCCGGTATCTTCACGACGGGGTGCACTACAGGCAAGGGGTGTCCATTCACTCACCATTCACCAGCACACACTCAGAGCAACATATTAGCCAGCTTTCAGATACAGAGTCTCAAGGAGGGCCTTACTCACCCATAATACTAACCTAAAATACACATATGTCACACTATACCATTATTATTATACAGGATTTATATAGCGCCAACAGTTTGCGCAGCACTTTACAACATGAGGGCAGACAGTACACTTACAATACAATCAATACAGGAGGGATCAGAGGGCCCTGCTCGTTAGAGCTTACAATCTAGATTTATTCCATAACATAAATCAACCTATTACCATAATATATGCATATATATATGACCCATCAAATTAGGCATCCCGCGCCCAACCTCCTATAACTCTTTACTGTAAATATGGGTCGGATTAGGCAGGCTTGCTCACAATGGCATTACCTACCGCAATTTGGGCACGTCAGCAGTATTTCAGGGCTCTAAATTGGCAGCAAAGCCTCTAACTTGTATGAAGAGACTTTACCATCAATTCGTTCCTCAACTTGCATGGATAAATGGGAGACCCTTCTATAGAAATATTGAGTCTAACACATATAAACCTGAAACAATGAAAAATCACAAAATTCCATCCCTGTGCCTGGAGTTCAGAGACCATGCCCAGGGTATACCATGCACCTCTAACTATTGTTAGGTTCAAGGAACACCCTAGTTCCATGACTAAAGTTACATTGGTACCCTTTAGGACAAAGAAACAACGCATCCCAAATAATACTCAGGTGCTTCCTTCTCAGCAATGATCTCTCCATCCAGAACCCAGAGTAAAATATCTTCCCAACATTTCTCGCTCACCACAGTGTATTGACCTGGCATACAAAGGACATTATGGTCATGCCTCTGACAGAAGGAAATATCAATCTGCCTCCAGCTTCCATCTCTGATCACATGGTTAATTTAGCTCATATGCAACAAGGTAGAATCCCCAGTCAGTAAGCCCATTGATACCACCGAATACACAGACTGAGTCTGCACTTCTGTATATGGGATCAATGAGGAAGCATAACACCTCTCACAATCCAAACTAGAACAGCCTATCCAGGTATTCAAGCACCACCTTGGCTTAGTGTAAGAGATGTGTTTTGGCAAAATCTTACTGAGCTGTGATGCTAACCCATAAGGTCACTGTCCCTCATACAGAGACTGTACAATCAGCTTGAATTTGGTCGATATCTCCGCCTGCCCCTGCGTGCACGCCAGAGCCCATGACAGATTTCTGTCCTGTACCATCACACTCTCTACCAACCTCTCAACATGGTGGACAAAATCCAAAGCCACTTTAACCTGAGTGTTTATGTGAGTTTGTTGAATGTCATTAAGGATGCCACCAATCTCTCTGAGTAACAAAGCCCCGCTTAAGCTGAGAGTTTGCTCCTCATATCCAGCTCTGGTGTCCCATATGTTCAGTACCCGAGAACCTCTCTGTAGGACTGCTAAGATTGAGACACTACCCCTACAAGGAAATTTTCGCCCAATTGATGTGTCACCTGGAACCCTCTAGTCTGGCCAAAAGATACCTTATTATGCATAAGTGCCAGCCTCCTGGGTACCTGCACCATATTATTTCAGTTATGTCAATACATGTCCCACATTAAAAGCATGATTTCCTTCTTTCAATTCTTCCCTAAAACAAAAAAAAAACATTTTACATTTCTTGTTCTGAAGGATTGGACAGGTTATATTCCTTCCCCAACCTCCAGTCCATTGCACTTGTATTCACAGTACATTTACATTCCTAAATGACAGGAGAGACTCCGACAAAATGTTTTGCATCTCGTTGCTGGGCAAACTCTTTCAGATTCAGCATTAGAGCTAAATTGTCCAAAAGAAACCTTATATTGCAAGTATTAATCTGAATCTTTTTGTTTGTCCCTTCTCTCCTGAATGTTTATCAGAACAAATTTGTGGTATGGTGCGGCACAGACAAACTGCCAACCAGATGAACATCTTTCATCTCTGTTCCAGAAACCTCTCCAAACTCGCTCCATCAGTATTCTGTAAGTGAAAAACAAGAGCAGAATCAAATTCTTATCCATATTGCTTGCCATGTTTACTTATAGTTCCCTCCTTGGAACCCAGGAACTTAGTATTCCTGGCTTCTGCAACTCCGAACAAATTATCAAAACAACCATGACTTCTTGAGGATGAACCCACTCTAAAATGGATCCCCATGGTATGAGCTAAAATTTTTAAAAAATGAACGTGAATGTTGCTTCTCAAAAATTCTCATTCATTTTCTCATTCAAAGGTTTTTTTTTGAAAGATCAAGATATGGTAATAAGTATAATGTATCAATTAAAGGTATTTTAGTAGTTACATGTAAAATAAAGAAGCAAGTTACGGCATTGTATTATTATAACACACAGATGGTAAAATTAATGTTAGATAAGTTCCTTATTTATCAAAATGATACAGTGTTTTCAGATTGTTTCAATATTAGCTTACATTAATATTTAGAGGATCATCATCAGTTAATGAAAGAAAATTAGGTCTATTTGTGTCTGAGTGTGTTAAACAATTGATCAAAGTATATGTATCAAACTACTAAGTCTGATATTTTAAATATATTCCATATCACCTGTTGCTGTACCTTATGAATTGATAATAAGAGAGAAATAAGGAAGAGAATAAAAAAGAAAGAAACAAAATAAGGGTAAGGAAAGTTGGGGGGGAGCAGAGGGCATGGGGTGTTCCAGAGGCATAATATATTCTTATAGTTTTATCATTGTTGCATATAAAAATGTTAGTTACCATGACTGGAGTACCTGGTGGTCAAGATTTATAGGTGAACAGTGTGTGATCCATGGTTTCCATAGACCTTTATATCCTTTTAGATTTTCTTTATCTATGGCTTCCATTTTTGCATGCAACAATGACCAATTCATTTTGTTCTTGGTTTCTGCAATGTTTAGTAAGGGAGTTTTCCATGCTTTAGTTGTTGTTTGTTTCAGGGCCTTCATAAGTTGTATGAATAGCTTGAATTGTTTACAAGTCATGTAATCACGTTTTATATTTAAAAGGGCAATTTCTGGATCTGGTATTATTGTTATTTCAAATATTTCTGAAGCGAGTAAAAAAACCTTTTTCCAGAATTTTTTCTATAATGGAAAAATTCCACCACATGTGTATATATGTTACTTGTTCTGAACAGCCACGAAAGCAGAGGCCTGAGTAATTGGGTGCAAATTTAGTTATTGTAGCAGGAACCAAATACCAGCGTGAGAGTACCTTGTAAGTGGTTTCAATATCTATCACATTAGGAGAAAAAGATTTGATATTGGTCCAGATTGCAGACCATTCTGTTTTATCTATAGTTTGATCAAGATCTTTTTCCCATTTCACCAAATAAGATGGTGATTTAACATCTGATTTAACAAGCAATGTGGAGTATATTGTTGATATGAGACCTCTGGCAAGAGGGTCTTTCATGCATATATTTTCAAACTTAGTAAAACCATCTACAGAGTTGTCAATGCTTAGGAAAGGAATACAAAAGTTCTTAATTTGAAGGTAACAGAATATTTCTGATTGGGGAAGCCCAAAAGACTTGCATAAGTTTGGGAAGGGACGGGTTGTTATATTTAGGATCATGCGATGTAAACATGTTTACCTGCTTTGGACAAAGCCCAAAAAGATCTGGGATAAGTCCATAATGGATAGAAAGCTGGGTTTTTGGGAAAAGATAGAAGTGGATTATGTTTGGATTGCAGACCATGAGAGATTTTGAGTCTATTCCAGATAGCTAGAGAATGTTTAGTGATTGGGTTTTTTAAAATTTTACGATCTGTGGGACATAACCATAAAATATTGTGTATGGAGAGAGGGTCACAATCTATTGCTTCGATGGAAACCCACAGGGGAATCTCAGTTTTGGAGTGATATTTTATGGATTATGCTAGTTGGGCGGCTTTATATTTTAATTAAATGTTTGGAAATCCTAGGCCACCATGGATTTTGAGAAGGAATAAGGTTTCTCTAGATATTCGTGGTTTGAGTTTCCCCCAAGTAAATTGTATACATTTTTGTTGTATTATTCCAATTAAATAAGCCGGGATGTGTATTGGAAGAACTCTGAAAATGTGCTGGAATTTAGGAAGTATGGCAATCTTTATTATATTTATTTTCCCAACCCATGAAGTCGATATAGTCTACCATTTTAAAGCAAGTTTGTAGTTAATTTTAGTAAAGAAGGATAGTTGGGGGAAAATAAATCCAAGTGGCTGGCAGTGAGCTGGATGCCCAGATAAGGAATGCTATGTGTAGCCCATTTAAAGGTAATGATTCTTGTACAACTAATTCTTCTGCAGTGGTTAACGAGATGTTCAGTGGTTTAGATTTTTGAGTATTAACCGTAAGGCCTGAGATGATCAAATAGTTTTTTAGTATGTTCATAAGGTTAGGAGCTGAAATATGAGGTGAAGATATAAATAGAAGTATATCATTCCGCAAATAAACATATCTTTTGGTGACAACCTCCTATTTCTATGCCTGTTATAGAAGGTTCCATTCTTATTCTTTGTGCTAAAGGCTCAATAAGCAAAGCAAATAATAAAGCTGAGAGTGGGCATCCTTGACGTGTGCCCCTTTCTATGTTGACTTTTCAGATTTGTAACCTGCGTATTTAATGTACGCTTTAGGTGTGCATTAAAGTGCTGAGATCCATTATAAGAAATGGGGGCCGAATCCCCATTTACTAAGAGTATAGTGCATATAAGACCATGAAATGGAATCAAATGCCTTTTTTATATCTAATGAGAGGAAACAGGCTGGGATGTGGCGTAATTACGCAGCGTGTGATAGAAGGGTGGCACGTCTAATATTATCACTTGCTTGTCGGATAGGGATAAATCCTGCTTGGTCTTTATGTTTTGATAGCACTGGACACCTCTTCAACCGATACAGGTTTCTCTAGTAGCTGTTGTGGATAATGGGGGGAGGGAAATGTGGGAACAGAACTCATCTGCTTTGGATGTTTCCAGCTCAGTGTCAGAAGAATATAAAGTGTTTAAATGTGTTTTAAATTTTTGAAGTATTTTTCTTGGGTTATTGAAGTCAAATAGGTTTAGTGGGAGAGTTGTGAGATTTGAGCGTGCAGGCTAATAGAGTTTCTGGTGTATTAGCTTTCATGTAAAAATTGTGGCGTGATTGATTGATAGTTTTATCTGCTGATTCTGTGCGAAACAGGTCAAATTCAAGTTTAGCCTTATCCAATAGCAATTGTAACAAAGGGGAAGGATTGGATTGAAATGCCATGCAGCAAGTTTGTTTCTAATTTGTTATATAAAGCTCTACGCTCCCAATTAAATAGAGCCGCTTGTCTCATACATATAAAACTGGTTTGTACACTTCCCACAGAGTGAATGGGGATATATCAGGGGTATAGTTGCTTTGGAGCATTTTTGTGGGATGTTCAAGCCCTGACCATTCAGGGATAGTATATTTATTGGAGCCATAGGGTTATGAATGCATGAGGTAAGATATCATGTTTTCCAAAACTTTGTGTAGATAGACCTGCCTCTGAAAGGGGGGATAGGGAAGGACAGAAAAGGAAAGGGTAGAAGATTTAATAATAAAACATAAATATTCTTCATTTTGAATAGTAAATAAAACATATATAATCTCATTACACTTCCATTGGGGGGGTAAAAAAACTCCTCCCAAGGGTACATTGGCCACTGTCGATTGTCCACTATATCAATGAACTAACCGAGAGTAGCAAAAAGGAGCACAAGAAACATTCCCGAAAGAACAACAAAGCCTACTAGTAGCAAGTTTCCATAAGTATATTAGTAACGAAAATATTTTAGCACTAGCAGGAACTGGGGGACAAATAGTGGAAAAGTAACATGGATATTGAAAATTGATCCATTTTAACCATTAAGCCATTTATCTTGGATCTGGAGTAAAGATATTGTTACAATATGTTATATTAAGAAATTGTTAAGACAAAGTATCTTCTTAAGGGGATAAATGACAAAAAACATAATAAAGATAATGAGACTGTTTAGCTGTCTTATTAATCAAGAGATAGATGAAGAATGGATCCTAGAAGTATGAAGTTATGAAAATGGAAAAAATTGCTCATTTTCACATTATCATAACCGAGTGTGTCTAAATATAATAAGAATTAATTAGATGCAAAATGTTAAACAGACAGCATGGATTGGTGAACTTATACAACAAGTAGAGAGATAAATATGAGTATATAGTAATCTTCAGTCCATAGAGTCATCAGGGGCTTGATCAGGCAATCAATATTGGCCCCTTTTATGTGAGCTCTGGTGCTCATTTCTCCTTGGCAATGCAGAAGACTTATTTGGAGAAGATGATGACGGTCTTCGTCGAGTGGTTTCTTGATTCTGTGTCGAGTTCAGCAGATGCATGTCTTGACATGTCAATTTAGAGCCTTGAAATGCAAAACGCACTGAAAAGGGGAATCCCCATTGATATGTAATTTGATTGCATTGTAATACTTGTAAGGGTTTTAAGGCCCTTCTTTTATTTATTGTAAGTTGGGACAAGTCTGCAAAAAGCTGGTAGTTATGTCCTTGGAAGTTAAGAGTTTCTTTATTCCTTGCTGCAGATAATAGTTGTTCTGTTGTTCTGTGAAAATGAAACTTTGCAATGATATTGTGGGGTGGACCATGAGATTTTTTAGGTGTTTAGGTGTTAGGGCTCTATGAACCCTATCCATTTCCAGACGGTCTATCAGAATGGCTGGTTGTAGTTCCTGAAAAAGTGCATTGTACTTGTAAATCAATTACAGGAATACCTCTAATACGCAAATTGGAGTGGCTAGCATGATTTACGTAGTCTTCCAATCTTGTCTGTAATGTTGAATTTTCCTCTTTTAAGGTTGTCAAATTTATTATAGCATTCTACATTGTTAATTTATAAGTCATCTACTCTGGTTTCAAGTGTGGATAAGCACTGACCCAGCTCTTTTATTTCCTTGGTAAGGCTAGTAGTAATATGGTCAGAGGTGCTTTTCAATGCTTTTTGAAGCATTTTTTCTATTTTTTTCAGTGTAACTGGTAAGGTTATTTCTGAGGTGAATCTTCCAAATACTCAGTGTACTTCCGAATCATGCGGTGCAGTCTGTGTGACAGTATATGCCTTTAAGTTGATATTGTCACCGCTGGATGTTCCTGAGGCAGACTGCTGAAGCTCCATTTTGGCTGTGCTATGAGGCGGCACTGTTTTGTTGATTTTGGGACCCATATTCTGTCCAGCGACACTGGGTGTCAGAAGAAGCCTTCGTTCCGGTCTGGTCGTTTTTCACACATTCCCGGCGTTCCAGCGCATGCGCATTCGCGGCTCGGCGTTATGGCGCTCGCGCACGCACACTGGTGCACACCCAACATGATTCCCTGGGCAGCCTATAAAAGGCGCTCAGAGAATCAAACAAGTTGCTGGTTTGTCTCAGCTTCCTGTATTACCTGAACCTGTATCCTGTATCTCTGCCTGACTACCCGTTGTGACCCGGATTTGCCTTTGGACTTCTCTTGCCTCTCTCCTGGACCTGACCTCTGCCTGTTTATCGGATTCCCACCAATCTCCTGTGTTTGACCCTCGGCCTGTTACCTGGACTGTCTCCTGTCTCCTAGCCTGACCTCCTGCTTGTACCTGGGCTCTCTTGATCTTGTCACCTTACCTTGCAGATCCTGCAGTGCCATAGCACCATCCCGGTGTTTGATCCTCTGCCCAGCCCTGGACCTTCTGCCTGTTGTCTCTGACTGCACCTGCCTACCAGTACCTGCACAGCGGCTCTTCTCTATCAAGACCCCATAAGCAAGCCACCTACGGTCCATTGGGGAGCCTGTGCCTCTTTGTGCCATTCACTCCCTGTCCCAACTCCAGGGGGCGGACTGCACTTAGTCACAAGGCGAAACCGCTCTCCGCATCTCGGCCTCGGTGAGTACTATCAGTGACACTGGGCCAGAGACCCCCGAATTCAGGAGTGCTTTGGGCACAAATTAATATATTTTATGTGCGACTTTATCGTTCTCTCAGTGAGCAGAGCTTCAGGTAGGCATGTCTGCCCCGCTTGCCTCCACCACAGCTCCCAAAAATTCTCATTTTAAATGCTAAAACAAAACAATGCATTTACCTATAGCTTAAGACCTATGCACTAACTCCCCTTTCAGGTTGACAAAGCTTAAACCTTTTGGAACTTTTTTCCACCTGAATGAAAATAAAAACAAAGAAAAAAAACTACAATAACTCCAGCCGCTAGAATGGCTTTCTACCAATTCTTGTCTTAAACAAAATGTATTCAGCTGCTAATTAAGGGCATAACCAATGACCCCCCTTTCAAGTGGACTAAACCTAACAATTTTTCCACCTGAACAAAACAAAAATAAAATAAACAAATAACAATTAAAATGAAAAAAAAAAATGTAAAAAAATAAATAAGAAAATTTAAAAAATTTAAAATAAGAGGAGACAGATAACAGAAAAAACATTAAAAAACATAACAATCCAAAGGCTTATCCTTGAAAATACTAAAAATATATCAAGGTCCTCTATAATATTCTATAATATTCCAAACATGAAGGGCAAATCTCTGAAACTCACATCTAAACCCTATTCATAGCAAAGAAACATTAACCAGTAAATTATTACCATCCATGCAGCTCACTAAGGGCTTCTAACATTGTTTACACCAGTGCTATATTAAATGAACATGCGGCTATGCAACGGTTCTACATAGTGATACCTTTCCTGTCTTAATTGACTATTTTCGGTTTGTAGTCTCAGCATTTGAGTCTTAAAATGGAAAAGGGTTTGATAACTATGGCCTCTGTGCCTTGGATTGCTACCCCATATCACAGAATAAACTTCATAACGCCTTGGTGTCGTTTTCGGGTAGTGCGACCTCCTTTGCATATCATTATTAGCCATCAAACAATACCTAGCTATGTGACACCCCTTTTTACAAACAAAGCACTTGAGAGCTAGTCTCCCTGCATAGGCCCTTCTCTGAGCATATGGCGATGGAGACTCACATTGCTGCATAACCTTACTATGATTGGAATGAACAGATTTTACACTTTCATTGTCTGAGTATTCACTAGCAATGGACTCATCAGAAGTCTCCACTGTTTCAACTCCTGAATCAATTTCAAGTGCAGTTACTGCACTTTTATTGAAATATTCCTCATTTAGATCTCCAACATTGATTCCCACCATAGCAACATCACTTGCAGCAACACTAGCATTTGGCTTTACTACATGTTGTTCCAGAGCCTCTATATTTGCTGAGCACAAACATTTGCATTAAACATTATTGTTATTTATTCTATCTGGTTGTCAGCCAATGCCTCATTTAAAGTCCCGACTCCCCCTCTTTGACCATTACGCTTAGGGATGGAGGTACCTGATGGTAATTCAGTCATGACCTCATTTAAAGTCCCGCCCTTCCTCTTGTTAGTTCAAACATTTGCATTTGCCTTTGCAACCATTGTTAATGTATTCTTGGTTACACTTTTTGTACCTGCTCCAATAATTGCTTTCTCTCAGCACACCATTGGACTTCTTTCAATATAGCAATGTCTTTAATTTTCAATAACATGCATCCAACATTGGCCACCTTCACTTTCCTGCCTTTTTCTGAGACTTTTTATGTTTTATCTGACCATTATGAATATTACATTGTCTCAATAACTCATTTAATTGATGCGTTAAAGCGTTTTCTGCCACAGTGTTAAAATTAACACAGGCATGTCTCTTAAGAAAATCTTCAATGCCCTCCATTGATATGCTAAGTTCACACTGAATCTTGTTTAAAGAGTCTATACAACAGTTGCTTACACAATGCACACAGACACAACACACAGATAAAAATCTGTTTAAAAGCTAACTTTTGCTTGTCACAAGGCAGAGCACACTCTTAATCAATGCTCTAATATTACCACTGACTTTAGCCCTATTATCTCAGAACGCAGGCCACATTGAACTTCTATTGCAATAGAGAGCTATTTCACTCTCACGTGGAGAAAAAATAAAGAATAAAAATAAAAAAACTAGTAAAAAAATAAAAATAAAAAATAATAAAAAAATAAAATTAAATTAAAAATCTATATTTCTCTCTCTTTCTCCTCAAATATGTGTGGTTTATCCTGTCAAACTGCAGGCTACATCAAATAACCAAGGGTGATCAGCCCCTCACTCGCCAGCGCACTTGACCAGCTACACAGGCCTAATACAATTTGCATTAGCAATACAATAAATGTTAACACATACACATGAGTCAGCCAAAAATCTCACCAGGTTTTGCACGTCCCCTCACTGATGAAACATTTCATAGAACTTTCAGGACCACTCATGCAGAGCTTCATAATTCACGAACCAGCGCAAATCTTGTCCAAAGTAGAGAAGGCTTTCAGTTCTGGGTGTAGTTGAGAACTCCTTAGCTTATAGGGACTCAAGACAAAAATACATGAGGCTTTGGATTCTGTGCAGAAATAAATTCCACATGCCTTCTGGGGTGCCAATTGAAATAAAATCTGGGGTGCCAATTGAAATAAAATCTAAAATAAATATTATCCGAGGGTGATTACGGATTCTATCTATTTATTCAATATATGTATTAATTTGTCTATTCCTATAGTTAGCTAGTCTATTAAAACTCTGATAATGTTACTGTTGATAGCACAATAATATAAGGTTAGCTATAAAACCAAACACACTGCTTAATAAAACAATGTCTTATTTATTTCCCAAGAAAATAGGAAAATTCTAATATGAAACTACTATAGAGCATATAACAAAAGAACATCAAAGATACCTATCAAAGCTGTCCCCCTAGACACAGTCTAATCAGCTGGGCTCAAGATGATGGTAACAGAGAGCCACGAGGCCCAGAGAGCCATCAGGCACAAGCCAAGAGCGAAAAGGGACAAGGGACAATTTCCCTTCTGTGTGCACTTCTTACACATTCATTCAGACCCACTCATACCACACCCCACTACCCTCCTGTCCAATGAGATATTGCCAAGAGGTAGTGGGGGTCATTTACTATAGCGCAAAAAAATTCTCCTGCAGTACCAAAAAATAACTCTCAAAAAGGCCAGAAAGACTTCAACTCTCAGAAAGTCAGTGCTAATGCAAATGGAAAGCAGCGCTATTGCGGCAATAATGCCTGTCAGATCACATATGCTGGAATAGTGGAAGTTAATGGGGCTCAAACCTGCAAAATCCAAAGTTCTCACTGAAGGTTTATATGCAAGTTCTTTGCCATTAAAAGTGTTTGGAGACCCGAGTCCTGCCTTAGGGGACATGTATCAATGCCAATTTTTTTTTAAAAACGTCCGTTTTTTCGGGAGCAGTGATTTTAATAAGGCTTTGAGTGAAGCTATAAAAATGTAATATTCCTTTAAATTTTGTACCTGGGGGGTGTTTATAGTATGCCTGTATTTGGGTGCATGTTTCCCATGTTTAGAACAGTCTGACAGCAAAATGACATTTCAAAGGAAAAAAAGTCATTTAAAACTACTTGCGGCTATTAATGAATTGCCGGTCCGACAATACACATAAAAGTTCATTGATAAAAACAGCATGGGAATTTCCCACAGGGGAACCCCAAACCAAAATTAAAAAAAAAATGGCGTGGGGTCCCCCCCAAAAATCCATAGCGGACCCTTATCTGAGCACGCAACCTGGCAGGCCACAGGAAAAGAGGGGGACGAGAGAGCGCCCCCCCTCCTGAACCGTACCAGGCCACATGCCCTCAACATTGGGAGGGTGCTTTGGGGTAGCCCCCAAAACAACTTGTCCCCATGTTGATAGGGACAGGGGCCTCATCCCCACAACCCTTGCCCGGTGGTTGTGGGGGTCTGCGGCGGGGGGCTTATTGGAATCTGGAAGCCCCCTTTAACAAGGGGACCCCCAGATCCGGCCCTCCCCCCTGTGTGAAATGGTAAGGGGGTACAAATGTACCCCTACCATTTCACAAAAAAAGTGTCAAAAATGTTGGGCTACCCCAAAGCACCCTCCCAATGTTGAGGGCATGTGGCCTGGTACGGTTCAGGAGGGGCGGCCGCTCTCTTGTCCCCCCTCTTTTTCCTGCTGCCTGCCAGGTTGTGTGCTTGGATAAGGGTCTGGTATGGATTTTTGGGGAGACCCCACGCCATTTTTTTTAAAATTTTGGCTGGGGTTCCCCTTAATATCCATACCAGACCTGAAGGGCCTGGTATGGAATTTAGGGGGACCCCCACGCCATTTTTTTTTTTAAATTTTGGTTCGGGGTTCCCCTGTGGGGAAATCCCATGCCATTTTTATCAATTAACTTTTATGTGTATTGTCGGACCGACAATTCATACAGCCGCGAGTACTTTTAAATGACTTTTTTTCCTTTGAAATGTCATTTTGCTGTCAGACTGTTCTAAACACGGGAAACATGCTCCCCTTTACAGGCATACTATAGACACCCCCCAGGTACGAAATTTAAAGGAATATTACACTTTTATTGTTTCACTTTAAGCATTATTAAAATCACTGCTCCCGAAAAAACAGTCATTTTTAAAACTTTTTTGTATTGATACATGTCCCCTGGGGCAGGACCTGGGTCCCCAAACACTTTTTATGACAATAACTTGCATATTAACCTTTAAAATTAGCACTTTTGATTATTCATGTTCGTGTCCCATAGACTTTAACGGTGTTTGCACAAATTTTTTGTCCGTTCGCATGTTCTGCTGCCAACCAAATAGGGAGGATGTCTGGCCCATCCCTAGTTATCATTGAGAATCATGGGGTACAACTTGTCAAGCAACTCGGAGGTCCAAAGTCGCCAAACTGTGAAACAAGTCATATATATTTTAATAGAAAGGAGCTCTCATTTATACTTGCATTTACATCAGCAGAACAAATGCAGGAAGTGATGTGTGCACATGGGCCAGAAGCAAATGTGTGGGGATGCCAAACAAATCAATGAACCCCACCCACACCAAATCTAACTAGCACATCCACCCCTTCATTGATTAAGCACAAGTACATATCATACCCTTATCCGGAAAATGAGCAGCACCTCCTCTTTGCTAAAGAGGGACCTCGCCATGTCCACCTAGATGAAGATCCTGAGCAGCACAGGGTCTTCTGGGTAATTACAATGACTTATTTCTGGGTCAGAAGGCACTCTTTTGATCGCTGCTGCAAATATTTGATCGCAACCACTATTAGAATTTTATTATTTTTGTTTATTTGCAGATATGCAAATTTGTATTTCTACTTATGATATTTAAAGACGTTCGATAAGAAATGGTGTCCCTAGGTTAGCAGCAGGTGAATGACAAAAACAAAAGGCCCAGTTTGAGCCCTGGTTCACACTGACAGAGAGAGGAAATCGTTCAGCTGAAATCACACACTTTCATTCCCGCATGTCAGTCCCGACTGCAGGGGGAATTTCAGAGACATCTGTGCAGATTTCTGCACTGATATCAATACAAATTGCAGCCCAAAGTTGCACCAATTAAAACAGTGCAATTGCCACCGCTTTGACATGTCAAATCGCACCAATGTGAACTAAAGCTGACACATACAACACTGCCTACCCACCAGCTGAATTCATTACCTGCAATTTTCAACAGCTGTTATATGTAAAGGTTCCACCATTATCATTAACTTGCAGGTGTGCAGAAGCCTAGGTTTACATTGGAGAGATTTGTCATGCGATTTGAGAGATCAAACCGCATGACTATTGGCAGCAATGGCACTGTTCCAATCGATGCCAATTTTTTTGTGGCACCGCACCAATTTGCTAAAGTAGTTCCTGTACTACTTTTGCCGATTTCAGGTGCGACTTCAATAGACATTTGTGTATGAAGCCACACTGATGTCTATCAAGTCGCACCTGAAATCACGCTGACCTTGCTACTTTGAAATCGTGTTACTTCAAGTGTAGTGATTTCAAAGTGGCATCAATGTGAACCAGGGCAAAGAGATTAGTTTTTTGGTGCACAAATACATATTGAAACAAAATATAAGAGACATTGCAAAATCACCACCCACACAAACTAAAGAGAAAGAAAAGTAGAAGGAAAAAAAAAACACACAACAAAGCTCAATAATGTACTTTTATTTTACCAGCAGAAAAACAAAACAAAACAAAAAATTTACATTCATTTACTAGCTTCAAAAAGGTTTGGACAGGATATATGGTGCTACATTTAGCAATGGGATTTTAAGGGCCCTGCTCATAGGAGCTTACAATTGAAGTAGAATAGTAAAGTATCGAACCAGGCAGAACTTCAGCAATGCAGGTTTATTAACAGCTGATAACATACAGGTTTATGTTCAAAATATTACAATATACAGGTCTAATTTATACAGATTCTTACAATGCAAGCATATTAGATATAAATATTCTTATCCTCTAACCAAATTGAAAAGATTGTGAAGTGTTCTCACCTTGAACCAGAATGGGTCTTTACTGCCAATTCTTGGGAATCTGTCACCTGATAGGGACCAGCCGGTCGACCAGTGGTCTGGTCCCCTCACAGAGTTCTGGGTTCCAGCTCGACCAAGTCTTTGAGGGAAATTCACCTGAGACCACATTCTGGAACAAGTCAAGAAGTCTTCTCTGACTCGTACGAGGAGACAAGTTGTGGACAGATACTTGCCCATTGGTTCTGACCTCTATGACCCGTGCAATAGGGCAGCATACATAGAGTTCAGCCTTATGAGCTCCTATCTGACTTGTCTGTCTAACAATTACAGAGCTTGCATTTATATACCATTTCACAAGTCTTATCTCAACTATCTTTTTTACATATGATTGGTCGCTAAGATCTACGTCAAAGTAACTAACCATAAATCTGACACCTGTTCTACAACCAGACAAACTTAATTATTCCCAAAATTCCTATATGTTCATTAAAGTGTTTTATAACTGGGTTTGTCCAATTAAAAACAGCTGTGTAGAGACAGTCTGGCACCTAGCTGTGTTATCAGACTCTCCTTATCTTGATACTAGCTTCAAGGAGTTGCAGATTTACGACTATGAGACAATGAACTTTCAATAACCCCACCAAATGTGTTATATGTTTTACTATATAATCCTATATGCAAAAGTACTGTATCAAATATATATATATACACAAACATACACACATACATATATAAATATACATATATACATATATACACATACACAGCCAATTACTATTTCAATATTGTCTAATTATTACATACATACATATATATATATATATATATATATATATATATATATATATATATATATACACATACATACACACATGTATTTCCTTATTCAATGTATTTTAACAGTTTTAATGAGGGCTCAAAGACCTTTGTTTGACCCTGTCAAACTTAATTAATGTTCTGTACATAACTTTCCTGTATGCCACCTAATTATTTTAACCACCTGTTTTCTTATCTTATCTTGTGTGATTTATATGCATTTCAGACTTGAGACAATTCTATATTACTTGAATCTATTCTAATGAACTTTCACCCAGTAAACTATAAAAGTATAAGAAAGAAGCAGAGAGGTCATCCAAAGTTCAGCATTTAAAAATGAAGACTTTCTAAATCTATGGAAAACACAGTATACATTATTAAAAATTAATAATTGTTGCTTTACTTATTGAAAAATAATATTGATAAAACCACTACTATATAATAATATGAATAATAATAATAATAATCAATAAAATATATGCAAATCAATATGACTAATATGAAATACATTGGCTAATATGAGATTCTACAACACAATCTAAAATTTGACAAAACCTTAGAGTGACCACAGCTTTAATTTCAGTGTATAACGGGCAACACATCACATTTTTATCTGCAAGATTATAGAAACATATTTAACAGTCATTCTTAGAAAGCATTCCAACATAATATTAAAAGACTTATTCAAAACACCCACCACCAGCCCACAATCCACACATACATACATGACCATGTTCTGCTGGAAGCTGCATTTTGGTGTACACGATTAAACGAGATCAAAAAGAATAGGTCAGCAGATTCTTCCAAACTATGTTTGCATGATCAGACAGGAACAATACACATACAACATTGACAGCATGGCCACATAAACCCAATTTTGATTGAAAAAATGCACAAGAATTAAATCAAATCTCCCAATATCATTCCTTCTCCCCCACAAATCACAGCAAAAAACCTGACCTTCTCAGGCCAAAAAAACCCTACTGCAGGCCTTTATTTAAGAGAGGTTGTATTGTTAGCACACTGACACACCCAATAAAAGTACACGCCCACCAGTATCTTTCAATCTGTCTCTTCATGTATGTCTAAAGTGATTGCACCTGATGAGCAGGAACACATAATAGTATTCACAACTGTGTTAGCCCTTGGCTATGTGCTTCAAATCTCCAACTACAGGACAAAGATCAAAGTCCATTTGCATCCACATAAACAAAGCAACAGTTTTATTAGCATATGTACCCGTGCAGTGTAAACCCTAAAATTTGAAATGTCCAAGTCCCTAGGCATGATCAGTGCTAACAAACATTAACATCAGTCCCTGGCTGCAATGAGCTTCCAATCTAAAGTCCAAAATTAACTTTCTTACATTAGAACCTATTTCGACAGGAGACAAATAAAATACCCAGCATGTCTTTGGATTGTGGTGAGAAACCCACACAGGGAGAACATATAAACTTCAACACAAGGATTAGCATGTTGGGGAATTGAACCAACATCCCAGGTGCTGCTAGACAGAACTGCTACCCACTTAGCCACCAGGCAGCCCCACACATGTTCTCTGCATCTCTGTGGTGTGAACCAGCCCTAAGTCTATAGCCATGCTCAGTGTCACAAGCAATATACAATATATTGGCCTAAGTATTGGGACGCCTGCCTTTAAACGCACATGAACTGTAATGGCATCGCAGTATTAGTATTGAGTTCAAAACTCATTTGGCCCACCCTTTGCAGCTATAACAGCTTCAACTCTTCTTGTCCACAAGGTTTAGGAGTGTGTCTATGGGAATGTTTGACCATTCTTCCAAGTTCATTTGTGAAGTCAGGCACTGATGTTGGACAAGAAGGCCTGACCTACAGTCTCCTCTCTAATTCATCCCCAAGGTGTTCTATTGTGTTTAGGTCAGGACTCTGTCCAGGCCAGTCAAGTTCCTCCACCCCAAACTCCCTCATCCATGTCTTTATGGACCTTGCTTTGTGCACTGGTCAAAATGATTTGGTGGAGGGGGGATTATGATGTGGGGTTGTTTTTCAGGGAATGGGCTTGGCCTCTTAGTTTCAGTTAAGGGAACTCTTAAGGCGTCAGCATACCAAGACATTTTGGACAATTTCATGCTCCCAACTTTGTGGGAACAGTTTGGGGAATTCCAACATGACTGCACACCAGTGCACAAAGCAAGGTCCATAAAGACATGGATGAGCAAGTTTGGAGTGGAGAAACTTGACTCGCCTGCACAGAGTCCTGGCCTCAACCCGATAGAACACCCTTTGGCTGAATTAGAGTAGAGACTGTGAGCCAGGCCTTCTCATCCAACATCAGTGCCTGGCCTCACAAATGCACTTCTGGAAGAATGATCAAACATTCCCATAGGCACACTAAACCTTGTGGACAGCCTTCCCAGAAGCTGTTCTAGCTGCAAAGGGTGGGCCAAATCAAATTTTAACCCTACGGACTAAGACTGGGCTGCCATTAATGTTAATGTGTGTGTAAAGGCAGGCGTCCCAATACTTTTGGCTAAATAGCGTATCTGGAAAAGACTTACAATGGTGGTGGAACCCTCCTACACATAAACACTTCATTTAGACATAGTTATAGGACCTGGGAGATGAGACAACTTCTCTACATGAAGCAACATGGTTTGGATTAGAACCCAGACACTCAGCACACGTTCTAACCTCTAGGTCACAGAGCTGCCATGTGTGAGAACCTCCTACACATAAATACACATAAAAACACATAAATACTGCATTTCTTTGGACATACAAGTGATGGAATTACATTACTCAAGAGTTATTTATCTTGATTTATTCTGTGATATTTGGTGGGTTTTTTTTGTGGATGAGAGTAGAATATTACCCTCAAATTTTTGGGAATTACATTTTGATTTCTGATGTTGGTACACATATCACATTTTTGGGCTCAAATTATGAATATTTGGAAATAATAAAAAGCACAAAAAAATTGTGATTCATTTTAAATTTGCATCAGCAATGGTATTGTTTGTGGATTGTAAAGACACCTGTGTGAGTTTGGGGTATATATTGTTGTGAGATTGAAAGTAACAAGTGAAAGTGACAGAGAAAAATATATTTTACCAAAACATCAAAACATTCCACATTCTAGTATTCTTAAAATCAAAATATTTTAAGTAGAAGCAACAATGTTGCAAAGGAAAATTTATTTCACAGAAAGATACATTTCATCTCAACATTAAAAGGTTTTTCCTGACGCCACCATGGCAGCATACAAGTGATAGGCTCCGCCTTTCTCCCCTCCCTCAGGACCAATTAAATAGCATAAATTAAAGGCCAGTTAGGCCCCGCCCCATTCTTCTTTTTGTCCTCATACCTCCATGCACCAGTGAAGAGTAAGCAAGTACTATGTTCCCCCCACTGCCTCCAGGGTTAAGCCTCTCCCAGTACGAAGTCCCAGTATCAGGCTGCTAAAAGCGCCAGAGTAGCTTGGGAGCTCCTTCTGTGGGTCTCGATGGAGCTGAGCAGTTTTTCCTATTTAGGAATTAAATCTGCCTTTAAGGTTGGTGTCTGCAATGCTTGTTGGGTTTGGGGAGGCCAGCTTTGCATCCTTCTTACCTTTTCCTTTGCCTTTGTTTGTCTCCTGTCATTTTCTGCACCTCCTGGTCTTTTCCTCCTTCAGTGGCCCTGGTTTGGGTACATTACTCCCCCTCTGTCCTTTACTGTCCTAGGCCGGCTGTAGGTATAGCTTATGTTTGTAGGTTGTGTATGTATAGGTTTGGGGCAGGTGGGTATGTGTGTGTTTGTATATGTGTGTATGTATGTATGTATGTATGTATGTATGTGTGTGTGTGTATATATATATATATATATATATATATATATATATATATATATATATATATATATATATATATATGTATATATGTGTATATTATATGTGTGGATGTGTGTACTGTAGGGGATCAGAGGGGTGGACAGCTGGCTCAGAGACAGTCCATAAAACAAAAGTGGCTTTATTCAGCAAAATGGCAAAATAAACATAAGATAAGACAGACTTGTCTTGTCACAGGGTTGGGCACACAGGTACAGTTCAGCAGCACACAGGCTTATAGATAATAGTTCATGGCTCCAATCAGAGCTACAGTCTTTATGTGGTTAAGCTCACCCAGCACACCATCCAGCAATGGACATTTTCACACACAGCATGCTTCTCTGTCTCTCTCTCTCCTACTCAAACAGCTCCTCTCTGAGACTTTCAGCCCAGCTGTCAATTAGCAGGTCTGAAAGGGAAATATCTGCCCTCTTCAATTAACCCTTTCTTGACCCTGCCCCAGGCTGACCCTCTACAGTATGTATATATGTTCATGTATATGTTTGTGTATACATGTGTGTGTTCTTATGTTGGTTGGTATGTATGTATGTGGGGGGTTTTACATGGAGCGGGATGTGCATGTATTTATATATGCATGCATATTTAAAAAAAAAAAGGGGGGAAAGGAGAGAGTGTGTAGATGTATATATTATTAGAGGGAGAAGCGAAGTCGCTGTTGACTTATCTATTTTTCCTCTTCTCGGTCTTTCTGCGGCTGTCCGTCTCTCAGCTGGTCATACCATTTCTCCACGGTTCGAGTATCAGTCACCACCCATACAAAAGACCTTCAACACTTAGGGTGGGGACCACCGTGTCGGTAAGTTTTCAGGAAAAGAGTGCCCTCTTATGCGGTTTGCTTTGATTTGCTTCAGCTCTGCGCCCCCATGCTCTCAAAGGCCAGAGCCAGAGGCCATAGAAAGGCGGACGTTCTTCAGAGAAGCATAGCTCGGATGCCGCTCCCACTCAGGAGAGAGGTTCCAAGGAAAATGTCTTAGCTCTTCTTTCCCAAACCCAGCACCCCAACAAGAGTCCTGCAGGACCTGTGGCGCAGTGCCTATGCCCAGTAGGCTGGTGAGTGAAGTCGGCCTGGTTAAAGTTTGCAGCTGACAGGTAATACCGAATGTCTTTATTACTTATAAGGTGGCACAAAACTTCTGTTTTAAACTCACTGTAATTACTCTAGCTAGTCAGCCCCCTTGTTGCAGGTCTAGCCACTAGCAGAACAACCTGTCTCATGGATCACTCATCCTCTCAGTACTCCTGATGAGGGGGCGCAGCCTGCAAATGATTTTATCTCCCTTGCACCAGAGGAAGATCTGGAGCTACTTGGTGTCAGTTTTTCTTTGGAGAACTGTGTATCCAGGCAGTCATGCAGACCATTACATGGGTTAAAAGACAAAATCATATTTACCCTTTCAATGAGCAATCACTTTTCCATTAGGAAACTGGTTTAATTCAAGGCGGATATAGCATCGCTGAAATCCATGCCTACAGTGGGACCGGCTGTTGTCCAATAGGGTGGTGGCTGGGAAGGGCCTCCCACTCAACAGAGGCCCTTACCTTGGTGATGGGTACTTTGTGTTTCTTCTCCCAGGATATGGTTGGGGAGGAAATCCTTAGGGCTGATATCTTGGGACCCGGCCAAGATGTATGAGCAAATTTCACTGCGGAAACAGCAATAGTCTCAACCTGGTGCCTGGCCAAGGCAATGCTATACTCAGTTATGGCTAGGGGTACCTTATGGTTGAGACCCATGGCTGTGTTTGGCTTCCTAGAAACAAAATTGGATTAGTCACTTTATAGTGCAAGATCTCTGTTTGATATAAAACCAGAGACAGCCATGTCAGAAGTGACAGGAGAGGGGTCCGTTCTTCTCCCATAACAGAAAGCAGGAAAGTAAAAAAAAATAAAATAAAATAAATAAAGGGAGAAATATGTTTCTCCCACTAGGTTCCGCTCCTCTAGGGGCAACCTTTCAAGGTCCATAAATGAAAATCTTTAGGTGTACCGCAGGTACCCACAAAACCCTTTTACCGGGTGTATCCCCAGACTTTTAGGGTAAGTCCCAGTGGGCACGCATCACGGTTTACTGGACTATGGATTGTGCGGTTCCTTGGAGGATAGGCACTCATGGTCACTTCGGTGGATTCCTTGCTGTTCCTTCTCCGGACCTTTTTCTCCCCCTCGGAGCTGCCAGATCCACTGCAACCATGGCAGTTACAATACTTACACTTCAGACTCAGAGGGGAGCTGTCCTGTCCCATCTCACAGGAGAGATTGTAGGTTTCCTACCCACCCCTGTTTGTAGGTCGCGGGGGATGGAGAGAAGCATTCGCTTGCAGCAGATGGCTGGAGGCTTTCGCTAGATCGTCAGGATTCTTAGCCTTACATCCCAAAATGTTTTCCTTTCTTTTTTATTCCAAAGTAAGTAAATTTGGCGATTGGTTGGACACATCTCCGCTTTATCAGCCTACCTTTTAGTCTTCAGTGCGTGTCAGTTCCTCTTGGAGAACAGGGTCTCCAGATTCGCCACTACCTGGGCGTCATTTCTTTCTACATAAAAAAAAGGGCCAACTTTTGCTTTCCAACAGTTAAAGTGCCTATGTGGGCTCTACTGGTTCCTCTGGTTTGCTTCCATCAGAAAAGGACGGTGAGGGTCATAAGGAGAATTCTGAGATCAGATGCCTCTACTTTCTGGAAGACATCTAGGTGTCTCAGCCTCCTGGCAGTAATGTTGTCATTCATACCGGATTCCTTGGGTGCATCAGCACCGGTGCTAGTTTCAACTACAACGGAGGAAACAGGATTCGGCGCAGTTATGGTCGGTGTCACACAGTATGTACAGCAGTTCGTGGTGATGGGAAGACCTTGAAGATGTCACGAACCAGCTGACTGGATCAATGTGATGAATCATATCGGCAAGACAGCCTGGAAGGCGCACTCCGAGGGACTTTCGGTCAAGGCAAGCGGAGATTGCTAGCCAAGGATAGTAGTATTGAAAGTGCTGGAAGGTCAGGCAGCCTTTTTTATCACTTTGACCTTGCTACACAGAATCAAGGGTGACCAGTCATCTTGCAGTTGAGCAACAGGACAGCAATTGCGTATTTTCAGCTCCAGGGAGGATCTTGCGGCAATATGCTATTGAGAGATGTAGAACGCAGAATGTCTGGGTAGGAAGATCACCAGCAAATTCCGGAAGCAATTTACCTCCTAGGGGACTGGAATACATGGATAATACTGTCCATCATGCAAGCTTGCCAGAGCATGAGGGGGAGGCTTGTCCACAGGTGGCCTACCACAGACAGGCTTCTTTGCTTCTCACAGCAAATGCCAATTAAAGAAGAGGTCTGACTCAGTTTCCGCTCCCCAAAGCAGAGGACAGAAGCTGAGTTTCTCCATGAAACTGCAGTGAAGCCTACTGTATGCTTTTTCCCCAACTTCTCTCATAATGAAATTCCTCTGGAAGTGGTAGTCATGATCACCCCTCCATTCTGACCATAGGAGTCTTGGTGCTTCCTGGCTATCTACTTCAGAATACAGAAGTCGATTCCCCTTCACATATGCACAGACCAGAGATGCAAGCATAATGGAGGGAAGGGGAAGCTGCAGAACCTAGATTGCTCCAGAGTTGCTCCAAGAGTGAGCTCTACTTTGGGGGGTGCCAAAGGCACTCTACTAACAGCCTCTATGCCAAGATCTGGAACAAACTTGTCTTTTTTTTTTTCTATTTTGCATGGCAAGATATTATTCTTACTGCACTTCTGGTGGCAGCTGTTCTGGTCTTCTTGTAGGTCAGATTGGACATGAACCTTAACCTATACTATTTTGAGGTTGCAGGTGTCAGCAAGAACAAGGTTTAATTTGGCCAAAGGCCCTTTAGTTTGCAAAATTTTGAAGACAGTCAGGAGGTTTCATCAGCCGTGAGAGAATCTTTCACAATTAAAATCTTTCAATGCTGCTGGGGTTTATTTCAACTGTTTACTCCAACAGGGCAGTGTTTGGTTTAAGACATCGTTTACTAACCAGTATTTAGCGAAAATTGTCAAACAGAAGACTGTTTGAGTTTCAAGCCCTTAGAGCTTCAGAAAAGCATATGGCTTTTGTTACAGGAGTAGAGCTGCATCCTGTAGTTCAGCTTATATCAGAGGTAGCGACAGCCCTCCATCTATCAATCATCTGTCTATTGCCTAACTTTCCAGGCATTCAAGCAAGAAAACCGCACATTGGTCATTCCCAGAGCTTGAAAGAAGTTTCTGTTCACAATTGCTCTTTTCAGTTCATATGATAAGTCTTTCACTGTTCCAGATGGAATTCTTCAGGCAAGAGGGGTTGCCTCCTGGACTTTAGCAAGATTGGTTGTGCAGATGGCAAATGGGTCATGAGCCTCCTTCAGTGGTAGGATGCATCCTCTTCCAGAGGGTTTGAGGCCTCATAGACGGCTCAGTTGAAAGCATCTATGGATTAATTCTACAGGAAAGTGGCATGCTTTCCCCAGCATACCTTTTCCTTGTCAAAAGAAGTTTATTGAGTATACAATATTATAAAGATACATAAAGTAAGTTTACAAGGATCTATAAAGTAAGCTCATTGTTTTACAGTAGGGTTTATATAGGTAAATATCATGAAATTTCAAATATTAAACATTGGGTTCACGTAAAGCTAAATTAAAGATATATATAATTTCCTTAGTTACTTTTGTAGGTATTTAAATGATTTATACCTACTATACATATTGTTTACAAGTAGAGTGTATATAGGTCAAATAAATTCTGATAATGAGCTTTAATCGTAAGGTGGAGAAAAGGAAAGAGAAAGAAGAAAAAGGGTTGAAAGGTAGAGGTATGGTCCACAAGGTTGTCCCGCTCGTCAGTTTATTATTCTTTTTAGTTCTCTTTGAAGCCTTAGAATGGGTGTCTCTGTAAGTCATTTAATCTGTTACCATGGCAACAGGACAGAGTCATTGAAGTTTGACAGGAACTGTTGTTTTATCCAAGGGTGCCAAAGTTTTTCAAATTTTGGAATTTGATTTTGATCGATGGCTACCATCTTAGCATGGGACATTGTATTATTCATTCTGTGAATTGTTTCTGCTAGTACCAATGTAGGAGATTTCCATGCCTTGGCCACTGTTTGTTTTGCAGCCGTTATTAGTTGGATCATAAGTTTGAATTGAGAGAGTGTTAACCATTCCGGTTTTAGATTAAGTAAAGTTAAATATGGATCTGGTTGTATTATTTTTTTAAATAATTTAGATGCAATCACGAAGACTTCCTTCCAGAAGGTTTGGATTACTGGGCACGTCCACCATATGTGTAAATATGTGCCTATTTCTGGGCATCCTCGAAAACAAAGAGCTGAGGTATTAGGTGAATATTTTGCCACTCTAGCGGGTACAAGGTACCAGCGAGTTAGGACTTTATAATTTGTCTCCAGTGTTAAGATGTTGGGTGAAGATGACTTAGATGTGAGCCATATGTTAGACCAGTCCGTGTCCTCTAAAGTTCGTCCCAGGTCCTCCTCCCACCTCTGAACGTAAGAGGGTCTATTAAGATTTGCTACTCCATATAATTGATTATAAAGTGATGAAATTGTACCTTTAGCAAATGGATCTTTTGTACAGATTGATTCAAAAATGGATAATTGGGATAATGGTGTATCCCCCTTTAGGAATGGTGTATAGAAATTTTTGATTTGGAGATATCTAAATATCTCAGAGTTTGGTAGATCATATTTTTCTCTAAGCGATGGGAATGAAAGGAATGATTTAGATGCTATGAAGTCATTTAGTGTCTGAATGCCTGATGTTGTCCAAGCTTTAAAAGAATTTGGGTAGATCCATGCCGGATAAAAGGCCGGATTTCTGATAAAAGAAAGGAGAGGATTGTGTGGAGATTGTAACTGATATTTGGTTTTTAGTTTATCCCAGAGAGATAAGAAGTGTTTAGTTATGGGATTATGAATTTTAAAGCGGTCTTTAGGATCAAGCCATAATAAATTTGATATTAATAGAGGGTCATTTTCTGAAGCCTCTATAAATACCCATAATTGGATTTCCTGTTTTGCATGGTATTTGGACAGACTGGCCAAATGTGCTGCTCTGTAGTAGTTAGTAAAATTAGGGTATCCCAGGCCTCCTTTATTTTTGGGAAGATGTAGTGTGTGTATAGGTATACGTGGTTTAGAAGAGCCCCATATAAATGAAGTTGCTCTTTTTTGTACTATTCTCAAAAAATAGGAAGGAATTGGAATAGGGAGGACTCTGAATAGAGAAAGCAATTTGGGTAGAATAGTCATTTTGATTGCATTAATCTTCCCTATCCAGGATAAAGGAAGTTGCAACCATTGTTTTATTAGATTTGTGATCTGTCTTAATACAGGAGGATAATTGGTTGAGAATAAGTCAGAATGAGATGCTGTTAAATGAATTCCAAGATATGGGATTGATTTTTCTGCCCATGTGAATGGGAGTGCAGCCCTAGCCGGGATCAATTCCATGTTTGTGAGTGAAATATTAAGCACTAGGCATTTCTTAGGATTAATCATAAGGCCGGATAGGGCTGCAAATCCATCAAGAGCTGGTATTAAGTTAGGATCAGAGACCTGTGGTGATGATAGAAAAAGTAATATATCGTCTGCAAATATACATAATTAGTGTGTAATACCTCCTACTTCAATGCCAGTTATAGTTTAGTTTGTTCTGATGTATTGGGCCATGGGTTCGAGTATAAGGGCAAATAATAAGAGAGATAATGGGCAACCCTGTCGGGTACCTCTTTCGATAGTAAAGGCATCAGATTTGTATCCAGCATATTTTATATAGGCTTTGGGTTTATTATATAATGCTTTGATCCATGTTAAAAAGTGGGGTCCAAAACCCCATTTTTGTAATGAATATTGCATGTATTGCCAGGATACTGTGTCAAATGCCCTCTTAATATCGAGAGATAGAAAACATAAAGAGATTTTCCGTTTTTTAGCAATATGTGCCAATAACACTGCCCTGCGTATATTATCGCCCACCTGTCTATTTGGCATGAAGCCTACTTGATCTCTATGTATTATTTTCCTATAATGCTATTGAGGCGTTTTGCTATTATTTTTGCTAATAATTTAATATCGAGGTTTAACAGAGAGGCCGATAATTCACTCAGGAAGTATCATCAGAAAGGGGTTTTGGGATCATACAAACAATTGCCATTAGTGTTTCTTGCCGAAAAGAATGTCCATCTAGAAGTTTGTTAAAAGTTTCAGTGAGAATGGGAGAGAGTATTTCTGAGAATGTTTTATAGTATAAAGCCGAGTAGCCGTCTGGGCCTGGTCTTTTGTTAAGTTTTAGGTCTTTTATGGCGTTAGCAACTTCATCTATAGTTATAGGCTCATCCAAACTGCTTTTTTGATTCTGAGATAACTCAGGTAAGGTTATTTTTGAGAAGAAGGATTCAGCCTCTGTAGGATTAAATTCATTGTTTGTCTTGTATAAAGTTGCGAGATGTGAGTGAAATTTATGGACTATTTTAACTGGATTACAAGTGTAAACATTTTTTGATAATTTCAAACGTATTGGTTTGAAAGATTTGTTAGTTGAATTTAATGCCCGAGCCAAATGTGTACCTGGTTTGTTTGTATTCATGTAGAAATTGTGTTTGGAGCGTTTGAAGGATTTATTAACTGACTCAGTGAGAAATAGATCGTATTCCAATCTAGATTTTTCCAGATGAGATTTTGTACTCTGAGATGGATTATCTTGAAATGATATGTAGGCTGCATTAAAATTGAGTTCTAGTTTTTTTGCTAGATTTTTGCGTTCCCGTTTAAATAGTGCCATTTGTCTTTGTATTGTACCACGCAAGACAGGCTTATGAGCTTCCCACAGTGTTATTGGGGAGATGTCTGTTGTATTATTAATTGATATGTATTCCTTTAAAGCTTGTTCAATGGCCATCTGATGTAGTGGGTGTTTGAGCATTATGTCCGGTAAGTACCACGTTGGGTCATGCGCTTTTGGTATGGCTGAGGCTATAGTAGTGTATACTGCATTATGGTCAGACCACGGAATCGGAATTATATCTGATGCAATAATTTCTGGTATCATTCCTATTGTTAGAAAAATATGATCTATTCTGGTGAAGGTTTGATGAGGGTGCGAGAAATAAGTGAATTTCTTTTTCATTGGGTTACTTTCTCTCCACGAATCTACCAGATTGTATTTGGAAAGAAGTTGAGAAAAAGGTAATCTAGAGGTTATTTTGGATGGTGTAAAAGGTGATTTATCTAGAAATGGGAGGAGGACCTGGTTCGAATCCCCACACATTATCACTGTTCCTATTTTGTGTGTATTAATCACTTGTAATATATGTGAGAGGAATGGTGTAGGTTGTTAGGAGCGTAGTAGGAAATCACCGTGATTGCTGTATCCATTATATAACCCATGAGTATCAGGTATCTACCTTCTGGGTCTTTAATTTCTGATGATAAGGTGAATGGTGTGGATCGGTGAAATGCAATTAGAGTTCCCCTTTGCTTGGTACAGGCAGAAGCTGTGTAAATTTGTTGATAAAAAGGAGAAATATATTTTGGAGTAGAATCTTTGGTGAAGTGTGTTTCTTGGAGGCATACTATGTGAGCCTTCTTGTTATGAAAAGTACGGAAGGCTTTGGTCCTTTTTTGAGGGACATTTATTCCCTGAACATTCAGGGAAAGTATATTCAGTGGTGCCATGGCAACAGATCAAATAGTTTTGACTTACTTTTTGTTATGCAGAGCTGACTGCGCAGATCAACCTGTGTGGACTGAAGAGATGAATAGATAGAAAAGAAACCAGTGAATTCTGGAGTAAAGAGTAAACAAAAAACATATGAGATTAGATGATACATTGTATAAATTATTTTTTGCAAGTAATCACAATTTACCCGTGAAAGAGAATAAATATCTCTCTCAGGGGCATAAGTGCCTTCGTCACACTCCCACATAATATGGTTGGGAGAATGAGGAGGGCTAATGGGGGTACACGGATCTTCCGCTTACAGGAGAGAAGTGCTATGTCAAAAGACATCAAAATGATGTTTCATTAAGTGGAGTGCAGAATATAGTTTTTGTTGAAATTATTTATTCCAGGGTGGTTGTATATGGTTAGTCTTGCCCTAGGCTAAATAATTCAGTTAGAAAGGTACTGTTAATAACTTTGGTATTGATGAAGATAGTTTGAATTATTTTGGGATTTTAACCCTTTTAGAGTAAACAATTACATATTTTATTCATATGTAACTGTTTAGATATGTTAACTCATAAAATTGAGGTTGTATTGCTTCAGATTGGAATAAACAAAAACATAATTCTAGGAACTCGTTAGGTAATAATATATTTGTTTTAAGAAAACAAAGAAAAAGCTTCCATTACTTCTGGATTATTGAACATATTTGTCCTAAAAAGTAATAAATCTATTGTTATTACCTGATAATATATAACTGAACAAGAATTTCCTTGTTTCACTTATATATTCTAAGGCTATATGAATCAGAAGTAATAAGAAATATAACTGGAATGTAACATGATCCCACACAGTGTGTGACTATCAGAATGCAGTTACATTCAGTTATAAATACAGGTTTTTTATAGAGAACCATCTCTTAGTATAATAAATGAAGAGATATCAGGAATTAGGATGTCAGTCCATTGAATCTTCTTGGTCCATGGATGATGTGGCATAACGGCCTCTTTTGGGAGAATGATGATTCCCATTTTGTTCTGATATTTTCTGGGTGCTGCCTGAAGGTGAAGATGATGTCATTCTTCTGCGTGTGGGAGAGTTGCTGCTTGTGGGTTCTGTCAGATTTAATTTTAAAAGGGTTTTTTGTAGTTCATCTGCTCATCTGCTTCTGTAAATTGTACCTTGGTAGTTAAATCTGACAGAAAAGGGGAAGCCCCATTGATACATAATGTTATGGCGTTGCAGTTCCATTAGTTGGGGTTTCATGGATCGTCTTTTAGTAATAGTAAGTTGGGATAGGTCAGCAAAAATTTGATAATTGTGTCCTTGAAAATTAAGTTCCTTTTTTTCTCTTGCAGCAATTAGTATTTGTTCTTTCGTTCTGTAATAATGAAATTTTGTGATTATATCACGTGGGGGTCCATCTTTCTTTTTGGCTGTGAGGGCTCTGTGTACTCTGTCCAGTTCTAAACGTTCAATAGGGATATCTGGCTTTAGTTCTTGTAATAGAGCAGTAATAGTAGATTGCAGGTCTGTCACAGTTTCAGGTATTCCCCTTATGCGCAAGTTTGAACGTCTGGCTCTATTTTCGTAATCTTCGAGCTTAGTTTGAAGTATTAAATTCTCTTCTTTTAATTGTTCCAATTCTGTTATATTTACTTGGGTTGTAATTTCAATTTCATCCATTTTTATTTCTAAGGCTGCGGTGCGGTTTCCCAGCTCTCTTATTTCTTTGGTTAGGCTTTTTGTTATTTGGTCTGAGGTTTGTTTTAAAGCCTTATGAAGCATCTTTTCAAATTGTAATAATATTACTGGGGATGCTGAGGAGGCTTGTGGAGAAGTTTGTGAGAGGATTTGTTCTGTATCTGACTGAAATGGAGAGTCTTGCTGTGACATTTTCTGTCTGTGAGAGCTCCCTGATGCTGTATATTGTGAGGTGACTGGAGCTGCTTTAGTTGCAGTGAGTGCCTGTGAGCTCTTTGTGAGGTGATTTTTATTTCTGCCACGGCTTCCTCCCAGTACCATATTTCCTGCCCAAACTTTCACAGTTTGTTCCCTGGGGCAAAAAGGTTCAAATGGATACCTTTTGAGCCTGCAGGCTCCGCTTTGTCCTTCTCTTCTCTCCTCAGCGGTGCAGAGCTCTAACAATGCATGTCTGCTCCGCTAGGCTCCGCCCATCTCCCTTCTCCCAGCATACCTTTTCAACCTTTACAGAATAGATCAGGGTGCCTTGTCATCAGTGGGCTTCGGAGGAATGACTGTCCCATTAAAAAAAAAAAAAAAAAAATATATATATATATATATATATATATATATATATATATATATATATATATATATATAAAATAATTATTTTGGTTTGTTAACTAGAACCCACCCTGTCAGCTAGGATATGTATCACTAGTATGCTGCCATGGTGGCGTCAGAAAAATGGAAAATTGTATCATACTTACCGTAATTTTCCTTTCCTGATGCCAATCCATGGCAGCATACGGACCCACCCTTGTGCGTTTCGGTATCTAGCTAATTATGAAGAATGGGGCGGGGCCTAACTGTCCTTTCATTTATGCTATTTCATTGGTCCTGAGGGAGGGGAGAAATGTGGAGCCTATCACTAGTATGCTGCCATGGATTGGTGTCAGGAAAGGAAAATTACGGTAAGTATGATACAATTTTCCGTTTTTTTTTGTGAAAGTTAGAATTGTTCCATTAGAATTAATGGCTGAAACTTCATTTTGACTAAAATAGAGCAGATTTTCATTTAAAAAAAATGCTCTCTAATTAGCTCTCATTTTGGTATTTACTATAGCTCCGGCTAAAAAAGACACTTGACTTAAAATGAGTTATTATCAGGTCTAAGCATGCTCAGTTGTGTTGGCACCTAGTTGTCCAAAACAGGGAATTTTTCACTTCTCAGACTTTTAAAGATATTTCAGTGTAGAAATCACTTTTTCACACAGTTTAAAAGCAGATTATCTTTAAATAATTTGCCACATATTCCAGTACCATTTAGGCAATTATATCATGCTCTAAACATTATTTCCATGTGCACTACTCCAGGTTTTAGCAGAGTAATGGTTTGGGCACTATTTGTTTTCAGGGAACTATAGTAAATTCAATTTTGGGAGTATTTTCTCACCAGCGCTATAGTAAATATCATTTTAGCGCTAATTAGCGCTAATTAGCGCTAATTACCGCAAATTAGCACTGTTAGCCCCAGTCCTTTTTAATATATTATATTTCTGTCCGTTCTGCTGTATTGGCCTCCAGGGGCAGTTCTTAGCTTGCCCTTTGATCTTCTGTAGCAGAACATTCATCAATCATCTTGTCAGCCATGGTCCTTTTAAAGCTTGCTTGCAGAGCGTTATCACACCAGCTGGTCAGTGGCCAAGCTTTTGTTCAGCCTTGCTTCTTTCAGATGAATATTCTGATATGCTACAAAGCTTTGATGTGAAATTTGTTACATTCCAGACAGCCCCCAAGAATACGAAGGTTTAGTATAGCCATAGTTCATATTTCAAACACCTTTTGTATTTATTCAATAAAACATATTGCCTTCCAACAGTTGCCATGAAATACTACTCATGTTAAGTGGTTTAGATGACAACGCGTCTTTTAATGTGTTCCAAAGTCTTCTGTTGATAACCTTGAGAGGTCACTAAATATGGAAATCTTTTCTGACTATTAGCCATGTTGGAATTGTTAGGAACTAGATCTACCAGATCAGTGCAACTTTAGGATGTGCTCATTAAGTATATGCGGGATCTGAGTTTTTTGAATAGGCAGATCATATAAACTCTGGGCAACCACTCTTCAAAAGTGCCCAATACAGGATAGGAGCAGTCGTTTCACCTATATATATATATATATATATTTGGCACCTACTAGATTGTGCTGCTACTCTATAACATGGACCTCGCCACTGGACACCTGGAACCATGAAAACCATGATATCTGCAAGTGTATCTACACAATGAGTGGGGTAACACTCCCATACTGTTTACAGGTTGCTTTTCAGAAATATAGAAAATATAAAAGGCTTATCTTGGGAAGGTAGAAAACCTAGAAAAGTGTTCTAGGAGAAACAATCTCTGGATCATCAATCTCCATGAGAGCTACACACTAAGTACACTTCTCAAAATATGCTATACCCAAGCAATTGAGGTCTTGGGAATCTGTCACCCATGTGTAGTGGAAAGAGCACATTGAGTGGGTCAACAATGCCCAGTGAGTGTGCTGCCCCCAGACCTGTGATTATAAGGATTCTTAGCTATGCAGATAAGCTGTTATTTCTGCAACAGAAAGGCAAAAGAGCTCTTAATAGATGGAAACAGGCTCTTGTTTTTTTCAGACTACTCCACTGATATCATATGCAAACATTAAACCTTTACTCAAGTATGTTCCTCATTATATCAGTGGAGCATCAGAATCACGCTACTACTTACAGGCTCCATCTGGAGAACAGGTGGTCCTTAAGTGCCCTTCAGAAGCAGTGCACTTCTTTAAAACTCAAAGAACCTCTGGTAATGGGAACAAACCCTCTCAAAGGCCAGGACACACCCCACATAAGGATCCATTGCACAGGGGAAAATCACAGCACTTATTTCATCATAAGAGGCTCTGTTAACTATATATACTCCTCATAAAGGCTCAATTGTTCTTTCAAGACCTGACAGAATGTAAGTCTTTCAACGGATAACTACGATCATATTTTTTTACCTGAACACTTAGGGACTATGATCAATTTAATATCATACAATATTTTTCCCAGTTTAAGAAGGAGCCCTACTATATTGGAACAAGCAGAAGGGATAACTGAATGTGAAAGTCAATGTACAATTTGCTGTACTTATCAGTTATGTTTATTACTGTTTGCATAGTGCTGTTTTTTTTTCTTTCCTAGTGTTTAGAAAAATATTTATCATGGAAAAAGTGAACCTGAGCAGTGCTATTTTAATAGTACTTAATAATATTCTCCCTCCAACAACTAATTTCCCAGATCCTGTTGTAATCTTCCAATTGATCTAAACTATCTGCACTTGAAGTATGAATAGTATAAAAAATAAATAAAATGTGGATTTCTTACCAGGTAAAATAAAACTATGTATATTCCTATTGAGATAATCTAAAACTATATACCATAAATTAGTAGGTTAAAAAGAACGTAATGGATTCATCTAAAAAGGATACCTGAAAAGTAACAAATGCATATGATTATCTCCCATGTGATCATACTTGCCTTCCTTGCGTATATACATACAGGGCTGGTGCAAGTATTTTTGTCTACTGTGTGTAATGGGGGTATGCACTCCCCTCTTTTTTTTTTTCTTTTAAACCATATTTTATTATGTTATGAATATCAAAGACATTTTTCAAAGTACAAAACGTGGTACAAAATAGTACATAGAGTATCACAAGTGTAAGAGTACATAATAAAGCTTTGGACAACCAATTCCAATGGACTATAAACATACGAGGGAAATGTATTGGAGTCTAAGAGCGACAATAATAGAAATAAGAACATGTAGTATGTAATACAGGAATGCGGACGCAGCTGCCGTTTAAAGTATTCATGTTTATAGATGTCAAAATAGGAAAAAAAAAAAAGATCACCAGTCATAAATGGAATAACCTTTCATTTCTACATAACCTTTTGTAAGTTTATGAATGGAATTTCTCTGTGTCAGTAGGCGGTGTAATGTTGCGTGCGATAGGGGTCCGAATAGCGAATGAGGGGGTAAGGGGATGAGGGGTTGGGGGAGGGTCTTCTCCTTCTCTGCCACAGCTCCCACGCCTCTCTCAAGGCAGGACTCTTTTGTAATCATCTGTGGTGATGAAATGTAGCCAGCAGGCCCATGTGTTGGTGAACGTGGCGGGTGTATCTTTCACTTGATGTATGAGCTTCTCCATTTCCACAGTTTTTTGTATACGTTTAAACCAGTCTGCCATAGATGGTAGATCAGGAGAGTGCCACTTGAATGGAACACACATCTTTGCTGTGTTAACCATGTACATGGCTAGGGAGCGGAAGTAAGAGCGTGTTGGGGTCGTAGAATGGTGAAGGAGAAACTGCGCTGGGGTGTGGTCAAGTGTGTAGGTGGTTATTTGTTTGATAAATCTGTGGACCTCTTTCCAGAAGGGCTGGAGTTTAGGGCAAGTCCACCATATATGTATGAGGGAGCCTATTTCCGTCTTACACTGCCAGCATTGCTGGGGGAGAGCTGTGTTGAAATGGTGTAGCTTAAGTGGGGTTCTGTACCACCTGGATAATACTTTGAATGCATTCTCCTGTACCTGGACGTTTATGGTTCCCTTATGTACGTGCATGTAGATGTTTTCCCAAGCCATTTCTGTAAGGTTAATTGAGAGTTCCTGTTCCCATTTTTTGTTGGTCCAGTGTAGATTGGAATTTTAATCTGAGAATAGCAAGGTGTAAGTAAGAGAAATTAGGTGGTTTTGGGGCTCCTCTTTCAAGCATAAGGATTCAAAGGTAGTGGTACGTCTAGACCAGTCTGGTCAGGGCTTAGGTTTGTCAAAGAAGTGTCTAATTTGTACATACATCCAGAAGGGGAACGAGACTGTGGTCATTTTGGCAGCAAGTTCTGTTTGAGATAGAAGGTGACCGTCGTAAAAGAACTGTTCTGCTCAAGTGCTTGGATGAGGCTAACCGTCAGCTAAAAAGGAAGTATGTGTGCCTGGGGTGAACTCTGGATTTTGTGCCAGTGGTGTCATTGGGCCCAGGATTGAAGAAATTTTGTGTTTGTTGCACGCATCCCGGAAGGAGAGCAGTGTTGGGTTGATGAGTGGGTGGAGTTTACAGCCTGGGGGGGTGTTGAGGGGTGATCCAGGGAAGTTGAGCTAACGGAAGAGGTGACATTGATTGTTCTAGTTGGATCCAATCTTTATACTTGTTATTTTTGTTCCAATCTATGATCCTAGTAAGGTGGCTTGCTTGTTGGTATTTTCTTATATCGGGTAGACCTATTCCTCCTTTGAGTTTGGGAGAGGTGAGCCTTAGGTAGCTAAGTCTCGGTTTTAGTTTGCCCCACACAAATTTTATGCATGTTGTTCGATAGGTTGAGAAAAAGGCAAGTGGGATCTTGATTGGGATCGTCTGTAGAAGGTACAATATTCTGGGTAAGATATTTATTTTAATGATGGCGGCTCGACCAAACCAGGAAAAGAGGCCTGAGGCCCATTTTGTTAAATCTCTTATTATGTTTTGTAGTAATAGTAAGTGGTTTAGGGAGTACAAGTCAGATAGGGAGTGTGGAAGTTGTATGCCCAGATAGGTGATCGTGCAATCGTTCCAAGTAAATGGAAACATTGTTTGGCATTGCGTACATGTTGTGTAATGTAACGTTTAAGGCATTAGATTTAGAAAAATTGATTTGTAGGTTGGTCAGGGTCTTAAAGGTATCGAAGTCTTTGAGCAAGTTCGGGAGTGTGGTGAGCGGTTTGGTAAGAAAAAGGAGAATGTCGTCCGCAAAGGCTGCTAGTTTGTATGTACGTTTTTTAATCTCTATGCCTTTAACATCTGGGTTCGCTCTGAGTCATCTCAGAAGTGGTTCAAGGGTGTGGATGAAGATTAGAGGGGAAAGGGGGCAGCCCTGGTGTGTTCCATTTGATATAGAGAAGGCATCCGACAGGTGGCCATTTATTCGGACTCTAGCGGTGGGGTTAGAATATAGCGTTAGTATGAAGTTTAGCATTTTGGTAGGGAGGCCTATAGCCCTTAATGCTTCTGTCATGTAGTTCCAGGCCACTCTGTTGAATGCCTTCTCTGCATCGAGGGAAAGTATGAATCCCTGATGCTGGGTGGATGTAAGCCAGTGGTGAACGTTAATGGCTTTGAGCGTATTATCTCTTGCCTCTCTACCCGGGACAAAGCCAACCTGGTCGAGATGGACTAGTTGGGGGAGAAGGGGGAGAAGTCGGTTTGCTATTGTTTTGGCGCACCATTTGAGATCTACGTTCAGTAGCGAAATGGGTCTGTAACTAGAGACCACTGTTGGGTCCTTACCTGGCTTCGGGATTACTGTAATGTGGGCATTTAGTAAGTCTCGAGGGGGTTCAGAGGGAGTCGTGAATGAGTTAAAGGAGGACAGAAAAAAGGGGTACCCGCATAAGTTTTGTAGTAGCCTACAGTCAGACCATCGGGTCTGGGACTTTTGCCTGTTTTCATTTGTTTCAATGCTAGGTTGACTTCTTCTCTGTTCAAGGGGGTATCTAGATCTTGTGCCATGGATTCAGAAATAGGAGCTGGGCTATATTGTCGTAGGAAATCAATAATCAATTGTTTCCTTGTGTTTTCATCTGTGGGTGGGTCTGTTGGGGGGAGGTTATAATGTTTAGAATAGTATTTGACAAACTGTTAAGCTATGTCTGGGGTCGAGTTAATTTTTTTCCCTGTTGTATCTATGATTGAGTGTATTGTCGTAGAAGCTTTTTAGTCTTGTAGGGCTCTGGCAAGCATTTTACTGGCCCTTTGGGAGGGATCTATTCCTGAACTGGAAGTCTTCTTTTCTCAAGTTAATAACAATGAGAGGGGTATCAGATTTGTTCATGAAGCCAGTCAAGAAAAGATCAATTTCTTAGATTTAACCATCTATAAAGAAACAGACTCCTTTAAAACAATTACCTTCTTCAAGCAAACAGATCGTAATGCGTTTATACCTCTTGACAGTTGCCATAAGGACAGCTGGCTTCAGTCGGTGCCTAGGAGTCAGTTCGTCACAATGAGACGCAATTGCTCAAACGTTGAGGACTACAGAATCCAGGCAGACATTCTAAAAAAGAGGTTTTTGGAGAAAGGTTATGACGGAGATCCACTGGATACCATCATAAAAGAAGTTGAAAGACGCAATAGATCTGAACTTCTTGATATGGCACCTATAAAAAGAGGGATAGCCCAGTTATTCCTTTCATCACAGCTTACTCAACCCAACATTACCAGATTAAGAAAATCATTGCCAAACATTGGCACTTGTTGGGCAATGACACACTGATTAAAACCTTTTTGCCCAAGAAACCCCAGGTGATATTCAGAGGGGCTCCCTCACTAAGAAATATCATTGCTCCCAATGTAGTAGACCCTCCTGGCAAGAGATTGTCCTTTTTTCAGGGCCTTTCAGGTTATCACCAATGTCGCAGATGTCAAATTTGCACTTTAAATCACATCAAAACGAAAAAAACATTGTCATTCGTTTCAACTAGTACCTCTATAGAGCACAAAATAGAACCTTTCATCACATGTAGCTCCACGGGGGTTGTATACCTGCTTCAATGCCCGTGCGGCCTCCAATACATAGGTCGGACCAAGCGGGCCATGCAGGTACGTTTAGGGGAACACATTACTAATATCAAAACGGGTTTTAAGTTCCATTCTGTCTCCAAACACTATGATAGGGTCCACAATCGGAACCCAGCCAATACAATCTTTCTAGCCATTGACAAATATAATGCCCATTGGAGAGGTGGATCTCTGGTTAGAGAACTATCCAAGATGGAGATGGCGTGGATCCATAGGGTACGATGTTATAGCCCCTATGGCCTTAACATAGATACAGATGTTAATGCGTTTATTGATAACAGTTAGGGTGATTATATGTAAACCAGTCCTGAGTCCCCAGCAGTTTATTTGGGGGGGAGGATGGGGATGGTGCATACACACCTACCATTTTTCAGCCATTTTTGATCATTGGACCCTTGGGCTGCCCTATAAGGTATCAATTAATGTAGATTATCTGACAACATGATACAGTGATTTGACACGCTTGCACTTATTTGTGATTCATCTATTCTTTTAGATGAATTGTAGTACAACTGTCATTGAATATTAGGGGTTTTATATAACCTGGTCCAATATGAATATATTACTTTTTCTTAAATTCGAATATTACCCCTTTTTTTCCTTTTCTTTTTCCTTTCTTGCCCTTTCCCTTTATAGGGTGAATTCAGTGAAGGATACATTTATTAAATTTTTAGCAACAATTTTTTGCTTATTAGAAATTTTAACCGATGCATTTAGGTGACTCCATAAATAGGCCGTAGGATTTAGGCCAGGCCATATAAATTTTGGCCACTAGATGCCGCCACTGTGGTCTGTGTGGTACGTCTACTCTTAATACAATTGGTTAAATGCACAATATTTACACACAGTCCTTCATACTATGGACTGTGTATACATAAACCACAGCATAACACATAGTTTGAACTAAGGGCGGACACTGATTGTTATCGGTGTCTTTCCCTGAGATTGTACTGGCGTTTGCCCCATTGCAATATGGCGGCAACAGTTTCACTTACTGCTTGGACCTCAGAACTGGGCGGCGCCTCTAGAAATTAACTGGCATATAATAGGTGGTGTTCAGCACGCCGCCCGTGCCCCTGGACGACGTCAGGTTTGACGAAACGGCGTAGGGAGAGCGGCGTGCTGACGCCACCACAACACACACACGCAGTCCCGGAAGCTACGGGCGCTTTGTAGAGAGAGCCGGCCGGCTCGTTCATCCGTTTTTGCCTGAATTATTTTGCTTGCATGTGAGTGCAATACTGTTTTTTATTAATAAACATTATATACGTTTTTACACTATGGAGGCTTCTTTTCTCCTTTTATGACTGGCCATTGGACAAGTTGTGTATGGGCTGTTTAGGACAATAGGAGGAGCTGATCTGACCTTTTATCCATCCTTATTTGAGACTGTGGCTGGGTTAAAAGCCAAAAGGCGCAATTGATCTCCTGACCAGAGATCAAGGGAGCTGGTAAGAGGCAGTTGTTTTAAAGGTGGAGGACTGTCCTATCTCTAACACTACTTTCCATGGTGAACTGAGTGTGATGTCACTATTGCTGTGGATGAAGATTTGTATCCCATGGTGATTTTTTGTCGGACAATTATTGACATTATCTTCTGATGGACTCATTAGTTTGATGTGCATTTATTTTTTAATTTTTTAATTTTTAGTTCATGTAGCGCGGTTTCTTATACAATTCCAACATTTACAGTGTGGGTATCTCGCATTTTTGTAACCGCAGCTTATTATTCAATTCAGAGTTTATATATTGGATCAATTTATGTATGTCATGCTATGTTTTTTCTGACAGCGCTGTATTCTTTTATATTTTGCATTTTACTGGCTTATTGCCGTATTCATAGAAAGTTTTCTGAGATAGGATATATTTGCGATGTATTTGTTTTCCTAGAAGGTCTAACAGTTCATTTCAAGCTTTAATAAGGTCAGTTAAGGTAGCTAGAGCTTGCGTATGTTTGTGCGCTTTTTCCAGTTTCTGGATCCGATCAGTGAGTTCTGTGTAATGTTGTCGCCTTTCACGATTTTGTTTGGCGGCCGCTGCAATAAGGAAGCCACGGATCACACATTTGTGGGCTTCCCAATTAATAAGTGGAGAGGTGTCGGGGGGTTTGTTCTCTAGGAAGTATTGTTTGATACGGTGTTCAACTTCTGCTGCGATATTGGGATCAGTAAGTAGGGAGGGGTCTAGTCGCCACGTCTGCGAGCGGGGAAGAGTATCAGGGAATGTCATTGTCATGGAAACAGGGTGGTGATCCAATAGGAACATAGGGTCTATGGAAGTGTGTTTGAGCAGGGACAATTCTTTTTGTGACATAATCTAGTCTGGAGTACCGGTTGTGTGGTGCTGAAAAGAAAGTGAAATCTTTGCCATTGGGGTTTAACGTTCGCCAAGTGTCGTGAAGTAGCAGATTTTGAAGGTGGGATTTAATTGTTCGTAGGGCTGCATAAGGAAGAGAGGATGTGCCAGATGAAGTGTCCTGCGTGGGGTTGAGCGGGATATTAAAGTCTCCACCTAGAATAAGAATACCTTCCTGGAAGGTGGTTAGTGAGTCAGTGATGTTACGGAAGAAGGATACTTGGCCAATGTTTGGAGCGTATATGTTGGCTAGCGTGATTTTCTTATTTAGGTATGTCCCTTTCAGAAAAAGGTATCTACCATCTTTGTCAGTCATTGTGTCGGTTGGTTGAAAAGGGCAGCCTTTTGCTATGAGTATTTAGATTTGGATAGTGGGTTGGTTGCATGATACACCATTGGGAAATGATGGTTATGTAGTTGCGGTGTGGAGTCGGAGCAAAAATGTGTTTCTTGTAGGAAGATAATGTCAGCTTTGTTTTGATGCATGGTCAGAAGAAGTTGGGAACGTTTTTCGGGTATGTTGAGTCCTCTAGTATTAAGTGAGATAATTTTAAGCGTGGGTGTAGCTGTAGAAGTTGGTGAAGAACTCATCATAAAGATCTATCAGCGAGTCTTCTTGCTTGAAAGTGGTGAATGTTTCAGGAGCTGTGGCAGAGAAACAGGTAGGGGGAGGGCTGGGGATCTGACTGCAAGTAGTGTGTATGTAGTTATTCGTGTGGGTTTAGGAGCAGATGGAGCGCGTTGGGTGGTGTGATGGGGATAAAGGAATAAGTTAAAAAAGGGGGGGTTCCGGTGACAGGTGGTAATTCGCTCACCTGTCCAGGTGGGCGGGATCCACAGATGTGGGTATTCCGGAAAGGATCAGTGGCGTGCAATATAAGGATTAAGATAGGAAGAACCGTATCAATATATTGCCACTGTGTGGAGGTTGGTCTGTTGAAAGAGAGGGGTAAAACAAGTTATGCATTCTGAACCGTCAAACCTATAGCCTTATCGTGCGAAGGGGTAAGCGAGTAGGGATTAGGTGTAGCAGGTGGACGTGCAAGATGTTAGGGTGAAGGCCGTTTGTTCATGCGTTGCATGTCATTGTGTGGAGAGTATGTATGTTAGGGCATATCTCCACTTTGCAGTAAAGGTGAGATAATGGTATGGGGAGGCATCTGTGTTATTTCTGTGTTGTCTGGACGAGTCTTTGTGGTACGTGTATTGCAAAATTTAAGATAATTGGAAAATGATTAAAAACAAAACTTATAACATTGAACATTAGCAGATCTTTAGCTGTAGAGCATCCTGTGAGGATGTGGTATAACCAGGAGGAGATGAAAGAACAAAAGGAAAAGAGAAGGAAAAGGCCTGTTTTCTCTCTCTCCTCTACTTCCCTCTCCCCTTCCTCCCTTTTCCTTCCTTTCCCCTTCCCTACTCCTCCCCTCCCTCCTTCTGTCTTTTGTGTCAAGGCTGTCAATCAGCATCAGGGCAACAAGCCCTCTAGAGCAAAAACAGTGCCCTTCAGAAGCTAATGCTTATAGAACCGCATTCAAGGACAGAGCTCAGAGGTGATTAGGAGAGGTGGATGAGATAAGTGAGCAGCTTCAACTGGGTTTTCTTAAAAGTAGGTGTAAATGTGGGTTACGGCAGGTGTTGCCTCGATAGTAATGTATAAAGGCGTTGCAGGTGGGTCTAATCTCTTATGGGGAGGACTCGATTATATCAGATGATCTGGATATGTATGAAGTATCTCGTATATCGTTCCTGAGTGAGTGTGTATTGTCAAATAAAGTGAGCTGTCATTAATTGGGGATGTGTGGTGAGCTGTCACTTCATTCCCAAGACAGTAGGTCTCTGAGCTCCAATCTTGGCTAAGCATATAAAACAAGTATTATTGAGAGTGGAAAACCGAGCAATACGATCTCTACACAACTAGTAATAAACAACATCAATTCTAAGTAATGGTATAAGGCGTTCATGGCAAAAGAACCATAACTAATTACCCAAATAGATGACTACGGATGGAGAGAATGAAAGCATAGGTGTCCGCCGATCTTCAGTCACTGTGTTCTACGGTAATTTAGTTTTATTTGGTGACTGTGGTCGTGACGTTTGAAGAAGGGAGCCTGAGTATGCTCTTTTATCCTGTCTGTGTTATCTCTCCTGGATGGAAGCAGTCATGAGTCGTCGGATTCGTGCTGTGGGAGACAGGACTCCGAGGGTGCAGATTGCCCAGGATGCGGCGGGTGTACCATTTGCGAATTGTCCGAGACTTGTGGGAGGATCGGTCCTGGGGGTGCCACTGTTGTAGTTGTGCTGCAGTATGGTGCATCCAAGATATTCTGCAAGCTGGCTGTGTGTGAAAGATCGGGGGCTGCGTTAGATTGCATGCACCAGTTAGAGATGGATCCTCCAGTGCAGCCTGTCTCCAGTGTTGATTACAGTGCAATTAGTAAGAGCGTAGATTCAGCTGTGTGTTGGGTCAGTAGGGATGGCATTAAGCGTTTCTGTATCCTCCGTGCAGAGCTGGAAGGGGTTGCGGCAGTGGAGTGTACATTAGCTCCTCATGTTGACGGGATGATTTGCGGGAAGAGAAAAAAGATAAAAAGAACAAAAAGGAAATGGCAAAAAAAAAACTGACAAGTAAAACCTGGAATGTACTCATCTGGATAGTAAGGGCTTCCTCAGTGAGATATGTCTCAGTAGCTGCGGCATGCTCTGTGCGACAGGGGGGCAGTCATGGGGCTCGCTGGTTGCCACCGAGGCACGGCAGTTGAGGTGGGTCTAGTTGCTGAAGGGGATCGTTGCCTCCTGAAGCTCATGTTTTGGGCTTCCATCGGTTCTTCTCTGGAAAGGTGTTCAAGATATGAGAAAGTAAAATCGGCATACCAATTTGGTACATCGACATACGGAATGTCCAGGGTTTGGCAGAAAGCTTCCAGCTCTTCAGGGACTCTCAGTAAGGCAGAGTTGCCTTGATGGGTTGCCTGGAGGCCGAACAGGAACTTCCATCGGTATCTGATTCCTTTGTTCCTTAGGACATCCAGGAGGGGACGTAAGTCTTTGCGGTGTCTGAGCGTGATTGCTGAAAAATCTTGATAGATGTGTATTGTGCGGCCTTCAAAGGTTAGTTGCTGTTTGTCACGGGCCTTCTTGAGAATGTCTTCCTTGAGAGCAAAGTCATTCACATAGCAGACAATATCTCTTGGGGGGTCGGTGTCTCTGCCTCGAGACCTGAGGGCCCTGTGTATGCGCTCCATTGCAATAGGCGTATGACGCGGCTGGTTAAGGAAGCGATTGAACAGATCTGTTACAACAGGAAGAATTTGGTCGTTGTCAGATTCGGGGTGACCCCTCACCCTCAAATTATGTCGTCTTCCTCTATTATCCAGATCTTCAACATGGCGTTGAAGATCCCGGAGTTGCAAAGTGTGTGTATCAACCTTATGATGAACTCTTCGTATGGTGGTTTGCTGTTGTGTCGCTGTGTGTTCCACTCTTTGCACTCTCCCCGCTATGGCCTGAATTTCATGACGGAGGTCTGTGATGGCCGCGAACAGTGTGTCCTTAAATTCAGTTGCTACAGCTCGGAGGTCGTTTAGGCTCGGCTGTTGGAGTGAGGCTTGATTGTTCTCCACAGGAGCGGGAGGCTGGTCCGTGGGAGTTAGTGTAATCCCTGTGGGGCTGTGAGCATGCTATGAGGTGGGAGAAGGAGCCGCCATATTAGTTCTCTGGGTTCTGAATATCTCTGAGATATTTTGGCTGATGCGTCCGCTTAATTCCCTCGGTGAGCGGGATCTGGTTGCAAAGGGTCCACGGGATGAAGTCCCCATGATGGGTGGCAGAATTTCATCTGTATTCCCCTGATATGGCTTTAGTGTAGGCTATAGTCTGACGGAGCTTGAGGGTTAAGCAGCCATCTTCTCTCAAGGCATGCACTCCCCTCTTACCCACACTGGTTAGAGGTAGTTTGCAGGTAAGACAAACTAAAACTTCCAAGCTGCGCCTGGAAAGAGGGAGGCCACAATGTTAGGGACTGGAAGACATGTATTTTAACTGCTTCAGTACCAGAGCCAATTTTTTTTATTTTTTTTGTTTACATGTTTTAAAAATCACTTTAGGCTTTAAGATGACTTAAAACTCCCAAAAAAGAAGACTAAGGAATAAAATGTTGATAGTTCCATCTTTTATGTTGCACAATATTAGTGCAACGGTTTATGAAACGCAAAGTTTTGGTAAAAAACACACAAAGTAAATTTTTGGGCATATAAATACAATTTATTACCCAATTTTTTGTAAAATACAAAAGATGAGGTTGTGCCTAGTAAATAGATACCTAACATGTCAGACATTAAAATTATGTGTACCTGTGAAACTTCAGTACCCTATATTTTTTATAGGCAACACTTTAAAAGCCCACAGCAGTGGTTCTCAACCCTGTCCTCAAGTAACCCCAACAGGGTATTTAAAATATTTCTATAGGCTATAAAGATCACAGTGTATCATTACACTTTAGACGCAAGCATAACAGGGACCTTTCAGGTCTAAAGTTTTGTGGTATTGATAGGACCTCTTTGGCGGGGAGAAAATAATCAGGGAACTGTCAAAATGCGAGACTAAATGGATTTTTTTGACTGATACTTTGAGTCCAAAGATTTTTCATTAGTGACTATTACTATAGAATTATATGAATTCAGTCTAGTTTTAATAAATGTTCTTTTGGGGTTTTATTATACAATAACCAGAAAAATAATGTTTTATAATTTTATAATTATGAATTATTATGTATGCTTTTTTGATAATTTATGTATTCATTAGGTGTGAAACCGAAGGAAGATAGAAGAAAGAAGAAGCATTTAAATAAAGGAATTGTCAAAAACTGTCTCTTGTCATTTTTAACATTTTTGACACTTTTTTTGTGAAATGGTAGGGGTACTTTTGTACCCCCTTACCATTTCACACAGGGGGGAGGGCCAGGATCTGGGGGTCCCCTTGTTAAAGGGGGCTTCCAGATTCCAATAAGCCCCCCCGCCCGCAGACCCCCACAACCACCGGGCAAGGTTGTGGGGATAAGGCCCTTGTCCCCATCAACATGGGGACAAGGTGTTTTGGGGGGCTACCCCAAAGCACCCTCCCAATGTTGAGGGCATGTGGCCTTGTATGGTTCAGGAGGGGGGGCGCTCTCTCGTCTCCCCCTGTTTTCCTGTGGCCTGCCAGGTTGCGTGCTCGGATAAGGGTCTGGTATGGATTTTTGGGGGGACCCCACGCCATTTTTTTTCATTTTGGCACGGGGTTCCCCTTTAAAATCTATACCAGACCTGAAGGGCCTGGTATGGAATTTAGGGGGACCCCCCACATCTTTTTTAAATTTTGGTTTGGGGTTCCCCTGTGGGGAATTCCCATGTCGTTTTTATCAATGAACTTTTATGTATGTTGTCGAACCGGCAATTCATTAATAGCCGGGAGTAGTTTTAAATGACTTTTTCTCCTTTGAAATGTCATTTTGCTGTCAGACTGTTCTAAACACGGGAAACATACGCTCCTTTACAGGCATACAAGACACCCCCCAGGTACAAAATTTAAAGGAATATTACACTTGTATTGTTTCACTTTAAGCATTATTAAAATCACTGCTCCCGAAAAAACAACCATTTTTAAAACTTTTTTTTGCATTGATCCTTGTCCCCTGGGGCAGGACCCAGGTCCCCAAACACTTTTTATGGCAATACCATGCATATAAGCCTCTAAAATTAGCACTTTTGATTTCTCTCATAGACTTTTAAAGGGTGTTCCGCGGCTTTTGAATTTGCCGTGAACACCCCAAATTGTTCGCTGTTAGGCGAACTGGCGAGCAGCCGATGTTTGAGTCGAACATGAGTTTGTCTTGAACTCGAAGCTCATCCCTAGTGGTCAGTAGCAGAATAAAGAAGAGAAGGGTAAAAGTGGCGAAGGTTCCTACAAGTAATTGTTTGCTGCTTGGAGGGATGGGTGGTTGGAGGCAAGGATACAGTGAAACTAATGAGGTTGTGATCAGAGAGAGGAAATAAATGAACCTAAAGAAAAAACTTATACCTATGAGTAAGGAAAGTTTATATCAGGTATATACTAAGGAGCTGCAAGAAATTATGGCAGAAGATAAGGGGGAAAAAAATTAAGAAACAAAAGAAATATTTAAGAGATGTGGAGGACTACAAGTCCCATAATGTCTTTAAATGGCAGGAGATCTATAGGGAAATTCATACCCAGCCACCAGAAATTGTCAGCATGGATAGCAGTGACAGCCAAAGTGGTTTGCGAACACAACCACCCATGGAAAATTACAAACCCGGCAATGAAGCTATCTCCCTAAAACGTAGGGATTTGGAGCCTCCGGGAGGGGGAGGTGGCCGCACACCACACCAGAAGGGAAAAAAGGGAGAATACAACCAAAACAGACAACCTAGTGGATGGAAGAATGAGTATCAATACCCTCAGAATAATCAGTTTAGGAATGGAGGGAGATTCCCACATTCAGGACCATATAGAGGAAATAGACCTCAGCAAAAAACAAAAAATTACTCAAATTCATATTCATAGCCTCAGGGGAGACAACCTAATATGGAATGTAATGGGAGATATGAAGACCCCTCACATAGAAAGGCACAGGGGTCAGGATATTATGATGGTCCAGTCCATCCACCTGGTGCCCCATGGAGATATGATGTTCCGCTAGGGAAACAATTTGGATCACTACAGGATTATTATGAGAAAACAGAGATGAGGTTGATTACCAATAGGGATGAGCCGAACACCCCCCTGTTTGGTTCGCACCAAAACATGCGAACAGGAAAAAAGTTCGTTCGAACACGCGAACACCGTTAAAGTCTATGGGACACGAACATGAATAATCAAAAGTGCTAATTTTAAAGGCTTATATGCAAGTTACTGTCATAAAAAGTGTTTGGGGACCTGGGTCCTGCCCCAGGGGACATGGATCAATGCAAAAAAAAGTTTTAAAAACGGCCGTTTTTTTAGGAGCAGTGATTTTAATAATGCTTAAAGTCAAACAATAAAAGTGTACTATCCCTTTAAATTTCGTAGCTGGGGGGTGTCTATAGTATGCCTGTAAAGGGGCGCATGTTTCCAGTGTTTAGAACAGTCTGACAGCAAAATGACATTTGGAAGGAAAAAAGCCATTTAAAACTACTCGCGGGCCGCGGCTATTGCATTGCCGGTCCAACAATACACATAGTTCATTGATAAAAATGGCATGGGAATTCCCCACAGGGGAGCCCCAAACCAAAATTTAAAAAAAAAATGACTTGGCCCTTCAGGTCTGGTATGGATATTAAGGGGAACCCCGGCCAAAATTTTTAAAAAATGACGTGGGGGTCCCCCTAAATTCCATACCAGACCCTTCAGGTCTGGTATGGATTTTAAGGGGAACCCCGCGGCAAAAAAAAAACGGCGTGGGGTCCCCCCAAAAATCCATACCAGACCCTTATTCGAGCACGCAACCTGGTAGGCCGCAGGAAAAGAGGGGGGACGAGAGAGCGCCCCCCCTCCTGAACTGTACCAGGCCACATGCCCTCAACATTGGGAGGGTGCTTTGGGGTAGCCCCCCAAAACACCTTGTCCCCATGTTGATGAGGACAAGGGCCTCATCCCCACAACCCTGGCTGGTGGTTGTGGGGGTCTGCGGGTGGGGGCTTATCGGAATCTGGAAGCCCCCTTTAACAAGGGAACCCCCAGATCCTAGCCCCCCCTGTGTGAAATGGTAAGGGGGTACTTGTACCCCTACCATTTCACTAAAAAACTGTCAAAAGTGTTAAAAATGACAAGAGACAGTTTTTGACAATTCCTTTATTTTTAATGCTTCTTCTTTCTTCTTTCTTCCTTCATCTTTTTCTTCTTCTTCTGGTTCTTCTGGCTCTTCTGGTTCTTCCTCCGGCGTTCTCGTCCAGCATCTCCTCCGCGGCGTCTTCTATCTTCTTCTCCTCGGGCCGCTCCGCACCCATGGCATGGGGGGAGGCTCCCGTTCTTCTCTTCGTCTTCTTCTCTTCTTCATCCACTTCTTTTCTTCTCTTCTTCATTTTCTTCTCCAGGCCGCTCCGCATCCATGCTGGCATGGAGGGAGTCTCCCGCTGTGTGACGGCGTCTCCTAGTCTGACGGTTCATAAATAACGGGGGGCGGGGCCACCCGGTGACCCCGCCCCCCTCTGACGCACGGGACATGATGGGACTTCCCTGTGGCATTCCCCGTGACGTCACAGGGAAGTCCTGTCAAGTCATCGTGCTTCAGAGGGGGGCAGGTTCACCGGGTGGCCCCGCCCCCCTCTGACGCACGGGACATGATGGGACTTCCCTGTGGCATTCCCCGTGACGTCACAGGGAAGTCCTGTCAAGTCATCGTGCTTCAGAGGGGGGCAGGTTCACCGGGTGGCCCCGCCCCCGTTATTTAAGAACCGTCAGACAAGGAGACGCCGTCACACAGCGGGAGCCTCTCTCCATGCCAGCATGGATGCAGAGCGGCCCGGAGAAGAAAATGAAGAAGAGAAGAAGATGAAGATGAAGATGATGAAAAGATGAGCGGGAGCCTCCCCCCATGCCATGAGTGCGGAGCGGCCCGAGGAGAAGAGGATAGAAGACGCCGCAGAGGAGATGCTGGACGAGAATGCCAGGAGGAAGAACCAGAAGAGCCAGAAGAACCAGAAGAAGAAGAAGATGAAGGAAGAAAGAAGAAGCATTTAAATAAAGGAATTGTCAAAAACGTGTCATTTTTAACATTTTTAACAGTTTTTTAGTGAAATGGTAGGGGTACAAAAGTACCCCCTTACCATTTCACACAGGGGGGCCGGGATCTTGGGTTCCCTTGTTAAAGGGGGCTTCCAGATTCCGATAAGCCCCCCACCCGCAGACCCCCACAACCACTGGCCAGGGTTTTGGGGATGAGGCCCTTGTCCTCATCAACATGGGGACAAGGTGTTTTGGGGGGCTACCCCAAAGCAACCTCCTAATGTTGAGGGCATGTGGCCTGGTACGGTTCAGGAGGGGGGGGGGCGCTCTCTCGTCCCCCCCTCTTTTCCTGCAGCCTGCCAAGTTGCGTGCTCGGATAAGGGTCTGGTATGGATTTTTGGGGGGACCCCACACCGTTTTTTTTTTTTGTGGCGCGGGGTTCCCCTTAAAATCCATACCAGACCTGAAGGGTCTGGTATGGAATTTAGGGGGACTCCCAAGTCATTTTTTTTATTTTGGTTCGGGGTTCCCCTGTGGGGAATTCCCATGCCGTTTTTATCAATGAACTTCTATGTGTATTGTCGGACCGGCAATGCAATAGCCGCGAGTAGTTTTAAATGGCTTTTTTCCTTCCAAATGTCATTTTGCTGTCAGACTGTTCTAAACACGGGAAACATGCGCCCCTTTACAGGCATACTATAGACACCCCCCAGCTACGAAATTTAAAGGGATATTACACTTTTATTGTTTGACTTTAAGCATTATTTAAATCACTGCTCCTGAAAAAACAGCCCTTTTTAAAACTTTTTTTTGCATTGATCCATGTCCCCTGGGGCAGGACCCAGGTCCCCAAACACTTTTTATGACAATAACTTGCATATAAGCCTTTAAAATTAGCACTTTTGATTTCTCCCATAGACTTTTAAAGGGTGTTCCGCGGCATTCGAATGCCGCAAACACCCCAAATTGTTCACTGTTCGGCATACTTGCGAACAGCCAATGTTCGAGTCGAACATGAGTTCGACTCAAACTCGAAGCTCATCCCTAATTACCAAGCAACGGTTTATGGACCCCCCTGAGACAATCATACACATCCTGAGAATGGCCCACCGGGCACAGATCCCTTGATAAATAAAACAGACAATTTTTTAGGGAATGGTCAAAACAAAAAAGGAAGACTAATGGCCGTACAAACGATCGGACATTCCGACAACAAAACCACGGATTTTTTTCCGATGGATGTTGGCTCAAACTTGTTTTGCATACACACGGTCACACAAATGTTGGAAATTCTGATCGCCAAGAACGCGCTGACGTATAACACGTATGATGGGACTATAAAAAGGAAGTTCAATACCAAGTGTGCCACCCTTTGGCCTCCTTCTGCTAACCGCGTGTTAGTAGAAGTTGGATTCACGCTTTTCAGCCTCGTGCTTTTCAGTTCGTTACTTCTCTTCAGTTTGTGCTTGTGGGTTTGTATCTATTTGTCAGTGCATGTTGTCAGTTCGTATCTGTTTTTCAGTGCGTTCTTGTCCGCTTGTTTCTGATTTTTGGATCATTCTCAGGTTCTTTCTGATTTTCAGTGCGTTCTGTTAGTTTGTTCAGCCGACTGTTTTCTAGCCATGTTGTGGGTACGTACTCGTCATAGAGTTCATGCTGTGCAGGGGCTTGGATTTGGGGTTCTTACTTTGACCCAAGCCCAGTCCATGAACAGGGCGAGGAGGAGTTCATGGACGAAGAATTGGTTGCTCCAGCGTGACCAATTCTCGCACATCCCTTTTGTTGCGGGAGATCCGTGAGAATAATCCTGATGATTTCAGGAATTATCTCTGGATTACGACCCTGTTTTTCACAGTCTGTTGGCTTTGCTGTCCCCTTATATTGCCAAGCGGGACACCTGCATGCAGTAAGCCATCACTCCTGAGCAGAGGCTCTTCGCCTCCTTGTGGTACTTGGCGACGGGGAGAAGTCTGCAGGACATCAAGTTCTCGACAGGCATCTCCCCCCAGGCTCTGGGGATCATAATTTCAGAGACCTGTTCTGCCATTATTCAGGTCCTGCAGAAGGACTTTATTAAGGTAAGTTTTATCCTTTAACATCACATTCTATGTATTTAATGTTTGCTAATGTATTGTATTTATGTCATCATTCCCTAATTACCATGATTGTAATATGCTATGAATGTCCTCTTTGTCCTCATGCATACTGGAAGCTTTTAATGCTCCTTTTTTGTCCTTCATGCATATTTGCCTTCACTAATCTCCCCAGCATGCTATCCTGGGCCCGTACACATCTAGCCTAGTCACTTAACAATGTATTTTGTCAGCTCCACTGTAGTGCTTACCCTAAACTCCGCTTAAAATGTGTACAAATGTTATTTTTGTCCTTAAATTCAGGCAGAGTGCAAAATGCTTTTTTTTGGGGGTGTAAAACTCATTTGTAACCCTCCCCCCCAACCGCTAAGTCAACCGATACCAATCCTCTATCTGCTGACTTTGCCAAACCCATACATACTATACCTACCTCTTTTGTGTTCAGATTTATGGATGAATTCACCAAAGCATGTAGTGCAAGGGCCTACCTGAATACTTTCAAATGGTACTGTTTAAAGTTTTGTTCTCCTATTATCTTGATAGGTAATTGCAGAATGTACAGTAGGTGACCGCGATATTGTGTCAATCTCGCCGCATTTCTCGGCGAGAATTGACACCTGCGAGCCCCGTCGCAGGAGCCAGCGCCTAGATGGGTCACTCATCGGGAAAGGAAAACTTTGTTTTCCTTTCCCGATGAGTGACAGGCAGTGCTGACAGCTCAGAAAAACAAAAAAAATACTGCGCTACCTATAGAAACTATCCCCCCAAAAAGCAGCAGTTAAACAGTGAGATGTGCACTAAAATAACTAATAAAAAAGAAATAACCACGCTAAATATAAGTGAAACACGTGAAGCAATCTCAAAGACTTCTGTGAGGAAGTACATATATAAATACAAAAATGTTGAAAAGTATTAAAAATTACGGTAAATCATGAAAAGTACATGGGTCAACACATGTATGTATGCATCAAACATGAGTGTCCATATGTAATATTTGCGAATAAAAATAAGTGTCCATATATAGTAACAGAAAATAAAAATGTGAAGTAATGATCTGAAATCAGTCCAAGAAAGACCCCTTGGGTGAATCCAATCAAAGTCAATGGTGTAAAAAATATGAGTGACAATCCATACAGTATCTGCAAATACCCAATAATTGCACTTACCGCGAGGCAACACCAGCCTGTATCACGTCTTGGTGTGGAGAATCCAGATGGTGCTCTTAGACTGTATACATCGTAGCTGAAAGGATGTAATGAGGACACCAAACTTCCATCTCATAGACATGTAAATAAAAAGAAACTGGCCATAGTGTAATACTGCCAAACTAATCAAAGTTTAGAAAAGGTAGAAAACTTACACTAGTGCATAAAGATACAGCAGGAAAAAAAAGGGGAACTTAGAGTGAACACTAGCAAACTCCGTAGTGAAGATGAGACCCCACACTCCGTGCAAATATTGCGCTTACCACAAGGCAAGCCAACAACAGCTTGTGTTCAGTATCAGTTAACCACACCACACTACGTGATCCACCACCAGGCAATTAATGCGCTTACCGCAAGGCAAGCCAACAACAGCTGTTCAATAGCAGTATGAGAGATCCATTGGCGTTCTGGACTGCTTGCAGCAGAAACCGGGGGATACAGCAGAGACTCCAAAATGACATCTCACAAGCATGTAAATGAAAAGGAACTGGCCATAGTGACTGATAAAAACGATTTAATAGATAAAGGTAGAAAACTCACATGAGTATGTAAAAATACAGCAAACATAGCGTAGCATAGCGAGCACCCGTCCACACTGAAAATGGCGATGACGTCAGAGCGTCAACCTCCCGACGTACGTTTCACCACAAATGGCGTCGTCTGGGGGTTAACTGATACTGAACACAAGCTGTTGTTGGCTTGCCTTGTGGTAAGCGCAATAGTTGCACGGAGTGTGGGGTCTCATCTTCACTATGGAGTTTGCTAGTGTTCACTCTTTTTTTTCCTGCTGTATCTTTATGCACTAGTGTAAGTTTTCTACCTTTTCTAAACTTTGATTAGTTTGGCAGTATTACACTATGGCCAGATTCTTTTTATTTACAGTGCTGACAGCTGTCTGGTATGAATCCTGAGGGGGAACGCCGCGCCAAATTTTAAATGAAAAAAACGGTGTGGGTTTCCCCCCAGGGGCATACCAGGCCCTTAGGTCTGGTATGGATTGTAAGGGGAACCCCCCTACGCCATAAAATCGGCGTGGGGGTCCCCCCAAAATGCATACCAGACCCTTATACGAGCACGCAGCCCGGCCGGCCAGGAAAGGGGGTGGGGACGAGCGACCGGCCCGCATGCCCTCAACTTGGGGGGTGGGTGCCTTGGGGGAGGGGGGGCGCCCTGCGGGCCACCCCCACCCCAAAGCACCTTGTCCCCATGTTGATGAGGACAAGGGCCTCTTCCCGACAACCCTGGCCGTTGGTTGTCGGGGTCTGCGGGCGGGGGGCTTATCGGAATCCGGGAGCCCCCTTTAATAAGGGGGCCCCCAGATCACGGCCCCCCACCCTGTGTGAATGAGTATGGGGTACTTGGTACCCCTACCCATTCACCTAGGGAAAAGTGTCAATAAAAAAAACCACAGTACACAGGTTTTAAGAGTAATTTATTAGGCAGCTCCGGTGTCTTCCTCTGACTTCGGGGGGGTTTTCTTCTGACTTCTCCCGGTGTTCCGCCTCTTCTCCTGGGCCCCTCCGCTATCTTCTTCCAGCTCTTTTGCCAGTGAGGGGCCTGGGAGAAGAGGCAGAACACCGGGAGAAGTCAGAAGAAACCCCCCCGAAGTCGGAAGAAGACCCCAGAGCTGCCTAATAAATTACTCTTAAAACCTGTGTACTGTGTTTTTTTTTTTTTTATTGACACTTTTCCCTAGGTGAATGGGTAGGAGTACCATGTACCCCATACTCATTCACACAGGGTGGGGGGCCAGGATCTGGGGTCCCCTTTATTAAAGGGGGCTCCCGGATTCCGATAAGCCCCCCGCCTGCAGACCCCGACAACCAACGGCCAGGGTTGTCGGGAAGAGGCCCTTGTCCTCATCAACATGGGGACAAGGTGCTTTGGGGTGGGGGTGGCCTGCTGGGCACTCCCCCAAGGCACCCACCCCCCCATGTTGAGGGCATGCGGCCTGGTTCGGCACAGGAGGGGGGGCGGTCACTCATCCCCACCCCCTTTCCTGGCCGGCCGGGCTGCGTGCTCGGATAAGGGTCTGGTATAGATTTTGGGGGGACCCCCACGCCGATTTTTCAGCGTAGGGGGTTCCCCTTACAATCCATACCAGACCTAAGGGCCTGGTATGCCCCTAGGGGGGAACCCACGCCGGCTTTTTCATTTAAAATTTGCCGCGGTGTTCCCCCTCAGGATTCATACCAGACAGCTGTCAGCACTGCTTGTCACTCATCGTTAAGGAAAACAAAGTTTTCCTTTCCCGATGAGTGAGCCAGCATGACATGCACAGTACCCTGTCGCTGAGAACCAGCGCGATGGTATCGCGCTGGAAACACAATCTCGCGGTCAGATACTGTAAAAATGTGCTTCAATTTGGACAGTGTGTATTCATATTTTTGGATTATGACACTTCTTACCTGTTCAGTTGACTGCCAATAGTGTAAGTAAGAAGGGGCTGACAAAAGTAACACACACATTATTTATGCATTCAGCTCTTAATGAAGTGGAGGGTTACCTGTCCAAAGCATCCACCCCACCATAAAATTTTTACAATGGTCCATCAGAGGGGGTGAGGAATCTGATAAGTGGACCTTATACTTTTGTCTTTAAAGACTCATTTCAATAAATGTTCTACTTATGTTGGCCAAGAATGTTTGTGTCTAATCTGCTTGCAATGTTTATGTGCAAATGTACTAATTTTTTTTGCTTGTTTCACTCCACAGTTTCCTTCAAACCCACAGGAATGGCAGACTATGGCATCCCAGTTTGCTCAGCAGTGGGACTTCCCAAACTGCAGAGGGGCAATAGATAGGAAACAAGTCCACATCGTCCCACCCCCAACTCGGGGTCATACTATTATAATTATAAGGGGTTTAATAGTATTATGTTGTTGGCGGTGGTGTTGGCGGTGGTGTTGGCGGTGGTGTTGGCGGTGGTGTCGGCGACATACGAGTTTTTGTATGTGGACGTGGGGAAGAATGGCCGGATGTTGGATGGTGGAGTCATCGCCCAGACGGAGTTTTACAGATGGCTCCAGAATGGTGGCTTGGGCTTGCCACCTGTGGAAGACAATGTGGCTGGTCTTCCGTTTGTGTTCATCGCTGATTAAGTGTTTGGGCTAGGTGAACATCTGATGAGGCCATTTCCGATGAGGACCCTCACCCCAGACCAGAGGGTTTAACTACCGGCTCGCCAGAGCCAGAAGAGTGGTGGAGAATGCTTTCGGAATAATGGCCAACAGGGACCGCCTATTTTTGACATCAATCCACATGACGGAATATAAACTGAACCATATTGTGCTTGCCCGCTGCATTCTACATTATTATCTCTGCAAAAATCTTACAAACTATGTCGCCTCAGTTGGGGCTGAGGCCAGATTAGCAAATAGTAATTTGAAGTCACTTGAAGCTGGCTGTCCTGGCTTGCCCCCCCCAAAGCACCTGTGAAGTGAGACAAAATTATCTTGAGTACTTTGCGGGTAGGGGGGCCATTAATCTGCCAGTGAATGTGTGAAACTTTTTTTAAATACATTTTTATTATAAACTGAACTAATATTTCATTTGATTTATTGCTTGTGGTTCTTTTAGCTGTCTCCTAGGTTCTCCAATGGGCTTTTCTTTTTGGCCATTTACTTAAATCGTGCAAATGTAATTTATTTGATACATGAGGTGACAATCTCTTCTTCAGCTAACTATTATGTTGTGGGTCTGCTACACACACACATTGTTTTTGTTTTTAATGTATGTAATGCATTAATGATAAAAATAATCATCCTTTTCAGCACCATGAATTCATTGTTTTGAGTCCTTAAAATGGTCTGATTGGGGCAAAGTGGATTTGCTTTTAGTAAATACCCCCATTGTCACTGTAAACACCAACTTAGTCCAAAAACTGGTATTGAGCATTGAACGAAGAAGCCACACATTGTTGAGTATAAAATATTTTACTCTGTGCACATTCACAGAAAAGGGTTTTTGAACAAACCAACGTCTTTAGTGTATAACATTTTTATGTTTGACAGTAGAAATATCATTTTTTTTGTTACACAGGCATGTTTTAAACCGTAATAACATACACAACTCAGGAACTTACAAAGTTCAACTTTGAAAAAGTGAAGGCAATATCAGACATTAGTATTGCCTTCATCAGATGGGGTGATGTCACCCCCCCCCCCATAAAAGCCAAATCTTGAAGATGTACACAAATTGGGAGTCAAAATGTGGATTTCACTCCTGATCCCATGCCCAATGTCAACATGTGCTAGCTCCCATCATGGGGGATCAATGGACGTGTTTTGGGGGTGCAACCCCTTCCTCTCACCTACTTGAGTTGCGAGGAAGGGGTTGCACCCATAAAACACATACTTTGATATCCCGTGATGGCAGATAGCACATGTTGACACACTGTGTGCATCTTCAAAATTTGGCTTTCAAATTACTTCAAAACTTGATTTAAAAGACCAAATTTCACCACAAAACGGTATCATTTTTGTGTGTTTTAGATTCTGCCTTAAACATTTATGATGTTCTTCATTTTTTGTTGAACATCATTGATGTTTTCCTTTATCTTCTCTAAATCCTGATTGCACACCATGATCTCCCTGATGAGTATGTGTGCACTTGTTTCACTTGTTATGTGAAATGAGTTTCTTCTTCCACAACATCCACATCACCTAAATTAAAAAAACACACTATGTATTATAAATATGCAGGCATACATCTATTACCTGAAGCTGTGGTCTCAGACACTCACCTGTTGTGGTCACTATTTTGCCCAATTTGTGTACCTCGGAATCCACATCCTCAGGTTGTGGTGTGGGGATTTCCCCTATTTTAGAAGGTATGGGGTTCTTGGTGTCCTCAGATATCCCGAGTCTGTTCTCCTCTATGTGAATAAAAAAAAAGTATACTTAGCACACAGATATTTAAGGCAAGAAATAGGAATATGAAACATTGCTTGGACGTGTCGTACAATTGTCTGTTTTGGCAGAGTTCCAAGCTGAAGACATGATTTTTTCCCTTTCTTCAAGCTAGAATACTTACCTTTTTTGGTGAACTTTCACAAATGAAGACACCCCTAGTATCCACTGGAGCACCTGTGTGGGACACCCTAAAAAGGGTTTTCTGGTGTCCTACACTAGTGCTCCTGCATCCAGATGTGTAAACAGCTGTTGAGTGTCCTCTCTTTTCACTGAATCAAGTTTGCATTTCATTCTAGTTACAAACACATCTAGACAACAATGAAATAAACTTGTTTTAATACAAATAGGCCTGAACAAATGTAGTTAACCTGCATCTGTCAAAAACATCATATTAGTGGGTTAATGAACAATGTTTACTACGAACGATTACTGTGCCCACAAACCTGAAACTTGCCATTTTAAACTGTACAACAGTAAAGAAAAGCACATGGAGCAGCATGCAAGTAATAATAATAATAGGAACACATGACAAATACTTTTTGCAGCACTCTCTTGATCCTTCTGTACTGATCCTACTCCCTCAATTTGAGGTCTGACCAGCATTTCCTCAATTGCTCCTTGGATGGTCGTACCCCAAAATTCTTCTGCAGACTTCTGATAACTTTAGTCATGATCTTGGCCTTTCTCACATGTCCACCATCTCCACCATCTTAACCAAGGCCATATTTGAGGCCTTAAATCTCCTCAAGATCAGGATGTTTCTGGTTCCGGGCTTTCTTCATTGCTGCTCTCCTCTGCAGGCACCTGTTGTCTCTCCGCCATGTGCTCTCCCACTGCGCCGAAAGAGAAGGGGCAGAGAATATACTAGAAAGAAGGTCAGGGGTGGAGTTTCACACATGCGTAGTGTAGATAAAGCATAACACGCGTGCATCGTACATATGATTAAGCACCGATCATGCTAACAATGGTACAATTTTAACTTGGCGCATCAGTGGCTTATACTGCTTATAGATTGAGGCCTATATTGGGACAAGATTAGGATAGTTTAGCCTGACATTAGGGTTTGTCTTGTGTTGTGTCTTGCAGAGAATATGGATAAATTCAATGATCATGACTTCCTCCCCAACTTCATTGATAAATACAGGGAGCTGCCCTGTCTGTGGCAAGTGAAACACCCATTTTATAACAACAAAATAAAGAGGAAGACAGCACTTGATCAACTGTTGGAATTGGTGAGGCAGGTGATTCCCACGGCAAACATCAACTATTTGAAGTGCAAAATTGGTGGCCTGAGGAGCACATATAATAGAAGGTCCAGAATTCCATGAGATCAGGAGCAGCAGCAGATGACATATATATGTCTCCAGGCTGTGGTACTGCAACAGACTGTGGTTTTTGTCAGACCAGACTGAAATCAGGTCATCATGCTCAACCCTTCCTTCCACTCTTCCTTCCACACTTCCTTCCACATCAGATGAGGCTTCCAAAGTCCAACCTGGGCTTTCCACCCAGGAAGATGTGGAGGAGCCCAGCTTGAGCCAGGTATAGCATTGTTCAACATATTTCTTGACAAAAAATGAATGATGCTAACTAGATGTTATTATTGATCATTAATTTCAGATTTAACAAAGTGGTTTACATATCAATAGACAGTAGTAGCCAAAAATGATTAGGAAAAGAATGAAAAATGCTGGGGTCAGAATGATAGTCTTTTCTATTTGTTAACATTCAATTTGCAACAGTCATGAGCTCAAAATTGTGTGTGATTGATGACCAAAGAACTAAAACTATGTCCTATTTTCATACACAGGAAAGCCTCAGCCAGGAGGAGGCCGTGGAAAGTCTCAGCCAGGAGGTGGGGGGGGGAGTGGCAGCCAGGGAAAGTGGCAGCCAGGAGGTGGCAATGCCCAGTAGTCTGACCGAATCCCAGGTTTCTCCCTTCCACCTTCCAACAAAAAAGCCCAGGAAGGGGAGGAACGTGGAGGAGTCAGTGCTTGGTTTGATTCGGCAGGTTACTGCGGTCCTAACAAACACCCCTAATGTCCAGGAGGCCTTTGCGTGTATGACAGCCAGTAAAATGCAGGAAATGGCCAACGCCTCATCAGTGAGGAGCACATATTTCAGGTCTTAAATAAGGGGTACTCACCAAGAAAAGTCACCAAGAAAACTGGTCCAAATCACCAAGAAAAGTCATGCATGTGAGTTGGACCATACTCCTCCTCCACCTCCTGCCACAACACCACAGCCACAGCCTGGAAGGAAGCGTTGAAGAAAGTCTTGAGAGTGATGGCCTGGGTTCGGTCTGGTCTGGCAAAAGATGCAGGCTGTTGTAAGACCACAGCTTCGGGACATATATGTCATCTGCTGCTGCTACCTAGGATCACATATCGTAAGGCCAGAAACATAAAAAGCCTTATCGCTCCTAGCAAACTAAAATACATACATAACAAACCCATACCATCTCTGACCTTTCTCACATTAACCACTTCAGTCCCGGACCATTTGGCTGGTCAAAGACCAGAGGACTTTTTACAATTTGGCACTGCGCTGCTTTAACTGGTAATTGCGTGGTCATGCAATGCTGTACCAAAACAAATTTTTTTCCCACAAATAGAGCTTTCTTTTGATGGTATTTGATTTCCTCTGCGATTTTTATTTTTTGTGATTTAAACAGAAAAAGACTGAAAATTTTTGGAAAAAATGATATTTTCTACTTCTTGTTATAAGAAAAATCCAATAAACTCAATTTTAGTAATACATTTAGGCCAAAATGTATTCAGCCACATGTCTTTGGTAAAATATCAATAAGTGTATGTTTATTGGTTTGCGCAAAAGTTATAGCGTTTACAAACTAGGGTACATTTTCTGGTATTTACTCAGCTTTTAGTTTATGACTCTCATTTCTTGAGGTGCTAAAATGGCAGGGCAGTACAAACCCCCCAAATGACCCCATTTTGGAAAGTAGACACCCTAAGGAAATTGCTAAGAGGCATGTTGAGCCCATTGAATATTTTATTTTTTTGTCCCAAGTGATTGAATAATGACAAGCCGCGTACGGGGCCCCGAAAACCAAGCACCACCTTCAGGATTTCTAAGGGCGTAAATTTTTTATTTCACTCCTCACTACCTATCACAGTTTTGAAGGCCATAAAATGCCAAGATGGCACAACCCCCCCCCCCCAAATGACCCCATTTTGGAAAGTAGACACCCCAAGCTATTTGCTAAGAGGCATGTTGAGTCCATGGAATATTTTATATTTTGCCACAAGTTGCGGGAAAATTACAAACTTTTTTTTTTGCACAAAGTTGTCACTAAATGATATATTGCTCACCCATGCCATGGGCATATGTGGAATTACACCCCAAAATAAATTCTGCTGCTTCTCCTGAGTACAGGGATACCACATGTGTGGGACTTTTTGGGAGCCTAGCTGCGTACGGGGCCCCGAAAACCAAGCACCGCCTTCAGGATTTCTAAGGGCGTACATTTTTGATTTCACGTACGCGGCCAGGCTCCCAAAAAGTCTCACACATGTGGTATCCCTGTACTCAGGAGAATGGGGTGTAATTTCACATATGCCCATGGCATGTTTGTGCAATATATCATTTAGTGACAACTTTGTGCAAAAAAAAAAGTTTGTCATTTTCCCGCAACTTGTGGCAAAATATAAAATATTCCATGGACTCAACATGCCTCTTAGCAAATAGCTTGGGGTGTCTACTTTCCAAAATGGGGTCATTTGGGGGGTTTTGAACTGTCCTGACATTTTATGCACAACATTTAGAAGCCTATGTCACACATCACTCACTCTTCTAACCACTTGAAGACAAAGCCCTTTCTGACACTTTTTGTTTACATTAAAAAATATTTTTTTTTGCAAGAAAATTACTTTGAACCCCCAAACATTATATATTTTTTTAAAGCAAAGGCCCTACAGATTAAAATGGTGGGTGTTTCATTTTTTTCCCACACAGTATTTGCGCAACGATTTTTCAAACGCATTTTTGGGGAAAAAACACACTTTTTTTTATTTTAATGCACTAAAACACACTATATTGCCCAAATGTTTAATGGAATAAAAAAGATGGTCTTAGGCGAGTACATGGACTTCAAACACGATATGCTTTAAAATTTGCTCAAACGTGCATCGGTGACAAACTACATACATTTTTAAAAGCCTTTAAAAGCCTTTACAGGTTACCACTTTAGATTTACAGAGGAGGTCTACTGCTAAAATTACTGCCCTCGATCTGACCTTCATGGTGATACCTCACATGCATGGTGCAATTGCTGTTTACATATGATGCCCGACTGATGCTTGCGTTCGCCTTTGCGCGAGAGCAGGGGGGGACAGGGTTGTTTTTTTTTTTTTTATTCTTTTTTTTGCTTTTTTATCTTATTTTTAAACTGTTCCTTTCATTTTTTTTTAATCATTTTTATTGTTATCTCAGGGAATGTAAATATCCCCTATGATAGCAATAGGTGGTGACAGGTACTCTTTTTTGAAAAAATTGGGGTCTCTCCTATGCCCTCAAAGCAACTGACCACACCAAGATCGGTGTGATAAAATGCTTTCCCAATTTCCCAATGGCGCTGTTTACATCCGGCGAAATCTAAGTCCTGAAATGCTCATAGCTTCTGGTTTCTTAGGCCATAGAGATGATTGGAGCCATTCTGAACTCTGATCAGCTCTATGGTCAGCTGGCAGAACCACCGGCTGCATTCTCAGGTTCCCTGCTGGGAAAGGAGAGCCAGAGAAAATCATGGAAGACGGTGGGGGGGTCATTGCTTTCCACTGCTTGTAAAAGCAGTCTAGAGGATAATTAGCCACTAGGATTGCTTTTACATAAAAGCCAACCGCTGGCTGAAAAGAATGATTCCAAGATGATATTGTAATCTTCTTTTTTTTCATGCAGCCTGTGGGCTGCATGAAAAAAAGAGATTGATCGGTGGGTATGCCCACCATTAGAATACCTCCCTTCATCTACCCACTTCTAATGATGGGCATACATGCACTATTTTGTTTTTAACTGTGGTGGTGAAATCACCTCCTACAGTGCTGGAGTCACGGCTTTATGTATCGTGGGAGCAAACGCTGTTGCTGTCAAGATAAATAAATCCGCGCTGCAACTGAATGGCGTACCTGCTAAGCAAATGATGGTTAACAATAAAACAAAGTAACATTACAGTATAACAGTAAGACTTACCATACCTCAAAAGCAAATACAAAAAAAAATAGTAAAAAATAAAACATTTTTTAACACAATCTGTGCCTAAAATATATATATGCCGAAGCATGGGGGCATCCGCCCCAAAAGTTAGGAGCAAATCGCTCCTCCACCCCTGCTGCCCCCATGCTTCAGCATATATGCTCTTTTTTTAACTTTGGTGGTGAAATCACCTCCTATAGCGCTGGAGTCACGGCTTTATGTATCATGGGAGCAAACGCTGTTACTGTCAAGATAAATAATTCCGCGCTGCAACTGAATGGCGTACCTGCTAAGCAAATGATGGTTAACAATAAAACAAACATTACAGTATAAAATACCATACCTGCAAAGCAAATACAATAAAACATAGTAAAAATAAAACCGAGAGAGAACGATAGATATAGAACATAAGAGAGTGAACATAAGAGAGAGAACAATTGAGAGAGAGAAGAAAAATACAACCACAAGTATTTTTGGCTTTTTTATTTATTTATTTTTTGTGTGTGTGTTTTTTTTTTCACTTTTTTTACTTTAATAAAAACTGTAAAAAAAACTATAAACTGAATGTTTCAGATTAGGGTCTCTCAAAATGTGATGGCCATTACATCTTTTGTGACCCCGAGACTCTGTGTACGTGTGCCTATGACTGTGTGGTGCTGTACCCTATGCTAATACTCTAATATTACTCTAGTACTCTAATACTCTACACTAGTGTGTGATAGAGTTTGAAACAGTCACCAATGCAAAGACCAGGTTGGTCAGGACAGGAGGGACAATAAAAGCAGGTGTCACGCCTAAATCCGCGCTTTCTACAGACACAACATCTTCTTTGGGGGTTTATTTGGTTAGGGGTATCAGAGAGGACATGCGGAAAATGCCTCTCATGCAGCCAGCTTACTGCATTTGCACTGGGAAGTTGGGCCAGAGGACCGTCTGGAAACAGAAGGGCTCTGATGATCTCTTCCTGGAATTTAAGGAAGGATCCAGTTCGTCCTGAAGCTCTGTATAGCACATGAGCGTTCAGCAAAGCCAATTGAAATAAGTATACAGACACTTTTTTATACCAGTGTCTGGCCTTACGGGCAATTAGGTACGGTGCCAACAACTGGTTGTTAAGGTCCACCACTCCCATATTGAGGTTATATTTGTGGGCACAGAGGGGTTTCTCCACAACACTAGTCGCCGTAGTAATTTGGACAGTCGTGTCTGCATGAAGCGAGGAAAGAACAAAAACATTCTTGTTATCCCTCCACTTCACAGCGAGCAAATTATTACATCTCAAGCAGGCTATCTCCCCCAGCCTAAGACGGGAATCTACAAGCCGCTGGGGAAAGCCCCGGCGATTAGATCGCACGGTGCCACATGTGCCAATTTGATGATCAAACAAGTGACTAAAAAGTGACACGCTTGTGTAATAATTGTCCACATACAAGTGGTACCCCTTTCCGAATAAGGGTGACACCAAGTCCCACACAATCTTGCCAGTCCTTCCTATGTAGTCAGGGCAGTTTGTCGGCTCTACGTAACTATCTCTTCCCTCGTAAACCATAAAACTACATGTATAGCCTGTAGCCCTGTCACAGAGCTTATACATCTTGACCCCATATCTGGCACGCTTGCTGGGAAGATACTGTCTAAATGACAATCGGCCAGAAAACTTAATCAGGGACTCATCAGTGCAGACAACTTGATTGGGAGTGAACAAGGCTGCAAAATGTTGGTTGAAGTGGTTTACGAGGGGTGAATTTTGTAGAGCCGATCAAATTCAGGGTCACCCCGAGGATGACAGTGTTCATTGTCACTGAAGACTATGAACCACAAGATCTGCTCATATCGTGTCCTGGTCATGGAGGCAGAGAACACAGGCGTATGGTGAATTTGGGTCAGTGGACCAATATGACCACAACTCACTCTTTTTGGTTACACCCATGAGGAGGGATAGGCCCAGGAAGGTCTTAAATTCGGAGACCGTAATTGGTCTCCAATCTCTGGCAAAGGTCAGCTGGGGATTAGTGGTGATGTATTGACCAGCATACAAATTGCTTTGGTCCACAATAGATCTATAGAGATCTTCGGTGAAAAACAGCTAATAAAAATCAAGTGACATAAAATCAACTGTTTCCACCTGAATGCCGGGTTGGCCAGTGAATGGGGGAAGTACGGGTGCTGCAGAAGTGGTGGGTTCCCAATTAGGATTGGCGAATGCAGCAGGAAGGGCACTATGGGCTCGATGGACCTGTCTCTGTCTTCTTCTTGGTGGCAGCGGGACACTACTCATGCTTGCCACATCGCCAGCTTGAACTGCACTTATGGGACTCGCCACGTAACAAGTGTTACTGCAGTGCTGGATGTACGACCAGGATGTACTAGACCGCTGATGCTTGCCAGTTCACCAGAAGGAATAGGAGCGCTAGTAATGGCTCTCTGCTCCATACGAGGGACCTGCAGTTCTTGGGGTCTGGTACGCCTTACCTTGGCAGGGACCACAACTCCATCGTCAGAGCTATCTGTCAGGGTGCCGATGTCGTCTACAGGATCGTATTCTGAGCCTGAATCGGACAGATGAGTGACTTCCTCTTCACTATCTGTCATGTTCAGAAACTTGTAGGCCTCTTCACTACTGTACCTTCGATTTGACATTTTGGTCTCTAAATTTATTGGTACAGTAGTGAGGCTCACAGGTAAAAAAGCTCCTGACTGTTAGCGACTGATTCATACGCTACCAAAAAAACTGTTAGCGTTCGCAGGGATCAGGCCTGACTCTGTGAATGCTGCAGTTATGTGTGTTGTGTTTTGTAAGTGACAGTGATCGATTTGATACTGCACTTGGGTGGGCTGGGCTGGGCGGAGGGGCTAAACGCAGGTGCTAGCAGGTATCTGGGCTGATCCCACTAACACTGCATTTTTGGGAACCCTAAACTTTTGGGGACGCTAATATAGTTCTGATCAGATCAGATATTGATCTGTTCAGACACTATACTACTAAGGGAGGCATGCGTATGGTGCCCGTATGGTGCGTGCGTGGGTGTGAGCGAAACTGGCAATGATCTGACGCTGCCTGGGGCAATGAAGACCCTAGCTGACACTAAAACCTAACTTTGATCACCTGACAGGTGATCAGGGGGTTAAACCTTTATTGGGTAAAATACGGCACTATAAAAATAAATCTAGCTAAACTGCGTGACACGTGACACTTATACTGTGATCACAGGTGACAGGGGTTAATCAAGGGGTGAAACCTCTATTGGGGGGGTTAGGGGGTCCCTAGACCTATCTGGGCCTAAAACTAATTACCCTAAAACTGATTAGTGTCACTAATGACACTAATACAGCAATAAAAAAAAATCTGATTGCTGTACTGGGTAACACGGTGACAGGTGGTGACCGGGGGTTGATCGGTGGGTGATCAGGGATGAATTATGTGCCTACATGATCTGGTATCAGTGTAGTGTTGTGCAACTCACTTTCCTGATGCTCTCTCCTCTCGGTCTGGATTGGAAAAGACCGACACGAGGGAGATGACATCACTTCCCCTGTCAGTGTTTACAGTTACACAGACAGGGGAAGGAATTCATTCATCAGGAGCAATCACCAGGTTTTGGCCAGATTTCATTGTCCTGGGCCTGAGGATTGATTGGTTCCTGAACGAATCTGATCATCGTGGCCAGCGGGCAAGGGCATGTATCAATGCAAAAGTTAAAATGCCTAACCTGTAAATTTGTTTCCCATCATCAAAAATCCTTTACCACGAATAGAAAAGCCAACCTCCTTAAGGAATTTTTTAATTGCTCTTCACAGTTTGTGATATATGGCATCCGCTGCACCTGCGGCCTACTCTACATTGGCCGCACTATCTGGACACTTAGAAAAAGGTTCGGTGGACACCGTAGGTCGGTAGAGGATAATCTCAATCTAACCATCCTCAATCATTTCAAAGAATACCACCAGGGTTCCACTGATGGACTTCGGGCTTGGCTTATCGAATAGGTACCCGGGACTTTCCCTCTTGCAGAGCATTTTCGATGTCTCTGTGAGAAGGAAACCTTCTGGATATATACTCTCGATGCCCTTGCGCCTGGAGGCCTTAATGAAAATATAGAGATCAGTTTAGTCATATAAATTTTCTATATGTGTGTGTGTATATATATATATATATATATATATATATATATATATATATATATATATTTTAATTTACCACAATCCTTAATATACAGTCAGGTCCATAAATATTGGGACATCAACACAATTCTAATCTTTTTGGCTCTATACACTACTACAATGGATTTGAAATGAAATAAACAAGATGTGCTTTAACTGCAGACTTTCAGATTTAATTTGAGGAATTTACATCCAAACCAGATGAATGGTGCAGGAATTACAACCGTTTGTATATGTGCCTCCCACTTTTTAAGGGACCTAAAGTAATGGGACAATTGGCTGCTCAGCTGTTCCATGGCCAGGTGTGTGTTATTCCCTCATTATCCCATTTACAAGGAGCAGATAAAAGGTCCAGAGTTGATTTCAAGTGTGCTATTTGCATTTGGAATCTGTTGCAGACAACTCTCAATATGAGATCCATAGAGCTGTCACTATCAGTGAAGCAAGCCATCATTAGGCTGAAAAAACAAAACAAACCCATCAGAGAGATAGCAAAAACATTAGGTGTGGCCAAATCAACTGTTTGGAACATCCTTAAAAAGAAAGAACGCACCAGTGAGCTCAGCAACACCAAAAGACCCGGAAGACCATGGATAACAACTGTGGTGGATGACCGAATAATTTTTTCCCTGGTGAAGAAAACACCTTTCACAACAGTTGGCCAGATCAAGAACACTCTCCAGGAGGTAGGTGTATGTGTGTCAAAGTCAACAATCAAGAGGAGACTACACCAGAGTGAATACAGAGGGTTCACCACAAGATGTAAACCATTGGTGAGCCTCAAAAACAGGAAGGCCAGATTAGAGTTTGCCAAAGAACATCTAAAAAAGACTTCACAGTTCTGGAACAAAATCCTATGGACAGATGAGACCAAGATCAACTTGTACCAGAGTGATGGGAAAAGAAGAGTATGGAGAAGGAAAGGAACTGCTCATGATCCAAAGCACACCACCTCATCAGTGAAGCATGGTGGTGGTAGTGTCATGGGGTGGGCATGTATGACTGCCAATGGAACTGGTTCTCTTGTATTTATTGATGATGTGACTTCTGACAAAAGCAGCAGGATGAATTCTGAAGTGTTTCAGGCAATATTATCTGATCATATTAAGCAAAATGCTTCAGAACTCATTGGACAGCGCTTCACAGTGCAGATGGACAATGACCTGAAGCATACTGCGAAAGCAAAGAGTTTTTTAAGGGAAAGAAGTGCAATGTTATGCAATGGCCAAGTCAATCACCTGACTTGAATCCGATTGAGCATGCATTGAGCATGCATTTCAGTTGCTGAAGACAAAACTGAAGGGAAAATGCCCCAAGAACAAGCAGGAACTGAAGACAGTTGCAGTAGAGGCCTGGCAGAGCATTACCAGGGATGAAACCCAGCGTCTGGTGATGTCTTTGCGTTCCAGACTTCAGGCTGAAATTGACTGCAAAGGATTTGCAACCAAGTATTAAAAAGTGAAAGTTTGATGGATGATTAATAATCTGTCCCATTACTTTTGGTCCCTTAAAAAGTGGGAGGCACATATACAAACTGTTGTAATCCCTACACCGTTCACCTGATTTGGATGTAAATACCCTTAAATTAAAGCTGAAAGTCTGCAGTTAAAGCACATCTTGTTTGTTTCATTTCAAATCCATTGTGGTGGTGTATAGAGTCAAAAAGATTAGAATTGTGTCGATGTCCCAATATTTATGGACCTGACTGTAAGTTCCCAGTTCTTCTATAATATCAATATGATAATTTTGTACATTAACTCATTATCATATTCTTTCACAGGATTGTTATAGTCTGAAATATCACTAAATTCTACACATAGAAACGGCCCAAGTAAGTACACGCTATATGTTATATATAGTTTCTTTTTTCTTCCCCTTTTTTCTTGTTTATTTTGTGTTCATGTTCTCTTCTATTTCCAGCCTCTCTCCCTCTCTCGCTTCTTTTTTTTTTTTGCATCATGCTATCCGTTTTAATATACAATTACTGACAAACTCTATAACCTATCCATGCCCAATCCCCGCATTCTGGCCCCCTAGAGTTGGTCAGTCCTAGTGAATTATCGACAGGGTGGTGCTATGATCTGATTGGCCTGGCCACCCTATCATTCCTTTCTTTACCACATCCAAGATGGCGGATCGCTATGCCTGATGAAGGAGCACGCTTGTTCCGAACACGTGCACGCGATTAGCATCATCTGACTGCGACCAAGGACTCTTGGACTGACAATTTCCCCCTGCACCCTGCTTGCTCTAGCCTGGGACATTGGAAGCCACCGGTGCCACCAGACAGGAACGTATAGCGCTGGAAGATTGTCCCCATGGAGCCCTGCTGTCCATCCTGCTGTCCATCCTGCTTTCCATTGGACTTTATCATGATGTGCCTGCTTTTATTCTACTCAGAGTGAGTGCATTTCTACTAAAATTAAAAAACGTGTGATAACACTACTGCACTTAGGTTGGCGCTGCTTGATTTCTCTCTTTTGTATTTCTCCTAAAGGTGTTTCTACCCTTCAGCGTGCTGTTTTGTGCCAGTTACATTTCCCTGTGGTAATATACCCAGGCTACAGACTCTCCCATTTTTCAACCAACTGAATTCTCACCAGGAGTCACTTCCTAAATAACTGTTCACTGACTCTCTGCTGCTATTTTTAATTGTGTCCTATCCCTGGACACTTTTAACCCTTCCCTCCCATCCTGTAAACAATACAGCTTTGCTCATAGTTGACATTCATAGCACAACAAATCATTGTTTTTTTCTGATACATTTCAAAATTACAATGTCAAATTAACAAGGGACACCAACACCAACCAACCTCTTTGAGGTTAAAAAGTAAAAGATAATAATGGTGTTGTGGTAACTTGATACACAAAACAACAAAAAATATTATGGAGATCACTAGAAAAACAAAAAACAAAACCAGGAGATCTTAAAAAAATAAAAATAAAAAAAAGTAGATCACTATAAAAAAAAATTATAAACATTATTCTGGAGATCTGGCGAAAAAAAAAGATAAAGATTATTCAGGAGATCATGAGAAATAATAAAGAAATCAGTTTGTCAGAACTCTGTGTGAATATTAGCAGCAAAACAACTTCATTAATTTAGCATTATAAAGAAGAAGAGAATGCGCTGCATTGAAACATTTAAAAATTTAAAGCATGACAAATGTGCTATCTCCATTACGAACACTAGTTTTACCAGACCAAGCAATTCTGTCTTGTACTTGATTCTGAGCATGCATGGAATTTTGTGCCTCGGACTTGTGTGCACACGCTCGGAATTTCCGACAACAACGTTTTTTGTCGGAAAATTTGAGAACCTGCTCTCAAACAGTTGATATTGGACGGCCACACACCATAGAAGGCATCTTTATTGATATGACGAAATAAAATCCAAATGCAGTCACCTCATGTACAGGGAGGAACAGGAAAGATAGCTAACATGTTTCACGCCCCATCGTGGTGCTTATTCATAGCTGTGAAAGAGCGCCATGATGAGGCGTGAAACATGTTAGCTATCTTTCCTGTTCCTCCCTGTACATGAGGTGACTGCTTTTATTTATTTTTTCTTCATATCAATAAAGATGTCTTCTATGGTGTGCGGCCATCCAGGATCTTTTTCTTTCCTCAAGCTTGTGCAGAGCCAGCACCTGTGATTTCTATTAGGGCGGGTGTCTTGATACGGATTTGCGAGATTGGAGCCGCAATCTTTTGAGAAAACAGATTTTGTCAGAAATTCCGACAGCAAATGTCCGACGGAGCATACACATGGTCGGAATTTCTGACAACACGCTCACATCGAACATTTCCTGTTGGAAAATCTGATCATGTGTACGGTCCATTAGGGGGTATGCAGGGGAGGGAAGCGGAGCAACTCCCAAAAAGAGAAAGAGATAAAATGTGAAGGAACCTTTAATCTGAGTGGAGAGGAACTGACAAAATTTGAAAAAAATCACACTAAATTAAGATTTGAAATATGCTGCCAAAAAATCCATGAGCAAATTTCAGATGTTCATGGATGTCCGGAAATACGTTAGAAGGCTTAATGTTAAAAGTCATTTTTTATCAATCCCCAATAACACTCATACATATAGTATAAGGCTCTGTGCACACTGGAGCTCATAAAACCCTTTTCTGGATGTCAGATTGCTGGCAGAAAACGCTGGTTGAAAAACGCGCTTTTATCAGCATTTTGTAATAGTGTTGTAATAGTGTTTATGGGCGTTTTTAAAATACACAAAGGACACTCCAAAAATCCCACAATGCATTCCCAAACTCCAACAATGCATTGAAAAATATAATTTTTTTACCCAGGAGCCATTTTAAAGCATAAAAAGCACTGTCTTTAGCAGGGAGCTGTCTACTGTTGCTAGCTACATTCACTATGGATCCAGCCGTGAATACAATGCAGGAAATACTCCTCCTGATTTTGTGGTTTGTTGCGTCTGATCAGAAGATGGAGAGAATTGAATGAGAGGACCAGAGTTCATCAGTACTGGACCCATCCGTTGATGGACCAACGCATATCTTCCGGATATTTCACCAGCGTATACATTCAGCTGCGTAACTATCCTGAAAAGTTTTTACAAGGATGCCTGTTGACACATTTGACAATCTTCTAGAGAGGCTGCAACCATGTCTTACTTGAATGGACACCCAGATAAGGATGAGCCTATCTCCTGAGGAATGTCTCCTGGTGACTCTCAGATATTTCATTATTTTAGCCATGTGTATTTATTAATGTTAAATTTTTATTTTATTTTTTTCTTATTTTTTTTAAACAGTCATGTTTTCTGCAATTGTATTTAAAAAATATACAATTTTTGTAAAAAATGTAAAAAATTTGCCTTTTTTACATAACCAATTTTTTTTTTTTATGGAGAATTGTTTTTTGCTTGGACAATGTCTTATCCACAAAACATTTGCTGGCTTGTTTATGTTTTTTGTTTTTTTTAAATAAAAAATATTGGACAGAAAAAATGTTGGTTTGTAACTTTTTTCCCAATTTAAAAATTGTATTAACAATATTTTTTAATGTTTTTGTAGGTTCCTGGCCACAAGACAAACGTTTGTCTCGCTACATCACTACATTCTGATGGGTGTAAGCACGGTGGTAAAAGTGACCCAGGAGACCTGCCTTGCTCTGTGGAAGGAGTTAAATAATGATATGATGCCTGAGCCTACAGAAGAAACGCGGGAACAGGTGGCTAAGGAATTTTGGGATAAGACAGTTTCCAAACTGTATAGGAGCTCTGGATGGAAAGCATGTCTGAGTCAATAAAATCACCTAACTCTGGGCCACATTATTTTAATTATTAAAAGAACTTTTAAGTTGTACTTCTGGCATTGGCGGATGCAAATCTGCGCTTCATATTTGTGGATGTGGGGGCCTACGGGAGTCAGGGGGATGCCCAAATATTCCGGCGGTCTGCACTGGGTCATTGGCTGCACGAAGGATGGCTAGGGATTCCTTCTTGAAGGCCACTTCCGTGCACTAAGGAGCCCAGCCTTCCACTGGTGATGATAGCCAATGAAGCTTTTGGCTTAGTAGAACATCTAATGCGCCCATATAGTGGAAGCAGACTTACCAGCAGAGAATTTATAACTATAGATTAAGCCAAGCCAGACGTGTTGTGGAGTGTGCCTTTGGAGCATGAACAGCAAAGTGGCGTGTACTTCTCTCCGCCATTCATCTTGATGTGGAGAATGCTATAAAAGTCATCCTAGCATGCTGAGTGCTGCATAACTTTTTAATTGGGAACCAGAGAGTCTCCACAGAACCTGCACCCCCAAACCCAGGACATGATATGCAATTCATGGACTTGCACAACATTGCTAGAATTATAAACACCCAAAATCAGTTTGCCATTTTTTTTGTTTCCCCTGCTCGTAGTTTGGCCTGGCAAGACCAATATATTTAGTTTAATTTTTCTTATTTACTATATTAGCCTTTTAGTTATTTACCTCGTATGTTCTCACAGATAAAAACAATTGCATATTTTTTTTTCATTTCAATAAAGTTAAGTAAATTTAAATAAAAATTAGTTATATTACAACACATTTCAGATCTTTTTGCTTTTTTTTTTTTTTTGTAATGGAAAATAATACAGCCAAACATTATGATTTTAACAAATTACTTCTTTAATATAGTGTAACTTTAAAAAAAGACGTCAAAACTGTTAGCCAATATAGCAACTGACCATCAACTGGCCAATAACATTTTATCCGAGGACAATGAAATGGGTGGCAACTTCAAAAAACACAAATTTAATAAAAATAAAATCATAATTGTTCATAAACAGGATATTCACTCTGTGATTCCTGGCGTGTTGATTTGGAGGGATTAGTGGTGCCAAATCGATGTCCCTGGTGATGAGGTGGGAGTGGCATGCTTGCAGGAGGCACATTGTACGTAGGAGGAGAGACCTGGCACATTGTATGAGTAGGCAGAAGGGGAATCTTGACCAGTGTGAGGGCTGCTAGAAGACAGGTTTGGCGCGTTGGTGGAGTGGTACACTGGTGGCCCAGGAGGAGCAGTGGAAGAGGGACCTGGCACATAGGTGGACTGGTACACTGGTGGCCCAGAAGGAGCAGTGGAAGAGGGACCTGGCGCATAGGTGGACTGGTACACTGGTGGCCCAGGAGGAGCAGTGGAAGAAGGACCGGGCACTATTTCAGAATACTTTGAATTATTTGGTTGAACGGGAGAAGCAGTGCTGGAGATGTTGCCTAAAGTAGAAACTAAAATGAGTGGTGTTGGCATTCCACTCCTTTGCACCACCCTACAGGGCAACGCATATGTGTACATGTTCTCCATGCACTGCTTCTCCCGTTCAGCGTCAAGATCTGAATGCAGCATGAATAGGCTGCGACAGAAAGTGACACGAGGATGACTATGGTCCAGAAAACACATCACTTTCGGTTCTCTGTTTGTTTAAATCAGCAATCAGCTGCACAATGCACTGTTCCATTTGGTAGATAGATAGATAGATAGATAGATAGATAGATAGATAGATAGATAGATAGATAGATAGATAGATAGATAGATAGATAGATAGATAGATAGATAGATAGATAGATAGTTTACAATATTTATTGAATATTTAATATATATATATATATATATATATATATATATATATTTTTTTTTTTTTTTTAATGAATAATGTATTAATATTAGTTAAACATATTTAAAAATTATATTGTTTATTTTTTTTAAAAATCCACACAATTTAAAAACACAAATTTTAACAAATGTAAAAAATAATAATATTTTCCAAATTTTTTTAAAATATTTTATTATTTTAAATATTTAAAAAATAAATACAATTATTTAAAAAAATGTATAAAAAAGTGTAATATTTAACAAAAAAAGCTACATAAACAAATACTCAACACCAATGCTACATCACCCCACTGACCCCTCCCTGCAATAAAAATTACTTACGCTCTTGACTCCATGGATCTTCTTAGCAAAGAAGCTCTTCTGCTAATGGGTGCGGCCTAATATTTGAAGGTCCCCCACTGTGCAAGCAAGCAACTTATCTTTTACTTCCCTCCTTATTCAATCAACTAGTGACTTCCATCGAGTCTACAAGGTCACAACTGACAAAAAAAGGGACTTATTAAGCATTTTTGAAACTGTATACAACATACACATAAAAACATTACATTCATGCACACATATGCACTTACTTCGATCTTTCTTCATCCTATGGGTCATTTTATCCCAGTCCTCCGTTAGGCTGCAACAGATCTCATTCCAGTCATTCCTTTTGGATACACAGTCCCCATGTCGAGGGTGAGACAAGTCCCAAATTGCAGGGTGCATTTGCACTGCAGCAATGAGCTGTGACTGTGAAACATCCTTTGCCATCTTGCACAAGACTCACGAGTCTTGTGCAATCAAGAGAGGAGGTGGTCTGCTCAAGAGGAGTGGATGGGAGGTGAAATTTTGCTTCCTGTATGCACAGAACTTCCTGTATATTTTTTTAAGCTCCGACATAAAAAAATGGCAAATGCTAATTAACGGGCGTTTATGCGTGTTTATTGGTGTTTGGCAGTTTTTAGCATTTTTGTGGTCAGAAAAATGTCTCTTTGAATGTGATTTTATGGCATTCAGAAAACAGCCCATAAACTCCACTGCTGATAAAAGCTCAAAAACGTCCATGTGTGCATGGACACATAGGATAACATAGAGTGGAGTTTATGGGCTGTTAAAAAAAACGCCCAAACTCCAAATAAACAACCGTTTATGAGCTCCAGTGTGCATGGAGCCTAACAAAAGACCCCAGCAAGGGAACTGGTTGACGGAATGCTTCTTTATTTAATCCACCATGCAAACCTGCACCTAGTATTACAGCGTTCAAAGACCTAGAGCTGCAGAATCTACAACAAGTGTTTTTTTAAAGAATCACAAAATAATCTACAAGAAGGTATAGAGTCACTATGCGTGAGGAAGAATTTAATTATTCGGCCAGCCGATAGGGGAGAAATGTTCTCTTAAGGAGACACGACTATCTGAATCAGATGGACTGTCTCTTGTCCGACAGGGGCACATATACCATTTTTAAAAAAGATCCCACAAATGTGTATAAAAGATTGTTAAATAGTATAATTTGGGATGGTTATAGAAAGGGGATCATAAATAAAAAAGAATTATGCCCCGTACACACAGTCGGACATTGATCGGACATTCCGACAACAAAATCCTAGGATTTTTTCCGACGGATGTTGGCTCAAACTTGTCTTGCATACACACGGTCACACAAAGTTGTCGGAAAATCCGATCATTCTGAATGCGGTGACGTAAAACACGTACGTCGGGACTATAAACGAGGCAGTAGCCAATAGCTTTCATCTTTTTATTTATTCTGAGCATGCGTGGCACTTTGTGCGTCGGATTTGTGTACACACGATCGGAAATTCCGACAGCGGATTTTGTTGTCGGAAAATTTTATAGCCTGCTCTCAAATTTTGTGTGTTGGAAAATCCGATGGAAAATGTGTGATGGAGCCTACACACGGTCGGAATTTCCCACAACAAGGTCCCATCATACATTTTCCATCGGAAAATCCGACCGTGTGTACGGGGCATTAGTGTTTCTAATGCCACTTGCCCTAGGATGCCTATTATCTATTATATACCGAAAGTGCATAAAAATCCTATACGTCCCCCAGGTCGCCCCATAGTTAGTGGGATAGACTCCCTTACTTCATGAGTGGGGAAGTTTATTGATTTTTTTTCCTTAGCCTTTAGTGGCCAGGACTCCAGCTTTTTTGAAAGATTCTGTTCAAATTATTAATGAAATTTCACAAAGGAGGATAGAGGATGACATTGTGCTAGTTACGGCAGACGTCTCCTCTCTCTATACCATTATCCCACATGAGTTGGGATGTCAGGCAGCAAAGTATTTTTTAATCAGGGATCAGTCTGTGAACACATCAACCCTAGATTTTATTTTGTGACTTTTACAATTGGAGCATAGCTACTTCTATTATGGTGGGCAGTATTATTTGCAAAGCACCGGAGTAGAGATGGGGGCGAAATTTGCACCCAGCCTCTCTAATCTCTTTATGGTTCTATGGGAGAATGATGTTTTGTTGTCATGTAGGGACCCCAGGTTTCTTTTCTGGTATCGCTACATTGATGACACCTTCTTTTTGTGAAAAGGGAGTGAAGAATCCTTAAATTCATTTATGTTAAACCTTAACAGTAACCAATTGGGAATTAGATTTACTTATGAGCATAGCAAAACATCTGTTAATTTTTTGGATTTGGTAATTTTTATAGACAAGCATCAACTACTAACTAAAACCTATTTCAAGTCCACGGACCATAATGGATATATTCCAATGGACAGTGGTCATCACCCCAATTGGCTCAAAGCAATTCCCAAAGGACAGTTCCAGCATTTTAGGAGGAACTGTTCTTTGGTGGAAGACTATCAAGTCCAGGCTAATGTACTTAAGGACTCTTTTAAGGAGAAAAGGATATGACCCTGTGAAGCTTACAACTCATCCAAAACACGGCGGCAAGACTGTTAACAGGAAAAAAACCCTGGGAATCCATCTCCCCTTCCCTGAGGAGCCTACATTGGCTAACCGTAAAGAATCAGATCACTTTCAAGACCCTCTGCCTCACCCACAAATGTATACATGGAAACGCTCCTCAATACCTATGCGATAAAATAAAACGCTACACACCCAATCGCAGTCTTCGATCTTCTAACCAGAACCTCCTCCTTATTCCAAAAACCCGCTACAAAACAAAGGGAGAACGAAGATTCGCAGTCCAAGGACCACGGCTTTGGAACGCTCTACCTACACACATTCGCATGGAAGAAAACCATCAGGCCTTCAGAAAGAAACTCAAGACCTACCTCTTCTAAGAAGCTTGACTACTCAGGACGGATCCAGCGCCTTGAGGCGATTCAGTTCGCAACTGCAGCGCTATACAAATCATTCATTCAGTCATTCAAGCTAGACAGGGAATTATTTACAGTATCACTTTTGGATAGCGAGAGACTATTGAACCCCAAAAAGAAAGCAGAGGGAAACCAGAATAAATTTGAATGGTCCTTTTTCACGACTTTTTCATCACAATATTGGTGGGTCAATAAGGGGATTAAAAAACATTGGCAGTTCCTAAAAAGTGATAAAATTCTGGGTCCTAAATTACCGGAAAAAAATAGTGTTATTTACAGGAAAAAATCAAACCTTGAAATATACCTTGGCTCCTAGTATAGTAAATCCCCCTCAGAAAGTCAGTATGTTTGGGAACCTGAAAGATTTTTTTCTGTTTAAGAGATGCACGGTGTGTAAAACATCAAAAACCAAGAAAACTTTGTCTTTTTCCTCACAAGTTACCTCAAAGGTATACAATATCACTGATTTCATCAAATGCAGAACTGTAGGGGTTATTTATCTCTTAAGGTGCCCGTGTGACCTCCAATATGTGGGGAGGACCACTAGGGCATTAAATGTAAGAATAGGGGAACATCTGGCCAATATACGGAGGGGGTTCATTGGACATAGTGTTTCTAAACACTTCCGTCTTCACCACCAGAGGGATCCCTCTCTCCTACAGGTTATTGCTATAGAGAGATATACCCCACATTGGAGGGCAGATAAAGACACATCTCACGTAGAGAAACTAGATGGATTTTTGATATCCAATGTTATAGCCCATTGGGGCTTAACATGGAAGGGATATCAATTGCTATATACAGTGGTGGACGGAAAGTATTCAGACCCCCTCAAATGTTTCACTCTTTGTTATATTGCAGCCATTTGCTAAAATCATTTAAGTTCATTTTTTTTCTCATTAATGTACACACAGCACCCCATATTGACAGAAAAACACAGAATTGTTAACATTTTTGCAGATTTATTAAAAAAGAAAAACTGAAATATCACATGGTCCTAAGTATTCAGACCCTTTGCCCAGTATTTAGTAGAAGCACCCTTTTGATCTAATACAGCCATGAGTCTTTTTGGGAAAGATGCAACAAGTTTTTCACACCTGGATTTGGGGATCCTCTGCCATTCCTCCTTGCAGATCCTCTCCAGTTCTGTCAGGTTGGATGGTAAACGTTGGTGGACAGCCATTTTTAGGTCTCTCCAGAGATGCTCAATTGGGTTTAAGTCATGGCTCTGGCTGGGCCATTCAAGAACAGTCACGGAGTTGTTGTGAAGCCACTCCTTCATTATTTTAGCTGTGTGCTTAGGGTCATTGTCTTGTTGGAAGGTAAACCTTCGGCCCAGTCTGAGGCCCTGAGCACTCTGGAGAAGGTTTTCATCCAAGATATCCCTGTACTTGGCCGCATTCATCTTTCTCTCGATTGCAACCAGTCGTCCTGTCCCTGCAGCTGAAAAACACCCCCACAGCATGATGCTGCCACCACCATGCTTCACTTTTGGGACTGTATTGGACAGGTGATGAACAGTGCCTCTTTTTCTCCACACATACCGCTTAGAATTAAGGCCAAAAAGTTCTATCTTGATCTCATCAGACCAAAAAATCTTATTTCTCACCATCTTGGAGTCCTTCAGGTGTTTTTTACCAAACTCCATGCAGGCTTTCATGTGTCTTGCACTGAGGAGAGGCTTCCGTCAGGCCACTCTGCCATAAAGCCCCGACTGGTGGAGGTTTGCAGTGATGGTTGACTTTCTACAACTTCCTCCCATCTCCCGATTGCATCTCTGGAGCTCAGCCACAGTGATCTTTGGGTTCTTCTTATCCTCTCACACCAAGGCTCTTCTCCCCCGATAGCTCAGTTTGGCTGGACAGCCAGCTCTAGGAAGGGTTCTGGGCATCCCAAGCGTCTTCCATTTAAGAATTATGGAGGCCACTGTGCTCTCAGGAACCTTAAGTGCAGCAGAAATGTTTTTGTAACCTTGGCCAGATCTGTGCCTTGTCACAATTCTGTCTCTGAGCTCTTCAGGCAGTTCCTTTGACCTCATGATTCTCATTTTCTCTGACATGCACCGTGAGCTGTAAGGTCTTATATAGACAGGTGTGTGGCTTTCCTAATCAAGTCCGATCAGTATAATCAAACACAACTGGACTCAAATTAAGGTGTAGAACCATCTCAAGAATGATCAGAAGAAATGGACAGCACCTGAGTTAAATATATGAGTGTCACAGCAAAGGGTCTGAATACTTAGGATCATGTGATATTTCAGTTTTTCTTTTTTAATAAATTTGCAAAAATGTCAAAAATTCAGTGTTTTTCTGTCAATATGGGGTGCTGTGTGTACAATAATGAGGAAAAATAACTTAAATGATTTTAGCAAATGGTTGAAATATAACAAAGAGTGAAAAATTTAAGGGGGTCTTGATACTTTCCGTCCCCACTGTAGATAACAGGTAGCCTTTGTTTTGTTGTTCCCCCATCTCTCTCTCTCTCCCTTTTTTCCCTCCCCTTCCAGAAAAATATTTTTTGGGAGGATGGATTATTTGTTATGTAATAGAAGGGTTAATGTACTGGTTTGTAGGTCATAGGAGACGTGTCTAATGTCTCTAGCTCAGCAGGAAGAATTCTTTGCTGTGTATGAGATATGGCAGGTCTGTTGGGTATCATAAGGTTAATTTTGCAATTGGTCCCACCTAATAGCCGGGATAAAGTTTATAATAATAATTTTTAACATTTTTGATTGCTGTGGATAAGCATTTTGGAGGGGATGTCATGGGGATGTTCTGGACCCCCCCCCCCCTTTTTCAAATAGGTATTGCCCTATATTAACATAGGTGCATACACATGACATCAAATAAGGTTTACTTTTATTATTCATTTTTAATCTATTTTTAATATATTTTGTTTTAAATGTAAACATCATCAGTACAACCCAGGAGGTAATGCCCGGGTTAATATTGGGCATGTACTGATACTAAATGTGGAATGTATGAATTGATGACCAAATGTACAAAATTCATTAATGTGATGTTTATAGTATAGAAATGTTTATATGTACACACTGTTAATAATGACTAGTATTAACAATATGCTAAAGTATATGCTTCAGACCTGTATGAAAAGTTATGTTTTTCAATGTTCAAAATACATATTGAATCCACCGATAAAGATAGAACCGTTTGGGATTAGATTCTAAAGACATTTCTGGTGTCCCTCCTGCAGCAGGTGTTTTTAGAGCATGGTGTGTGATACATAGACCTAGCCTCCACTCCCAATCGATGCCTTGTATGGGGAAATGCGTCAGATGGAGCACCAGTCTTTGACGTCACCACGCGCCAGCTGGCTGGCTTGAGCCGCGGCGGTTTGAAATCTTTACATTGCTTTTGGATGACAGTGTTCTTAAGCTTGTAATAAATCTTTCAAATGAAGATACTGCACCGTGAAGCCTTTTGGTAAACATACCCCAAAGTGGAAGACCATACAAGTGGGATTCGTTAGTGGTGTTGTAAAGAATACCACATGAGAACAACAGTCCGCTGTATCGGGAAGGATACCGGCTCTCGAGGAGCCCTAGGAGGATCACCTTCGGGCTGAACGTTCTATTGCTGAGCGAGTTTGATCTCTATAATTTGAGATGCACCATATCTGGTAAGTGGCCTCCCTTATATCAAACATCAAATTGAAGTTTAAACCACAATCTGAGTGTTGTACATCATGAATAGGGATGAGCCGAACACCCCCCTGTTCGGTTCGCACCAGAACTTGCGAACAGGCAAAAAATTTGTTCGAACATGCGAACACTGTTAAAGTCTATGGGACACGAACATGAATAATCAAAAGTGCTAATTTTAAAGGCTTATATGCAAGTTATTGTCATAAAAAGTGTTTGGGGACCTGGGTTCTGCCCCAGGGGACATGGATCAATGCAAAAAAAAGTTTTAAAAACGGACGTTTTTTCAGGAGCAGTGATTTTAATAATGCTTAAAGTGAAACAATAAAAGAGTAATATTCCTTTAAATTTCATACCTGGGGGTGTCTATAGTATGCCTGTAAAGGGGCGCATGTTTCCTGTGTTTAGAACAGTCTGACAGCAAAATGACATTTCAAAAGGAAAAAAAAGTCATTTAAAACTACTCGCGGCTATTAATGAATTGCCGGTCCGACAATACACATAAAAGTTCATTGATAAAAACGGCATGGGAATTCCCCACAGGGGAACCCCGTACCAAAATTAAAAAAAAAAATGACATGGGGGTCCCCCTAAATTCCATACCAGGCCCTTCAGTTCTGGTATGGATATTAAGGGAAACCCCGGCCAAATTTTTTTTTTAAATGGCGTGGGGTCCCCCCAAAAATCCATACCAGACCCTTATCCGAGCATGCAACCTGGCAGGCCACAGGAAAAGAGGGGGATGAGACAGCGCCCCCCCCCCCTCCTGAACCATACCAGACCACATGCCCTCAACATTGGGAGGGTGCTTTGGGGTAGCCCCCCAAAACACCTTGTCCCCATGTTGATGGGGACAAGTGCCTCATCCCCACAACACTTGCCCGGTGGTTGTGGGGGTCTGTGGGCGGGGGGCTTATCAGAATCTGGAATCCCCCTTTAACAAGGGGACACCCAGATCCCGGCCCTCCCCCCTGTGTGAAATGGTAAGGGGGTACAAAAGTACCCCTACCATTTCACAAAAAAACTGTCAAAAATGTAAGCCTTTAAAATTAGCACTTTTAATTTCTCCCATAGACTTTTAAACGGTGTTCCGCAGCTTTCGAATTTGCCGCGAACACCCCAAATTGTACGCTGTTCGTTCAAAGCTCATCCCTAATCATGAATACCTATTGAAGCACCATATGGACTTGAACATATTTACAGTTTAATTTTCATAATTTTTATTGTATTTGGTTGCGCTATTTAATTTCTTTCCACACATAAGAATAACATTCACATGAATTAGCAAAGAGACCAGCTTGTAAGCGAATACGACACCACTGCTATTCCACCAGCGGGAGTGATGATGTCAAGAACCTTGGTAATGTATACCTGAACTCGGATGGATGACTGCACAATGTTAAAAAAACGCCTTTTTTTATTGTATTAGTAACTACATTTACAGTTGTATAACAAGGGACAAGAAACTGCCAATGCATTTTATGTTGGTTAGGTCCTAATCATGGCATAACTTCAAATTACTACACAAGTTTAAATACACAGGATCCCTCTCATATTGTAGATAGACTACAAGTCATTCATTTCACCTTATGATTTTGTTGAAACTATACTTAGTTATATTTTTGTTTTATGCTGTTCTTTAGAGAACTAGTATTTTTTTTATTTTATGTAGGATTATCAATGCTGCTCAGCTGTGATTATGGGATGAATCACTAGTACTCACAAGTGATGTTTTAAACAAAGCTTCTTGGTTATTAACAGGAAGGGACTGATCTCCCTCCACTCTACCCAGCACCACCCATCATGCCAGTCCCAGGTCCTTTGGGTGCGCAAAGCTTGGAAACATGGAAAGGGCACACATGGGGTGGCAGGTACCCAGGTGTATGTAAGTGATGCAGTGGCTGCACAGCTGACAGTTAGCTTGTCAGATTTTCACAGCGCTAGTAAAACCCCTCTCTGCCACCAACGTACTACATGCATTGATGGTGGTAAAAGGGTTTAAGTTAAAAAAAGTGTGTATCCAGAGATTCTTTCAAATTGTGGTTGGTCATAAAAAGGCTGTTGTGGGGGGTGTGGCTTGGACTCCACTGAGATGGCGGTGTGATCCCTGAGCTCCAACATAAGGGATAACACAGCGGCTCACAGCGGCCAGAGGCATCAAAAAAAGCACTCTAATTGGTGCATTGCTTCCCCAACATCCCGGCAACATGCCCAGGAAGCGACAGGCGGAACACCACCCGAAAAAGCTGACAGACTACTATACACAGCCGCCTCGTGGGTAAGATGGCGCCAGCTCTTCTCCTTCCCTGCAGACGGCTCACAGGCGTCCACAGAGCCATAACAATCAGGTGTTCAGGCAAGCTTTTGACTCAGGGAAAACATCACAAACCTCCTCACCCCTCAACAGGAGCCCAGCTAAAGCTTGCTTTAGGATGGATGATCCAGGGCTGCAGAAGTGTGAGGTAAGATCTAATGCAGACTCACAGGAAGATACCAGAGAACTCCCTGGCTCCATAATCTCATTCCCCATGCTGAATCAGCCAGTGCTGGACACAACACTTAAAGATATGCTTATCTCATTAAGAAGTACAATCCACGCTTACATGATGGCATGTATGAGAAAATTCAATACAGAACTTACTGCAGTAGGTGACAGAGTTGACCATATTGAAACCAGAATGGGGGAATATGCCACGACCATTAACGATATGACACAGAGGAAGAACAAACATGGATCAAAGCAAAATAAGCAGATTTAGAAGACAGATCCAGAAGGAAAAATGTCAAAGTAAGAGGCATCCCAGAAACAGTACAACCTTGTGAACTGCACTCCTATACCACTGTAATGCTTGCTACTCTAATGCCTGAGCTCCCTGCCATTGAGTAATCCATAGACAGGATCCACCGTTTCCCAAAACCCTCATTCATACTGGAAAATGTCCCCAGGGATGTTCTATTCCGAATGCATTTTTACCAAACAAAAGAACGTTTGATGTTAATCACACGCAAAGGGTAACAGTGGAATACTGATTATTCCATATTGCAATTTCATGCGGATCTGTCCCAATTCACTTTGCAACTCCACAAGAATCTGAATAACATTACAAAAGTGTTAAGGAATCATAATGTTGACTATCGGTGGGGATACCCGACTAACTTGCTGGTTACTAAGGATGGTGCAACTCACGTGATCACATCCCCAACCAAAGGTTTCCGGTTCCTCCAAAAATGGAAGGTTATACCGGATGACCATCTCACCTCCTCCAATGCAGGTAACCCCAGTAAAATCCCCCCTGAGTGGAAACAGGCTTCTGACTCTACATAAGCCATGAGAAATATAAATCTATGCCATGATGCCTTATAGTGCCAGCCCTATCATAGAGCCCCACATTTTGGAGCTTCTCCCACACCACAAGCTCCCAAAAGCCTAAGCAGACATGTTCTGCACCTGGGTTATGATTACCCTCCTTTTACGCTCTAGTTTATGCTGTTTTTTTTTGTTTACCAGTTACAGTACTTGTCCGCGAGAATGTGTTTCCAGCGCAATCCCATCGTGCTGGTTCTCAGTGACAGGGTACTGTACATCTCACGCTGGCTGCAATAGGAAAAACACATTTTCCTATCGCAGCGAGTGTGAGAGGGAATTCCCCTCCAGGAGCATACCAGGCTCTTAGGTCTGGTATGGATTTTAAGGGGAACCCCTACGCTGAAAAAACGGCATGGGGGTCCCCCCAAAATCCATACCAGACCCTTATCCGAGCACGGGGCGAGTGAGCACCCCCCTCCTGAACCATACCAGGCCGCATGCCCTCAACATGGGGGGTGGGTACTTTTGGGAAGGGGGGGCGCCCTGCGGCCCCCCCACCCCAAAGCACCTTGTCCCCATGTTGATGAGGACAAGGACCTCTTCCCGACAACCAGTGGCCAGGGTCTGCGGGAGAAGGGCTCATCGGAATCCGGGAGCCCCCTTTAATAAGGGGGCCCCCAGATCCCGCCCCCCACCCTAAGTGAATGAGTACGGGGTATATCATACCCCTACGCATTAACCTGGGGGAAAAAAGTGTCAATAAAAAAACACACTAGACAAGTAATTTATTAGGCAGCTCCGGGGGTCTCTTCCAACTTCTCTGCTCTCTCTGGCCTCTTCTCCTGGTGTCCAGTTCTTCTCCTGCTCTCCGGCCTCTTCTCCAGGTCTCCGGTTCTTCTCCCGCTCTTAGGTTCTTCTGCCGGGCTCCTCCGCTATCTTCTGCTCTTTTTCTGCTCTTTTGCTAGCGGTGGCCCGGTCTTCTCCGTTGTCTTGTTGCCTCTTCTCTTCTTCCGATGTTGACACGACGCTCTCTCCCACTGTAATGCCATGTGCGAGGTGCGCAAAGACTTATATAAGCATGGGGCGTGGTCACCGGGTAATGTCACCCGGTGACCCCGCCCCTTATGATGTCACAGTCCCATGCCGGTTAAAATACTTTCAATAAACGTACATGGCCTGAATCACCCAGCCAAGAGGGCATCCCTCTGGAAGGAGGCAGACTCTTCTCAGTGTGATGTGCTGTGCGTTCAAGAGACATACTTCCACCATAAAGCACCGCCTAAATGCACTCATAAATCCTTCTAACATTACTTCTCCTCTAACATGACAGCTTAAATAAGGGGAGTGATGATTGCAATTAAGGACACAATTTCCTTCCAAATACTCTACGAAAAAATTGACTCATTAGGTCGCTACCTCATCATCATTTGTGATATCAACAATGCCCGCTACACATTAGTGCAGTGTTTCTCAACTCCAGTCCTCAAGGCGCACCAACAGGTCATGTTTTCAGGATTTCCACTATTTTGCACAGGTGATTTGATCAGTTTTCACTGCCTTAGTAATTACCACAGCCATTTCATCTGAGGGAAATCCTGAAAACATGACCCGTTGGTGCGTCTTGAGAACTGGAGTTGAGAAACACTGCATTAGTGAATGTTTACGATCCAAACAAACATCAAATTAGATTTCTAAATGGACTTATGTGAAAAGTGAAGAAGATACAACAAGGATCTTTCATAATGTGTGGAGACTTTAATATTGTTCCCAACCCACAAATGGATTCTACCACAGCACCTTCTAAAAGGACACCATCTCTGGCAAACTTTTTGCGTTCACGTGATCTGTATGATGCCTGGTGTTGTACACATGCCAATGAAAGAGACTATTCCTTTTTCTCCCATAGACACTGTATGTACATGAGGATTGATCTGTTTTTAATGGATAAGTGGTTGCTCTAAAAGGTAACCCATACCAAAATTGACAAAATAGCATGGTCAGACCATGCTCCCATCCTCCTCACACAAAGGGACTCATACCCTAACACCACTGCCTATATATGGAGCTCTAACTCTCAAATTATACAAAACTCAACCACTAAGAAAACCATGGAGAACCACTTGTCCAATTACTTTCAGATCAATTCCTCATCCACAGATAATGCATCTCCACTATGGAATGCCCACAAGGCATATATAAGAGATATATTTATCCAATTAGGGGCTGGGATTAAGAAGCAGAGGCAGCAGAGACTCACTACCTTAATGACAGAAATAGACACCCTTAACAAAGAGAATCCTACCCCCTCCACCAGCGCAAAATTCACCACCCTAAGACAAGACTAGTTTTACTCCAATCTTTCGAACAAAAAGAAAAAAAGATAAACATGTCCTTCTATTCCACTATATCAAAGCAGGAAAAGCATTAGCTAGAAAAATACAAGGACAATGCTTAAAATCCAAAATAGCACACCTTATCCACCCTAAAAGTAACAAAAAGTGTATGACCCTCAAGGCATTGCGGATGCCTTTAGAGACTATTACAGCTCTCTTTATAACTCCAAGAACTAAATTCTCCCTTCTCCTTGACTGAATTACTTCAGGCCATGAAGACACTCCCAAGCAACAAATCCCCCTTGCCCAGACAGACTCATAGGAGAATACTATAAAAGCTTCCAAACAATCCTAGGACCGTACCTCCTTACAGTATTTGATGTTGCAGCTGCCTCTGCTTGCTTTCCACCTGAAATGTTAGAAGCGCTTATAGTCACATTGCCTAAACCTGAGAAGACATCGGATGTACCCCAAAACTTTAGGCCTATATCATTATTAAATAATGATCTCCAGGGGGGCGTGTCCAAGATGGCGATGGTGCAGGACGTCTAGTCAGGGAGCTCTGCAGCCATCACGGGAAATTCATCCTTTTAACCCACTCTGTACTTCCCCCAAACCGCCTGAGGTGCTTCCCGCTCCCCCCGCTGATGCAGACACGAAATCGGCGCCGCCTGGATCAACTCAGCCGAAGTAATAGCCGGAGTAATACAGCCGGAGCGGCCGCACACGTGGAAGCGGTAGGCAATATGGCGACACAAACAGAAGACCCGGACCCTGCTCTCACCGAACAGAGCAATTTCGCGGCTCTGATGCAAGCTATAACGGGATGTCAATCCTCCCTGTCCACACTTACCACAAAAATCGATACTATGCAGTTGGATATTGGGCGCATCAGACAGGACTTTGAAAAGGTGAGGAAGAGAGTGACAGAAGTTGAATGTCGGGTGGGGGAGGCTGAAGACACGATCAGGGATCACTCGGCTTCTCTACATACGCTGCAAGTAAGGGTCAAACACCTAGAAACGAGAGCCGAGGATTCCGAAAATCATAATCGTCGCAACAATTTGAGGATCATAGGACTCCCTGAGGGATCGGAGGGCTCTGATACCACTGCTTACACAGAGAAACTCCTCCGCACGCTATTCCCTCAGGCAGGCTTCTCACCCCAATTTGTCATTGAGAGGGCCCATCGGATGCCACTGAACCGAGGTCCGCCTGGAACCCCACCCCGTACATTTATATTCCGACTGCTTAACTACAGGGATCGGGACCTGGTATTACGTGAGGCCCGGAAAATGGCTGAAATCCGCCATGAGGCGGCCCGCCTGATGTTTTTCCTGGACTTCTCCGTGACCACCCAGAAGCAGAGAAAGTCATTTGATCAGGTGAAGCAGGCCATGAGAACGCAGGGTATAAGATACAGCATGCTGTTTCCCGCCCGACTCCGTGTGCAAGATGGCGAAAGTGTCCGATTTTTTACGTCCCCAGAAGAGGCCTCACGCTGGTTGAACACATTGCCCAGACACTAGGTATGTGCATATTCCTTCTTCATGCAAGTTGCCTTATAACCCTAACATATTGACTGAACTGGCGGCATGATGTTATGGAGCTTTCTGCCGATTTGGAATGACTAAGCACAGGGCCCCTGCCTTACCTTTTTGCCCTGTTGACGCTGTAAAAGGGGTGAGTTTAATGTTTGACGCGGAAACCCCTAAAAAGATTGCACTCCTCAATCTGACTGCATGCTGGTCTATGAAAATGTGCTGGACGTTCGATAATCGGGTTGCGATTACCTACATATTTGCTCACTTTGCTTACATACAGCGGAGCGGGACCGGATAGATGGAAACACCCGCTAATGAGCCGCTGCCAATCGATTACAACGCTGCCTGGCTGATCAACTTCCGATTTGAAGATCGGGGGTAATAACTGTCATTTTGCCCCGGTTGGATGTGCTTCTGGGGGGGGGGGGTGGGGGGGAGCAAAACTCCTAATAATTTAGTTTACGCTAAGTCTGAGCCCCTGGCACTGGCCAGGTGAAGTACACATTTATTCCCGCTGATGGCGGCATCTTCCTTAGACTGGAAACACTGTTCTTTAAGTAGACGTTATCTACTTCTTCTCATCTGGTACATGACCTCGTGAGGTCCATGACCTTTTTTGGTTTCAGGGAGCATGCATACCCAGGTTTGGGGGGTGTGCGGGGTGGGGGGGGTGTTTGTTTGGGGGAAGGGAGTTATATATGTTATACACAGAAATGTCTTATGGTAAAATACACAAACGTACGATGCTTGCTGCCAATACATGTACTGTCTCCAGATGTGTTGTGGAGGATGGGCGTGGATCTCTCCTCTAGAGGTCCGGGTGCACCCCTCAAGTTACACGATGCCGCAATGTGTTCTGACTCCCTATGGCCCCCATAAAGCTTATTTCCTGGAACGTTCGGGGTATGAATTCCCGAATAAAGCGTTCACTGATCTTTAATTTTCTCAAATCATACTCCCCGGATGTCTGTATATTACAGGAAACCCACCTCACTGGAGGTCGGGTTCTGAGTCTTAAAAAGCCATGGGTGGGTCATTATTACCACGCCACATTTTTATCATACGCCAGGGGAGTCAGTATACTAATTCGCAAGACCTTGCCCTTTACATTGCTGGACCTGCACCTGGACCCCGAGGGTAGATTCATAGTTCTGCATGCGGATATTGCCAATATAAGTATGATAATTGTGGGACTCTATATACCTCCACCAGCATCATTAGCAGTTCTCCACAAGATTACCACTCTCATTGCAGGGTACCCCACTGACAATGTGATCTTGGCGGGGGATTTCAATATGCCACCATGCCCGAGCTTGGACAAACTGATGCCCGATCCGGCTACGGAATCCCCATTGTCCAGATGGACCTCTACGTTTGCTCTTACGGATGTCTGGCGTTGGAAAAATCCCCTGCTGAGATCCTACACCTGCCAGTCGGCCTCCTACAGGGCTATGTCCCGTATAGACCTAGTGTTTGCCACCACCAGTGTTCTTAACCTGGTTCATGAAATCACCCACTTGCCTAGAGGTATATCGGATCATTCTCCTCTTTTACTTAGCTTGAATATGAGGCCTGTCCCTACGGACTGTCTTTGGCGCCTGTCACGTTTTTGGATTTCAGATGATCGTATAGAGCAGGATGCTGAAGTTGCAATGAGGGACTTCTGGGTTGATAATCCCCCTGCAACGACACCTGCTTCTGGTTGGGAATCTTTTAAATTTCACGCCCGGGATCATTATCAGACAGCGATTGCACGTACCCGGCGCCAGACTGGGGCAGCTCTGCTCCAGGCTGAGCGCAGGGCGGCTGATTTAGAAACTCAGTACACTAACACCAGAGATGAGACACTCAGAGCGGATCTGCAGTGTGCAGTACGTGAAGTGGCGCTCCTCAGAGTAGCAGCCACGAAAACACACCTATTACATCAGTCACAGCGCATCTTTGAGCAGGGCGAGCGGACCGGGAGGCTACTGGCGTGGCTCTCCAGGGAGAAAATTGTAACTACTACAGTGGCTAACATCAAGGACGGGTCGGGGCGACTGCTGTCTAACCCCAGGGAGATAAATACCCGTTTTGCCTCATATTATGAGGATCTATATACATCCAAGGTGAGATACTCCAATGCAAATCTACATGCATATGTGGAGACTATTACGCTGCCCACCCTGTCAGGGGAGGCCCGCGGGAGGCTTGACGCTCCGCTCACCCTCAAAGAAATACAAAACGCCATTGGCTCCCTGCAGTCTGGGAAAACTCCGGGAGACGATGGACTTCCGGTGGAATTCTATAAGACCCATATGGAGACTATAGCTGTAAGACTACTGGAGATCCTATCTGCCTCCTTTGAATTAAATTCGTTGCCCCCCTCTATGTCTAGAGCTGTGATAGTCGTGATACCCAAGCCTGGAAAGGACCCTGAGCTATGTTCATCATATAGGCCTATTTCCCTGTTAAATGTCGACGCAAAAATACTAGCAAAGGTGTTGGCCACCAGACTCAACACGGTTATTTTATCACTAATTCATGGAGACCAAACTGGCTTTATGCCGGGCAAAGGAACAGACATTAATTTACGAAGACTCTATACTATCTTGGCGAGCCCATCTCCTGAGAGGGGGGCCGGTGCGGTGGCTTCCCTAGATGCAGAGAAGGCCTTTGACTCGGTGGAGTGGGAATACTTATGGCTAATCCTACATAAGTTCGGGATAGGGCCCAACTTCATACAATGGATCCGGCTGTTGTACTCCGGCCCGTCGGCTAGAGTTCGTACGGGTGGGGTTCTGTCGGCTTCTATTCCCCTCCACCGGGGCACTAGGCAGGGGTGTCCGCTGTCGCCGGCCCTCTTTGCTCTTGCGATCGAACCGCTAGCGGAACTTCTTAGGACATCACACGAAGTGGGGGGCATCTCGTTCCCACCCCTAGTAGAAAAGGTTTCCCTCTATGCGGACGATATGTTATTGTATCTTCGTGACTCCCAGCAATCACTCAGAGCAGCCCTATCCATTATAGACAGATTTGGCGCCTTCTCGGGGATTAGGGTGAACTGGGAGAAATCCCTCCTGTTCCCCCTGATAGACACACAACCGGTAGTGGACTCACCCCTTCCCCCCCTTAAAAAAGTCTCTAAATTTAAATATCTAGGCATTCAGATTCAATCTAACTTGCAAAACTACTTAGTGGATAACGTATTTCCCATCCTAAACCAGCTCACCCAGCGCTGTGCGGTGTGGAAAAAACTGCCATTAACCCCGGTGGGGAGGGTGAACTTGCTCAAGATGTCCTTCCTCCCAAAATTTCTATATGTTTTTCGCCATACCCCGGTCCCCATTCCAAACTCATTCTTCCTCAAATTAGATCAAGTCATCACCTCCTTTGTATGGGCTGGGACAACACCCAGGGTGGCCAAACAAACACTACAGTTATCGCTTACAGAAGGAGGCCTATCCCTGCCAAATTTCAAGAAATACTATTGGGCGGCGCTGCTGGTCACCGTGCGTTTGCTCGGGATCAGAGCAACCCGGCGGTCAACCTGGAGGCTGCGATTTTAGGCTCATATTCTGAACTTAGCAATCTGGTCTATAGAGGGCCGAGATACAGCCTTCAGGTTACTACGCCCATGAAAACGACGGTAAGGGTGTGGCAGCAGGTCTCCTCATACCTTGCCGGGGACGGTACTGTCTCCCCACATACCCCGCTGTGGGGCAACCCAATGTTGCCGCACCTCCAGTCTGTTCCGGACCCCCAGGTTTGGGCCAGGCACGAGGTTCAAGCATTGCGACACATATTTAGGGAGGGCCGGCTTCTCACCTTTGCGGAACTGAAAGCAAGATATAACCTACCCCCGTGGATGTATTTCCGCTATATGCAATTACGACATGCGGTTGGTGCGCAGTTTCCGCATGGGGTGGAAATGTCTACCCACTCGGTTGAGTCCCTATTGTTAACCGACCATCTAGACCGAACACTATCTTCTATATACCTCAGACTCACATGCAAAGACACCTCCAAAATGCTCCCACTTTTCCATAAATGGCAGTCGGACATTCCGGCTCTGACCGAAGAGGACTGGTCAGAGGGCCTACAACAATGCATCCCATTTATGATCTCAGCAAGGGACAGATTTGTGCAACTAAAGTTCCTTCATAGGGTATACTATACCCCACAACGATTGTCTAGGATTTACCCTGGACTTGATGATAGGTGTCCTAAGTGTAGACAGTCGGTGGGGACCTTCTTTCATGTGGTATGGTCGTGTCCAGTTCTCCAGAGCTACTGGCATGACGTTGTGACTGACATAAACGGAGTAACAGGATTACAATTACAACTGGACCTGACGGTGTTCCTTTTGGGCATCACAGATAATCTGAATACAGCCAAACATACCAAACTGTTTGTGTTTTACGCGGCTTACTATGCCAGGAAACTGATTTTGCTGCGCTGTAAGTTACCGGAACCCCCCACTGTTGGGGCATGGAGGGCTCAAATAAACACAGTACTCCCGCTATATAAGCTTACGTATATGGGCAGGAACTGTCCCAAGAAATTCGAAAAAATGTGGGCGACTTGGGTTGAAGCTAGACAACTGGTGGTGTAGGTTCACTGGTGGCTTGGATCCCGGGAGGCTGGCTGGCTGGAAATGGGTGGTGAACACTGCCCCTAAGTTACAAAGGGTGAATATACGATTCTATTCACTCATACCCTCTCCCTCCTCTCCCCTTATATAGTGCAGACATCCCTCGGCAGGCACTGACCTATAAGTGTGGAGGCTCCTTTTGATATCCTACCCCTTTCATCCTTATTTCCTCCTCTTAATCCCTCCTTCTGTCCTTGCAGATGATTTCTTCTACATCTTCCTCAACCCTTTTAGCCTTCCTTCTCCTCTGGATTCTCCTTCTTGATCTCCCCCATCCCCCTCCCCATCTCCCTAACGAGACCTTCCTTGGACAAGTGAAATTCTAGGGGATCAGAATTGATATAGATAAAGATCTAATACATGAAAGGATGATGTTAAAATCAAAGCAGATGAGAAAGAGATTCCCTTCGGTGTTTCCGGCAATGTCTACTAAAAAATAATACTAATAGATAGATCTAGGCCCTGTTCGAAATACATTTGTGTTGCTTTTTGTATTGTATTGAAATGTGGCAACTGACTACAATTGCTCATGTAATACAGCATGATCTTCAAATTCAAATGTAATGTGCAGATTATTCAATAAACATTTTCTGTGTTAAAAAAAAATAATGATCTCCAGACCTATGACCTACGCTGTCTCCCCTCATTTTTAATCTCTTAATGGAGCCATTAGCCGCAAACATCAGACAAACACCTGAAATACAGGGTTTTATGATTAATAACAGAAAATATGTCATCAGTCTTTTTGCTGACAACATAATCCAGTGTCTTCCCTGGAAAAGGTATCTTGTCTACTTTAAAAATATGGCATGATGTCGTACTACAAAGTGAATGCAACTAAATAGTATATATTAGATCTAGGGGTGTCTCCACAAGAAAAACTGGACATGCAAGCCAAATTACCATACATATGGAATGATTATGCAATTAACTACCTAGGGATAAACCTCACTTCTCATCCGGAACAGCTTTTTAAATCTAATTACCTACCACTTGAAAGCAAATTAAAAGAAGGAACAAATAAATTAAGCAAACACATATTATCATGGTCGGGAAGGTTGGCAGCCTTTAAAATGCAGATACTACCCCAAATATTATACATAGTTTGAACAGTTCCTATACCTGTCCCCAAAATTTTTTTTCATAATCTACAAAGCATACTCTCCAACTTTTTTTTTTTTCTTCTTCTTTCTTTCTTCTCTTTTTCCTTTCTCCCCCTTCCTTCCCTTTGTCCTCTTTCCCAATGGTGGACTTCAGAGGGAACAACTGGGAAGGTTTTATGTTAGACATTAAACTGACATGTTGTGTTACTAAGGTTAATCAAATGGAAATGGAGATCCTCTACCATAAGTTCATGTCAATATTTGAACGCAAAGCCCGTTTATTCTGGCATATTAAGTACTTTGAGCAGTACATTTCTGAAGACCTGAATCCTAAGGGCCTTAGGATACAGGTCTTTCCTAATATTTGGACAATCGATGCAGATTTTAAAGCTCGCTGGGAACTCAATTTACAAGATTGTACAAGAAAAATGATGGAGCTTATGGTGGAATATTACATGCAGGAACTTAAATTGGTAGACTGTGAGATTAAATGTATTTATGATGACAATACTGCCCTACTTAACCACCCTGATTTTGTAGTATTTGACACAAGTTTAAAAAGTCATGTCCAAGTCTTTACAAAAAATCTATTGTTGAAAAAGGAAGACAAAATGTCGAGGGATAAGCTAGCTTTTGCTGGTAACTATGCATATAACTGGCCCATGAACAGCAAACAACAGGGCGGCTGGAACTCCACACATCCTTATAGAAATACTGGTAATAGAGTGAGCGATTCAGATTCCTCTGCTACCTCTCCTGCCTCACACAACTCATGGGCCTCTGATCGGGGATGACAGAGGGGTCGAGGTTCAAGAAAACAACGAAAGACTGGGAAAGGACAGCAGACAGGCAATGATAGAAAAAAATCAATGGATGAACATGTTCAACCACTAGATAATAATCACGCTCAAAAACAGCACTCTATGCCTAAGGATAATGGAGGAATATCTATGTTCCCTGACCTAGCTGCATCTAATGTTCCCCCACTACCTACACCTCGTCGGTTTCGTTGACCTTTCTGCCCTATTTCAACACCCGATATTTTTTACATCATTAAAGATCTGCATCTCTTTTCTAGGAAATTAACGTACAAATTTCTCTTTGACCATGACAGACAAGAAAAACAAAAAAATCTTGCAGAGCAAGAAATTTTGAAGGATTTCACTGTGGCCGAATTTCGGGTGCTGAGAGATCTGGTGCTCCTTTTAGAGGAGAATGATACAAATGTGACACAGATGAACGCACCTGAGTCCGATGATAGCATTGGTCAGCTAACACAGACTAAGATTTATCATCAGGAGCTTACCATGCTGGGTAATGCTGTAATCCAAATGTGTGGACTTTTCTAACACAAACAACCAAAGAAATGGAACTCCTAGTTTCCAAAAAATTGGGTAACCATAACCTGAGTCAGGCCCACAGGAATGCACTTGTTGGACTTGCAAACTCTCAGTTGGTAATCAAGCCCTCCGACAAGGGTGGCAACATAGTTCTGTTGGATGAACTCCAATACAGGAATATATGTTGGGATATACTCAAGAACAGACAATTTCAGCCAACATTATTACCAAATATAAGCTTGAGTATAAACATATTATTCATTCAGCCCTTGCTGAGGGCTTGATTACCAAAGAAATCTTTGAGGGCATACAGGTCCCACACCCCAAGACCCCAACATTTTATGCGCTTCCAAAGACGCATACATATCTCCGTAACCCACCAGGATGACCGATGGTTTTGGGTGTGGGCTCAATTACTAATCGGGCTAGCAAGCTGGTCAATGAATATCTTTTCCCCCATGTTATCACATTGCCCTCTTACTTAAGGGACACTACTGACCTATTAAAAAGTCTTGACGGTCTCACTATCCCAGCAGATTGCCTCCTTATCGCTATTGACATCAAGGCTTTATACTCCTCTATTCCACACAATCTGGGTTTGGAGACTATTTCTAAGTACCTTGATGAGCGCGGTCCCAAGTTTTCCGGCATGAACCACTTCATATTACAATTTCTATCACACATTCTTACAAGAAATGTATTTTCTTTTGACGAGTCCCACTTCCTCCAGGTACAAGGGGTTGCCATGGGCACATGTTGTGCCCCCTCTTATGCCAATTTGTACCTGGGGGGGTGGGAAGGAAACCTTTTTTCTAATGACAATCACATCAACCTTCTTTCCCATATTCTTTTATGGCATCAGTTTATGGACGATGTCTTTATGATTTGGGGCGGGTCTTCCACTTTGCTTGAGCATTTTATGCAGATGCTTGCTGGAAATAAATACAACTTGAAATTTACAATGGATTTTCACTAGAACAATGTCCTTAATGTCCTTTCTGGACATTACCATCTCTATTGAAGTTGATGGCACTATTGCTACATCACTTTACCACAAACCTATCATGGGCAATATGATATTACATGCCTCTAGTGCACATCCCGATGCACTTGTTCATAGCAACCCCCTTTGGCCAATACCTACGCCTCAGGAGGAACTGTTCCAATGATATCAATTTCTTTTTTTTTTTTCAAATATTTTTTATTGAAGATTTTCAATATACAGTTCACAGTGGTATACCGTGCAAGGTATTTCGTAAAAAGAATTACAATTGAACAAAGATTATTTAACATATCTTCATAAATACTTAAAACTATAACATACAGCCTGTGCGTAGATATATGATGATTATTTATAATCCACATATTGATTTTTAGCTAAGCACTAGTTTGAGCTGAAAGGCATTTATTTAAGAGTATTAGATTACCAAAAAAAATTAAAAAAATGTTAACAGAAAGAGTAGGGACTCTGACTCCCTATCATATGAAAAAAGAATACAAGAGAAAAAAAAAAAGGAGGCAATCAGATTTTTCACGTAATTTGCCTATTGCGAATCCAAGGATCCCATTGTTTATACAAGCGGGGTGTATTTCCATCCATATTTGCAACAACCTGTTCATGTTTATAAGCTTCATCTACTTTTTTAACAACTTCACTGATATTTGGTGAATTGATAGACTTCCATTTGTTAGTGGTTGTTAATCTAGCTATAAATTATAAAAAATTCCCTTCACGCTGGTAGATGTGGGAGAGAAATAAAAATTTTTTTAAATAGTGTAAAATAATAAATGTGAATATTGCAGCAAAATTAAAAGTGCTCACACAACCACTTAATGGATAAATAGTTAAAATGAATTTCGCGCAATATTAGCAAGGGTGATGTGTATGGTGCTGAGGTGGGGACAAAAAAATTGTTTTTATGGTGTCTGTAATAATAGATAGGATCAACGATCTCTATGTTGGAACATATGTCTATTACCACTATTTGACATTAAAGTGAAGGTGCTGTATTTGAAGTGAAAACGTGCCAATATCTAGAATACCAAAAAGGATGATACCGTGCCAGCAAGGTTAGGATACCATAAATAAATTAACGTGAATAAATACTGGTGAATAAAAAATCCTTATTTAAAAATCCTTATAAAAATTGAACAAATTAATATAAAGTGCAACCCATCAAAAAGGTGAATACATTATACACAGACAAATGTCAACAGTGAACTAAAATATAGTGCAATCGCAATTCATCTAACTGTGCCTTAAAAAATAAGTAGCAGCATTGCAGGATTGAAAATGCACAGTTCATAAATTCTAGGATAGATGGCGCTGTTGGAGAGGTAAAATAGTCCTTCTATTCAGATCTGTGTATGTTCTATATGCTGGATAAATTATTCCTACAGTGGTGTCCTCCAGTACAGTCTCTCAGGACTCTCACCTTAAGATAGTACAAATCGAGCTGTGGTAGTGTAATCCTTGAAGTGTGGAAGCACTGTCTGAAACTTCTCCCTCTTAGTGCTTAACTCTCCAAATCTTCTCCTGTGCTCCCTCCGCTCTGATGCAGCTCAAACAGGATAAAAACAGGGGAGGGGGAGAGAGAGAAGACAGGCTCCACTAGTGTGTTATTGTTTTAAAACAAGGGGGATATTTATTTAATTCATGCTCTTACATTGGATAGCTTAAAAACAGGCAGAGTAAAAAACGGATGAGAAGTCTGGCGTTCTCAGCGCCCTCTCACTTGTGATGACAGCTGTGTGCCGCTCCAGCCAATCCCTACGCGTTACGACACGTCACGTGTCTTCCCCAGATGAAGACACGTGGTTTTTTATCTGCCCATACAAACTTGTGTAGCTGAGTTTGAGCTGTTCTGAAAAATTTTGCTGGTATAGAAATTGGGAGAGCTCTAAAGTAATAAAGTATTTTTGGTAGAATAAGCATTTTATATGCCGCCAGTCTTCCCATCCAAGACAAATAAAAAGACTTTAGTCTGTTTAATTCTGGTTGGATAGAAGAAATAAAGGGAACGAGATTTGCCTTAAATAGATTACAGCTTGGAGTTGTCAGTTGAATACCCAGATATTGAATAGGCTTATCAGCCCACGGGTATGGAAACCGTGAAGAGAGGGATTTTTGAAGACTTCCATCTATATTTATGGCGAGTAAATTAGATTTGGTTGCGTTTACTTTATAGTATGAGATTTGGTTGAAGTGATTTAATGTGTTATGTACTGCTGGCAAGGAAGTATTGGGATCGGAAAGGGATAGGATCAAATCGTCTGCAAACAGAGAAATGGTGTGTGCCTGTTTTGAAATTGAGATGCCCGAAATGTCTGGGTGAGATCTAATTTTTTCGGCCAAGGGTTCCATTAAAAGAGCAAAAATCAGGGGAGACAGGGGGCAACCCTGCCTCGTCCCGTTGGTGATATTGAAGCTGTCAGAGAACATTCCTTCTGTGTTTACCATTGCAGAGGGGATAGTATATAGTGCTAAGATGGCTGAGTTAATCGTTCCTGAAATACCAAATTTATTCAATACTTGTTTCAAATATCCCCAGTGAATCCTATCAAAGGCCCTCTTCGCATCTAAGGATAAAAGCAGAGAAGGGACCTTCGAGGACTCTGCAGCATGGAGCAGATTGATAATTCTGCATGTTGCGTCTGGTGCTTGTCGACCTGGGACAAACCCAACTTGGTCATGTTTTCCTAGGGTGGGCAAGAATCGGGCTAGTCTGTTAGCTATGATCTTAGCATAAATCTTCAAGTCTACATTTAACAAAGATATAGGCCTGAAGTTTTGTGGAGTATCGGGTGATTTTCCTGGCTTGGGTAATGTTACAATTGTGGCCGTTAACATTTCTGAGGGAAAGGAGGTTGTGGATGCAGCAGTTGCATACACTTTTAAAAAAAGTGGGCCTAACGTGGAGTAAAATGTATGGTAATATTCGGACGAAAAACCGTCTGGGCCTGGAGATTTGTTATTGGGGAGAGACAAAACTGTTTTGTGGAATTCAACCATGGAAATTGGTTCATTTAAAATTTTAAGTTGGTCAGGATTCAACTTGGGCATGGAGATTGAATCCAGAAAGGTCTGGATCATCTCAGGAGATGGTTGTTGGGTAGAGGTATCTTCTTTAAAGTTATAGAGATTATTATAGTAATCCCTAAATGCATTAGCAATGTCGTTTGGATTGGAAAGTCTGATGCCTGTGGTTGGGTGTAAATTGTATGGTATTTTTTGTTTGATTATTTCCTCCTTTACCTGATTCGCTAATAATTTACCTGCTTTGTTACCTTGACTGTAGTAATGTGCCTTCCATTTTTGAGCCGTGTGATTGTGTTGGGAGATAAGTAATAATCTAAGATCATGTCTGATTTTATCCAGTTGGGAGCTAATGGTAGGATCAGGAGATTTTTTGTTCACCAATTCTAAATGTTCTAATTGGAGGAGTAGATCGTTTAACTGCTGGTTTTGTCGCTTCTTGGCCGCACTGCTCATTTTCATGAGAATTCCTCTTATGTACGCTTTATGACAGTTCCAGACTGTCTAGGGATCCGACACATACAGGGCATTAGTAGTGAAGAACTCACAGAGTTCTTTATTGATTTTATGCTTATGGTCTGGATGCGTGAAAAGAAACATATCATTTTTCCATCTATTTGCCCGTGTTTCAGTGCGGGACCCCTCCACCACAATGGAGACTGGGGTGTGGTCAGACCACATAATGTTGTGCACAGTGGATGAACTAACATTCTGTAAAAGAAACTTATCGACCAAAAAGAGATCAATTCTTGAGTATGTGCGATGCACACTTGAGAAGTAATAGTAGTCCCGCTCAGTCGAGTGCTGACAACACCACACATCGTGTAGACTTTCTGAGGCCATGAAGCGCGAAAGGGTCACTCTTTCCCGAAATTTCGGGGTCTCAGCCAAGACATCTAAAGATTTGTTTGGTATAGCATTGAAATCACCACAAATTATGGTATATCCCTTTCGCACTGCAAGTACTCGTTTCCAAACTTTGTTCAGAAAAGAAATTTGTTTCACATTAGGTATGTAGACATTCACTATGGTATATACTGTGCTGTTTACCTCACCAACCAGTATAATGTATCTACCCAGTTTGTCTGTTTCTGTATAGATATGTTGAAAAGATATAGGGGGTCATTTACTATAGCGCTATGGCGCTAATTTGCGCAAATTGCCACGAATTAGCGTTAATTTGCGGCAATTTAGCGTGAATTAGCGCTAATAGCGCTAATTCGCGCTAAAACGGTATTCACTATAGCGCTGGTGAGAAAATACTCCCAAAATCGAATTTACTATAGCTCCCTGAAACTAAATAGCGCCCAAACCCTTACTCTGCTAAAACCTAGAGAATTGCACATGGAAATAATGTTTAGAGCATGATATAATTGCCTAAATGGTACTGAAATATGCGGTATATTATTTAAAGATTATCTGCCTTTAAACTGTGTGAAAAAGTGATTTCTACACTGAAATATCTTTAAAAGTCTGAAAAGTGAAAAATTCCCCGTTTTGGACAACTAGGTGCCAACACAACTGAGCATGCTCAGACCTGAATATAACTCTCATTTTAACTCAAGTGTCTTTTTTACCCAGAGCTATAGTAAATACCAAAATGAGAGCTAATTAGAGAACATTTTTTGGAAGTTAAAATCTGCTCTAATTTAGTCCAAATGAAGTTTCAGTCATTGATTCTAATGGAACAATTCTAACTTTCACAAAAAAAAACTTTTAATGTTGAGATGAAATGTATCTTTCTGTGAAATAAATTTTCCTTTGCAACATTGTTGTTTCTACTTAAAATATTTTGATTTTAAGAATGCTACAATGTGGAATGTTTTGATGTTTTGGTAAAATATATTTTTCTCTGTCACTTTCACTTGTTACTCTTCATCTCACAACAATCTTTACCCCAAACTCACACAGGTGTCTTTATAATCCACAAGCAATACCATTGCTGATGCAAATTTAAAATGAATCACAGTTTTTTGTGCTTTTTATTAATTCCAAATATTCATAATTTGAGCACAAAAAATGTGATAGGTGTACCAACATCAGAAAGCAAAATGTAATTCCCAAAAATTTGAGGGTAATATTCTACTCTCACCCACAAAAAAACACCAAATATCACAGAATAAATCAAGAAGAATAACTATTGAGTAATGTAATTCTATCACCTGTATGTCCATAGAAATGCAGGATTTATGTGTTTGTATGTGTATTTATGTGTAGTTATGTGTAGGAGGGTCTCACACGTGGCAGCTCTGTGGCTTGGAGGTTAGAACTTCTGCTTAGCATCTCTGAGTGTCTGGGTTCAAATCCCAACCATGTTACTTCGTGTAGAGAAGTTGTCTCATCTCCCAGGTCCTTTAACCATGTCTAAATGTAGTAGTTATGTGTAGGAGGGTTCCACCACCATTGTAAGTCTTTTCCAGATGCACTATATAGCCAAAAGTATTGGGACACCTGCCTTTGCAAACACATGAACTTTAATGGCAGCCCAGTCTTAGTCCGTAGGGTTAAAATTTGATTTGTCCCACCCTTTGCAGCTAGTACAGCTTCTGGGAAGGCTGTCCACAAGGTTTAGTGTGCCTATGGGAATGTTTGATCATTCTTCCAGAAGTGCATTTGTGAGGCCAGGCACTGATGTTGGATGAGAAGGCCTGGCTCGCAGTCTCTACTCTAATTCAGCCAAAGGGTGTTCTATCGGGTTGAGGCCAGGACTCTGTGCAGGCCAGTCAAGTTTTTTCACCCCAAACTTGCTCATCCATGTCTTTATGGATCTTGCTTTGTGTACTGGTGTGCAGTCATGTTGGAAAAGGAAGGGGCTTTCCCCAAACTGTTCCCACAAAGTTGGGAGCATGAAATTGTCCAAAATGTCTTGGTATGCTGACACCTTAAGAGTTCCCTTATCTGAAACTAAGAGGCCCAGCCCAACCCCTGAAAAACAACACCGCACCATAATCCCCCTCCACCAAATCATTTGGACCAGTGCACAAAGCAAGGTCCATAAAGACATGGATGAGTGATTTTGGGGTGGAGGAAATTGACTGGCCTGCACAGAGTCCTGACCTCAACACAACAGAACACCTTGGGGATGAATTAGAGAGGAGACTGTAGGTCAGGCCTTCTCATCCAACATCAGTGCCTGACCTCACAAATGCACTTGGAAGAATGGTCAAACATTCCCATAGACACACTCCTAAACCTTGTGGACAAGAAGAGTTGAAGCTGTTATAGCTGCAAAGGGTGGGCCAAATGAGTTTTGAACCCAATACTAATACTGGGATGCCATTACAGTTCATGTGTGTTTAAAGGCAGGCATCCCAATACATAGGCCAATACATTGTGACACTGAGCATGACTATGGACTTAGGGCTGGTTCACACCACAGAGATGCAGTGAACATGTGTGGGGCTGCCTGGTGGCTAAGTGGGTAGCAGTTCTGTCTAGCAGCACCTGGGATGTTGGTTCAATTCCCTCAACATGCTAATGCTTGTGTTGAAGTTTATATGTTCTCCCTGTGTGGGTTTCTCACCACAATCAGAAGACATGATGGCATTTTATTTGTCTCCTGTCGAAATAGGTTCTAATGTAAGAAAGTTAATTTTGGACTTTATATTGGAAGCTCATTGCAGCCAGGGACTGATGTTAATGTTTATTAGCACTAATCATGCCCAGGGACTTGGACATTTCAAATTTTAGGGTTTACACTGCATGGGTACATATGCTTAGAAAACTGTTGCTTTGTTTATGTGGATGCAAATGGACTTTGATCTTTGTCCTGTAGTTGGAGATTTGATGCACATAGCCAAGGCTAACACAGTTGAAAATACTATTATGTGTTCCTGCTCATCAGATGCAATCACTTTAGACATACATGAAGAGACAGATTGAAAGATACTGGTGGGTGTGTAATTCTATTGGGTGTGTCAGTGTGCTAACAATACAACCTCTCTTATATAAAGGCCTGCAGTAGGGGGGTTTGTTTGGCCTGAGAAGGTCAGGTTTTTTGCCTGTGATTTGTGGGGAGGAGGGCTAAAATCTTCCTTCCGGAGTGCTGCTCGGCTTCCTAACTTAAGAGCAGGTGTCATATTTGCTTAGGTTTTGAGTTGGGGGTGTTCTGGGGACCCCTCTTCGGGGGGGACCCCCGGATAATTGAGAGGCCAAAGAAAGGCAGAACCAAAAAAGGACGTTGCCATGTCACGAGGTCCAATGCGTTTGCGAAATTCTATGAGAATCCAGGTAAAGCCTGAATATCGTGGTGAAGTGGGTCTGAAGACGATCGCTGTGGATGTTTTACAGAAGTTGCTGAATTTACAGGTCAGTGATATATTTGCTCTCCAAGATTTTGTGGTCAGTGGTCAATACGATGTTTCTTTTCATACTGAGGATACCTGCCAAGCTGCATATGAGAATTGGGTGAAGGCGGATCTGGGAGGAAATTTGCTAACTAAGAAGATGGACGTCAGTTTATTATTTGATCCTGGATTGAAGACCATGACTGTACATTGTTATAATCCTTTTTTGGAGCCGGAATTGGTGAGACAATTTTTGTTGCGGTATTGTGTGGGGGCTGATCGAGGAGAGAAGCTTTATAACCAGTATGGCATGTATAGAGGTAAACTGCGTTTTAAAGTACGCATGAAGAGGGACGCATCAGGTTTTTGTGGAGTGTGTCACCCTCCCCCGGCATTTACCATTGCTGGGGAGCGGTGTACTGTTTTCTATTCTGGGCAACCCCGTTACTGCAGGGGGTGCTTTCAGTATGGACATATTCGTGAGGACTGCCCTTCTAAGCTTTGCTGTAGAGTGTGCTTGAAGCCGGGACACAATGCAGCGGAGTGCAAGGAAAAGAAATGTGATCTGTGTGGTTCAGGGGAGCATATGGTCAGAAACTGTCCGAAAATAGTGGGGAGGAAGATGTTCTCGTATGCGGAGGCTGTGCAAAGATGGCGGTTTACAGGGCAGAATGTGAGCCGAGAACCGGAGGAGCAGGAGACTGAGCGGGCGGATGACGGGGGTGAGCAGGTGGCCGGCACGGAAGGTGGAAAGGCGCCGACCCCCCCAGACGCTGAAAACCCCAGTAGTAGCTCCAAGGAAGGTGTCGGACAGGAACTGCAAGGGAGTATGGGTAAAAGTGGAGTGAATATTAATCTGACAGGGGGGGATAATGAGATGCAGGTTGGTGAGGCGGAAGAAGCTGTGGCAGATGAAGGCATGGAGTGGGGGAGGGAGGTAAGTGGAGTGTGTGAAGAGCTGATCGCTTTGATAAAACAGGTGGAGGCAGAACAGGAGAGCCAATATGTAGATGAGGAGCTTGGTGAGTGGGCTGAGGATATGGAGGTGCTGGAGGTGAGGAGGAAGGAGGGGTCAGGATCAAAAGACCTTTTTAATGGCTGCTCAAAGACCAGGGCCTGAGGTGGAGCAGGAGAGTGAGGCACGGAGAAAGAAGCCTAAATGGGACTTGTCTCTGGGTTCGAGCCCAGGTGGTGGGTGTGTACTGCCAAGTTTAAGTATGGATTCACAAGTGTCAGATGATTCAAGTGGAGCAACATCACCATTGGGCTTGGTAGGTGGGCCTGCCATGCAATATTTGGAGAGTGAGTCAGTTGATCCTCTTGAAAAATGTACAGGGAACAGAAGTGGAAAACAGCTTCCTGATGGAGGGGTTTAGTGTGTTCTGCAGGATTTTTTTGATCCTTCTCATGGCTTTGTCTATATGTAGTGTGAATGTGCGTTCGATTAGATCTGTCTATCGTCGTGCAGCTGTTTTGTCTGAGTTGGCTAAGATTGAGTGTGATGTCTTGTGTTTGCAAGAGTGTGGTTTGTGGTATGCTCCAGGCCATGGGGACTGGTCTGCAGGACCAGCGATTTGGTCTTGTGCTGCGGAAAATAGAAGTGAAGGGGTGGGGGTGCTCTTTAAAAACCCAGAAATTAAAGTTGAATCATGGGAGGAAGTGGTGATAGGAAGAGTTCTGAGTGTAATGTTTACCTACCTGGAAGAATCCTTTAAGTTGATATGTGTTTATGCACCAGTGCGAAAAAATGCCAGGATGGATTTGTTGGAAATTTTGAGGCTTCACCTTGTGGGGAGAGTAAAGACCATTGTTGCTGGAGACTTTAATCTTATTAGGACTGCTGAAGATAGAGTAGGCCAAGGTGAAAGTCAGACCGATGTCACCAGCACAGCTTTTAATGCAATTTTGCAGGATTTTTGTTTGCAGGATGGAGCAATTTGCTACTATGGAAATGGTAAAGCCCCAGCAACCTTTTTTTCAGATAAGGGAAGTGTGAAATCCCGAATTGACTTTATTTTAGGTTCTAGGGCACTGAAGGTCGCAGAGTGGAAGCAATGGGAGGTGTCTTTCTCCGACCACCAGGTTTTGGTGGGAAAGTTTATTTTTGATCAAGATGTCAAGACTGGGAGAGGAATCTGGAAATTAAATAATCTGTTATTGGAAGACCAAGGGATTTTTGATAAGTTTGCTCTGCAATATAAAGTGTGGTTGGGAAGGAAGGGGGATTTTGAATCCTTTTTCGAGTGGTGGGGCTGGCTGAAGGAACGAATCAAGCTCTTCTTTCTTCAAGCAGGTGTAAAGAAGGCAAGGAAAGAGAAACAAGAAGGGAAGGCTCTCCAGCGTAGGTTGAGACTCCTGCTTAAATTAAGGCAGGGAGGCAGGGAGTTAGAAGAGGAGATTGGAAAGCTTCGGGAGGAGATAAAGAAAGCTTGGGTGATGAGAGGGAAGAAGCTAATCTTCCAAGCTAAAGTGAAGGACATGGAGGAAGGGGAGACATGTTCACGGTTCTTCTTCAAGAAACTCTTGAGGGGACGCAATGTGATGAAATCGGTGATGGTGCAGGGACAGGAAGTAAATGGTGAGAAGGTGATGGAGGCGGTGAGTGAGTTTTATACGGATTTGTTTGCAGGTGGATGTGGAGTAAGTGCTGAGGAGATGCAAGAGTATTGCGAGAAAGTGGATGCAAGATTGTCTGAGGAGGATAGGTTTGGTATGTGTGTGGTTGTGTCTGAGGAGGAAGTGAGGCGAGTGATAGATGGGATGAACCGGAATAAGACACCTGGGAAGGATGGGTTGACTGTTGAGTTCTTTTGTAAAGCATGGGAGGTGATGAAGAATGAGGTGTGTGAGTTGGTGAGGCTGGTGTTTGAAGTGGGGGAGATGCCAAAGTCCTTAAGGGAGGGGGTGATTACCCTCATCTATAAAAAGGGCGACAAGAGAGACATTCGGAATTGGCGGCCAATTACACTGTTGAACGTTGACTACAAGATTGTGGCAAGATTGATTGCAGATCGAGTCAAGCGTGTGATTGGTGAAGTGATTGGGGAGCAGCAGGTGTGTGCGGTTCCTGGTCGACGGATTTCCGACAATCTATCATTACTGAGGGATGTCGTATACTACGCGCAATCTAACAACTTGCCGTGCCTTCTAGAGTCGATTGACCTTGAAAAGGCCTACGACAAAGTCTCCCATCAGTTTCTGTTTCAGATTCTGGAGGTCCTAGGGTTTCCGAACCAGCTGATGAAGGTTATCAGAGGACTATACAAAGGTGTCTCAAGTCAGGTTTTGGTCAACGGTACCCTAGGGGGGAGTATCCCTGTGATGTCTGGTGTTAGGCAGGGGTGCCCCCTATCGCCTTTGATGTTCATCTGCGTGATGGAGCCATTACTGAGTGCAGTGAAGAAGGACAAGGCATTCAAGGGTGTGTTTGTGCCTGGCAGTGGTGGAAGGAGTGTGAAAGTGTTGGGGTACATGGATGATGTTGTGTTGGTGGCTGGTGGAATGGCTGATGTGCGGCGTGGAAGATTGCAGGTGAGTCTGTTCTGCAGTGTGTCTGGGATGAGTGTGAATTGGAGTAAGTGTCAGGTGTGTAGTGTGGGCCGTGAGGTGGAGGTGAATGAGGGACGCAGTCAGAAGGTGGAGAGGATGCAGGTGCTGGGTGTGTGTTTTGACAGGGAGTTGAGGGGAAGTCGCAGTTTTCAGAAGGTGACTGAGCGAGTGGAGGAAAAGTTGTCTATGTGGCGGATGCGTGAATTGTCCTGCACTGGGAAAGTTCTGATCATCAAGTCAGTGATCCTTCCGATTATGTTGTATGTCTCTGTTATATTCCCGCCTCCTGATGATTGGGTGAGGAAGATGACGAGGCTACTGTTCTTGTTCTTTTGGGGAGGGAGGATGGAGAAGTGTGCAAGGGAGAAGATTACTAAACCAAGGGTCAAAGGTGGCTTCGGACTTCCAAAGATCGGGGAATTTTTGATGCTGCATTACTGGGTGACGTTGATAAGGACCCTAAGAGGTAACGGAATCGGGAAGGAGATGATGCAGTACCTTGGAGGAAGATTGTTTACAAAATGGGGACTCTACAGGCGGGCCCTAGAAAAGCCACAGGCATGGGTCGTTCCTCAGTATTTTTTGGTCCTAACCAAGATCTGGGAAGGATGGAGGTTGGGGGGTCTGGGGAGGGAGGTTGGTGATAAAAAGAAACTTAAAGCTTGGATTGCTGGGGAGATTTTTCCTAATGGGATACAGTACTTAAGAGAGAAGGAAAGTGTGCAAATCTGGAAGAGTATGAGCACAAGAGGAGTGACTAACCGCCAAAGGGACATATCCTGGATGACCTTTATGGGGTGTCTGACGACCATGAGTTTTCTGAAAAGTAGGGATTTGGTAAGATCGGAGTTGTGTCCAAGGGAGGGCTGTGGGGGAGTGGAGGACGTGTTCCACTTGTTTTGGAACTGTGTCTTCGCTAAAGAAGTGCTGGGAAAGTTGAAGAGCTTCCTGAGGGAGGTGGTGGGGGTGGTTTTTGTAAGGGAGGAAATGGTGGTTCTGGGCTTGTGGAGATTGGAGAAAAATGCAGCCAGGAAGGCGTGGTGCTTTTCTGTCGTCTATAAGGAAGTAATGTGGGATGTTAGGAATATATGGGTAGGAAGGAAGAGGTTAATTTCTGTAGAAGATGCGGTGAGGATATTTTTGGCTAGGATGTATATTGTTTATCTTTTTGATGTGAAAGGGATGGGTGAGGAAGAACCTGGGAGATATTGGAAGAGGGATAAGTGGAATGTCTTTTGATATATTTGCATGATTAAAAAATGTGCTCTGTATTATTAATTTGTTTTGTCATATGATGTGAAGGACACAGTCACTAAGTACTGACAGTATATGTGTGTTGTTGTCCATTTACTGAATTGACAAAGAAAAAAAAAAAATTGTGGTGGGAGAAGGAATGAAATTGGGAGATTTGATGAAATGCTTGTGCATTTTTTCAATCAAAAGTGGATCTATGTGGCCATGCTGTCAATGTTGTGTGTGTATTGTTCCTGTCTGATCATGCAAACGTCGTTTGGAAGCATCTGCTGACCTACTCTTTTTGATCTCGTTTAATCGAGTACACCGAAACAAGCTGCTTGCAGCAGAACATGGTCACCAATGTATGTATGTGTGGATTGTGGGCTGGTGGTGGGTGTTTTGAATAAGTCTTTTGTAATATTATGTGGGAATGCTTTGTAAGAATGACTGTTAAGTATGTTTCTATAATCTTGCAGATAATAATGTGATGTGTTGCCCGCTATACACTGAAATTAAAGCTGTGTCCACTCTAAGGTTTTGTCTAATTTTAGATTGTAAGCTCCTATGAGCAAGGCCCTTAATATTCTATTGCTAAATATAGCACCATATATCCTGTCCAAATTTTTTTGAAGCTAGTAAATGTAATTTTTTTTTTCTGCTGGTAAAATAAAAGTACATTATTGAGCTTTTATTGTGTGTGTTTTTTTTTTTTTTTCTACTTTTCTTTTCTCTTTAGTTTTTGTGGGTGGCAGTTTTGGGAAAGTGAAATATCTCTTATATTTTATTTCAATATGTATTTGTGCACCAAAAAACTATTCTCTTTGCCCTGGTTCACATGCTACTTTGAAATTGTGCTACTTCACTTGAAGTAGCACAATTTCAAAGTAGCAAGGTCAGCGTGATTTCAGGTGGCTTTATACACAAATTTCTATTGAAGTCGCACCTGAAATCGGCAAAAGTAGTGCAGGAACTACTTTAGCAAATTGGTGCGGTGCCACAAAAAATGTTGCATCGATTGAAACAGTGCTATTGCCAATAGTCATGCGATTTGATCTCTCAAATCTCATTACCAATCGCTCCAATGTAAACCTAGGCTTCTGCACAACTGCAAGTTATATATAAAGATTCCACCTTTATCAACAGCTGTGGAGAATTGCAGGTAATGAATTCAGCTGGTGGATAGGCAGTGTTTCAATGTGTCAGCTCTGGTTCACATTGGTGTGATTTGACATGTCAAATCTGTGGCAATTGCACTGTTCTAATTGGTGCGATTTGTATTGATATTGGTGCAGAAATCTGCACTGATGTCTCTGATGCCCCCACAGTTGGGACTGACATGCAGGAATGAAATTGTGGGAGTTCAGTTGAACGCTTTCCTCCCGCTGTCAGTGTGAACCAGGGCTCAAACTGGGCCTTTTGCCTTTGTAATTCACCTGCTGCTAACCCAGGGACACCATTTCTTATCAAACTCCCTTAAGTTTACCTTCAAATATATGTAGAAATACAGATTTGCATATCTGAAAATAAAAAATACTAATCATGGTTGAGATCAAATATTCGCAGCTGCAATCAAAAGCGTGGTTTCACCTTCTGACCTGGAAATTAGTCATTGTATGCACCCGGAAGTTCCTGTGCTGGTCAGGATTTCCATCTAGGTGGACATGGCGAGGTCTCTTTAGCAAAGAGGAGGCGCTGCTCATTGGCCGGGTAAGTGAAGGATATGTACTTGTACTTAATCAATGCGGGGGTGGATGTCATAGTTAGATTTGGTGTGGGTGGGGTTCACTGATGTGTTTGGCTTCACCACACATTTGCTTACGTCCCATGTGCACACATCACTTCCTGCATTTGTTCTGCTGATGTAAATCAGTAAGGACTATGCAAGTATAAATGAGAGCTCCTTTTATTAAAATATATATGACTTGTTTCACAGCTGGGCGAATTTGCCAACAAATTTGGACCTCTGAGTTGCATGACAAGTTGTACCCCATGATTCTCAATGATAACCATTCATATCTGTGCTACTTTAAGTCGCACTAACTTCAAAGTAGTCCCTGTACTACTTTGGTGTGACTTGAGGTATATCGGGTACAATATTACACCGGCATTCCCAGAAGTTGGGCCAAGTTGCAGCGGCAAAGTGGCAGCAAAATAGTGTGACTTTCAGGTCGCAGCAGTGTGAATAAGATTCAAGGATAACACCTTTGAATTTGGCCCTATTGTCACTTGTGCATCCTGAAAGTGTAGCAAATTCGTCCCTGCACTACCTTGGTTTAACTTTGATGCAATTTGAGGTCCATACACCACAAGATTACACAGACATTGCTTCAAGTCATGACAAAGCTGTGCAATTTTAAGGTCGCACAAGTGCAAATGGGGCCTTATTCAAAGGTGTTATCAATTAATTGCATTAGGTTACTTTCACACTTAGGTGACTTTTCATGGAGCTTTGGACCGCAGAGTCACATGAAAAGTTGTCCCCCTTGATTTCCATGCATATTTATTAGAGCTGCACGATTAATCGTCATCGTGATTTTTTCCCCTTTACGATCTAGAAAAAAGCATTTCACGATTCTTGCTATGCAAAGAACTCTCTCTGCTCTTCTGAAGCCACAGCCGAAAAACCAGGAAGTCTGCCAAGAATTAGAACATTCTTTATCAGTGAACTTAACTAGAAACCTTGTAACAATTTGTCAATGAAATAGACTTCTGTGTAAGTGAGGAAAGTTTAACCACTTAAACACTAAACATTTTTCTGACATTTGTTGGTTTCAAGTTAAAATCATTTTTCCTGACAGGCTCCATGGCAGCATACGTGTGGGTAGGCTCCGCCTCCATAACTACCCAATAGGACCCCCTCTCCCATAAATCTTTGCTCTAGGCTGCTATCCATGTTCCTTTTTTGTCTTCCTCCGTAGGACCAGGTGTTGGTTCTCCCACCTGAAGAGAAAACCTCCCTACGATCGATGAGGCCGAGTGCCAAAGATTCCTCCGATAGGCCCCGACTATTAGCAGGGTATGGAGTGTATAGCAGAGTAGCGCTGAAGATTGGATCAGTTCGTCTATGTGCGCACGGTCTGTTTGCCTAATGTTTCAGGCGACCATTATCTGCTGCCAAGTCCGGTGTGTGTGTGTATGGATGGCGTTCCTCGGCCCAGGTGATCGTAGGTGGAGGGGTAAGTTTTTACATTTCATTCACATATGGCAGCAGTGTTTATGTGTATCATACCTCTGTGTTTTTTTTTTTTTTCCTGCTTCCTGGTGTCCTAGATTGGCGCTGACGCTCTCTGCGTTCCAGCAGCCGCTCTCTCTGTGACTTCCAGGTACCGGCGTACGTTCTGCGCATGCGCGGACCCAATACGAAGTCGAGGCTTGGTTCGCGCATGCGCGCGAGCGTCTCGCGTCTGACGTCGGCGATGACATCACGAGTGCCACTTTTAAAAGCTGTGGAGCCCTGGGAATGATCGTGGGGGATACGGCGACTTCCCGGGGCTACTATCTTGGCGTTTCAAGGTAAGACAATCTCTATTGTCTGGGGGTGGAGGTCTGTTGTCAGTCAGCTGATCCTGTGAATCTGTCTCTGCAGCTTCCTATTGTATTGACACTATGGACTCCTCACTGCCCCCTAGTGGCCAGCCCGCTTGTAGCAGGTATGTTTGCAGTTTTGCTTTTCTGCCTGTACAAGGATTGAGAGTAGGATTTTTAGGACACCAGCTGATTTTCTTTCTCTATCTTCTCTGTGTTTCTTTCCTCACAGCCCTACTAGGTCTGATCCACACCGTAGTTCCCATAAAGGAAGTGGATCATCAAAATCACACCACCGGCAATCTTCCTCCAGGTCTAGCCATCATAGATCTCCTTCCAGATCTGAACAGCGCAATAAAAATCCTTCTCACCCCCCTTCATCTCACTCTAAAGAGAGTTCAGGAAAATCATGCTGGGGATGTAGGATGCCTGTTCCAACAGACAAATCTCTCTGTGATCACTGCTTCTCTAAAGCTGCAGATGAGAGGGATGGTGCAGACCAGCGTTTGGAATCTATGGTTAGGCGGGTTGTGAAAGAATCTCTACAGGAGAGAGAAGCCCAGCAGCCCCGTGATTCCCCATCAGACCCATTATGCCCTCCAGTGGGTGAAGGTTCTGTGCATGAGACATGGGATTCTTCCCAACCAAGTCACCCTTCTGCTCCTGTTTCAGACAGCGAATCGGATCTGGAAGATCCTGGCGTGGGGTTTGAGTTCGCTTTAGTTCCTCCTTTGGTGAAGGCAGTAAAAGAGGCCCTGAAGTGGGAAGATTCAGTTACTTCCCCCCCAAAACAGAGGAAGTTTTTTAAGCAGCTCAATAAGGAGCGACAGTATTTTCCTTTTCTCTCTGAGCTGGGTGAGGTCATTTCTGAGGAATGGAGCAAGATGGACAAGAAAAGTTCCATGCAGTCAAAGGTCTTGAAACTATATCCTTTCAAGGAAGAGGAAGTAAAGCACCTTGAATCAGCCCCATTAATGGATGCAGCTTTAATGAGACTAGCAAGATATGTAACGCTTCCCTTGGAAGACACTGTATCTTTTAAAGATCCTTTGGAAAGGTGAATTGATTCGGATTTAAAGAAGATCTACCTGACGTCAGGAATGGCATGTAAGCCAGTACTTGCGATAGCTGCAGTTTCCAAAGCTTTGGAATCTTGGTCTGATAATGTGGATGAGTTCTTAAGAGGTATCTCTACTGAAACAGCTAAGGATTCCCCTATCCAAGAGATCAGGCTGGCATCAGCCTTTCTTAGGGAGGCATCTATTGATGTCATCAGCCTGATGTCCCGGGTTATGTTGGCAGCTGTTTCAGCTCGTCGTGCCCTATGGCTCCGTCCGTGGTTGGCGGACCCAGCTTCCAAGCAAGCTTGGTGCCGAATTCCGTTTGAAGGTTCTTCATTGTTCGGCAATAAGCTTGATAGTGCCATAACCCGGGCCACAGGTCGGAAGTCTGGTTTCCTCCCTCAAGACAGACGCCTACAAAATCAGAAACGCAGTTTTCCTAGAAGACAAAACTCTGATCGTGCTAGGGATGCGCGCAGCTACAGACCTGGTCGGGAGTTCTCTAGATCCTGGAAATCCAGGCAGTCTTTCAAGAAACCCGCAAAAGGGGGTTCCTCTGGCAACCAGGATGCCACAAAGTCCTTTTGAGATTGGGCCCGCTCAGGCATGCCAGGTGTGGGCTCGTCTTCGCCACTTCGGGCATGTCTGGGCGGCCTCAATCCGAGATTACTGGACCATCAAGACGGTCTTCTCCGGTCACAAGTGGGTTTTCAGCAATACCCCAAGACTCAGATTTGTTCCCACAGCTCTTCCAGGTTCAGAAGAGAAAAAGCAGGTCCTATTAACCTACGTGAGCTGTTTATTGGATCAAGGCACAGCCGTCCCTGTTCCAGAAAACGAACAAGGCAAAGGCATGTATTCTCCTCTGTTCATGATACAGAAGAAAAACGGTACATGGAGGCCAGTAATAGATTTAACACATCTCAATTCTTTTATCCGAAAAGAAAAGTTCAAAATGGAGTCTTTAATTACGATCCAACATTAAATACATCTGGGAGATTGGATGATTTCAATCGATCTGAAAGATGCATACTTTCACGTGCCAGTGGCAACAGAGTTCCAACAATTCCTCCGCTTTGCGGTCGGCAATCAGCATCTGCAGTTCACATGTCTACCCTTCGGCCTAACAACGTCACCTCAGGTCTTCTCAAAGGTCCTGTTGTCGGTTGTGGCTCTACTCCGTATCAAGGGGGTTCGTCTCCACCACTATTTAGACGACCTACTTCTCCTAGCTCAGAACGAAGATCAACTGTTAGAGCACAGGAGCTTAGTCATCTCCACCCTGCAGGAATTCGGGTGGCTTCTGAATCTAGAGAAGAGCCATTTAGAGCCAACACAATCTCTGGTGTTTCTAGGGGCTCACTTCAACACATTGGAAGGCACCATCTCCCTTCCAGAGAAGATTGGAGTGATTCGAGACAGAATACACGCGGCCCTTGCGTCGTCTCACCTCTCAGCTCTCCAATGCCTGAAAGTAATTGGCACAATGACAGCTACCATTCCTATGGTGAAGTGGGCCCAATGGCATACACGACCCTTCCAAAAAGGGTTCCTTCAACAATGGGATTCTTCCAGCCAAGTCCAGCGCATACACCTTACGTCATCCATGAGGACATCTCTTCTTTGGTGGCTTCAAGGGAAGAATCTGCGCAATCGCCATTCAATCATGCCCATCTCATGGGTCACGTTAACCTCGGATGCCAGCAATCGAGGTTGGGGTGCTCACTGCCTTTCAGAAGTGGCGCAAGGCCGATGGGGTTTCCCCGCTCGAGGGATTGTCTCCAACATTCTGGAGCTGAGGGCTGCCTTTCAGGCACTCCTGTCATTTCGCCATCTAATAGAGGGTTCATCTGTGATGCTAAGGTTGGACAATACACCCGCGGTGGCTTACATAAAGAAGCAAGGTGGAACTCGCAGCTGGTCTCTGCTACGGGAAGTGAAGCCAATAATGAGCTGGGCTCAGAATTATTTGTCCATCTCGGCAGTTTACATTCCGGGGATCCAGGATGTACAGGCGGACTTCCTCTCGAGAGTGCAAATGGACAACAACGAGTGGTCTCTCCACTGAGAGGTGTTCGAGTGGCTTCTGACCCTGGGAGTACTTCCAGAGGTCGATCTATTTGCTTCTCCATGCAATCACAAAATGCCCAGATATTATTCGAGGTTCAGAGACCCTCACGCTTACGGGATAGATGCTCTCTCAGATCATTGGATGTTTCAGAAGGCTTATGCCTTCCCTCCGGTACCGGTGATTCTGCAATTCCTCCGGAGGCTCAGAACAGAGAAGGTGGAGATCATTGCAGTGATTCCTTTCTGGCCCAACAGGCCGTGGTTTCCTCTGTTATCACTCCTGAGTTATCAAGACCCAGTTCCCCTTCCTCTCAGGCCGGATCTACTGTAGCAAGGCTCGACGTTACACCCATGCCCATCTTGCCTACACCTCAGGGTGTGGTTCTTGAGAGGGAAAGGCTTGAATCCCTAGGCTGTCCGGAAGAAGCTATTCCAACTCTTCTTAGTGCCCGGAGGGGAAGTACGAACAGAGTATACAAACGGATATGGTCTAAATTCTCTGATCATATGTCTTCCCGGTCAAATCCGTGTAAGTCTCCAGCAGTAGAGGACATTCTAAGTTTTCTCCAATCAGGGCTGGATCTATCTTTAGCAGTCAGCTCACTAAGAGTGCAAGTTTCAGCCATCTCGGCCTTCACAGGAGTATCTTGGGCTAATCACACATTAGTCCGTCAATTCTTTAAAGGAGCTATCAGGCTTAAACCTCAAAGAAGACCTAGGTTCCCCAAATGGGACCTTCCTATTGTCTTGGATTTTCTCTCCAATCTCGGATCAGATCCTGACAAACCTCTTTCCATGAGAGATCTCACGCTCAAGACCACCTTCTTAGTAGCTGTGACATCGGCTAAAAGAGTGTCAGATCAGAAATTTACGTTCAGAAGAACCTTTCCTAACCTTCTTTCCAGATAGGGTAGTGTTGATTCCCATGCTTGGGTGAAACCCTAAAGTGACCTCAGTCTTTCATGAAAATCAAGAGATTGTACTTCCTACTTTCAGAACAACGGACGATCAGGATGTTCATCCACTTGACGTAGGCCACACTCTAAAGCAATATCTGGAGGTCACAAGTCCATTTAGACAAACGGAATTCCTTTTCGTTCTTCTCCATGGTAAAAACAAAGGAAGGCGAGCTTCGGTCAGATCAATTTCTTCTTGGATTGTGCAGACCATTCAGAGGGCATACAAGGCAAAGGGCTTGGCTCCTCCAGAGGCAGTGACAGCTCATTCGACCAGGAGTATATCGACCTCGTGGGCAGCTTCCCGGCATGTCGCGCCTGAAATCATTTGTAGAGCGGCTTCCTGGTCTTCTATTAACACATTTGTTTCTCATTATTGTGTTGAGCCTGCGGCTCTGTCATTGATTAATTTTGGTTTACAAGTAATGTCGGTTGACAATGTAAAATAAATTTGGTTTCTTTGCTCAAACATTTTTGCCCGCCCGTGTGTATTTTTGGGCGAGTTATTTCCCACACGTATGCTGCCATGGAGCCTGTCAGGAAAACGGAAAATTTATATCAAATACTTACCGTAATTTTCCTTTCCTGATTAGGCTCCATGGCAGCAGGAGTCCCTCCCAAAATGTCTGGAGTAGGCTAGTTACGGAACATGGATAGCAGCATAGAGCAAAGATTTATGGGAGAGGGGGTCCTATTGGGTAGTTATGGAGGCGGAGCCTACCCACACGTATGCTGCCATGGAGCCTATCAGGAAAGGAAAATTACGGTAAGTATTTGATATAAATTTTCCGTTTTTTTTTTGCTAGAAAATTACTTAAAACCCCCCAATAATATATATATTTTTTTAGTAAAGACCCTAGAGAATAAAATGGTGGTTGTTACAATATTTTATGTCACACTGTATTTGCGCCTTTCAAATGCAATTTTTTTTGGAAAAAATTACTTTAATGAATTGAAAAGTTAGCCCAATTTCTTCTGGGATAATGTGAAAGATTTTACATCGCGAGAATGGTGATCTTTTTATTCTAAGCAAAAAAATTGTGATTCTCATTTTGGCCAGAACCGTGCAGCTCTAATATCTATGCAACTTCACCCATGTTCACCTAGGTCTGAATTGACATGTCAAATTGTAGGCCAAATCGGCGCTTATTGATGGCAATGGAACTGTCCGAATTGGTACAACACCACAACGATTCCCAAAAGTAGTTCCTGCACTACTTTGGGTGACTTCAGGGGGCGATTTCTTACCTCCCAACTTTTTGAGATGGGTATAAGGGACACCTATTAGCAAAAGTAGGTAGGCATAGGACACCTCCTTAAAGAAGAACAGTTGGGAAGTATGTGATTTCACTAGACATCTGTGCAGGAAAGTGCACTGATGTCTCTGAAATCGCTGACAAAGTCGGGCTGAGTCACACTTGTGCAACTTTGGACATCAGAGTCGTAAGTCATACCCCATGATTTTCAATGTGTACTATTCATATCTGTGCGACTTCAAGTAACACTGACTTCAACGTAGTTCCTATACCACTTTGGTCTGACTTTGATGCGAGTTGAGGTCCATAGACCTCAAGTTTACACAGGCATTCCCTGGAATTGCAGCAAAATTGCTGATGCAAAATCGTGGGAAAGTTGCGTGTCTTTCCCTGTGACTTCTGCTTCCATAGACCTCGAGATTACACAGGCATTGCTTAAAGTCTCGCAACTTTCAGGTCACACAAGTGTGAAAGGTGCCTAAGTCACTGTGCTGAGTACTATTTTATACCTAGAATATAAAGTAGTCCCACCATCAAACACTAGTAAACATATGTTCTCAATATAATTGTGCTCAAATGGCTGAAAATCACACAGATGGTATCACCTACTGAAAGCTTGCATTGTACTCAGCAGCATATGCTGAAAAGAGGCGAATGCCTATTAGCCAATACCACATCGGCATGAGCATGGTTGTTACTATAATAATAATGCCTGAAATGGAAAACATTATTGTATAGAATCATTCATTAGTAAATGTATTTTCTCTGTAGGTAAGTGCTCAGCTCTGTAGCATAGTGGTATACCCTGCTGCCCCCAAAAGTTCAAGCCATGAATTCAAATCCCACTGACAGCATCACCTCCAGGAAGTGTGCATTGTACTCAGAAGCATAATTAGCCAAAGCACATCAGCTTGCTTTTTTCCATATTTTAACTCTTCAAATGTATGCAATGGTATGTACTTTTTCAATAATATTATGGTATGAAATTCCAAAATTCAAGGAAAAAAATGTTGTAGGGTCCCCCCAGTACATACCAGGCCCTTCGGTATGGACTTTAAGGGGAACCCCACACCAAAATGTAAAATAAATTTGATGTGGGGCCCCCCAATATCCATACCAGACCCTTATCAGAGCATGCAACCTGGAGGTCAGGATAAGGGGGGACGAGTGAGCACCCTCCCCTTCTGAACCTTACCATGCCCCAAAGAATCTTTTCCCTGTTGATGGGGACAAGGGCCTCTTCCCAACAACCCTGGTCGGTGGTTGTCAGTCTGCAGGCAGGGGGTTTATCAGAATCTGGAAACCCCCTTTAAAAAGGGGGCTCCCATATCCTGCCCCCTATGTGAATAGGTATGGGGTACATTTTACCCCTACCCATTCACCAAAAAAAGCAGTGAAATGTAAAAAAATCAATAGCCGGTTTTTGACAAGTCCTTTATTGTAAAATAGCTCCGAGCTGTCTTCTTCCCTGAGACATCTTCTCCAGACGCTGTCTCTCCCTCCTCCATCTTCTCCCCGAGCTGTATTCTCCCAGAGCTGTCTATCCTGCTGCCGCCATCTTCTCCATCTGCTGTGTTCTTCCGCACCGCTGGTTACCCGCTAATAAAAAAAAAAGCTGCTCTTCTTCCATGGTGGTCTTCCTCCACTGTGTTGTCACCCGCTGTGTGGCGTCTCTTACATAGCCATGGAGCGGACTCTCCGGGTGACATTATCGGATGGCCACAGAAGACCACCACAAGAAGAGTGGCTTTTTTTTATTAGTGGGTAAACGGCTGCGCTGAAGAAAACATCAGCGGGAGAAGATGGTGGCAGCAGGAGAGACAGCTCGGGGAGAAGAAACATCAAACACTAGTGAATGTATTTTCTATGTATGACTGTGCTGCACCCAATAGGCTAGCGGTCAGCACTTCTACCTTAAAGAACTCATGGGTTCAAATCCCACAGAGAAATACTAAAAGATTGAATTGGTGAAAAAAAAGCAAATGACTATTAGCCAATTAGCCAAAGCAGCATATGCTGAAAATAGGTGAATGCCAATTAGCCAATGCACTTTAAATTTGGCTGATTCTATTATATTAACTCTTCAAATGCATGCAATGATATGTAAGTATTCAATACTACTATGGTGTGAACTTCCAAACACCACACACTAACTAATGGGCAGATTACATTTTTTTGTTTGTTCATTTTAATTCGCTTGTGAACTGAAAAAATAAACACAGCTGGGGGATGGTAGGTTGGCTGGTATTTGAACTTGTACCGTGAGTGCTGTGGAGACATCTGAGCAGACTACTAAGCCATTGTGCTAAGTATGAGACCTGCATAATAGTGTAGTATGATTAAAGAATGAACATAAATAATTACCGCTTTATAGTCACCTAAATTAAAAAATAAAAAACAACATACAACAAATAGGTAACCTAAATGTTTAATACATGTAACTTTACAGAATAGCAGACATTACTATGTAATAATCATTCATAACTGCATTAGTTAGCAAAAGAAGGAAAAAACTAGGAATACTAATTGCAACATACATCAATAGATGCACACGAGGTAGAGCACATCTCACATAAAAATGTTTCTTTCACATACATGGATCATGGTTACAGTGCAGTACTATATAACAACTTGGTAGGAATTGGCATTTGCATATATGCGGAAGCGCTAATTAGCGCCAGCTTAGAATTTACTAACATGTGTTTCTCACTAATAGCGCTAATTTTTCATTCGCACATTCGCCTGTTGAAATTTTATTTGGCTAAAATGGGAGCTATTATTTGCCATAGTGCCCAGTACTTTCTGGCGCTATAGTAAATGACCCCCATAGACTTTTTTTTTTTAATTGTTTATTAAGTATATTCAAGTATACATAAACAGAGTATTCATTCTCTTAGAAAAGACATTGATAGCAGCATATTTTCAATGAGGTAAAACATTTTTTGGTAGCTTATTATATATCAAGAAGAAATAACACTAGGTGTCAAATGATTTTCAGACAATACATACACATCATGGTAGAAATAAGAGGGTCAGTTAGTGAAATAAAGCAATGGCATGGTTTGTGGCCCTGCTGCAGTCAATCAATATAGGAAACTGTCTTTATATCTCATTAACTCTGGACTACCTGGGGGTTCTCTATGTTGTATTCAGAGGAATCCCAGTGTCCCCATATAGCCTCGAATTTGGGAAGGGAGTCGTCAATTATGGCTGTGATACATTCCATCCTGCGAATGTCTGTAATTACTTACAAAAATTGTGCAAAAGTAGGGGGGGTGTTAACTAACCAACATTGGGGTATAACCCGTTTGGCCGCTAATAAGATGAAGGCCATCAGTTTCCTAAGTGTTTTTGGCATCTTAGGGAGGGGCAAGCCTAGCAAGAGATGTATAGGTTGATAGGGTATAGGGAAGTTTAGAATTTTCCCCAACAGGGCATGGATCTGTGACCAGTATGGCATTATCAAGGGACATTCCCAAAATATATGGAAGTGGGTGCCCAGAGATGAGCCACATCTCCAGCATTGACTGGATGTAGTCAGTTTCTGTCTTAAACTCCGGGGTTCTATACCAGAACATCAGTATTTTATAGGATGTTTCTTTCTGAGTCACACATCTGGATGTCTTAGATGCATTTTCCCAGATATTCTTCCATTCACTTATTTGAATAGGTCTGTTTAAAATATGGGACCATTTGCGCATATATGTGTGAGTCTGTTCTGTGATAGGAGAGGCAGCATGCAGAATTTTGTAAATGGTGGATATTAGATGAGATTCATGAGGGCCTCTGGAGCACACCACTTCAAATTCAGTAGGGATAGTTAGGGTCAGTTGTGGTATTTTGGTGGAGAGAAAATGTTGGATTTGTAGAAAGGAGTAAAAGAGGTTTTTGGGGATTTTATATTTAGATTGTAGGTCAGTAAAAGTGAGGAGTTTACGGGTAACTGGGTTAACCAGGTGGCGTAGTTGGAAAATACCGGCTTTCGTCCATGGCAACATGGCATCATAAGAGAGACTATCAGGGATTTCCGGATTAAAGGTAATATTTGTTAAAGGAGAGCATGGGGATGAAAGTTTATATTTACCGGAGCAGCTTTTCCATATTGAGAGGGTAAATAGCATCGGATTTAAGCTGATTTTACGTAACTGAGAGATGAATTTATCCGAAGATGGCCATAGCATATAGCATGGATGTGCGGGAACCATGATGCCCATTTCTATCTCAGACCATCTGTTAGGGGCGTATCTGGATGTCCAAGAGGTTATTGTTCTTAGATGGGAGGCATAATAATATTTGATTATGTCGGGTGCCCCCAAACCTCCACCGGCTCGGGATGCAAAGAGTACCGAGCTAGCTATCCTATGAGATTTATGATTCCAAATAAAATGTAGGAAATTTCGTTGGATTAACTTTAATTGGGACATTGGAACCTTGACTGGGAGGGTCTCAAAGAGATAAAGGAGTTTAGGGAGCACCGACATTTTGAGGACATTTATCCTTCCAAGAAGGGATAAGGGGAGGTTCGTCCATGACTTTAATAATTTGTTGATTTCTATAAACATAGGAGGAAAATTGGCCTGAAAAAGAGTGGAGTAGGAGGAGGTCAGATAAACCCCAAGATATTTCAAGGAGTGGGTGCACCAACGATATTTGAAATTTTCTTGTAAAGTTGAGAGCATATCTGTGGAAAGGTTAATAGGGAGGGCTTCAGTTTTGGTCGGGTTTATTTTAAAACCTGAAATGCTGCCAAATTGATGTAGAATTGCATAAAGAGAGGGGAGTGATATATGGGGATGGGTCAATGTTAATAGAATGTCGTCAGCAAATAGGGACAGTTTGTATTCCTGATGTCTTAGCGCCACTCCCCCTATGTCAGGGTGGGAACGAATAGCTTCGGCCAGAGGTTCCAGGCTTAAAATAAAAAGTAAGGGGGATAGAGGGCATCCCTGACGAGTGCCATTACTTAGGGAGAATAGCGGAGAGACATGGGAAGACAACTGTACCTGGGATGTGGGCGTGGAGTAAAGCGCTCTTAAAGCGTGTATAAAGGGACCTGAAATTCCATATCTAGTCAAAATGGCGAACATAAAAGACCAGTTTAGGCGATCAAACGCCTTCTGAGCATCTAAACTGAGGACTATCGCAGGTTTCTTAGTTTTAGTCAGTAGATCAATAAGATCGATAGTTCTTCTAGTGTTGTCTCCTGCGTGTCTAGTGGGAACAAAACCGACCTGGTCCCTATGTATAAGTGAGGGAAGAAGTAGGGACAGTCTGTTAGCTAAAATTTTTGTGAAAATCTTATAATCAGAGTTCAGGAGGGCAATGGGGCGATAGTTGTCTGGTAGTGATAAGTCCTTATCCGGTTTCGGAATAACTGTAATAAAGGCATGAAGGAATTGGGAGTGCGGAACTTTCCCTGACATCAGAGAGGTAAATAAACTTATCATATGGGGTATTAAAACTGGTAGGAAGCCTTTAAAATATGAATAAGGAAGCCCGTCAGGCCCTGGGGACTTGTGGGTCGGAAGCTGTTTAATAACCGCTGTAATTTCTTCAGCAGAGATGGGAGCATTGAGCCCTGAGCGTTTCTCAGGAGAGAGTGTAGGAAGATTTAGAGTTTTGATAAAGTCATCAAACTTTTCTTGAGTGAATGTAAAATTTTGGTCTGTTGCTAGGCAGTTATAGAGTTTTTGGTAATAATCACCAAAGACTTTGGACATGTGTTGGGGGCAGTATGTAGGTTCACCGTTGGGTTGTAATAGTAAATCAGGAATTGAGGCTGCGGGTCTAGGTTTTAATTTGTTGACTAGCATTCTATGGGGTCTATTAGCGAATTCGTAAAACTTTTGTTTGGACCATAGCAAGGATTTAGCAAGTGTATTCAGATCAAGAGATTTAATGCGGTTACGTAACGATACCACTGATCTAAGGCGTTCCACCGTAGGGGAGCTGACAAGGGATTCCTCTGCTTTGGATAAGTCATGTAAGAGCGATGATCTTTGGAGAGCTCGGTCTTTTTTAAGACGAGAGCTTGAGGAGATGCACTCTCCCCTGAAAAAGGCCTTATGAGCCTCCCATAGGGTGGACGCCTCAGAAACCGAACCCTCATTAAGTTCAAAAAATTCTGTCAGTTTTTTCTGGAGATGAATATGAATATCAGGTATTTTAAGAAGGGTCTCGTTAAGACGCCAGTGGCACGACCTAGATGTAGGTTTGGTTAGGAGGAGATCAAGGGTTATGCGGGCATGATCTGACCATGTGATTGTATTTATTTCCGAATGGACTACATATGACAGTAAGGGTGCTGAGACAAAGAAGTGATCTAGTCTTGTATATAGCTTGTGTGGGGGTGAATAGAATGTAAATTGTTTGGCTGTAGGATGTTTTATCCTCCAAGTATCAAAGAGGTTGTGAGCTCTGATAAGTTTTCTAAAGGATGTAGCCATCTTTTGAACCTGGGGAGGTGGGTTGTGTGTAAAAAGGGCAAGTCTATCTTTAGTCGGAGACATGCATAAATTGAAATCCCCCCCAATGACCATGAATGGCTGAGAGAAGGATTGCAATTTTTCAAAAAGCATTTCAAGAAAACCAATCTGTCCTGTGTTAGGTGCATACACATTGGCAAGGGTAAATGAAACATTTTCATGATCACAGCTCAGGAGAACAAAACGGCCTTGAGGGTCTAAGTATATCGACCTGACACGGATATTAGAGTTACGTTTTACGTTTGGGTGGCCGGATGTTGGAGTGAGTGGAGGTGAGCGCGAGCTTCCCCCAGCCCGATGCCTCCGTGTCTATCTGCCGCGACTTGCGCCCGGAGCCTGTCTGCGTGAGCTCTCTCCCCCTGCGGCATATCTACCTGACTGCTTGGCTCCCCCCCCGCTTGTCTGAGCTGGAGTGTGACGCGTGGACGGAGACACCGCCGCCTGGGAGAGGACGAGACTCGTGCCCCCGGGGTGGAGAGAGGGGGGTCGGGCTCTCTGCTCCCTGCCTGAGTGGTCGCCTGGGCAATGATCCAGCCATCAGCAGGAGGAGGCGGCTGAGACAGCGTGTGTACAGTGCGTGCACAAGTACTGTGGAGTTAGAGCCACTGCCAGGAGCTTCAATATGTGAGTAACATTAAGGCGCTGCCTGTCAACTATCTCTACTGCTATTACAACTGCCACCCACTGTGTCCATTAAAAAGTGGATCATTTCCACCTACCTTCCACGGGGCGGGATACCACCGCAGATAGGGGGGGGGGGGCGAAGACAAAGACAGTTTATTACACGGACTCCCTGTGTTTTTTTTTTTTTTTTTCTCTTTCTCAGCGATAATATCCCTCTGTTGGCTGGCGGTGGGCTGTGTTGGGGGAGGGGGTTGTAGCCCAGAGTATCAACAGGGCAGTTCTATCGGTCGATTTTTGGTTGGCTGTCTACCTAAATACCCGTCTGGAAGATATTGCTCGGCCTGTGTTGTTACCGAGGGCGGTGTGCGGAGGTGGGTGGTGGGATAAGGGGGGGGTGGTAGCGTGAGTGCGGGAAGGAAGGGTAAAGAGGAGAGAGGGAGTATAAATTCTGCGCACGGTTAAATCTTTCTATATATCCCTTGGTCTAATATAAATTCGAAGATGACTAGGAAAAAAGGTGAAGAGATGCAGCCACAGGAGAACTCTAGCTCCCTAATGACCCGCACCTCAAAAGAGAAGGGAAATCTGGCAGCAGCGGCTAAACTTGAAAAATTTGCGCACCCCTCCACCTCCACCACATCTCCATCCAAAAATATCCAGCACCAGCAGGACAGACCACAGGCAGGGGACAGGAAGAGCCTAGGAAAAGGACCAGCGATAACGCACGCAACAAAAACAGCGAGTAGTAAAAGCTCAGAGGGGGTGCCCGCAGGACTAGTGACCAATAATGCTACTGTCTACAACGTACCAGTAGAAGCGGAACCCACACTGAAAGATGTCTTATGCGCTGTCAACTCCTGTAAGGCCTCCCTAACAGATCTGTGCGCCCAGTTAACTGGGTTAAAGGAAGAGTTGATAATAGTAAGCCAAGAATTACAAAGAACTATCGCCAGAACAACAACACTAGAGGAGAGAGTAAGCCAAGCCGAGGACGATCTAATCCCATTAAAACGAGAGCTTAAGGCCTTAAAAACGCAGATGGGTCTCCACAGCGCTAAAATCGAGGAAATGGAAAACAGGTCCCGCAGAAATAATATAAGGGTGGTAGGACTACCGGAGCGGTCCGAGGGCCCCCACCCCGAGGAGTTTTTTGAGAATTGGTTCAGGGGAATATTCGGGGTGGACACTTTCTCCCATCTTTTTGCTATTGAAAGAGCTAATAGAGTGCCAAGTAGGGCCCCACCATCAGGGGGATACCCTAGACCAATAATTATGAAGTTTATTAACTACAGGGATAAGGTGACCCTGATGCGCAAGGCCAGAGAATTGGGGGATATTCTGTACAACGGAACTAAGATTTTATTTTTTCCCGACTATTCCCCAGACCTCCAAAAACGAAGGGCTGAATTCAGGGACATTAAGCGTAATTTGCGGAATTATAAATTGGAGTATGCCCTGTTGTATCCCGCTCGCCTGCGCATCACTGCCCTAGGGACTACCCATTTTTTTGACACAACAGGGGCAACAAAATGGCTGGAAGACAATAAAAAGGACTTACTGAGTTAGGGGTGGAATAAAGGCCAGTTAGACTAGGAAAGGAAGGGAGAAAATGGTAAAATTATATATTTTTCTTCTTTTCCTTTTTTTTTTTTTTGTGTTAATATTTTGTTTTTCTTAGAGTAAACAGCAGTGGACACGGGGGGGGAGGGGGGGTGTGATAGATGGAAGCACGAACAAATGATGTGTGTACACGGTTTTTGAATGTTTTAAATACTATTTTGAAAGTTTGGAGGAGGGCGGTGGGAGGGGGGTGGGAGTGCGATAGTGAGACACAGCGTATTTTGTTCTTCTATGAGAGGGGAGTTGTTCTTTGAATGGTTGGGAAGGGGGGAAAATCAGGTCACAAGTGCAGCCCCCAGGGCTAGCCTAATTAGGCAAGAGGGGGGGTCACGAAATGGGGAGGTGAGAGGGGGGATGAACACAGAGGGAGGGGGGGGAAGGGGAGTTTGTACTGAGACATAGGGTTGGGCAAAGGGGTGCTTGTAAATCTTATATAGTTAAGAGGGGGGGGCTCACAAAGGTAATACATACTGGCGCACGTGTTTTTGAATTTGTAATCAGGGGTTGCAGAGTGGAGAGAGAGGGATCTCTGGATACGGGAGTTCCTTATACCTCTCCACTCTCTTTTCTTTTTTCTTTTTTTACCTTGGCTAGCACACTTATTGAATTGGTCTGTTTTGTAGTCACTTATTCACAAAGGCTTTGGTTTTTCTTTCTCTTCGGTATTTTTTTTTTCTTTTTCTTTTATTTTTTATCCTAGCTAGATGTCCTTAAAAACGCTAAAAATTGGATCCTGGAATGTTAGGGGTATGAGCGATCCGGCTAAAAGGGCAGCGGTGTTCTTGGCGATAGAGGCGTATGGCGTGGAACTGGCTTGTCTGCAGGAAACCCATCTCACCAATGACACCAAACTATATGCTCGGAACTATAAATTTCAAGAGCAATATCATTCTGTCTATACCTCATATTCAAGAGGGGTGAGCATATTGGTGGGTAGGGGTATTTCATTTTCCTGCAGAGAAGCCAGGATAGACGCGCTGGGTCGCTACGTATTCTTGAGTTGCGTTGTGGAAAACAGACCACTAGTCCTAGCAAATATTTATGTTCCGCCTCCGTTTAAAACAGAGACCATTGCGGCTCTGCTGGAATTCATGGATAACAAGGATGATGTACCTATAATTTTGGTGGGAGACTTTATTACTGTCTTGGACAATAAATTGGACCGATTCCCTCCAGTGAATCGCCCAGAGAGATTACCAGAGGGACGTTTAGGTCAACTCCTAAGAGAGATAGGGTGGTGCGACCTATGGAGATCTCACAACCCAAATGTCCGGCAGTATTCTTGTCATTCAGGGACACACTCTACTCTTTCACGCTTAGACATGGTGTTAGGTAATTATGAGGCCTTGCAATTAGTAAGGAACATAGAGTACAAGCCGAGGGGAATCTCAGATCATTCTCCCTTGATTTTGACCCTGAATTTAAATACTAGAATTGGCCGGAAACGGTGGACAATAAAACCGCTCTGGTTGGATTTGATAAGCTACCCAGAAGAAGTAACCCCCAAATTAAAAGAATTTGTAACATTTAACTCAGGTACTGCACCTGAGGGGGTAGTGTGGGATGCCCTAAAAGCATTTCTCAGGGGCTTACTACACCAACAGGTTGTCAAAATAAAGAAAAAGTCAAAGGAATGGGAAGTGAGGGCCAGCAGGGAAGCTATGGAAGCAGAGGCGCAATATGTGGCGGATCCAACTCCTGAAAGGCAGGCGATCTGGCTCAATCGACAACAGGAGTACAGAGAGGTAATTAACAGAAAAGCAGAGAATAAAAGACTCTTCCAGAAGCAAAATTATTTTGGTGAAGGGGAGAAAGTAGGCCGGACACTTGCACTTATAACGAAGTCTAATTTATCTCCATCGGCCATTTCCTCGATTAGGACATTGGCTGGAGAGATAACTTCTGATCCCGCCAAGGTCCTAGAGACCTTCTCTGCGTTTTATAGAGACCTGTATAGGTCGCGTCGAGGGTCGGACCGTTGTAGTATGGACAGGTTTATAGAGGGGGTGGAGTTGCCTGTTCTATCGGAGGGGGAAAGGAGCGCGATGGAGTCCCCCCTGACTCTGGGGGAGCTGCAAGCGGCTGTCACGGAGATGTCAGCTCAGAAATCTCCCGGCCCGGATGGCTTGCCATTGGAGATTTACAGAAAGTATGGGGAAGTGCTGCTCCCGGAGCTCTTAAGGGTATTGGAACAGTCGTTCAAGGATGGACGACTGCCTTTATCAATGTCAGAAGCTGATATAATAATGATCCCAAAAGAGGGGAAAGATCAACTGGAAGTCACCTCATACAGACCGATATCACTGTTGTGCTCAGATGCTAAAATTGTTGCAAGGGTGCTTGCAACTAGACTGAACAAATGCATCGCAAACCTGGTACACCCAGATCAATCTGGGTTTATTCCCGGTCGGTCTACCAGTATTAATATCAGAAGGGCCTATCTGAATGTCCACGTGCCGACCGAGAATGCAGGGTCTAGAGCCATACTGTCCTTGGACACTGCCAAAGCTTTTGATAGCCTAGAGTGGGAATACCTTTGGTGGGTACTCGAGAGGCTCGGATTTGGTCCTGTATTTATTGGCTGGTTAAAGATTCTCTACAGAAATCCTAGGGCAAGACTTAAGCTAAACAATGATTATTCGGAAAGCTTTTCCCTCGAAAGAGGGACGAGACAGGGGTGCCCTCTGTCACCCTTGCTGTATGTTTTAGCCATGGAGCCATTAGCGGGAGCGGTGAGATCATCACCTGAATTGCAGGGATTCCTTAGGAGAGGGGAGGAAGAGCGAATAGCGCTTTTTGCGGATGATGTCCTATTTTTTCTTGGGGACACGGCTTCCTCATTGGAGAAGATCATACACCTAGTAGAGGACTTTGGAAAGTTCTCAGGGTTAACCATTAACTGGGAGAAATCATCGCTCCTGCCGGTTGATCCATTGGTCAACCAGATCCCGGTGAGCATGCCCCAACTGAAAGTCATGGAGAAAATGAAATATCTCGGCGTTGTGCTATCCAGAGACCCCAGTGCGTTTATTGTGGATAGCCTGGTTCCCCTCCTGCAAAAATTTAAAAAGAAATGTGATATTTGGAGTAGACTCCCCCTGTCTGTGGCAGGCCGGGCTAATCTGATTAAAATGGTTTGGCTACCTCAGCTGCTATATTTGCTCCACAACTCCCCAGTTTGGATTGGAGAGAAGTGGTTCCAAAAAATTCAATCTCTCTTTGGGAAATTAATATGGAAAAAAGGGCAGGCTAGGATAGGCCTACAAAAACTGCAGTGTCCTACCACCGAGGGGGGACTGGGGGTTCCCCACCCTTTTACCTATTTTCTGGCAGCCCAGCTACAACAATTGGGCGGATGTGCTAGGGACGGAGGGGGAAGCAGGAGCGCCCGAATTGCTCTGCAGGGTTGCCCACATAGCTCATTGGTGGAAGCACTGGAAGCAGAGTCATTACAACGAGAGATCCCGACTCTTAAATTGATTACTAGGGTATGGCAGACAACCAAGCGAATAATGGGATATAAAGGAACTTCAGAACACTCACCAATCTGGAACAATAAGAACTTGCAGGAATTACTATCTGTAGATATCAACAGGTTGTGGGGCAGGTGCGGGATAAGTCGGCTGATACAGTTATATGAGGGGGATATCTTGAAATCTTTCGAGGAATTTGAAGTGTGAGTATGGGATACCAAATCGCACATTCTATACCTATCAACAGATTAGTCATGCCTTGAGCAAGCAGTTTGATAGGCAACCCCCCACATGGTGTAAGATTCCGCTGCTACACTCAACAATTAAATCAGAGACTCCCAAGGGGCTAATCTCAGAGTTATACACCCAATTGATAAAGCGGACTAATACGCAGGTAGGCTCTTTGGGGGGTAGGGACAGGTGGGCAGCTGATGTGGGGGAGATAACGGACGCTGAGTGGAAAAAGATTCTGGAATTTGGAACGGAGGTGTCGGTCTCTCCCTCACAAATGGCTTCCCATCTGATGCTGCTACATAGATCTTACTATACCCCAAGGAAGCTCTTTATGTTCGGTCGCAGAATTAACGATGAGTGCCCTAGATGCAGAAGAACAGGCGATCTAATCCATATGATATGGCGGTGCCCCAAGCTTGTTAGATACTGGTCCGAGATTTTAAGGAAAATAAACACAACGTTTAAAATTAACTTAGTGCTTGACCCTAAGACTTGTGTGCTCGGTCAAGTTGATATAGGATTGAGAGACAGGTACACAGCGGTGGCGGTAGCCAGATGTTTGTTCCAGGCTAGGAAACTAATTGCCCAGCTATGGCAATCAAAAACTCCCCCGACTTTGGAAGATTAGATTAGAACAGTCAATTCCACAGTTTGGAGTGAAAGGACGTTTTATACTAGGGCCGGTAATTATAACAAGTTTGCGAGGTTATGGAATCCATGGGTCCAAGCAATGCCGTGCCCACAAGCAGTACTATTTGTGCGTTGAGAGAGTCTTTGCCCCTAGCAATGAGGCATAGCTATACTAGGTGCAACTTAGAGTTTAGAAAGAACAATGCACAGATCTGTCGTTGCCCACCAGGTGTGCCCGGGTACTATGGGGGGGTCAATGAGGGAGAGTCTTGGGGGGAGGGGGGGAAGGATTAGTTAAGCGCAAGGAACGTAGAATACATAAACATGCATAACGGTAATGTTGGGTAATGTGGCCAATAGGCCCTGTGATATAAGACGCAAACTATAAGTCCCGCTACTCGGGACGGTAGATATTAAAATGCAAATTGTAGTATGTTACCTTATATTATATAAAAAAAAAGGGGATAACCACGGAAGGCCACAATGATGCGACTAGATAAGAGACATATATGAATACTAACCTGAAAGCAGTCTCTGGTTAAAGTTGACTGACGTGGCAAAAAAAAAAGAAAAAAAAAAAGAGTTACGTTTCAATAATATGGCTACTCCAGCCCTTCCAGAAGGGTCTGATGCTATATAAGCGGTAGGAAAATGCTTGGAGGCAAATTTAAAAGATCCCTCCGCTTTAAAATGTGTCTTCTGAACCATGATCACTTCTGCTCTGGATGCTTTAAACTCCTTCAACGCCAACCAACGTTTGCGGATGGAACCTAGACCTTTGACATTACATGACAATATACTTACAGCCATAGCTCAGGTATATGAGTAAAGCAAATATTAAATTTAGAGGATAGGGAAGGAACGTGTACTATGATGTATAGAACATAATAATAGATGTATCATAGGAAATCATATGACAGTATTGTATAATTTTTAAAACATAACTGTATTTTGAACGTGGGTTTGAAAAAAAACCCATATGTATGAGAAAATCAATCGAAACAAGGGGTTGGGAAGTAGAAAACAAAAACAAAAAGAGCGATAAAAAAAGAGGAGATCCAGGTTAGGACCAAAAAGGGTCTCTAGTGAAAAAAAAAGAAAAAAAAACATATACCAGTTAGGTATTAGGCCTGAGGCATGTAGAAGCCTCAGGAAATTACGGTCTCGAGTCAAGACCATGTTAACAGGGGGTGTGTCAGCCTACAAAATTAGACTTGTGGGCCTCCGCCCGATCCGAACATTAAAGAAGAAAAAGAAAAAACATGGAACCCCCAACATGGAGGTTATGTGCTGGGTTGTAACAAACAAGTAAGCAAATAAACATGTAAGGCACTTCGGATATGAAGGTTCGACTCTGAGCACAGAGTCTCAGAACACATAGGTCAAAAAAAAAAAAAAAAGATATGACCTATGTGTAAAGAGGAATCAAAGGGGTATGTCACATGACGTTTTCAAGTAGGTCCTTTAAATGGAGCTGCTCTTTGAGGTGTAACTGGTGTCTTCTTTGACTTCTGGCGTACCGGGGTCCATATTTTCCCAGGCGTGGACATCTGCCGGGAAGGCGGGATTTGTATCTGCAGGTCTTCATCTGGTATAGGAGGGAGACCTAGGTTTTTGAAAAAAGTTTCACATTCTTGTAGGTCTCGCATGGAGTGTTGTGAACCGTCTTTCATGACTGACAATCGGAACGGGAAGCCCCAACGATAAGGGACTTGGTATTGTTGCAGATGGGAGGTAACTGGGCGTAGAGCGCGGCGTTTAGCCAAAGTGATAGGCGATAGATCGTTGAAAATTTGTAGTTTGCGCCTTTGAATTCGACCCTCGATCTGTTTCGGGTAGCAATGGTCAAGGCCTCCTTGCTCTCATAAAAGTGGAAACGAGCGATTATGTCCCTGGGATTAGCACCCTCAGGAGGTTTAGGAGCCAGTGATCTGTGTGCTCTATCCAGGCGCCATTCTATGTCAGGAATATGAGGTACCAACTTGACAAACAGAGCAAGGAGATATGGTCGAATTTCTTTATCTGAAATGGATTCCGGGACTCCACGGAAGCGTAAGCTCTGACGGCGTTCTCGATTTTCGAGGTCTTCTTGCTGTGTTTGTAGTAGCGAGACTGCATTTTTCAGGCCTGCGTTTTCCTCTTCTAGGACATGGACATATTGAACCATGTCGTCGAATTTGGTTTCCAGATGATCCGTACGTTCACCAAGTTGATCTATTTCACCCCTAAGCTCATGGGCTAACTTATTTACTTCTTTGGTGATATTTTGGGTGATGTTGTGAAGCAGAGCCTGTAACTTGGTATCTAAAACGTCCACTGTTACGGGTAGTAATGTTGCGGGGGAGACAGGTGGCTGTGGACGTTGTGAAGAGTCCTCCATAAAGAGAGAGGGATCAACTTATGGAAAATTGTCCGTTTGGTTCATAGCTGTCTCCGGGGTATTAGAGGCCGGGGAGTGGGGCCTCCGTAGGTATCTCTCCATTGAGTGGGTTCGCCGAAGTGCGGCCTGTGAGACTTGTTTTGAGTAAACGGTGCGTTGGTCTCCAATTTTACCCATGCACTAATTGAGAAGTAACTATGAGGTTCCTTGAAAAGTTAGTGTGTCTCCCGGGTCTTGAAAATAATAGCGTTGCGGAACGGGAGGTTCGGATCTGTAGGCGGAGGTTAAGGCTTAGAATTCAGACGTCTTCCATTTTTGCAAGCTGCGTGTGCGTTTTACATGGAACAGTTGTAAGGGTGATTTGTTAGGTAACTGTTACAGGGCATAATGTTCCCAGTAGTGAGTATTGATAAGGATGTATAAAGAGATTAATTATGATGAGTGGGTACAGCTTAGAGGAACAGAAGCAGCTGGGTGTATCCTGGAGTCCCAAGATGGCCGCCGACCTCCGTGTGTAGGCCGAAGCCGCAGTCTTTCCTATGGGCCGGCCGGCCGGCTGTGTGATTGCCGCTCCGTCTGGGCTAAAGGGCTCCTGGGGAGGTACACAGCTAATTTGGCGGTTGATGTCAGGGACGCTTGGTTTTGGGATGGGAGGTGTGGATGTTCCCACTACTCACTGTGTCCTCCAGGGAGCTGGCGTGGCCTGATCAGTAGGCTGCAGGCTGTAGATGGACGTCAGGCCGCGGTATTTCAGGGCTCACGGTCGGGGATCCCCAGGCAGCACCGCTCCGCTTCAGGACCCCCATAGACTTTAACGGTGTTCGCGTGCTTGAACAAACTTTTTTCCTGTTCACATGTTCTAGTGCGAACCCAACAGGGGGGTGTTCGGCTCATCCCTACCTAGCAGTAAAAAGGGTCACTGGTTCGTATTCCCAACCACACCACAAGACTACCTGCCTGGAGTTTGCATGTTCTCCCTGTGCCTGCGTGGGTTTCCTCCGGGTACTCCGGTTTCCTCCCACACTCCAAAGACATGTTGGTAGGTTAAATGGCTTCTGTCTAAATTGGCCCTAGTATATGAATGTGAGTTAGGGACCTTAGATTGTAAGCTCCTTGTGGGTAGGGGCCCATGTGAGTGTATAATGTATATGTAAAGCACTGCGTAAAAATAAATAAGTCTTCACTAATATTATGGTGTGAATCTCCAAAACACCATACACTAGCTAACAAGCAGTTTACATTTGATAAACTTTATTGTATGGTATATAAACCATCAAACACTAGTAAAAGTATTTTGTATGTATAATTGTGCTCAGCCCAATAGGCTAGCAGTTAGCACCTCTACCTTCAAAAATTCAGGTATTGAAAGACTCATGGGTTCAAATCCCACAGAAGAATCCTAAAAGATTACTATTGGTGGAGAAAAGGAGAATTACTGTTAGCCAGTTAGCCAAAGCAGCATACAGTGAATGCCAAGTAGCCAATACACTTTAATGTGGTTGATATTATTGTATTAACTCTTCAAATGCTTGCAATGGTATGTAAGTATTCACTAATATTATTGTGTGAATCTCCAAACACCACACACTAGCTAACAAGCAGTTTACATTTGATAAACTTTATTGTATAGTATATAACACATCAAACACTAGTAAAAGTATTTTGTATGTATGATTGTGCTCAGCCCAATAGGCTAGCAGTTAGCACCTCTACCTTCAAACATTCAGGTATTGAAAGACTCATCGGTTCAAATTCCACAGAAAAATCCTCAAAGATTGCATTGGTGGGAAAAGGAGAATGCCAATTAGCCAAAGCAACACAAATATACCTATATACTGAAAATAGGTGATTGCCAAATAGCCAATGCACTTTAATGTGAATGATTTTATTGTATTAACTCTTTAAATGCATGCAATGTTATGTAAGTATTCAATTATATTATGATGTGACATTCCAAACACCACACACTAGCTAAAGGGCAGTTTACATTTCTTTGATTGTTTATTTTAATTCACTTGTGCACTGAAAAAATAAACACAGCTGGTGGATGGTAGGTTGGCTGTTATTTGAACTCATACCATGAGTGGAATGGAGATATCCAAGCAGACCACTAAGCCATTGTGATAAGTACAAGACTTGCATAATAGTGTAGTATTGTTAAAGAATGAACATAAATAATTACTGCATTATAGTCAACTAAATTAATAAATAATTAATCAAAAACATGAAAAAAACAACATACAACAAATAGGTAACCTAAATGATTAATACATGTAACTTTACAGAATAGCAGACATTACTATGTAATAATCATTCAGAACTGCATTTCTTAGCAAAAGAAGGAAAAAAAACTAGGAATTCTAATTGCAATATTAATCAATAGATGCATGGGAACTAGAGCACATCTCTGATAAAAATGTTTGTTTCACATACATGGATCATGGCTACAGTACAGTGCTATATAACAACTTGATAAGAATTGGCATCTGTATATACGCGGAAGCGCTAATTAGCGGCAATTTAGAATTTGCAAAAGGTTGTTCCCCACTTATATTGCTAATTTTCATGCGCAAATTCACCAGTTTTGTTTCAATTTGGCTAAAATGGGCGCTATTATTTGCCATAGTGCCCAGTACTTCCTGGAGTTATAGTAAATGACCCCCACAATGTCTTTGATGAGAATAGCCACCCTTCTCTTCTTCTTTGGGGCATTAGAGCAAAAAATTGTTGGAAAGTTTTGATGAGAAAATTTTTGAGGTTTTGATGCAGAAAAGTGAGTCTCTTGTAGACATAGGATGTCACTTTGTAGTAGACGAGTTTCTTTCTATAGCATTGATCTTTTCTGTGGGCTGTTCAGTCCTCGAACATTAAATGAGGAGATTTTAAACCCCATTTTATCTTTTGTAGAGGGTAGGTGTTACAGTGTTCCTTGGAACTTCAGTCCTTGTCAATATATAGACCGAAGCAAGAAGTTTTGTGGAAGTAGTGCTCTTATAGTGAGCCAGAGTCCAAAGTGTTGTGTTGCAGTCTGTATAGTATATCCGAGATTAAAACAAGAAAAGAGGAATCTCTGATGTGAACAAGAATAAACAAGGAAAATAATAGGAAAAAGCAATTCAACTGAATGTGTGGGGATATAATCCCGTAACTTTCAAGGGGACGAAAAGAGAACTGAATAAAGTTCCTTGGGTGCACCGGAGCACAACGATGTGTAGTAGTAGCTTTGTTCAACCTGAGTCTCAGTCAATTGTATCCTGTGGCCAGGTGGGTGAGTGCGGTCGAGGTGAGGAAGAGATGGAGGGCAGATCCTCTGCTTTGTCTAGAATATTCCATTCTTTCAGAAGCCATATGCCGTCTTCCACCGATTGGATAGGGAATGTTTTACCATCCTTTGTTATTAGCAGTTTTGCTGGATAAGCCCATCTGTAGGTGATGTGGTGGTTCCTCAGTGGTTTGGTAATGGTATCCATATTCTTCCTCCTTTGCATTGTGTAAGCCGATAGGTCTGGATAGAAGGAGAGGCCTTGGATGCATGGCGATGCATTGTCAGGATTTCTCATGCACTGGAGAAATTTCTCTTTGGTTTGGTAAAAATGAATCCGTGCAATCGTATCTCTTGGTAAATGTTCTGGTAAATGTTTGGGTTTGGCAGTCTATGAATCTTATCTATAGATAGGTCTATTAAAGACGCTTCAGGAAGTATTTCTTGGACATTTTTGAAAATAGGCGTTCAATTCTGGTGGTTTCACCGACTCCCACGGTATTTTAATATTCCCACGGATTTTAATATTAATTCTTCTCGAACGATCTTCGAGATCGGCCATTTTAGTCTTTAAATGTTGTAGTTAATCATCCTTCTCATTATGGGCATCAATTACTTCATTGATGGCACCAGCAAATTCTCCCATCTTATGTTTTATTTGGGTAACCCTGTTATTGACAGATTTAATTTCTGTCTTGAAGTGACTTGTAAGGGTTAATATATCAGCATGTAAGGTGCTGTGGAGGGACACCAGCATATCCTTTAAAGTTGTGTCAATCACTGGTTGATTTTTAGTAGGGAACTCTAAGATGGAGTCCTGGAGCTCCCTGGTATCATTAAGAGAAGTGTCTATCTCCTCCTCTGTCATAGTTCCCCCTTGCATATGTTGTTGTTTCACCTTAACAGGGCTGGATGAGGAGGAAGATGATTGGGGTTGAGTATATTTTCCCTTAGGACCCTTTTGTGAGTAAGACATGGAGCGCTGTGTATTGCTGCTGTGACCAGAGAGCCTGCCACGCTCTCCGCCGTTATGCTTACCGGCGCCATCTTGGGTCTGTGTGCTGCAGGGAAGCGTGTAGAAGTCCGTCATTCTACTAAGCTTCCAATTCTTCTTTCTTTTCCAGGACATACTCCCAGGGTGTGCCCGACCTATTATAGGTTAAAATCGCCGCTTTCCGAGGCTCAGGAGTTGCGCTGTGTGCTCCGGTATGTCCACGGATGACGGAGCTCTCTCACTCTGCAGCCATTCTCCTCGGCTGCTGGCCATGCCCCCCCAATGATATAAATTTCAAACAGGAGGCTGATTTATTGTACAAACGCCTATTGGTCAGGGGATATACAAAAACCTGTTTGAAGAAGGCTTATAAAAAAGTGTGCAGTCGCTCCAGACTTGAGATCCTTTTCTCAGAACCTAAACGCAGCAATTCGGTGGTATTGATATTTATTACCACCTTTTTTGATCAGCACCAAATGATACGTTCTATTCTCAGCAAGCATTGGCACATTCTACTGGCCGATCCGACACTCTCGAAGTACCTAGGACCACGTCCTCAGATAAAATATAGACGTCCGAGATCTATTAAGGACTTTTATTCCGTTGTGGTAGTTGCGATTTTTGTCATTTTTTGTTGGAGGGACCTTCCTTTACCTTGCCTAATGGTCAATTACATTGCTTAAAGCACCATGTTACATGTTTAACTAAAGGGGTTATCTATATTATTTTGTGCCGATGTGGAGCGTTCTACATCGGTAAAACAATTAGACCTCTATGGAAAAGAGTGAAAGATCATTTCTATTATGCTACCAAGGCCATTGGGTACCATGTGGCATTTAGGCATAACTACGATCCACATACGTTCAAAATTGCCATTCTGGATTGTATTTATGATGATCCCAGAGGCGGTAACTTTGACCAAAGGGTACTCCAAAGGGAGACCCAATGGGTGTATAAATTACAAGCTACATCACACCCTGGTCTCAATGATATGCTTAGTTTCAAACCATGTTTATAAATGTTTTCTTGTCTGTATTCTCAGTTAATCTTTTATATGATTTTTTATATGTTTTCCTTTTTTTTCCCTATTACCACTATGTATAATATGCAATTAACAGGATCATTTGAAATATAATATTTTGTTTAGAAGTACTCTATTATACCCTTGAGCAAATCTGTTACTACAATTATATTTGTTTCTTTGTATTTACTCATTGGGATATTATTCCAATGCATACTATATTGTTTTTATATCATTTCATTTTATCGTACTTCAATGTGTTGACATGTGGCCTATGACAGAGTATGTTTGTTTATATCCATCTTTCTAGGTTTCCCTTTTTTTTTTTCATTTCCAGTCCTCCAGTGGCCGCTACTTCCTGTTCTATACAGGATGTAATCTGGTTCCTGGCATAGAGACTTCATTTCCTGTGTAAATGTGTGTTTTAGCCACATATTGTGGTTTCCTCCACCTTCTTGTTTTGTTACACTTTAGGATGTTCCCTCTGTGTCTTACTGGTTAATTTTCTGGCGCCAATATGGTCTGCCACTCCCCCTCCCCTTTTGGCGCCAAAACACACTATATAGCAGTTGCTCACTCACTTTCAACCCAGGAACATATCTGTATCCTCCTAGGGATTTACATCCAATTCTACCTTAAGTGAGTACTTTATCCTCTGCTGCGATGTTACTATATTCGTTTTTATTGAAGCATAAATGGACCCCAAACTTACTATGGATTTTTTTTCTCCCTGTTATGTTTTACCATAGGCTCTTACAGTGCATTTGCACGGTTCCACATGGACCATTGAGCAGATACGATCTATGGGCTCTTTAATGCCCTTCTATGGTTGCTGCAGTACTACTATTTATTATTGGCTATTTATTGGCTTTTTCCTCATTGGAACTGAACCCCGAGATTGGTTGTAAATGGAAACAGGTATACACCATCTTGTTTTCCTATATTATGACCTTTATTTACACATATATTTTTTCCTGTTTTTCTTATGTATTTTTTTTCCTTTTTCTTCCTCTTCCTTCCCTAGTTGATGGTCATCCAGCTCTATTGCTAAGACCTTGACGTCTATACTTGAATAAATTTGAACTACCATTTTTGAACTTGTTAAAGCCTCCTTACAAGGTAATATAGTGGACTAATATAGTGTCTGATCTCTGGGCATAGGCATTCAGTCTCTCTTTCTCTTTGGTGGACAGCAGGCACTTTCCGTCTCTCACCTAACTGGTGGACTCAAGGTTGGATACTAATCCACTGAGCCCGATATAGTTTGTGACCAATCCCGGGTTGGCTGACAAGCAACAGTCTAACTTTTATGGGGCAACTCAGTGCTAATACACATGCTATACAGCACCTTTTTGAGCAGACTGATCCTCTGAAGAAGACCCCAAGCACAGGGGTTGAAACGCGTCAGGTTTAAATATTCGTGCTACCCAGCGTTGTTGTGAATATGTGTCTGCCAATGTGTGTTCAGCTTATTTAATATATAATTTTATTTCAAGTACCCCTCACTGGAGCTCATTGTTTTAGCTTTCATGGTATACTATTTAACAAATTTGTCATATTTTTTGATATCCAATTTGACTCCTTTTTTGTTATTGTGCTGCCTAAAAACCCCACCCTGGGGGAACCTTTTTCTTTTGTTTTCCTATATTATGACCTTTGTTTACACATATATTTTTTCCTGTTTTTCTTATGTATTTTTTTTTCCTTTTTTCTTTCTCTTCCTTCCCTAGTTGATTGTCATCCACCTCTATTGCTAAGACCTTGACGTCTATACTTGAATAAATTTGAACTACCATTTTTGAACTTGTTAAAGCCTCCTTACAAGGTAATATAGTGGACTAATATAGTGTCTGATCTCTGGGCATAGGCTACCATCTTTCATCCATTGTTGTATGATATTATATGATTATGTCAAAAAAGGAAAGCTGCGCTATAAAACTGATATGTGATCATAAAGAATGATACAATACTAAAATCACACCATTTGAAAATATATGAAAAGTTCTTACAATGTGATATTACATCAACAATTATGTTTTCACCAGTGATAAGTGCAAAGAATTGTGAAAGTAGGGTATATAGCAAAATACACTCATAACAATGTTAAGTCCACTCAAATAAGCTGGTTGAAAAAGGCCACTGCTAAGCAGTTGTATGAAAGGTGACTTCGTAATCTTCCTGTCAGCAAAGACATGCAATTTTAACACTCAGAGGGGTGTGATGTGGTGCAAATGAGAGAGTGCCTCCACCCATGAAAAATACTGCTGCTTACCAGCTCCTTAGATCCCCCGTTAAGGAGATCATACACGCCTATGGCTCTTCACCCCAGCCTCGGATCTTTCAAAGCAAAAGGGGCTCCTCAGACTCTCCACATAAGATGTCATCACATGTGGTGGAAATATGTTCATTCACTGGCCGGACTTGTCGGGGTCACTACCGCTTCACTACCACTACCCTGTTTTATAGATAAACTATATGTTTGTGTTCACTTTTTTATAAAATCTTTTCTCATTTTAGTGAAACCCTTTTGTGTATTAACTGAAACCTGAATGTGTCCTGAAGAAGTTCTATAGGAAACGCGTAGACACATCGGGGTTTGTATCGTATATTTCTATATAGATTATTTTTTATTATCTTTTGTCAATGTCTTTGTATTGTATGTATTTATATTTAATAAAATTGAATATATTGTTATTTTGATTATGCTTTCTCAGGTTTGTTGTGCCTCTAAAGTCCGCTCAGGGGGTCCTTGTTGAACCCCCTTTTTTTCTTATCTGTGACATACAATTTATACGGATGTGGCCATAGGAGTGTCCTTTTTTTCTATTTTTTTTTCCTTTCTATGGAAAGGAAAATAAGCAAGAAATTATTTTTCTAAACTTAATAAAACAAAGAGGGCAGGGGGAATAGGCGCACTAGTTTTCATTGACTATAATATAGCTGCACTACTAGCACAGATCAGAGGATGGTTCCCAAACCAATCTACGCCACTATGGGGTCTCATAGAGCAAACTTAAATACCGGGTGGGGATCTACATGTCCTGGCCTACCCCTCTCTTAATACAAAACCCACAAATCTCTCTCCCCCAATCTTAGCAACTCTGGGATCTTGGAAGAAAATAGTGGTGTTCAAATCTCTATTAACACTTATTGTCCACCTTGCAATACTTATTACCACAATAGCACTGATAATACCTGAACTGAGCATGACCAAGTGGGTATCCCGGGGAATTAAATGGATTTTGAATCTATTTATAGACACAACTTTGAAATATTTCCAACATTTACAGTCAGAATTTAGCCTCCCAGCATCAGAACAATTCAACTATTTCCTGGTAGCTTCTTATCTCAAAGGCAGAAATTGCATACATTACAACTTATTCTGGAAAATACGCATATATCTTACTGCTAAAGAAAGTCACATAGGCAGAATATCGCTATTCTATAACTTTCTCAATAACAAATCTATTCTCAAGAAAACAAACTCTATGCTAGCCTGGGAAAGGGACTTGGATACCTCTTATGCCCTGTACACACGGTCGGATTTTCCGACGGAGAAAGTGCGGTCGGATTGTGTTGTCGGAAATTCTGATCGTGTGTGGGCTCCATCGGACTTTTTCCATCGGAATTTCGACACACAAAGTTTGAGAGCAGGCTATAAAATTTTCCGACAACAAAATCCGATCCTTTAAATTCCGATCGTGTGTAGACAAATCTGACGCACAAAGTGCCACACATGCTCAGAATAAATTAGAGAGATGAAAGCTATTGGCTAATGCCCCGTTTATAGACCCGACATACATGTTTTAGGTCATTGCATTCAGAACAATCGGAGTTTCCGACAACTTTGTGCGACCGTGTGTATGCAAGACAAGTTTGAGCCAACATCCATTGAAAAAAATCTGATTTTGTTTTGGAATGTCCGTTCAATGTCCGATCGTGCGTACAGGGCATTACACAGAAGTGCAGTAACACAAAGTGTTACAACACATTCACTCAGCAACCAAATGCACCAATCTTTGGGAACCCTCCCATAAAGTTAAGCAAAGATGGTACCTAACGCCTCACAGGATAGCCAAATTTGATCACTCCACACCTTCTTTGTGTTGGAGAAACTGTACACAAACAGGCACCCTATTCCACATTTTGTGGACATGTGGAAGACTGGCTAAATTTTGGTCCAATATATTCTCAATCTTCCAAGTTACAGGCCTACCTATACAATTTTCTCCATCTCTAGTCATCCTAAATCTAGGTATCGAAGACATACCACCACCCCTCAGGAAGTTAACCACTCACCTATTTCTAGCCACCAAATTAGTGATTCTCAGACTTTGGAGATCCTCAGATCCTCCTGATGTAGCAGAAGTCATCCGCACATTATCAATACACCACACTTATGAAAGTATGTTAGCCAATATAGAAGGAAAACATGCAGATTTTCTCCTTCACTGGCAACCTTGGATAGAATGGTATAATGTACTTACGGTACATCAACACTAATATGATTAGCACAACTAACTAATCTAAGCTCATCGCTACACTCTCTATATAGTCCCAAGTAATGTTAATGATACCGTTACTTAAGGTCCTAGTTCCTTCTTTCTCTTTTCTTTTCTTTCCACCTCCAAGTTTACTTAACCCTTTACTTTACTTAACCACGTCAATACAGGGCACTTATACACCTTCCTGCCCAGACCAATTTTCAGCTTTCAGCACTGTCGCAGTTTAAATGACAATTGCGTGGTCATACAACACTGTACTCAAACTACATTTTTATCATTTTGTTCCCACAAATAGAGCTTTCTTTTGGTGGTATTTGATTACCTCTGCGGTTTTTATTTTCTGCTAAATAAATACAAAAAGACCGAAAATTTTGAAAAAAATAAAAGTTTTGCATTTGTTTCTGTTAAAAACTTTTGTAAATAAGTATGTTTTCTCTTTCACTGATGGGCACTGATAAGGGAGTACTGACAGGCACTGATAAGGTGGCACCGATGAGGTGGCAACAATGAGCGGGCACTGAAGATGGGCACTGATATGTGGCACTGATGGACACTGGTAGGTGGCACTGATGGGTGGCACTGATATGCAGCACTGATGGGCATTGATAGGCGGCACTGATGGGCACTCATGGGTGGCACTGGGTGGCACTTGTGGGCACTGATAGGCGATACTGATGGGCACTGAAAGGCTGCAAAGATGGGTTCTTATGGGTGGTACTGATAGGCGGCACTGATGGGCTCTGATTGGTGGCACTGCTGGGCACTGATACGTGGCACTGATATGCGGCACTGATAGGCATCCCTGGTTGCACTGGCAGTGGTAGGCATTGTTAGTGGGCACTGATTGGCTGCTTCCTGGGCATTAATTGGTAGCTGCCTGGGCACAGATTAGTATTTCCCTGGGGGTCTAGGGGAATACCTGGTGGTCCAGTGTGGATGGCTTCCCTGGTGGTCCTGGATGGGATCCGAGGGGGGTCTGTGCTGATAAACAATCGGCACAGACCCCCCCTATCAGGAGAGCAGCTGATCGGCTCTCCTCTACTCGCGTCTGTCAGAGGCGAGTGAGGAAAAGCCGATCACCAGATCTTCCTATTTACATCGTGATCAGCCATGATTGGACACGGCTGATCATGTGGTAAAGAGTCTCCGTCAGAGACTCTTTACCTAGATTGGTGTTGCGGGGTGTCAGACTGACACCCCGCAACAACGATTGCCGCGATGCGCGCCCCGGGGGGCGCGCTGCAGCTCAATATCCTGAGGACGTCATATGACGCCCAATCAGGTTATTTAAACCACTTTGCCGCCGTTGTTCTGCTATATGGCGGGCGGCAATTGGTTAAAGTTGGAGATATATGCTTTCAGTGAATGCATGGTTACATAGTTTTCTCTGTAATGAATATAGAGTTTAAAAGCATTTATAAGGACGGTCCTACCCAGGTCACAGTTAGCTCCCAAGGGGGTGACCTGCGTAGAGGGATAGTCCCATTGGCTTAAGAATGTCATTTATTTTGTACATCGAGGTTCAAATAATATGACAGCTTGTAACTCTAGAACATTGAAATCTACACTTGTACCACTGTTGAATTACATGATACATGTTACTCACCCTTTGTTTAACTGTGAAAATTAATACAAATTTATTGATAAAAAAAAAGGCTGTTATGATTGAAGATGGATCTACATTATTGGACAATGTAAATCAAAGGACATTAATGATGTTTTATTTATTTGCAACGGAATTAAAGAACATTTTTACATTGTTGGTGTATTTTTCTCCTTTAATTCTTTCTGAAAATGAGCAATAAAGGGTGCTAATGTACCCCTGCAATCATTTTATTTGAAGTGGAAGATTGTCTGGAACTCTCTTTTTTTCTAAAGGGGACTTGCAGATTCCTATACCCTCCCTCCACAAACCTCATCTTTTTTTGAGGACCAGATGTGGAAAAGAGGCTTTTGTTCCTCAACACTATGACACACTTCTATCCTGGGGGTGGACCTGCCAAACAAAAACGTACCAAACCCTATTTATGCCATGTATATGATCCTTGGATCAACTTGATGATTGGAGGTGAATGGAGGTGATTAAGGACCGACTTTACCTTCAACATATTTAATAGAGGTTGAGAAAGTAAGATGGAAATTTTCTAGTTGGGACACCTGTTTCTGTGACAATTGTCTAAGATGGTAATTCCTCATACATTGAAGAGATTTCCACTTAATTCCTAGTGCACCTAAAGGGTAAAGAGAAGTAAAAGTAAAGAAAAATCTTAAAATTGGGCACATATAGCAAAAAACAAACTGTCAAAGGTTTTAACACATCTAACAGCAAAAAAGTTTTAGTTATGGATTTTTAAGAAAAAAAAATCTTATCAAAAACAATAAGAATATAAACAGACTAAATACTGAGATCATGTGTTAAGAATGCAATAGCAGCAGTATTTGCAAAGTACTAATAATTACCCTTATATATGTATTTTATTTTAAATAACATTGATGTGATATAAAAGCACAAAAACAAATATGTTATAATCATGATTGTTATAAATGACCTGTACAACATTAAACAAAAAGAATACACAAGCAGTATAAATAGTACTCCCCTAAATTAAATAGCACATGTATCATTCTGTCAAATCAAAATGACCACTGCAATTAGTCTTCATTTTCAACATAATTGAAACAGAAATGTTAAGTGCAAATAATGTATTTTCGCATAATAATTCTCTCAAAGTTAATCTGTATCAAGACTCATAAGAAATCATTTCAGGAATACTGTCTTTCCCAAGTTCAGCGATTGCTTTTAAATTGGGTGTAAATTAAGCATCCATACTAGCAATGCAGTTTCTAGAACCTTCAATTAAAAATCATATATATATATATTTGCCATCATGCTTTAAATGTAAATTATAGAGTGTACTAGGTGCAAGACTAGCATGATGACAGTTTTAACGATTTCTGTTCATTTGACCATAGAACATTAATAAAATAAAATTTGAACAAATGGATTCACTCAGTTGTTGGTAAATTACATTTCCTATTTGAAAAGTTTGCAGGTCTGCTAAAGCATCAACAAAAAAATGCAATTTAAACTTATAGGATTTTTAAGTTCATGTGATTAGTTTTCATGAAGCTTGGGAAAAGCAAAGCAAATATAATTTATTTAGTCTTAGTACTGTATAAGTGATTTATATTCAGTCTGTGTTCTTATTTATATTACTCTTACAGTTTATGTATACATTAAATACACTGTAATTTAATCATCTGTCACTTGGGTTCTAATGTATATATTTAAATATCACTGAAAATTTCTATTGGGATTATGTAAAATTGACAAAGTAAGTGCACAACTTTCCTTTGTAGATTTGTCAACTGTTTGTCTTTTATCTTTAGTAATGTTCTTTTTAAGGGTTATTTTTACAGATTAAAATAATTTTTTCCTTTCCTCTGGAACAACTGCATATTGAGATTTGTTTTTGTTCTATGTTTATTTACCTCATCTGACTTACCATGTAACTGTATAATATGTCAGAGTCAGAAATTCAGGGCAAAGCATTATCTTTGCTTAAAAGCAGACCTGTGGAATGGTTTAGTGATGGTTCACAGTACAGCGACTTGGGATTCGACTTGTCAGACCTCAAGTCACCCCAAGTCACTGGACATAAGAAATTCCATTGAAGTGAATGAGAGCTGTCTTAATGTACACTACTGAAGTTGCTCCAACTTCAGAAAAGGTTCCTGTACTACTTCAAGGCGACTTCTAGCCAACTTGTACCCATAAATTTCAATAGTAGTTGCCTCCAAGTCGAATCCTTATCTTAATTGATGTGATTTGAATCCACATTACAGGAAGATTACCCAGGAATTCCCTGAAGTTTGGAAACTGGAGATAACCAGGTGCACATTACACCACCCCTGACCTGTATTACCACCTCCGCGCTATGTAAATAAATGTCAAAACCCTACCAAAGCTGCCACTTAACAATAAAATATATATAAACCAAATTCACCAAAAGAAAATTATAGATGAAAAAGTGGCACTAATCCCCAGGTGGGGAGATGCCAGACACTCTTATCCAGCCAGTGAGCTGAATACAGACGTGACTAGAGAAAAAGTGAAAAAACATATATTGCTAAATACAGTATCCCAAAAAGTAAAAATTAATATTAAATAAAATAAAAAATTCAATATGAGCTAATATAAATTATAACACTCAGTGAAAGTGATATACAAATATATAAATCCAAGAAAAAATATAATCAAAATTGAGCACAGTAAATATCTATAAAGTCCAGAAACCAATCAATCGTGAAAAATAATCGTGAAAATATTTGAAGAAAGTCCAAAAAAAGAGTGAGGGTGACTCAAACTGCTCAGCTGTGTTTTCAAACATCCACCACACCTCTGTGACGTGAATCCACTCCCTGCTGAAATTCAAACTCACCAGCTGTTAAGGCCTCTCACTCTCGTGTTTGGCCTGACAGAGCCTCTAACCCACTTATATGGGGGTTAACATGCGTGCATACACCTCCACTGCTCCATAGGAACACCGCTTTTCTCAGGTTGGTAGTATGACATAAAAATAAAAGAAGCTCCAATAGTGTAATCTTGTTTAAAAGATTTAATCACATATAAAACAACTTGTATTGAACTCACATTTAAAATAAAATAACAGGCAAGTCACTTCACGGCAAATGGAGAACTCCCACAGCACAGCAAGCAATAGCAACCGAAATAACAACAGGCAGGCCACAGCGGACCCAGGAGGTGTGTGTGCTCACGTTCGTCTCACCATTAGCAGCACTCGTCCCTTCACTGGAGCTCGGCTCTGTCCCCCTTCACTCCCTCCTCTAGCACTCGTGTGAGATCGCCGTGTAGCTACGCCCCTCACATTCTTCTATTTCATTCTGTCCTCTCTTCTCACCATTCTACTAGGTGGCCTTTCTATTCCGACATTCCTATACATTCTATATTCCAGGAGGCATTAACACTTGACAGCTAAGGCTTACATTTTTTACGTCCCAGGCCTTGCCGTAAACATAGGCTCTGGTTAGTGCCTGAGTCACCTTGACCAATCTAGCTGTATTGTACTGTAGACCCTCGCAATCCTGCCTTTTCTACTTGACCTAAGTTTATAGGGTTTATTGTTTAGACTTAGTTTAAAAGCACATGTATGTACCCATTGTAACTGCATTAGTTAGTCAATCTCAACTCTTATCATTAGGTAACTGCAGTACCGCATAGTTTTAAAAATGTACTCCCAAATGAGTATATAAGATGTACAATGAGAATTTAACACCAAATTATCTCATGCTTCATGATCTTACTCGTATATTCTTTCACATTCAATGTAATGCTCATCTGTTTCCCTGGTTGAGATGTGAATGATCCTCGACCAGTTTATATGTCTGTTAAATGCTGATTGTTCTGTTTTGTTGGAATTCTGTGAAACACAAATAAAATTTCTTGAAATAACTTTTAAACAGCTTCTCCAGACCCTTTCACGTCTGTCACATGTACTCAGGGTGAACCTGCTGTCATCTGTGGAAAGCACAGGGCACCAGTGGCGGACCTGCCAATTCTGGTGTTCAAATGCCAATCAAGCTTAACAGTGCCGGGCAGTGAGCAGAGGTCCCACTAGAGCACATAGGGCCCTCAGGAAGTGGTGTAGCATGGGGGGTGCGAGGGGGGCAGTGGCCCTGGGTGCAATATTTGGGGTGTGAAATCCCATGCCAGTGTGTGTCATTCTGGCTCCGTAGTCCTAATTCCTATTTCCTGTGTCCCCTGCGATCTGGCCACCATGTTTAATGTCAGCTGGGTGGCTGGCGCCCTGTGATTGAGCGAATGGGGTCATGTGAGGCAGGGGGGCTGGCCTTTCCTTTATGCTCCTGGAGTCCCGCCTCTGCCATCTTCTTCTCCCCCTCTCCTCCTGACAGCCGGATCTGGGACTCACATCATTCCCCGTTGATTGTGGCAGGCAGCCAGTCAGTCTGGCAGTGTGGCAGACAGAAGTCAGATCGATGGTGGAGCAGGTGAGACGAGGGAGCAGTCGCTACTGCAACTAGTCATCCTCTGCAAGGCAAAGCCCGCACTGTAAGTTCTGCCTCTCTCCTCACAAGAAGTGCATAAATCCTTTCCTGCCTTCCTATTGGCTGTGAGACTCGGGACACTGAGCTGCTTCCAGTCCAATGAGTCCATGCAGCAAACTGCTCAGGGCTCTGCTCCTCTGCTGTTCCATGGACATGTGTGCTGCTGTACCCAACATGTATTGAAATGGACATCTCTGGGTCACTCACTGTGGTATGTGACACTCGGCATGTATAACACAGTCACATAGGGCAAACTACACTCACACAGTCTACACTACACACATACACAAAGCAGCACCCTCTTCCCCACTTATACCTAATGCCCCCCTCCTCCCACTTATCTCAAATGCCCCCCTCCTCCCACTTATCCCAAATGTCCCCCGTCTCCCCCACTTATCCCCAATGTCCCTCCTCTCCCCTCACTTATCTCCAATATCCCTTCTCTCCCCCCACTTATCCCCAATATCCCTTCTCTCCCCCACTTATCCCCAATATCTCTTCTCTCCCCCCACTTATCCCAAATATCACCCCTCTCCTCCCACTTATCCCAAATGTTCCTCCTCTCCCCCCACTTATTCCAAATGCCCCCCCACTCCTTCCACTTATCCCCAATGTCCCCCTCTCCCCACACTTATCCAAAATGTTCCTCCTCTCCCCCACTTATCCTCAATACCCCTCTAGTTTCACCACTTATCCCAAATGTCCCCTCTTTTCCTCCCATATATCCCCCACGTATCCCCAATTTCCCCCTTCTTCTTTTACTTATCCCCAATGTCCCACTTCTCCCACTTCTCCCAAATGTCCCTCATTTCCCCCCACTTAGCACCAATGCCCCCTCCTTCCACTTAGCAACAGTGTTCCAACTTTCCCCAAGTTAGAAATTAGCGCATTGCCCCCCCATTTAGCACCAAAGCCCCATTAACTTAGCACCAATGTCATCCCCTATCGCCTCTCTTTGCACTAATACCCACTCTCTCCACTTTACATTGCACTCCTACTGTAAGTTGTAGTTGATTTTCTGTAGCAGCCCCTCTCTCTGATACCATGTAGGTGGGGAAGAGAAGACTTGGGATTGTGAGGAGAGCTCTGTACTAGAAGGGGGAGTTGTAAACTATCCTGTGAGATATGCATTTCTGAGCCCTGCAATCTGTACGTATCACAGTCATGAACTCAGTCATGCACTCCTAAACTCTGCTCTCTCTGCATAGCACACTCCTGCTCTTGAACTCTGCACTCTATATGTAGTACAATCTTGATCTTTGCATTTTGTATATAGCACACTCCTGATCCTTGCATTTTGATTGTAGCAAACTCCTGAACTCTGCACTTTGTGCAGAATGCACAAATGGTATTTAACAATGCCCCATTAAGACTCTCCCACTGTTAGGCAGTGGTGGCATGGTTAAGCTTCTGCACCTATTATCTGAGAAAGATAGCCCTGCCTATAGTATGTCTGCAGTCTTTCACTGTCTCCTGTAGTATGTCTGCAGTCTCTGACCATCTCCTGTATCATGTCTGCAATCTCTGACCATCTCCTGTATCATTTCTGCAGTCTCTGACCATCTCCTGTAGTATGTCTGCAGTCTCTGACCATCTCCTGTAGTATGTCTGCAGTCTCTGACTGTCTCTTGTAATATGTCTGCCGCCTCTGACTGTCTCCTGTAGTATGTCTAGCACTAAATATTATGCACAACCCTTAAGTCAGGGTTATTATTGGCTGCCTGCTCTGATGTATATAAGTGCTCCTTGTTTTTTACAACCTGAGCATCTGATTGGCTACCCAATTATTGGTTGACAATGAGAAGAAATCTCTTTGACTGTAGTCAAAAACATATCTCAGATCTAACCAGGCAGCCAATCAAACGCTCAGGCTGTGAGTGGAGGAATCCTTTGCAATCCTTTGCATTTCGACAGCCACAGCACATAAGCAGCAGCAGAGCAGTCCCTGAGCCCCCATTCTTAGGTGCAAAAAGTACACATGTTAGGGGCCACAAATTGCTTGCCTTGCCCCAGGTGCTGACAACCCACGCTACGCCAATGCCCTCAGGCCACCCTCATGAAGTCTGTTTCTGATTATTTGGTCAGAGACATTCACACCAGTGGCCTGCTGGAGGTCATTTTGTAGGGCTCTGGCAGTGCTCATCCTGTTCCTCCAGGCTGCCTGTGCAACCTCTATAGGGTCCAGGTATTGTGTCATGCAACCAGTAGAAGCAAGAAATGGAGATGGGGGACTTTTAGGGTACATAGAGAGTGAACATGCTAGAATCTAAAAATTTAATTATTTATTTCAAAAAGTTTATAAAAAGTGAAAAATACAGTGTATAACACAGTCATAGGTACATACACATTTGCCAATAAATGACAGCGAAAGAGACTGTAATCACATATGTATAAATAGGTATCATGTCCACAATTTTCAACATGTTTCGCCGATGTGGCTTCATCAGGGTCATAATGTTTTATTTAGTAACCATAAAAACATACAATCTTCCAGCTCTTGGTGTATGAGAAGAAAAAAGAGAAAATACAAAGTTAATACATATTATTTTTTTATTATTTATTATCAACACACATATGACAAAAAAAAACAAAAAAAAAACAAAAAGATTGTTTGAGTACACCCTCACTCCCCTCAAGGTATGGGAGGTGGAATGCCCCCTTTTTTTTTCAGCGAAACATGTTGAAAATTGTGGACATGATACCTATTTATACATATGTGATTACAGTCTATTTCGCTGTCATTTAATAGGCAAATGTGTATGTACCTATGACTGTGTTATACACTGTATTTTTCACTTTTTATAAACTTTTTGAAATAAATAATTTAATTTTTAGATTCTAGCATGTTCATTCTCTATGTACCCTAAAAGTCCCCCATCTCCATTTCTTGCTTCTTCTGAACTCTAGGGATGTTGGTACTATACTATGTTAAGAGTCTTGGAACTGAATTTTGCCCATTTATTTGTTCATGCTACCAGTAGTGACACTGACTCTAGCCAAATGCAAAACTAGTGAAAAAAGAAAAGATGAGTAGAAAATAGAAATGTCAGTGACCTCCACCTGTAAAACCATTTCTGTTTTGGAGGTCGTCTCATTGTTGCCCATCTACTGTAGTACACCTGTTGTTAATTTCATCAACACCAAAGCAGCTGAAACTGATTAACAACCCCTCCTGCTACTTAACTGACCAGATCAATATCCAAGGAATAATGATTGTGACAATATCCTTAATCAACTATCAAACAAGGAAACTATATATGTCTATTACTTGAATGATGGATGAAGAGGAAAAGTCCCAGAAAACAAAAAACATTTTACAGAAGAGCACTTGCCTCAAACTCCTAATTTAAGACCCCCAGTACCAATGTATCAAGGGTATAAATCTAAAAGGTTTCCCTTTTAGACGTTTAAAATGCTTGGCTGCAAGGAAAGTATTGGGTATAGATTTTATGACCCACACCATCAAGCCCAGGGAAGATTTCTGGTGGAACTGTAAAAAGTTGCAGAGGTAAGGAGAAAAGAGAAAGTTTGCAAACTGTGAAAATTTTAAATTCCTCACCACACTCTCTCTCCTTGGGATTTCCTTAATGAGCGGAGGTCTGAATTTTGTCCCCTCCTCTTAAGCCAACCAATTCACATTATATAAAGATTTGAAATTAATAATTTGTAATCTTACATTGAAGATACTTCAATATCAAATTCATTCGGGGAAAATTCCCCCTAAGACACGACTGAGAATTCTGTTGCCATAGATGATACTTTTTCAGCCATTGGAGATGCATGTGGGGCTTATCTAGCCCTGTTGGAGGAATTTTATTTAGACGATGAGGAGGTAAACTTGTCCTTATTTACACAACACCCTCCCACTCCCCCTTATACAGCATACCACCTTTAGGCACAATCTGTCTTTTATCCTTCACTTGCCAAAGGTTCCTTTTAGCAAACTTTCTACCTGGTGGTTTATTCAGACATTAAGCGCATGTGTAAAAAAGCCTCCACAGTCCAACATAAACATTCTAATCTAGCTACACTTAAACTACAGGCTCTCAATGACTTATCTTAAAATCACAGTTTGATCCTTAAATCAGCTGATAAAGGAGGGGGTATTGTTCAAGATAGAACAGATCATTTAAAAGAGGCTCAATGTTTACCATCTGACCCTAATACTGTACACACAGAAAGATCACTAAGGATCCTTTACCTACATTCATTTTAGAGGCCAATCTACAAAAAAAGGCCTACAAAGCAGGGGGTATCAAAAACAGCAAAAAGGCCTTTTTTTAATAGGAAGTTCTATAGAATATCTATTTCTACCATTTACTAAAAAATGTAAAAAAGATCAGAATGTTCCCCTGGGACGCCCCATTGTGATTGCGATGGACAGCGTCACTAGAAGAGATGGGTGAATGGTTCAGGCTGAGCCTAAGTTTGGACTGAACATCGCACGTTTGGGTGTTCACCGAACACCCAAATTTTCTCTGCGCTCAGCAGGATGTTCACCCGCTGAGCGCACAGTCAATAGGTTGTTAAGGAGCGGAGCCAGAAAGCTGGCTACCGCATTCTTAAAACTGGATGAGTCACCAGCTGTCAGCGGGCTTCCCTGCTGACAGCTGAATGAAAAAAAAAATTGCAGAATTAGTCGGCAATAAAAATTTTTTTTTAAAAGTGTGAGGGCCCCCCTCAAATCCATACCAGGCCCTTTGGATTTGGTATGTGTTTTAAGGGGAACCCCATGCCACAATTTAGAAAAAAAAAACAGCGTGGGTCCCTACCAAAACTCATACCATCTCCTTATCTGAATGTGCAGCCTGGCAGGACAGGCACCTCCTGAACCATACCAGGCCACATGCACTCAAATTGGGGGGTGAACTGAACTAAAAACTGAACTGAACTGAAAACTGAAAACCAACAAATCACCTACCTCAAGTATATTGAAGACATCGTCATTGCCCTGATTTACCAACAAGAGGACCCAATACCTGATAGTGTTAGTTGACTTCACAAGCAACATTTTCCCTACAACATTCCCCCCACAGAATCTGGAAGTAGACGCCAAAAGACACACGAGCAGAATTTCTGACAGAAAGAGTCCGATTGGAGTTTCTCATCGTATATTCCGACTGTGTGTCTGCCCCATCGGACTTTTTCTGTAGAAAATTCAGAAGGACTTAGATAGAGAACATGTTTTATATTTTTCCGACGGAACAAATTACTATCGGAAAAATATTGTCTGTATGCACCAAAAACGACGCATGTTCTGAAGCAAGTACGAGACGGAAGCTATTGGCTACTGGCTATTAAACTTCCGCTTTCTAGTCCCGTCGTACGTGTTGTACGTCACCACGTTCTGGATGGTCAGAATTTGAGGTGACCGTGTGTATGCAAGACAGCTTGAGCGAAATTCCGTCGGAACTCTGTTGGAAAAACCTTGAGCCCGGGTTCACACCTATGCGAATTAGATGTGCGTTTCCACACATCTAATTCGCATAGCAGGAGAATGTGACTGGCTCCCTATGGAGCCGGTTCACATATCTCCGGGGCGGCTGCGGTGCGCACTCCACAAAAACGCGTCTTTGGCTGCGTTTCAGGGCCGAATTCAGGCATAGAATCAGCCCTGATTCGTCCCTGAAACGGGGAACAGGGACGCACAGCGCTCCTGTGCGATCCGCAGCGCATTATAGTGTGAACCCGGGCTCAGAGTTTATTCCGATGGAAAAACCCATCGTGTGTACAGGGCATTAGAAGAGATACCAGCTATTATTGTCCCCAATGTCCCTTACAACCTGGCCTGTGCATCGGAGATTGCTTAAAAAATTATTACACATCCATCAGATATTAGTTCCCCTTATTATTAACAGACTGCCACTTCCCCGTTTCAAATACCTGTGTGGATCATTTGCCTGCTACCATGTTTCTACCTTCCATGTATGTTAACTGACCCTGGCCTGTTTAGCGACGATGTCTTTGCCTGCCGATTAAAACCACGTTTCTGACTTCCATGTGCACCAACCTCAACCTGTTTACCAACGATGCCTCTGCCTGCCGGTTTAAACCACGTTTCTGACTTCTACGTGTACCGATCTCGGCCTGGTAATCGACCATGTTTTTGCCTGCCACTTGGATTGATCTTTTCCCCTTCTACTTTAGTACACAGGGGTGTCACATATGTGAGGGGCTTCAGAATAGCATTCTGAGTAGAGAAAAACAGTTTTTGGTTTTCTGTGCTCCCAGAACAGGGTCTGGTTACCTGGAGGCTTCAAAGAGATTTGGGTGGGAGAAGCCTCTACCCCTGTCCCCCTGGCCCTAAGCTTGATGGTCCTTCCTGCTGCCTGGACCAATACTTTGGCTGTGCTGGCCATATTGCTGCCTGTAATGACCTAGGATATTATGGACCATGTTTCTTCCTGCTGCTTGGACCAATACTTTGGCTGTGTTGACCATATATCTGCCTGCTGCCTCTACGGACTATGGACTGTATTTCTGCCTGGACACCTGTGCCTGCCACTTGGACCAATGCTTTGGCTGTGCTTTGTCTGTGCTTTGACTATGCTCACAGTATCTCTGCCTGTACGAACTATAGACAGTATTCCTGACTGCTGCCGAGACGATTGCTTTTGCTTTCACTGATCACATCCCTGCCAGCTGCCTGTACCAATGCTCTCCTCTGTGGACCACTGCACTTCTAAAACCACAGGTAATCTTTTGTTGTTTGGTATGTACCTGATATGTGTTAAAAATATCAGGGCCTTCAAAAATGTGATCGGTAGTCAGAAAATGATATGTGTAATTGATGCTCCTAGAACGCCTGCAGGTGCTATTTGGATGTTGGGCCTCTGTATGTGGCCAGGCTGTGTAAAAGTCTCAAACATGTGGTATTGCCATATTCAGGAGGAGTAACAGAATGTATTTTGGGGTGTCATTTTTGTTATGTACATGCTATGTGTTAGAAATATCTTATAAATAGACAACTTTGTGTAAAAAAAATGCATTTTAATTTTTTTTCCACATTTTCCAAAAACTTCTGGAAAAAAATGAACCGCTCAAAAGACTCATTATGCCTCATAGATTATACATTGGTGTGTTTTCTTTCCAAAATGGGGTCATTCTGTGGGCAATTCCATTGTCCTGGTCCTCCATGGCCTTCAAAAATGTAATAGGTGGTTCACAAGCGTCAAATGGCCTGAAAGCTTCCAGGCTTAAAAGTGACATCATATGCTTCCAGAAGACACACTTTATCTCAGATAAACCCCCTTCTATTAGCAACCATAAATTCCCTCAAATATTTACAGCAAATGGACCAAAAAAAGGGTGGTGTAGCGATTGCAATAAGAGACACTATTCCATTTTCACAGATTGAAACCCACCTGGACGATTCCGGCAGATTTATTATACTAGTGTGTGAGATCTTTGCAGTTAAATAAACATTGGTTAATGTTTATCTGCCGAACAACAACCAACTCCAATTGTTAAAGAAAATATGGAAAAAGGTAGAATCCATGAAACAAGGGCACATAATTCTTTGCGGGGAACTCTTTGTGGCAACAGGGGACAACGTGATGACGTAACGTGCACCACGCATCACGGAGGGAGAGAGGAGAGTGTGTCCTGCCGGAAGAAGCGGGCTTTACTAGGAACCTTGCCGTGAGCGTCCCCGGAACGGTGAGCTGGGTAAAAAAAAACATGTATGGTTACAGGAGAGGAAGAAAGATCCCCGCATGCCGCAGCTGAGTGGAATCGGGAGGAGAGGAGAGGAACGAGGAGTCCGTCCAGCTAACAACCGAAGCGGCTGGTGGCGAGCACAGGAGGTTCGGCCTTCATCCTCCCCCCTATCCCCGCACCCCCTTTCTAAGTAGGATCACAGCCAATATGGAGAGGAATCAGCATTGACTATCCCAGAAGCCAGGATTGAGTAAAGTAGAAGCTTTTTTTTTTTTTTTTTGCAATACTGTAAAAATGGAAGATATGAGGTAATAAGGAGGTGAACGGAGGTTGCTAGGTGAAGTCATTTGATTTTTCTGCTTATTTAAGCAACGGTAACCTAGAAGTAATTATAAATGCTGAAATATGGGAAATGCTGAATCGTACCCTGTATAAAGTGGAGATGGGGTATGAGTAGGAGAGGAAACACTGGGAAGGTGATCCCTCTCTATTCATTATCTCAGGAAACTAAGGTATTGAAGGAAACATACAAATGAAATGGTCTGCATTTAACTATGCATGGAGGACTGTAAAAGGACATATACCTGAAAGGGTTAACAAAGGAGTAAAGTGGGTAGTGATTGACCGAAGGTATCCGTGGAGGAGGAGGTGAGGAGGAGGGATTTTTGTTGCTGGATACAAAATTGCTACCCCCGGTTTTCCACGATTGCAGTGGGGAGAAGAGACAGGCCGGCAGGTGAATTGGGGTCCTGGGTGATTAAGGGACTCCCCTGTGTTAAACCCCCCCTTTTTTTTCCTTTTCCTTTGCTCTGCCCCTCTCAGGTGGCTCTCCCCACAGGTGGAGGGAGCAGAATAGATTAAAAGCTGGGGAAACAAACAGGAGGGTCAAGAAACAGGGAAACGATGAATAAAGCAGCTGCCAAGTCAGGAAAAGGGGGAGCACCCAAAACCCCGAAGGACAAGACCGCTGGTAGCACGATAAAACAATTTATGTCCCAAGGAGCTAGCCCAAGAAGTGGGCATCACAAGGCTCAAGGAGGATCAAGGACTGAGAGAAAAGGGGGAACCCCAAATAAAGTGGGAGACAAGACGGTTCAGTCAAGAGAGAATTCAATAATGGAAAGTGAGATGGAAATAAGTCAGGGGTAAGAAAGAAGAACAAGTTCCCAGATTCTTTCTAAAGGGGAATTGAGTGACATGCTCCAAAAGATGGAGAATTCAATAAAATCTGAGATAGGCCTGGTGAGAGCAGACCTGGGAAGCCTTTTGGAAAGAGTTGAAACAACGGAAAAAAAAAACAAATGAATTCGATCTGGAGCTGAGGAATCTCAAAGAACAATTGAAAATCTCTATACAGAATCAAAAGAAAATTCTCTACAGGATCGAGGATCAAGAAAACCCAGAAAGAAGGCAGAACATAAGACTGCGTTCAGTTCCAGAAAATAAAGGAGAAGACTTGAGGAATATCGTCTCCACAATCTTTGGCCCACTCCTTGGAGAAGGGTCAGCAGAGTTCCCCAAAATAGAATGGAAGTTGGAAGATTATATAATTCAGAATCCTCAAGGCCTAGAGATGTAATAATTAGATTTAGATTTTATGAAGAGAAAGCGGCAATCCTATCCAAAATGAGAAGTAAACCCTCTCTAAACTTTGAAGGATCAGAGATTCAAGTGTACACGGACCTCGCACCCGAAACTTTAGCAAGGAGAAGGCTCTTGAAACCTCTGCTAGATTAGATGAGAGATCAAAATATAAAATATAGCTGGGGGTTCCCGGCGTGTCTAATGGGCTATAAAGATGGAAGGTCAGCAAGACTGAGGTTTCCTGAAGAATTGAAAGCTGCCGGGCTGGGTGAAAGAGTAATTTGGAGTACCCAAAAATAAAGGAGGGGGTGGGGGAGGAGGAGGAGTAAGGGGTTGAGGAGGGGTAGGTGGAAGAAAGGGGAGATAAAAGAAAGTTATTAAGATTGTATGTCTAGGAGGGGGGGCGAGGCGGCGGGGAAAGGTGGGGGAGGAGCTACCTTGGATTCCGGCTTACCCCCTCCTGCTAATACCATCATGTAGGGGGGGTAAGAGGCACACTTGAAGTCTCACCTCAAAATACGAGATTCGTTACGCTCTATGGTATCCATAGCGCTTGACAACAGGGGCCAACAGGTGGCCAGGAGGGGGGAGGGAGGGGGGAGGGGTGGGAGAGGGGGGGAAGAAATGCTGTGTACAGGGTTAAAAAAATCTAGGGTCAGCTCAGTAACGCAAGCTCAATACAGGAAATAAGAGAAGTGATGAGGAAGTTAAATTTCATGACTTACAATGTAAGGGGTCTTAACACGCCCACGAAGAGACATAAGATATTGGGGGAATTGAAGAGATACAAAGCTGAAGTTGTGTTTCTTCAAGAAACTCACCTAACATATAGCTCAAATATTAAGTTATGGTCAAATGCCTTTTCAAACTGGTTCTATGGGGATACAATAACAAAAAGAGCAAGAGGAGTGGCAATAGGAATCGCAAAGGGGGTGAATTTTAAAGTCGAAGAGAGATTAACGGATCCAGGGGGAAGGTTTATCTTCCTGAAAGGCTCCCTGGAGGGATGGGAATGTACGCTTGCCAATGTGTATGCGCCTAATAAGGAGTCTAGTGGATTCCTAGTGAATACATTGGAAAAATTAATGGAGTTTAAGAGGGGGGTCTGATTATGATGGGAGACTTAAACCTCTGTATCGAGCCAGAGGTGGATAGTACGCCGCGTGCACTGGGGAAGACGAACGTGAAACTGAGAAAGCTAAAACAGAAGCTACATTCTTGTCAACTGGTGGATATATGGAGGATTATGAATCCTAGTAAGCAAGATTTTACGTTCTACTCCCCAGTCCACGGGACGTACTCTAGGATCAATTATACTTTGATAGAGCATTCACTTTTGGATAGAGTAGTAGAATCCAAGATAGAGATCACAACCTTGTCGGACCATGCCCCTGTTAAAATGGAAATGCATGTCTCAAACACCCAAAGAGTCCCAGCAAGCTGGAGATTAAATAAAGATCTTTTACATGATTAAATAAATTTAAGGATAATAGAACAGGAACTAAAACAATATTTCCTAACAAACGATACAGGAGAGATCTCGGGGTCCTCCCTGAGGGAGGCCTATAAGGCTTATATTAGGGGGATTTTAATAAAAATGGGAGCAAGAAGAAAAAGAGAAACAAAAGAGGAAATTAAAAAATTATCCGAGGAAGTGTATAATAAGGAACAGGAGCACAAGAACGGATTAAGCCAAGACAGGAGGGTGTATCAAAACTTAATCTTAAAAAGAGAGGAATTAAAAGATCGAATAGATATTGAAACAAAAAAAGCATTAGGAGTAGGAATAAAAGCAGCCGACTACTAGCCACAATTTTGCGGAGAAAGAAAGCTAGAAACTATATAGAAAAAATCCAAAATAGCAAAGGAGTTATGGTCCATACAACAAATGAAATAGGGGAATCTTTTAGAAATTATTATAAGGATTTATACTCAGTAGGAAAAAATAGAAGTCAGGACGGAGCACATAAAATGAAGATAGTAGAATTTCTAAATAAAGCAAATCTCCCCAAGAATACTGAGAACTGTAGGGACAATTTAGAAAGCCCTATAACGGTAGAGGAGATTAATAGAGCACTAGGGGAGTCAGCTCCAGGAAAAAGTCCGGGTCCGGACAGATTCACTACTCTTTATTATAAAAAATTTAAAGATATATTAACTCCAAGACTTTGTGACTATATGAATGGGTTGGGCACTGAATTTGAGCTAAGTAGGGAGGCGCTGAAAGCTGAGATTACGGTTATTCCAAAGGAGGGGAAAAACGTCACGATTTGTTCTAGCTATAGACCAATATTGCTGATCAACACAGATGTGAAACTGTACGCTAGAGTTTTAGCAAATCGCCTGAAAGAGTGGATGAGTGAATGGATACACCCGGATCAAGTGGGGTTCACTCCAAAAAGGGAAGGGAGGGATAATGGGGTGCGAACCCTCCTTCTACTGCAGAACACCAAGGAGAGGGGGCCCCAAGTCTGCTCTTGTCTATAGACGCAGAAAAAGCGTTTGACAGAGGAGACTGGGGGTTCATGTTCCAAACTCTTAAATATTTGGGAGTGGGCCCGAGAATGATTAGCTTAATCCGTGCCTTGTATAATCATCCTACGGCCTCATGGAAATAAGTCAGGGGTAAGAAAGAAGAACAAGTGCCCAGATTCTTTCTAAAGGGGAATTGAGTGACATGCTCCAAAAGATGGAGAATTCAATAAAATCTGAGATAGGCCTGGTGAGAGCAGACCTGGGAAGCCTTTTGGAAAGAGTTGAAACAACGGAAAAAAAAACAAATGAATTCGATCTGGAGCTGAGGAATCTCAAAGAACAATTGAAAATCTCTATACAGAATCAAAAGAAAATTCTCTACAGGATCGAGGATCAAGAAAACCCAGAAAGAAGGCAGAACATAAGACTGCGTTCAGTTCCAGAAAATAAAGGAGAAGACTTGAGGAATATTGTCTCCACAATCTTTGGCTCACTCCTTGGAGAAGGGTCAGCAGAGTTCCCCAAAATAGAATGGAAGTTGGAAGATTATATAATTCAGAATCCTCAAGGCCTAGAGATGTAATAATTAGATTTAGATTTTATGAAGAGAAAGCGGCAATCCTATCCAAAATGAGAAGTAAACCCCCTCTAAACTTTGAAGGATCAGAGATTCAAGTGTACACGGACCTCGCACCTGAAACTTTAGCAAGGAGAAGGCTCTTGAAACCTCTGCTAGATTAGATGAGAGATCAAAATATAAAATATAGCTGGGGGTTCCCGGCGTGTCTAATGGGCTATAAAGATGGAAGGTCAGCAAGACTGAGGTTTCCTGAAGAATTGAAAGCTGCCGGGCTGGGTGAAAGAGTAATTTGGAGTACCCAAAAATAAACGAGGGGGTGGGGGAGGAGGAGGAGTGAGGGGTTGAGGAGGGGTAGGTGGGAGAAAGGGGAGATAAAAGAAAGTTATTAAGATTGTATGTCTAGGAGGGGGGGCGAGGCGGCGGGGAAAGGTGGGGGAGGAGCTACCTTGGATTCCGGCTTACCCCCTCCTGCTAATACCATCATGTAGGGGGGGTAAGAGGCACACTTGAAGTCTCACCTCAAAATACGAGATTCGTTACGCTCTATGGTATCCATAGCGCTTGACAACAGGGGCCAACAGGTGGCCAGGAGGGGGGAGGGAGGGGGGAGAGGTGGGAGAGGGGGGGAAGAAATGCTGTGTACAGGGTTAAAAAAATCTAGGGTCAGCTCAGTAACGCAAGCTCAATACAGGAAATAAGAGAAGTGATGAGGAAGTTAAATTTCATGACTTACAATGTAAGGGGTCTTAACACGCCCACAAAGAGACATAAGATATTGGGGGAATTGAAGAGATACAAAGCTGAAGTTGTGTTTCTTCAAGAAACTCACCTAACATATAGCTCAAATATTAAGTTATGGTCAAATGCCTTTTCAAACTGGTTCTATGGGGATACAATAACAAAAAGAGCAAGAGGAGTGGCAATAGGAATCGCAAAGGGGGTGAATTTTAAAGTCGAAGAGAGATTAACGGATCCAGGGGGAAGGTTTATCTTCCTGAAAGGCTCCCTGGAGGGATGGGAATGTACGCTTGCCAATGTGTATGCGCCTAATAAGGAGTCTAGTGGATTCCTAGTGAATACATTGGAAAAATTAATGGAGTTTAAGAGGGGGGTCTGATGATGATGGGAGACTTAAACCTCTGTATCGAGCCAGAGGTGGATAGTACGTCGCGTGCACTGGGGAAGACGAACGTGAAACTGAGAAAGCTAAAACAGAAGCTACATTCTTGTCAACTGGTGGATATATGGAGGATTATGAATCCTAGTAAGCAAGATTTTACGTTCTACTCCCCAGTCCACGGGACGTACTCTAGGATCAATTATATTTTGATAGAGCATTCACTTTTGGATAGAGTAGTAGAATCCAAGATAGAGATCACAACCTTGTCGGACCATGCCCCTGTTAAAATGGAAATGCATGTCTCAAACACCCAAAGAGTCCCAGCAAGCTGGAGATTAAATAAAGATCTTTTACATGATTAAATAAATTTAAGGATAATAGAACAGGAACTAAAACAATATTTCCTAACAAACGATACAGGAGAGATCTCGGGGTCCTCCCTGAGGGAGGCCTATAAGGCTTATATTAGGGGGATTTTAATAAAAATGGGAGCAAGAAGAAAAAGAGAAACAAAAGAGGAAATTAAAAAATTATCCGAGGAAGTGTATAATAAGGAACAGGAGCACAAGAACGGATTAAGCCAAGACAGGAGGGTGTATCAAAACTTAATCTTAAAAAGAGAGGAATTAAAAGATCGAATAGATATTGAAACAAAAAAAGCATTAGGAGTAGGAATAAAAGCAGCCGACTACTAGCCACAATTTTGCAGAGAAAGAAAGCTAGAAACTATATAGAAAAAATCCAAAATAGCAAAGGAGTTATGGTCCATACAACAAATGAAATAGGGGAATCTTTTAGAAATTATTATAAGGATTTATACTCAGTAGGAAAAAATAGAAGTCAGGACGGAGCACATAAAATGAAGATAGTAGAATTTCTAAATAAAGCAAATCTCCCCAAGAATACTGAGAACTGTAGGGACAATTTAGAAAGCCCTATAACGGTAGAGGAGATTAATAGAGCACTAGGGGAGTCAGCTCCAGGAAAAAGTCCGGGTCCGGACAGATTCACTACTCTTTATTATAAAAAATTTAAAGATATATTAACTCCAAGACTTTGTGACTATATGAATGGGTTGGGCACTGAATTTGAGCTAAGTAGGGAGGCGCTGAAAGCTGAGATTACGGTTATTCCAAAGGAGGGGAAAAACGTCACGATTTGTTCTAGCTATAGACCAATATTGCTGATCAACACAGATGTGAAACTGTACGCTAGAGTTTTAGCAAATCGCCTGAAAGAGTGGATGAGTGAATGGATACACCCGGATCAAGTGGGGTTCACTCCAAAAAGGGAAGGGAGGGATAATGGGGTGCGAACCCTCCTTCTACTGCAGAACACCAAGGAGAGGGGGCCCCAAGTCTGCTCTTGTCTATAGACGCAGAAAAAGCGTTTGACAGAGGAGACTGGGGGTTCATGTTCCAAACTCTTAAATATTTGGGAGTGGGCCCGAGAATGATTAGCTTAATCCGTGCCTTGTATAATCATCCTACGGCCTCGATAAAAATTAATGGGGCCTCTTCGGCCTTATTCGAAATGGAAAACGGGACAAGACAGGGGTGACCCCTGTCTCCTTTGCTCTTTGTTCTTTCCCTGGAGCCTTTGCTCTCTGCGATAAGGGGGGACCCGGACATAAGTGGTTTTAGGGTCGGGGATAAGGAGCATAAGGTCGCAGCCTTTGCTGACGATGTGCTGCTCTTCATGACCAACCCGAGAATCACAATGCCAAACGTTCTGAAAGTTTTGAGACAATATGGAGAGGTGTCAAACTTTAAAATAAATCTGGCAAAATCCGAAATTCTAAATATTAATCTAGGTAAAAGGGAGGAAGGTAAGCTGAAAAAGGAATTCCAATTTGTGTGGAAAAAAGAAATAAATTATTTGGGTATAAAATTAGCAAACTCATTAGGGAAGATTTACAAATTAAATTTTATTCCATTGCTCGACGAAATAAAAGCTGAGAGTAAAAGGATAATGTCTAAACCATTATCGTGGATAGGCCGCATTAATGCTATAAAAATGGTTCTGCTACCAAAAATCATCTATAAGCTACAGATGCTCCCACTGGCAATTCCACAGTTTTTTTTTTCTTGTTAAATATATTTATTGAGTTTTCACAGAAAAAGAAATAAAATGATACAATACATGGATACATATCAGTCGTCAGAAGATCTTTGCAGTATGATAAAAAAAGATAAATAAATAAGTTAATAAAATAAAGTAATTGTAGAGATATCTTACAACCATATTTACTATACACTAGTTGGGATTCTAGATGTAAGATTAGAGAAATAAGTCACGTTATTACACTAAGTATCCACAGGAATATTTTAGGAAATAATAAAAGAAAAGGAGAGGGAGGAGAGATAAAGATGGAAAGAAGGAAAGAAGAGAAAAAAAAAAAAGAGAGTTTCCCGGGATGATGATCCAGCTCTCATTAGGTATACAAATATAATATATATTTCAGTAATAATATGATATATATCTTAGTGTGGTAACAACAGAGATTGGTCAAAATCTGTAGGGAGGTAGTTTTTAACCCATGGTTGCCAAATTTTACGAAATTTATTTATTTTATTTTCTTCAATAGCTGTCATCTTGGCGTATAAAAGTGCTCTGTTCATTCTGTGTTTAGCTTCAGCAAGAATTAGATTTTGGGACTTCCACGCCTTGGCAATCGTTTGTTTAGCTGCAGTGCTAAGTTGGATAAACAATTGGAATTGGGGGGGCGTGTCCGGACACTGAGCAAGGAAGACGTGCTTGTATTGAGCTCTGCTCAGCCAGCAAGCAATCTATTGCCATCCTACCTTTCTCTTACCCCGGAGAACTTCCAAAAGCACGGCATACTGCTCACTACAATCCCTGCTGCAAGCACAGCTAAAAATTATCCTACATTTCGGAATCTATCCGACTGTGTACGTCCCGGTCTGGCTCTCTGCTTCCTGGGCTCGAGGCCCGATGCCATCTTGAGGCCTCTCGGCCCCCACGCTTCTACACAGCAACCATCCTACCTCCACCGGCCAGCGGGACATCTTCGGCGGCTGCTGGATGGGTCTGGGGCGGAGCGGTGCTGCCTGGAGATCTCCGACCGTAGGCCCTGAAATACCGCGGCCTGACGTCCATCTACAGCCTGCGGCCTACTGATCAGACCACGCCAGCTCCCTGGAGGACACAGTGAGTAGTGGGAACATCCACACCTCCCACCCCAAAACCAAGCGCCCCTGACATCAACCGCCAACTGTCCCATTAGCTGTGTACCTCCCCAGGAGCCCTTTAGCCCAGACGAGGCCCAGACGAAGCGGCAATCACATAGCCGGCCGGCCCATAGGAAAGACCGCGGCTTCGGCCTACACGTGGAGGTCGGCGGCCGTCTTGAGACTCCAGGATACACCCAGCTGCTTCTACTCATCCAAACTGTGCTTAATCATCATAACCCAGAGACACAGTGAGCAGTAGAATCACCCACACTTACCATCCCACAGCCAAACAGCCTGGACATTAAGCACTAACTGTCCCCACAGGAAAGACCACGGCTTTGGCCTACACACGGAGGCCGGCGGCCATCTTGGGACTCCCAAATACACCCAGCTGCTTATGTTCCTCTAAGCTGTACCCACTCATCATAATTAATCTCTTTATACATCCTTATCAATACTCACTATTGGGAACATTATGCCCTGTAACAGTTACCTGAGAAACCATCCTTACAACTGCTCCCTGTAAAACGCACACGCAGCTTGCAAAAATGGAAGACGTCTGAATTCTAAGCCTTATCCTCCGCCTACAGATCCGAACCTCCCGTCCCGCAACGCTATTATTTTCAAGACCCGGGAGACACACTAACTTTTCAAGGAACCCCATAGTTACTTTTCAACTAGTGCATGGGTAAAATTGGAGATCAACGCACCGTATACTCAAAACAAGTATCACAGGCCACACTTCGGCGAACCCCCTCAATGGAGAAATACCTACGGAGACCCCACTCCCCAGCCTCAAATACCCCGGAGACAGCTGTGAACCAAACGGACAATTTACCATTAGTTGATCCCTCTTTCTTTATGGGGGACTCTTCACAACATCCACAGCCATCTGTCTCCCCCGCAACATTACTACCCGTAACAGTGGACGTTTTAGATACCAAGTTACAGGCTCTGCTTCACAACATCACCCAAAATATCACCAAAGAAGTAAATAAGTTAGCCCATGAGCTTAGGGGTGAAATAGATCAACTTGGTGAACGTACGGATCATCTGGAAACCAAATTCGACGACATGGTTCAATATGTCCATGTCCTAGAAGAGGAAAACGCAGGCCTGAAAAATGCAGTCTCGCTACTACAAACACAACAAGAAGACCTCGAAAATCGAGAACGCCGTCAAAACTTACGCTTCCGTGGAGTCCCGGAATCCATTTCCGATAAAGAAATCCGACCATATCTCCTTGCTCTGTTTGTCAAGTTAGTACCTCATATTCCTGACATAGAATGGCGCCTGGATAGAGCACACAGATCACTGGCTCCTAAACCTCCTCAGGGTGCTAACCCCAGGGACATAATCGCTCGTTTCCACTTTTATGAGAGCAAGGAGGCCCTGACCATTGCTACCCGAAATAGATCGAGGGTCGAATTCAAAGGCGCAAAACTACAAATTTTCAACGATCTATCGCCCATCACCTTGGCTAAACGCCGCGCTCTACGCCCAGTTACCTCCCATCTGCAACAATACCAAGTCCCTTATCGTTGGGGTTTCCCGTTCCGATTGTCAGTCATGAAAGATGGTTCACAACACTCCATGCGAGACCTACAAGAATGCGAAACTTTTATCAAAAACCTAGGTCTCCCTCCTATACCAGATGAAGACCTGCAGATACAAATCCAGCCTTCCCGGCAGATGTCCACACCTGGGAAAATATGGACCCCGGTACGCCAGAAGTCAAAGAAGACACCAATTACACCTCAAAGAGCGGCTCCATTTAAAGGACCTACTTGAAAACGTGATGTGACATACCCCTTTGATCTCTCTTTACACATAGGTCATATCTTTTTTTTTTTTTTTTTTTTTTTTCTGTTTTTGTTTTTGTTTTCTTGACCTATGTGTTCTGAGACTCTGTGTTCAGAGTCGAACCTTCATATCCGAAGTGCCTTACATGTTTATTTGCTCACTTGTTTGTTACAACCCAGCACTTAGCCTCCATGTTGGGGGTTCCATGTTTTTTCTTGTTCTTCTTTAATGTTCGGATCGGGCGGAGGCCCACAAGTCTAAATTTGTAGGCTGACACACCCCCTGTTAACATGGTCTTGATTCGAGACCGTGATTTCCTGAGGCTTTTACATGCCTCAGGCCTAATACCTAACTGGTATGTGTTCTTTTTTCTTTTTTTTTCACCAAAGACCCTTTTTGGTCCTACCCTGGAACTCTTTTTTTTTTATTATTATTGTTCTTTATGTTTTTGTTTTCTACTTCCCAACCCCATGTTTCGATTGATTTTCTCATACATATGGGTTTTTTTTTCAAACCCACGTTCAAAATACAGTTATGTTTTAAAAATTATACAATACTGTCATATGATCTCCTATGATACATCTATTATTATGTTCTATACATCATGGTACACGTTCCTTCCCTATCTTCTAAATTTAATATTTGCTTTACTCATATACCTGAGCTATGGCTGTAAGTATACTGTCATGTAATGTCAAAGGTCTAGGTTCCATCCGCAAACGTTGGCTGGCGTTGAAGGAGTTTAAAGCATCCAGAGCAGAAGTGATCATGATTCAGGAGACACATTTTAAAGCAGAGGGATCTTTTAAATTTGCCTCCAAGCATTTTCCTACCGCTTATATAGCATCAGACCCTTCTGGAAGGGCTGGAGTAGCCATATTATTGAAACGTAATTCTAATATCCGTGTCAGATCGACATACTTAGACCCTCAAGGCCGTTTTGTTCTCCTGAGCTGTGATCATGAAAATGTTTCATTTACCCTTGCCAATGTTTACGCTCCTAACACAGGACAGATTGGTTTTCTTGAGATGTTTTTTGAAAAATTGCAATCCTTCTCTCAACCATTCATGGTCATTGGGGGGGATTTCAATTTATGCATGTCTCCGACTAAAGATAGACTTGCCCTTTTTACACACACCCCACCTCCCCAGGTTCAAAAGATGGCTACAGCCTTTAGAAAACTTATCAGAGCTCACAACCTCTTCGATACTTGGAGGATAAAACATCCTACAGCCAAACAATTTACATTCTATTCCCCCCCACACAAGCTATATACAAGACTAGATCACTTCTTTGTCTCAGCACCCTTACTGTCATATGTAGTCCATTCGGAAATAAATACAATCACATGGTCAGATCATGCCCCCATAACTCTTGATCTCCTTCTAACCAAACCTACATCTAGGTCGTGCCACTGGCGTCTTAACGAGACCCTTCTTAAAATACCTGATATTCATATTCATCTCCAGAAAAAACTGACAGAATTTTTTGAACTTAACGAGGGCTCGGTTTCTGAGGCATCCACCCTATGGGAGGCTCATAAGGCCTTTTTCAGGGGAGAGTGCATCTCCTCAAGCTCCCGTCTTAAGAAAGACCGAGCTCTCCAAAGATCATCGCTCTTACATGACTTATCCAAAGCAGAGGAATCCCTTGTCAGCTCCCCTACGGTGGAACGCCTTAGATCAGTGGTATCGTTACGTAACCGCATTAAATCTCTTGATCTGAATTCACTTGCTAAATCCTTGCTATGGTCCAAACAAAAGTTTTACGAATTCGCTAATAGACCCCATAGAATGCTAGTCAACAAATTAAAACCTAGACCCGCAGCCTCAATCCCTGATTTACTATTACAACCCAACGGTGAACCTACATATTGCCCCCAACACATGTCCAAAGTCTTTGGTGACTATTACCAAAAACTCTATAACTGCCTAGCAACAGACCAAAATTATACATTCACTCAAGAAAAGTTTGATGACTTCATCAAAACTCTAAACCTTCCTACACTCTCTCCTGAGAAACGCTCAGGGCTTAATGCTCCCATCTCTGCTGAAGAAATTACAGCGGTTATTAAACAGCTTCCGACCCACAAGTCCCCAGGGCCCGACGGGCTCCCTTATTCATATTTTAAAGGCTTCCTATCAGTTTTAATACCCCATATGATAAGTTTATTTACCTCTCTGATGTCGGGGAAAGTTCCGCACTCCCAATTCCTTCATGCCTTTATTACAGTTATTCCGAAACCAGATAAAGACCTATCATTACCAGACAACTATCGCCCCATCGCCCTCCTGAACTCTGATTATAAGATTTTCACAAAAATTTTAGCTAACAGATTGTCCCTACTTCTTCCCTCACTTATACATAGGGACCAGGTCGGTTTTGTTCCCACTAGACACGCGGGAGATAACACTAGAAGAACTATCGATCTTATTGATCTACTGACTAAAACTAAGAAACCTGCGATAGTCCTCAGTTTAGATGCTCAGAAGGCGTTTGATCGCCTAAACTGGTCTTTTATGTTTGCCATTTTGACTAGATACGGAATTTCAGGTCCCTTTATACACGCTTTAAGAGCGCTTTACTCCACGCCCACATCCCAGGTACAGTTGTCTTCCCATGTCTCTCCGCTATTCTCCCTAAGTAATGGCACTCGTCAGGGATGCCCTCTATCCCCCTTACTTTTTATTTTAAGCCTGGAACCTCTGGCCGAAGCTATTCGTTCCCACCCTGACATAGGGGGAGTGGCGCTGAGACATCAGGAATACAAGCTGTCCCTATTTGCTGACGACATTCTATTAACACTGACCCATCCCCATATATCACTCCCCTCTCTTCATGCAATTCTACATCAATTTGGCAGCATTTCAGGTTTTAAAATAAACCCGACCAAAACTGAAGCCCTCCCTATTAACCTTTCCACGGATATGCTCTCAACTTTACAGGAAAATTTCAAATATCGTTGGTGCACCCACTCCTTGAAATATCTTGGGGTTTATCTGACCTCCTCCTACTCCACTCTTTTTCAGGCCAATTTTCCTCCTATGTTTACAGAAATCAACAAATTATTAAAGTCATGGACGAACCTCCCCTTATCCCTTCTTGGAAGGATAAATGTCCTCAAAATGTCGGTGCTCCCTAAGCTCCTCTATCTCTTTGAGACCCTCCCAGTCAAGGTTCCAATGTCCCAATTAAAGCTAATCCAACGAAATTTCCTAAATTTTATTTGGAATCATAAATCTCATAGGATAGCTAGCTCGGTACTCTTTGCATCCCGAGCCGGTGGAGGTTTGGGGGCACCCGACATAATCAAATATTATTATGCCTCCCATCTACGAACAATAACCTCTTGGACATCCAGATATGCCCCTAACAGATGGTCTGAGATAGAAATGGGCATCACGGTTCCCGCACATCCATGCTATATGCTATGGCCATCTTCGGATAAATTCATCTCTCAGTTACGTAAAATCAGCTTAAATCCGATGCTGTTTACCCTCTCAGTATGGAAAAGTTGCTCTGGTAAATATAAACTTTCATCCCCATGCTCTCCTTTAACAAATATTACCTTTAATCCGGAAATCCCTGATAGTCTCTCTTATGATGCCATGTTGCCATGGACGAAAGCTGGTATTTTCCAACTACGCCACCTGGTTAACCCAGTTACCCGTAAACTCCTCACTTTTACTGATCTACAATCTAAATATAAAATCCCAAAAAACCTCTTTTACTCCTTTCTACAAATCCAACATTTTTTCTCCACCAAAATACCACAACTGACCCTAACTATCCCTACTGAATTTGAAGTGGTATGCTCAAGAGGCCCTCATGAATCTCATCTAATATCCACCATTTACAAAATTCTGCATGCTGCCTCTCCTATCACTGAACAGACTCACACATATATGCGCAAATGGTCCCATATTTTAAACAGACCTATTCAAATAAGCGATTGGAAGAATATATGGGAAACTGCATCTAAGACATCCAGATGTGTGACTCAGAAAGAAACATCCTATAAAATACTGATGTTCTGGTATAGAACCCCGGAGTTTCTTTTAAGACAGAAACTGACTACATCCGGTCAATGCTGGAGATGTAGCTCATCTCTGGGCACCCACTTCCATATATTTTGGGAATGTCCCTTGATAATGCCATACTGGTCACAGATCCATGCCCTGCTGGGGAAAATTCTAAACTTCCCTATACCCTTTCAACCTATACATCTCTTGCTAGGCTTGCCCCTCCCTAAGATGCCAAAAACACTTAGGAAACTGATGGCCTTCATCTTATTAGCGGCCAAACGGGTTATACCCCAATGTTGGTTAGTTAACACCCCCCCTACCTTTGCACAGTTTTTGTCAGTAATTACAGAAATTCGCAGGATGGAACGTATCACAGCCATAATTGACGACTCCCTTCCCAAATTCGAGGCTATATGGAGAAACTGGGACTCCTCTGAATACAACATAGAGAACCCCCAGGTAGTTCAGAATCAATGAGATACAAAGACAGTTTCCTATAGTGATTGACTGTAGCAGGACCACAAACCATGCCATTGCTTTATTTCACTAACTGACCCTTTTATTTCTACCATGATGTGTATGTATTGTCTGAAAATCATTTGACACCTAGTGTTATTTCTTCTTGATATATAATAAGCTACCAAAAAATGTTTTACCTCATTGAAAATATGCTGCTATCAATGTCTTTTCTAAGAGAATGAATACTCTGTTTATGTATACTTGAATATACTTAATAAATAAACAATTTAAAAAAAAAAAAAAAAAAAAAAAAAAAAAAAACAATTGGAATTGAGTATGGGTGAGTATTGTGGGTTTAAGGTTTAGGAGTGCCATTGCAGGATCTGGAGGAATCGTGATTTCCAGGGCTTTAGAAGCCATAAGAAATATATTCTTCCAGAATTCTTCAAGTACGGGGCATTGCCACCATATGTGAAAATGTGTTCCTGCTGTGTCACATCCTCTAAAGCAATTAGGTGAATATGTGGGGACAAATTTAGCTATTCTAGCTGGTACAAGGTACCAGCGTGCTAGAACCTTGTAATTAGTTTCTGCAGCAAAACAATTTGGAGAGGAAGTTTTGGTGGCTGACCATATATTCGACCAATCTTGTTTATTAAACACTCGATTCATATCTTGTGCCCATTTAGTTGTGTATGAGGGTAGAAACTCACTAGATATCATATTAAGTTGGAAATATAATATTGAGATAAGTCCTCTAATGTGTGGATCACTTATACAAATCCGCTCAAATTGAATCATTTGATTAAGAGTTGAGCCTGTACTAAGAAGTGGTTCATAAAAATTTTTAATTTGTAAATATCGAAATATTTCAGTTTTAGGTAACCCAAAGGTTTCACATAGTACAGGAAATGTAGATTGTATAAACGAGTCAGGTTCGTAGAGGTCCATGCAGAGAATGATTTTGGGAATTTCCAGGCAAGATAAAAGGCTGGATTATTAAGAAATGAAAGCAAGGGATTATGTGTTGATTGAAGATTATGTGCAAATTTACATTTATCCCATACTGCTAGGGTCTGTTTTGTGATAGGATTAGAAAGATGTATTCTATCAGCAGGACAGAGCCAAAACATATTTGCCACTGAGATAGGGTCACTTTCCACTGATTCAATAGCTACCCATAGGGGAGCTTCTACAGAAGTATGATACTTGGGTATAAGTGCTAGCTGTGCAGCGTAGAAATAGGAGGAAAAGTTGGGCAATCCCAAACCACCACTCAATTTATTGAAGTAAAGCGTAGATTTAGGTATACGAGGTTTGGTGGTACCCCAAATGAAGGACATAACTCTACGTTGAGTAAGTCTAAGAAAGTAAGATGGTAAAGAAATAGGGAGTACCCTAAATAAATATAAGAATTTTGGCAGGATTGACATCTTTACCGCATTAATCCTTCCCAACCATGACAATGATAGAAGAGCCCACTGTTTCAGGAAGCCGGAAGTTTGTTTAAGGAGGGGTAAGTAATTTGCCGCAAAAAGGTCTTTAAGAGAGATTGTGAGTTTTATTCCTATGTATGGAAGCTGCTTTGGAACCCAAGTAAAGGGTAAGGAAGTTTGTGCCTGCCGAAGTTCTAATTGAGATAAGGAAATATTTAATGCATTTGATTTTGTTGGATTAACATGTAGTCCTGATATTTGGGCAAAATTATCTAGTGTTTTTAGTAGATTAGGGGTGGATATATGGGGATGAGACAAAAATATGAGAATGTCATCCGCAAAGAGACATAGTTTATGGTGATAACCACCTAGTTCGATACCTTTAATGTCAGGATTGGTTCTAATAAGGTGTGCCAGGGGTTCTATTATTAGGGCAAAAAGTAGAGGGGAAAGAGGGCATCCTTGTCTAGTGCCTCTTTTGATATCAATCATTGTTGACTTATAGCCTGCATATTTGATATATGCTCTAGGATTATTGTATAAGGATGAGACCCAGGTTAAAAAATTGTTTCAAAATCCCCATTTACCAAGGACATATTCCATATAAGGCCACGTAACCGAATCGAATGCTTTCCTTATGTCTAAGGATACAAGGCAAGCTGGGATTCGTCTAGTTTTAGCCGCATTAATAAGTAAGAGTGCTCTCCTGATATTATCTCCAGCTTGGCGTTTAGGCATAAAGCCTGTTTGGTCTTTATGGATTAGTAGGCCAATAATATTATTCAGTCTATTGGCCAAAATTTTAGCAATTAATTTTATATCGAGATTTAGGAGGGATATAGGACGATAATTAGTCCAGGAGGTGGAGTCAGAATGTGATTTGGGGATCATTGCTATTATAGAGGTGAGAGTCTCTGTTCTAAATGAGTTACCTTTAAGGATCGAATTGAAGGCTTTAGTTAAGACAGATGTTAAGATTGATGCAAATTGTCTATAATATGTTGCCGAAAATCCATCTGGGCCTGGTCTTTTACGTAATTTTAAAGATTTTTTTTGCGTTAAGGACTTCAGTATCTGTAATTGGACATTCAAGAAGATCTTTTTGTTGTTGATCAAGGTTAGGAAGCGTGATATTGGAGAACAGTGTGTCTGCTTTAGTTTTATCAAAATTTGAGGCAGAAGAATATAGTTTAGATAACTTAGAGCGAAAAATTTCAAGTATTTTCACTGGGTTACTAGTGTAAGATTCCCGGGATACTTTCAATCTGATAGGCGTATGTATATGTCGTGAATTTTTTAAAATTCTGGCCATAAGTGTATCAGGTTTATTTGCCCTGCGATATTGAACATGCTGGCGTTTACTTATAAGTTTATCTGCGGTATCAGTAAGAAAAAGATCTAGATCCAGGCGGGCTTTTTCTAGTTTGGTACTGTTGGTAGCATTCGGGGAGGTTTGAAAAGTTTGATGACAGTCATTAAAGGTAGATTCAAGTTTTGCAAACAACAGTTTGCATTCTCTTTTAAGGTTAGTTGCTTGTTGTATCAGTCTACCCCTAATGACTACCTTGTGCGCCTCCCATAATGTAATAGCAGAGACATTGTCTGTATCATTGGATTTTAGGTAATCAGAAAGTGCTTTTTCAATCTCAACACGATGAGAAGGGTGACTCAGAATTGAATCGTTTATACACCAAGTGGTATCGTGTGATCTAGGAATTGTGGAAGCAATGATATTGAATACTGCGCAGTGGTCTGTCCATGGAAAAGGAATGATTTTGGATGATATGATTTCTGGTAGCATACTTGACGGGATTAGAATATGATCTATTCGTGAAAAAGAGTTATGCGGATAAGAATAATGAGTGAAGCGCCTACTAATAGGGTTCATCTCTCGCCAAGTATCTACCAGGCTATGAGTGGTGAGTAGATGTTGAAAAGTTAGGTTTATTGAGTTTGTGGTAGGTCCAGGGGGAGATTTATCTAAGAATGGGAAAATAGTATCATTCGAATCCCCACAAATAACAACAGTATCAAACTTATGTACTTCTATAAGTTGAAAAAGGTGGGATAAGAAAGCAGTTGGGCGTTTGTTAGGGGCATAATAAGATGCAATAGTAATAGGATTATCAGAAATAAATCCTGTTAGGAGAACATATCGTCCTTCAGGGTCTGTTATTTTGGATACAAGGTTAAACGGAGTGGAATGGTGAAAACCAATGAGAGTTCCGCGCTGTTTAACCATAGCTGAAGCAGTATAGAATTGTGGATATGATGATGAAAGAAATTTGGGATAAATTTTGTCAGTAAAATGCGTTTCCTGCAAACATATAATATTAGCTTTTTTCATAGCAAAAGAGCGTAAAGCCCTGGTTCGCTTATGTGGGGTATTAAACCCCTGTACATTTAATGACAAGATATTTATAGGAGCCATAAAACAACAAATGCGAATATTATAGCATAACAAGCAGAGTACTCACCGAGAGCCAGGATCACCAACCCGAGAGTCAGGAGGGAATAGCAAAGATTAAAGAAAGAAGCAATAGAATAGAAAAAGAAAAAAGTAGAGGAGAATCGAACAAACCCAATATGAAGACAATTTAGCAGTATATAAAGGCTAAATAATAGGGTGTAGGAGCATCTCAGGAGAGTTTTTAGAACTCTCTGAGAGGGTCCGGGACCACCAATAGAGACCCCCATAACAATGGTAGGAGTCCTTAGGTGGAATAAAGGGCAACAAGAAATTCCTAAGAGATGTATAACATTGGAGGACCACAGGAACTATTCCGTTACTATCATGGAAAAATTTCGCTTAAATTGTTACAAAAAAAGAAAAAATAAAGTTCAAAGACTTGAGAGGAAAAAAAAAAACAGAAAAAAGTTAATATAAAAAAAAAAAAATTTTGTAACATAACAGTAGTATGTAGCCATAACTCATTTTAGTCATGAATATGGCCAGTTAATTAACTCTGTCAGCATACTGTGCTGGAAAAAAGTAGCAAGGACAAATAACTAGTCTGGCTTAGATTGTCAGTCCATTGAATCCTCATTGTTTGGTGATGAATGTTCATATCGACCTCGCTTGTTAAGATTTTGATGGGAAGATGTGGAATAGCTGGGTTTTGGGTCTTTGTTTTGCTGTGTAGAAGGAAAAGCTGAGCGCCTATGAGACTGGTCATTTGGTAAGATTGCTTCGGCTAGGCCCATATCAAATAGGGCTGACTTCAAGTCCTCTGAAGAGCGACAAACATATTTTGTTTCCAAATGAGTAAATCTGAGACAAAAAGGAAATCCCCATTAATAGGAAATTTGATTTCTCTGGAGTACCTGGAGTTGAGGTTTAAGTGCACGTCTTTTTGCAACCGTTAGTGGGGACAAATCCGTGAAGAGTTGATAGGTATTGCCCTGGAAGCTAAGAGATTCTCTCCCTCTGGCAGCTGTTAGTATCTGTTCTTTGGTTCTGTAAAAGTGCAATTTAGCTATAATATCCCTGGGGGGACCAATTATTTTGCGTGGGGCTAACGCTCTATGCACTCTATCCATTTCGAACCTGTCAATAGGGGTTCCAGGTAATAATTCTTGAAAGAGCGCCGTGATATTAGCCTGCAGATCTAAAACAGATTCAGGGATTCCCCTGATTCGCAGATTCGATCGACGATCTCTGTTCTCTTGGTCCTCTAAACGATTTTGTAATGTAAGGTTTTCCTCTTTTAGTACCTTCATCTCAGACATGTAGTTCTGTGTAAAATTATCAATTTCATCAACCCTCAGTTCTAAGTCAGCTGTTCTCTGACCTAGTTCTCTAATTTATTTAGTCAGTTTGTCAGTTATATGATCAGAAGTCTGTTTGAGGGCTTTCTGAAGCATACATTCAAATTTTTTGAAGATGTCAGACTGTGTAGCAGCTTGTAATTCACAGTATTCATATTCAGACTCAGACTCACCGTTAGCAGCCTGTGTCTTCTGACTGTGAGGTAAAGATTTTTCAGTGTATTCACCGCTGTGCTGACTGTGAGGTAAAGATTTTCCAGTGTATTTACCGCTGTGCTGACTGTGAGGTAAAGATTTTTCAGTGTCAAGAATGGGGGGGAAGTTGGGACTTTATATGAGGCAGAGACTTGGCGGGGACTCATGCCTCCATCCCTGTCAAAACGATATAAGAGAGAAGGCGGGACTTTAAATGAAGCGCGCAGTCGATAGTGAAGGGTCAAAAAAGGGATATAATTGTATAAAACACAATAAATATTCCATACAGATGGGTACATGGGTCACAAGAGTTCATCATTTGTTACATATATTTGTATTATATTAGCATTACACATTGCATGTACAAGGGTTAGAAGTTTATCTATAATAAATATATCTGTGTTACATTGGTACTACACATTGTATATACAGAATCCCTACACATTTCGTGGAGTATTCATATCCACTCTTCAGGAGCGACAATGTGTATTAACTGAAAATAAAACATATAATAAATTTTAAGGTCAAATGCTTGTAAAAAATGGGAAAAAATTATAAAAATGTATATAACTTGGGAATGACCTCTAGCCATAGAAATACTCACAACTACCATGCAGTATGAGCGAAATAGTGAGAGCTGGTGGCTCCCCAAGGGGCATCTTTTCCGGGAGCTGTGCCGGCGACCGGCGCAAGTGGGACCCCCCACACATGACAACACCGGGGGTGGACAAAATTCCAAAGGGTGGTGGTCCCTGATATGAATTCTGTGGGTGATTTGGAAACATCTTGAAGGGTATCTAAAAAAATGTGAAAGTGAATGGGATGAGATTAAATGGAATATGTGTGAATGTGAAAATGTATGTCGGGTGTGAAGGCAGCATTTGGAGCCTGTGTCAAAAGGTGATAACCGTGAAAAACAAAACCAATAAAATCCATAGTGATGTGTAATATACGAATCTTGAATGAAAATGAAGTCAAAATAATGTTGGTGAGTGCATTGTCTAAATTAACTTACCTAGTGCTGGGAGATAAAAATTATGGTGAAGTGCTGGGTGCCAACAGTGTGTGAAGGGATGACCAACCCCTGCAAAGAGCCAACCCCGAATGGGACACATGAGGGCACGCACGCCAATCACCAGCAAACGCCACGCAGGCGTGCAAGAACGGGGGGAGGCACCTGGGGCCGAGAGATTAAATCTCGCGGTGTTTGGCGCCAAAATCACCCCATATGCCGCTGATGGAAAACACCAGGCACGACGGCGGTCAATGAGAGCGCCGCACACGTGGCGTGTAGGGCGTGACGTCGATGCACAGTACGGCGGCATCCCAACCCTCCCATGGATACATGGGGAGGGGAGGAAACCCCGCAGTGTGCATCGCAGCTCCCGGAAGTGAAGTGAGCTGACGCTCAAGCATCCAGATCACAAAGCACTGATAAAGCAGGTGTGGAGATGATATGTTATATTGATTGGGTAAAACAAGCATGAACCAACTTTATAGATAAATGATTGCTTAACAAAGTTGGGAATATATAAGGGAATAAAACAAACTTGATAGAGTATGATAGATAGATGCCCCTTGGGGAGCCGCCAGCTCTCACTATTGCGCTCATACTGCATGGTAGTTGTGAGTATTTCTATGGCTAGGGGTCTTTCCCAAGTTATATACATTTTTATAATTTTTTCCCATTTTTTACAAGCATTTGACCTTAAAATTTATTATATGTTTTATTTTCAGTTAATACACATTGTCGCTCCTGAAGAGTGGATATGAATACTCCACGAAACGCGTAGAGCTTCTGTATATACAATGTGTAGTACCAATGTAACACAGATATATTTATTATAGATGAACCTCTAACCCTTGTACATGCAATGTGTAATGCTAATATAATACAAATATATGTAACAAATGATGAACTCTTGTGACCCATGTACCCATCTGTATGGAATATTTATCGTGTTTTATACAATTATATCCCTTTTTTGACCCTTCACTATCGACTGCGCGCTTCATTTAAAGTCCCGCCTTCTCTCTTATAAAGATTTTTCAGTGTATTCACCGTTGTGCTGACTGTGAGGTAAAGATTTTCCAGTGTATTCACCGCTGTGCTGACTGTGAGGTAAAGATTTTTTAGTGTATTCACCGCTGTGCTGTGAGGGAGAGGATGCCGCCGTTTCTTTTGATATTTTAAAGCAGGAAAAAAAAAGGGGGGTCTGGTGGTGCCCGACATCCAGTGTTATTACAAGGCAATATTGGTGTCAAGAGCGATCGAGTGGGTTAGAGAGAATAAGCAGAAGAGATGGGTGAATATAGAAAATAATTTAGGTAAGGCACATTTAGGACACATAATTTGGAATCCCCCACATTATAGATTGTTAGATGGAAATACACACACTTTGACAAAGGTGGTTCTTAGAGCATGGGACACAATATATAAACAAATAAATAAGACATTTAATTCCCCTTAAAATGAGGCTCAGCGTCTGGTGGACTTACACCCCCCTACCTCGTTTTATGCTCTTTATGAGGGATTTTTAAACTCGTTTTTTGCCTGGGGACTATTGGCATCCTATCCCATCTGCACTGGATGGGAAAACAATAGTGTTTGGACATTTTATTTTGTGTTTATTTTTTGTTTTAATTTATTTATTTTTCCTGTCCACAATCCTTTTTGTGCATATATGCTTTTAAATAAAGTGATCTTACTTTATTACGCCATGGAAGCTCTTTTTTCTTAAATACATGAGGGAACGCAATACTTCCACGGATCAGGACGCACAGGAGACATCTACCACAGAATATAGCACGCACAGTGGTCTATCTAAATTCCAACATAAACGCACTACCCCTGTATGGGGTTTGGGGAGCTGATCACCTCAAAGGCACCTACCACAGGAAGCAGCAAGCAGAGCAACCCAGTCTAATATACTACAGGCGTACTACCCCTGTTGGGGTTCCGGGAGCTGGTGAGTAGGCAACCATAAGGGGGAGCACTAGAGTCACCAGACAACTGTTACAGCACCAAAGTCACCCTTGGGAATTTCATAAAGCCAACATATTACCAACCTATGGGACTGTCATATTTTATCTGAGATTTAATTGTTGGAATTTTCTTGCTAATATATTTCTTGTCTTGCATGCATGCGATTTTAATCCAGGATTTATCATACATATGGTTATTGATCAAGGCGATTTGACCTATATACACAGTATGTGTACTGTTTTACTGATAACACATTTTCCATGATACTGCTGATCCCCCATCATCCCCAGGCTCGAGTGCTGTAATCGGCCGTACACGGAGAAGCCAAACTGCCACCATCTACTACTGCTATAGCGGGGGAGTATCGGGCGCTGTGCGGTCACTGTGAAAGCCTGTAAACTCCGGGTGATTGGCTCCGAACGCTCGCGGCCCGCCGCCATCTTGAGGCCTGTGGAGCCTCCAGCATCCCCGAGCTGGAGTACCGCAATCGGCGGTACGAGCGTTAACGAATCCGGCCCATCTTACTGCGGACACCTCTGGAAGGTAGGCGCTCACCATACAGACCCTGAGAGCCGGCAGAAGTACAGGAAAAGCCGATCACGGGCACCCGCGGCCTGCCTCATACTCCTCAGGTCACAGCCTAGGAAAATAGGAGGCCCTGGCCTACTTGTGAAAGACGGTGGCCATCTTGTCCATCCAGGAACACCTCAACTAATTTCTCTTCCACTCTCCTTTATACCCAGTTGACCCTCATACCATTATATGTTGAAGATGACTGTGTAAAGGAAGAGCTCCTGCCATTATCAGTCCTGCAACTCCCTACAGGAGGTATTTTTAATTTTTAATTTTTTTTTTTTCTCACGACATAACCCGCTCTTCACCATGGGAACAGCCTCCAGACAATCCTCTACCTCAAGATCCCGCTCCCTGAGAGAGCTTCCAGGAGGAATCAGCCACAATATCCCGGAGATGTTCCGGTCGCAAAGGGGCACTATGGCGTCCTCCCGCCACAGACCACCTCAACCCTCGGAACCGCAATCAACAGATCCCATTCTCCTTCCTATATCTCAAACTCATACCTCGCCGCCTACCGATGTCGGCGCAACTCCCGCTCAGCCGTATCTGAACATCAATGATCTTCGGTCCATAGCTGCGGACATCAAAGATACCCTGTCAGCTGCAATTGCTGAGTTGCGTATAGATATACACACGCTTACTGACAGGGTACATGACGTAGAACAGGCTACAACACAGCATGAACATGTCCTTTGCAAAGCGACCAGGCGGATCGACACCCACACCATCCAGCTGAGAGAAATACAGCGTCATGTCGAAGACCTCGATAATAGGGGCCGCCGCCACAATCTTAGGGTCAGAGGCATACCAGAGAAGACCTTTCACCAGCAGTGACTAGCCTATTCAACGATCTTCTTAACAGGCCGCCTCAAACTCACATATCCATGGAAAGGATCCATAGAGCTCTACGCCCCAAGGGCAGGGATACAGACTCCCCAAGAGATATCATATGCTGCATTGTGGACTATAGATTAAAAGAAGAAATTCTTAGACAAGCCAGACTCAGACGGCAGTTACAATAGGCAGGAACTTCAGTCCAAATCTTTCAGGACCTATCCGGTATAACACTGCAGCACCGCAGAGATCTCAAACCACTATTGGATGTGCTGCGCACAAAGGGAATCCAATACCGATGGAAGTTCCCTTTCTGCCTATCAGCTACTCATCAGGGGCGCACTGCCTTGCTAAAAGTCCCGGAGGATCTACGTCCATTCTGTGACACTCTGGGTATCCCTCTAGTGGAAGTTCCACAATGGTATGCGGAATTCCGCCACGCGGCGCTAAGGAAAACCACACCACAGGCAGAACCGATGGAAACCCAAGAAGGACGAAACCGCAGACGAAGATCTTCATCTGGCTACAGGAGGTGAAATCCGCAACATAATCCTCCACTTGGCTCATACCCCTCGGATTCCCCAAGGTCCCGGAGAGCCAGGAGAGAATACTGACCAACACCTTACTGACACGTTCTCTTCAGTGTTTAGCCACACTCAGGATCTAATGGTTAACTACCCCCCCTTCAATGCTTTTATTCTGGATTACCATCCGTACATTCGCTCACTCACTGTCGCTACAGGTCACTTGTTGAAGTAGATTACATTCATTAAAATAACATTTGAAACCATGGACGATGCGACCTTTGCAGCACACTCTTCCTGCCCTCCTCTCATCTCGCTCCAGACAATGGACATCTAGTCGACCAAACCACTGATGACTTCCGTTGTACATACCCACCTTAATAGAACTTCCACCGCTCACTACCCTATTTACTAGGTCCAACATCTTCACCGTCATAGATACTCTGCCTTTATGGACAAGATCACTGTATACTCGCACTGCTTGCCACCTCGCCTCCTCTGCCTGAACATTGTTTCTTACATGATCCTGCCTGACTTACAGTATTACTAACTCTACTAACTATTATCAATCTGGGTAATGTATGATAAGATATGTTTTAAAAGATTTGTTCCCTATTGCACTGTTTAGTATACTGTAAACAACGATAGAAAGATATGCCCCCACTATTACCAAGCACTACATGTACCAGTACACCACACACAATTACATTTTGCGTCTGCTGAATGCATTCCACTTATACAGCTTTAGGAAATCACCTCTGTTTACTCTAAGTTTGACAACATATTTAAAGACTCTCTTACAGAAGTTCAACCTCTATCCCTACTCTCCACTAACCACTCCAACTGCCCAAACCCGACATCTTACTTTACTGTATAGACCGCCCTAACACAACAGCTCAAGGGAACCTGTCAATGTTGTAACATTGTTGAGGGACTTGGCTGATATGGAGGCCAGCTTCACAACCTCTCTTCCCTTGTTTATACTTTAGCATGGTATGCTTTTGTATTAGTTGACACACATGACAACAGTTCATTTCTATGACCACAATACGCGGGCTATATATCTATTCCGCATACACAAGAAGCGGTATATCTATGACGGTGACATTGCCCCACGTACCGCGTATATTCTCAGATCAGCTGGGAATTTTTTCCATCCCCCACCACCAGTAGACATTAGTGGGTTTAGAACTCCTTAAATGGGTGATAGGGAATCCTTCATCACTTGCCACCACACATAAAGTTAGTGGCTACAATCGACTAACTATCGTCAACTCTTTTAGACCACATCTGTCACTTGGGCATATATCACACAGGCTGGTGGACCAGGAGGGTGTTGGCGGGAAGATAGTTAGGCTGCATTGCTTACGCACTATACCGTGCACAACTCCTTTTCGAATTCTTTGGCAGATACAGATTCTTCTGTGACAAACAACTCCTACTACATCAACTTGAGGAATTTCTGGTTTAAGTTTTGAATTGTATTATATGTTGTTTCGCTTTTACCTTTTTTGTTATCCAGAACTATACTATTCCTTCACTCCGATACTCAAGATGCCTGGTTAAAATTATATTTTTCACATAAACATATACACATACCAGACATATCTTACGCACACTGCTATTGACACGCACACACTGAATACAGGGCACCCAGCACTCCCATATGCATTAGTTAATGTGCTTGAACTCAATCTCTCCTTCACACACCACTACCCTTTCTAATTCCTTGGTGAATCACGTGCTTATCATATGATCTCCTGCTAATCCTTCTCATATCTAACCACAAATTACCCTATCTCCTCCTATACTTAATATAGTTAATATTTGATACCTCCACCCATATGCCCCTAAGACTGGTAATGGTGGGCTAGCTCACTTGTGACCCTGTCCTCTCTGCTAGGTTCTACCCGGCCCCCGTACGGCGTAGTGGAACAGTCTGGATCTTAAATCCGGGCTGATTCCTCTGAAGTCACGCCGTACCCTATCTTCCTCTCCTACGGAGGGAAGATACTTAAAATACACCCCACCCTTTCTTCTCCATCCTTTTACATCCCAAACAGACACCAACTTTATACACGTTTTCTATACCCTCCTTTACTTCACCAGTTGCAACTGAGCTCCTTTTTAGCTCCAGGGATGGCGGGCACTCCTACACGCGACACAAAGACTAGTACTGGAATGACACACGTTTCACAGGTAAAATTATGCTCCATAAACATGCGTGGGCTTAATGTACCTGAAAAACGATCGCAACTGCTACACACTTTAAGACAAAACAAAACTCAGATCGCATTCATACAAGAAACGCATTTCGGCTCAGACAACATTCAGAAACTACACAATATACACTACCCTACAGTATATCATGCCACTACTGATGACTCTAAATCAAAAGGGGTGGCTATTTTAATAGCAAAAAACTGTCCTCTACAAGTATCAGAAGTTAAACGAGACAGTAAAGGTAGATTTCTTTTTCTCAAAGGGACTCTTCACAACAAACCCATAACATTAGCAAACCTCTACGCTCCTAACACGAAGCAAGTTCTATTCTTTCGCGAGACCCTACACTTACTAACGGAATTTTATTCCGGCATTCTTATTGTGGGTGGAGACTTTAACGTAACACTCTCTCCTTCACAAGATACATCCACAGGAGCGTCCTCTATGCCTTACAGAGCTCTTCGGGCCATTAAAAAACACCTTAGAGACCTGACCCTTCACGACGCCTGGCAAACACTTCACCCGAATGAGAGAGACTTCATGTTTTACTCCGCACCTCACAATAAATATACAAGAATTGACCACTTTTTCATATCCCAATCAGACTTACCTTTCCTTTCAAAGGCCTCCATCAATCCTATGGTGTTATCAGACCATAGCCCCATATCCATCACACTAGATATCCCGGCAACTAGATTCCACAAAATGATTTGGCGTCTAGATAACTCCATCTTAACAGACATAGACATCACCCACAAACTTAATACACGACTGAAACAATATTTTTCGGAAAACACCTCACAAGATTCAAAACAATCCAGCATATGGGCAGCACACAAATGCGTAATACGTGGAGACATCATATCTCTGACTGCATACAGACGTAAACTCAAACGCGATCGCATTGCCACACTATCTGACAAAATCCTCAGGCTGGAACAAGCACACAAACTCTCATTAGCCACGAAATCCCTTGTTGAACTGATCAAAGCTAGAGAAGAACTCCTAGAAGAACTCGGTAAATCCGTAAAACGCAAATATGTCTTAACACAAAAACTATTCTATGAATTCGGCAACAAATCCGGAAAATTGCTTGCCAGAGCCTTACAATCCCGAAAAGCAAGGAATACCATACACGCTATTAAAAACTTGTCTGGCACTTCTCTTGTCTCTTCGGAAGCTATTGCCGACCAATTTGTTCAATATTTTTTCTGCTCTATACAACTTACCTTCCTCCACCAAACTGGGCAATACTCCTGAAAGACAAGCGACAATCTCAGACTTTTTAAATAACTTTTGCCCATCTTCTATTTCGTCTGAGGACGCAGCAAATCTCTCCTCTCCCATTACTACAGACGAAATTATAACAGTGTTAAAACAACTTAAAACGGGTAAAAGCCCTGGCTCTGATGGTCTGACCGTGAGTTACTATAAAACTTTCCAGGATATACTTACCGCCCAATTAGCTAAGATTTTCAATGACCTCTCCTCGTCCTCTTCAGTAAATACAGATCCATTAGAAGCTCACATCACGCTCATTCCCAAACCAGGTAAAGACGAAACTTTGGTGACTAATTATAGACCCATTTCCCTTATCAATGTTGACATGAAAATCTATGCCAAAATCCTTGATAACCGAATGCTCCCCTTACTCCCCAAACTGATCTCATTAGATCAAGTTGGCTTTATCCCTGGGCGGGAGGCAAGGGATAATACCATAAAAGCAATCAACATCCACCATTGGCTCTCCACTTCTCCCAAACAGGGTTTTTTTCTGTCCCTTGATGCAGAAAAGGCGTTCAACAGGGTGGCTTGGGACTACATGATAGCAGTACTACAGGCAATGGGATTCCCAGCACACTTCACCCAATTAATCTTGGCTCTATATACGTCCCCCACAGCCAGAATAAGGGTTAATGGCCACCTGTCGAATGCCTTCCTGGTGTCGAATGGAACCAGGCAAGGTTGCCCCCTATCCCCTCTTCTTTTCGTTCTTTCATTAGAACCTTTACTACACAAACTTAAAGTCAACCCGGATATCATGGGCATTGATATTAGACATAAACACTACAAACTAGCAGCATACGCCGACGACATACTACTTTTCCTCTCCAACCCGTTAATCACAATTCCAAACCTACTATAAGACTTCACCTTCTTCAGCAAATTATCCAACTTGAAAATAAACTTTACGAAATCCAAGGCCCTAAACATCTCCCTCCCGTCACAGATAGTTTCTCAATGCCAAACTAATTTTCCTTTCAAATGGGAACCACATGCCCTTACGTATCTTGGCATACAAATACCATCTAAACTTACTGAACTATACAAAAGAAATTATTCTCCCATTCTTCGAACCATACAGAAGGACCTTACAAAATGGTCCTCGGCACAATTTTCCTGGTTTGGGAGAATTTCCATCTTAAAAATGAACATCCTGCCCCGAATACTTTATGTCTTACAAACCATACCGATCAAACTCCCTTCAAAATTTTTTACAATCTATAAAAGAATATGCAGGAACTTTATATGGGCCCATAAACCTCCAAGACTCAGTTGGAGCAGGATGATCCTCCCCAATCTTAAAGGTGGACTAGGCTTACCCGATATCCATAAATACTATAATGCTTGTCATATCACCAGACTGATAGACTGGCACATCCATACCCACTCTAAAGATTGGATCACAATTGAAGATTCCTGCACCCAAACACCCACTGGAGATATTTATCTAGGGTTCTAGAGAAATTTGGATTGATAGGCCCAATCCAAAAGGCTATACTAGCTCTATATTCCTCCCCATCTGCCTATGTATTTACTGAAGGTTTGTTCTCAAGAAACTTCCAAATAACAAACGGGACAAGACAGGGGTGCCCCTTGTCACCCTTAATTTTTGCATTAGTCATGGAACCACTGGCAGAAACAATTAGGGAAAACATACTAATCCAAGGTATCCCATCACAAGATAAACAACACAAAATATCACTCTTTGCTGATGATGTTATCTTGACTCTATCTGATCCTTATAATTCCTTAACTGCAGCACACGAGACACTACTACAATTTAGCAAAGTAGCATATTACAAGGTCAACGCATATAAATCCAGCATTCTAGGAATTGCAATTGATAAATCCACCAAATCCTCCATGCAAAAAGATTTTCCATACCCGTGGTCCCCAAAATCTATATCTTACTTAGGAATCCAACTGACCTCCCCTATCGCCAATTTGTTTCAAACCAACTATCAACCTTTATTGAATACATTTCAAAAGGATATCTCTAGATATCAGAAATTCTATTTATCATGGAATGGCCGCCTAGCAGCATGCAAGATGCTACTTCTTTCAAAACTAATGTACCTCTTCATGTCCCTCCCAATACCTATCCCACCATCCTTCCTCAAATCCATGCAAAAACAAATGACAAATTTCTTATGGGCAGGCAAAAGAGCTAGATTCCCATCTCAAATGCAAGGGAAACACAAAGAGGTGGGTGGTTTAGGAGTACCAATACTGAAAGATTATTACGCAGCAGCAATCCTAGATCAATTAAGAAATTGGTTCGACCAAAGGAAAATTAAACATTGGTGCCAAATGGAACAAGCATGGCTACACCCTAGATCTCCAAAGTCACTTATACTAACACACAACCTACAACAAATCAATTTTCAAATAGACCACCCCACCATACAAGCTCATTGTAGGCTTGGTCACAACTAAAAGTAACAACCAGTTCAAAAGCCCATGTCACGGAGGTCCCTATTCTACTTCTATGGTTGATTCCAAACATATCCTTGTCAGAATGGCAAAACAGGAATATTTCCCTCTTGAGGGACATCACATTGGGAGACAAGTTGATGTAATTCAAAGATATACAGAATAGGTTCAACTTACACCCTTCAGAGTTTCTGACCTACCTACAGATAGCTTCATGGTATAGGGAACGGAACACTACTAACTCTCACATTCCGACCCAAGCATGGAAACACCTCGAATTCTGTAACCCTAGAGCGAACAGTATTTCCCAGATGTATGAATTAATCAATGCCAAATGAACCTTCATTAAATTCAACCCTCTACATAAATGGGAAAAAGAAATAGGCCAGAAGTTCACGGACAAACAATGGACATTAGCAATACAATGTAATTGTTGGTTTTCGAGATGCTCTAGCTATGAGGAACTGGCAGCAAAACTGTTAGCAAGATGGCACTACACTCCATACATAGTAGCCAAATTCTCTAATGATATTTCTAATCTATGCTGGAGGGGCTGCTGCCAGGTGGGAACGCTGATACATATGTCATGGTCATGCTCTCATCACCGTAGCTTTTGGTCAGAAGTGTTCAAATTAATAGCGTAAAATATCTATCCAACTGGGCACTTTGGAATTCCCTAAAACAAAATAGTTGATCGTAATCTGTTACCTGTAGCCCCATTTTTGACTAAGGTAAATCTCTTCCCCTCTTTACCCCCCTTCCCCCCATTCTGCAAATTTGTTATTGGTGATATGTTTTAATCACCAAACTTATGTTATTTAATTGATAAACTTACATCATTGATAATGGTATAAGAGCTATCCGCATAGGATTCCTACCAAGTGATATTAGTACTACAGAGTTGATATTGTCACATTTCCTTTTTTTTTTCTTTTACGTTGTTACCTTTTACGTTTGTCACCAAGTGACAAAAAAAAAGTGTAATAGGTGGCTGAGAAATGACATGTGCAATTTATGCTTTTAGAAAGCCTGAAAGTGCTACTTCGATGTTGGGCCTCTAGATGTTGCTGTGTAAAAGTCTCACACATGGGGTATCACCATATTTAGGAGGAGTAAAAGAATGTATTTTGGGGTGTAGTTGCAAGTATGCATATGCTGTGTGTGAGAAATAACCTGTTAATATGACAAGAAAAAAAAATGTCTTCGTTTTCCCAAGAATTGTGGAAAAAACTCACCATACCTCTTACTAAATAGCTTGGACTATCTACTTTCCAAAAAGGGGTCATTTGGAGAGTATTTGTACTTTCCTGGCTTGTTAGGGTCTCAGAGAGATAGGCCATCAGTACATCAGGTGTGATCAGATGTGATCAATATCAGTGATTGGCACCATAGCTTGTAGACTCTATAACTTTCACACAGACTAAATAATATCCACTAATTTGGGTTATTACATACAAGATATGTAGCAGTATAAATTTTGGCCCAAATTTATGAAGAAAATTACTTATTTGTAAACTTTTACAATAGAAACTAAAAAAAGTGTTTTTTTTCAAAATGTTCACTATCTGTATGCTTATATCAAAAAAAAAAAAAAACAAGTGGTGATTGAATACCACAAAAAGAAAGCTCTATTTGTGAGAAAAAATGATAAAAATTTTGTTTGGACACAGTGTAGCATGACTGAGTAATTTTCATGCAAAGTGTGAGAGTGCTGAAAGCTGAAAATTGGTCTGGGCCGGAAGGTGCATAAGTGTCTGGTATTGAAGTGGTTAAAAACAATATTTTTTTACAAAACATTTTTTGCATTGATACATGTCCCCCATGGAAGTATCTGGGCCACTACACCCTTTTTGTGGCCAATAACTTGCATATAAGCCTTCAAAATGGGGACTTTTGATTTTCTCATGTTCGGGTCCCATAGACTTTAATAGAGTTTGCAGCTTGGGAGTTCTGGTGTGAACCAAATCTGGGGGTGTACCTCCAATCACTAGTCACTAGTGGGTTTTCCCTCTACACATATCAATTTCTCTAACCCGTTGCTCAAAACTTACAATCTTACATTCGCGATGGTGTACACCTCCTTGAGATGCTGAAAAATTACACATGGGAGCCCACATACTTGTGGAAGTCATCAGACATCAATTCCTCTGTTCATCTATTCTGCATGATGCTGGGCTTTGTGCAGTTCAGCATTTCTTGCTGACCCTCTGCTCAACCCCAGGCAAGAACATTTCATATTGGATGATACTCAGTTTTGCTTAGACATAATTGTTTTTTAGTTTGATGAGGATGTTTGACAGGTAGTAATACAGTATTTACTTTAAGGGCCTGGCACTGCTATTGGGGCAAATTTTGCCCCAGGTATGCAAACCTGACAATGGACTTCTAGGAATCTCAGTTCATCTGGTGTGGTAACCCTTTTGCAGCACATATTATTTTTATGGGCATTATATCGATGACATCATTGTAATTTGGGACAGCCCAGAGCCCCTTTTGGATGATTTTGTTCATTATTGTAATGCCAATAATTCTGGCCTGTCTTTTGCATCTGTTCATGATCCGAAGTGTCGGCTTTTCTGGACCTTGAGCTATGTCATGAGGGCAACACTATATATGCTAAAAACTACACCAAGCATAGCCAGATATAGGGGGGGGGGGCTGGGGTGGGCTGGATCCCTCCAGATTTCAGCTGCTCCCCCCAAGCAACACCTCCGTGTACATTGTGCCTAGGCAGGGTTGCCAACCGTTCATCAGGGGAAGCAGTCCATTAGATCAGTTGGCTGCACCATTTTAGATGTTACTGTCTCACAGACTCCAGGCAGTGAGCTCTCTCCCCTCCTCCCCCTCTGCATAGATGGGAGAGGAGAGAGAACTCAATCTGCTCAAGCTCCTCCCACCCTTTCCTCCTGTGTCTGCGCCACCCACACTCCAATCCCTGGCCAGTGCTGTGCCTCAGAAAGGGGATATTTGGGCAAGAGATATGAAGGACAGCAGCTGAAAGTTACATTCTGGTTGCATGAATGATGATTGTGCTTGAGTCTCCAGATCCCAGGCTGGGGTGAGTGAACACTGAGCACTGCTCTATGACTGAACTGTCACCATCTTTCTCCCTTCTCTCCCCTTCCCCCTCCCCTCCCTGTTCTAGGAGCTTTTTACAAACTTGCAAAGCTGATTTAATGTTCAGGGACACCTGAAGTGCTATTGGGTATGGCTGCCAAGCTACTAGGTGAATCAACTAATGATGTTTTTCCTCACAGGTTTGTGGTGCTTCCAGCCCATCATCCCTTTAAGAGCTCATTCACACAAGCTTTGGTCTCTGAAGAGCGATCTGTGTTCAGATCGCTTTTCAGGGAGCATTTGACAGGCAACAAGCAGGTGTTGTATTACCTCCTCACCCCTTAACCCCTGGAACCTCATCTTAGCACACCACAACCTCATACAGTGCATGTAGTTGTGGGGTGCTTGCAGAGCAGCCCCATTCACTTGAACAGAACACGGTCATCAGGCGCATTGCATCAAAGCAACAGAGGGTATAATTTCTGTCACATCCATGAAACAAACCATCACAGTGGCAGCATGTATACTCCCCAGCCCTGTGTTGTCAACTGTCTGTAAATTTACAAATGGTTTGTGAAAAACAGGTACTTTTCTCAAGTCCATAAATGTCTGTGGACAGGAGAAAAGGACCCGTAAAAAAATCTCATCAGCTCTGAAAAGCCAATTAGAGAACTGTCTCAGGCAATAGGATGTGTCCAGGTGTGCATCTGCATAGTGACATCATGGCAATTATCAGGCATGGCTTGTGCAGTATCCACATGCCCCACCATATGAGTTTCAGCCAAAGGCAGCAGTTTGCTAATTGGCTGGATCTGGAACTGTGCATGCACAGTTCAGAGTCAGTGACAAAGGGATTTAAAGAAAAAAAAAATCATGGCAGCCGTCGGCCAGTAGTAAAGTTATGTATAAAGGGGCACTTTGCTGGGCTCTGATGTAGGGGCGGTACTCTGCTGTAAGGTGGGACTCTGGTGTAAAGGGGGAATCTGCAGACTCTGATTTAAGGTGGTGGCCCTTTGGGGACACTGATGTAAAGTGGGACTTTGGAGACATGGATGTAAGGGGGGCTCTGATGTGTAAGATAAATTCTGGGGACTTTGATGTAAGTGAAGACTCTGATCTCATCCTGACTGCTGCACTCCTTGTGTTGTTTGTTTTTTTACTTACTCCTGACCCCTGCACTCTATGCATTATGCTGTAAATAGATGTGACCAAGGTGTTCATTGTCTTAACTGTTGCTGGTTTTAATGAAGGTAAAGTTCGCCTTTACAGAAAATCTGACACTGGACTGTATTTGAAATCCCTGTGGCTTTCTCCCCTCTCCTTGCAGTGCTGACAGGAGGGGATAGACACATTCTGGGACTGGGGGAGAGGTGAACTTACACTTTAAAGTAGGCTCAGTAAGGCAGTGAATACATCGGTCATTTTTTTCTGTTCAACCAGCGTGTTAAAAAAAATAACTTGGTTCCCACATCCACACATTTTTGACAGTGCCCTGTATTCTGCCCTACTAATTCCTGTACACTGTCCTTCTGACCTCCCATCCTCTGCCACCCTGACATTTATTACTGCCCTCCCCCCCACATTAGACTGACTAGATCTGGCTCTGACAACAAGTCCACAGCAGCAAATTATTTTCTGCATTTCGATAGCTGCCACCATCCTAGATGGATTAAGAACATACCCAAGAGTCAGTTCTGTTGGTTACGCAAAACTTGCGCCCAGGATGTTGACTATGTAGTACAAAGCAACTTGCTAAGAGACAAATTCATGGACAAGGGATATCCCAGGTCACTTAATGATAAAGTCTTTTCCCTATATCTTACTGACAAGAAGCCTGTAGGCAATATGAGTCATTCCAACCTAAAAAGACTCATACACACGATCGGATTTTCCACAGACAAAACCTTGTACTTTTGTCCGAAGGCGTGTGCCTGGATTTTGTCTTGCATACAAATGGCAAGGAATCGTCGGCCAACAAACATGAATGTACTGACGCAACACATGGTTTTTCAGGTCTTTAGCCACCCTTTGGGCTCCTTCTGCTAATTTTGTGTTAGTAGAAGTTTGGTGAGTGTTGATTCCCACTATTCATTTTGTGCTTTTCATTTTGCGATTTTCATTTTGCGATTTTCTGTTCATTTCTGAACAGTCGTTCATCAATCAGGCATGTTGCGAAATTGTATTATTTATTATTGGCCTTGGAGTTATTGCTTTGAACCAAGTCCAGTACAGGAACAGGAGGAGAAGTTCTTGGACCAAAAATCGGTTGCTTTATTAATGGTGACCAATTATGTCATATGCCTTTAATGCGGGAGCTCCAAGAGAATAATCCAAATGATTTTCGGAATTATCTCCAGATGACGGACCCCTGCTTTCACCAACTCTTGGCATTGTTGACCCCATATATAAAGAAGCAGGACACATGCATGAGGCTTTTATTTTATTTTTTGGTTGAATAATAATGATTTTTTGTTATATATTCTATGTTTTTGGATGCATAGAATGTACTTTTTGGTTACGTTCTATTGGCACATATAAGTTCTATTGCACAATAAACAAAATGCACAATAAAAAAATTGTGTAAAATAATACTTGGCTATCTAGGCAGTTACATTTAAAAAATACAATGTAAAATTGACAAGGGACACCAACATAGTTGTATCTTTGATCTTAAAAACTAAGGGATAATAGTGTTGTGGTAATTTGCCCAAATAAAAAAAAAAAGCATAATAATATTATTCTTGATATCACTAGAAAAAAAAGCCTTTGAACATTTGTTTGCAATAACTCCATCAGTATTACCAGCAAAGCAGCGTCATTATTATCCCATTAAAGAAGAAGAGAATGTGCGCTGCATTTCGAGATTTCATAATTTGCCACGTCACAAATGTTAATTCTCCATTACGAGTGCTAGTTTACAAGATCGACCACTTCTGGTTCATCTTTGCTTCCGAGCAGTGCGTGTTTGTACTTTGGATTTTTGTCCGACGGACTTGTGTACACACGCTTGAAAAATCCGACAACAGACATTTGTCAGCGGAAAATCTGACAATTGTCCAATGGAGCATACAAACGGTCAGATTTTCTGCCAACAGCCTGTCATCACACAATTCCCGTTAGAAAATTTAATTGTGTGTACAAGGGTTAAGTCAGCAACCCGACAGATTTACAACTCAGTTTCATTCACAGTTTAAAAGAATGAAGAAGGGGGCGGAGCTTGCCACGGAGTAAGATGGACGCTCAATAGAGGAGCTCCACAGCGCTCTGGAAAATACCGGCACACATCGCCTGGCTAATCAAGCTAAACCCGCACATAACCACCAGCGGACCTGCAGCACAGCTCGGGGGAATGATCGAACATGCCACGGCGCAATAAGGAAAACCGGAGGCCGCAAAAACTTACTGAATACTACCCGCTCGGGCCTAAGCAAGATGGCGGCGGCGGGACAGCGGTGCGAGGTATGTCTAGTACTCCCCTATACGATCCAGGCAAGGGTAATCCACACAAAAGGAATGCCCCAAAAAGAAGCACACAGTCTCCTATATATACCCCTACCTCGGGTAGCCCAGAGAAAGCAAGATTGAGGCTGGATGCCTCGGATTCCAGCCGAGACTTAACACCAGGCCTAGACTCAGGAGAAGATACCAGAGATCTCCCTGACTCAATAGATCTCTTTCCCACTACCAACCAGCCAGTCCTGGACGCCACATTAAAGGACATGTTAGTCTCACTTAGGAGCTCACTACATGCTGATATGCTGTCCTGTGTTCACAAGTTTGGTGTGGAACTGAAGGAAACTGTATCCAGAGTAGATCACATAGAACACAAAATGGGGGAGTTCGCGACCACCATCAATGATCTTGTGGACTCAAACGATAACAATGCTGATGAATTGGATGCCCTTAAAGCAACATTAGCAGATATTGAGGACCGCTCTAGGAGAAATAATTTTAAAATAAGGGGGATCCCCAAATCGGTCCAGCAATCCGACCTACGCACCTACACAGCCCAACTTTTTCAGGCTATATTGCCTGATCTAACAGACCTGGACATTACCGTGGACAGGATCCACCGCTTACCCAAGCCATCCCACCTACTGGACAACATACCAAGAGATGTTATACTCCGGCTACACTTTTACCAAACAAAAGAATGCCTGATGGCAGCTTCTCCACAGTAAAGATCTTTTCCCACCACAGTATAAAGATCTACAATTTTTTGCTGATCTCTGACAATTTACTTTACAGAAACGTAGGAACCTAAATACAATTTCCAAAGCACTGAGAAATCACAAGATCACATACAAATAGGGGTTCCCTACTAAATTGATCATAACTAAAGATGGAAAAGAACATGTTGTTGACACTCTCACCAAGGGATGCAGCTACTCCAAAGATGGCATATCATTACGGAGGACTCATCAAAGGCTCACGTTTCACGCAGCCCTGAACATGTCGCAGATGACTGGAGCTTGGTCACCTCCAAAAACGCTTGCAAACATACCCGAGCTGATTGAAGCCAGTACAGATTACACTCTACTGTTTCCCAAGCAGAGGAAAATGCTAAGCTGAACTGTTTCATTGTTTACCCCCCAAATGCAATTACTACAAGTCACACTCAGGTCACACCGACCTATACGGGGTTTGGTTTAAAACCCCCTATGTTTTTCTTTTATTCTGTTTCTTTTCTATGTAAACCACTGTGTATGTCTGCAGCCGCAAAAATTACCAAACATTCGTCTGCTTGATCAAGCCGAACCTTGGGAATACTACGGTCGCAAAGAATCAACCCCTCGTCGTCTATGGATCAACGTTACTGAACCTAGCACCACATGTAAGTGTTACCAACACATGCTATTCAACACGCTCAAATCTGGTTTTGCACTATGACCATTACCTTTCTAACAATTATTGCCAGAGGTCTTAATCATCCTGCGAAACACAGATCCATGTGGAGAGAAGCCATTCAACATAAGGCTGACGTCATTTGCGTACAAGAAACGCACTTCAAAAAACAGGCCCAACCTAACTGCTCTCACCCCAAATTCCCATATGTTTTCTCTACAAGCGCAGACGCAAAAAAGAAAGGGGTATTTACGGCAATAAAAGACACAGTAGCCTTCTGCCTTCACACAGGAGTAAAGGACGTGCAGGGTAGATATCACATCCTGATTTGCGACCTCAAAAATACTACCTATACGTTGGTGAGTGTCTACGCTCCAAACACCCATCAGACCCGCTTTCTTCACAGAATTATGAGAAAGGTCTCTCGTCTGCAGAGAGGCCACTTGCTCCTATGTGGGGATTTTAATCTGCCACTGGACCCCAAAATGGACTCTAGTTCACTAACTAATAAGAAAACCCAGCGAAGGGGGAGGTGTGGGGGGGGGGGGTTGTTATCCCTTTGTGTCCTGATGTGTCATACTGTTTTTTGCAGAAATTTATCACCCTATGGACTATGATCACTATTTATAATTTGTTTGGTGTTATTTGTATATATTTGTACTATTAGGCAGAGGTGCACTTTTATGTCTCTGTTCAATGCCAAACCACCATACCATATGGTGTTTTTTCTTTGAAATCCCATCACAATTATAGGTGTTTAGTTTACACCTTCCATATTTTTGTGTTCACTTTTTTATGATTTTTTATCACTTAAGATTGCTTATATTGGCACAATTTAATGGTGGTTACCGTAAACCACCACTAGGAGTTATGGTGTTTTTTGTAAACTTCATTTAGATATTTGGTATAGTTTACACTATCACACATCAGGACACAAAGGGATAACAACCCCCCCCACCTCCCTCTTCGCTGTAGCTGCTCATCCCATATAATCCTATAGGGAGCGCCATACCCCATTGTGAATAATCTTTAACTCTTTTGGAGGATCCTTAGGGAAGCTCCTGTCAGGGGGGCTGCATACCTCAATCCTTTGTCTTAAGCGCATCCATTATACATATTTATTTATTAATAAGAAAACCCAGACCTTACAACCATTGTTGAGGAACTACGACATATATGATGCATGGAGGTGCCTTCATGCTACGGAGAAAGACTTCTCTTTTTTTTCAGCTAGTCATAAAATTTATACACGACTTGATCTTTTTTTGATAGACAAAGGGTTATTTACCAAAATTAAATCCTCTACAATTAATAGTATCACTTGGTCGGATCATGCTTCGGTGTCGCTGCTGGTGGATGACACTTCCAAAATCAACTCCACTTATATCTGGCGATCCAACCCGCGGCTGTTCCGAGATGATCCCTCCAAAACAATATTACAAAAAGATCTAATTGAATTTTTTGAACATAATGTAGACTCAGTTACTGATCCATTTGTGACTTGGAACGCACATAAAGCGTTTATGAGAGGTCTTCTCATTAAACTAGGAGCGAGGGCTAAGAGGATGAGGGGGCAGCGTATACTAGATGTCTCTAAACAAATTCAAACATTAGAAACCCAAAACAAAGCAAATTTCTCCCCTGACTTATCAGAACAATTAACCAAACTAAGACTTGATCTCCGAATGATATTACTGGAGGACTTTGAAAAATCTTCTAGGAGGTTGAAAATGACATATTATGCAAATGGTAATAAAGCAGGGAAATTATTAGTAAACCGATTACAAGGACATAGACATAAAACTAAGCTTCCCTACATTATACACCCAGAAACCCAAACTAAATTATACCATCCTCAAGCTATAGCAGATGCCTTTAGTACTTATTATGGTTCTCTTTATAACCTGAAAACAGACCCAAACACGATTCAACCACTATCCCGCACAATTTCTGAATTTCTTAATAAAATCCAACTTCCCCAACTCACTGACACTCAAAACACAGCATTAAATTCTCCATTCCCGACTCAAGAGCTATCACTAGCGATAGACTCACTCCCCAGTAATAAATCTCCTGGACCAGACGGTTTTACAGATGAATACTTTCAGACGTTTAGAGACATTCTAACGCCTAGACTTACAGAGATATTTAATCAAGCTGCCTCCTCCTCCTCTTTTCCACTTGAAATGTTGAAAGCAATGATTGTGGCATTACCGAAGCCGGGGAAGGACCCTAATACCCCTCAAAATTTCCGCCCGATAGCGTTACTCAATAACGACCTGAAAATCTACGCTAAATTAATAGCTAGCAGATTGGTAGATCTCCTTCCTTCATTGATTCATCCAGATCAATCTGGCTTTACTACAGGCCGTCAAACAGCGGATTCGACCAGACGCCTGATTAACCTCATACACCTAGCCAACAAGAGTGGAACGCCTTCTCTGCTCCTTGCCTTGGATGCAGAGAAGGCATTCGATAGGATTCACTGGACGTACTTAGAGCAAGTATTAAACAAATTTGGTTTTCAAGGCCAGATGTACCAAGCTATTATGGCTCTGTACACAACCCCATCAGCACAAGTCTATGTATCAGGTACATTATCTACCCCATTTAGTACCCATCAAGATTGCCCTTTATCCCCCTTAATTTTCAATTTGCTGATGGAACCCTTGGCAACTTATATTCGCCAACATCCCAAAATTAAAGGGGTCACAATTGGGAGTAGAATGCATACCATTAGTCTGTTTGCGGATGATGTCATCCTGATACTTACTGATGTAATGTCCTCCCTGGCTTCGGTCCACCAAACCCTACAATTATTTAATGCAATATGATATTACAAAGTTAATGAAACCAAGTCGTATCTATTGGGATTGGGCCTATCTGATACTATGAAACAACATATCAGTAATAACTTTCCTTACATGTGGAAAGGAAATGGTATATCATATCTAGGTATTACACTTACATCTACAGTCTCTGATCTAGTTAAAGAAAACTATATTCCATTCTTGAAATCTCTGAGATCCAAACTAGACAAACTGAAGCGGTTTGAACTTTCTTGGACTGGGCGGCTGGCTGCATTCAAAATGCAGGTCCTACCACAGTTCTTATATTTATTCAGAACTCTACCCGTACCAGTACCTAACTCTTTCTTCCAGCAAGCACAGTCTGAAATAGATAGGTATCTGTGGTTTGGGAAAAAAGCATGATGTGCCTTCAATAAGCTTACTAAATCCAAACAAGTTGGGGGGATAGGTCATACAATAATTAAAGATTACCATGTAGCTACCATTTTGGCACAGGTGAAAGGTTGGTTCCCTTCCCATAATAATAACTTATGGACAGAATTAGAAGAATCTCAAATTAAAGGAGGAAATTTGTACAAGTACCTAATAACTAATCCACACCACTCATCTAAATCATCTACAAGTTCTCCTACCATTCAAGCTTCTATCGAAGCCTGGCAATATCTCCTCAAACATATAACACCTGACGGACCTCAAACTCCTCTAAAATTCCCGATCACTGCTCTGGAATTCATCATACCAGACTTATCATTAGTTAACTGGGGTCCTAGAGGAGAACTATTACTGGAAGACCTTTTTGTTGGGCCTACAATAAAAACATTTAGAGCACTACAGATTGAATATGATATCCCAACCTCCGATTATTATAAATATATTCAACTATCCCACTTATTGGATAAAAAGAGTAACGACCTTATCACTCACCTACCCTGGCAAATTGTCACCTTTCCTACAAATAAATGTACAAAACTCAAAGGTACGGCATTATTTTATAAATTCCTACAGAATAAACACTCCTTCAGTAAAACCACTAACATAGAAGCATGGGAGAGGGACTATACAGAAGACCAATGGAAGAAAGCCCTTAATGTCACATATACCTCCACTAGAAGTGCCAACTTATGGGAACTGCATCACAAAATACTATTGCGGTGGTATCTTACCCCTTACCATATCTCAAAATTTGCACCAGGAGCTTCGCCAGAGTGTTGGAGGAAGTGTGGGAAAACAAGTTCGCTTCTACATGTGCCCACGGTCATGCCCACGTATTCAGAGGTTTTGGGCGCTTATATTTCAAATAATAGAACAAGTCACAGGTATAAAAGCTACATGTTCCCCAGGTATGGCACTTCTTTCATTAGAAATTGATTCTATTCCAGCATCTATGAGGCTATTAGTGTCCCACTTGCTTATCGCAGCTAGATTCACCGTAGTACGTCACTGGAAAGACACTAATCCAAGCCCTATAGCAGAAACCCTACAATTAATAAATATACATAGGATGTATGAAATACAATTCGCCTGGAGTCTAGGTAACCAAGGAAAAATTTCTAAAATATGGGATCCCTGGCTAACATGGTATCCACAAAACATGGGTCTCAGATTTTTTGAGAAAAATAAAATTAAAATACTACTGTATGACATACATAACAAATCTTTACATATAGGCTGATCAACGGACATACTACGTTATTGTTGGTTTACTTTAGTTAATATTCCTTTTATAACTTTTCCTTTTTTGTCATATATCACTCTATTATCAACATGTTGTCTTGATGGAATAAAGTGTACTACAATCAGAGAATATCTTTAATAAGATACGACCCACCTGAACATGATGGTATATAACCAATATCTGTGGCCAAAGATGGGTAAATAGATCCTGTAAAGTGCGGGTGAGGGGAGAGCTCCCTCCTTCTTGGACGCAGCTAGCTCCCATAGGCACCATAGGCTAGCTGCTAGATTGGTGGGACAGACCACGGCTGCAGCTTAGTTCCTGCCAGCCAGCCACTCACCCCCCCCTCCCATTTTGTCCAACAGAGCCCGCGCCCCTCCACACCTGGAATCACCCCTCCTGCCACTACTGAACATCATCGCAGGGGCTCTGGTATCTCACCGGAGGCTACGCCAACTTCTATCATCCTAGATGCAGCCACCGCACCACCTACCAGTAAGTAGTGTCAGATCCCCCCCCGTCATCCGCCGGACCATCCGTACAGGTAAGCCACTGGGGGTACTCTAACAGTTGATCCAGGGGCCTAGTCCGATCGCCCCCCAGGGGGTTAGGAAGGAATTTTTTCCTCTGCTGCACAATTGGCCCTCGCAGCTAGGGGTTTTTCACCTTCCTCTGGATCAACGATAGGGGGGTAGGCAGCCGTACCTCCTCAAGTACCTCCGCACCCACACTAGCCCATTACCACACCACTCCAGAAGCAGTGGGTAGCCATCAGACCCCTCCATCCCCCCGCAAGTGGATCATCACCACATCAGTATCACCATCAGAACACCTTTACTACTAGCAACACCACCCTCCTCATCATGTGCAACTTCAAATACACAGCAGACACCTTCTACAGGCTAAGAAACACTGCCGCAACTTTACCGACCGCCACTCAAAAAAGACTAAAAAAAGAACAATTACTAAGGACCAACCCACAATCAACCAGGAAATCCAAGGAGACACCGATCCAACCGCAACAACTAGCATGCGCCCTGATCAACACCAGATCTGCAGTCAAGCACAGGCTCGAAATCCACGATTTCGTCATTGAAAACAACATAGATTGCCTCTTCATTACAGAAAGCTGGCTAACATCCGATTGCAACACCATCCTAACTGAACTGGTGCCCAAGAACTACAGTATCCTAACCAAGCATAGAATCAGAAAAAAAGGAGGAGGCCTAGCAGTGATTTTCAAATCACATCTTGGGTTCACCAAACCAAACGTACAGAACTCAGTGCCTTTCATGGAAACACTCTCACTGCATCTTCAAACAACACCTCAAGACACCATTCACATACTACTATGCTACAGACCACCAGGACCAAAGACCAATCTCCTCACGCCGCTCAATGAATTCTTCTCGATACACACCTTGAAAACCAAAAACCTGCTGGTACTTGGGGATTTTAACCTGTGGGCAAACTCTGCCCAAGACCCCACCGCCACCGCCTGCGTCAACCAAATGGAAGAACTTGGCCTTCAACAACTGATAAATTCTCCCACGCATGGTTCAGGACACACTCTGGATCTCATCTTCAAACAGAATATGGACATCAACGTATTTGACAACACTCCACTACCATGGACGGACCACCATGCTATTAAATTTAAAATCACCACTAACACCATCCTCCAAAAACAGAAACACGCAACAGCAACACACTGGAATAGATCTCAGAAGAAACTTCACTCTGATCTCTTCAAAACTACATTATCAAGCAAAATTATTTTGCTAAACTCAAACCTCTCTACAGAACAAATACTCAACTCCCTAAACAATGTATTACTACAAACAGCAGACTCCGTGGCGCCAAAACGTAGAACACTCATCCGCAAAAAAAACTCGAGTTGGTTTAATGGTACTCTCACCCTACTCAAGCAAGAACTTAATAGAGCTGAAAGAGCATGGAGACGAAATCCCACCAAGGAAAACCATACTAATTACAAAGCACTCACTGTGAAATACCACAAGGCAATCTTCAAAGCCAAAAAGAACATTTCTCAGACACCATCTCATCCGCCTTAAACCGTCCGCGGGAACTTTTCAAACTAGTTGCTCAGTCAATGAACCCGACCTGCTTAGAGCCCCCAGGAAACGATACTCAAGAATTCTGCAATGAGTTATCAGATTTCTTCATCGACAAAATCGACAACATTCGGAAATCAATCCATCAGAAAACAACAACCAACCTCACTCAACCAAAGCAAAAAGAGGATATCGACACGAACATCACTTAACCGCCGAATTTCTTTTCGTCCCCAATCACCATAGACACGACTAAAAACATCATCAGAAGCCTTCGAGACAGCACATCACCGAACGACATCATCCCCACTAAACTGCTTAAAGAATGTTTCGACATCTTGGCCCCTATCCTAACACAGCTCATAAATCAATCATTCAAAGAAGGGACTGTGCCAACCTCCCTCAAGCAAGGCATCGTCAAACCTCTGCTAAAGAAAGCCAATCTCGACCCTAAGGACCCTAACTGCTGCAGACCAATAACTAGCCTCAACACCATCTCCAAGATTATGGAGAAAGCAGTAGTACAGCAGCTACAACACCACCTGGACACACTCCACCTCCTGGACCCTCTGCAATCAGGCTTCCGCCCAGGCCATGGCACAGAAACAGCACTTCCCCAATAATGGGACGATGCCCTTGAAGCAGCAGACGACGGAGAACAGAGTCTCCTGGTACTGTTAGACCTCAGCGCAGCATTCGATACAGTGGACCACAATACTTTACTTGTTCGCCTTGCTGAAGTTGCAGGAGCTACAGGTTCCGCTCTAAAATGGTTTACATACTTCTTAGAGAATCGCTCCCAGACAGTGAAATTAGGAACATTCACCTCGGAAACCCGGGCAGTCTCCTGTGGAGTCCCTCAAGGCTCACCCTTGTCACCAGTACTATTCAACATATACATCCGCCCACTTCTCAATATCATCAGGAAAACCGATCTTTGCTTCCATTCATACACTGACAACACCCAACTCTACCTTCGCATCAACGGACAAAAAGACCTTCATCAGCAATTACAGAAATGCCTCACCTTAATAGATGACTGGATGACCACTAGCTCCCTCAAACTCAACGGATCAAAAACAGAACTTCTTCTCCTACAAGCTAACAAAAATTCCAAAATAAAGACTCCATGGACACCTCCCACCATCCTTGGACAGACCATCTCTAAAAGCACCAAAGCCAAGAGTCTCGGAGTCATTTTTGACTCAAGAATGACAATGGATGCACAAATAGGATCAGTGGTGAGCGGATCCCACCATCTCCTCCGCCAGCTACGTAGACTCATCCCCTTCATCCCAGAAGAGGACAAAGCAGCAGTTGTGGGAACAATCATCAATTCCCGACTCGACTACGCAAATTCGCTCTACATAGGACTACCCCAATATCAGCTTGCGCGCTTACAACTCAAACAAAACACGGCGGCAAGACTGTTAACAGGAAAAAAACCCTGGGAATCCATCTCCCCCTCCCTAAAGAGCCTACACTGGCTAACCGTGAAGAATCGGATCACATTCAAGACCCTCTGCCTCACCCACAAATGCATACAAGGAAACGCCCCACTATATCTCCGCGAGAAAATAAAACACTACACACTGAATCGCAGTCTTCGATCAGCTAACCAAAACCTCCTTACCATTCCCAAATACCGCTACAAAGCAAAGGGAGAACGAAGATTCACAGTCCAAGGACCTCGACGATGGAATGCTCTTCCAACCAACATCCGCATGGAAGCAAACCACCAGGCCTTCAGAAAAAAACTAAAGACCTTCCTTTTCTGAGAAGCTGACAACAGAGAATGCATCCAGCGCCTTGAGGCGATTCAGTTTGCATTTGCAGCGCTTTACAAATCATTCATTCATTCATTCATACTGATGTTGATGCAAAATATAAGTGTAAGAATGTAAATACTCCTACCTCATGTGTATTCTACATGACAACATTTATTGATTGTACTGTACATGACTGTTCTTGCTATTCTTTTGTAAAATTCCAATAAAAACATATTGCAATTAAAAGAATGAAAAATATACTTAATAAACATTGGGTCATCCTCCTTGAAGACCGCACCTGAAAACATCTCTTACTGTAAAACCTAAAGTTTTTCTACAGAAAGGCCTGTAATATCAAAAGTAAGGTGGCCCCTAGTAAAATAAAATCCACCACCATGACTTTTTTTGCACTTAAGGACATGTATTAATGCCAAAAGAAAAAATGCCTTATGCCACGTACACACGATTGGACTTTACGGCATACTTGGTCCGGCGATCTTTTCGACAGACTTTGTACGCTAGGTGCACCGGACTTAAAAACGGACGGACTTGCACACACGCGATCACTCCAAAAGTCTGACGGTTTTCAACGCGGTGACGTACAGCACGTACGACGGGACTAGAAAAAAGAAATTCAAGCCCCACTATGCCACCCTTTGGGCTCCTTCTGCTAACCTCGTGTTTATCTCATGTTAGTAGAAGTTTGGTTAGAGACGATTCGCGCTTTTCACACTTCAGCTTATTTTGATCATTTTCTGCGGTTCAGGTTGTGCTTGTGAGGTTTGTATCTGCTTTTCAGTGCATGTTGGTCAATTCGGAACCTAGCAGGCCGTTCTGGTCCGCTCGTTCCTGATTTTCAGGTCGCTCTTCATAGGCCTTGCTGTTCTTCAGTGCGTTTGTTCTAAGTTTGTTTGTTTGACCAGCCGACTGTTTTGAAGCCATGTTGCATGGACGTACTCATTCTCGACTTCATGCTGCGTGGGTACTTAGTGTTGGGGTTAATACTTTGACCCGAGTCCAGTCCATGAACAGGGCGAGGAGGAGTTCATGGATGAAGAATTGATTGCGCCAGCGTGACCAATTCTCGCACATGCCTTTGCTCTGTGAGATCCGTGAGAATAATCCTGAGGATTTCAGGAATTTTCTCAGGATGATGGACCCCATTTTTGAATGTCTGCTGGCTATGCTGAACCCCTATATCATCAGGCAGGATACCTGCATGAGGCAAGCCATCACTGCGGAGCAGAGGCTAGTTGCCACTTTACGTTACTTGGCGACTGGGAGAAGTCTTCAGGACTTGAAGTTCTCGACAGGCATCTCCCCCCAGGCTGTGGGGATCATAATCCCAGAGACCTGTTCTGCTATTATTCAGGTCCTGCAGAAGCACTATATGAAGGTAATTTTTTTCCATTAACATTACATGATATGTATTTAATGTTTGCTAATGTATTGTCTAAATGTCCTCTTTACCTAATTACCATGCTTTGAATATGCTGGGAATGTCCCCTTTATCTTCATGCATGCCTGTTTTTTTACCTTAATCATTTTTTGGCCTACATGCATATTTCCCTTCAATAACCTCCCCACCATGCAATCCTGGGTCCATTTATACCTCTAGCCTATAGTCTTTTGAACAATGTATATTGTCAGCTCCATTGTACTGTTTTTCCCTCCCCCACCCCCTCAAATGTTTGCAACTGTCAGGTGTGTTCTTGGCCCCAAGTAGTACCCCTCCCCCACCCCCTCAAATGTTTGCAACTGTCAGGTGTGTTCTTGGCCCCAATTAGTACCCCTCCCCCACCCCCTCAAATGTTTGCAACTGTCAGGTGTGTTCTTGGCCCCAATTAGTACCCCTCCCCCACATACAAATTAATCAATGGTCCATCAGAGGGGGTGAGTAATCTTATAAGTGGGCCATTTGTTTTTTTTTCTAAAAATAACACATTGTAATAATGTTCAACTGCTGTTCTTCAAGAATGTTTTTGTGTAATCTGATATCCAAGTTATGTTTAAAAGTACTTATATTTTTTTTCTTGTTTGACTCCACAGTTTCCTTCGAACACACAGGAATGGCAGACTGTGGCCTCCCAGCTCGCTGACCGTTGGGACTTTCCCAACTGTGTCGGGGTGATTGATGGGAAGCATGTCCGCATTGTGCCACCACCCCATTCGGGGTCTTATTTCTACAACTATAAGGGGTTCCATAGTGTAGTTTTGATGGCGGTGGTCTCGGCACAATTGGAATTTATGTTTGTGAACATGGGGAAGAACGGACGGATGTCTGACAGAGGAATTTTTGCACAGACCAAGCTGTGCCAGCGTCTCCAGACTGGTGGCCTGGGATTGCCACCTGATGAGGCCGTTCCCCCAAAGGACACTCACCCCTGAGAGGAGGGTATTTAATTACCGACTGGCCAGAGCAAGAAGAGTTGTGGAGAATGCCTTTGGGATTCTGGCCAGCCGGTTCCGTTTGTTCCTCTCTGCAATAAATCTAGCAGAATACAAAATCAATTATGTGATCTTTGCTTGCTGCATTCTGCATAATTTCTTGAGACGTCATTCTTTGACATATCTATCTTCTGTTGGGCCTGAGGCCGGACTTGGTGTTGATGAACCTATTACAGGCCTGGAAAGTGGCCGTATTGGCTTGGCCCCCCAAACTGCCCGTGAAGTGCGTGACAGATATGTCAATTATTTTAATGGTCGGGGGGCCATTGCAATGCAACAAGATCTTTAAGATTTTTTGAAAAAATGAAAAATTCCCTGTTTTGGACAACTAGGTGCCAACACAACTGAGCATGCTCAGACCTGAAAATAACTCTCATTTTAACTCAAGTGTCTTTTTTACCTGGAGCTATAGTAAATACCAAAATGAGAGCTAATTAGAGAACGTTTTTTGGGAGTTAAAATCTGCTCTAATTTAGTCCAAATGAAGTTTCAGCCATTGATTCTAATGGAACAATTCTAACTTTCACAAAAAAACTTTTAATGTTGAGATGAAATGTATCTTTCTGTGAAATAAATTTTCCTTTGCAACATTGTTGCTTCTACTTAAAATATTTTGATTTTAATAATGCTACAATGTGGAATGTTTTGATGTTTTGGTAAAATATATTTTTCTCTGTCACTTTCACTTGTTACTCTTCATCTCACAACAATCTTCACCCCAAACTCACACAGGTGTCCTTACAATCCACAAACAATACCATTGCTGATGAAAATTTAAAATGAATCACAATTTTTTGTGCTTTTTATTATTTCCAAATATTCATAATTTGAGCCCAAAAAAATGTGATATGTTACAAACATCAGAAATCAAAACGTAATTCCCAAAAATTTGAGGGTAATATTCTACTCTCACCCACAAAAAAACACCAAATATCACAGAATAAATCAAGAAGAATAACTCTTGAGTAATGTAATTCCATCACCTGTATGTCCACAGAAATGCAGTATTTATGTGTTTTTATGTGTATTTATGTGTAGTTATGTGTAGGAGGGTCTCACACATGGCAGCTCCGTGGCTTAGAGGATAGAACTTCTGCTTAGTATCTCTGAAGGTCTGGGTTCAACATCCCAACCATGTTACTTCATGTAGAGAAGTTGTCTCATCTCCCAGGTCCTATAATTATGTCTAATTGTGGTAGTTATGTGTAGGAGGGTTCCACTACCATTGTAAGTCTTTTCCAGATACACTATATAGCCAAAAGTATTGGGACACCTGCCTTTACACACACATGAACTTTAATGGCAGCCCAGTCCGTAGGGTTAAAATTTGATTTGGCCCACCCTTTGCAGCTAGAACAGCTTCTGGGAAGGCTGTCCACAAGGTTTAGTCTGCCTATGGGAATGTTTGATTATTCTTCCAGAAGTGCATTTGTGAGGCCAGGCACTGATGTTGGATGAGAAGGCCTGGCTTGCAGTCTCTACTCTAATTCAGCCAAAGGGTGTTCTATCGGGTTGAGGCCAGGACTCTGTGCAGGCCAGTCAAGTTTCTCCACCCCAAACTTGCTCATCCATGTCTTTATGGACCTTGCTTTGTGTACTGGTGTGCAGTCATGTTGGAACAGGAAGGGGCAATCCCCAAACTGTCCCCACAAAGTTGGGAGCATGAAATTGTCCAAAATGTCTTGGTATGCTGACGCCTTAAGAGTTTCCTTATCTGAAACTAAGAGGCCAAGCCCAACCCCTGAAAAACAACCCTGCACCATAATCCCCCTCCACCAAATCATTTGGACCAGTGCACAAAGCAAGGTCCATAAAGACATGGATGAGTGATTTTGGGGTGGAGGAACTTGACTGGCCTGCACAGAGTCCTGACCTCAACACAACAGAACACCTTGGGGATGAATTAGAGAGGAGACTGTAGGTCAGGCCTTCTCGTCCAACATCAGTGCCTGACCTCACAAATGCACTTGGAAGAATGGTCAAACATTCCCATAGTCACACTCCTAAACCTTGTGGACAAGAAGAGTTGAAGATGTTATAGCTGCAAAGGGTGGGCCAAATGAGTTTTGAACCCAATACTAATACTGGGATGCCATTACAGTTCATGTGCGTTTAAAGGCAGGCATCCCAATACTTAGGCCAATATATTGTATATTGCTTGTGACACTGAGCATGGCTATGGACTTAGGGCTGGTTCACACCACAGAGATGCAGAGACCATGCTTGGGGCTGCCTGGTGGCTAGGTGGGTAGCAGTTCTATCTAGCAGCACCTTGGATGTTGGTTCAATTCCCCAACATGCTAATGCTTGTGTTGAAGTTTATATGTTCTCCCTGTGTGGGTTTCTCACCACAATCCATAGACATGCTGGCATCTTATTTGTCTCCTGTCGAAATAGGTTCTAATGTAAGAAAGTTAATCTTGGACTTTATATTGGAAGCTCATTGCAGCCAGGGACTGATGTTAATGTTTATTAGCACTAATCATGCCCAGGGACTTGGACATTTCAAATTTTAGGGTTTACACTGCACAGGTACATATGCTTAGAAAACTGTTGCTTTGTTTATGTGGATGCAAATGGACTTTGTCCTGTAGTTGGAGATTTGATGCACATAGCCAAGGCTAACACAGTTGCAAATACTATTATGTGTTCCTGCTCATCAGGTGCAATCACTTTAGACATACATGAAGAGACATATTGAAAGATACTGGTGGGCATGTACTTCTATTGGGTGTGTCAGTGTGCTAACAATACAACCTCTCTTGTATAAAGGCCTGCAGTAGGGGGGTTCGTTTGGCCTGAGAAGGAATGATATTGGGAGATTTGATGAAATTCTTGTTCATTTTTTCAATCAAAAGTGGGTTTATGTGGCCATGCTGTCAATGTTGTGTGTGTATTGTTCCTGTCTGATCATGCAAACATCGTTTGGAAGCATCTGCTGACCTACTATTTTTAAACTCATTTAATCGTGTACACCGAAATGCAACTTCCAGCAGAACATGGTCATCAATGTATGTATGTGTGGATTGTGGGCTGGTGGTGGGTGTTTTGAATAAGTCTTTTGCAATATTATGTTGGAATGCTTTGTAAGAATGACTGTTGTTGTTTCTATAATCTTGCAGATAATAATGTGATGTGTTGCCCGTTATACACTGAAATTAAAGCTGTGTCCACTCTAAGGTTTTGTCTAATTTTAGATTGTAAGCTCCTATGAGCAGGGCCCTTAAAATTCCGTTGCTAAATGTAGTACCATATATCCTGTTCAAATTTTTTTGAAGCTAGTAAATGTAAATTTATTTTCTGCTGGTAAAATAAAAGTACATTGTGTGTGTGGTGGTTTTTTTTTTCCTTCTACTTTTCTTTTCTCTTTAGTTTTTGTGGGTGGTGGTTTTGGGAAAGTGCAATATCTCTTTTATATTTTATTTCAATATGTATTTGTGCACCAAAAAACTAATCTCTTTGCCCTGGTTCACATGCTACTTTGAAATTGCGTTACTTCACTTAAAGTAGCACGATTTCAAAGTAGCAAGGTCAGCGTGATTTCAGGTGGCTTCATACACAAATGTCTATTGAAGTCGCACCTGAAATCGGCAAAAGTAGTGCAGGAACTACTTTAGCAAATTGATGCGGTGCCACAAAAAAAATGTTGCATTGATTGGAACAGTGTCATTGCCAATAGTCATGCGATTTGATCTCTCAAATCGCATGACCAATCGCTCCAATGTAAACCTAGGTTTCTGCACAACTGCAAGTTATATATAAAGATTCCACCTTTATCATTAACAGCTGTGGGGGATTGCAGGTAATGAATTCAGCTGGTGGATAGGCAGTGTTTGAATGTGTCAGCTCTGGTTCACATTGGTGTGATTTGACATGTCAAATCTGTGGCAATTGCACTGTTCTAATTGGTGCGATTTGTATTGATATTGGTGCAGAAACCTGCACCGATGTCTCTGATGTTGCCCCCACAGTCGGGACTGACATGCAGGAATGAAATTGTGGGAGTTCAGCTAAACGCTTTCCTTGGCAGCAAAATAGTGTAACTTTCAGGTCGCAGCAGTGTGAATGAGATTCAAGGATAACACCTTTGAATTTGGCCTTATTGTCACTTGTGCATCCTGAAGGTGTATACAAATTCGTCCCTGCACTACCTTGGTTTGACTTTGATGCAATTTGAGGTCCACAAGATTACACAGACATTGCTTCAAGTCATGACAAAGCTGTGCAATTTTAAGGTCGCACAAGTGCAAATGGGGCCTTATTCAAAGGTGTTATTAATTAATCTCATTAGGTTACTTTCACACTTGGGTGACTTTTCATGGAGCTTTGGACCTCAGAGTCACATGAAAAGTTGTCCCCCTTGATTTCCATGCATATTTATTAGAGCTGCACGATTATTCGTCATCGTGATTTTTTTCCCCTTTACGATCTTGAAAAAAAGCGTTTCACGATTCTTGCTATGCAAAGAACTCTCTCTGCTCTTCTGAAGCCACAGCCGAAGTCTGCCAAGAATTAGAACATTCTTTATCAGTGAACTTAACTAGAAACCTTGTAACAATTTGTCAATTACCGGTAAATAGAATTCTGTGTAAGTGAGGCAAGTTTAACTACTTAAACACTAAACAGTTTTCTGACATTTGTTGGTTTCAGGTTAAAATAATTTTTTTTTTTTGCTAGAAAATTCCTAAAACCCCCCAACATTATATATATATTTTTTTTAGTAGAGACCCTAGAGAATAAAATGGTGGTTGTTACAATATTTTATGTCACACTGTATTTGCGCCTTTCAAATGCAATTTTTTTGGGAAAAAAGTACTTTAATGAATTTAAAAAAAAAAAGAAAAGTTAGCACAATTTTTTGTGGGATAATGTGAAAGATTTTACGTCGCGAGAATCGTGATCTTTTTATTCTAAGCAAAAAAATTGTGATTCTCATTTTGGCCAGAACTGTGCAGCTCTAATATCTATGCAACTTCACCCATGTTCACATAGGTCTGAATTGACATGTCAAATTGTAGGCCAAATCGGCGCCTATTGATGGCAATGGAACTGTCCGAATTGGTGCGACGCCACAACGATTCCCAAAAGTAGTTCCTGCACTACTTTGGGCGACTTCAGGGGGCGATTTCTTACCTCCCAACTTTTTGAGATAGGTATAAGGGACACCTATTAGCAAAAGTAGGTAGGCATAGGACACCTTCTTAAAGGAGAACAGTTGGGACCTATGTGATTTCACTAGACATCTGTGCAGGAAAGTGCACTGATGTCTCTGAAATTGCTGACAAAGTCGGGCTGAGTCACACTTGTGCGACTTTGGACATCAGAGTCGTATGACAAGTCATACCCCATGATTTTCAATGTGTACCATTCATATCTGTGCGACTTCAATTAACACTGACTTCAACGTAGTCCCTGTACTACTTTGGTCTGACTTTGATGCGAGTTGAGGTCCATAGACCTCAAGTTTACACAGGCATTCCCTGGAATTGCGGCAAAATTGCTGATGCAAAATCATGGGAAAGTTGCGTGTCTTTCCCTGCGACTCCTGCGTCCATAGACCTCAAGATTACACAGGCATTGCTTAAAGTCGCATTAAAATCTCGCAACTTTCAGGTCGCACAAGTGTGAAAGGTGCCTAAGTCACTGTGCTGAGTACTATTTTATACCTAGAATATAAAGTAGTCCCACCATCAAACACTAGTAAACATATGTTCTCAATATAATTGTGCTCAAATGGCTGAAAATCACACAGATGGTATCACCTACTGAAAGCTTGCATTGTACTCAGCAGCATATGCTGAAAAGAGGCAAATGCCTATTAGCCAATGCCACATCGGCACGAGCATGGTTGTTACTATAATATTAATGCCTGAAATGCAAAACATTATTGTATTGAATCAAACATTAGTAAATGTATTTTCTCTGTAGGTAAGTGCTCAGCTCTGTAGCATAGCAGTATACCCTGCTGCCCCCAAAAGTTCAAGCCATGAATTCAAATCCCACTGACAGCATCATCCTAGAAGTGTGCATTGTACTCAGAAGCATAATTAGCCAAAGCACATCAGCTTGCTTTATTCCATATTTTAACTCTTCAAATGCATGCAATGGTATGTACTTATTCAATAATATGGTATGGAATTCCAAAATTCAAGGAAAAAAATGTCGTAGGGTCCCCCCAGTACATACCAGGCCCTTCGGTATGGACTTTAAGGGGAACCCCACACCAAAATGTAAAATAAATTTGATGTGGGGCCCCCAAAATCCATAACAGACCCTTATCTGAGCATGCAGCCTGGAGGTCAGGATAGGGGGGGACGAGTGAGCACCCTCCCCTTCTGAACCTTACCAGGCCACATGCCCCAAAGCACCTTTTCCCCATGTTGATGGGGACAAGGGCCTCTTCCCGACAACACTGGTCGGTGGTTGTCGGTCTGCAGGCAGGAGGTTTATCAGAATCTGGAAGCCCCCTTTAACAAGGGGGCTCCCAGATCCTGCCCCCTATGTGAATAGGTATGGGGTACATTTTACCCCTACCCATTCACCAAAAAAAGCAGTGAAATGTAAAAAAATTAATAGCCGGTTTTTGACAAGTCCTTTATTGTAGAATAGCTCTGAGCTGTCTTCTTCCCTGAGCCATCTTCTCCAGACGCTGTCTCTCCCTCCTCCATCTTCTCCCCGAGCTGTATTACCCAGAGCTGTCTCTCCTGCCGCCGCCATCTGCTGTGTTCTTCCGCACCGCTGGTTACCCGCTAATAAAAAAAAGCTGCTCTTCTTCCATGGTGGTCTTCCTCCGCTGTGTTGTCACCAGCTGTGTGGCGTCTCTTACATAGCCATGGAGCGGACTCTCCGGGTGACATTATCGGATGGCCACAGAAGACCGCCACAAGAAGAGCGGCTTTTTATTTTTATTAGTGGGTAACTGGCTGCGCTGAAGAACACATCAGCGGGAGAAGATGGTGGCAGCAGGAGAGACAGCTCGGGGAGAAGAAACATCAAACACTAGTGAATGTATTTTCTATGTATTTTCTATGTATTTTCTATGTATGACTGTGCTACACCCAATAGGCTAGCGGTCAGCACTTCTACCTTGAAGAACTCATGGGTTCAAATCCCACAGAGAAATACTAAAAGATTGAATTGGTGAAAAAAAGCAAATGACTATTAGCCAATTAGCCAAAGCAGCATATGCGGAAAATAGGTGAATGCCAATTAGCCAATGCACTTTAAATTTGGCTGATTCTATTATATTAACTCTTCAAATGCATGCAATGATATGTAAGTATTCAATACTATTATGGTGTGAAATTCCAAACACCACCCACTAACTAATGGGCAGATTACATTTTTTTGTTTGTTCATTTTAATTCGCTTGTGTACTGAAAAAGTAAACACAGCTGGGGGATGGTAGGTTGGCTGGTATTTGAACTTGTACCATGAGTGCTGTGGAGACATCTGAGCAGACTACTAAGCCATTGTGCTAAGTATGAGACCTGCATAATAGTGTAGTATGATTAAAGAATGAATATAAATAATTACCGCTTTATAGTCACCTAAATTAAAAAATAAAAAACAACATACAACAAATAGGTAACCTAAATGTTTAATACATGTAACTTTACAGAATAGCAGACATTACTATGGAATAATCATTCAGAACTGCATTAGTTAGCAAAAGAAGGAAAAAACTAGGAATACTAATTGCAATATACATCAATAGATGCACACGAGATACAGCACATCTCACATAAAAATGTTTCTTTCACATACATGGATCATGATTACAGTGCAGTACTATATAACAACTTGGTAGGAATTTGCATTTGCATATACGCGGAAGCGCTAATTAGCGCCAGCTTAGAATTTACTGACATGTGTTTCTCACTAATAGTGCTAGTTTTTCATTCGCACATTCGCCTGTTGAAATTTTTATTTGGCTAAAATGGGAGCTATTATTTGCCATAGTGCCCAGTACTTCCTGGCACTATAGTAAATGACCCCCATAGACTTTAACGGTGTTCGCGTGCTCGAACAAACTTTTTTCCTGTTCACATGTTCTGGTGCGAACCGAACAGGGGGGTGTTCGGCTCATCCTTACCTAGCAGTAAAAAGGGTCACTGGTTCGTATTCCCAACCACACCACAAGACTACCTGCCTAGGGTTTGCATATTCTCCCTGTGCCTGCGTGGGTTTCCTCCGGTTACTCCGGTTTCCTCCCACACTCCAAAGACATGCTGGTAGGTTAATTGGCTTCTGTCTAAATTGGCCCTAGTATATGAATGTGAATTAGGGACCTTAGATTATAAGCTCCTTGAGGGTAGGGGCCCATATTAGTGTATAATGTATATGTAAAGCACTGCGTAAATTGACGGCACTATAGAAGTACCTAAAATAAATAAGTCTTCACTAATATTATGGTGTGAATCTCCAAAACACCATACACTAGCTAACAAGCAGTTTACATTTGATAAACTTTATTGTATGGTATATAAACCATCAAACACTAGTAAAAGTATTTTGTATATATAATTGTGCTCAGCCCAATAGGCTAGCAGTTAGCACCTCTACCTTCAAAAATTCAGGTATTGAAAGACTCATGGGTTCAAATCCCACAGAAGAATCCTAAAAGATTACTATTGGTGGAGAAAAGTAGAATTACTGTTAGCCAGTTAGCCAATTAGCCAAAGCAGCATACAGTGAGTACCAAGTAGCCAATACACTTTAATGTGGTTGATATTATTGTATTAACTCTTCAAATGCTTGCAATGGTATGTAAGTATTCACTAATATTATGGTGTGAATCTCCAAACACCACACACTAGCTAACAAGCAGTTTACATTTGATAAACTTTATTGTATAGTATATAACACATCAAACACTAGTAAAAGTATTTTGTATTTATAATTGTGCTCAGCCCAATAGGCTAGCAGTTAGCACCTCTACCTTCAAACATTCAGGTATTGAAAGACTCATGGGTTCAAATCCCACAGAAAAATCCTAAAAGATTGCATTGGTGGGAAAAGGAGAATGCCAATTAGCCAAAGCAACACAAATATACGTATATATATATATATATATATATATATATATACTGAAAATAGGTGATTGCCAAGTAGCCAATGCACTTTAATGTGAAAGTTTTTATTGTATTAACTCTTTAAATGCATGCAATGGTATGTAAGTATTCAATTATAATATGATGTGACATTCCAAACACCACACACTAGCTAAAGGGCAGTTTACATTTATTTGTTTGTTTTTTTTAATGCACTTGTGCACTAAAAAAAATAAACACAGCTGGTGGATGGTAGGTTGGCTGTTGTTTGAACTCATACCATGAGTGGTGTGGAGATATCCAAGCAGACCACTAAGCCATTGTGCTAAGTACAAGACCTGCATAATAGTGTAGTATTATTAAAGAATGAACATAAATAATTACTGCTTTATAGTCAACTAAATTAATAAATAATAAATCAAAAACATAAAAAAATAACATACAACAAATAGGTAACCTAAATGATTAATACATGTAACTTTACAGAATAGCAGACATTACTATGTAATAATCATTCAGAACTGCATTTCTTAACAAAAGAAGGAAAAAAAACTAGGAATAGTAATTGCAATATAAATCAATAGATGCACGGGAACTAGAGCACATCTCTGATAAAAAATGTTTCTTTCACATACATGGATCATGGCTACAGTACAGTGCTATATAACAACTTAGTAAGAATTGGCATTTGTATATACGCGGAAGCGCTAATTAACGGCAGTTTAGAATTTACAAACGTTTGTTCTCCGCTTATATCGCTGATTTTCATGCGCAAATTCGCCGTTTTGTTTCCATTTGGCTAAAATGGGCTCTATTATTTGCCATAGTGCCCAGTACTTCCTGGAGTTATAGTAAATGACCCCCATTATGTGGGTTATTTACAAAAGGCTAGATCATTTTGCAATTCAAGTGCAAAGTGCTATTGCAAAGTGCACTTGATAAATTGAACTGCAAGTGCACTTGTTGGAAGTGCAGTCACTGTAAATCTGAGGGGAAGATCTGAAATGAGGGGAAGCTCAGCTGATTTTATCATACAATCATGTGCAAGAGAATTTTTTTTTTTTGGGGGGGGTCCTTGCATGCGTCCCTCGGATCCACAGCGAATGCACTTCCAAATGCTCTTTCAGGGCAATTCCAAGTATAATTTGCACTTGTAGTGAAAAATGATTTTGCCTTTTTAAAATAAACCCCCTATGTCTAATTAACAAGGGACACCAACCTCATTAAGGTTCATTAAAACAATAAAAATTATTAAGGTTATTGTAGTAACTTGAAACTCAAAATCAAAAAACAAAAAAATTTTAAAATAAAACATTTTGTATAATTTAGCACACATTGTAAAATCTATATTGTTGAAATCTGTAAAAAATAAAGATGAGTCCAAAAAAAAATTGCTACTTTAGTTCTGGAGATCTGGCTTTTAAAAAATATCATATTAGTCATGGCATGAGGATAAATCATGAAGAAAGTAGTTTGTAAGAACTCTGTGTGAATATAAGCAGCAAAACAACTTCCTTCTTCTCGCATTATAAAGAAAAAAAGAATGCGCTGTATTAAAAGATCACAGAAGAGGAATGTGCTAGCTTCAATACGAAGGCTAGTTTTACCAGACCGAGCGTTTCCGTCTTGTACTTGCTTCAGAGCATGCGTCAGTTTGGGTCCGTCGGACTAGCACACAGACGAACGGTTTGTACGCTAGAAAGCAGAGTCCGTCGGAAAGATTTGAAACATGTTTCAAATCTAAGTCCGTCAAACTTTTGAGAAAACAAAGTCCGCTGGAGTCTACACACGATCGAACTGTCCGACGAAATCCGGTACGCCGGACCAAGTATGCCGTAAAGTCCGATCGTGTGTATGCGGCATTACATGCAAACGTGCGACATGGACAAATGGACTTTACATTAAAGGGCAGGAATATGCCATCAATGACATCTGCATCTATTCTTTGCAATTTGTTGTATATTGCCTTTCCTGTCTCTGTGGCCTATTCTATGTTGAAAGGATGATCAGGACCCTTAGGAAGAGGTTAGAGGAGCATCTTCACTTCGTTGAAGATAGTCGACCAGCATAGCATCTCCAGACACTTTTTAGAGTTCCACCAGAAATTTTCCCTGGGTTTGATGGTGTTGGTAATAGAATCTATACCCAATAATTTCCCTGCAGTCGAGCATTCTAAGCATCTCTGCCAAAGGGAAACCTTTTAGATTTACACTCTTGATACCTTGATACCGGGGGCCTACAGTAAATGAAGAGCTTGAGGCAAGTACTCTTTTGTAAAATGTTTTATGTTTTCTGAGACTTTTCCTCTTCATGCATCATTCAGGTAATAAGCTTATATACAGTAGTTTCTTTGTCCGATAGTGGACTAAAGATATTGATACAGTAGCTATCTCTTGTTTATATATATATATATATATATATATATATATATATATATATATATATATATATATATATATATATATATATATATATATATATATATATATATATATATATATATATATATATATGTCCTGCATACATATATAGAGTAATTGGTAATTGGTTCATATTACAATTTAGCTTTTATTTTCCATTTTTTTCGTCCCACTTAGTTACTGTCTGCCTATGCACTAAAAAATTGCTACACATTTTAGTTTATTATATTTATCATGTACATATATTGATCCTTATTATTTTAAAATTTCCCAGGGGACATTTTAGGTTTTTTCTTTTTTTTACTACCAATATGGGACTCTTAGGGGTTGATTTAATAAAATTGGAGAGTGCAAATTCTAGTGCAGCCGTGCATGGTAGCCAATCAGCTCTTAACTTCAGCTTGTTCAATTAAGCTTTGACAAAAAAAAACTGGAAGTATTTCTCTTCGTATTTGCTTCTTGGTTGAGCTTTGTTGTCAGCCACAGTGACTCACTACAACTCCAACAACATTATTAGAAAAAGAAGGTGGTGGGTATCTGCGCTAACTAAAATGATAATAAAATATAACGTAAAATAAAAAAACAGCCAGCACAGTTTGTTAATCATCAATCAATAAGAATAAATAAAAGTCCAAAATGCAGTGCTTGAATTCACATAAAAGTTCTTTCAATAAATGAATAGAAGATACAAGGGACACTTCACCAGCTTCTGTGTGTATGGAAAGGCGTGACCGCACCCAAGTGAATCCAATCTGCTTACCAGAAGGTAATGATATGTAGGCATATAATCATTAATCACAAGAAATTGTTGTGTCACTCTCCAAATGGTACAGATGAAACAAAACAGGAGGTCCAATCTACCAATAGTATATGGCCACCGATATATATCGAGCTCCAAAGCCAGAGTAGATATGATAGCCGCTCACCAATTTAGCATTAACCAAATAGAAAAAATGCAGCAATAGTGAAGCCGTAAGGTAAAAAACACAGTAATTTACTGTAGTTCACTTACAAGTAGTAGTAGAATACAGTCATCATGATATAAGATAAAATCCCCAGCTCTCAGCGTGTTTGCATTGGCCAACCTGACATGTTTCATCCGAAAGGATATCATCAGAGGCATGGCCTATTGACGCAAGCATGCCCATATAAATACTGACCCCAATGATGTTTAATAGCAGGTAATCAAACAATCAAGTGTAAACAACAAATGGAGGTATAATTGATGTATAGGGGGAGACATCAGCTGTGATAATGCAAGGCAGCTGTGTCTCCAAACCAGGAAATGAACAAACAATGACAACTTCTGGGGGCTAATCCCGCCCAGGACTCCGCCAACCGAAAGTGATGTCACTGAAGCACACCGTGGCCGCACCTGAACTCCAAAAAACCACACAGGCTACAGGGAGCGGGGCGGCCTCGATGGGAAACCAGCAATTACCCATAAAAGAAGGGAAAAATGGCCATGATATCACGCATTGGCTGTGCTTCCGAGAAACGGAAGTAAACAAACTGTGATCACTTCCGGAGGGCGGGTCCCGCCCAGGACATCGCTGACCAGTAGTGATGTAATTGAAGAGCACCGCAACCACGTCCGCATTCCAGACCATACACAAAGCACAGGAAACAGGGGCGGGCCCAGTATCAAGTCAGAATAAACATCATCTGGCGGAGCAGAAAAGAAGTCCAATCAGCCAATACGTGCTAAAAATCAGTTACAGGGACAATTGGCTGCACTGTTCAGTGGGTCAACGTCAGACATTGTGTGCATATATAAGAGGGGAGATAAAATGATGAAATGGAGGCTCTCCCTACTCAATAGTGCACAATGAATGTAAAAAAAACAAGAACTAAAAACGTCCATATAAAATTAAATGCCCGAAAGCACTATCTATTATTCAAAAATAAAAGCGCTGCCATCTAGTGTTAGACGTGGATATTGCATAAGAACTGGCTGAATAAAATTAACAATTATACATAAAACAATTCACATCCTGTCACTTACCTGGTAGGTGGAGCCCGAAATGCAGAGAACGGCCTCTCGTATGCCTCTGTACTTTCGAGTCCCTGTTCACACCTTCAGGGGTTCTTAAGTCGGAGGGGCACAAGTGCCAGACTGGAACACTGAAGTAGAAGGCAGGATCCTGTAGTCAGCAGGGAGGTGCACCGTAGTCCTGTAGCAGGTTGCAGACAGCAGGGAGGTGCACTGTAGTACTGTAGCAGGGTGCAGGTAACAGGGAGGTGCACTGTAGTCCCGTAGCCGGATGAAGACAGCAGGGAGGTGCACTGTAGTCCTGTAGCAGGTTGCAGACAGCAGGGAGGTGCACTGTAGTACTGTAGCAGGATGCAGGGAGGTGCACTGTAGTCCTGTAGCAGGTTGCAGACAGCAGGAAGGTGCACTGTAGTACTGTAGCAGGATGCAGATAGCAGGGAGGTGCAGACAAGCCGGGTCAAGGTACTGGTGGGCAGATCAGATACAGAAGGGCAAACCAAGAGAATAGTCAGAGTCCAAGCCAAGATCGGGGGGGGCAGCAAGCAGGTAAGTCAGGAACAAGCCAAGTAAGTACTGGATACAGGAAAACTGGTAACAAGGTAGCATTGGAACAGTCTTCTTTAAATAGCCTATCTTTGGCGCCAAGTGTTGTTCCTTTTGGCGCTATTGCGCATGCGCGTACGCCCGTTAGCGATATTGGCGCTATTGCGCATGCACGTATGTTCATTAGCGCTATTAGCGCTATTGCGCGCGAGCGCCAGATGTCGCTTCTATGCACAGGCATTCGTTTAACCCTCAATCTGCTGGGATAACTGCAAGAGGGCTTTTCCTGACACATCCCAATCGATGTTCATACCAAAGGGAGTGTAACATTTGAGGTCATAAATCCAGTGGGTTTCTAACTGTGCGATCTCTCTCTTGGTCTTACTCCTGCTCAGTGGGGGGTTGAATCTATCTATGGCGATAAAAGTAGTTCCAGCTGAAAAACCCTGCATAGGACGTTTGATGATGTATAGAACTCAGGTGAGGGGGGGCTTAGGTTGCCCGGACCTATGGAAATACTTCTTGGCATCCCGCCTCATTCAATTGGCGCAGTGGCATACCCCCCCGCCTCTATACCATGGCTACAATTTGAGCAGATCTCGGTGGCACCTTACCACCTTCCTGGTTTATTATGGTCCCGATCTATAACTCCAAAAGATATCACCCCACTTAATTCTATAGTAGGCCAATCACTGTACCTATGGTCCCTTTACTCCAAGAAGTTTAAGTTACAATCAGATAGGCCCCTTTTATCCTCCTTTTTAGGTGAACCATCCTTCCCACCGGCCTTCTCATCCAAATCATCATTCCTTAGCTGGATCGCAAGGGGTTTGGTGAACCTTGAATCCTTGCTGTGGGATGCCTCCTTTTGTTCCTATGCTCACCTGCAGCAAACCCACGATATGGGACGATTCGAGTTTCACCAATACTTGCAAATACAACACTTTTACTCAGCGCTTATCTCTGGTGGAGTTGATTTGTCTAAGACCCTGTTTGAGTCGCTGTGTGGAGAGGCTTTGAGAGATAAGGGGACCATATCCATTCTATATAGATATCTTAATGACCTCAACTCTCCTCAAAAATCTAAGGCAATGGAGGCCTGGGAGGCCGAGATGGCCCAAGAATTCCCTGTGGAGGACTGGCAGGATATGATAGCTAATATGCACAAATGTACGCGATCTATATCCATTAAAGAGACAACTCTCAAACTTCACACCAGGTGGTATTACACTCCCGATCGTCTCCACAGAATATATCCCCTGGTACCTGGCACATGTTTTAGAGGATGCCAGGACGGGGGAACGCTGTTGCACACGTTCTGGAGCTGTAAGGCCCTGGATGCCATATGGCATAAGACAATGTTTCTCATAACACTTCTCTCGGGTATCTCGATTACTCTGACCTCTCCAATGTGTCTGCTTTTTGCAGAGCTCCCAGAGGTTCCCATCCCACTACAGAAATTATTTCACACTCTTTTTAGTGCTATTCAATGGACAATAGCCTTGAACTGGAAACATTCCCACGTACCTTGGTCGCAGGTGATTTCGCTTATGGAGTCCATTAGGACTATGGAAAGAATACACCATACTCTCCTGGACTCCTTGCACATTTTTGACCGTAAATGGAATGTTTGAACGGCCCACCTGCTAAGTGATAGACTGGGGGATCCTTCGGCCCCAATGGCTCTGTTAGGTACCTGGTAGGAGAGCCTGACTGTAGGAGAAGACCTCTCATACAACGCTGGTTCAGGAGCCACTGGAATGGGAACAGTGGTCTCCTGAGCGCAGTGGGGTAGGAGTGCCTGTTGGAGTGTAGTCTCTGATGTAGAAGTAGAGATCCCTCCTGGGATGGCAGGACTGCAGGTGAGAGGAGACTGGAACAGCAGCAGCTGGTACACTGGACTGCAGGTGAGAGGAGACTGGAACGGCAGCAGCTGACACTCTGGACTGCAGGTGAGAGGAGACTGGAACAGCAGCGGCTGGTACACTGAACTGCAGGTGAGAGGAGACTGGAACAGCAGCAGCTGACACTCTGGAGGTGAGAGAACCACTAGGCTGAAGCTGAAGGTGCAACAGCAAGTAGGTAGGCAGGCACAAGCAGAGTCAAACGGTCCGGGTCGGCAGGTAACTGGCACAGATAATCACAGCAGGCAAGGCAGAGTCGGTGAGCAGGCAGAAGTTGGCAACGGTAGCAGTATCAACAGTAGAGAGGTCAGGCAAGCCGGGTCGGGACTGGAGCAGGTCGGATGGTCAAACAAGCCGGGTCAATCAGGTAGTAAGCAATCAGGATACAGGTTACAAGCAGAGTCACAGAGCTGAGACGAAGCAGCAATGTTCCCATGGAGCAGGGGAACTTTTAAATGCTAATTGGCGCCAAACCGGCGCTAACGCGAACGCGCGCGCGCCCGTGCGCGCGCACGCACCCGCGTCGTGCACCGCGCTGATGCACGGCTACAGTGGCAGCTTGGCGCTGTGTCTGCACAGGGGCGCGCCGGCGCCTAGGCGCATGCAAGCGCCCTGTTCTGGTGCTGGTGGATCCCTGACATTGCCCCCCCCCAAGGGGCAGCCTCCGGATGCCCAACAACCTCTTCTTCTCAGGGTGAGTAGAGAAATAGGCGCGTACTAAACGCCTAGCATGCACATTACTGTCCGGTTCCCACGAGTTACTTTCTGGGCCGTAGCCCTTCCACTTGATTAAGAATTGGTTTTGCCCTTGCCTTCTTCTACAATCAAGGATAGCCTCAACCTCAAATTCCTCGCTGCCATTAACTACCACAGGTTCAGGAGGTCTTGTCCCTCTAGCAGGAAAGGGATCAGGTACAGCAGGTTTGAGCAGAGATACATGGAAAACTGGATGAATTTTCAATGAATCAGGTAAAGTCAGTTCATAAGACACTTCATTGATCTTTCTTCTAACTGGAAAGGGTCCCATGAATCTGGGTGCCAATTTCTTAGAAGGACATGCTAATTTGATATTAATGGTAGAAAGCCATACCTGATCTCCAATTTGTAAGTTCAGTTCCCCCCTTCTTTTCCGGTCGAAGATTTTCTTACCATCTGCCTGGGCCTTGGACACTGTTTCCTGCAACAACCGGCTGTTGTGACTGAGGAACTCCACTGTATTTTGTACTGCTGGGACCGAAGACTCTGAAAGGAAATCAGGTAAAAAGGTTAGGTGGAAGCCATAATTGGCGAAGAAGGGAGACTGACCGGTGGCGGAATGTTTGGCATTATTGTAAGCAAATTCCGCTAAGGGTAGTAGGGATACCCAGTCATCTTGTGTGAATGAAGTGAAACATCTGATGTATTGTTCCAAGGTCTGATTAGTCCTCTCTGTCTGACCGTTTGTTTGAGGATGATAGGCCGAGGACAAGGCTAATTCAATTTTTAGGGTTTCACACAGGGATCTCCAAAAACGTGAGGTGAATTGAACCCCTCTATCCGAAACTATGTTTACAGGTACTCCATGAAGTCTGATGATCTCCTTGACAAATATGCGAGCAGTTTCGGTGGCAGACGGGGTTCCCCTTAAAGGTAGAAAATGAGCCATTTTGGTTAGACGGTCCACTACTACAAAGATGGCTGAGCACCCTTCAGAACATGGAAGCTCCACAATAAAATCCATAGAAATCATTTTCCATGGTCTGTCGGGTACAGGCAATGGTTTCAATAGGCCCCAAGCTCGATTTCTGGATGACTTATTCTGAATGCAGATGGGACAGGAACTGACATACTTTTCGCAAAAGTCTTTCAGATTGGGCCACCAGAATGTACGCTGCACTAGTTCCAGGGTTTTGCGAACTCCAAAGTGACCTGCCAACGGATGATCGTGGAGCAATGTCAAGACCTTGACCCGGACATTTTCAGGAACGAAGATTTGGCTTCCCTTCCAGAACAGACCATCTCTATTTACTAAGGAAATCCCGGTAGGCCTGGCTGACTCAGAGGATGCTTCTTTAATCAGGGAAAGTAAGTCTGTTTGTAGCAGTAAGAAATTGTTTGCGGGTAAGATGGTGTCAGGAGTAGATAAGTCCTTAGGATTGTCGTGCATGCGTGACAATGCATCCAGTTTAATATTCTTTGAGCCTGGTCGGTAAGTGATATGGAAGGAAAAACGTGAGAAAAACAGAGCCCAGCGGGCTTGTCGAGGCTTCAGCCGTTTGGCAGATCGTAAGTATTCCAGGTTTTTATGGTCGGTATAAATTAGTACTGGATGCATAGCACCCTCCAACAGTTACCTCCATTCTTCTAGAGCAGTTTTAATGGCGAGAAGCTCTCGGTCACCAACGTCATAATTCTTCTCCGCAGGGGAGAGTTTACGGGAGAAGAATCCCACAGGGTGCATTACCTCTTTGTTGCCTTTGCGTTGTGACAGGATCGCACCTACCGCAATCTCGGAGGCGTCAACCTCTAGAATAAATGGTAGAGAAGGTTCGGGGTGACTGAGGATAGGTGCTGAAGTGAATAATCTTTTGAGATTTTCGAAGGCATCTTGGGCAGGTTGGTTCCAGGAGAAACGGATATTCTGTTTGGTTAACTGCGTGATGGGGGCAATTATGGCTGAAAATCCTCTGATAAACTTCCTGTAGAAATTTGCAAACCCCACGAACCGCTGAATTCCCTTCTTGTCTAAGGGTACCGGCCAGTCCAAAATAGCGGAAATCTTTTGTGGATCCATCTTGATGCCTGTTGCTGAGATTATTAACCCCAGAAATTGAATGCTCTGTTGTTCGAACTCACATTTCTCTGCTTTCGCATACAGACTGTGTAAGCGGAGACGGCCCAATACTCTGCGGACATGTTCTTGATGCAATTCACGGGATTCTGAAAAAATCAAAATATCGTCCAAGTATGCGATTACAAACACATCTAGAAAGTCCCTGAGGACATCGTTAATCAGGTGTTGAAAGGTTGCGGGGGCGTTGCAGAGTCCAAAGGGCATGACCAGGTATTCATAATGCCCGAATCGAGTTCGGAATGCTGTTTTCCATTCATGCCCAGCCCGAATACGGATCAGATTATATGCCCCTCTCAGGTCAAGTTTAGTGAAAATAACGGCAGTCCTTAATTTTTGAAAGAGTTCAGGTATCAAGGGTAGAGGATACCGATTTTTAACCGTGATCTTGTTTAATTCACGATAATCTATACATGGACGGAGAGACTTGTCCTTCTTGGTGACAAAAAATATTCCGGCACCAGCTGGAGAGGTAGAGTGGCGTATAAAACCCTTGGCCAGGTTCTCATCTATATATGTCTTTAGTACCTCCTGTTCTTTCTCTGATAGTGGAAAAATGCGTCCTGGTATTTCGGATCCCGGCAGTAATTCAATGGGGCAATCGTAGGGACGATGAGGTGGAAGAGAGTCTGCCCCTTTTTTGCTGAAAACATCAATGAATTCATGATATTGTCTAGGTATGACCTGATAAAGCTTCTGGTCGGAGTCCAAACAAAGTAGGGTGGATGGAGAATCCGGATCTTTCTTAGTACAGTGTGCATGACAGTAAGAAGATGAGAATTTCACCTCTCCAGATGTCCAATGAATGTATGGATTGTGGGCCTGCAGCCAGGGAATCCCCAGGATGATGGGAAACATGGGAGAGGAGATGACATCAAGAACCAGCAGTTCCTTGTGTTGGGAGGAAGTAGAAGCAGGCAGAGGCAGGGTTTCCTGGGTTACTTGTCCCGATCTGATGCGGGATCCGTCAGCTAGGAATACAGCAAGTCCATGGGTCTTGGTTCGTAGTGGAATGTTATGCTGGCTGGCAAAGTTTGAATCAATAAAGCAACTGCATGCTCCAGAATCAATGATGGCGTTGACCGTTATTGTCTCTTCTTGCAGCTGTAAAGACAGAGGAATGGCAATGTGGGTAGAGTTCGCAGACAGAGCAGAGAGACTGGTAAACACGACAGACGGGCACTTACTTATCTTGACAGGACAGTTCAGTACATAGTGTCCAGTCCCACCGCAGTAGAGGCACAGATTGAGTTGTCGACGTCGGGACCGTTCTTCAGGCGATAAGGCAGGTCGCATCAGGCCCAATTGCATCGGTTCCCCAGGGTCAGATAAGACATTAGCTGGATTTGAACTGGATGGAGGTACATAGCGTGTTGCTGGAAGTGGTGCTCTGGTTGTCATCCAAACCGGGCGGGATTGAAGAGCAGATTGTTCAGAACGGCGTTCCCGGATACGCCGGTCGATTTGAATAGTCAAGTTAATCAAGGCCTCGAGAGTATTTGGTACACCCACTCGGGCAAGTTCGTCTTTTAATCCCTCAGATAGGCCCAAGCGGAACTGGTGACGCAGGGCCGCATCATTCCACTGAGTGTCCGCACTCCAACGTCTAAAGTCCATGATATAGTCCTCCGCAGGTCTGCGGCCTTGCTGGAGTGTGAACAGAGTGGATTCAGCTGTAGCAGTCTGTTGGGGGTCTTCATATATCTGTGCCATGGCCTCGAAGAAGGAAGATAAAGACTGGGTCAGTGCTGAGTCCCCCTCAAGTAGCCGATGAGCCCAGGTCTGAGGTTCCCCTTGTAGGAGGGAGATCACGAATCCCACCTTGGTGGCCTCCAATGAGAAAGTTCGGGGCTGTAAAGCGAAAAAGAGCTTGCAGGCGTTGCGAAAGGCCCGGAACTTGGCCCTGTCTCCAGAGAATCTGTCAGGAGTGGGAACCTTTGGTTCAGGTGGGAGCATTACTACAGAAGGACCAGGAGCCGTCTGTACCGGGGTTGCGGCTGAGGAGGAGGCCTGGAGGTTAGGCCCTGCAAGATTCTGAACTTGTCCCTCCAATCTATTGTAGTTATCCTGGAGGGATTGTACGGCTTGGGTGAGGGCCGCAAGGTGGGTGCATATTTCTTTTAATGGAGAGGAATCTCCTGCAGGCTCAGTCATGGCTGCTTCGTACTGTTAGGTACCTGGTAGGAGAGCCTGACTGTAGGAGAAGACCTCTCATACAACGCTGGTTCAGGAGCCACTGGAATGGGAACAGTGGTCTCCTGAGCGCAGTGGGGTAGGAGTGCCTGTTGGAGTGTAGTCTCTGATGTAGAAGTAGAGATCCCTCCTGGGATGGCAGGACTGCAGGTGAGAGGAGACTGGAACAGCAGCAGCTGGTACACTGGACTGCAGGTGAGAGGAGACTGGAACGGCAGCAGCTGACACTCTGGACTGCAGGTGAGAGGAGACTGGAACAGCAGCGGCTGGTACACTGAACTGCAGGTGAGAGGAGACTGGAACAGCAGCAGCTGACACTCTGGAGGTGAGAGAACCACTAGGCTGAAGCTGAAGGTGCAACAGCAAGTAGGTAGGCAGGCACAAGCAGAGTCAAACGGTCCGGGTCGGCAGGTAACTGGCACAGATAATCACAGCAGGCAAGGCAGAGTCGGTGAGCAGGCAGAAGTTGGCAACGGTAGCAGTATCAACAGTAGAGAGGTCAGGCAAGCCGGGTCGGGACTGGAGCAGGTCGGATGGTCAAACAAGCCGGGTCAATCAGGTAGTAAGCAATCAGGATACAGGTTACAAGCAGAGTCACAGAGCTGAGACGAAGCAGCAATGTTCCCATGGAACAGGGGAACTTTTAAATGCTAATTGGCGCCAAACCGGCGCTAACACGAACGCGCGCGCGCCCGTGTCGTGCACCCGCGCGCGCCCGAGCGCCGCGCTGATGCACGGCTACAGTGGCAGCTTGGCGCTGTGTCTGCACAGGGGCGCGCCGGCGCCTAGGCGCATGCAAGCGCCCTGTTCTGGTGCTGGTGGATCCCTGACAGGCTGAATCATGATAGGTCTGATTATGTTCCCAAATGATGGAATCTGTATGAATGTACCTCTAATAGCTGCATAGCCTCCTGACTTCAGGTATAAGGTCACACAACATCCTCATGGATTGATGGCTATATTAATATGCATGGGATGCACATTTATCACAATAGTGTGTTTTTGTTCCTTTTCCCTTTTCTTTTTGTTTTGTTTCTTTTTTTATGTTTCTCTTTGCTCTGATTTATTGGGTACATTATGATTGTACTGTACAATGAGATTTGCTTTGTAAGAATTATATTGTTCAGCTATTAATGGTTATATTACCACTGTACCTCTTGTACCTTAAACACTTGTTCACCCAGATATTATACTATTCTGCAATAAAAACGTTTGTAAACAAAAAGTAGTTCCATCTGGATTTTTTTTATGACATTCTAAATAGTGACGAGAAACACTATATTTAGAAAAACCCTTTTTAATGTTCGTTATGTGTTTGTTCACTCTAACATTCATGGATCGTATTGTATGCCCAATGTACTGTAGGCCACATGGACAGATCAATAGATATACCACATTCAGGGAAGTACACGTAATGAAGTTGTGAATATCATATGATCTGCCCATGATGTTGGACTTAAAATTACATATTTTCCTATCTTTGTTCTTATTACAAAGGCAGACATTGCAATTGCGACATGAAAAGTAGCCTTTTGATTTTTGCAAAAAGGACACCATGTTGGGGGCGTCTAATATGTTCGGGGTTACCTGAAGTTTAAGAGGGGAAACCCCTCTAAAAATAACCTGTGGACGATCAGGTAGTACTGGACCCAAAATTTTGTCATTTCTTAAAACCCCCCAGTGTTTGGTCATTGTCAGGGGATGTTATACACAACATCCAATGCAGGTGATCAGATCGCTGGGCTGCACCAAGGAATCAGGCACAAACGAGTAAACAAATAAAAAAAGTATGTTTATCATTAGTGATAAAGATACACGTGAAATCAAGACAGCAAACCAAAAACAAGTAAATGGTGAAAACACAGCAAACCCCCAAACCCACTTAACTATCTAACTACTATAATACACGAGCAAGGAAACAAACATGAAATAAAAATAAGGCACGGGCAAAAGCGACAAGGGAACAGAAACCAGAAATAATGAAGAAGACCAAGGAGCAGAGAACAGGAAACAGAACTCAAGGACAGGATACACAAACGGGGTCCAGGAACAAACAGGAACAGGCTGGAACAAGAGCAGGTACTGGCAGGGACAAGGGCTTAGCAGAGGAATTCTGAAGCACTGAGTCTTAGTTCAGGGCGGGTCTATATAGTCCAGCAGACCCATGACAGGTGTACTGATGGCAAGTCTGAAGTCCAGGCAGGGAGACACCCGCTGGTGGCCACTGGAATCACACCCTTTTGGTGCTGAATATAATAGTGCCACCAGCAGGTGAAACTGGAGATGACACCGTTCCTGACAGTCATGATCTTTTTAATATCATAATATTGATGTGAATAAGTTGTGACCATAGAGAAATTATGATCACTCTCTCTAGATGGGGGTTTGTTTTTTCCTATAAGGATAGAATTTCTGTCCATGGAGCCCACTTCTTTAATGATAGTGTCAAGGTCAGCTGTCACATAACCCTTTTAATAAACTTGCTTTTCAAAGTCAAGGCCTGCTCAAAAAAGTCTTTTTTTAGGGCACAATTTTGCCTTAGGCATATAAATTGACTCTTTGGTACAGATTTGAGCCACAAAGGATAATGGTAGCTGCCCTGTCCAATGTAGCTGTTCCTTTCTGTACTTTTGAAAAAAGTGGGCGTATTAAACATACCGTCCCTAATTTCAATATTCAAAGCCAAAAAATGAATCTTACTTCTACTGGTCTCAAACTGCAATGAGATACCCAGAGTGTTCTCATTCAGTTGCTGCATGAAAGTGGTAAGTGACATCAGGTCACCATCCCACAGAAGGAGGATATCATCTATATATCTTCCCCAGAAGACCAATTCTAGTCTCCTACAGGAATAGACAACATCCTCCTCCCATTTAGCCATGAATAGGTTTGCCATGCTCGGTGCAAATTTGGCACCCATAGCAACACCTCTGTTTTGGAGGTAATGAATCCCTCCAAACCAAAAGTAGTTGTGAGTCATGGCAAACCCCAATAAATCCAATACGAACTCGCTTTGAGATGGAATCAAATGAATATCCTTGCTCAAAAACATATCTACAGCCTCCAGGAGAAACAGAGTGGGAGATAATAGTGTAAAGAGAGGTCACATCTGCCGTGGCCATGATGTAACTCTCTTTCCACTCGAAAGCACTTAGAGATTGGATCACTTGTGAGGAATCCTTGATGTAAGAGGGAGCAGTCACATCATCAATAAATACAAGAGAACCAGTTCCATTGGCAGCCATACATGCCCACCCCATGACACTACCACCACCATGCTTCACTGATGAGGTGGTATGCTTTGGATCATGAGCAGTTCCTTTCCTTCTCCATACTCTTATCTTCCCATCACTCTGGTACAAGTTGATCTTAGTCTCATCTGTCCATAGGATGTTGTTCCAGAACTGTGAAATCTTTTTTAGATGTTCTTTGGCAAACTCTAATCTGGCCTTCCTTTTTTTGAGGCTCACCAATGGTTTACATCTTGTGGTGAACCCTCTGTATTCACTCTGGTGAAGTCTTCTCTTGATTGTTGACATTGACACACATACACCTACCTCCTGGAGAGTGTTCTTGATCTGGCCAACTGTTGTGAAGGGTGCTTTCTGCACCAGGGAAAGAATTCTTCGTTCATCCATCACAGTTGTTTTCCATGGTCTTCCGGGTCTTTTGGTGTTGCTGAGCTCACCGGTGCGTTCTTTCTTTTTAAGGATGTTCCAAACAGTTGATTTGGCCACATCTAATGTTTTTGCTATTTCTCTGATGGGTTTGTTTTGTTTTTCAGCCTAATGATGGCTTGCTTCACTGATAGTGACAGCCCTTTGGATCTCATATTGAGAGTTGACAGCAACAGATTCCAAATGCAAATAGCACACTTGAAATAAACTCTGGACCTTTTATCTGCTCCTTGTAAATGGGATAATGAGGGAATAACACACACCTGGCCATGGAACAGCTGAGCAGCCAATTGTCCCATTACTTTTGGTCCCTTAAAAACTGGGAGGCACATATACAAACTGTTGTGACCTTGTAACACTAATGAGTCACATGACACCGGGGAGGGAAAATGGCTAATTGTGCCCAATTTGGACATTTTCACTTAGGGGTGTACTCACTTTTGTTGCCAACGGTTTAGACATTAATGGCTGTGTGTTGAGTTATTTTGAGGGGACAGCAAATGTACACTTATACAAGCTGTACACTCACTATTTTACATTGTAGCAAAGTGCAATTTCTTCAGTGTTGTCACATGAAAAGATATAATAAAATATTTACAAAAATGTGAGGGGTGTACTCACTTTTGTGAGATACTGTACATATACTGTATATACATATGAATATCATTGTATTTTTTTCTAAAATACACAAACCTCAACATTTTAACACAAATGAATTATTATTATTATTATTATTATTATTATTATTATTATTATTAATACTACTTAACAGACTCTGAATGTAGTTAGGTAGGATGCTTAGGGTCCAATAGGAGCAAATGAACTCTAAATATAATCTATTCATCATAAGAGATTTTTCACACTATTTATTTATTTTTTCAATGTTGGAAAACAAGAAAGCCCTGTGTGGGAAATATAACAGAGGTAATTTGTTTAGTTGCTAGTGCAGACTGTTCTTTGATCAAATTCTGTTTCCTAAAGGAGAAAGGCAGTTTTAAATTAAAGAGCAAACAGGCATAGAAAAAAAAGAATCAAGTAATCACAGCCTTCCCAGGAGAGAAGATACAATGCTAGAACTCCAGAGATGCTATTTAATAAATAAACACCTTTGTTTCACTAAGTTAATTTATCTACAGGAAATAATCTTAGTTTTAATTATATTGCAATGTGTCATGTTTAATAAAAGGTACATGGAGGTGTTTGACTTTCATTTATTAAAGTCAAAGCACTGCTCTGGTGAAATGTGTAGGTTATAACAAAAGCTAAACTAAAACACTAGTGTGTATAGTATGTTGTATGTTTAATTTCTGTTAAAATAAATGCTGGTAAATCAGCAAGATGAAGAAAAATACATTTATTAGGAATTACTTCATTTCATTTCCATGGGTTTGACACTGATACACTGATTTGCTAATTTGCTTTACATTCATTACATATCTTTAGCTCTGACCCCTGCTCCCTTGAATCACTACTACTCTATCAGGTTTTAAGCATCAGTAAGTATACTAACATAGGAAAAAAAAGAACATCAAAGTGCATCATTTTTTTCAATAAAACACCCTTGGTAATATCATCCAATTCCTAACTGCAGATAAGGGCTGTGGAAACAGCCTGGCCTTTCAGGGAATGCAGCAACGCCATATGCACCACCGCCAATCCACAACAATCTTATGCACATTCTTGGTGTAGCTCTTTGCGTCACCATCTCAATGCAACAGGTCAGTAAACTCTGATCTTGTATCTGTAATATCAGTAGCTACTCTTGTAAAATCTCTGCCCACCAAAGTGGATATTTAAGATATGTTTTTTCACATTGAGTCATGTCTGAAATCTCCTCTCTTAAAGGGAAACTGTCCTTTGATCTTAAAAGAGTTTAGGACACTGAGGGTTGTCTGTATAATCACTCCAAGATGATCTCTCTTAAATATTATGAGGTATTTTAATTTTATTCTTGCCACTTTCCACTATTATGTACATGTGCAGGGCCTCAACCATCACCTAGGGGCGTACCAGAAGTCCAGAGGACCTAAGATAAGACCCAATATAGGCAAGATGCACAGAGGACTGGGTCTCTTGAGTATCTCGTAAATTTTACAACGGTGGTAGAAGTTGGGGAAAGTCTGTGCAATCTTGCTAATTGTTGTACTGTTCCTAGCAGAAGAAGAATAGATATATGGAAGAAATAATTTATTTCAAGCTCCCCTTAAGGCCTTAACAAGTAGGGTCTCTGGTTTGTTGCTATACTCCTAGATAGACCTTTTAAACTTCAGCAGTTTACATTTAATCTTGTGATACAACAGTGAATTCAAGTGTTCCTGGAGGATGTACAGTTCCTTGTATTCTGAAAGTAGTAGGACTAATCTCCAGAGTGTTGTTAAGTGCAAAATAAGCAGCTGTTTGCTTGGAAACATCTTTCCTAGTGAGAGGATCCGTTAAAAGAGCCTCATTAAGCCTCCATGAAGAGTGTAGCTGAGTAGAACCTTTGTGTGGGCAAACTGCCAAGTGTCCACCAGGCACAATGAATGTAAGGTTCCTTAAAGTCTGGGGAGAAGTGCAGATTATATACTATAGTGGTGAATGGGAAGTTTGGAGAGGCTAATTTGCCTGAGTATTTGACTGTGTCCCATATTGTCTATGTGTTTTTATTAAGATTTCAACAAGCTATCAAAAAAATGGGAACAATATCCACTGCTTCCAGTCTAACCCAGAGAGGAGTCCCAGGAGTAGTGTGATAAGAAAGTATAGAAGCTATTTGGGCCCCATAATAGTAGGTATGTATATATATAAATATATATATATATATATATATATATATATATATATATATATATATATATATATATATATATATATATATATATGAGGGACACATGGTCTGCCAAAACATATTTGCTAAAAATAAAGATTTCTAGAAAAGTGAGGTCCATCCCTCTAATAAAGTAAATGAAGACACATTTAAATATGCACAAAATAACTGGCAGGATTCCAACTGGTAACACTCTTGTGGGGTACAATTTTTTTTGGAAGCAGAGACATTCTGAATGCAATGATACAGCAAAGCACAGGTGTGGCAAAGCACAGGCAAACTCTAATCACTGTGTGCTGTCAATGTCCCCTACTGCCTGGGCTTCCCCCTGTGTTGTGCCCCTCGCAGAGCTGCTGGGTTCCCTCCTCTCTCTCCGGCTGCTGTGGGGGATGTTTCAGGATGGAGAGCAGGGGAAGGAGCTAGTCAATACGTACTTTACCTGCCGTTCCTTTTCAAAATGAACACAGTGAACACACTCACTCACTGTTTTCATTCATAGCTGAAGCATAGTAAAGTGTTTTACTTATTAAGTAAATGTTTACTATGCTTAAGTTTGTGAATGAACAGAAAGTCGCTCATCACAGAGCACTCTCTATTCATTCACTGTCCAGTACAACTGAAGCTACAGAGAAAGAGCTTTGGGGTGCACACCCTAATGAAAAAGGCTGTGCACACCTATGCAGCCAAGCCACTGTATTTGGCATTGTTTCCAGGATTCACAAAGTTGCTTGATTTGTTGTAAAAAGGCCAGGATATTTGCAGTGTATAATGTGTCATAATAAGATGTAATGCAGATCTCAAGGTATGGTAGACTTAATTGTTTTACACTTGAAGAAAAAGATGACTGGAGCTAGAGGACCAAGTGCTGTATAAGACTGATGTTCAGGGCTTTGGATTTGCTTTAAATTTACCCAAATCCCTGAAATAGATTCCAGCCTAGACAACAAGAGGGTTGCATTGGGAAGTGAGGTGAGAGGATTTGTCAAAAAGAGGGTAGTGTTGTCAGTGATATTTTTGAGGATATAGAGTTACCTTTAACCACTTGACATCTGCACTATAGCTGAATGATGGCCACAGCACGGACCTGAATTTCTGGGAGGCCGTCATATCACCGCCTCCCCTGTGCCCGCTCCCTATGCGCGCCATGCAGGGCGTGCGCGGCACGCGCTGTGATCACCGAGTCACTGAGACTCGGGTGATCACTGATCTGAGTAAGGAGCTGGTCCCGGGCCCTTACTATGTGATCAGCTGTCAGCCAATGACAGATGATCACATGATGTAAACAAAGGCTCAGTAATCTTTTTTTTTTCTCCTCACGCTGACAGTGTGAGGAGAAAAAAAAGCCGATCACCAGCTCATCTGCAAGGGACATCGGTCCCGAAGAGGAAGAGGCAATTATGCCTCATCTGTGCCACCTATCATTGCCACCTGACAGTGCCCACAGTGCCCGCAAGTGCCACATATCAATGCCCACAAGTGCCACCTATCAATGCCCACAAGTGCCACCTATCAATGCCCACCAGTGGTGCCAATCAGTGCCACCTAGCAGTGCTGCCTATCAGTTTAACTGATCAGTGCCCATTATTGCCAACCATCAGTGCCCATCACTGCCACCCATCACTGCCCATCACTGCCACCTATCGGTGCCCATCAGTGCTGCCTCATCAGCGTACATCAATGAAAGAGAAAAATTACATGTTTTTAAATTTTTATAACAAAATATTTAAAAAAAAATGTAAATTCGGTAATTTTTACATTTTTTTAACAAAAAATAAAAACCGCAGAGGTGATCAAATACCACCAAAAGAAAGCTCTAATTGTGGGAAAAAAATGATAAAAATGTAATATAGGTACAGTGTTGTATGACCACGCAATTGTCATTCAAAGTGCATCAGCGCTGAAAGCTGAAAGTTTGTCTGGACAAGAGGGGGGTTTAAGTGCCCAGTAAGCAAATGGTTAAACTTCTTTTGTCCAGGTTGGTTCTGATAGCTATGGCCAGTGGCTTCAGCACCAGTGCAAACAGAAGAAGAGCAGGGCAGCTCTGGTGTGTCTAGAGATGGTGAAGCCTAGGTTCACACTGGTGTGGTGCAGGGAACCGCATGTGATTCGGACAGGAATCACACTGCATTCCTGTTCAAACGACATGCAATTCTTGCAGTGCAATTTGAGCCCAATAAATGTGGTGGCTCAAATCTCACTACACCCACATGAAAAAGGTGAATGCACCTTTTTTTTTACCGCACTGGAATTGGATCGCATTTGTGTTCATGCCACTGTACTGTAATTAACTGTAATTTGCAAGCCATTTTTGGGGTGTTGTTAACTTAACATTGACACCTGCAGGGGATCGAATGAATGAAGTGTGATTGTGATGCAGTGTCGGAAATGTATCGGAATCATTAAGAATCCCACACCACATCAGTGTGATCCTAGGCAAACTGCAAAGAGCAAAAGCCAGCATATTGAATAAAGGCTTCATGTTTATCCTGGTGGCTAATATTTTAGCTAATAATTTCACATCTGAGTTAGGTAGAGAGATGAGTTGAAAATTAGACCAATTAGTGTAGACAATATTTGGTTTCAGAATCATGGCGACAGCAGTCATCAATGTGTCAAAACCTAATATTTTGTCTTTCAATAAGTCATTAAATAAATTGGATACATGAGGGGCATTAAAAAACAAAAACTTTTTTTTTTTAATATTATAGTGCTGTGAAGCCATTGGAGCCAGGAAACTTACTATTTTTCAAGGATTTAGTAACTAGTCATATATCTGTTGAAAATATAGGGGCTTGCGGCATGGGGCTCAGGAAAGTTCAGGAGAGATATGCCAGAATGGATTGGCCAAAGTTGCATAAAAATCCCATGTTTATGGTATTTTAAAAGTGGTTTAACTGAGCTGTTGGTGTGGCCCAAACCCACAATATTCAGACATGCTTGCTTAATAATAGGGTCCAGACTAAAACAACAATTGACCAATAAGGAGCCCTGTTTATGTTACCATGAATGTAAAATATATTTTTGGAGCATCAGATTTATTTTTAAGCCAGGTTATGAGGCATAGGTTAAGTTAGGTTTGGGCAACTCAAGCTTCTTTTTTCAGTTGTGAAGAATTTAAATTCCACCAAGAGAGCCATATGTAGATTCCAACTTAAACATGTTCAGGCTTCTTTTTGGATGAAAATTGGAACAGTCATTCATGAAATACAGTCCTGTGAGTAAGGTGAGAACTGGGTAGAGAGAGTAGGAAAAGTAGAAGATAATGACAATAGGAGTCAAGGATAGCAAAAAGCTAATAATCATTAGACATGTGCATTTGTTTTCGTACAAATGCATTTTCATCAGAATTCAGGGATTTTCATGTTCATTTTAACAAAACAATAACGAATGCGCAGAATCGGAAATACGAAAGATCCAAAATAAAAAAAATGCTTTATTTTCGTATCCATTATATTTTCGTATCGTTGCGGCAAATCAATAGATATAGAAAGAAGATTCAACATGACGGTGACAATAGCAATCTGTGTCTATCGAACATGCAGTCGAATTTGCCTAACCTGACTCTATTAGTCCATGATTATTGGACATAGAGAGAAAAGATTTGACATTATAGAGACATGAAGATTCGACGAAGCAGCTAAAAACATACGATCACCGCAAGCCAGGGCCGTTTTTAAGGCAGGGCAAAAGGGGCAGCTGCCCTGGGCCCTGTCATTGTTGTGGGGCCCAAAGCAGCAGCCTCATACTTGCCAACTATCCTGGTTTAAATTTCCTTGTCCCTTGAGGTTTTAGTCTTGTGCTGTGTCCCGGTATCTCAGTGTGAAGTGCTGCTACTAAGGCTGCCCAGCTCTGCCCTATTGTTGTGTAAAGATGACTCACCTGCAGACCCTGTGTTTACATGTAAATTACCGGCATTCATATGTAAATAGCGGCAGCCGGCAACATTGATATGTATATCATGCCCCCCCGAGGTCATATCCACAGTAATCTCTAGCAACCAATCAACAAGCAGAAATCATGTGCTGTAACCTCCAGCAACTAATCAGTGAGCCGTATTGTGTGCTGTAACCTCTAGCAACCAGTCAGTGAGAGGTAACAATATACTTTAACCTCTGGCAACCAATCGCAATAGCTGCCTGATCTGATTCAGTAAACTGATTTTGAGTCTAGCTGCTATTTATTGTATGTTTCAGAGCAGGTGGAGAGCAAAACTGCATGGGGGGGGGGGGGGGGCAAGAAAAGTTTTGCCCAGGGTCCAATCAATATTAAAGACGGCCCTGCCGCCAGCAGACATTTACAGTCAAATGCGCCATTCATAGGCTATAGAAGAATTCCAATGTTGTTTGACTAGTAATAATAAGTAATAATTATAATTATTACTAGTCAAACAACATTAGCATTCTACTATAGCTTGTGGGTGGAGCATTCGACCAGAAATGTATGATTGCGGTGTTGTGCAGGATAGCTGCTTCATCAAATCTTCTTCGAACATCCGACAGACACCATAAGCCTTCAATTGACAGATTCAACCTTAATTAATTTGGATTTTCATACGAATGCATTTTTTAACAAAACAAAATAAATAAAAACAAATTTCGGGAGTAACAAAATAAATGTATTTTTCGGACAAACTGAAATTCTGAAACAAAATATTTCAGTGTGCACATTTCTAATAATCATGCTCTTTAAAAGTTAGGCTGTCTTTTTCATGAGCTGCAGGCAATCACATTTTCTTTGTTTTATAGTAATGTTAGTTTACTTTTTTAATGATTTATTTAAGGAAAGTCAAAAACCATATCAGTCACAGAGCAGAATATCTCAGGAACAAATGAGAGCTCAGGCCAAAATGTGTATACAGCAAAATTACGTACTACTTTGAGCCATAGTCAAAGAAAATCAATCTTATGCATGTGGCGATAATAATAATAACAATGATAATTACCGTGTAATACTGTAGGTGTGAGATAGCATGGCGGAGACCTCTTACTTTCCCCAATTTTTTTATATAGGACAAAACTATAGGAATAGAAAAATAAAGCGAGGGGAAGTAGGGCAGTAGGGAGAAAGACAGGTACAAGAGCTAGGGAGAAGGAAAAAAGGGAAAAAAAGTGGGGAAAGAGAACTGGGGAGAGAAGCTGAGGAGGGGGGCCCCATGGGAGAAACCAAGGCAATCACATGACATTTATGCAGGCAATGTTATGGGCCTAAAAATACACCAAACACTCTCCAATCCTGAAGGGTGAGCCTTGATCCATCCCCCATGCAAGTTAACCTCACATCAGAAGGGTGTAACATCTCTTTAAATGGAGAGCATGTGAATGCCATCCAGGGGTACCAGGTATTACAAAACTTTTCTTCCTTGTTATATAGAGATTCTGTAAGGCTTTTTGATGTCCCTAATGTTAATTGGCTGTGTCAGCAAATATTGGAATACATGCCTTGACAGTGTTTAACAGGTGGTTTGTTAAAGAAGACTTGCCTAGATCACTTTCCCATTTCCTTAGGTAAGGAGGAGTGTATCCAGGTGGAGGAGAGTTTAAAAGTTTGTACTATTGAGATTGTGTGTGAAGTGTGCAAGATGGTTCAATGCAGAGGTTTTCAAAAGAAGTAGTATCCTGAATAGGACCTGTTTGAGCTACAGTCAAAGTCAGAAAATTACAGATCTAAAACCCTGCTTATATATTGATGGGAGAATCTAACATCTGTTGTTTGCCCAAGAGTGATAAACAGCCTGAGGGGTTCATGAAATGTAGGATCCAGAATTAGCCTTGCTCAAGGAGGCAGGATATATATCTGGTAGAGGTCTCCGCTACAAAGTTTGTCAGGATGGGAATCATGGGGGAGGGGGAAGGTGAGATGTCAGCCAAGAAAGAGGTTGAGGCTGTGACCTTTATTGTACTCATAAATTTACAGGAGTTAGGACTGCAGGTAATACAGGGTGCCATGAGGTGGCCTTGCAGCTTACGCATGGATTTGCAAATGTGTACAAACTAAACCCCTGTTTTTGCCGCATACTGTTAGACAGTTTAATTTGGGTTGATAAGCAGACTGGTTGAAGACTAAGTTGAACTGGGAATTTCTCTGGTTTTATCTTGTTAACCTGTACAGAGTCTGTCCCATCAGAGGGTGGGATAAGAGGGGATAGTATTCATGGCAACCAGATGGTCCCCCCAAACCCAAAGGTAGGGTACTTGGTACAAGAGAAGAGCACCTACAGTCTGGTAGTCAAGCCAAGCCAAGGCAGCTTGCTGTGAAGTCCCCTGTTTCATAGCACTACATAAATGCTATATAAGCCTTGCAGCTCTGAGAATTACATGTGAGGAGTCTTCAGCTGTGAAAGCAAATTGGTCTCCATTCGTGACAATGAACTATACAAACTGGTAGGTTATCCAAGCCCTTAGTGATATAGAATAAAAGCAAATCTAGGGATACCATTAGGATCTGCATAGCAAAAAGGGCACAGCTAATATGGATTCAAGGGGTTGTTTGTGTACACCAGTCCCCTGGGATATAGAAAGGCATCTAGGAATTGCTCCGTAGGCCAGTTAAGTCACTTCACTTGGTGATGGTAAATAGGGTGAACACTGCAAGTGAGTCATGATCCCAGGGTACTCATAGGGCCATGGCTAGTTAGACAGCTGAAAAGGGTTAGAGATGGGGACATTAATCTTCATTAGTTGTTTGGTGTGAAGGTGTCTTCTGCAATGGATGGTGATTGCAATGGTATCTGTTGTGCATTGTTAGGGAATTCCAACCAATCTAGGACCTGGATAACTTCCATATCTAGGAACTGGGGTAGGCCAGGCAGGTGAAATGGAGTGTGTAGGTGCGTTCTTATTTTTATATGTTCACATGAAAGGAGTAACCCCAGCGGCACATTGCTCCAACCGATCAGATCAAGTCCAAAAGAGGATGTAGTAGGCTCTCATCCTGAGTGTGTGGCATGAAAGGTCTACTAAGACAAGGATTTGGGCTCCATCAAAGTCCAACTGCTCTTGGTGCCAGGCTCATCGCAGTTTCCCCTCTTTCACTGTATTGACATTTACGGGGCAGAGCACATCTCTGATGGAGGAGTAAGGTCTGTTGTTTTGCAGGGGAACTTCCAGCTCCAGCTTAGAGTCAGAGGTCTTATCCAGATAGAAGTTAGGAATCACTTGTGCAGTGGACCTAAGATAAGGACTGTGTGTGGCTTCAGAAATACCCCTTATACGCAATTTGTTGTGCCGCCTCCTGTTCTCTTCTAAGCGCAAATATTTGGCAATAAAACATTGATCTGAGGTGTTTTCAGCAAATCCATAGCCATCCTGCCATGCAGGAGCTCAGCTGGTTCCTAGACTGCTCAACAGCTGACAGTCTGCAGTCTAAGTTAGTAATGTCCTGCTTGAGAGCTGAAAGTTATTTCTAGAGTGGGCCCACAGTTCTCATGGCCAAATTGTCTAGCCTGTAGTGAAGAGAGCAAAGAATACCCCCCAGCTCTCCATTGTGTGTCCATGTGAGAGAAGTTGAGGTGAAGGAAAACAGGGTCCTGGGAGTACAGGAGAAGTGATAGGGGAGGAGGTAACCTCTTAGTACAGCTTTTCTTCTTTGCTAGAGATGGGATGAATTTCTAACCCGAACGGCAAACCCCATTGAAGTGTATGGGACTTGAACAGGAAAAAAGTGCCCATTTTGAAGGCTTATATGCAAGTAATTGGCCATAAAAGAGGTAAGGGGGTCTGCGTACTGCCCTGGGGGACATGTATCAAAAAAAAAGAAAAATTTTTTTTTTAAGAAGCAGTGATTTTAATGATGCTGAAAGTGCAATAATAAAAATAAGAATTCCTTTAAAAATAGTGCCCGGGGGGTCCCCTTAATCTGGCTGTAAATTGCCACATTTGTAGCATGCATAGAACATGCTGCAGCAAAAATTACATTTCTAAAGAAAAAAAAAAAAGAGTCAAATCACATTTAAATTGACTTGTGGGTACAATTGCCGGAACCCAGGTATTGAAAGAAAAAATGAAGAAAAAAATGGCGTGGGTTCTCCCCCCAGTCCATACCAGACCCTTACTTACTAAACAATAACTTAACAACAATAGTGGAACCCTGTAATGTGTGATAATCTCAAAAAACATCAATATTACCACAATACTAGTCTCTGTGTAACTACACTTACAAAAACAAATAAAACATAAAAAAATTAAACATAGCAGAGATAGTAAAAACCCCTCATAATAGATATTTGCAAAACAAATGACTTTCAAGTGAAATAATTTACATTAAAATAACTAAAACATAATACATTCAGTGTAACAATCACAAAACAGATCTAAAGTGTAATAATGGTGGGAATCTCTTAACTAAAAAGTCTTCATTTTGTGAAATGAGTGAAGCAAAATTAATAAACTGTCAGTAAAACGTCCAATACATGTATCCAGGAAGCTGCATGGTGATCCACCACCAGGCAGCAGTGGGGGCTGGTGCTCAAAATTTTGGGGGGGGGCAAAAAAAAAATCATCAATTGCAGCCACTGTGCCATCAAACGCTGCCACTGTGCGCTCAAATGCTGCCACTGCACCATCAATTGCAGCCACTGTGCCAAATGCTGCCACTGTGCCCAATAAACGCTGCCACTGTGCCATCAAATGCTGCCACTGTGCCCATCACAGGCAGCCACTGTACCCATCAATCGCTGCCACTGTGCCATCAAATGCTGCCAGTGTGCGCATCAAATGATGCCAGTGGGCCCATCATATGTTGCCAGAGTGCCCATCAAATTCTGCCAGTGTGCCCTTGAATGCCCCCAGTGTGACCCCCATCTGCTCGCCGTCTGCCCAGCACTTACCCTGAATTAGTGGGGCAGCGGGTGATGGTGACAAGCAGGGTCCTCCATGCGTCTCCTGCCATCCTCATCCCCCATCCTCTCCTCCTGATAGGCGTCCAATAGCGGCGCCTGTCGTTTCAGCCAATTAGGTGACAGGTAACAGACCCGAGCACCTGATTGGCGGAGAGGCGGTTTAGTGTTAGGAAAGTGAATAGTCATTCGCTTTTCTAACACAGCTGAGTGACCTATGAGCTCCCAGCATGGCGCTCGCATGTTACCTTTTTTGATGCCTTTTAGAGCCTTTGACCCTAATCAGGTGCCTTGAAAAAAAACCCGAACAGGGGCCGGGCGCCTGAATAGGGGGTGGGAGCAGCAGCCGTAGATAGAGTTATGCAATGCATGAATCTATCTACTGGTGATAGAGGGGGTGGGTGGAGAGAGGGGGCGGTGCCCGTGCGCCCTTAATGCAGGGGCTGCCACTGCCAGGCAGTGAATGCTCTCATCTTAAACTCAAACCTATTCACAGATCCCAATGCTGTCACCCCTTACAGGGGTCTTATTCCATGTCTATCTGCTCCTTAGATCCTCTCCTCTGCAGGTATTCAATGCACTTATGGGATCACCGCTTCTCACCATTTGAATAATGTCTCAAAAGCAATTATGGATAAACCATCATAGACTGGTATTGTGGCAGTATTGAAGTTCATTGGGAATACCATACATTAGAAGGTTCCACCATTATTGTTCGCTTATTGATTAGTAAGGTAGTGCTGCACAAAGTTGTTTTTTTTTTAACTATAGGTGTAAGCAGTCAAGAGCCCCAAGGTATAATGAAATGCTGGTGATAACCAGAAAGGGTTCAGTGGTATTCCATCTTTCAGCTAGACACATGCACAACTCCTGACACCTACAAGTACATTTTAAACATACATTTTATACAACATGAACCTGCTGGTTAAATTTTTAACAAAATGATTCTTACCTATGACACATGGCTCTCATATAGCTTACTGTTGAATGATGCTTTGGGGGTCATTTACTATAGCGCTATGGCACTAATTTGCGCAAATTGCTGCAAATTAGCGCTAATTCACGGTAATTTAGCGCGAATTCACGCTAATAGCGCTAATTCGCGCTAAAACGGTATACACTATAGCACTGGTGAGAAAATACTCCCAAAATCGAATTTACTATAGCTCCCTGAAACTAAATAGCGCCCAAACCCTTACTCTGCTAAAACCTAGAGAACTGTACATGGAAATAATGTTTAGAGCATGATATAATTGCCTAAATGGTACTGAAATATGCGGTATATTATTTAAAGATTATCTGCTTTTAAACTGTGTGAAAAAGTGATTTCTACACTGAAATATCTTTAAAAGTCTGAAAAGTGAAAAATTCCCCGTTTTGGACAACTAGGTGCCAACACAACTGAGCATGCTCAGACCTGAATATAACTCTCATTTTAACTCAAGTGTCTTTTTTACCCAGAGCTATAGTAAATACCAAAATGAGAGCTAATTAGAGAACATTTTTTGGGAGTTAAAATCTGCTCTAATTTAGTCCAAATGAAGTTTCAGTCATTGACTCTAATGGAACAATTCTAATGCCGCGTACACACGGTCGGACTTTTCATCTACAAAAGTCCAACAGCCGTCCGACAGACTTTCGGCGGACTTGCGGCGGACTTGCCGCGGACTTGTTGCAGACTTTCTAACGAACGGACTTGCCTACACACGACCACACAAAAGTCCGACGGATTCGTACGTGATGACGTACACCGGACTAAAATAAGGAAGTTGATAGCCAGTAGCCAATAGCTGCCCTAGCGTGGCTTTTTGTCCGTCGGACTAGCACACAGACGAGCGGATTTCGGGGTCCGTCGTAGTTACGACGTAAAGATTTGAAGCATGTTTCAAATCTAAAGTACGTCGGATTTGAGGCTAAAAAAGTACGTTGAAAGTCCGGAGAAGCCCACACACGATCGGATTACCAGCCAGCTTTAGTCCATCAGCGTCCGTTGGACTTTTGTAGCTGAAAAGTCCGACCGTGTGTACGCGGCTTAACTTTCACAAAAAACCTTTTAATGTTGAGATGAAATGTATCTTTCTGTGAAATAATTTTTCCTTTGCAACATTGTTGCTTCTCCTTAAAATATTTTGATTTTAAGAATGCTACAATGTGGAATGTTTTGATGTTTTGGTAAAATATATTTTTCTCTGTCAATTTCACTTGTTACTCTTCATCTCACAACAATCTTTACCCCAAACTCACACAGATGTCTTTACAATCCACAAACAATACCATTGCTGATGAAAATTTAAAATGAATCACAATTTTTTGTGCTTTTTATTATTTCCAAATATTCATAATTTGAGCCCCAAAAATGTGATATGTGTACCAACATCAGAAAGCAAAATGGAATTCCCAAAAATTTGAGGGTAATATTCTACTCTCATCCACAAAAAAACACCAAATATCAAAGAATAAATCAAGAAGAATAACTCCTGAGTAATGTAATTCCATCACCTGTATGTCCATAGAAATGCAGTATTTATGTGTTTTTTATGTGTATTTATGTGTATTTATGTGTAGGAAGGTCTCATATGTGGCAGCTCTGTGGCTTAGAGGTTAGAACTTTCTGCTTAGTATCTCTGAGGGTCTGGGTTCAAATCCCAACCATGTTACTTCATGTAGAGAAGTTGTCTCATCTCCCAGGTCCTTTAACTATGTCTAAATGTAGTAGTTATGTCTAGGAGGGTTCCACCACCATTGTAAGTCTTTTCCAGATACACTATATAACCAAAAGTATTGGGACGCCTGCCTTTACACACACATGAACTTTAATGGCAGCCCAGTCTTATGCCCCGTACACACGGTCGGATTTTCCGATGGAAAATGTCCGATCGGAGCGTGTTGTCGGAAATTCCGACCGTGTGTGGGCGCCATCGGACATTTTCCATCGGATTTTCCGACACACAAAGTTGGACAGCAGGAGATAAAATTTTCCGACCACAAAATCCGATCGCGTCAATTCCGACCATGTGTGGCCTGTTCCGACGCACAAAGTGCCACGCATGCTCAGAAGAAATTCCGACACGGGACAGCTCGTTCTGGCAAACTTAGCGTTCATAATGGATAAAGCACTTTCGTCATGCTGCAATGTAAAAAATGGTTTAATACAGCGCACTCTCTTCTTCTTCATAATGTGACAAGAATTAAGTCGTTTTGATGCTCATATTCACACACACTTCTCACAAACTTCTTTTGTTACTATTTATCGGGATTCCCTCAATATATTTTGATTTCTCACATCTGACAACATATTTTTTTTTTTTTTTTTACTTTAATGCAGAATCTTTTTTTGTGTTTCTCTTTTTATTTTTTATTTTTTTGTTGATTTTGATTTGGATTCCCGAAAATGTTTGTGTGTTTTTTGTGACAAGTTCCCACAACACCATTGATATGTTGTTCTATTTAATCTGTAGGAGGAGATTGTTTGGTGTTGTTGTCCCTTGTTAATTTCACATTGTACTTTAGAAATGTACCTGAATCGTCACCAACAAACTGTCCTTTTTGGATGAAAACACACACAGGAGAGTAGAATTTACCTTAAAATATTTTATTAAGGGGTCACAACTATAAAAAAACAAAGAGGGAGGCAACGCTGGAGAAACTGCAGAAGTGGGCGAAGCCTTGGACTCCCAGGGCAGACATCAATTATTTAAAAGCAATATTGGTGGCCTGAGGAGTCCATATCTAAGGGAGGGCAGTGTGGTCCAGAAGTCCCAGAGATCCGGAAAGCAGCAGATGACATCTGTGTCCCCAGGCTGTGGTCATACGAGAGACTGCAGCTTCTGTCAGACCAGACTGAACCCAGGGCAATCACTCTGTGGTCTTCCTTCCACGCTTCCTTCCAGGCTTTGGCTGTGGTGGTGGAGTTGTGGCAGCAGGAGGAGGAGGAGGAGGAGGATCGTCCCTCTCCATGACATCCGTCTTGGGTGTCAGTTCCCCACTCTCCCCCTTACGAAGGACTTTATAAATCAGGTCCTCAGAGATCTTGCGTTGGCCCTCCTGCATGCCCAGCAATTTGGTGGCAGCCATGCAGGCAAAGGCCTCTGCAGGACTGGGGAAGGCTCTGAGGGACGCCGAAGCCTCCTGGATCAGCCTGTACACTGAATCCTGCACAGGACTGGGAGTGGCCTTCCTGGCCCTTTTATATGGCAGGCGGAGGGGAGGGACCTGAGACTCAGTCAGGCTGGACTCCCAGGGCACTGGGAGACACTTGGCTGACACTTAGCCCCGCCTCCTCCTGGCTGCCACTAATCCCCGTCTCCTTCTGACTGCCACTAATCCCCGCCTCCTCCTGACTGCCACATTCCACAGCCTCCTCCTGGCTGAGGTCTTCCTGTGTATGAAAAAGGGACATAGTTTTAGTATTGTTTTCATCAATCACACACAATTTTCACCTCCTGACTGCTGCAAATTCAATGTTAACAAATATAACAGACTATCCTTCTGAGCCCAGCATTTTGCATTCTTGTCCCAATTTTGGGTGCCCACTACTGTGTATTGATATGTAAAACACTTTCAAGCAGCAATTAGTGATCAATAATAACATCTAGTAAACATCATTTATTTATTGCCCAGAAATCTGTAGAAGAATGCTATACCTGACTCCAGCTGGGCTCCTCCACTTCTTCCTGGCTGGAAGGCTCAGGTTGGACATCGGAAGCCTCAGCTGGGATGGAAGGAAGCGTGGAAGGAAGAGTAGAGAGGGATTCCCTGACTTCAGTGTGGTCTGACAGAAATCGCAGTCTCTCGTAGTACCACAGCCTGGGGACATAAATGTCATCTGCTGCAGCTCCGGACCTCTGGGAATCTGTGACCTTCTTGCGCTCTCTAAGATAAGTGCTCCTCAGGCCACCAATTTTAGCTTTTAAATAAGGGATGGTTGCTGTGGGGACCACCGGCTTTACCAACTCCAGCAGTTTCTCCAGCGCTGCCTGCCTCTTCTGTTTGTGATTATAGTGGGGGTGTCTCACTTGCCACAGACAGGGCAGCTCCCTGTACTTGTCAATAAACAGGGGCAGGAAATTGTGGTCGTTGAACCCATCCATTTTCTCTGCAAGACACAACACAAGACAAACCCTAATGTCAGGCCAAACTCCCCTAATCTTGTTACAATATAGGCTTCAATATCGAAGCAGTATAGGCCCAAGTTTAGATCCTACCTTCGTTAGCATGATCGGCGTCTCCGATGCTCCTTCCTCCGCTCACAGATCGTACGTAAGACGCGCGCGTTACGATTTATACACACTGCACATGCGTATAACTCCGCCCGCCCCTGACGTTCTTTCTATTCTATTCCCCGCCCCTTTTCGTTCGGCGCAGTGGAGGAAGAGCACATGGCGGAGAGACAGCAGGATAGTGCTAAGTACAGCAACGAGGAGGAGGAGGAGGAGGAAAGGCTGGAGCCTGAAACGTCCCGATCCAGAAGGAGATTAAAGGACTCAAATATGTCCTTTGGGGAGATGTTGGAAATGGTGGACATCCTGAAGAAGGCCGACTATGATGGAAAGTATGGGCCTTACCCCAACCACAATGTCCGAAAGGCCAAGATCATGGCGAAAGTGGTCAGGAGTCTGCACCGGAAATTCAGGGTACTACGATCGAAAGATCAGCTCAGGAAGCGGTGGTCGGACCTGAAATTACGAGAACATGAGCAGTACAGAAAGATCCGGAGAGTGCTGCAAAAAAGTAAGTAGTTGTGCTGTGTTCCTATTGTTCTTGTGTTTATTACGTTCGTGCTGCTCCATGTGCTTTTAGGAACTGTTGTACAGTTTAAAATGGCAACTTTCATGTTCATGGGCACATTATTCGTTCGGATCACACATTTTTTTTTTCGGACTATAAAATACCATTGTTTAGCCCATATGCATTTGGCCACCATTTTGAGGCCCTATACTTGTCTTCAAAGAATTGGGTTGTGTAGATGGCTTTGTTACTAGAATGAAATGCAAACAAGATTGTGTGTAAGGAGAGGACACTGAGCAGCTGTTTTCACATCTGGACACTGGAGCACTAGTGTGGGACCCCAGAACACCCTTTTTATTAGGGGGGCCACACAGGTGCTCCAGTGTATACTATAGGGGGGTCTCCATCTGTGAAGCTTGTACCAAACAGGTAAAGTATTGCAGCTTGACAAAGGACACTAAAAAAGCTACATCTTGGAACTCTGCTAAAATAGACAATTGTACCCCACTTCCAAGCAATGTTTCATCTTTAGAGTTCTGCCTTCAAATATCTGTGTGCTAATTATACCATTTTTGTTTTACATAGGGGAGAAAAGACTCGGAGGACACCCCTCATCCGAGGAGACCAGAGCCCCCCCCCCCTCTGGAAGAAGGGAAAATCCCCCCAACACAAGATAAGCAGGAGGAAGAAGACGTGGTGGAACTAGTCACCACAACAGGTGAGTGTCTGCAACCACAGGCTCAGATAAGAGATGGATGGCGGCATTTTTTTAGACCTAATTTATTTGGGGTTTCCTCTCTTTTTAGGTGATCGTGAGGTTGTGGATGAAGACCCTTTCACATCCGAAAGTGCCCAGATCCTGATCGGGGAGATCATGGGGTGTAATTTACAATTGGAAAACAAACATCAAGCAAAACATCAATGATGTTATTCCAAAATATAAAAACATCATTGATGTTTAGGGGCGAGTTTAAAGCCCCTCAAAATCACTTTCTTCTTTTGTGTGCTACAATGTGCGAAATGTTTTTGTGATTTTTCCCAAAGCCAAATTTGGAGGATGCACACAGTGTGTCAACATGCGCTATCTGCCATCACGGGAGATCAATGGACGCGTTTTGGGGGTGCAACCCCTTCCTCAATAATAAAGTAGCGGTGAGGAAGGGCTTTCTCCCCCAAAACACATCCCTTGATCCCCCCTGATGGCAGATAGCACATGTTGACATTGGGAAATTTGTGTGCATCTTCCAAATTTGGCTTTTCCAGGGGTGATTCCCCCCCATCCAATAGGCTAGCAGTTAGCACCTCTACCTTCAAAAATTCAGGTATTGAAAGACTCATGGGTTTAAATCCCACAGAAGAATCCTAAAAGATTACTATTGGTGGAGAAAAGGAGAATTACTGTTAGCCAGTTAGCCAATTAGCCAAAGCAGCATACAGTGAATGCCAAGTAGCCAATACACTTTAATATGGTTGATATTATTGTATTAACTCTTCAAATGCTTGCAATGGTATGTAAGTATTCACTAATATTATGGTATGAATCTCCAAACACCACAAACTAGCTAACAAGCAGTTTACATTTGATAAACTTTATTGTATAGTATATATAACATCAAACACTAGTAAAAGTATTTTGTATGTATAATTGTGCTCAGCCCAATAGGCTAGCAGTTAGCACCTCTACCTTCAAACATTCAGGTATTGAAAGACTCATGGGTTCAAATCCCACAGAAAAATCCTAAAAGATTGCATTGGTGGGAAAAGGAGAATGCCAATTAGCCAAAGCAACACAAATATACGTATATATATATATATACTGAAAATAGGTGATTGCCAAGTAGCCAATGCACTTTAATGTTAAAGTTTTTATTGTATTAACTCTTTAAATGCATGCAATGGTATGTAAGTATTCAATTATAATATGATGTGACATTCCAAACACCACACACTAGCTAAAGGGCAGTTTACATTTCTTTGTTTGTTTATTTTTTTTTTTTTCCATAAAGATTTTATTAAGCATCAAGAAGTAAACATACAAGGCATCCTCACACAACATATGTTACAGCATGGTTAGGACAAACATTAGTACCTTCAGACAGAAAAAACTAGGGAAGTAAAACTTGAAGAGGCGAGTCCAGGAGCTTGAAGGGTAAACCCAAGTGTTAGTGACTATGGGCAGAGGGTCACATTATCAATTTTCACCTCCCTCCTGTTTCCTCTCCCCGCACCATTAGGAAGGGGGAAACCAGCAATAAAACGTACCTGGGACTCAACTTAAACGTCATAAAGCCTTTGAAGGCTTGTAGGGTACTATAAATGATGAAACTCCGAGTGTGAAAAGGTGTCCAACTTAAGTGGGGTCAGAAAGTGAGGGATTAGAGTGTTCATTTAGAATCCCTAGCTCTCTTAGAGGAGCCGAACTAGGGTTGAAAAGAGAGAAGAAGAGGAGAAATAGTAGAAACGGAGAAAGAGGAAAAGGGGTGATCAAGAGACAGAGGGGGGAAGGGATGATGAGGGTATAGGAAGAGTTATGGAAGGAGGGGAGGGAGGTCAAGAGGCCGCCCTCACCCGCCCGCCCACCAAGCGCCACCTGTTATTCAATTTCAAGGTCGAGGGGCAACCCTAACGGGTATACTGAAGGAATTTATCAGTAGATGTATAATGGATCCAACATGCCCAAGTGACTGGGAATTTGTGTATTTTGTCTTGCGAGATATATATCAACTCCTCCATGTCTTTTATTTTGGTGATTCTCGCGAACCACTCCCTGATCGTTGGGGTGCTTGCGGAGCGCCATAGTTTGGGAATGCATAGTCTAGCTGCATTGACCATGTGCATGGCCAAGGACTTGTGGTATACTTTTTTGGAGAGAGAGGTGTGATGTAGGAGGTATTGGGCTGGAGTGTAGTCAAGCTTAAAAGTAGTGACCTGAGTGATGATCTCATGAACTTCTGCCCAAAAAGGCTGAAGTTTCTAGCAGGCCCACCAGACATGGAGCATAGTACCTCTTTCCTTCTCACATCGCCAGCAGGTGTCGGGTATATCCCACGAGAATTTATTGAGGCGAGAGGGCATTCTATACCATCTGGTAATTACCTTATAACAATTTTCCTGTATTGCCACATTTAGCGATCCTTTATGGGCATATTCATGAATTGTATTCCAGTCTTCTGTTGTGAGGTGTATTTGTAAGCCTCTGTTCCAGGACTCTTGTGAGGGTACAAGTGTTCGGGTTAGGTGTTCCGATAAAAGATTGTATATGAGGGAGATCAAGTGTCTTTGCCTGGACTTACAATGGCAGAGAGACTCAAAGGGAGTGAGGGGTCTCAACCAACATGATTGATGGGCTTGGGTTTCAAGGAAGTGACAAATTTGTCTGTATGTCCAGAAGGGGAGCGGGGCCCTTCTGGTCTGCTCTCTGAGGGTATCTAGTGGGGTAGGTTTTCCACCTGAGTAGAACTGAAGGGCTAGGACGTCCTCAAAGGGCCAGTCATGTTGTAGAAAGTTCTCGGAGTCCCCTGGAGGGAAGTCCGAGTTCCCTCTTAGTGTGGTTAGGGGGCCCGGGATAGAGGTCAAAGTTCCCTCTCGTGCGGCCTTATTACATACTAAAAGGGAGGGGAGGATGAGTGGAAGGGACCTTATAGACTATGGCCAACTTTTTTGAGGTAGCCAAGGTAGAAGGTGTAAGGGTCATGACGAAAAGTTCTTTTCAAGGGATACCCACGCCTTTTTAAAGGAGTGGATATTCCAGTTAGCGATCCTTGTGAGATGGCAGGCGGCATAATAATTATATAGATCTGGCAGGCCGATGCCTCCTCTAGACTTGGGTAAAGTGAGGCGCGATAATTTGATGCGAGGTGCAGAGTCTCTCCATAAAAATGAAGAGCATGTTTTGCGGTATATAGAGAAAAAGCTTGGTGGCAGGAGGATCGGGACTGCTTGTATCAGGTATAGCAAACGTGGTAAGATAATCATCTTGATCAGGGCAGATCGTCCAAACCACGAAAAGTTTAAACCCATCCACTGCCTGAGGTCGGTTTGCGTTTTTAGGATTGGCGCGTGATGGTTCAAGGTATAGAGTTCCGATAGAGTCGAGGGGATTTTGATACCAAGGTAGGTGATCGCTTTCTTCTCCCAATGGAAGGGGAAAGCTTCCTGGCAATGTGCAACTTCCTGGGCCGGTAAGGTTATGTTGAGGGCATGTGATTTGGTGTAGTTAATTTTTAGATTTGATATTTTACCGAAAAATGATAAGTCTTTGAGGAGGTTGGGTAATGAGGTCCGAGGCGATCTTAGAGAGAGTAAAATGTCGTCAGCGAAAGCAGAGACCTTAAACTCTCGCTTCCCCATTGTCACCCCCTGGATGTCGGGGTTGAGCCGAATCTTATTCAGGAGTGGTTCCAGGGTCAGAATATAGATTAAGGGTGAAAGTGGGCAACCTTGGCGCGTACCGTTACTGATGGGGAAGGCGTCCAACAGGTGCCCGTTGACTTTTACAGCTGCAGAGGGGCCAGAGTATAATGCCATGATAAAAGAGAGCATGCGATTCTCTAGACCAATGGCCCGGAGAACTTCTCGCATGTAGTCCCAGGACACCCTGTCGAACGCCTTCTCGGCGTCCAGCGACAGAAAGAAGCCTTGTGTTTTGGAGTGTGTGAGCCAGTGATGGAGGTTGAGCGTACGAATGGTGTTGTCCCTGGCTTCACGGCCAGGGACAAATCCCACTTGATCCAGGGAGACCAGGCCGGGCAGAAGAGGAAGCAATCTGTTCGCAAGAATTTTTGCGTAAATCTTGATATCCACGTTGAGGAGAGAGATCGGTCTATAGTTAGCAACCAAAGAGGGGTCTTTACCCTCCTTGGGGATCACAGTGATATGTGCAGCTAACATTCTATCCGGCCTAGTCTGGAGATCTGCAAAGGTATTAAGAGTATCAAGCAATCTAGGGGAGAGGACCTCGGAGAAAGCTTTATAATACTGTAGGGAAAATCCGTCAGGGCCCGGACTTTTGCCCACCTTCATTTGTTTGATGGCTGATTGTAATTCTAACATGGATAATCGGCTTTCAAGCTCGAGTGATTGTTGGGGGGTTATGGATTTAGAGCTATAGTTGGCCAAGAATTCTGTAATAAGGTCAAGACGTTTATCGGGAGTAGTTTGGGTAGTTTGATCAATTCTCAGGTTATATAGCTTCGAATAGAAACTCTCAAATTCTTTGGCAATATCTTCGTTCTTGACCAGAGGATTCCCCACGGTATTGTGAATAGTATGTATTATTGAGGATTTTTTAGACGATTGTACCGTGCGCGCCAAAAGACGGCCGCTCTTGTTTCCGTGTTCATAGAAAATCCTCTGGCCAAGAACGTACCGCCGCTTAGCTCGTTTATCAAGTTGCTCCAAGAGGAGAAATCTGGCCTGAATTAGATCTTGAAGGGTGGATTGTGCTTGTGTTAGTTTGTGGGTTGTTTCAAGGGCTTTAATCGAGGAGAGAAGCTCTTGAATTCTTTCCTGTTGTAGCCTTTTGTTTTTCGCCGCTAGGGCCATGAGTTCGCCTCAGATAACACATTTATGGGCCTCCCAAAGGGATATTAGAGAGATTTCAGGACTAGAGTTTTCAGTAAAGTACTGTTGGATGCGGGTGCGTATGTGGTCACTGGAGGTTGGGTCTTTAAGCAGAGAGGCGTTTAGACGCCAGAGCTTCGTTTTAGTAATAGTGTCTGGGAAAGAAAGCGTGATCGTAATCGGGTGGTGGTCCGATAAAAACATGGGTTCTATCGTAGATTGAAGTAAGTACGGTAAGTCAGTCTGGGATAAAAAGAAATAATCAATTCTGGAATATTTTTGGTGTGGGGCTGAATAAAATGTGTAGTCTTTGACTGAGGGGGCCAGTGTGCGCCAGGCGTCATGCAGGGTTAGGCTTTGAAGTTGCATCTTGATCTGTCGTAAGGCTTTATATGTCAATGTGGAGGTCCCAGTCGAGGAGTCCAGCAGGGGATTTAAAGGAACATTAAAATCCCCTCCTAATAATACCAGCCCCTTCTGAAATGAGGCTAGAAGGTCACATATTTTTCTAAAGAAAGAGACCTGGTGCTCGTTTGGGCTGTATATGTTAGCTAAAGTTATGAGTTTGGAGGCATATGTGCCCTTGAGAAAGATAAATCGACCTTCAGGGTCGATGAGGGAGTCTTCAAGATGGAAGTTTAATATAGAAACACCTTTAGTCTTACTGTCTGGATTTGTGGCGTGAATTGCCGTGGTGTAGATATGGTTAGACAGTTTAGGAATAGCATCCGAGCGAAAGTGTGTCTCTTGTAGGTATATAAAATGTGCTCCATGTTTGGAAAGGGATGACAGAACTTTGGACCTTTTTTCCGGAAGGTTAAGACCCTTCACGTTTAGGGAAATGCACTTCAGTGTCAGGGGTGAGTTTGTTTTGTGTTTGGAGTTCATGTTTATGTGCCAGATAGTGGAACGGGACTATGGGGCTGAAAGTATAGCTGCGGGCGGGAGGGTGAGCTTCGCCTCCAGAGAAAAGGGAGAGATCAAGGGTGTTAGATGAGAGGGACTTTAAGAAGAGAAAAAGGGAAGAAAATAGAAGGGAGGAGTAAAGAAAAACAAGAGAAAAAAAAAGGGGTGGGGGGAGAGATCCCCCGGAGGGGAGAGCAAGTGAAAGTCACAAAAGAATAAAGGAACTGGAGAGAGAGAAAGGGGAAGAGAGAGGGTAGAAAAGACAGACAGACTACACCAGAGATGGAAATAGAACCTCTATTCCACCTTAGGAAAGAAGAAGAGGATCTGGGATGTCAGCAGTTGACCCAATGGGTCCGCTGTGTGGGGATGAGAGAATGGGCGGGGATCACCGAATGTCTGCAACCCGGGAGCCAGAAAAGTAATTGTGAAAAGGATGCACTGGAAGTGCATTTACCTGTGTGCATAGTGGGACCCTGCTAAAAGCTCAAGGTAAGCAAGAACAGATATAAGGAAACCATCATCAATCATCTTAAATATAACAAAGAGAACCTTGACACATCTAGTGAAACTGTTGCAACATAGATGATAGATACCGATCCAAACTAGGATAAAGGGAGAACCTTGCTTCCAGTGTGCATACTCTTGGTAAGCCTGAATAGTTTGTTCAGCAGATGTTATCAAATAAAAGCACAATCTACCTCTCTAGTGCAGTATTGGAGGGTAAGTCTCAGGGCGGGGTAAGGTGACAGAGGGGAGGGAAGGAGGGCGAGGAGGCGAGAAAGCCAAGGGCAGAGGAGAGGGGCGGGAAGGAAGAGTGGTACGGGCCGAGAGTTGGGGGGGACCCGGGAGAGGACCCCAAGCCATCTGGGGCATACTTATATATCCCTTTGCTAAACATTTGTGTAAAAGTGGTGGAAGGATCTATCTTTGTTAATGAAAATGAAACATCATAGCTAGACAATCTGGGTCAGTGCATGGAGACCTGGGATGTTAGAGCCAAGAAGAGGGAAAGTCCATACCTGAACCCCCCATCAGCAGGGGAGGGATCCTTCCAAGCAAATGGTTATGCGTTTGGGACTGAAGCTCAGCACTTAATCTTTCCCCCTTTTCTTTTCCCTTTTTCTTTTTTTTCCTCTCCCTTTCTTCCTCTTCCCTCTCCCCCCCCCTTTTTTTTTTTCTTTTCCTCCCTTTCTTTCTTTCTTTTCCTTTCCCCTTTTTTTCCCCCTTTTTTCCCCCCTCCCTCCCTCTTTCCCCCCCCCTCCTTCCCCCCCCCTCCCCCCCCGCCCCGCACACCCCAGCTCTCCATGCTATTGTTACCACAAAGGCCTATCTAGATATGCGGGAGCAAGAATATTAAAATTAATCAGGCAAAAAAAAAAAAATATATATATATATATTACGCTGGTTGGCCACTCAAATAAACATAGCAAACGAGCCATGGCTTAGTCCCGTGCTGTGGCAACGTATTGAGGAAGCCGTGGTGCCAGGAAGCGATAGTTAAAAGGGGTAAGTTGTACATCTTCTGATAGTATCACAAGGGAGTCAAGCATGTGGGGTAAAGTTGACTATGTCGTGTCGCTGAGTTAGGTGATCAGAGTACCTTTTTCTTTAGGTGTAAACCTTCCTGTTTACTAAGGCTATAGATTGCGTAGACATATTCAGAGCACAGCTTTTTACCTGGGAGACATAAAAGTAGAAAGTCAGAAGCCGGGGAGATCCGTGGATGGGTCCTCTTCATGTACGTCCTGTCGGATATGGGGAGAGATCCCGTGAGGTGAGGAACAGCTATGGGGCTGGAGAGAGAGGATTAGATGTGTGCATCAGGTGAGAGTCCCACAGCCACACAAGGAGGGGATCCGGTAATGTCAGGCTGTGTACTTACGAGCGGAAGCACTGGAAAGCAGGGTAGGATTCTTAGGCCTCCATATGGCCCCTCCTTGCCGAGGGCGAGGGGGGCGATTCCGGACTACGTTGGTAGAGATCCCGGCGCGAGGATCGGGCGGATGAGGAGCTTGAGTCCGTTCCCCGTCTGCGCGATCTTTGCCGCTGTGCCTTTGACATTGGGTTCGTCGAAGTTGGCATCCATGGCTCCGAGGGGAAATACAGCGAATACCAGTCCGGAAGATCCATACGAGGAAGATCAAGTTGCTCGCAGAAGTGCTGTAAGTCTTCCGGTGTTCTCAGCAGGGCGGAGCGCCCCCTGGCGGACGCCGAAAGACCAAAAGGAAATTTCCAGTGGTATTGGATATTGCGTGCACGCAGAGCATCCAGCAGGGGGCGTAGAGCTCTTCTATTTTGGAGCGTTATCTGGGACAGATCCTGGAATTGTTTAATTTCCGCGCCATTATGAATAATTCTGCCTTTTTCTCTTGCTTTCCTTAAAATGTCCTCTTTCAGCGGAAAATTCACCACGCAGCAAATAATGTCCCTGGGGGGTTCGTTTTCCCGAGGTTGTGGGCGTAAAGCTCGGTGTGCTCTTTCCATGTCAATGGGTGAGTCAGCCGGGCGGTCAATTAACTCATTAAAGATCACACATATGGTTTGCTGTAGAGATCCTGGGTCTATGCTCTCGGGGACCCCCCTCACCCTAATATTGTGCCTCCTACCTCGATTGTCGAGGTCTTCCACGTGTCTGTGTAGCTCAAATAGTTGGGAGAGCTGCGTGTCATATGTGCGCTGGACTTGCTGAATGGCCGCCGCATGTGTCTGGGTAGTTTGCTCCACGTTGTCTATGCGGTGAGCCACTGCCTGGATGTCAGTCTTTATTTCTGCTATCGCCGCCGTAACAGTGCTTTTGATGTCTAAGGCGAACCTTTCCAGATCTGTAAGACTTGGTAGCTGGTCCCGAGCCGGATCGAAAGTGGGGGTTTCCCTTCCTGCGTGTGTACCGCTTGTCACGCTAGGCGAGCTCGGAGTCTGGGCCTTAGAGGCCGCAATGGCCGACTGGCGCTGTGTCCGAAAGATCTCAGGAATGTTCTTACTCAGCTGAGTACCGGGATCCATGGTGGCCCGGGATGTAGATGAGCTCCGGGTGGTTCTGTTCATACTGGGTTTCGGTGTGCAGGGTGCCCAAATGGTGAGGTTTGGTTCCCGGGTTGCAGGAGCAGTCAAACTATGCTACCATTCAGGTCTCCGGCCAGGCCATGCCCCCTGTTTGTTTATTTTAATTCACTTGTGCACTGAAAAAATAAACACAGCTGGTGGATGGTAAGTTGGCTGTTGTTTGAACTCATACCATGAGTGGTGTGGAGATATCCAAGCAGACCACCAAGCCATTGTGCTAAGTACAAGACCTGCATAATAGTGTAGTCGTATTAAAGAATGAACATAAATAATTACTGCTTTATAGTCAACTAAATTAATAAATAATAAATCAAAAACATGAAAAAAAACAACATACAACAAATAGGTAACATAAATGATTAATACATGTAACTTTACAGAATAGCAGACATTACTATGTAATAATCATTCAGAACTGCATTTCTTAGCAAAAGAAGGAAAAAAAAAACTAGGAATACTAATTGCAATATAAATCAATAGATGCACGGGAACTAGAGCACATCTCTGATAAAAATATTTTTTTCACATACATGGATCATGGCTACAGTACAGTGCTATATAACAACTTGATAAGAATTGGCATTTGTATATACGCGAAAGCGCTAATTAACGGCAATTTAGAATTTACAAACGTTTGTTCCCCGCTTATATCGCTGATTTTCATGCGCAAATTCGCCGTTTTGTTTCCATTTGGCTAAAATGGGCTCTATTATTTGCCATAGTGCCCAGTACTTCCTAGAGTTATAGTAAATGACCCCCTTTGTGTCTTGTTGCCTAAAGGCTTTGAATAATTATGCATTTGTAAGATAGATCACCTTTTATACTCTTACAGAGCAATGTTATACGTTGTATGTTGCTGTTCAGGTGTACTGTCATAATATGCCATAGCCCAAGGGTGCGCAACCTTTTGAGCATAGATATTTTCAAAGAAATTGAGAGTGCCAGCTACATAAATAAAGGCCAACTTCACACACTCAATTACAAAAAGAAATTGTTATGATGTAAATGCTGTAAACGACTTGAATAACAGTAAGAAATTAATATTGATTAATTCATTCATTCATTCCTTAGATCACCAAATTTTCTGCACCTTTACATCTCAGATCAGACCCAATTCCTGAACCTCCACACCTCAGATCACCCCAATTCCTGCACCATCACACCTTACATAAACCCAATTCCTGTTTATTCACACCTTAGAACAGCCCAATTCCTGCACCTTTACACCTCAGATTAGCCCTAATTCTTGCACCTTCACACCTCAGATCACCCCAACTCCTGAACCTTTACCCCTCAGATCACCCCGATTTCTGCACCATCACACTTCACATCACCCCAATTCCTGCACCTTCACACCTCAGAACAGCCACAATTTCTGCATGCTCACACTTCAGATCAGCACCAATTCTTGCACCTTCAAACCTCAGATCAGTCCAAAATCCTGCATGATCAGACCTCAGAACATCCAAATTCCTGACCTTTACATCTCAGATCATCCAATTGTTGCACCTTCATACCTTAAATCAGTCCAATACCTGCACTATAGTCCTCACAGTGCCCCTTTTTTCTGTACCTTTACACCTCAGATCACCCCAATTCCTGCACCACCACACCTCAAATCACCCCAATGTCTACAATGTCACACCTCAGATTGCTCAAATTCCTGCATCTTCACACCTCAAATCACCCCAATTCCTGCACCTTCACACCTTAGATCAGCATTAATTCTTGCACCACCACACCTCACATCACCTCACATCATCCCAATTCCTTTAACTTCACACATCAGACCCCCCCCCCCCCAAATTCGTGCACCTTCACATCTTAGATCACCTCTAATTCTGCACCTACAAAGCACCCAATGACAATACCTTCCCACCTCACATTCGTGCACCTTCGCACCTTAGATCAACCCCAATTAGTGCACCTTCATGCCTCAGATCAGCCTTATTTCCTTCACCATCACACCTCACATCACTCCAATTCCTGTAAGTTCACACCTCAGATCCCCCCAATTCTTACACCTTCACATCTCAGATCACCTCTAATTCTGCACCTACAAAGCTCACATCACTCCAATGCCTGCACCTTCACACCTCAGATCACCCCCAATTCCTGCACCTTCACACCTCAGATCCCCCCAATTCCTTCACTTTCCAACCTCAGATTACCGCAATTCCTGCACCTATACTCCTCAGGTCCCTCCAATTCATGCACCTTCAAATCTCAGATCAGTCCCAATTCCTGCACCTTCAAATCTCAGATCAGTCCCAATAACTGCACCATTAGATTTCAGATCAACCCCAATTCCTCCACCTTCACACCTCAGATCACCACAGTTTCTCAACCTTCAGATGTCAAATGAGACCCAATGACTGCACCTTCACACCTCAGATCACCCCAATTCCTGCACCTTCACACCTCTGATCAGCCGCAATCCCTGCACCTTCACACCTCAGATCAGCTTGATTCCTGCACCATCACACCTTACATCACCCCGATTGCTGTAACTTCACACCTCAGATTCCCCCAATTCTTACACTTTCACATCTCAGATCACCTCTAATTCTGCACTTACAAAGCTCACATCACTCAAACTCCTGCACCTTCACACCTCAAGTCACCCCTTATTCCTGCACTTTCACACCTCAGATCATCCCATATAATTATAAAAAAATATATAATCTGATATTGGTTGTCAGTGTTTAAAAAGTGTTCACGAATATAACACCGCTAAAAATGTAAACTAAGTATACAGTTGCTGTGTAATATGGCACAATTAACATTGATGTAAATCCTAATTTAATTGCATTTAGTTTGCTAAAGTAACATGTAACATGAAAAGTTACTATTTCAATAAATGCTTGTTTTTTTATCCTCATCTCTGTGGTGCTGACTTCTGCAGCCTCTATGTAGCAACTTCCTGTCTACATGCATGCACTATAATGATGATAGCATGACATTTATCAAGGAATGTTTAATGATGCTTAGGATATACAGTGCCTTGCAAAAGTATTCACCCCCTTGGCATTTTTCATGTTTTGTTGCCTCACAACCTGGAATTAACATGGATTGTTTGAGGATATGCATCATTTACTATACAGAAGATGCCCACAACTTTGAAGATTTTTTTTTCTACAAAGTCAACACTTTGTAGAGCCACCTTTTGCAGCTATCACAGCTCGAAGTCGCTTTGGATAAGTCTCTATGAGCTTGCCACATCTTACCACTGGGATTCTTGCCCATTCCTCCTTGCAAAACCGCTCCAACTCCTTCAAGTTGGATGGTTTGCACTTGTGAACAGCAATCTTTAAGTCTGACTACAGATTTTCTATTGGATTGAGGTCTGGGCTTTGACTAGGCCATTACAACACATTTACATGTTTCCCCTTAAACCATTCAAGTGTTGCTTTAGCAGTGTGTTTGGAGTCATTGTCCTGCTGGAAGGCGAACCTCTGTTCCAGCCTCAGATCACACACAGAGTGGTACAGGTTTTGCTCAAGAATATACCTGTATTTAGCACCATCCATCTTTCCCTCAACTCTGACATGTTTCCCAGTCCCAAGTGCTGAAAAACATCCCTACAGCATGATGCTGCCACCACCATGTTTCACCGTGGGGATGGTGTTCTTTGGGTAATGTGATGTGTTGGGTTTGTGCCAGACATAACGTTTTCTTTGATGGACAAAAAGTTCAGTTTTAGTCTCATCAGACCAGAGCACATTCCTCCATACATTTTGGGAGTCTCCTACATGCCTTTTCGCAAACTCAAAACAGGCCATTTTGTTTTTTGTTGAAAGTAATGGCTTTCTTCTGGCCATTCTGCCATACAACTCTATGGAGCATATGGCTTATTGTTGTCCTATGTACAGATACTCCAGTCTCTGCTGTGGAACTCTACAGCTCCTCCAGGGTTACCTTAGGTCTCTGTGCTGCCTCTCTGATTAATGCCCTCATTGCCCGGTCCATGAGTTTTGGTGTGCAGCCGTCTCTTGCCAGGTTTGCTGTTGTGCCATGTTCTTTCCATTTGGTTATGACAGATTTGATGGTGCTCCTAGGGATCATCAAAGATTTAGATTTTTTTTATAATCTAACCTGACTTGTACTTCTCAACAACAATGTCCCTTACTTGTTTGGAGAGTTCCTTGGTCTTCATGGCAGTGTTTGGTTAGTGGTGCCTCTTGCTTAGGTTTTGCAGCCTCTGGGGCATTTCAAAAAGGTGTGTATATGTAATGACAGATCATGTGACACTTAGATTGCACACAGGTGGACATCATTTCACTAATTATGTGACTTCCGAAGGTAATTGGTTGCACTGGAGCTTTTTATGGGCTTCATAACAAAGGGGGTGAATACGCACATGCCAATTATCAGTTTTTAATTTCCTAAAAATAGTTTTATGTATATATTTTTCTAATTTTACTTAACCAACTTATACTATTGTGTTCTGATCCATTACATATACATTCGGATTAAAAAATTGAACTAAAGGCTATAATGTAACAAAATAGGTAAAAATCCAAGGAGGGGGTGAATACTTTTACAAGGCACTGTACTAATGTGTAATACAATGTGTGTTGAAAAAGAAACTTGTAATCTCTATTGGGAATTCTTGTGACAAGGGGAGAATTCAGAAAAACAGTTTAAAGACAGGAACAGAGCATTGTCACCCCATAACAGGAAGAACTTGAATGAAGACCTTTATTGCAAGAATATCAGTACTTTTCAATACTGAAAATGACTTAAAAAGTAATTTTAAAGCCTATTTAAAATGTTATTGACTGGGTTCACATGTAAAGGATAAGTTCACCTTTTGGAATATGTTACATGTTCCACCTGTGTTTAGAGTGGAACATATAACATCTTCCAGCAGCTGCAGCCTCTCCCAATCTTCTACCCCAGCCCCCTGTGTGGAGCTCTGCCCACATGGCTGCATCATTCATTTACTGTTTTCTGTAAATGCACAAACTACACCTATTGTACCATCAGCCAACTGATGACTTATAGTTCTAAATGGACTGCAAGGTCACTGATGGGTGGCCTTGTAGCTCATTCACAAGCCCTGCAGCTTGTAAACAGTCAGCCCGTATGAAGGTATGGGCTGAAAGCTGCAGGGCTTGTCTGTGGAAGTCTGACATTGCACCCCTGATCCACTGATCATGGTACAATGCTTTCCAGGCTCCTTAGGAAAAAAATAACAAATGCACATTTTTTTCCCTGCCAAAAATATATGCATTTATTATTTTTTCCCAAAAGGTGAAATTGTCCTTTAAATATGTAATATTAAAAGATAGTCAATTGTGCAAATCCTGTAACATACCAAGAAAATGCTGATTAATTTATCATTCCATTCAAAAGATGAATTTATGTTAATATAAATATGCAAATATATTATACAAAGAACTTGCAGAAATATCATTTAATCACGTTAGTGTAATGGTGCATTTTAATTTGACTCCCGTCGCTTTGTTTTAAATGAAAAAAGGTGGCAAATTAATGTGAGCAGAACAAATGTTTACATTCTTTTTGGACATAAAGCATTTTTGCAATGTTTCATCAGTTTCAGATACTGAAGAAAAACTTTTAACTACAGGATACAGTTAGAAAAAGTTAAAGTTACAATCTAGTGCACAAACTACATATTATGTGTGGGCATCTGCCATAGTATGCTTCATCAGTTCTCTGCTTTTTGTTTGAAGAATTTCAGAATCCTGTTGTGAAGGCAAAGCATTAATTCTTTCTAGTGAACCATCTGGTTCATTTATGAAGCAGTTCTCCTAAACAATTGTGTTTTCAGTTTTGTATTGCTATTTTGATACCATATGGTTGGTTTCTAATAGTGTTTTTTAAACCAGACTACACAGCCTACTTCTATAACAATCTTTTCCTTTTTGTTTTAGAAGAACCGCACATGACTTCTTTTTATTTACATCAATGCTAAGGAAAGTTTTTCTTTTGCTTTCTATTCTTGGTTAAATCAGCTGCTTGTACAGTACTCTGTGGAAAGTCTGTCAAACAAATGTATGTATTGTGATTGTCTAAGGAAGACTAAAGACAAAAACTAAAAACAGATGCAGAGGGAGGTTATTTAAAATGTAACTTATAGACCAGCTTCAGTCAAACATCTTTTTTTTTTATTTATGGAATAGTGGAGAGTATCATCTGCAACTGTGTCTTTACAGCTGTTATTATACCAGTAGAACCCCCCCCCCCCCTACATTTCATGGCTGTTGCTACTTTTTAACTGAGATATTGTTCTTAATAGCTTATATGAGTCTTCCATTAAAAGAATAATATTATACACCATCAACACTAAAGGACTTAATAGAGATCTAGCCTGTGGAAAGAGGCCCTATCTCCAAAAACTGATGTATTATGCGTCCAAGAGACACATTTTGCACAATGGAAAGCCCCCTCTTGTCACCATTGCCTAGTTCCCCATCAATTCCTTGCTAACAATGTAAAAAAAAGTAGAGGGGTTATGATCGCTGTCCACGGATCTATATCCTTATATAGCCCCAGCATACAGAAAGTGACCGTATGGGCCAATATCTCATTTTGTCCACCCTGTTTGATAATGTTCCCTATGTCATTGTTAATTTATATGCTCCAAATACACATCAAAAATGGTTTTACCATATGATCCCAAATAAAATATCACACTATCTTAAAAACAGCATAGTGCTATGTGGCGACTTCAACGATATTGCTGACACCGCTTTAGATACTTCCTCCCCTCGCAGAAGCACCTCAACAGCTCATAATTCCTTCATGTTCTTTGAGGACTTATTTGATTCGTGGCAGTGCCTGCATGGCTTGGAAAAAGATTATTCCTTCTATTCAGCGGCCCAGGAGTCCTATTCTAGAATGAATCTGTTCCTGCTACACAAATCTACTCTCCAGATAGTATCTCAAGCCACCATAGGCCTAATAACATGATCAGACCATGTCCCAGTAACTTTAACAATTTATGGTAACCCAGCCTAACCACGGTGTACAATCTGGCTTATGAACACTTCCTTATTTTCTCATCCGGTGTATCAGGGACAGATCAAGATAGAGTTGGAGTCCTACTTTAGTCTAAATGAGGGTTCTGTACCCAATGTCCCACTAGATTTTTATCAAGCTGGGTGCTATGAGAGGAAAAAACAAGCAGAGAAAATGAATTCCCTCATAGAACAAATTCATAAAATTGAACAGAGTAATAAAACCCATCCCAACAAAGATGACTCAGCCCATCTCCGTACTCTCAGGGAAAACCTTCGTAACTATTTACACTCCTCCTTTGACCTCCACATAAAGAAATTATGACTAGATTGGATGTGGCCCTTGTCCCCATCAACATGGGGACAAGGTGCTTTGGGGGCTACCCCAAAGCACTCTCCCCATGTTGAGGGCATGTGACCTGGTATGGTTCAGGAGGGGGGGCGCTCTCTCATCCCCCCTCTTTTCCTGGGGCCTGCCAGGTTGTGTGCTCGGATAAGGGTCTGGTATGGATTTTGGGGGGACCCTTATGCCATTTTTTAAAAATTTTGGCACAGAGTTCCGCTTAAAATCCATACCAGACCTGAAGGACCCCCCCAGCAATTTTTTTTACATTTTGGTTTGGGGTTCCCCTTAATATTCATACCAGACCCAAAGGGCCTGGTAATGGACTGGGGGGATCCCATGCTTTTTTTTTCAATGAGTTCTACCTATATTGCCGAGACCCGACAATTCATTACAGCCGCGATCAGTTTTAGATGATGACAATTTTTTCTTTAGAAATGTCATTTTGCTGTCTTACTGTTCTAAACATGGGAAAAATGCGCCAATTTACAGCCGTACTATAGATATAGGAATATTTCATTTTTATTGTTTCACTTTAAGCATTAAAAAAATCACTGCTCCCAAAAAACGTCCGTTTAAAAAAAAAAAAATTTGCATTGATACATGTACCCTGGGGCAGGACCCAAGTCCCCAAACACTTTTTATGGCAATAACTTGCATATAAGCCTTTAAAATTAGCACTTTTGATTATTCATGGTCGTGTTCCATAGACTTTAATGGTGTTCGTGTGTTCTGCCGAATTTGTTGCCTGTTCGCATGTTCTGCTGCAAACCGAACAGAAGGGTATTCGGCTCATCCCTACTCTCATTACATCCCGTCCCTGATCCATTCTGATCAGGTAGGGTTTGTTCTGCATAGGCAAGTGGCCGATGGAACTAGAAGGTTCATTGACCTGATACAATGGGCTGAACATCATCGAACGCTTTCTCTGCTCCTATCTTTGGACGTGGAGAAGGCGTTCAACAGAGTACACTGGATTTATCTAAAAGCAGCTCTACAAAAGTTTGGTTTAACAGGACACATATCCACAGCTATTCTTGCCCTTTATTCCTCCACATCTGCCAAAGTATGGACCTCAGGTATGACCTCCAAACCCTTTCATATCTCAAATGGTATGAGACAGGGTTGCCCACTATTGCCCTTAATATTTGCCCTAGTAATGGAACCATTAGCAAAAGCAATTAGAAGTAATCCATTGATTGGCCTCCAAGTGGACAACATGACTCATAAGTTGGGATTACACGCGGATGACGTTATTGTTGCCATGACTAACCCTGAACAATCTCTCCCAACTCTCTATGATCTACTATTGCTCTTTGGACAAATATCACTATATAAAATCAACTGTACTAAATCCACTATGCTCGGCATATGCCTAGATAACTCTCTTAACTGCTTGCTGCCCGCCCACCGTCAAATGACGGCAGGTCAGCGCGACTCTCGTTCTAGGACGACATCATATGACAGCATCCCAGAACGGGCATTCTCACACACATGCGGGGGCACGCAGCGATCGTGGCCGTGCCATGTTGCTAGGACACGGCACGACCCTGATCTCTGTAAAGAGCCGCTTCTGCGGCTCTTTAACCATGTGATCAGCTGTGTCCAATCACAGCCGGTCTCATGTAAACAAGGAAGTGCTGGTAATCAGCTTTCCTTGCCTCACATTGACAGAGTGTGTGGCGAGGAGAGCTGATCAGCAGCATCTCCACGCATCAGTGCCCTGTTTACAATAATGCAATATAGTGTCACAAATCAGTGACCACCATTGAACACCAATGCCAGCTATCATTGCCCGCCAGTGGCAGCAATCAGTGCCCACCACTGCCCACAAATGCCATCAATTATTGCCTATTAGCGATGCCAGTCAGTGCTGGCAATCAGTGCCGCCTATCAGTGCTGCCCATCAATGCTCATCACTGATGTCTATCAATGCCCATCAGTAATGCCCATTAGTGTCACCCATCAGTGCCACCCATCAATGCCCAACATTGCCCATCAGTACCACCTATCCATGTCACCTATAGTGCCCACCAGTGCCACCCATCAGTGCCCACCAGTGCCACCCATCAGTGCCCACCAGTGCCGCCTATCAGTTCCCACCAGTGCCTTCTATTAGTGCCCATCAGTGCCACCTATCAGTGCTCATCAGTGCCACATATCAGTGCCACCTATCATTGCTCATAAGTGTGGCATATTAGTGCCTCCTCATCAGTGCCACCTAATCAGTGCCCCTAAGTGCCACCTCATCAGTGCCCATAAGTGCCACCTCATCAATGCCCACCAGTTTAGCCTATCAGTGCCCATCAGTGCCGCCTCATCAGCACACATCCGTGAAGGTGAAAAATTACTTAGTTACAAAATTTACTCACAGAAAAAAGTAAAAAACATTTTTTTTTTCAAAATGTTTGGTCTTTTTGTTTTTGTAAAACTAAAAAACCCCAGCAGTGATTAAATACCATCAAAAGAAAGCTCTATTTGTGTGAAGAAAATTAAAAAAAAAATGTTTGGGTACAGTGTAGCATGACCGTGCAATTGGCATTCAAAGTGCAACAGCGATGAAAGATGAAAAATGGCTTGGGCAGGAAGGGGGTGTAAGTGCCCAGTAGGCAAGTGGCTAAACAATCTCACTCATGCTCGTCCCCCTTCCCATGGGCCCTAGCTGCAACTATTACTTTCCTAGGCATTAACCTTTCAGTTCCCTCCACATGTACACTTATGCCGCGTACACACGGTCGGACTTTTCGTCTACAAAAGTCCGATGGATGCCGACGGACCAAAGCCGGCTGACAATCCGATCGTGTGTGGACTTCCCCGGACTTTCGACAGACTTTTCCAGCCACGAATCTGATGGACTTTAGATTTGGAACCTGCTTCAAATCTTTACGTTGTAACTCCGCCGGACCCAGAAATCCGCTCGTCTGTTCGCTAGTCCGACGGACAAAAACCCACGCTAGGGCAGCTATTGGCTACTGGCTATCAACTTCCTTATTTTAGTCCGGTGTACGTTATCACGTACGAATCTGTCGGACTTTTGTGTGATGGTATGTAGGCAAGCCCATTCATTAGGAAGTCTGCCGCAAGTCCGCCGCAAGTCCGCCAAAAGTCAGTCGAAAGTCTGTCGGACGGGCTGTTGGACATTTGTAGCCGAAAAGTCCGACCGTGTGTACGCGGCATAAGACTTAATTATGAACACCTGCTGAAAAAACTTAATAGCATCTGCACCGATCTCTGCAAAGCAAAAACCTCCTGGGCCGGTAAGATAGCTCTTACTAAAATGTTTTTGATGCCACACATCTTATATCTTTTTCTGACTCTCCCAATCATACTCAACAATTTTATATGGGACAGTAAACACCCGAGAGTGAGATCCTCCACCCTTTACACTCCTACAGCTAATGCAGGACTGGGAGCACCTAATGTTAGAGCTTATTACAGAGCCATTCTCCTCAACCAAGCCAAACTATGGTGGACAGCCACACCTACAACATCCTGGGTGCTTATTAAAGAAACATCTCTCCATTTTCCGAGCTCTTCATTTCTGCCTGCACTTCTCCTGCTCTTTCCTCATTACAGTCAATGCCACTATAAAAGCACGGGAAGCTACGCTCCAGCAAGGCAAAGGTTTATCACATCAGTCCCTAAACCTCATTCCAATTTCAGCCCTTGAATTTGTTCATGCCTCTCACTCTCCTCCTGGTCGTCAGCTGGAATTCGAAACATAGGGGACTACAATGGCAGAACTCTATACTCATTCCAGGAGTTTCAGTCCAAATACCATATTCGTCATCAAGACTTCTACAAATACCTTCAAATACAGTATGCACTCCGAGGCATACACTGGTCGGAATCCAACCAAACTATAGGAATTCTGCAATTCTACGAACAACCTAACATCCCCCAAAAGGGGACCTCACAACTCTATAAGGTCCTAAATTTCCTTCCTTCAGAACAGAAACTCCCTGCGATGAGTAAATGGGAACACATTTTCAACTTCTTGGCCCCCCAAGACCTGATACCAAGCATCCCAGGCCACTCTACGGTTCTCCAAGTGCCTTGCTCATTGGTAATCAGCCCACAAATGACTACACTTCTGGTACTACACGCTTGAAAAACTGTCCAAAATCTTCCCATCTTACCTCCCTACTGCTGGAGGAACTGTGGAAATGTAGGAACTGCCCCACACATATGGTGGTCTTGCCCAGCAATTTCTACGTTCTGGAAAGATGTATTTGAAATGATCAGGCTTATCACGGAAATATCTCGTAGTGTCACACCGCAGTTGCCATTGCTGGGGATTGGACTAGAGGATTGGCCTCATCCACTCCAACCACTTATCACACACATCTTTATTGTGGCCAGGCTTTCCCTGCTCGGCAACGGAAATCTGCCACATCCCTGACTGTATCTAATCTTATAGCAATCCTAAATCAACACTTCCATTCGGAATATATGTTTGCCAAGGCTTACCTAAATATGCCTAAATTTTTCTGCCTGACTCTGGAAGTTCCCCACTTATTTAGGCAAAGTATCTACTCCCCAGCGGTATCAACAGGGTGACCATGATTGGATAGCCTACAGTGGGGACAGAAAGTATTTAGACCCCCTTAAATTTTTCACTCTTTTTTTATATTGCAGCCATTTGCTAAAATCATTTATGTTAATTTTTTTCCTCATTAATATACACACAGCACCCCATATTGACAGAAAAACACATTTTTGCAGTATTATTATAAAATAAAAACTGAAATATCACATGGTCCTAAGTATTCAGACCCTTTGCTGTGATACTCATATATTTAACTCAGGTTCTCTCCATTTCTTCTGATCATCCTTGAGATGGTTCTACACCTTCATTTGAGTCCAGCTGTGTTTGATTATAATGATTGGACTTGATTAGGAAAGACACACACCTGTCTATATAAGACCTTACAGCTCACAGTGCATGTCAGAGCAAATGAGAATTATGAGGTTAAAGGAACTGAAGAGCTCAGAGACAGAATTGTGGCAAGACACATATCTGGCCAAGGTTACGAAAAAATTCTGCTGCACTTAAGGTTCCTAAGAGCACAGTGGCCTCCATAATCCTTAAAAGGAAGACGTTTGGGACAGCCAGGACCCTTCCTAGAGCTGGCCGTCCGGCCAAACTGAGCTATCGGGGGAGAAGAGCCTTGATGAGAGAGGTAAAGAAGAACCCAAAGATCACTGTGGCTGAGCTCCAGAGATGCAGTCGGGAGAGGGGAGAAAGTTGTAGAAAGTCAACCATCACTGCAGCCCTCCACCAGTTGGGGTATTATGGCAGAGTGGCCCGACGGAAGCCTCTCCTCAGTGCAAGACACATGAAAGCCCGCATGGAGTTTGCTAAAAAACACCTGAAGGACTCCAAGATGGTGAGAAATAAGATTTTCTGGTCTGATGAGACTAAGATAGAACTTTTTGGCCTTAATTCTAAGCGGTATGTGTGGACAAAACCAGGCACTGCTCATCACGATATATAGATATATATATATATATCTATATCTATAGCTATATATCTATAGCTATAGCTATAGATATATCTATAGCTATAGCTATATATATCTATATCTATATATAGATATCCAGCATTCAACTTCCTCCCCTACCCAACAATACTCTCCTCCTCCTTTCCCAGTGACGTGTTCGGGTGACCCCACCCCCCTCTGATGCAACGTAGGATTCCCATTCCCTTACACGTCACTGGGAAACCCTGGCATTTCCCCTTGTCAGAGGGGGATGGGGTCACGTGACGGTTGGCCCCACCCTCAGCTACATAAGAGCTGTCAAGCTATCTCTGCGTCATTGGTTGGGTGCCTCCGGTGGAGGCAGGATCCTGTGCGTGTGTCTCGCTGGAGTCGCTGGAGATCATCCATCGCTGGAGAACAAGAATTGGATTACATCGCTGGAGTAGGAGCATGGATTTATTGGATTACATCACTGGTATCTCTTTTTTATTTTTTATTTTCTTAGTTTTAATAAAGGACTTGTGCCAAGCCATCTCCTGTGGTTTTTTAGCATTTTGACACTTTCTTTTTGTGAAATGGTAGGGGTACAATGTACCCCTTACCAATTCACATGGGGGGGCCATGATATGGGTGTCCCCTTTGTCAAAGGGGGCTTCCAGATTCTGATAAGCCCCCCGCCCGCAGATCTCCACAACCACCAGGCAAGGGTTATGGGGATAAGGCCCTCATCCCCATCAACATGGGGACATCCTCCCCATGTTCAGGGCATGTGGCCTGGTACGGTTCAGGAGGGGGGGCGCTCTCTCGCCCCCGCCTCTTTTCCTGCGGCCTGCCAGGTTGCATGCTCGGATAAGGGTCTGGTGTGGATTTTTGGGTGAACCCCACGCCATTTTTAAAAAAATTTTGGCACAGAGTTCCCCTTAAAATCCATACCAGACCTGAAGGATCTGGTATGGATTTTTGGGGGTAACCCCACACCATTTTTGTTTTTTAAATTTTGGTGCAGAGTTCCCCTTAATATCCAGTAAAGGGATGGTGAACCCGCGCAATGAACATAAAGACTTAATTGGTATCGTTTGGAACTGCTGCCTCCCAACAAGCAGTCACCCTAAATGGGGACAGCTGAGATATATTAAAAATGATAGAAGGGTTTGGCGCTGTTCCTATTTAGTTTCCTACCTCCATATAGGTTACTGGATTAAAATAAATTCTTAGGTGCACCGTGCATATATCAAATATTAAATACAATATGGATTCCCAAGTATACCGTGCATGAGTCAATTAAATATTCTGCTGCAATATTATGCAGTCATAGGTGATACATAGACTAACTTAAATGCTTACATATGTAATATTGCTAATGGGGAAGAAAGGGGGGGGAGGAGGTGGGGGGGAGGGGGGGGGAGGGAGAGGAGAGTAAGATGGGGAAGTGGGGAGGGGGTGTAGGAAGTCTCTTCCTAAGGAAAATTACAATAACAGGATAAAGTGCAAATGTGCTGGTGCAATCCAAAAGGCAACAGTGACAAGATAAGGTGCAAACGTGCTTCAAAATTCTTTAGTAAGTCTCTTGTGCCATATTCTTGTGCTGTGGTGATAATCCTTCACTTATAATATCTCTTTGCTCTGAAAGTGCAGCCACTCACCAGATCACTTCACCCCTGCGGGGGTAGTAGGCGGTTACAGTTTTATCGCCACTGTACAGCGATCGCTGGCGGGCTCAGGATCGTGGTATGTCATATATAAAGAGAGAGGGAGTGCCCATAGCGTAAAATTGCTTTAAAAAGGTTTTATTACACAAAATGAAAGGGTACTCACACTTTTACAGTAAAAATCAAGCGAAATGGTAAAAACGTCAGAACCGTCATAAATATCCTTCAGCGCTGGTACAGGAGGTGATGTTTGGGAAGCACAAATTAGGCCACGCCCTACGCGTTTCGTCGTTAGGACGTCTACGGGAGCGTGACCTGTGTTGTGTCTTCCCATCCTTATATAGTGTGTGTGGTATCCCCTTGTTAAATTTTCAATTGGCATCCATTTTCCCGCGGACCGGAAGTTCGTCCGCGGCCATTTTGTTTGTATTTTGCAGACAGAAGTCCGACTTCCTGTGTAAATAGCAGTGGGACTACTGGTGGCCATTTTGCCTGAGCTATTTATAGACAGTAGTTCAAGTTACCTGTCTCTGTATATTTGTATTGCATAGTCCGGCGGCCATTTTGCCTGTGTTTTTGTGGACAATGGAGACCGGCGGCCATTTTGCCTATGTTTTTGTAGACAATGGAGACCGTAAACAATTCCCCTTGTTTGTATTGCATAGTCCGGCGGCCATTTTGCCTGTGTTTTTGTGGACAATGGAGACCGTAAATAGATCTCCCTATTGATGTCAAATGCAGATATATGTTAAATCTATCACACACTATAAAAGGTTTATTGTACATTAATCGGCTTGCTTTATATGACGCTAAAAGTCAAAAATTAATACTAAATTCAACATGATTTAAAACTCATAAGAAATACATGAAGAAACTTAAAAAACAATACAAATAAAAATTGGGATTAAAATTAAAATTAAAATCATGAGGAGCACGTAGAGGATCATGAGGAATACTTAAATGAGAGCTTACTAAATACATATCATTCTTAAATTAAAATAAATGAATAAATTGGAAAAAATAAAACTTAACTTCATATATTATATAGCATTTTTTTGTGTATCTGAAGAGAGGGGGAACATATTTTATTATTTTTAAGAGGGCTTGTTGTATATATTAATCTTTTGGGGTGTCCATATTTACATTGTATATCCTCATTTATAGGTGTAATTACTTCTATAGTGCGTACGTGAGAAAGGAATCTTAGATTTTTTTTTTTTTTTTTATATATCTAGCATTTCTTTATGGATACTATGTCCCATACATTGACTATATGAAGAAGATATATGTAAAAAAAAAAAAAAAAAAAATTTTTTTTAAATAGTATAAAAATATATATATACTGATATAAAATGGCTTAAGAAAGACGGGGAGAGTAAAACGGGAGGAAAAGGGTTAATTTCGAAATCTGTATTATACTATTCGTGCGTGTATATATATATACTAGAGGGTGTACTGGGTCTATTGGTTATTTTTCATGTTTATATCCTATTGCGGTACTTTCTACTCCTTTATGGGGAAGAGGGAAAAAGGGGGTAATTAGATGTCAGAGTGTTTGTGTGTCAAGAGTATAGGTGCTCTATGTCTCCCATTTTGATATGAATATTAATAATTTGTTAGGAAGCAGTTGAGGTCAAGGTCGATGTTCATGCCCATAGGCTGCAGGGTATCTAATAAGAATATCCACTTGGTTTCGTTTTGTGAGACCTTAATTTTTTTATTCTCGCCTCTCCAGTGACCCTTGATTTTATCTATTGCGTAAAAGGTCATCTGCGCCGGGTCTCTGTTGTGGTAATCTCTAAAATGCCTGGACACGCTATGTTTAATAAAACCTTTCCTGATGTTTTTAATGTGTTCTCTGACTCTGACATGCAACTCTCTCGTTGTCCTTCCTACATATTGCTTCCGACATGGGCACTCTAACACGTAAGTGACGTGGGTACTGTGACAGGTAATGAGCTACCGAATATTGAACTCTTTTCCATTGGCAGTAGACCTAAATTTCATTGTTTTCTTGCTGGTTCTTTTACTGGTTCTGCAAGGTAAACATTTGCCACATTTAAAAAACCCTTTTAAACCTTTTCCTATTTTTATCTCCCTAGGTGGATCTATTGCATTGTGTACCAGTTTGTTCCTCAAAGTTGGTGCTTTTTTGTAGATAAAAACTGGTTTCCTAGGTAAAATAGAGTTAAGGGTCCTATCAGATTGTAAAATGGGCCAATGTTTTTTAATTATAGTCTCCACATGTTTGTATTGTCTATTGTACCCCGTTAGAAAAGCTACTTCCGGTTTTTCATTTTTTGTTCTTCTATGTTGTATTCCTGTTTCGTCTAACATTTTGTTTCTGTCCATTTTCCCAACAGTGTGTTTCATTGCCACTAGGTCCTTTCTTCTATATCCCTTTTCCACGAACTTGTTTATTAGAGTGTCCGTTTGTCTCTCATAATCGTGTTTGTTGGAGCAATTCCTATATAACCGCATGAACTGGCCCTTAGGTATATTTCCTAGCCAACGGGGATGATGGCAACTGCTAGTTGGGATGTACCCATTTCTATCCGTAGTTTTGAAATATGTTCTTGTTTTCAGCTGTCCATCCTCTTTATATATTTGTAAGTCTAGGTAATCCACAGTCTCTTTGTTCCAGTTTCCTGAGAAAGTCAATCCATAGGCATTACCATTGATCTCGTTGAAGAAATTCTGTAATTCCTCTATCGTACCCCCCCATACCATGACAATGTCGTCAATGTACCTCCTGTATAATTTCAGATTTCTTCTTTCCTTGCTATAAATTTGTTCCTCCTCCCATTTATTGAGTAGTAAATTGGCTACGCTGGGGGCATACTTAGCCCCCATGGCTACTCCTTTTATTTGGGAGTAGAAGTCACCCTTGTGCCAAAAATAGTTATGGCTCATGGCCAATTTTAGTCCCTCCAAGATATAATTGATTTGTGTTACCCTTAGATCCGTTAGAGTGTGTAAAGCCCATTCGACACCACTAATGCCATCTTTCTGTACGATGTTGGTGTACAGAGAATTTATGTCGACGGTTACTAGTATGTCGTTATCATTTATCTCAAAGTTGTTTAATTCCCCAATTAGCTGTTTACTGTCTCTCAGAAACGATCTACCCTTTTTAACTAGGGGCTGTAAGTAGCCGTCCAGGTATGCTCCCAATCGGGAGAACAGTGAATCAATGCCACTGATTATCGGTCTGCCGGGTGGGTTCTTTTGGTCTTTATGGATCTTTGGTACGTAATATATAATTGGAGTTTTGGCTATTTCAGGGGTTAGATATTTGGCTTCTTTTTTTGTTAGAATCCCCATTTCTTCTCCTTTTTTGACATAGTTCTTCAATTTTTTCTTATATTCTGTTCTTGGGTTGCCCCTCAATTTCTTGTATGTGTTGGGTACCTCCAGTAGCTTCTTCATTTCTGACTCATAGTCTTTTTTAATTAAAATGACCAGGCCCCCTCCCTTATCGGCCGGTCGGATGACTATATTTTTCTTCTTCTCTATTTCTTTAATAATATTCCATATGTTTGTTTTTATTTTCTTCGGTTTCATTTTCCTAAGATCTTGTTCGACCATTTTTTTAAAAGTCATCAGGCTCTCATTTTGTTGAGTATTCGGATTGAATGTTGAATTATTTCTTAGCCCTGAATGTTGGAATAAAGGGGGGTCATCATCTGTTCGTACGTTCCTGTTAGTATCTCCTTTCATTAAGTAAAAATTTTTTTATGTTAAGTTTCCTTACGAATTTTTGGAGGTCTATATATACTTCGAAGGGGTCAAGATTCTTATCAGGGGCATATTTTAAGCCTAAATCCAACACTCTCAATTCTTCCTCATTAAAATTGGCTTCACTTAGGTTAAAAATTCCTGTACCTAATACTCTCTTCTTCTTTTTCTTCTTGATTCCTCCTCTCTTACCGCGTGCTCTTCTCCTCTTTCCCATCTTTGTGGTCTGTATGTATGCTCTGTTCTTTCTTCTCGTTGGGTTTCTTCTTGCATTCTGTTCCTCGGGCCCATGTATGTGTTCCTGGTGGTCCTCATGTTCCAGCTCCGTCGAGGGTCTCCGTTGTTTCGATTCCTGGTGGGGAACCTGAAGGGTTGCCCTCCCCTTTGTCTGTCTTGAGGCCCATACGTATCCCTGTATGGAGACCGTCTGTTTCTGAAGACTGATTATGTCTTGGTGTCCTCAAAATACTTGAGGGGTTGTTCCATTGTAGTGGTCTATTTTCCTCTCCAGCTTGATCCCTGTAGTACCGACGTTCCGGGCTAGTTCCCTCTCTTCTCGTTCTTAAATTTGGTAGTTCTTCTGGTCTTGTTCTTGGTGTCCTAATTTCTGTAGATCTTATCTCTTGCCATGGTGTAGTATCTTCTATTACTGAACTTTCTCTTGACTCGTCTATCATAGAGATGTTGTGGTTATCTTCCATGTAATTCTCATCTATTTGCCATTTATATACCTGCTGGTTTTTGTAGTCCAGCACATCTCTTCTAAACTTTTTTTGTTTCTTCAGCTGTATTTCTTTATCATATTTAGTCATGGCTTCTTGTAGTTTGTTCTCTTTTTCTTTATATTCTCTGGATTCCAAGAAAGGTACGAGTTGGTCTCTTATTTGTAGTATTTCTGTTTCTATGTTCTTTAATTTATGTCGTCTTCGTATTACTATTTTCCCGAGCAGTGCATTTTCGCTATCATTGAAGAATTTATACCAATCTTCCATCAATCCTTTATCATTAACTGCATCGTTGGGTGAGATATCCCACCTTAAACGTCTTGGGGTGATTTTCTCTGTAATATACATTTCAATAGTTGCTATATCCCACCAAACTCTTATTTGTTTTTCGATATTGTGTTTCAGATGTTTAAATAAACTGTCTATATCCTGCCTTATGGCTACTTGTTCTTGATTAAAGACTTCGGTAAGGTTGATGTTTCTGTTGTTTAGGTATCTAAAGATATCCATTGCTGCAGGTTTCTGTTTAGTTTTAAATTAAACAGTGACTAGTAAAGGGATGGTGAACCCGCGCAATGAACATAAAGACTTAATTGGTATCGTTTGGAACTGCTGCCTCCCAACAAGCAGTCACCCTAAATGGGGACAGCTGAGATATATTAAAAATGATAGAAGGGTTTGGCGCTGTTCCTATTTAGTTTCCTACCTCCATATAGGTTACTGGATTAAAATAAATTCTTAGGTGCACCGTGCATATATCAAATATTAAATACAATATGGATTCCCAAGTATACCGTGCATGAGTCAATTAAATATTCTGCTGCAATATTATGCAGTCATAGGTGATACATAGACTAACTTAAATGCTTACATATGTAATATTGCTAATGGGGAAGAAAGGGGGGGGAGGGGGGGGGAGGGAGAGGAGAGTGAGATGGGGAAGTGGGGAGGGGGTGTAGGAAATCTGTTCCTAAGGAAAATTACAATAACAGGATAAAGTGCAAATGTGCTGGTGCAATCCAAAAGGCAACAGTGACAAGATAAGGTGCAAACGTGCTTCAAAATTCTTTAGTAAGTCTCTTGTGCCATATTCTTGTGCTGTGGTGATAATCCTTCACTTATAATATCTCTTTGCTCTGAAAGTGCAGCCACTCACCAGATCACTTCACCCCTGCGGGGGTAGTAGGCGGTTACAGTTTTATCGCCACTGTACAGCGATCGCTGGCGGGCTCAGGATCGTGGTATGTCATATATAAAGAGAGAGGGAGTGCCCATAGCGTAAAATTGCTTTAAAAAGGTTTTATTACACAAAATGAAAGGGTACTCACACTTTTACAGTAAAAATCAAGCGAAATGGTAAAAACGTCAGAACCGTCATAAATATCCTTCAGCGCTGGTACAGGAGGTGATGTTTGGGAAGCACAAATTAGGCCACGCCCTACGCGTTTCGTCGTTAGGACGTCTACGGGAGCGTGACCTGTGTTGTGTCTTCCCATCCTTATATAGTGTGTGTGGTGTCCCCTTGTTAAATTTTCAATTGGCATCCATTTTCCCGCGGACCGGAAGTTCGTCCGCGGCCATTTTGTTTGTATTTTGCAGAAAGAAGTCCGACTTCCTGTGTAAATAGCAGTGGGACTACTGGTGGCCATTTTGCCTGAGCTATTTATAGACAGTAGTTCAAGTTACCTGTCTCTATATTTGTATTGCATAGTCCGGCGGCCATTTTGCCTTTGTTTTTGTGGACAATGGAGACCGGCGGCCATTTTGCCTATGTTTTTGTAGACAATGGAGACCGTAAACAATTCCCCTTGTTTGTATTGCATAGTCCGGCGGCCATTTTTCCTGTGTTTTTGTGGACAATGGAGACCGTAAATAGATCTCCCTATTGATGTCAACTGCAGATATATGTTAAATCTATCACACACTATAAAAGGTTTATTGTACATTAATCGGCTTGCTTTATATGACGCTAAAAGTCAAAAATTAATACTAAATTCAACATGATTTAAAACTCATAAGAAATACATGAAGAAACTTAAAAAACAATACAAATAAAAATTGGGATTAAAATTAAAATTAAAATCATGAGGAGCACGTAGAGGATCATGAGGAATACTTAAATGAGAGCTTACTAAATACATATCATTCTTAAATTAAAATAAATGAATAAATTGGAAAAAATAAAACTTAACTTCATATATTATATAGCATTTTTTTGTGTATCTGAAGAGAGGGGGAACATATTTTATTATTTTTAAGAGGGCTTGTTGTATATATTAATCTTTTGGGGTGTCCATATTTACATTGTATATCCTCATTTATAGGTGTAATTACTTCTATAGTGCGTACGTGAGAAAGGAATCTTCGATTTTTTTTTTTTTTATATATATAGCATTTCTTTATGGATACTATGTCCCATACATGGACTATATGAAGAAGATATATGTAAAAAAAAAAAAAAAGCCATTTTATATCAGTATATATATATTTTTATACTATTTAAAAAAAATTTTTTTTTTTTTTACATATATCTTCTTCATATAGTCCATGTATGGGACATAGTATCCATAAAGAAATGCTATATATATAAAAAAAAAAAAAAATCTAAGATTCCTTTCTCACGTACGCACTATAGAAGTAATTACACCTATAAATGAGGATATACAATGTAAATATGGACACCCCAAAAGATTAATATATACAACAAGCCCTCTTAAAAATAATAAAATATGTTCCCCCTCTCTTCAGATACACAAAAAATGCTATATAATATATGAAGTTAAATTTTATTTTTTCCAATTTATTCATTTATTTTAATTTAAGAATGATATGTATTTAGTAAGCTCTCATTTAAGTATTCCTCATGATCCTCTACGTGCTCCTCATGATTTTAATTTTAATTTTAATCCCAATTTTTATTTGTATTGTTTTTTAAGTTTCATGTATTTCTTATGAGTTTTAAATCATGTTGAATTTAGTATTAATTTTTGACTTTTAGCGTCATATAAAGCAAGCCGATTAATGTACAATAAACCTTTTATAGTGTGTGATAGATTTAACATATATCTGCAGTTGACATCAATAGGGAGATCTATTTACGGTCTCCATTGTCCACAAAAACACAGGCAAAATGGCCGCCGGACTATGCAATACAAACAAGGGGAATTGTTTACGGTCTCCATTGTCTACAAAAACATAGGCAAAATGGCCGCCGGTCTCCATTGTCCACAAAAACACAGGCAAAATGGCCGCCGGACTATGCAATACAAATATACAGAGACAGGTAACTTGAACTACTGTCTATAAATAGCTCAGGCAAAATGGCCACCAGTAGTCCCACTGCTATTTACACAGGAAGTCGGACTTCTGTCTGCAAAATACAAACAAAATGGCCGCGGACGAACTTCCGGTCCGCGGGAAAATGGATGCCAATTGAAAATTTAACAAGGGGACACCACACACACTATATAAGGATGGGAAGACACAACACAGGTCACGCTCCCGTAGACGTCCTAACGACGAAACGCGTAGGGCGTGGCCTAATTTGTGCTTCCCAAACATCACCTCCTGTACCAGCGCTGAAGGATATTTATGACGGTTCTGACGTTTTTACCATTTCGCTTGATTTTTACTGTAAATGTGTGAGTACCCTTTCATTTTGTGTAATAAAACCTTTTTAAAGCAATTTTACGCTATGGGCACTCCCTCTCTCTTTATATATGACATACCACGATCCTGAGCCCGCCAGCGATCGCTGTACAGTGGCGATAAAACTGTAACCGCCTACTACCCCCGCAGGGGTGAAGTGATCTGGTGAGTGGCTGCACTTTCAGAGCAAAGAGATATTATAAGTGAAGGATTATCACCACAGCACAAGAATATGGCACAAGAGACTTACTAAAGAATTTTGAAGCACGTTTGCACCTTATCTTGTCACTGTTGCCTTTTGGATTGCACCAGCACATTTGCACTTTATCCTGTTATTGTAATTTTCCTTAGGAACAGACTTCCTACACCCCCTCCCCACTTCCCCATCTCACTCTCCTCTCCCTCCCCCCCCCCTCCCCCCCCCCTTTCTTCCCCATTAGCAATATTACATATGTAAGCATTTAAGTTAGTCTATGTATCACCTATGACTGCATAATATTGCAGCAGAATATTTAATTGACTCATGCACGGTATACTTGGGAATCCATATTGTATTTAATATTTGATATATGCACGGTGCACCTAAGAATTTATTTTAATCCAGTAACCTATATGGAGGTAGGAAACTAAATAGGAACAGTGCCAAACCCTTCTATCCCCTTAATATCCACACCAGACCTGAAGGGCCTGGTAATGGAATTTTGGGGGACCCCCATGCATTTTTTTTCAACGACTTTCAATGACTTTTATGTGTATTGTCAGGACGAACAATTCATTAATAACCGGCACCAGCGCTAGCACTTTTAAATGACTTTTTTTTCCCTTTAGAAATGTAATTTTGCTCTCGGACTGTTATAAACATGGGAAATATGCGCTACTTTACAGGTGTACTATAGACAACCCCCAGGTATGAAATTTAAATGAATAGTTCACTTTTATTGTTTCACTTTAAACATTATTAAAATCACTACTCTCGAAAAAAACGGACATTTTTAAAACTTTTTATGCATTGATGTCCCCTGGGGCAGAACCCCAGATACTTTTTATGACAATAACTTGCATATTAACCTTTAAAATTAGCACTTTTGATTTTTCATGGTATTGGATAGAAAGATCTGGATGCCGCACACTGGATAAAGTAGAAAACTTGTCTTTATTGTAGAGATAGGACCATCAAAAGTACAAGACAATCATGCAGGATGTACAGGATCTACTGACGCGTTTCACACTCGAAACTGAGTGCTTACTCATAGCTGGCAATTATTGGAATGACTAACATTTATATACCCTAAGAATGACATCATGTGATCACATAATTAGATGAAAAAATGGGTAACAGCTGGAAATCGATTTTGTGGAATCTTGGCATCTGCTGACAAGTTAGTATGTTTTCCAATAAAAGAGACTCTAAAAAAGTGATATTTAAGTCACTAAAAATGACCTAAGTCAGTAGGAATGAAAAAACGTAAAAATAAATGTAATTATACAACCGCATGTGTGTAAACAAAAAAAAAAAAAAAAAAAAAAAAAAATATAATATATATATATATATATATATATATATATATATATATATATATATATATATATATATATATATATATATATATGTATATATATATATATATATATATATATATGTATATATATATATATATATATATATATATATATATATATATGTATGTATGTATATATATATATATATATATATATATATATATATATATATAATTATACTGTTGTTTTTTATGTGTTAATCAATATATATGTAATAAAATGTGAAGGGGATGTGATGTGAATGTGATTTTTCATGTTCATGTCCCATAGACTTTAACAGTGTTTGCGTGTTCGAACAAACTTTTTGCCTGTTCGCATGTTCTGGAAGGAAACCGAACAGGGGGGTGTTCGGCCCATTCCTAGTGTCTGCTACACTTCTGGTGGTGTACACAGTATAAATACAGTGCAGCCATAGTACAGTTGCTAATACAGTGCAGATGGTGTACACAGTATCTAATACAGTGTATACAGTTTCTACTACACTTCTGGTGGTGTACACAGTACACAATACAGTGCAGCCATAGTACAGTTGCTAATACAGTGCAGGCAGTGTACACAGTATCTAATACATTGTGTACAGTTTCTACTACACTTCTGGTGGCGTACACAGTATCTAATACAGTGTAGTATGGTGTTGCAAAACAAAATATACATCATGTCCGGAAGGCCACCAAGGAGAGGCAGACGCTCACAGGCCACTAAAAGAGGGGAAGCCGCCTCTGTGTCTACAGTCAACAGTGCTGGTAATGGACATGGTGCATCCTTTACAGATGGCCGTGGGGCACGCTTGTCCTTTTTTTTTGCTGCTGGCCATGTTATTGAGCCAGACCATGCAGAAGAGTAGCCCCAAGATCATGCACAGAGGAGTCCCCAGAATTATTTGACCACAGTGTCGGGTACATGCTGCTGGAGGATGCGCAATGATTTGAAGGCTCTGATGTTGTTTCCCAGGTTGAGGAAGGGAGTAATGTAAGCCTAGAGAGAGGGGGTGCCCAATAAGGACAAGAAACTGGCAGTCATGTTCCCCCAGCTGCAGCATACTGCCAAGTTTGCTCCAGTGATGAGGAGAGAGGGGATGATGAGGTCACTGACTGTACTTGGGTGCTTGAGAGAAGAGAAGAGGAGGAGGAGGCACAAATCCAATGAGGCAGGATGTTCTCTAGGGGGCAGCTTAAGGGCAGCCACCCTATTGCATCACACCGCAGAGCTCCACAGGTGCTGACTCCCCACTTTTAAAAGTTCCTTGGTGTGGGCCTTTTTCAACACGTGCGCAGCAGATCACACCGTTGCTGTTTGCAACCTATGTCTGAAGCAGATCAAGCCTGGCCACAACAGCAGCCGCTTGGGCACCACATGCTTGACCAGATATTTGATGACCTGCCATGCAGTCCGTTGCCAAAAGCACTTGAAAGACCCGCATCAAAGAAAAAGGCGGACTTCTCCTTGCTCCTCAACTGGGATCTCCAACCCTACTATGTGTTACAGTGTTGTGGCACCACCACCACCACTCAAGGCCCAATTTTTCTGCCCCTGTTTAACAGGGGCATGTAATTACAATTTTTGATACAATATTTCAACGCAGGGCCCGTTCTTGTGCCCAACAAGAGTATCTGTGAGGGGTTACAGTATTGTGGCACCACCACCCAAGGCCCAATTTTTCTGCCCCTGTTTAACAGGGGTATGTAATTACAATTTTTGTTATAATATTTCACAGCAGGGCTCGTTCCCGCACTTAACAAGAGTAACTGTGAGTTCACATGTTCAAACAAACTTTTTGCCTGTTCGGAGGGTGTTCGGCTCATCCCTATTAATAACATTTGAGTCCACACTATCCAGTAAGTGTATTTGAACCTATATATTGGTGACGGCTCAGACACCATGGTGATCTTTTTTTGTTTCATAAAGAGTTTATTACATATTTCAAGAAATATACAACATAATGTAACAAATTGGGTTACAGGTTCCATTTGTAATATTCCAAGCATTAGTTTACAGGTTCGGAGTACAGTACTGACTAGGTTTTTGGTAGACCCGGGGGAAGTCTGGATTGCCTCTAATGGGGGTAATCGGGCAGTCTGTGTCTGACAGTGCATGGACCTTACATGCCCTATCAAAAGCTTGGAGAGTTGCTCCAGCAAGGGGATGTGTGTGAAGTTTGGGTGGCACAGATTGTTTAGAGACCCAGGGTATCGAGCCCAGTTCAGTTTCTGCAGTCAGTTTCTAAAGGTTCACCCAGCTTTTACAACAGGCATGAACTTTCCAGTCCACCACACTAGTCATGTGGGCTGCCCAATAATAGTGTTGTCAGTCTGGCAGACCAATTCCGCCTTTTCCCTTAGGCAAAACTAGCTTTGCCCATCCAATACGAGCTGATTTTGCACCCCATATAAAGGATCTACACATCTTCTTATAAGCTGTAAAAAAGGCGGGTGGTAAGTGGATCGGGACAGTCTGCATTTTGTATAGTAGACAGGGTAAGACTTTCATCTTTAGGACAGAGGTCCATCCGAACCATGAAATGGTGGGTACATCCCACTTCAGAAGATCTTGTTGTATAAATTTTAGCTTGGCAAGGAAGTTTTTAGCATATAATGTTTTTAGTTTAACTGGGAGCTGGATACCTAAGTAAGTGATGGCCTCTTTCTCCCATTTAAATGGGAAATTCGCTTGGCATTGTTGCACCAGGTCATTCGATAATGAGACATTTAGTGTGAACGATTTGGATATATTGATTTTTAAATTTGAGATACGCTGAAAAAGGTCTAAGTTAGGCATAAGGTTGGGTAGGGACGTCAGTGGCGAGGACAGAAAGAGCAGGATGTCGTCCGCAAAGGCCGCTATTTTGTACTCCCCTTGGTGGACTGTTATGCCTTTTATATTCGGATTATCTCGGATGCATCGTTGTAAAGGTTCTAGGGTCAGGATATAGAGTATGGGCGAGAGAAAACACCCCTGCCTAGTGCCATTATGGATGGGGAAAGCGTCCGACAAGTGGCCGTTGACTCGGACTCTAGCTTTTGGGTTCACATAAAAGGAGCCTATAAAGGCATGTATACAGCTCCCTAGACCAAGAGCTGTTAATGTCACTTCCATATAGTCCCAGGCCACTCGATCGAACGCCTTCTCTGCATCTATTACCAGGAAAATCCCTCCTGTTGGGAGGAGGTGAGCCAGTGATGGAGATTCAGAGCTTCCCTGCCAGGGACAAAACCCACATGGTCCAAACCTATCCAGGCCGGTACAAGGAAAGCAAATGGATTAGCAAGGATTTAAGAGAAGAGTTTGACATCCACATTTAGAAGTGAGATTGGCCGATAATTAGTTACATTAGTCGGATCTTTATTTTCTTTGGGTATTACAGAGATAAAGGCTTCTCGTAGGGTCTCCGAGGGGTAGGAGGTAGTGGCAAGCATATTAAAGGCTTTAAGGAAGCGTGGGGCCAGAAGGTCTGCAAAGCTTTTATAATATTGTGCTGAGAAGTCATCTGGTCCCAGACATTTGCCAGGTTTCGTGGCTTTTTAATTTATCAACTGGGAACGTGTTTCAACAGCAGTAGGGTTCTGGTTCTGGCTCACCCCTTTAAGTTTGTAAAGTTCACTATAAAAGCAAAGGAATTGTTGTGCATTCTCTTCGTTTTTTGAAGTAGATCGTTCCCCACGGGTCAGTCACATGGTGCCCTGTGTGGGCCCGGGTACCCTTTTGTGTAAGCCTGGCTAGTAGCTTACCTAGCTTATTTCCCTATTCATAGAACTGCTTATGTGACAATACATGGCCTTCACAGTGACCTACATGTGTGCCTTCTTAAACAGTTCCTCTACTAACTGAGCTTGCGTATCTGCTAACTCCCTAGATACTTGGATAGCCTGAGAGCATTTATGTTGGGCTTCCAGCCTAGCTATTTTCTTGGAAAGAGATATTATCAACGCTTGATGTACTTTCTTTTTCCTAGCTGCTATAGCAAGGAGATTTCCTCGTACCACGCACTTATGTGCCTCCCATTGAATCATGGGAGACAACTTAGGTGTGTTATTCTGGTAGAAATAGTCACTAAGGACTTGACTTATGCTTGCAGGATCACCGGGATCAGCAAGAATGGAGGCATCCAGTCTCCATGTCTTGGTGGACTCTACCCTCTGTGGGAATCGTAAGGTTAGGGTGATTTGGTGATGGTCGGAAAGGAACATGTTTTCAATGGTCGCATCTGCAAAATATGTCAGGTCAGATTGGTGAATGAAGAGGTAGTCCAGCCTCGAGTAGTGAGGCGATGGGAAGAAGGTATAGTCCTTCTCTCTAGGGTTAAGAGTGCACCAGGTGTCATGTAGTACAATGCCGCGTACACATGATCGGAATTTCGGCCCGCAAAAGACCGATGAGAGTTTTTAGTCGGAAAATGCGACCATGTGTATGCTCCATCGGACTTTTACTGGCCGAATTCCAGCCAGCCAATGATTGAGAGCATGTTCTTAATTTTTCAGTCGGGAAAAGTTCCTATCCAAAAATGCGATTGTCTGTAGCAATTCCGACTCGCAAAATTCCTACTCATGCTCGGAAACAATTTGACGCATGCTCTTTAGCATTGAACTTAATTCTCTCGGCTCATCGTAGTGTTGTATGTCACCATGTTCTTGATGGTCGTAAGCTCAGCGAACTTTTGCGTGACCGTGTGTATGCAAGGCAAACTTGAGCGGAATCCTGTCGGAAAAGCCGTCATATCTTTTTCCGACGAGAAGTCCGATTGTGTGTATGCGGCATAAGAGAGGCCAATTGAAGCCACAGTGCCGAGAACGAAAATGAGGAGGTGCCTGTAGAGGTATCTAACAGTGGGTCAAGGGACATGTTGAAGTCACCCCCCAGTATCAGTAGGCCTGTTTGGTAGGAAGCAAGTTTCAGAAAGGTCTCTTTCAGAGAGGTCACCCTCTTGGCGTTGGGGCAGTATATGTTCACTAGAGTCATAGGTTTGTCTTTCCAGGTGCCCTTTAAAAAGAGAAACCTGCCCTCGGGATCCAGCACTTGGTCCGCCAGGTGGAAAATGAGTGACTTGACTAGCAGGATGGAAACTCCTTTTGTTTTGGAGTCAGCACATGTCCCCGATATGCTTCGGGGAAGCGTTTGTTAGTGAGGCAGGGGACAGACCCTGATTTAAAATGAGTCTCCTGGAGAAAAACAACATGTGTTCTGCACCGGTGAACCTCTGCTAAGACACTGCTACACTTTTCCGGTACATTGAGCCCCTTGGCATTTAAAGAGTATACTTTGAGCGATAGAGGAACTGATGATTGCGCTGTAGAAGATATGAAAAAGTGATATCCTGGGGGGGAGTAGAAAGGAGATTAGAAAGGGTCAAGGAGGAGGGAGAGGTGTATGCACTGCAGGTGTTTCAGGTGATGGGTGAAGATCTCTACCTGCGTGTGGTAAATATCCACAGCGCAGGTATGTCATGCAATATACCGGGGGTGGGCTTAGACCCGCTGACCCACCTATTCGAAAGGACTTGAGGGGTGTGTAGGGATGGTGAAGAAGGTATACCGGTACCTGTCAAAGGTGAACCTGCCCCTTTGAGGTGGGAAAGTGGTCTAACTCTAGGGAAGAAATCCGTATAGCACCCACCTAGAGATTCCTAGAGTGATGTTTAATTGCTGTGGGACAATCCTAGGCTGAGGACACCGGCGGGTGCCATCTAAAGGCCACCCAAACCGAGTAGCCACCATATCTATCCAGAAACCTCTCTTTTGCCATTGCACACTCAGAGCCTAAGTAGGGCAGAAATAAGATATTTTGTGGAACACTCTAAGTTGAAAGCATTCTAACCTTAAGATCCGGATCCCCTATCTTCAAGATTCTAGCACGCAGGCTGCAGTCAAGCAACAAACCTGAAGTGATGGAAGCTCCAAGGATCTAGGTCCCACATTGACCAAGGAGTATGTCCAATTCTATTGCAAGAGAAGGGAACATCCTCCTTTGTAACAACACATTCGAAGAAACATTTTAAACATTTCCAGTGGTCGCCTGTAAGCAGAAGGGAAATTTTCATCTAAAGGCTATGCATCTGTCACATAGAGTTTGCAGCGGGGGGGGGGGGCGTGGCTGGATGGTGAAGAGAGCAGTCGCATAGTCTCACAGCTCCGGCTCTCAATGACCATCCTACCCTTATCCTATGTCCTATCTCCTCGTGGAAGTTGTCGTTTTGTTCCCCACAGCTGTGGGCACCTACCAGGTTGGCAGACATGGTGAAATACAGGCCGCCTCAGCCCTCACACACGGCAGAACAGTTGGCGCGGTTCCGGAGGCAAATTGGCGCTGGGACGCATGCAGAGGGCACAGACACGCTGAAGGCTTCCTCCCCTGCTGTCCAGGACTCTGTAACAGGGGTGAGTGCCTCAATTCCTGCTATATTCCTCACACACACAGACCCCCTGCAGGCACAGGAATCACAGCAATCTGCTGAGTTTAGTCAGGATGTGGATTCACCCCCTGTTGAGCCTACACTGTCTACCATTATGCTGGCTATCCAGGATTGCAAGGCCTCCCTCTCCACTCAACTAGCTTATATCCGTATGGACTTTTCATTATTAAAACAAGATGTCCAGAATCTCCGGGACTGCACCGGAGATGCTGGGGAACGGATCAGTACCTTAGAAGATACTGTGCACCCCATGTCTGTTACCATGCGTGGTACTACTAGCGAGATGGCGGATCGACGATTTGGAAAATCGTTCTCGCAGGAATAACCTTAGATTTGTGGGATTCCTGGAACGCACAGAAGGCCCTCATCCTGAAAAGTTTCTTTATTCATGGCTGCGGGACATTTTTGGTAAAGATGCACCTTTATTCTCACATGTTATAGAGCGTGCGCACCGCACTCCTCCTCATCCTCCTCCAGTGGGCGCCCCACCACGCTCCATTATTGCACGCATCCTTAATTTTCAGGATAAAGTGGCCATCCTATGCCTTGCACGAGAAAAAGGCCCGCTTACATTTAATGGCAATAATATTTCTGTTTATCCGGACTTTTCTGCTGAAGTTCAACGTCAACGGATCTCTTTTTCGGCAGTGAAATCTCGCTTGCGCACGTAAGGCCTCTCAAACGCTATGCTCTTCCCTGACGAATTGTGCATTTTTCACGATGGCAAGGCCCATTTCTACACCAACCCCAAGGAGGCCATGAAGTGGCTGAATGATCACTATGGAGCAGCACACAGACGGAGAGGAGATTGAGGTTGCCATTCACCTACAATGACATTTAGCGATTGCCTTAATACAGGCCCCGTACACCCCTGTATGATTCGGTGCTTTTATAGCCATAATTTTACAATGTCTGAAGATTTGGTCATTTGGGTTTTTTTTTTTTTACCATGCGAGACCTACACCCCGCTCTACAAGATACGGTGTCTACACTCTACATTCTTCTTCATTTCCCCCTTCATCCCCACGTTCTCTACTGCACAGGTACTGTTTACAAATCCTGGTAACTTGCATTCCAAAGTAATCAAGATGGCAATCCCTTCCACACAAACGAATAGGACATGCATCCTTCATCAGGACACGATGAAAGGGGAACTTTTGGTTTTTTTTCCCTCTGTCACCAGTTGGGAGCCTCACCAGACCCCACGTTACCCTCTTACCGGCTTGTGGCGAGGCCACGGTATAGTTTTTGACTTCCACAGTTTTCTAGTTAGGAGGAACTTTTAGTTAGGGATCCAAAGCTTGCTATGTTTGGGATGGCTAAGCGGGGTGGGGGGCAAAAAGGTTTTCAGGTAGTTGTTGATGGTTTTTTTTTTATTTTTATTATTTTTTTTTCTAAAAAAAATGTTTTTTTTGTCTATACCACCATGCAGGCAGATCCACCGCTTCATACTTGCCCAGGGGAGTTTCAGATCATGCCCCTCTTTCTGTGTCTCTCCTCCTCCTTCCAGGCTCGGGACCTGCTCTATGGCGCCTAAACTCGTACTGGTTGGAGGACGAGGTGGTGCAGGGAGAATGTAGGATGAGCATTTCTAACTACTGGAAAAATAATTTAGATAAAGTTGATCCCTCCACAGAATGGGACGCATTCAAATCTACATTGAGAGGCACCTTTATGTCTATCACGGGGATCTTACGAAAAAATAACCAGATGCTTACTGAGGAATTAGAAACTGCTATGGTGCATAATTATGCCTCTAACCCTGCCTCTGACACTAGGGAGGCATGGTTACAGAGCCACAGGGAGTATGAACTCCGTCTGCTAGACCTCACACACAAACGCATGTTGCATGTCTCCCAAAAGTCGTTTGAACATGGTAATAAAGCAGGACGTCTCTTGGCGTACCTGACCAGACCTGACCATTCCCCCATTTCCATACCACGTATCATTACTGCTCAAGGTACTATTAGTGATAACCCAGGAGATATTCTAGATTCTTTTTTATGTTTTTACAAAAAGCTATATACTTCCAGGGTTGATTATGATGATTCCCAGCTGTCCAACTACTTGGCTGAAATATCTCTTCCCTCTTTGTCGGATGAGGGACAGGATATGTTAGAGGCACCTATTTCAGCCAAAGAGATTGCTGTAGCAATCTCCCAAATGCCTGCACATAAGTCCCCTGGACCTGATGGTTTCCCGACCGAATGGTATGCCAAGTTCAAAGACCTTCTATCCCCTTTCCTCCTGCCGACATATAACAAGGCCCTTGAAGCTGGGATCTTCCCACCAACGATGCGAGAAGCTTTGATAATACTCCTATTAAAACCCAGAAAAGACTCACTTACTTGAGAATCTTATCGTCCGATTTCTCTCATAAATGTGGACGTTAAGATTCTGGCCAAAATATTAGCAAATCGGTTGAATACTGTGGTCGCATCCTTGGTTAATAGTGACCAGGGTGGTTTTATCCCTGGTAGGTCTACTAGAATGAACATTCGCAGATTGTTTCACAATCTGCAATATCCACATGACTGCCCCCCCCCACTCGCGCCATTATGTCCTTAGACACCTGTAAAGCATTTGACAGTGTGGAATGGCCGTACCTCTTTCAGGTGTTACAGAAATATGGCTTCGGCCCCCGTGTGGATAAAACTTCTGTATACCTCCCCAACAGCTCGGGTACGGGTCAATTCATCTATCAACGATCCCTTCCCGATCACCAGGGGCACTCGACAGGGGTGCCCATTGTCACCCCTGTTGTTTGCCCTGGCCATAGAGCAGCTTGCTGTTCGCATTCGCTCCTCCCCCACAATTAAAGGACTCCCAATTGCGAATATAGAGGAGCGCATTTCACTTTATGCGGTTGACACATTGGTGTATCTGGCTGATACAAATGAGTCTTTACAGGCCTTCCTGGAGGAGATCACTACCTTTGGGGACTACTCTGGATTCTGGGTTAATTGGGACAAATCCAGCCTTTTCCCCCTAGACATGAATAACACTCCTCAGATACACCCGGCCTCCAAGCTCCAGGTGGTGTCCTCCTTTAGATACCTTGGAGTATTAGTCCAGGCTCCTTTATCTTTATATGCTGCCAATAACTTAGATCCTTTGCTGGCCCGTCTCCAGGAACAAACTAAACAGTGGATGCATTTACCTTTAGACCTCATGGGGAGGGCTAATATTCTTAAAATGATTTATCTACCTAGACTGCTTTATATCCTTACTAATCCCCCAAAAGCTACCTTCGAATGCATAGACATGATATGTACTACTTTCCTGTGGAAGGGCGGATCCCCCAAAGTGGCACTCGAGACGCTGAGACTACGAGCCCATTTGGCAGGTCTAGCGTTCCCAAATTTCTTTCTCTATTATATGGCATCCCAACTGGTACACATACATGACTGGATGAATCCAGATCCAGCTAATGCCTGTACAGCCATGCATCTTCCCTTGAAACTCTACATAATATAATATATAGAGGCCGGGTCCCTGACCGCCCTGGAACCTCTCTACTCTCCACTTCCCTTTCATTGTTTAAACATATTACTATTAAAATATTCCTGGCTGAAATCCCCTAATAATCCCTTGTGGTTTAACCCCAATCTGCAAGAATTATACTCTCTTCCAGATGCCAACTGCTGGTACTCCAAAGGGGTTAAATATTTGTGTCATTTATATAATGCACAGGGCTTCAAAACCTTCCCACAGTTACGAAGGGACTTTGACTTACCAAGATCACATTTATTTTATTACTATCAGCTCAGACATGCCATACATGCCCAATTTGGTACTCTAGATGATATTGCAGATCTGGCCCCGTTGGAAAGAATGCTTAGGAAACCAGAACCCACTAAACTGGTATCCACTTACTATGCAGCCCTAATGACTGACTTTAACCCCAGGTTTCATAAAGCACAAGAGGAGTGGGCGTCAATGGATATCTCCATGGTGAATGAGGATTGGTCAGAATTTAGCGACACATATAAAACTTCTGTTATTTCTTCCCGAGACCGCATCATACAAGTTAAAATCTTTCATCAGACCCACCTTACCTCAGCCAGACTACATAAAATGGGTATTTTACCATCGGCTGTCTGTTTCCAAGGCTGCGGCCAGGAGGCAGACTTCTTACATTGCTTTTGGTCATGCCCGATAGTTAGAGACTTCTGGGAGGAAGTGGGTGCCTTTATATCGACTGTGCTGGGTCTTCCTAACATAATTCACCCTAAGAATTGCCTGTTGGGTGTATTTGGTGAATTACACATATAATCACATGCCAAGAGACTGCTCCGTATACTTTATTTTTATGTTAAAAAATCTATTCTACTGTCCTGGAAAGGTGCACAGACCTCTTTGAAATCCCTATGGTTAAAACTTATTAATGATTCTATTCCATTATATAAATTGACCTTTGAAATTCGAAAAAGGAATAAAACCTTTCATAAAATTTGGGGTAAATGGTTGGCTAGTCCGTTAACTCTTTCCCAACATTGACCATAATTGATCATTGATGGGCCGCGCCCCAGAGACCTTCACTACAAGGTCCTTTAATAAGGTTATGTCATACAAATATGCCTATATTTGCTATTTTTATTATCACAAATATCTCAGACCTTTTATAATGATTTCTGTCTACAATGACTTGTGTAATCTAATTGCATTTTGGATACCACTTTTGTATGACCAGTATATCAGATACTCTTGTGTGTTTTTTTTTCCTTTTCTCTTTTGTTTGTGATTGTTTTGTGCTTGTTGGTTTGTTCTGAACCTAAAACCAATAAAAATATCTTTAAAAAAAAAAAGAGTTTGCAGCAGGGGATGCAGGTCTCTCCTATGTTGCAGGGTGATTGTAGACAAATCTTGGAATAGCTATATGCATGCACCATTGTGCTCCAGGCGTTCATGGTTGCGGGCCAGGCGCAGTATTATTTCTTTCTGTGTGAAATCAACCAGCATATTGTATCTCTGGGGGGTCAGTATCTCTACCCCTCGGTCTAAGAGCTCTATGGCACCTTTCCATCTCCACAGGGGCATCAGGAGGCCACCCCAGCAACGTGTTAAAGATGGCTTACACCACGGATTGTAGTTGGGGTCCTTCCACTGTCTCTGGGATGCCTCTCACCCACAGGTTGCGCCTGCGACCTCTATTATCTAGGTCTTCCATGTGTCGTGCATCTCAATCAGGTGCTGTGCATGCACACTGACAACTTTCTGGACCTGCTGTATGGCCGTCCCATGTGTCATGGTTAAGTCATGGCCACTGTCTCCACATATTCTAGCCTAGATGCTACAGCTCTAATGTCTGTCTTGAGGTCCACTATCGCCACAAATAGCGTGCTTGTAATGTCTAGTGCTACTTGCTGGAGGCACAGTAAGGGGGAGGTGTGTGGGGCAGAGGTACCTGCTGCAGGGGCAGATGTGCCCAGGGAGTCCGCAGTGATGGCGTGACCTGCCGTATGCTGATCCAAGGGCTGGGATGCGGCCTGTGTGTCCTCCTGCTGTGTCCGGAACTTCATCGGAATGTTCCGGCTGAGCTGTGTCGCCGGGTCTTGCTGTGATTGGGTGCCCGAGGAGCTTCTTCCGGTCATCTTGGCATGTCAGAGGAGGGATTGTCCCGCTAATTATAGGCAGAAGTGGAGCTCTAGGTGGCGGAGCTCTCAGATCAAGCTGCCATCTTCCTCCTGTGCTAGGCCACCCCTCGTGATGATCTTTGGCATATAAAGGCTTTCTTCTATCTCTATAGAAATTTGATACACTTTGGGCTTTTTACATTAATGAACATTTTTCTTTTTTCTTTTTGATGTCACATATAGAGTATAATTTATATACATAAGTGAATGGTCCAATCCAGGGAGCAAGTTGACAGAAACCAGCAGATTGCCACAGGTAGTCAAAACACTCTAAAGGAGTCTGTTATGCCGCGTATACACAACCGGTTTTGCCGTCGGAATAAACTCCGGCGGAATTCCATTCAAGCGGTCTTGCCTACACACGGTCAACCCAAAGTCAAACCAAAGTCTGACCATCCAGAGCGCGGTGATGTACAGCACGTACGACGGGACTAGAAAAAGGAAGTTCAATAGCCAGTAGCCAATAGCTACGGTCTCGTACTGGCTTCAGAGCAAGCATTGTTTTTGGTCCGTTGGAACAGTATACAGACGATAGGAATTGGTTCCGTCGGAAATATTTAGAACATGTTCTACTTCTAGGTCCGTCAGAATTAAAAAAAAAAAAGTCAGATGAGGCACACACACAATCCGAATAGACGATGAAAAGCTTCCATCGGACTTTTTCTGTCGGACATTCCGCTCGTGTGTACGCGGCTTTACAACTCTCCCTGTGCAAGGATTCTCTACTCTGACAATGTCAAGCTTTTTCCTTGTAGGACCAGTCAACTGGGCAATTTAACCCTCTTCAATCAATTCCCAAAAGGAAGATGCAGAGGAGTAATATATTTGAGCAGGTTTTTGTACCTCCTTTTTTAGGATCCTTTGTTAGGATGCCTAAAATTGCAGAAGTACCCGCAATGCAAGTATTTTAGCACTTCCAAAGGAGTGCATTGCATTTTTTTTATGATGTTTAAGTTAGCAGCTCATTCTTGAAGAAGGGGTGCAAATTGAACAGAAGGACAGAGCAGCTCAATGCCTTAGTGTGGTCAGCACCTTGCAGTATTGGGTTGCTCAGTTCAAAACCCAACCTGGACACTTCTCCCTGCAATGAAGGATGTCCGATTAAGACACTTTTGTTGAAATGGTTTTCCAGCAATATGAATCACCTGTTTGGTTGATGTGGCATTCATGAGCTTAGCCGTATACATAGAGTTGTCATTGGAGGATGCTGTGCCCTTCAGGGGTATACTCAATCGTGATGATTGGGTGTGTCCTTGGGGGGGGTGTAGCATCTTCTGGTGCTGTGTACACACAATCGCACATTCCGACAACAACAATATCCATGTTTTTTTTTCCGACAGATGTTGGCTCAAACTTTTCTTGCATACACACAGTCACACAAATGTTGTCGGAAATTCCAAACATGACGCGGTGACATACAACATGTACAATGAGCCGAGAAAAATGAAGTTCAATAGCCAGTGCGGCTCTTCTGCTTGATTCCGAGCATGAGTGGAACTTTGTGCGTCGGAATTGTGTACAAATGATCGGAATTTCCGACAACGGATTTTGTTGTCGGAAAAGTTGAGATCCAGATTTCAAATTTTATTTGTCAGAAATTTCAACAGAAAATGTCCGATGGAGCCTATACATGGTCGCAATTTCTGACAACGAGCTCCTATTGAACATTTCCTGTTGGAAAATCCGACCGTGTGTACACAGCATTACAATGCAATGGAAGTTGTAATGAAGAATATTAATTCTATTCTAAAGAATAAATCTGGCAAGTGGGACAATCTGGTCTGCATTGCAAGAGTTTAAACTTCCTCCTTCAGGGGCTAGCTTTATCTTGATAGCAAATACCTGGAGATGATTCCACAAGTAGAACAATCTTGTCTGCATTGCAAGAATCCAAACAGTCCCATAAAAGGGCTATCTTAATTTTACAGCAAATAGCTGGGAATTAATCTACAAGTGAGACAATCTTGTCTGCAATGCGAGAGTCTAGCAGTCCCCTTAAAGGGCTAGCTTCATTTGATAGCAAATAGCTGGGAATAATTCTACAAGTGGGACAATCTTGTCTGCATTGCGGGAGTCTAGCAGTCCCCTTCAAGGGCTAGTTTCATTTGATAGCAAATAGCTGGAAATAATTCTACAAGTGGGACAATTGTGTCTGCATTGTGAGAGTCTAAACAGTCTCTTTCAAGAGCTAGCTTCATTTGACAGCTAGGAATTGTAGTGATCGGGTATATGTATTGGGTGGATAGTATCGTGGGTATGATAATTAATTAGTATTTAGGCATTATAATGATGATGATGTAAGTACTCTTCCACAGCAACCCAATTCTTCCAGAGAGATGCACTTTATTGACTTCCAACACAGAACAAAGTCCAAAGTCCACAGATGACAAAAAATCCGACAGAGTATATAATTCAAAGTCCCATGTTCTTACTGTAGGTCTGTGTGTTCACACACAGATAAGCCTCACCTAAACTATAGACTGAATTCCATGTTATATTCACCAGGCATTGAATGGCTGGTGAATTTAGGACTTTGATAAGCTTTAGTCTATCAAACAGACAACAACCCCCAGCCGTGAACAGCCGTGAACCACCCCAATTTGCACTCCTGCATATCAACATCAACAAGTCCCCTTTAGATATGTGTAATTAGATTAACAGATACCACCTGAACACCCTTTTGAGCCCTTGGAATACCTACATTCCTAATCTGTATTCTTGCATATCAACAAGCCCCCCTGATATATTAGCCCCACAGGAGGGAGCCTCCGCTAGGCCAACCCAAAACACTCCTTGATCCCATTGTTACCCCCTCAAGTCTAATTACCATCAATAAATACTTCTTCTATGGTCCTTTAAACAATGTACCCTTTGAAATGTTCAATTAGGTTAACAGCCCATACCTCACACCCCTAGGTAGACTTGCATAAGACCAACACATCAAAGGGTTTTCGGCTGTTATATTAAAATTGAGTTGGCTTGGACAAATCGACCGCTGTCAACTCAATTCTGGCCTGGTTAATATAATAATGTCCCACATAAATCGGTGAACATATTACAACAGGAATGTGATTAGTATGGCCTTCTGCCTCAGAGTACATGTCTGCTGAATAAAAGAGGACTGCAGTTCAAGAGTCAGTGTCTAACACCAAAAAGGTTTGCTCCTGCAGTTCCGGCCTGGGGTCCAGAAAGAATTGAAGAGAAAGAGTACACAATCAAATAGTCAGCAAAGAGCTCCACTTCTGGGGGAGAGGTTGTTTACTGGCCTTTTTCATATTTGTGCTCCCCATACATATCTTATGGGTACCTGGTCACTCCTCTTCTGATAGAAAGATACAGCTTTGGTCTCGGACGATTGGACCCTCAGGTCAAGCACTTCAGGCCAAGTTGGTCGATCAGACACTTTCAAGCCCCTGGCTGTGCCAGGAGGAATCCTTTGCTCCAACAACAATAGGCAAGTTCTGCTAGTTAACTTGATTCTTACCACCTCCAGGGCTGGCAATTCCAATTCCAGCAGATCTGATTTTAAGAGGAGTACTTTTGTTGCTCAGAGGGATGCCTATTTACAACTCCCAGAGCTGTCTTCTGACATACCTCTGTTTCTACGTGGGTCACGATGTCATGCAGCATATATGTCTGCTGGTTGGGTTCTCGATCCACTCCTCCTCTAGACAGGGATTCTTGTCAAGTATAGGAGGGAGATATCAGAACCCTACAAGAGATTGGCTGGCTAGTCTTTCAAAAGGGTCATGTGACTCTTACGCAAATCCTTGTGTATCTGAGAGCTTAATCCATCACAGTTCAGGATACATAGTTTTTGCCACTAGAGCATACTGGTGATAGGACGCTGCTTAATCCTGGCTTTCCTCTCTTCACCTGTCACCTTCTCAATACCTGATGATCAGGACCATGGTCTCCCCCATCTCTATATTGAGGTGTGCTCAATGGAAATGGCCTCCTGTCCTATGCCCAATGCTGATCATGCACCCAGCGATTCATGTCTCGCAAACAGCCAGGTGAAGCCTTGGGTGCTGGCACAGTAATACATCTTCTGTGCTACTGAGTTATTACCAGTGGAACTCACCTGTCGGGAAGTTGTTTTGCCAGTAGAACTCCCTGGCTGGAAAGTTATTTTCAACATTCTGGTTCTCTGGCCAACTCTTTCATGCTCCCTTTGCCTTTTGTCACCTGACAGCAGGCTTTCTAGTCCTCAGTGAGGATGAACAACATCACAGTGGTGACCTACAACAGGGGGCAGGTCAGAACCTGCAGGGTGGATCCAGTGAAAAAAAGGTAGAGATGATTGTGATCTAGGTGGAGTAGAATCTTCCTTATCTTTTGAGTCTACATAGAATTTCTGGGAAGAATCCATATTCTGTGGCCCAATTGGGCACTAAGTGGTTCCTACATCCAGGTTCCTCCAAGTGGCTTTTATCTCTAGACCAGATTTCAGAGTTAGATCTGATAGCATCTCCTTATTGTTACAAACCGGAAAGATTTTCCCTAGGGGCCTAGGCACTGGGTGCTGATGAGGTCAGGAAAGGTCTCACAAGCCATATGCTTTCCAGTTTAATCCATATACAGTTTTATGGGGGGGTCTGTTGCTAAAGACCGTGGCAAATTTTTGCAGTAATTCCCTATTGGCCAAACAGGCTTTGATTCCTGCCTTTGATACTGGGTACTGGATTGAAGTCATTTCTCTTGGATGAGATCTTTTTTCTTAAAGAGCAATATTCTATCCTTGTTCATCTCTTCCATTTTCTCATCCTGGCAGGAAGAGACTGATCAGGCGTGGCTGTGGTTTCTCTAAGCTAATATCTATAAATCCTACAAAAGGATTTGAACAGAGCTCGTTCCTTTTGGACTGGTTTGTTTTCTTTGCTTCAGTCCTCAGGTCAGGTGCATTCTGGACTTTAACTGATCCTAAAGTTCTCTTATGCCATGTACACACGTTCGGAAATTTCATCGGAAAAACCTTGGATGGTTTTTCCGATGGAATTCCGCTCAAGCTTGGCTTGCATACACACGGTCACACAAAAGTTCTCTGAACTTTTGACCGTCAAGAACGTGGTGACGTACAGCACGTACGACGGCACTAGAAAAGGGAAGTTCCATAAGAGGCACGCCACCCTTTGGGCTCCTTCTGCTAATCTTGTGTTTATTGTGTTAGTAGAAGTTTGGTGAGAGACGATTTGCGCTTTTCAGCCTTATGCTTTTCAGATCGTTACTGCTCTTCAGTTTGTGCTTGTGGGTTCGTATCAGTTCTTCTGCACCCCCCCACCCCAAAGCACCTTGTCCCCATGTTGATGAGGACAAGGGCCTCTTCCCAACAACCCTGGCCGTTGGTTGACGGGGTCTGCGGGCGGAGGGCTTATCGGAATCCGGGAGCCCCCTTTAATAAGGGGGCCCCCAGATCCCGGCCCCCAACCCTATGTGAATGAGTATGGGGTACATCATACCCCTACCCATTCACCTGGGGGGAAAAGTGTCAATAAAAAACACACTAGACAGGTTTTTAAAGGAATTTATTATGCAGCTCCGGGGGTCTTCTTCCAACTTCTGGGTTCTTCTTCCGACTTTAGGGGTTTTCTTCCGACTTCTCCGCTCTCTCTGGCCTCTTCTCCCGGTGTCCGGTTCTTCTCCTGCGCTCCAGTTCTTCTGCCGGCTCCTCCGATATCTTCTGCTCTTTTGTCGTCTTGTTCCCTCTTCTCTTCCAATGTTAACACGATGCTCTCTCCCGCTATAATGCTATGTGCGAGGTGCGTGATGACATATATAGGCATGGGGCGTGGTCACCGGATGACCCGCCCCCTTATGGCGTCATAGTCTCAGACCACGCCCCATGCCTATATAAGTCGTCACGCACCTCGCACACGGTATTACAGTGGGAGAGAGCGTTGTGTCAACATTGGAAGAAGAGAAGAGGCTACAAGACGACGGAGAAGACCGGGCCACTGCTAGCAAAAGAGCGTCAAAAGAGCAGAAGATAGCGGAGGAGCCCGGCAGAAGAACCAGAGAGCAGGAGAAGAACCCGACACCAGGAGAAGAGGCCGGAGAGCAGGAGAAGAACCGGACACCGGGAGAAGAGGCCGGAGAGTGGGAGAAGGACAGGACACCGGGAGAAGAGGCCAGAGAGAGCGGAGAAGTCAGAAGAAGACCCCCAAAGTCAGGAGAACACCCCCGGAACTGCCAAATTACTTTAAAAACCTGTCTAGTGTGTTTTTTTATTAACACTTTTTGAGTGAGCTGTCCAAAAAGACAGTTCACCCTATTGGCACAGGGAGGGACTTCGCAATTAAAGGGTAAGGTGATTAGCAAAACCGAAAGAAGGCACTGCGATGGCCGAATGATTGATTAGCATAACAGCCAAGGGAGTGCACTGGGTGCCCATACAAGCAATGTTTATGGTAATTGGCTGAAAACTGAGGAAATTGAAATGTGCATGAAAGCATCTAGCTGCTTACTCAATATAACAATAATAAGAGTAAAATGCATATGTAAAAAATACATATACAGGGGGACAAAATGACAATTACTGGCAAGGCTTGGTACATGGAACAGCAACCACATGTTTTTACAAATAGTAAACAATAAATCAATAAGTGAAAAACATCAAATATATATCAAAATTGTAATCATGTTAATGGATAGGAGGGAAAAAAGCAAAATGCATTTTCTGGAAGACCAGACTGAAGTGAGGTCATCACTTTCCACACTTACTTCCACCCCAGCTGAGGCTTCCGAGGACCAACCTGGGCCTTCCATCCAGGAAGAAGTGGAGGAGCCCAGCTTGAGGCAGGTATAGTATTTTTCTACATATTTATTGTCCTAAAATTAATTATGTTAACTAGATGTTATTATTGATAAGAAATTAATGATGAACAAAAAGTGTTTTACATATCAATAGACAGTAGTGGCCAAAAAGGTTTGGGACAAGAATGAAAAATGCTGGGGTCAGAATGATAGTCTTTTCTATTTATTAACATTCAATTTGCAACAGTCATGAGCTGAAAATTGTGTGTGACCGATGAAGCAAAAACTAAAGCTATGTCCCTTTTTCATACACAGGAAAGCCTCAGCCAGGATGAGGGTCTGGAATGTGGCAGCCAGGAGGTGGCAGGGGAAAGTGGCAGCCAGGAGGTGGCAGGGGGAAGTGGCAGCCAGGAGGTGGCCAGGCCCAGTGGAGTGACCCAATCCCAGGTCCCTCCCCTCCGCCTTCCACCCAAAAGGCCTAGTAAGGGGAGGAATGTGGAGGAGGCAGCACTTGCCCTCATTTGGGATGCTCATGTGACCCTGAGAGACCCCCTCAGAGTTCAAGAGGGCTATGGCTGCATAGTAGCAGCGAAAATGCAGGAAATGGAGGAGGGCCAATGCCTCATCTGTGAGAACATCATTTTACAGACCCTAAATAAGGGTTTGAGTGGCCAACTGACAGAAAATACACACCTTTCTGAGTTTGTCCATCCTCCTCCTCCTCCTCCACCTCCTCCTGCCACAACTCAACGAACAAAGCCACAATGTGCAGAGAAGCGTGGAAGGAAGACAAAAGTGTGATGGCCTGGGTTCAGTCTGGTCTGACAGAAGATGCAGGCTGTGATAGTACCACAGCCAGGGGACATATATGTGATCTGCTGCTGTTCCTGATCTCTCGGAGTCAGATTGTGCTCCCTATTGTATGGACTCCTCAGGCAACCAATTTTCTTTTTCAAATAGTTGATGTCTGCCCTGGGGTCCAAAGGCTTCGCAAATTTCTGCAGTTTCTCCAGCATTGCCTTCCCACTTTCTTTTGTTATGACCCAGAATAAATGGTAATTTTGTTTTCAGCAAATACTTGCCTATGTGTTTTTATTAAAAAAGGACAGTTTGTTTGTGAGTAGGCAGGTACATTTCAAAAATACAATGTCAGATTAACAAGGGACACCAACCTCCTTAAGGTTAAAAAATACAAGATAATAATGTTGTTGTGGTAACTTGACACACACAAAAAAAATGATGGAGATCACTAGAAAATAATTTTAAAATGATAAAAAAAAGGAGATCTTGATTTAAATAAAAAAAGGAAAAAAAATCACTATAAAAAATAATTCTAAACATTATTATGGAGATCTAGATCTGGCTTTAAAAAATAAAAATATTATTAAGGAGATCACCTAGAAATAATAAAGAAATAAGTTTGTCAGAACTCTGTGCGAATATCAGCAGCAAAACAACTTCATTCTTCTAGCATTATAAAGAACAAAAAAATGCACTGCATTAAAAGATCCAAAAATTTACAGCATGACGAATGTGCTATCTCCATTATAAATGCTAGTTTTACCAGACCGAACGCTTTCATCTCGAACTTGATTCTGAGAATGCTTGTTTTTTTGAGCGTCGGAATTGCATACAGACAAATAGAATTTCCGATAGGAACTTTTTCCGACGGAAAAATAGAAAACCTGCTCTCAATCTTTTGCTGGCGAGAATTCCACCAGCAAAAGTCCAATGGAGCGTACACACAGTCGGAATTTCCGACCAAAAGCTCACATCAGACTTTTTCTGGCGGAATTTCCGATCATGTGTATGCGGCATTAGAGGGCATATCTCTGCAGTCCCTGTCATATCCTATGTCTATTGGGTAGACTATCCCTTACCCAACACTTTGATGGGGGGCTGCTTCTGAGACTGGAATTGAGAGCCAAGACTCTCTAGGAGGGGTTTACTACTTGCTCCGGATTACCTTGCTGGCTCCAGATGAGATCTCTTTGCAATCCAGCTTGGGTAAAAACTGAGCTATGAAGACATGCACTCTAAGGCAGTGGTCATCCACCCTGTCCTCAGGGCCCACTAACAGGCCAGATTTTATGTATTACCTTGGGGAGATGCAGACTAGAATACTACAATCACTGAGTAGCAAATTATTTCACCTGTGATGTATTTCAGTTATCTTGCAAACCTGGCCTGTTAGTGGGCCCCGGGGACAGGGTTGATGACTACTGCTCTAAGGGCTATCTCTTCAGCCAGGAAGTTTGCCTAGATCAAAACGTTGGGCTAGGAAGGATCCTTAGGTGACTTTTAACTCCAAGTGGGATCCCCTCCAGTCCAGTTGGAGTAAGCATTGAGCCATGATGTCAATCTCTCTAGGGCTACATCCTTAGGCCTCTTGACAGCTTGCTGCTCTAGATGGAATCTTTCAGTCCAGTTTTGAGTAGTCTCAGTCATGAAGGCAGCCTTTCTATGGGTTCTTTTTCCTAAGTCAGGAGGTTTGCCGGGATCTGGGCCTTGTGCCGAGAGGGATCCTTGTGGTTTTCTGGCCAGTACGGGTAGTGTTTATATCCATACTGGGCGGCAAGCTGAGGTGGCTTCAGCATTCTATGAGAACAAAATATGTGTTCCTGCCATATGCAGGACCACCAAGGATAACTAGTTGCATGCCATGGATATTGGGTTACTTCTAGCATGCTCTCAAGCTACAGCTTTGCTCAGAGTTTTATGACATATTTGTCTCCCTCTCTAGCAGAACCAGCAGGACGGAGATGTCATCCAGAATTTTCGCTGGGTGGGTCATTCCTACTAGCTTTTAGGCTTATAAAGCTTAAGGCTTGGTTCCTACAAAAGCAGTCACCACACTATCCTCCAGGAGTGTTTAGGCTTTGTGGGGATGTGGAACATGTCTTCTATTGAAGATGTTCTGTCTCATTGTGGGCTGTAGCTAACTTCCTTAAGCTGTTAATATCTATCCATAGGGTTTCTGTTGGCTATGACTGAAACCTTACTTTTCCAACACCCCACCCTTGTTTTTTGGGCTAGTTAGTTCTCAAATCTTTGCTGTCATGGAAGTCTGTCAGGAAATTGGAAAATTTACCATCAAATACTAACTATCATTTTCCTTTCCTGATGTCATGAGTAGGCTAGTTACAGAAAATATATGGAAGCGGGGTCCTATGGGGTAGAAACAAGGACATGGCTACCCAAATGTATGCTGCCATGGAGTCTATCAGTAAAAGTAAAATTACAGTAAGTATTTGATAGTAAATGTTTTGTTTTCTCATTACACGTCATATTCAGGCTTCCAAGACAGGGTCATTTTCAGTTGGAGGCTACAAAAAAAGTTGACCTGGGATGGACTGATACTCCACACCAATGCCTGAAAAGAAATGCTTAGAAGGTAGGCTGTGCTGTTTGCACTTCAAGGGATAAAGAGACATTGTCTGTTTGCCCATTTAAAGAAATGTGACAGTGTCTATACACTGCCACCCCCCTTTATCTACATTTATCCAACTGCATCCCTTCTCCACCCTCCCAGTTGCATAATGTCTACATTCTGGTGTCCACTGGTTTAGGAGCATACACAGGGGGTGACATCATGCCACCCCACGTGACTGTTTTCATCAGGCGATTTGTCACTTTAGACCCCGATACTGTCACAAAGGAGGTGTTACATGCTCCCCTATACTTTGAAGCCCCCCTCCATTGGTAAGGGTTTTGGCAGTGCAAGAAAGCAGTGGGGGGGGGGGGGGGCATGCCTTGGTAAGAATACATGCCTGGGGATGTGAGATATGTGAAAAAAAATTTTAATATAAATTTTTAAAACTGATTTTTGTGTATGTTTCTCCAGTATGTACCAACAATTGAACATAATAATTTTGGTGAACTGGCTCATTAAAGCACATTAACCTTTTTTTCAAATACACTTTCCAGCTTTAGTAAATAAACTCCATTATGTACTTAAAAGTGAGGTATGCCTGTATATACAAAATTAACCTATGCATTCCTTGTACATCCTTTTATGCCACTGCACTGTTTTTGGTTGACTGAAATTCTTCTCCAGGGTGAATTTATTAAATACATACCAATTTATAACAGATACACTGACATTATATTAGGTCTACCCTATTTATAATTGTTTCCATAATCATGTTAATAAAAATGTACTTATGTAATAAACATTATCATGTCATCAGTAGCTTAATGAAAATTGTGTTTATTTTGTACAAGCATTATCAGCTAAATGATTTATTGACCATTTAGTCCTGACATATTTGCTGTCTCAAATAACATGTCACATATTTATTTTCAAGAATAATAGCCATCATTGCAACTGATAGAGCCATCTATTTATTAGGAGGAAGAACATATTTATTCATGCAATGAATAAAACTCCAGGTTATAGACAGACAGATTGCATAACTCATTTCAGACATAACACTGGATGTTGTTACTCTTATCTCTGTTTCTATCTTAGTTCAGTTTATAGGGTCTGTTGTTTCTATATTTTCAATATGCATAAACTTGCCATAATAATTTAGGAGCCTAAAGAATATAGCAAGCTGAAGACCTCAACAAAGATGTGAATATAACAGCAACATTTTTACTTTAAAAGCACACTTAAAGATGAACTCCAAGAAAACAGCTGATTACACAGATAAAATACATATACAAGGCCTGTTTTATTTGCTTGAAGTTTTTTATTCCAGTTCATCCATGTTTACTCCATCAAAAGGGTATCAAAATGACACCGGGAACAGATGTACACACTACCGGACGTTACATCCTACCACTAGTGATGTCAGTTTCGGAGCCATGCTGAAAGGCGTGGACCAGAAAGCGGCTATCTAATTTGGCTGCTGTGGGCTGCCCTTAAAAGACACGGATTCCAGATTTAAGAAGTACATTTTAGCGGGCTGTATGTGCAGGACCAAGATGGATGGGGACACTTATGTGCTTGGTAAGTTAGACAGCACTTTGGAAGATACATTTCAGTTGAGTCTAGAATAGAGGCTTGTCTGTTTTTTGAGACATATATTCACCCATATTTCTTGGTACTTATTTTCTCTTTCTCTCCTACAAGGTTTCATCTATATACCTGGCCATATTATTTTGTCCTAAAACGGTTCCAACTTGTTTACTATCTTCTAGGCCCTCTAAGAATGCAGCATTTGTTTGCTGTTGAATTTATCTACTTGGTTTGTATTAGTCCCTTAGGGTAAGAGCCATTCATTTACGTTTACATATATCATGGTGATAGTTAATCTCTTTAGTGGTTATATAAATGTTATTATTCATTTATTAGATTTAAAATTTTGGGAACCCTGTGGACCTGGGAACTTCCCATGGGCCAGTGGGTGAATTCCTAGGCATACACACACCCTCTCCAATACCTTTTGTTTAAATTATGTGTGGCATTTTTCAGCCAAAGGTAAAATAAAATCTTTTCCAACAATATTTAGTCATTATATATATTGTTTTTTCCATGCATTCTAGCCCCCCCCCCCCCTTTTTTTCTTTTTATAATGAGAATAGCTTTTTGATGCATTTATATATGTTTATTTTCTACTTTCTTGATATGTTGAATATGTATATTGCTTTATTGTGTATTTTATGGTCTCTTTTTTTCCTTTTTTCATAGTTTGCTTTACTAAATCATACTTACTATGCAATACTAGACGGCCCTGAAGAAGCGTGCGTTCCCACAAATCATGTAGACCAACTCATTACTTAGTCAATAACCTGGGACACTGTTGCCAATTTTTACACACAAATATGGTTCATTGAATCCCTCTTTTGAATGTATTTTAATGTCTAGTAGCTTTTTCAATTGGATTTTTACATGCTATAAGATTTGTATTAAAGATTACGTTTTGTTTACAGTTTTGTGTAACCGTGTTTCCAGAGACATATTTAAAGTCCCAACAGAAAAAAACAACAATTTGCTCAAACACAAATTTAACCATGAACACTCAGAACCCTACAGGTGGGTACAAAAAGACATGGGCGATATTGAACATTCCTTATAACAGATCAACTAGAATGAGTCCATAGGTCCAGTAATAGGCTAATGGTGGCAGCTGTCCTCAGAGATAAGCCAACTCTGTAGGGTAGAAACAGGGTAAAACAAAGCAGGAAGCGTTACCTGAGTGTAGTATTGTGAAAAGGAGGGGATAGGTATGGCGCTGCTCTTATTAAGAGATGACCTACAACCTCTAAATGCTTGAGGGGTGTGTGTCAGGGTGCATTTAATGCAAAAAGTGAAAATAAAAGTGCAGAAAATAAATATTTGTATATTCACAAAAATCCACAAAAAATCCTACTGTGTAAACTTCCTAACCGCTTATATATAATGCATAATGTTATGTTCAAACGAAAATAAAATAAACACAATCCTGTGCAAAACCTGCAATTCAAAGTGACATTTCTGTGCAAAAAAATCCAACATATATAACTGGTGTATATTGTTGCTGTGAAACTGCATTCAGAAATATGCATATACCGTCCTTAAACCCTGGTGTGTATAAAAAAAAGAAAAAGAAGTCCAATAAAGTGACAATGTGCTCATTCAAATTGTTCTGTGCTTCTTGGAAAACAGTGCCCCATAAGAAACGCACTCACCGCTATTATTCACCGCACAAGGAGGTATTTCACAGTATGAGCCACTGTGTAGCCTGTGGAGTGGGAGGAAACTTCCTGTCCTATGTTCTCCAAGTGCCTCCTTGTCTGCGATGTAAGTGGTCTCTTCACTGTTAACCTCTTAGATGTTGCCCTTATGTAGAGAGGAAAGAAACTCCATAGTGTGATACCGTACAAATATCCAAAAATGTAGTAATAATACTGATGGGTACTCACATTTAATAAAAATCAATAAAAGCAAAAACAGTGTTTAAAAACAGGAAACCGGAGCGATCTGCGCTCCACGGCTCAAAACCGTAAGTGATGCAATGACACTGTATAGTCCCGCCATACGCGTTTCGTCAATGAGACATCATCTGGAGTGGCAGCTATTGCAGCCACTGCAATAATTGCAGGTAAAACCTGGCACGTTGGTTGTACACAAGTTGATCGATCAATTAATTTAATACATTCAGCCTGCCCATACATGGTTCGAATCTCAGCTGGTTCCTACTGAACCAGCCGAGATTCGAATTGTGTATGGCCTGCCTAAATCTCAGATTGTTTTCCAGTAAGATTGTAGTTTAGACATTTCAAACATGTATGGTACAAAGAACAAGAAGTTGAATTGCATCACCAGCAGCTCAGTGAAAATGCAAGATTAATAGAACGTAAGAATTCAGAAGTATGATATCAGTTATACATTATTTTATAAAACATTCTTCATGCATATAATAAAGAATGTTGTCTAGTTAGTTGACAGAAATATCTAGCCTGTAGTAAGGTTGCTTTTTATGGGAATGGCAAAGCACCATATAGGGAAACCTATTCACTTGAATGGGATTCCCTATGCTTGGCAAATGCACCAAAGAAACTCCTGTACATTTTTTGGCTGATATGCTATTATGCACATTTTTTCATGATTTCCACATGTTTTTGGCATGCGACAAGTCACAAAATTTGGGGTGCCATTTATTCTTAATCACACCACACATTTTGCCACAAGTTTAGTGTGATCTGAAATTGCGAGCAGAATTGTGCAATTTTGCCTGTGTTTCCAGATACACGAAGTGTGAATTGAGCCTAAGTTATGCATTAACTCTTGGGTAACAGAATACAGACAGTTCCAGAGTTGCGAACATCCGAGTTACGAACGACTCCTACTTATGAACGGAGGTGGTGTGATGTCACTTCCGGCCACTTGTGCTCCACACTGTCCTGCATACCACCGAGCATCCATCTTGCAGCGCCAGACACATCCCACAGTGCTCTACTGCATGGCCACAAGAGCCCCAAATACCACAACTGCACAAATAGAAGCGCCCGGAACATCTCACATCACTGCACAGGTTGGAGTTACACTTAAAAATGTACAGTTCAGACTTACAAACAAATTTGATTTAAGAACAAACCTACAGTCCCTAACTTTTTTATAACCCGGGGACTGCCTGTAATCCCAAAAGGGGAAAAAATGGGGAAGGTTGGTGGGACAAAACGATACCAAACAAGAGGGAGGGGGAGAAAAAAAGAGAAGGAGAAAGGTATAATGATGTATCCAACTGAGCAATGCAAACTAAAAATTACAATATTTTATTGAATTTAGATTAAAAGAAACCCCTTTCAATGGGGGCAACATGATTGTTATCACAAAAGGCTTGAGCTAAAAACAATGCAAGAAGCCACAAAATGCCTGGAGACTAGGGATGAGCTTCGAGTTCGAGTCGAACTCATGTTCGACTCAAACATCGGCTGTTCACAAGTTTGCCGAACAGCGAACAATTTGGGGTGTTCGCGGCAAATTCGAATGCCACGGAACACCCTTTAAAAGTCTATGGGAGAAATCAAAAGTGCTAATTTTAAAGGCTTATATTCATGGTATTGTCATAAAAAGTGTTTGGGGAAATAGGTCCTGCCCCAAGAGACATGGATCAATGCAAAAAAAAGTTTTAAAAACTGCAGTTTTTTCGGGAGCAGTGATTTTAATAATGCTAAAGTGAAACAATAAAAGTGTAATATCCCTTTAAATTTAGTACCTGGGGGTGTCTATAGTATGCCTGTAAAGCATACACATGCCCCCATCAAACCACCTATTCTGGGTCTTTGGGAATTGTCATACACCTTGCTCCTACCATTCACTTCGAATACTATCCTTCAACTTATTATGATTTCATTGTTCTTTTGTATCCCGGTTAGTGGTGTTTTATGTTACATGTACATATATGAATTTACTTGGAATATGTGTTCACCTATCTAATCAGATCTCCACGGGGCATGTGGCTACTATACATTATGTACCCTAGATGCTTGTATTGCACATGCACATACATATGTGAGTGTAAATATTGATGAATTGTTATTTATTACAATGCTTTTCATTTACGTGGTTTCTGGTATTGATCATGTTTGTACGCAATTTCATGAATAAAGTATATGTTTTTCCATTTTTACCTACCTCCACACTGTCTATGGCCTCATTCAAAGTCCCAAATCTCTATTGTTATTTTATAGTATGCCTGTAAAGGGGCGCATGTTTCCCGTGTTTAGAACAGTCTGACAGCAAAATGACATTTCAAAGGAAAAAAAGTCATTTAAACTACTCACAGCTATTAATGAATTGCCGGTCCGACAATACACATAAAAGTTCATTGATAAAAACGGCATGGGAATTCCCCACAGTGGAACCCCAAACCAAAATAAAAAAAAAATGATGTGGGGGTCCCCCTAAATTCCATACCAGGCCATTCAGGTCTGGTATGGATATTAAGGGGAACCCCATCCAAATTTTTTTTTTAAAATGGCGTGGGGTCCCCCCTTAAAATCCATACCAGACCCTTCAGGTGTCACGGGGAATGCCACAGGAAAGTACCGTTAAGTCCCCGTGCATCAGAGGGGGGCGGGGGTCACTGGGTGGCCCCGCCCCCCTGTTATTTAAGAACCATCAGAAGAGGAGAAGCGTCACACAGCAGGAGCCTCCCTCCATGCCATCATGGATGCGGAGCGACCCGAGGAGAAGAAGGGAAGAAGACGCCGGTGCCGCGGAGGAAAATGCCGGACGAGAACACCGGAGGAAGAACCAGAAGAACCAGAAGAAGAAGAAGATGGAGGAAGAAACCGAAGGAAGATAGAAGAAAAAAGAAAGAAGAAAGAAAAAGCATTTAAATAAAGGAAATGTCAAAAACTGTCTCTTGTCATTTTTAACATTTTTGACAGTTTTTTTGTGAAATGGTAGGGGTACTTTTGTACCACCTTACCATTTCACATAGGGGGGAGGGCCGGGATCTGGGGGTCCCCTTGTTAAAGGGGGCTTCCAGATTCCAATAAGCCCCCCGCCCGCAGATCCCCACAACCACCGGCCAGGGTTGTGGGGATGAGGCCTTTGTCCTCATCAACATGGGGACAAGGTGTTTTGGGGGCTACCCCAAAGTACTCTCCCAATGTTGAGGGAATGTGGCCTGGTACGGTTCAGGAGGGGGGGGCGCTCTCTCGTCCCCCCTCTTTTCCTGTGGCCTGCCAGGTTGCCTGCTTGGATAAGGGTGTGGTATGGATTTTGATTTTTTTTTTAAATTTTGGCCGGGGTTCCCCTTAATATCCATACCAGACCTGAAGGGCCTGGTATGGAATTTAGGGGGACCCCCACATCATTTTTTTTTTAAATCTTGGTTCGGGGTTCCCCTGTGGAATTCCCATGCCGTTTTTATCAATAAACTTTTATGTGTTTTGTCGGACTGGCATTAATAACCGCGAGTAGTTTTAAATAACTTTTTTTCCTTTGAAATGTCATTTTGCTGTCAGACTGTTCTAAACACGGGAAACATGCGTGCCGTTTACAGGCATACTATAGACACCCCCCAGGTACGAAATTTAAAGGGATATTACACTTTTATTCTTTCACTTTAAGCATTATTAAGATCACTGCTCCCGAAAAAACGTCTGTTTTTAAAACTTTTTTTTGCATTGATCCTTGTCTCCTGGGACAGGACCCAGGTCCGCAAATACTTTTTATGACAATAACTTGCATATAAGCCTTTAAAAATAGCACTTTTGATTATTCATGTTCGTGTCCCATAGACTTTAACGGTGTTCGCGTGTTCAAACAAATTTTTTGCCTGTTCACAAGTTCTGGTACGAACCGAACAGGAGGTATTCGGCTCATCCCTAGCAGCCACGTCAGGTCAGGGATAGCCTTGGTATACTGTCAGAGAATTAGTAGACCAGACTGTGTGAACTGCACAGACACAGAGGAAACCAGAAATGCATGTAAATAAATAATAATGGTGTTTATTTAAATAGGTGACAAGTAAGTGAATGTAACAGTGCACAACTAACCACAGACCCACAAACAACAAATGGTATATGCAAATAAATGGGAAATATTGTAATCATAACAAAAGCCAGGCCGAGGTCATACACAGGGGAATCAGCAGATGGGTAAGGACAGAAAACCAACAGGACAGGGAGAGGACAGATTGATAGGCTACAGGGCAGGGATACAAGGTAATCAGGAACAGAAGGGACAGGTCCAGGATGGACTTGGGATCGGATCGGGTCAGGGCAGGACAGATGCAGGCTCAAGGTCAAGATAGCAGGCAGCAAGGTCAGGGCGCAGGGAGAGAGAGATACCAAGACAAGCATGTGAGGGCTTGCCGGGTATTTATCAGACTGCAGTAATTGACGTTACACCTAAGCGCAGCAAGTGCTGTCTGCTCCACACTGCCGGAATACACCTGCTGGTGGACACCAGTACTACGGCCCAAGGATGCAACAGTGCCACCAGCAGGTGAGTCCTCTTATTACAGGTTCTGGTTGGTGGTAGAGACCCACTGGTGGACACTGGTACTGCGATCCAAGAGACCAACAGCACCACCAACGGGTGAACCTTTTCATGACAGGCCTGTATTATAGCAGGGGATAGTAAAACATTAAATTCCGTTGTTTTTTGAGAATTTAGAGACAGACCAAAGAGTTGTTGGAAATGGTCCAACAAAGATAGCAAATTAGGTAGAGTCCTTTGAGGGTTAGTGATATACATAAGGACATCATTGGCAAATAAAGCACATTTATGTTCTTGTTGTCCACAATGAATACCTTGAATGTTAGGGTGGGAACAAATCGCCATAGCCAGGGGTTCTATTGCCAATGCAAAAAGCAAATGGGAGAGTGGACAGCCCTGTCTTGTGCCACATTTAATAGGGAATAATGATGATTTGTGACCTCTAATGGAGATTTGGGCTACTGGAGTGGTATAAACCTAAGGTTTCTAGAGTAGAAAAAGGTATTTCCAATTTAAACTATCAAAAGCCTTATTGAGGTCTAATGAAAGGAGCAAAAGTTCTCGGGTAAGTGGAGCATCCCAATTGGAGCATACTGCTGAGATCAGGGTACTGGATCTACGAATTTGATCTAGCATCTGGTACCCTGCAATAAATCCCGACTGATCCTCAAGGATATATTATATTAAAAAGGTATTAAGGCGAGAGGCCAAAAGTTTCGTAAGGATCTTTAAATCACAATTTATCAGTGAAATTGTGCGGTAATTAAGAATGTCAGTAGGGTCCTTGTTAGGTTTAGGAATAACACTAATAAAGGTCTTATTTTTATCCAAAGGGACTGCACCTCCATCCCGCAGGGAATTGAAGTAAAGAGCCATGTGTGGAGCCAGCTGTTCGGAGAATTTTTTGTTTTGATTTATGAAGTGATAATGTTTTGATAGTATTACAGATGTCCTCACATGTAAAAGGCTTATCCATATATCCTGATCACGCCAGGTAAAGAACTTATGATTCGTCCAACGTAATTGGTTCTTGTCCCTCGTGGTGAGACAAGTGTTGAGTTCTAAATGAGATTATCCAGTTTATTGAATAGATTAGGGGACGGGGAGCATTTATGTTGTGTAGATAGAGCTTCGTAGTCTTCCGTTTTGGCAGATATCAACTCACCGTAAGCCTTTTTGAGTCTGGAGGACAATTGAATAAAAAAAAACCCAGATAGAAGCCTTGTGTGAGGCCCAATTAATTGCAGGGGAGGTGTCCTCTGATACAATAATATCAAAGTAGGTCTTCAAATGGGTAGAAGTCTCAAGACAGTGAGATTCATCACTGAGGAGGGATAAATTTAGACACTGGTGTGTTTTCGCTATCCTGTTGGTCAGATCTGAAAGCTGAATCATTACCAAGTCATGGTCCGACCAGGAAGTAATGCCCTTTTAAAGGAAACTTGAAGTCAAACTAGATTACATTTCAGATAACACATTGGTGTACACATTTATACCCTTGTCTATGTCCCCTATCAAGGGATTGGCCAAGGGTAGCAATGTGGTGACTGTATGTGCTTCCCTGGGCGCACTGACAAATCGATTGGCATTATATGGTGACTTACTGGAACTATACTGACACTCTTATAATATACCACCTACACATCTCACCTTTGGTCTATCCTACATGGAAAGTTACACAATCTATAGTCTTCAAACAAAGCTTTTATAGCCATCCAATAAAAAATAGAGTACTTACCATACTATACCCTGATACAATGTGCCTTGGGAGACTATGGGGCTGATTTACAAAGCATTTGCGCCATGACTTGCGGTGCACGCTGATGCGCAAATTACATTTTTGTATTTACAAAGCATTTGTGCCGGTAACACAGTGCGATCCCACATTTACTATTCTCTTCCCGGCGCACAGGAAGAGGTGATCTGTACGCCACTATAGACCTGGTGCACGGCATCTTTAACTTCAAATTTAAACTAGCTGGAAGTGCCAATAATGCGTGGGGTTCCCCTGAAATTCAATACCAGGCCCTTCAGGTCTGGTATGAATATTAAGGGGAACCCCACGCCAAAAAAAAATAGCGTGGTGTCCCCCTAAAAATCCATACCAGGCCCTTCAGGTCTGGTATGGATTTTAAGGGGAACCCCGCGCCAAAATAAAAAAAAAAATGGCATGGGGTCCCCCTAAAAATTCATACCAGACCCTTATCCGAGCACGCAACCTGGCAGGCCACAGGAAAAGAGGGGGGACGAGAGAGCACTGCCCCCCTCCTGAACCGTACCAGGCCACATGCCCTCAACATTGGGAGGGTGCTTTGGGGTAGCCCCCCAAAACACCTTGTCCCCATGTTGATGAAGACAAGGGCCTCATCCCCACAACCCTTGCCCGGTGGTTCTGGGGGTCTGCGGGTGGGGGGCTTATCGGAATCTGGAAGCCCCCTTTAACAAGGGGACCCCCAGATCCCGGCCCTCCCCCTATGTGAAATGGTAAGGGGGTACAAATGTACCCCTACCATTTCACAAAAAAACTGTCAAAAATGATAAAAATGACAAGAGACAGTTTTTGACAATTCCTTTATTTAAATGCTTCTTCTTTCTTCTATTTTCTATCTTCTTTCTTCTATCTTCCTTCGGTTTCTTCCTCCATCTTCTTCTTCTTCTGGTTCTTCTGGTTTTTCCTCCGGTGTTCTTGTCCGGCATCTTCCTCCGCGGCGTCGGTGTCTTCTTCCCTTCTTCACCTCGGGCCGCTCCGCATCCACGATGGCATGGAGGGAGGCTCCCACTGTGTGACGCTTCTCCTCTTCTGACGGGTCTTAAATAATGAGGGGCGGGGCCGCCCGGTAACCCGGTGACGAGGACTTCCCTGTGGCACTCCCCGTGACGTCAGGGGGGTGGGGTCACCCGATACGTAACCCTGCCCCTTTTGACATCACAGGGAATGCCACAGGGAAGTTCCCGTCAAGTCCCCGTGCATCAGAGGGGGCGGGGGTCACTGGGTGCCCCACCCCCCCGTTATTTAAGAACCGTCAGAAGAGGAGAAGCGTCAAACAGCGGGAGCCTCCCTCCATGCCATCATGGATGCGGAGCGGCCCGAGGAGAAGAAGGGAAGAAGACGCTGACGCCGCGGAGGAAGATGCCGGATGAAAACACCGGAGGAAGAACCAGAAGAAGAAGTTGGAGGAAGAAACCGAAGGAAGATAGAAGATAGAAGAAAGAAGATAGAAGAAAAAGATAGAAGAAAGAAGAAGCATTTAAATAAAGAAATTGCCAAAAACTGTCTCTTGTCATTTTTAACATTTTTGATAGTTTTTATGTGAAATGGTAGTACTCCCTTACCATTTCACACAGGGGGGAGGGCCGGGATCTGGGGGTCTCCTTGTTAAAGGGGGCTTCCAGATTCCGATAAGCCCCCCGCCCGCAGACACCCACAACCACCGGGCAAGGGTTGTGGGGATGAGGCACTTGTCCTCATCAACATGGGGACAAGGTGCTTTGCGGGGTCCCCAAAGCACCCTCCCAATGTTGAGGGCATGTGGCCTGGTACGGTTCAGGAGGGGGGCGCTCTCTTGTCCCCCTTCTTTTCCTGTGGCCTTCCAGGTTGCGTGCTCAGATAAGGGTTTGGATTTTTAGGGGGACCCCACGCCATTTTTTTTATTTTGGCACGGGATTCCCCTTAAAATCCATGCCAGACCTGAAGGGCCTGGTATGGATTTTGAGGGGACCCCATGCTATTTTTTTTATTTTGGAGCGGGGTTCCCCTTAAAATCCATACCAGGCCTGAAGGGCCTTGTATTGATTTTGAGGGGGACCCCATGCCATTTTTTTTATTTTGGCGCAGGGTTCCCCTTAATATCCATACCAGACCTGAAGGGCCTGGTATGGAATTTCGGGGGGGAACCCCACACATTTTTTTTTCTTAATTTAGTTTTTTTCTTAATGCTGTTTTTATCAATGAACCATTATGTGTATTGCCGGACCGACATTTCATTATAGCCGCGAGTAGTTTTAAATAACTTTTATTCCTTAACCACTTCAGCCCCGGAAGGATTCACCCCCTTCCTGACCAGAGCACTTTTTACAATTTGGCACTGCATCACTTTAATTGCTAATTGCGCGGTCATGCAATGCTGTACCCAAACAAAATTTGCGTCCTTTTCTTCCCACAAATAGAGCTTTCTTTTGATGCTATTTGATCACCTCTGCCATTTTTATTTTTTGCGCTATAAACGGGAAAAGACCGAAAATTTTGAAAAAAAAGGATATTTTCTACTTTTTGTTATAAAAAAAATCCAATAAACTCAATTTTAATCATACATTTAGGCCAAAATGTATTCGGCCACATGTCTTTGGTAAAAAAAATGTCAATAAGTGTATATTTATTGGTTTGCGCAAAAGTTATAGCGTCTACAAACTAGGGTACATTTTCTGGAATTTACACAGCTTTTAGTTTATGACTGCCTATGTCATTTCTTGAGGTGCTTAAATGGCAGGGCAGTACAACCCCCCCCCCCCCAAATGACCCCATTTTGGAAAGTAGACACCCCAAGGAAATTGCTGAGAGGCATGTTGAGCCCATTGAATATTATTTTTTTGTCCCAAGTGTTTGAATAATGACAAAAAAATAAATAAATAATTACAAAAAGTTGCCACTAAATTATATTTTGCTCACACAGGCCATGGGCATATGTGGAATTGCACCCCAAAATACATTCAGCTGCTTCTCCTGAGTACGGGGATACCACATGTGTGGAACTTTTTGGGAGCATAGCCGCGTACGGGGCCCCGAAAACCAATCACCGCCTTCAGGATTTCTAAGGGTGTAAATTTTTTATTTCACTCCTCACTACCTATCACAGTTTTTAAGGCCATAAAATGCCCAGATGGCACAACCCCTCCCCCCCAAATGACCCCATTTTGGAAAGTAGACATCCCAAGCTATTTGCTGAGAGGCATGTTGAGTCCATGGAATATTTTATATTTTGACACAAGTTGCGGGAAAGTGACAATTTTTTTTTTTTTGCACAGTAGACACCCCAAGCTATTTGCTGAGAGGCATGGTGAGTATTTTGCAGCTCTCATTTGTTTTTGAAAATGAAGAAAGACAAGAAAAAACATTTTTTTTTTCTTTTTTCAATTTTCAAAACTTTGTGACAAAAAGTGAGGTTTGCAAAATACTCACTATACCTCTCAGCAAATAGCTTGGGGTGTCTACTTTCCAAAATAGGGTCATTTGGGGGGGTTTGTGCCACCTGGGCATTCCATGGCCTCCGAAACTGTGATAGGCAGTGAAGAGTGAAATCAAAAATTTACGCCCTTAGAAAGGGTTAAGGCAGTGCTTGGTTTTCGGGGTCCCGTACGCGGCTAGGCTCCCAAAAAGTCCCACACATGTCGTATCCCCGTATTTCATAAGAAGCAAAAGAATCTATTTTGGGGTGTAATTTCACATATTCCCATGGCATGTTTGAGCAATATATCATTTAGTGACAACTTTGTGCAAAAAAAAAAAAAAATTTGTCTCTTTCCCGCAACTTGTGTCACAATATAAAATATTCCATGGACTCGACATGCCTCTCAGCAAATAGCTTGGGGTGTCTACTTTCCAAAATGGGGTCATTTGGGGGGGTTGAACTGTCCTGGCATTTTATGCACAACATTTAGAAGCTTATGTCACACATCACCCACTCTTCTAACCACTTGAAGACAGAGCCCTTTCTGACACTTTTTGTTTACATGAAAAAAATTTTTTTTTTGCAAGAAAATTACTTTGAACCCCCAAACATTATATATTTTTTTAAATCAAATGCCCTACAGATTAAAATGGTGGGTATTTCATTTTTTTTTCACACAGTATTTGCGCAGCGATTTTTCAAACGCATTTTTTGGGGAAAAAACACACTTTTTTAAATTTTAATGCACTAAAACACACTATATTGCCCAAATGTTTGATGAAATAAAAAAGATGATCTTAGGCCGAGTACATGGATACCAAACATGACATGCATTAAAATTGCACACAGACGTGCAGTGGCAACAAAATAAATACATTTTTAAAAGCCTTTAAAAGCCTTTACAGGTTACCACTTTAGACTTACAGAGGAGGTCTACTGCTAAAATGACTGCCCTCGATCTGACCTTCGCGGTGATACCTCACATGCATGGTGCAATTGCTGTTTACATGTGACGCCAAACCAACGCTTGAGTTTGCCTTAGCGCGAGAGCAGGGGGGGGACAGGGGTGCTTTTTTTTTTTCTTTATTGCTTGCGGGCAGGCAAGGACATACCTGTAAGTCCTTTTACCTGCCCATGCCATTCTGCTGACGTACATCGTCGTGCGGGGGTCGGCAACTGGTTAAGGGCCAGTTCACACCACATGCAGTCGAGTGCGGTTTTTTTCTGCATCAAAAACGCATGGAAAGTAGGTTGTATGGTTTTCAATGGCATAGTTCACACCAGTGCTGGCAGTTCCAGTGTGTTTCCAGTTCCCCAAAAAAAGTAGAACATGCTGCATTTTTTATGCACCGGACTGTATCAAAAATGCACCAAAAACGCATTGGAACGCATAAAAAACGTGCATGCAGAAAAGCACCTGGAATGCATCCAGTGCAGTCCAGTGCTTTTTTTCCCCCTCTTTTTTCTTAACCTTAAATAAGGACAAGTGTGTTCCAGTGCGTTTTTGATGCATTTTACAGCTTTCCAGTACAGTCCAGTGCAGAAAAAATGCAGCATGTTCTACTTTTTTTTCTGGAGCAGGAACGCACTGGAACTGCAAGCACTGGTGTGAACTATGCCATTGCAAACCATATAACCAAATTTCCATGCATTTTTGATACATAAAATATGCACTGGACTGCATTGGTGTGAACTGGCCCTTAAGCAATTTGGCATATTTAAAGGCATTTCTCCTTGTTTCGTTTTTGGGGTTGTCCAATTGGTGACATTGATATATGTCCCTTGGGGTGGGACCTGAGCCCCATACCCATTTTAGGGCCAATAACTAGAAGATAAGCCAGCCAAGTGGGGGCTAGCAAAATTGCCAAGTCAGTTCCCTTAGACTGCAATGGTATTTCCTGTCGCATCATGGCAGCATACACTTTGGGTTGTGACTCCGCCCCCACAACCTGATAGGACTACATAGCTATAAGTTGTAGAGATGGCCCCTGCCCAGTATTCTCTTATTTTTCCTCACCTGAAGGACTGAACATATCAGAAGCACCCCCTTACCGAATTCGCCCCAGCCAGGTTCTAGCCTCTCCTGGGTGGAAGTCCTTACCTGTACAGCCTCTAAACAAGCTAGATGGAAGGAGCCCCGCTCTGGTGATCTCGGGGGTATGTTGCAGGTCCAGTATAAGCCTTAAACAGGCTTAGTTGTTGTGCAGCGGTCTCCATGCCTCTTTTCTTCATTTTCGTTTTTTCTCCTTCTTTGCTGGGCTCTGTGGTCCCTCTGTGCCTCCCTACAGGCTTTCCGGGCGTCTCGGCGCTTCCACGCATGCGCGGTGCGCACCGTCAGGGCGTCCTTTCGATTTTGCCAGTTTTCAAGATGGCGCCGGGCGCCTCGCGCCGCTACTGCGCATGCGCGAGCGGGTCGTGACCTCGGCGGCCATGGCGGCAATTTTAAAAGCCCTGTTTGTCATTTCTGAGCTCTTCTTGCTTTCTGGAAGACTTCTGACTGCTGTGTTTTGACTTACTGCATTCCTAAAGTACCCCCCCTCTCTGGGTAAATGTCTAATACTTATGCACTGTCTTTTTGGGGCCTGGTTGCATGTTCTTACCTTCCTATACCCTTCTCAGGTACTCATCTTCCTCTCCCATGGAGGCTGCTGCCCCAGCAGATCACCACCAGCCTAATAGGTAAGGGGGGGGGATTCCAGTGGTAAGTAGAGAAGATTGAAAAAGAGAGCAGGACCGTACTAACGCTACCTAATTGGTCAGCCCTGTCAGGTCCGCAAGATCTTCCAAGTCAGGACGAAGAGAATCTTCGCACAGGAGAAGCCGCTCCAGCCATAGACGCAGCCGCTCACGTGGAAGAAGTCGCTCAGGCCGCAAGGGGAGTTGTAGACGGAGTCGATCCCATTCAAGACATAGCCGTTCCTACCACAGAAGATCCCCTGCACGAGGACACCAATCCTCTACACACCCTTCCCGCCCAGCCGGGAACGCTTGCTGGGTATGTGGGGCCACGGCCCTCCCAGACAAACTAGCCTGCCGCAAGTGCATAGATGAAGCCACCAGGGAGAAAGAGCCGGATTCCATAGAACCCACTGGAGTCTCTACTCCCCAGGTCTCAACTCCTGATGTGGAGTTTACGGCCTATAGCACCTCACCCACCATTCCCAGTGCATCAAGAGAGCAAGAACTCCCGTCGGATGATGAGGAGCTGGAAGCATCAGCTGGCTTTGACTTTGCGCTCATAGAACCGTTCATCAGATCGGTTAAGGAAGCGATTAACTGGGAGGAGCTTGAGGAGATACAGCCTAAACAGAGAAAGTATTTCCCAAACCTCAAGAAGGTTCCGGAGGCTTTCCCATTCATCGACGAGTTAGATGAGCTGATTAAGGAGGAGTGGCAAATCCAGAAAAGAAGTTCAGTCTGTCCAACAGACTTACCAAACTGTACCCACTCAAGGAACCCAAAGTATCCCCTTTACTTTCTCCTCCAGTAGTGGATGCATCTTTGATGCGTCTAGCCAGGCACGTGACGCTCCCCATTGAAGATGCAGTAACGTTCAGAGACGTGCTTGACAGGAAGGTGGATACAGACCTTAAGAGAGCTTACCTGTTCGCAGGAGGTGCCTGCAGGCCAGCGGTGGCACTAGCGGCGGTTGGAAAAGCTATCTCCAGCTGGTCCTCAGCTACAGCGAGACTCGTCACTGAGAGCGCAGATCAAGAACAGATCACTAAGGCCTTACAAGAACTTAGCCTTGCGGGAGATTTCGTGGCGGAAGCTTCCGTAGATACTATCAGATCCACATCAAGGTCCATGTTAGCCTCTGTAATGGCCAGAAGGGCGCTATGGCTTAAACCTTGGTCGGCTGACCCCGCCTCGAAATCAAACTGGTGCAGGATTCCGTATGACGGGGTGAACCTCTTTGGGGCGAAGCTGGATACCGCAATCTCTAAAGTGACAGGCGGGAAGTCGGGTCTCATACCATCGGACAGAAGGCCGAAACAACAAAGGCCACCCCCCTTTAAACGTAATCTTCCGGAGAGATATAGGGATGCAAAATCCTATAGACCCGGGAAGGAATACAGAAGGAGCTGGAAGAACCCTCAGACGTCCTACCTCAAATTCCAAAAACCCAAGACCCCTGCCTCCAATGACCAGAAGTCCTTTTGAAGGTTCGCCCGCCCAACCAGCGGTAGTGGGTGCCAGACTCACAAAGTTCAAGTTGGTCTGGGCGGGAATGATAAAGGACCCATGGACGGTGTCCACCATTCATTTTGGACACAGGTGGGCATTCAGAGGTCGTCCTCCAAGAGACCAATTCTGCTCAACCAGACTTCCTCCTTCTCAAGAGAAAAGACTATCCCTAGTCCAGTATATCCAGGAGTTGCTCCAAAAACAAGCAATAGTGGAGGTACCGCCATCCCAAAGAGGCAAAGGTTTCTATTCCCCACTTTTCTTAGTGAAAAAGAAATCAGGGGACCTTCGTCCAGTCTTGGATCTAAAAAACCTCAACCGGTCGATACGGATAGAAACATTCAAGATGGAAAGCCTTCAATCAATCCTCCAAGCAATAAACTTGGGAGATTGAATGCTGTCAATCGACCTCCAGGACGCGTATTTGCATATCCCTATTCATTCCGAGTTCCAAAAGTTTCTCCGGTTTACCCTAAACCATCGGCACTTCCAATTCCGAAGCCTTCCGTTCGGGATCTCTACCGCACCCAGGACGTTTACAAAGGTCCTATTACCTGTAATAGCCCACCTGAGAGAAAGCGGGCTGAGGGTCCACCATTATCTGGACGACATCCTACTTCTCTCAGACAGCCAGGACTCTCTCGTCCTTCACAGGGAAATCCTGGTCTCCACGTTACAGTCCCTAGGGTGGCTGATAAATTGGAAGAAGAGCAACATCCATCCCACACAGAGAATGGTCTTTCTGGGAGCCGAACTGGACACAAGGGAGAATACAGTGGAACTTCCGGGGGAAAAAATCCCTCTTCTAATTCAAAAGGTGAAAAGGGCAATTTCCGCTACAATGCTCCCGGCCAGGACATGTCTCAGTATCCTGGGCTCCCTAGCTTCCACCATCCCAATGGTCCAATGGGCGCAATGGAATTCGAGGCCTCTCCAGATCTCCTTCCTGCGTCAGTGGAAGGGCACATCAATGTCCCAACCAATCTTCATCTCCCAGGAGGCAAAGCAATCATTGATGTGGTGGGTACGACCTCACAACTTGAGAAGATGCAGGCATATAATCACTCCCTATCAAGAAACCGTGACCTCAGATGCCAGTCTACAGGGATGGGGAGCTCACTATCAGGACCTTGCGGCTCAGGGTCGTTGGCCTTTCAGGGCACAGGATACAGTGTCGAATGTTCTGGAGATGAGAGCAGCGTTCCAGGCTCTCCTGGCCTTCAGTTTTTACTTGAGGGGGAAGCACGTCCTCCTGAGGATGGACAACAAGGTGGCTGTTGCCTACATCAACAGGCAGGGGGGCACCTGAAGCAGGTCCATGTTGCAGGAGGTCCGTCCTGTTCTGGAATGGGCACAGCTGAATCTACTGGACCTAAGGGCGGTTTATGTTCCGGGAGTCCAGAACACCTTAGCCGACTCGCTGAGCAGAAATTTCCCCTCCAACAACGAATGGTCTCTGAGTCCACAAGCCTATGCTCTCATATCCCGAACCTGGGGCTCTCCAGAGATAGACCTAGCAGCAACTCCGGAGAACACAAAGTGCCAGAGATTCCTATCAAGGATACCGTTTCCTTCGGCAGAGGGGACGGACTGCCTCCAACACCCCTGGAACTTTCACCTGGGGTACATTTTCCCCCCGATGCCTCTCATAGCGAGATTCCTCCTGAGGCTCAAGAAGTCAACAGCATTGGTGGTAGCAGTGATCCCTTTCTGGCCGAGGAGGCCATGGTTTATTACCCTCATGCAGCTGAACACGGCAGAACCTCTGCCTCTCCCATTGACGACAGACCTACTCTCCCAGGGGCATCTTCTTCACCCGAACCCGGGGAAGCTACACTTGATGGCCTGGAGACTGAAAGGGCTAGGTACCTAGAGCAGGGCTGTTCCCAGAAGGTGGTGGATACCTTACTCCAGGCCAGAAGGTCTACTACCAACATCATGTACAGAAGTGTTTGGGAAAAATTTGTCTCCTTCTCTCAACAGCAAGGTTGGGACTCGTCCTCCCCGTTGGTGTCTCAGATCTTGGAATTCCTTCAATTAGGCCTAGAAAAAGGCCTTAGGTCAAGCACCCTGAAGGTCCAGGTATCGGCCCTGTCCGCCTTGACAGGAGTTAAATGGGCGCAAGAGCCTCTGGTGATTCAGTTTCAGAGGGGCTGTCTAAAGCTGAGGCCCCCCAGGAAACCGTCATTCCCGGTCTGGAATCTCTCAATTGTTCTGGAGGCATTATCCAAGGAACCCTTTTTCCCAACGCAGAGCATATCCCTCTGGGATCTAACGCTGAAAGTTTCATTTTTAATAGCCATAACATCGGCGAAGCGAGTGTCAGAGATGCAAGCTCTAATGGCTAGCGAACCATATTTGGTTGTTCTTCCAGACAGGCTAGTCCTAAGACCTTCGGATCGATTCATCCCCAAGGTATCCTCATCTTTCCATTTTAACCAGGAGATTAATCTTCCAGCACTCAGCACGGATCAGGGAGACCCTCATCCACTAGATGTTAAAGGTACCGTCATGGAATATCTCTCGGCAACAAAATCCATCAGAAAGTCGGAGAGCCTCCTAATTATCCCACATGGTTTCAGGAGAGGTCAAGCGGCATCCTCACGCACCATTGCTTCATGGCTAGTAAAGACCATTAAGAGATCTTACTCACTGAGTAACCATCAAGTACCTGAGGGCTTAAGGGCACACTCCACCAGGGCAGTGGCAACCTCCTGGGCGGCATATTGTAGAGTCTCGGCGGAGACGATTTGCAGAGCGGCTACCTGGTCCTCCAGGAACACCTTCATGTCTCATTACAAAGTGGATTCCGCCTGCTTATCCACGGTGGATTTCGGAAGATCCGTTATCCAGGCCAATTCCTCTATTATTTGATTAATAAACTTAGTTTGAATTCCCACCCAGTCTTTGCGAGTTACTCCCCAAAGTGTATGCTGCCATGATGCGACAGGAAAACGGAAAATTGTATACTCACCTTTCCGTAATTTTCCTTTCCTGTCGTATCTTCATGGCAGCATACAATCTCCCACCTGTCTAAGGTGATATATATACGGAGAATACTGGGCAGGGGCCATCTCTACAACTTATAGCTATGTAGTCCTATCAGGTTGTGGGGGCGGAGTCACAACCCAAAGTGTATGCTGCCATGAAGATACGACAGGAAAGGAAAATTACGAAAAGGTGAGTATACAATTTTCCGTTTTGTTGTATAACTTTTGCACATGTTAGGCTCTGTTGTTGCCCCCCTGGACTGGGGGGTGTTTTGTCCCATCTGTAATTTTGGTGCATGCTGGATGATGTGCTTAATTTTGGACAGTGGGGTGGCTTATTTTGTGCTAGCTGCATTTGGGTTGTTCTGGGCATGCTCAGGGACATTTTTTTTCTTTTTTGGTGGTGCTTTTTGTGTGTGAACAGCACTTGAATGTTTCTGGGCATGCTCAGAGTGTGTTTTTTGGGTTAGTAATTTAGAGACATCCTTAACAGGTGTACCCACTTTGAAGTTCAGTCTCTACATTGGGTGAACTTGCATTTTGTGTGTTTCACGGACTGTTCATGTGTTTGCAATTGCCTCATTAGCACACAAACCTATGTTATATAAAGCTTGCAGATAACAATCTTTACTTTGCCCTGAAAAGAGCCAAGATTGTGTCAGTCAATAGAGTACATTTGGGTGTCCTTATCAAGTTTCTAACGTGTATTTTCTATTTGTATATTGTTTGTTATGTTGTTGCAAAACAGATGTGTTTTTATGCAACTCATTTGTTACTTTGGTTTGTTGTTTTTTTTTTTTTTTTTGGGTGATGTTGGCAATTTTTGTTGTTTTTACGTTGTTCACTTTGATTTAACTGTCTGTGCTGCCTTATTTTTAAAATTCTTTCTCAAGATGTTGTGCCTAATGTTGTTTTAATCCTTAATAGATGTCCATTTGTGGGTGCACTCCTTTTAACTCCTGTTCATTTACACTGCAAAAGGGTCAAACCTAAAACCTATTCTGTTAGTGTCTCAAATTAACATATATGTGTGTATTTTGATTTCCTTGCTTCTTTTCCAAGTCCTGTTTTTTTTTTTTTTTTGACCAATAAAATTGTTTCAAATTGTGTGTTCTTTTCCCAGCTGCAGCTTAACTAGGCTGATTGGCATGTCTTAGACAAATCCCTTTTTTCATTTTTTTTTTTTCTTTTTTTAAGTTACTTTCCTGGTGCCTTCATGGTAGCACATTCGGGGATTGTGCGTATGCTGCAATGGATAGTGACCAGGAAAGTAACATTTCCGAGTGGTAAGTATTCAATTTTCTTTCTGAGCAGTGGTTTTCAGCCTCAGTCCTCAAATACCCCCCTGACAGGACATGTTTAGGAAATTTTATCTTATCTTAGGCTGGATTCACACCTATGCATTTTTAGTGCTTTTTGCATTTTGCAGATTTGCACTACAGTCCATTTAGCATGGTTTCCTATGGAACATGTTCTGTAGTGCAAATCTGCAAAATGCAAAAAGCACTAAAAATGCATAGGTGTGAATCCAGCCTTAAATAGCTGTCCAAAATACAAAACTATTGACTTTGATTTAAAGCACCTGTGCAAGATGAAGGAAAACCTGCAACCATGGCCTGTACTTGAGGACAGGGTTGAGAAGCATTGATTTAGAGCACTGAACTAAAATCAAACTGAAGACAATCCTATTCTAATTGTGGACATTTGAGGGAAATCAAGATTATTATTTTTTTAATAAAGGTTGGGCTTTGTGTCCCTTCCTGTCACATAGGAAGTGAGAGTAAAACCCTAATAATAAATTTTCCTTGGGGACACACAGGTCAATATAACTAGTGCCCCCATTATGCAAATTGCACTCTAGCACTTTGTTGTGTTCACCCCAAATTATTAGGTATTTTGGAGTTTATTAAAGGCAAATCCTTTCTGCAATACAAGTGTAGTTGATGAAAATCAGAGGGGTAGCACTGGTGATTTTATCATCCAATCATGTAGAGGCAAAGATGCTGTTTTTTTTCTTTTCCTTGCATGTCCCCCTCGGATCTCCAGCAACTGCACTTCTAAGTGCACTTGTAGTGCAAAGTGGATTTACCTTTTAGTAAATAAACCCCAAGATACATAATAATTTGGGATGTACATGGCAAAATGCTGGAGTGCAATTTCCTGAATGGGGAAACTAGATTGACCTGTGTGTCCCCAAGGACATACATTGGTAGGGTTTTACCCTCACTTCCTGTTTGGCTATGTGACAAGAAGTGAATAATTTTGAATGAGAAATTGGCAAAATTTGGCCATTGTGCCCATCAAACGCAGCCACTATGCCATCAAATGCAGCCACTGTACTATCAAACGCAGCCACTGTACCCATCAATTGCCACCTCTGTGCCCATTAAATGCAGCCACTGTACTATCAAACGCAGCCACTGTACCCAAAAATTGCCACCACTGTGCCCACTAAACGCAGCCACTGTGCCATTAAGCACAGCCAATGTGCCACTACCATCAAACGCAGCCAATGTAACCATCAATTGCCGCCAGTTTTCCCCATCAATTGCCACCAGTTTGCCCATCAAATGCTGCCAGTGTCCCCCCTCCCCCCACCCAGCACTTACCTGTCTCAGGTCAGCGTGTTCCTCCACGCTCCCTCTGATAGGCATCCAATCACAGCGTCTGTCGCTGAAGCCAATCAGGTGACAGGTAACCAGACCCAGTGCACCTGATTGGCTGAGAGGCGGGTCAGTGTTAGGGAAGCGATTTATTTGATTTCCTAACACAGCACTGTGTAAGCAGCGAACGTACAGCAGTGTGCCCGCTGTTTACCAATTTGGAAGCCTATTAGAGCCGACGGCTCTAATCAGGCACTTCTAAAAACACCCCGCCGCTGTAATTCAGATGCCCGATGCCCGACAAGGAGCTGGACACCTGAATAGGGGGCAGCAGCAATGACAATAGATAGATTCATGCGTTGCATGAATCTATCTATTGAAGATTGACGGTTGCAATGGACGCACCGCCACTGCCCAGTTGTATTTCCCCTGGGTGGGGAAATACCACCATGTTTTACATTATACGTCCCTATACACAGTGTGCCCTATAAAAAGGAGGTGGGCTTTTATATGTGTCTTATCTATATATAATGCACTCTTCAAATATGCTTTAAAATGCATGGTATTCCATTTTATGAACAAGAAAATAATAACGTTATGCTGTTGGGTGGGTATATTAATGCTATGGGGCTGGTATGACATTTTTTCCAGGGCTGGTTTTCATTCCCAGTCCGGCCCTGTCCAGTGCCACCGATCAATGCCCACCAGTGATCCCAAGCAGTGCTGCCTATCAGTGTAACCAATCAGTGCCGCCTCATCAGCGTACATCAATGAAGGAGAAAAATTACCTGTTAGCAAAATTTAATATCAAAATATCCAAAAATATACAAAATTACTTTTAAAAATCTGTCTTTTCTTTTGTTTGAACAAAAGAAAAAAAACACAGGTGATCAAATACCACCAAAAGAATGCTCTATTTGTGGGAACTTAAAAAAAAAAAAAAACATTTGGTTAAGTATGACCGCACAATTGTCATTCAAAATGGATCAGTGCTGAAAATTGGTCAGGACAGCAGGGGGGTTTAAGTGCCCAATAAGCAAGTGGTTAATTTCCATGCCAAATATAGATTTCTGTAATAAAGATGCATGCGTATGCGGCATGTGCGTAAGCAAATCGCACACATATGAACGGTACTCATTGTAAATCATGGGGTACAACTTGTGATGCAACTTTTCAGTCCCAAGTGACCTTAGGCTGTCTTTCCACTACTGCGAGTTGTTGTGCGACTTGACACATGTGAAGTCACAGGACAAGTCAAAACACATGTATTTCAATGTTCCCCCGTTCTAATTGGTGCAACTCCCAAAAAAGTTCTTGCACTACTTTGTTCCAACTTTGTTCCGACTTTTTATCGGATGTTTTGAATTAGTCTCATGACACGGCATTAAGGCTCGGTTTCCACTATTGCAAGCCCAAAGTTTTGTGTTTTTTGCCGCGAGTTTCACACAACATTTTGCCAAAACTTGAAGCAATGCCTGTGTATTTTTGAGGTCTATGGACCTCAAGTCACATCAAAGTGGAACCAAAGTAATGCAGGGACTACTTTGAAGTTGCTGAGACTTGAAGTCGCACACATATGAACGGTACTCATTGTAAATCATGAAGTAGAACTTGTGATGCAACTTTTCAGTCCCTAGTGGCATGACAATTTACAATAGTGGAAAACAAGCCGAAAAAGCACATTGTATATCAGGCAACTTTGGGGTTGAAATAGTGGAAAGAGAGCATTAGGCTAAAGCGGTAATAGGAAGATGCACTGCAAGAATGACTTCTAATTGTAGAAAATCAAACAGGCTCTTGCACTGAATCTAATTTATGGAAGATCTAACTGATTGGCCAGTGTATGGTGACCTTTAAAGATATGAAAACTTGAATTTCTGGTGTTTAAGCCTCATATACACGATGGGACTTTGTACCCCATGTACGGAGCGTGCTCTGCTCAGCGGGGAATCGCTCCTTCGATCTCCGCTGGGCAGGCAGATGACAGGTCTGTCTCTGCACACTGTGCAGGGACAGACCTGTCAGAGTGCCGCCCTCCTCTATGGGGGATCGGATGATGACGGACCGTAGAGTCCGTCGTCACCCGATCCGATCTGCAGATGGATGGAAAAATAGGTTTTTCCTCTGTTACACTTTTTAGGATTGGAGTGGGTCGGATGTCAGCGGACATGTCACCACTGACATCCGACCCTCCACAGAGGTCTGTGGAGTGTCCGTTCAGCTCCGAGGCGGACCTGAAAGGTCTGTCCATGTGAGGGGAGCCTTAGGCCCCTTTCACACTGGGGCAGTGCGGGCACAGCGTTAAAACTGCGCTATTTTTTGCGCTGCTTTACGGCGGTATTCGGCCACTAGCGGTTTTAACCCCCGCTAGCAGCGGAAAAGGGGTTAAATTTGCCCGCAAAATGCCACAGCAGTGGCGTTTTTCCGGCGGTATAGCTGCGCTGTCCCATTGATTTCAATGGGCAGGAGCGGTTTATACACTGCTCCAAAGATGCTGCTAGCAGGACTTTTTTTAGGCCCCTTTCACACTGGGGCATTTTTAGGTGCTACGGCACTAAAAATAGCGTCTGAAAAATGCCCTAAAGAAGCGGCTCCATTCACTCCAGTGAGGGTTTTCATACTGAAGCGGTGCGCTGGCAGGGCATCACAAAAAGTTCTGCTAGCAGCTTCTTTGGAGCGGTGAATTCACTGCCCCTCCCCATTAAAATCAATTGGGCAGCGCTGTGATACCACCGGCAAAATGCAGATCCAGGGGCGTTTTGCGGGCGGATTTAACCCCTTTTCAGCCGCTAGCAGAGGGGTTAAAACTGCCCCGTGGGGGGTTAAAACTGCCCCGCTAGCAGTCGAATAAAGCCGCTAAAAAGACAGTAAAGCGGCGCTAAAAATAGCGGCACTTTACCGCAGACGCCCCCCCCCGCCCCAGTGTGAAAAGGGCCTCAGGCTCTATTCACACTAATGCGTTTTTTGATGCATTTTGCAGAAATGTATGGAAATTTTTTAACATGGGTTCCTATGGAACATGTTCACATCAATGCATTTTTGTGCCTCTGCGTTTTTGGAAAGGGTCAGGGACTTTTTTCCACGCAAAATGCAGCTTGTAATAGATTTCAATGGACCTGCATCCAAAACGAAAGTACCGCATTTTTACCGCAATTTGCTTTTTTTTATTTCTTTTTTTTTACACTGTATATAGCTGGTTGCTAAGAAGGGGGCCGGGAAACCGGCCGCCGCGTCCTTAACAACCTATGAGTCATTAGCTGTCAGCTGACTTCCCACTCAATGTAAAAATCCCCCCCACCCGCAGACCCTGACAATCACTGGGCAAGGGTTGTCGGGAAGAGGCCCTTGTCCCCATCAACATGGGGGCAAGGTGCTTTGGGGTGGGGGGGTGCAGAGCCCCCCCTGCCCCAAAGCGCCCATCCCCCGTGTTGAGGGCATGCGGCCTGGTATGGTTCATGGGGGGACGCTCGCTCGTCCCCTCCCTTTCCTGACCTGCTGGGCTGCATGCTCGAATAAGGGTCTGGTATGGATTTTGGGGGGACCCCACGCCATTTTTTTTTAACATTTTGGCATGGGGGTCCCCTCCGAATCCATACTAGACCCAAGGGCCTGGTATGGACCTGAGGGGGGACCCCACGCTGTTTTTTTTCTCAATTTTTTTTTTTAGCCGGCATTTTTTTTTTACATTGAGCAGGAAGTCAGCTGATGACTCATTGGTTGTTAAGGACACGGCGGCCGGCTTCCTGGCCCCTTAGCAACTGGCTATATACAGTGTAAAAAAAATAAAAAATAACACAAATCGCAGAAAAATCGTAATAAACGCTGGTCCAAAAACACGGCAAGCACTGCAAAAAGCACTGCAGAAATACTCAAAAGCAACATGCATAGATGTGAATCGAGCCTTACTGTCCTGCTAGCGCACCGCTCCAGTGTGAAAGCCCGATTCACACTGGAGTGAATAGAGCCACTTCTTTAGGGCGTTTTTCAGGTGCTATTTTTAGCGCTATAGCGCATGAAAAATGCCCCAGTGTGAAAGGGGCCTTAGGCGCCTTTCACACGGACAGATATTCTGCCGCAGTTAAAAGCATGTTTTTTTTTGTGAAATTTAAGACTCCAGGCACTGCGATCAGCTGCATTGGTGCAGTGTGATTAGCTGCGGTTGTGTTTAGCTGCGGTTTGCCATTTCCATAGCAACCCGACAGGGTATTGACTGTATTGAACGGGGATCCGACTTAGATCGCCAATGCCCGGCACTGTTTGGTATGAATCTTGAGGGGGAACTCCACGCCAAATTTTAAGTAAAAAACCGGCATGGGTTCCCCCCAGGGGCATGCCAGGCCCTTCGGTCTGGTATGGATTTTAAGGGGAACCCCCTACGCCGAAAAAACAGCACTGGGTCCCCCCTCAAAATCCATACCAGACCCTTATCCGAGCACGCAGCCCGACTGGTCAGGAAAGGGGGTGGGGACGAGCGAGCACCCCCCCTCCTGAACCTTACCAGGCCACATGCCCTCAACATGGGGGATGGGTGCTTTGGGGAAGGGGGGCGATTCGGCACCCCCACCCCAAAGCACCTTGTCCCCATGTTGATGAGGACAAGGGCCTCTTCCTCACAACCCTGGCCGTTGGTTGTCGGGGTCTGCAGGCGGGGGGCTTATTGGAATCCGGGAGCCCCCACCCTATGTGAATGAGTATGGGGTACATAGTACCCCTACCCATTCACCTGGGGGAAAAAAAGTGACAAGAAAAAGACACACTAGACAGGTTTTTAAAGTAATTTATTAGGCAGCTCCGGGGGTCTTCTTTGCGCTCTCTGGATCTTCTCCCGGTCACCGGCTCTTCTCCGCGCTCTCTGGCTCTTCTCCGCGCTCTCTGGCTCTTCTGCCGGGCTCCTCCGCTATCTTCTGCTCTTTTGCTAGTGGAGGAGCCTGGCCCTCTGAGACGTCTTCTTTCCTCTTCTCTTCATGAGATGTTGACAAGACGCTCTCTCCCGCTGTACTGCCATCTACGAGGTATGTGGTGACTTATATAGGCATGGGGTGTGGCCACAGGGTGATGTCACCCAGTGACTCTGCCCCTTATGTTGTCACAGTCCCAGCATGCCCCGGGACTGTGCCGTCATAATGGGTGGGGTCACCCGGTGACATCACACGGTGACCTCGCCCCATGCCTATATAAGTCACCACACACCTCGCAGATGGCAGTACAGCGGGAGAGAGCATCATGTCAACATCGGAAGAAGAGAAGAGAAGAAGGGAGAAGGTGGCGGTGACGACGAAGAAGAAGAACAAGATGACCGGGCCACCACTAGCAAAAGAGCTGGAAGAAGATAGCGGAGAGCCTGGCAGAAGAACCGGAGCGGAAAAGAACCGGACAGCGACAGAAGAACCGGACAACGGGAGAAGACCGGGCTCCTCCGCTAGAAAAAGAGCTGCAAAAGAGCAGAAGATAGTGGAGGAGGCCGGCAGAAGAGCCGGAGAGCACGGAGAAGAGCTGGAGAGTGCGGAGAAGAGCCAGAGACTGGGAGAAGATCCAGAGAGCGCGGAAGAGACCCCCAAAGTCAGAAGAAGACCCCCGGAGCTGCCTAATAAATTACTTTAAAAACCTGTCTAGTGTGTTTTTTTCTTGACGCTTTTCCCCCCCAGGTGAAAGGGTAGAAGTACCATGTACCCCATACTCATTCACAAAGGGTGGGGGGCCGGGATCTGGGGGCCCCCTTATTAAAGGGGGCACCCGGATTCCGATAAGCCCCCGCCTGCAGACCCCGACAACCAACAGCCAGGGTTGTCGGAAAGAGGCCCTTGTTCTCATCAACATGGGGACAAAGGTGCTTTGGGGTGGGGGGGCCACAGCGCGCCCCCCTTCCCCAAAGCACCCATCCCCCATGTTGAGGGCATGCGGCCTGGTACGGTTCAGGAGGAGGATTGCACGCTTGTCCCCACCCCCTTTCCTGACCGGTCGGGCTGCGTGATCGGATAAGGGTCTGGTATGGATTTTGGGGGATCCCCAAGCCGTTTTTTCAGAGTAGGGGGTTCCCCTTAATATCCATACCAGACTGAAGGGCCCGGCATGCACCCGCAGGGGGAACCCATGACGGTTTTTCTCGCGCTGCTTTAATAGGAAGATGTATTTTTCCTATTGCAGCGAGCGCGAGATGCACCTCGCCGAGAACCAGCGCAATCCCATTGCGCTGGAAACATTCTCGCATGCAGGTACCCCTGTGTGTGCGCTGGTTCACACGCTGGATTAAGGATCTATGCAGCGCACCAATTAAGGTCTGAACCAGCGCAGTGCATTCATCTTAGTAAATGACCCCCTATGTATGTACATATATGTATATATACTTCGACTATATATCTCGGTGGATACAATTTGACCAATAGATAAAGTAATATTAGTGACCGAGGCAAACTGAGAGCCTGAAGACATTGCTCACATGATAAATATAGGCCTGTGGAGTTATGCACTACTCCGGTGGCTTAATCACGCATAATACTCCTAAAAAGCCTTGAACCCTACCTCAACTACGGTTGAACAATTGCATGCTCCAAACATGTTCAGTGCTTCTGGCTCTCGGGCGGCCCATGAGCACTTGTTAATGATAGTGACTGAGATGTCATCGTATAAGACTAAGATGTCTTCTTTGGTACAATGTGCCATGTTATTATGTTTATTTAGCAAAGCTAATCTTAAGTTCTTGTTTTACGTTTCTTTGATGTTGATGGGTAGACTCCTCTCCCCTTGCAGGACACTTACAAGACAGTATATTAGCTGTAGGTTGATAAATATAATGTTTCTTTTTTGCTGGGACTACACAGCTCCATGTTTTGCTTTTTTGTTTTGAAGCTCCCCAATACAATACATCACAACACACCAAAACTGTCAAATCCTAATTTTTGCAGAAGCAATGTGATTTCCGTCCTCCCTTACACCTCACAACAGCAGTTCCATGAGATACTCACTGACTATCCAGCTTGTTCTTCCCTAAGTGGAATAGCTTGACAATTATCACCTCTGATTTTTCTTCCCATTCTTTCAGTTCCTTGTTCCTTTTTTCCCCCACTCCTTTACCCCCCATTTTTTCTTTCTTCTGCCCCCCCTTTTTTTCTCTCTCCAGCCCCTCTCCCTTTGTTTACCTTATCCCCTGACCTCCCTCTCCCCCTCCCGTGGGCCTGCTCCCCCTTTCTTCCACAGCCGGTTTCTTACTCATGAAAGTGATACCTTTAGATGCCTCATACACGTAAGTCTCCCTGAACTCCAGGTTTGGCTTTGTAATAACCTAAGTGCATCATGCAGAAAGAGCCAACACTTAAACCACCTTTATTGTTGAAATGTTTATTGCTCAATGCTAAGGGCCTGAACCTCCTGGAAAAAAGAACGCAGGTCCTGTCCGCACCTCTCCAGGTACAAAGCCCAATTAATTTTCCTCCAGGAAACCCACTTTCTCTATAACTCAATTCCCAAACTCACTAATCATATATACCAAACAGCACTACATGCTACAAACCCCAGCTCTAAGACTAAAGGAGTATCCAAATTGATTTCCAAGCATGCCAACTTTCACATCTAAGACTCCCTTATAGATCCTGAGGGTAGATTTATATTCATCAAAGGTACGTTCGCTACCAAACCAATAATGTATATTGCCCTAACAAACATCAAGTTTCCTTTTTCAGGTCAATATGCGATCTCTTGTCCTCATTCTAATGCCCCGTACACACGGTCGGACTTTGTTCGGACATTCCGACAACAAAATCCTAGGATTTTTTCCGTCGGATGTTGGCTCAAACTTGTCTTGCATACACACGGTCACACAAAGTTGTCGGAAAATCCGATCGTTCTAAACGCGGTGACGTAAAACACGTACGTTGGGACTATAAATGGGGAAGTGGCCAATAGCTTTCATCTCTTTATTAGGGATGAGCCGAACACCCCCCTGTTCGGTTCGCACCAGAACATGCGAACAGGAAAAAAATTCGTTCGAACACGCGAACGCCGTTAAAGTCTATGGGACACGAACATGAATAATCAAAAGTGCTAATTTTAAAGGCTAATATGCAAGTTATTGTCATAAAAAGTGTTTGGGGACCCGGGTCCTGCCCCAGGGGACATGGATCAATGCAAAAAAAAGTTTTAAAAACGGACGTTTTTTCAGGAGCAGTGATTTTATTAATGCTTAAAGTCAAACAATAAAAGTGTAATATCCCTTTAAATTTCGTACCTGGGGGGTGTCTATAGTATGCCTGTAAAGGGGCGCATGTTTCCTGTGTTTAGAACAGTCTGACAGCAAAATGACATTTGGAAGGAAAAAACTCATTTAAAACTAGCCGCGGCTATTGCATTGCCGACAATACACATAGAAGTTCATTGATAAAAAGGGCATGGGAATTCCCCACAGGGGAACCCCGAACCAAAATAAAAAAAAAAAAATGATGTGGGGGTCCCCCTAAATTCCATACAAGGCCCTTCAGGTCTGGTATGGATATTAAGGGGAACCCCAGCCAAAATTGAAAAAAAAAATTGACGTGGGGTTCCCCCTAAATTCCATACCAGACCCTTCAGGTCTGGTATGGATTTTAAGGGGAACCCCGCGCCAAAAAAAAAAAAAAAAACGGCGTGGGGTCCCCCTAAAAATCCATACCAGACCCTTATCCGAGCACGCAACCTGGCAGGCCGCAGGAAAAGAGGGGGGGACGAGAGTGCGGCCCCCCCCCCCTCCTGAACCGTACCAGGCCACATGCCCTCAACATTGGGAGGGTGCTTTGGGGTAGCCCCCCAAAACACCTTGTCCCCATGTTGATGAGGACAAGGGCCTCATCCTCACAACCCTGGCCGGTGGTTGTGAGGGTCTGCGGGCGGGGGGCTTATCGGAATCTGGAAGCCCCCTTTAACAAGGGGACCCCCAGATCCCGGCCCCCCCCCTGTGTGAAATGGTAAGGGGGTACTTACCCCTACCATTTCACTAAAAAACTGTCAAAAATGTTAAAAATGACAAGAGACAGTTTTTGACAATTCCTTTATTTAAATGCTTCTTCTTTCTTCTTTCTTCCTTCATCTTCTTCTGGTTCTTCTGGCTCTTCTGGTTCTTCCTCCGGCGTTCTCGTCCAGCATCTTCTCCGCGGCGTCTTCTATCTTCTTCTCCTCGGGCCGCTCCGCACCCATGGCATGAGGGGAGGCTCCCGCTCTTCTCTTCATCTTCTTCTCTTCTTCATCTTCTTCTTCATCTTCTTCTTCTTCTTCTTCCTTCTTCTCTTCTTCTCTTCTTCTCTTCTTCCTGTCTTCTGCGGGCCGCTCCGCAGCCATGCTGTGGCATGGAGGGAGGCTCCCGCTGTGTGACGGCGTCTCTTCGTCTGACGGTTCTTAAATAACGGGGGGCGGGGCCACCCGGTGGCCCCGCCCCCCTCTGACGCACGGTGACATGACGGGACTTCCCTGTGGCATTCCCCGTGACGTCACAGGGAAGTCCCTCAAGTCACCGTGCGTCAGAAGGGGGCGGGGTCACCGGATGGCCCCGCCCCCCGTTATTTAAGAACCGTCAGACGAAGAGACGCCGTCACACAGCGGGAGCCTCCCACCATGCCAGCATGGCTGCGGAGCGGCCCGGAGAAGACAGGAAGAAGAGAAGAAGGAAGAAGAAGAAGAAGAAGAAGATGAAGAAGAAGATGAAGAAGAGAAGAAGATGAAGAGAAGAGCGGGAGCCTCCCCCCTCATGCCATGGGTGCGGAGCGGCCCGAGGAGAAGAAGATAGAAGACGCCGCGGAGAAGATGCTGGACGAGAACGCCGGAGGAAGAACCAGAAGAGCCAGAAGAACCAGAAGAAGATGAAGGAAGAAAGAAGAAAGAAGAAGCATTTAAATAAAGGAATTGTCAAAAACTGTCTCTTGTCATTTTTAACATTTTTGACAGTTTTTTAGTGAAATGGTAGGGGTAAGTACCCCCTTACCATTTCACACAGGGGGGGGGCCGGGATCTGGGGGTCCCCTTGTTAAAGGGGGCTTCCAGATTCCGATAAGCCCCCCGCCCGCAGACCCTCACAACCACCGGCCAGGGTTGTGAGGATGCGGCCCTTGTCCTCATCAACATGGGGACAAGGTGTTTTGGGGGGCTACCCCAAAGCACCCTCCCAATGTTGAGGGCATGTGGCCTGGTACGGTTCAGGAGGGGGGGGGGCGCACTCTCGTCCCCCCCTCTTTTCCTGCGGCCTGCCAGGTTGCGTGCTCGGATAAGGGTCTGGTATGGATTTTTAGGGGGACCCCACGCCGTTTTTTTTTTTTGGCGCGGGGTTCCCCTTAAAATCCATACCAGACCTGAAGGGTCTGGTATGGAATTTAGGGGGAACCCCACGTCAATTTTTTTTTTCAATTTTGGCTGGGGTTCCCCTTAATATCCATACCAGACCTGAAGGGCCTTGTATGGAATTTAGGGGGACCCCCACATCATTTTTTTTTTTTATTTTGGTTCGGGGTTCCCCTGTGGGGAATTCCCATGCCGTTTTTATCAATGAACTTCTATGTGTATTGTCGGCAATGCAATAGCCGCGGCTAGTTTTAAATGAGTTTTTTCCTTCCAAATGTCATTTTGCTGTCAGACTGTTCTAAACACAGGAAACATGCGCCCCTTTACAGGCATACTATAGACACCCCCCAGGTACGAAATTTAAAGGGATATTACACTTTTATTGTTTGACTTTAAGCATTAATAAAATCACTGCTCCTGAAAAAACGTCCGTTTTTAAAACTTTTTTTTGCATTGATCCATGTCCCCTGGGGCAGGACCCGGGTCCCCAAACACTTTTTATGACAATAACTTGCATATAAGCCTTTAAAATTAGCACTTTTGATTTCTCCCATAGACTTTTAAAGGGTGTTCCGCGGCATTCGAATTTGCCGCGAACACCCCAAATTGTTCGCTGTTCGGCGAACTTGCGAACAGCCAATGTTCGAGTAGAACATGAGTTCGACTCGAACTCGAAGCTCATCCCTACTCTTTATTTATTCTGAGCATGCGTGGCACTTTGTCCGTCGGATTTGTGTACACACGATCGGAATTTCCGACAACGGATTTTGTTGTCGGAAAATTTTATCTCCTGCTGTCCAACTTTGTGTGTCGGAAAATCCGATGGAAAATGTCCGATGGAGCCCACACACGGTCGGAATTTCCGACAACACGCTCCGATCGGACATTTTCCATCGGAAAATCCGACCGTGTGTACAGGGCACTAGAAGGCATAATTTTGTTAGAAGGGGACTTCAACCTTCCATTGAACCCTGTCCTGGATATCTCCTCGGGTACATCCACACTAATGTACTGCGCACTCTGTCAGATTAAACTACAACTTCAGGGCTTAACACTACACGATACCTGGCGTACCCTTTTCCCATCGGATAAAGATTACACACTTTACTCAGCTCCCCATAAAAAGTACTCTAGAATAGAATACTTCTTTTTTACCCAACCTGATCTAGCATTCCTTACGCAAGCAAAGATAGAGCCAATGTTCCTATTTGATCACCACCCTATGACGGTCACCTTATCTTTCCCAGAGTCTATTTCTAGAAAAAAACATGTTGGTTAAACCCTTTGCTACTCAAAGACCCACAGAAGCTGTGGCCCATGTATGGTCCCAAATTCAAATGTACTTCTCAGAGAATACCACACCAGAGGTTTCCCCTATTACTCTGTGGGAAGCACACAAATATGTGATCTGTGCTGAACTTATAGCCCTAGCAACAAAACCTACAAGGAAGAACCAAGAGACAATCAAAATATTGATAAAATCAAACACCTAGAAAAGTTCCACAAATGCTCCCATGCACAGACAACCTTACAGTACTTACTACACACATGTTCTCTCCTATTAGAGTAACTAGGGAAATGCACAAGGAGACACTATGGGGCTGATTTATGAAGCATTTGCGCCATGACTTGCGGTGCACGCTGATGCGCAAATTACATTTTCATATTTACAAAGCATTTGCGCCGGTAACACAGCGCGATCTCCCATTTACTATTCTCTTCCCGGCGCACGGGAAGAGGTGATCGGTACGCCACTATAGACATGGCGCACGGCATCTTTAACTTCAAATTTAAACAAGCTGGAAATGCCAATATTATGGGGGTCATGTGGGGTGATGTGGGGAAGTGTAGTACTAACTGTCCAAGTAAAAAATATGGCCAAAATAGAATGAGAAAGTGTATTTTTCTGAACAAGCCGGCAGCGCCGGCAAATACATTTAGAGCTGCGGGAGGTGAATTTATACACTTGCTCAAATGGCATTTGCGCTTGTTCAGATGCTTTGGTTCAATGTGACGGCCAAATCTTAGTAAATGTCAAGCAACGTAAATGCATTTGCATAGGTTGAACGGGCGCACCTCTACACTTTTTTTTTTTTACGCTGGTTCACTTCGCGGCTATAATGAAATGTCGGTCTGGCAAAACACATAAAAGTTAATTGATAAAAACAGCATTAAGAAAACAAACAAAATTCAGGAAAAAAATGCGTGGGGTTCCCCCGAAATTCAATACCAGGCCCTTCAGTTCTGGTATGGATATTAAGGGGAACCCCACGCCAAAAAAAAAAAATGATGTGGGGGTCCCCCTAAATTCTATACCAGGCCCTTCAGGTCTGGTATGGATTTTAAGGGGAACCCCGCACCAAATTTTTTTTTAAAAATGGCGTGGGGGTCCCCCTAAAAATTCATACCAGACCCTTATCCAAGCACGCAACCTGGCAGGCCGCAGGAAAAGAGGGGGGGACGAGAGAGCGCCCCCCCTCCTGGACCATACCAAGCCACATGCCCTCAACATTGGGAGGGTGCTTTGTGGTCCCCCGCAAAGCACCTTGTCCCCATGTTGATGAGGACAAGGGCCTCATCCTCACAACCCGTGGTTGTGGGGGTCTGCGGGCGTGGGGCTATCGGAATCTGGAAGCCCCCTTTCACAAGGGGACCCCTAGATCCTGGCCCTCCCCCCTGTGTGAAATGGTAAGGGGGTACAAAAGTACCCCTACCATTTCACAAAAAAGTGTCAAAAATGTTAAAAATGACAAGAGACAGTTTTTGACAATTCCTTTGTTTAAATGCTTCTTCTTTCTTCTATCTTCTTTTTTCTATCTTCTATCTTCCTTCAGTTTCTTCCTTCATCTTCATCTTCTTCTTCTTCTGGTTCTTCTGGTTCTTCCTCCGGTGTTCTCGTCCGGCATCTTCCTCCGCTGCGTGTTCTTCCCTTCTGTTATTTAAGACCCGTCAGAAGACGAGAAGCGTCACACAGCGGGAGCCTCCCACGGATGTGGAGCAGCCCGAGAAGAAGAAGGGAAGAAGACACCGTGGAGGAAGATACCGGACGAGAATACCGGAGGGAGAACCAGAAGAACCAGAAGAAGATGAAGATGAAGGAAGAAACCAAAGGAAGATAGAAGAAAGATGGAAAGAAGACTTTAAATAAAGGAATTGTCAAAAACTGTCTCTTGTCATTTTTAACATTTTTGACACTTTTTTTGTGAAATGGCAGGGGTACTTTTGTACCCCCTTACCATTTCACACAGGGGGGAGGGCTGGGATCTGGGGGTCCCCTTCTTAAAGGGGGCTTCCAGATTCCGATAAGCCCCCCGCCTGCAGACCCCCACAACCACCGGGCAAGGGTTGTGGGGATGAGGCCCTTGTCCTCATCAACATGGGGACAAGGTGCTTTGCGGGGCGGGCCCCAAAGCACCCTACCAATGTTGAGGGCATGTGGCCTGGTACGGTTCAGAAGGGGCGGCGCTCTCTTGTCCTCCCTCTTTTCCTGCGGCCTGCCAGGTTGCGTGCTCGGATAAGGGTCTGGTATGGATTTTTAGGGGGACCCCACTCCATTTTTTTTTTTAATTTTGAAGCGGGGTTCCCCTTAAAATCCATGCCAGACCTGAAGGGCCTGGTATTGATTTTGAGGGGGACCCTCACGCCATTTTTTTTATTTTGGCGTGGGGTTCCCTTTAATATCCATACCAGACCTGAAGGGCCTGGTATGGAATTTCGGGGGAACCCCACACATTTTTTTGTTGTTAATTTTGATTTTTTTTCTTAATGCTGTTTTTATCAATGAACTTTTATGTGTATTGCCAGACCGACATTTCATTATAGCCGCGAGTGTTTTTAAAACTTAAAACTTTTATTCCTTAAGGGCCAGTTCACACCACATGCAGTCCAGTGCATTTTTTTTCTGCATCAAAAACACACGGAAAATAGGTTATATGGTTTTCAATGGCATAGTTTACACCAGGGCTTGCAGTTCCAGCGCATTTCCAGTTCCTGAAAAAAAAGTAGAACATGCTGCATTTTTTATGCACTGGACTGTACTGGAACGCTGTAAAATGCATCAAAAACACACTGAAATGCATCAAAAATGTGCATGCAGAAAAGCACCTGGAACGCATCTGGTCTGTGTTTCTATAGTGTGATCTGGCCCTTAGGGCCCTTAGGTCTAGTTCACACCATAGAAACGCAATCCGGATGCGTTCCAGGTGCTTTTCTGCATGCACGTTTTTAATGCGTTCCAGTGCGTTTTTGGTGCATTTTTCATGCAGTCCAGTGCTTTCTTTCCCCCTCTTTTTTCTTAACCTTAAAAAAGACAAGTGTGTTCCAGTGCGTTTTTGATGCGTTTACAGCTTTCCAGTACAGTCCAGTGCAGAAAAAATGCAGCATGTTCTACTTTTTTTTTCTGGAACTGGAACTCACTGGAACTGCAAGCACTGGTGTGAACTATGCCATTGAAAACCATATAACCAAATTTCCATGCATTTTTGATGCATAAAATATGCACTGAACTGCATTGGTGTGAACTGGCCCTTAAGCAATTTGGCATATTTAAAGACATTTCTCCTTGTTTCGTTTTTGGGGTTGTCCAATTGGTGACATTGATATATGTCCCTTAGGGTGGGACCTGGGCCCCATACCCATTTTAAGGCCAATAACTAGAAGATAAGCCAGCCAAGTGGGGACTAGTAAAATTGCCAAGTTAGTTCCCTTAGACTGCAATGGTATTTGTTGTATAACTGTTGCACATGTTAGGCTCTTTAGTTGCCCCCCTGAACTGGGGGGTGTTTTGTCCCATCTGTAATTTTGGTGCATGCTGGATGATGTGCTTAATTTTGGACAGGTGGTTGGCTTATTTTGTGCTAGCTGCATTTGGGTTGTTCTGGGCATGCTCAGGGACTTTGTCTTTTTTTGGTGGTGCATGTTGTGTGTGAACATTACTTGGATGTTTCTGGGCATGCTCAGAGTGTGTTTTTGGGTTAGTAATTTAAGGACATCCTTAACAGGTGTACTCACATTTAAGTTCTCTCTACATTGGGTGAACTTGCATTTTGTGTGTTGCATGGACTGTGCATATGCTTGCAATTGCCTCATTAGCACACAAACCTATGTTATATAAATCTTGCAGAGAGCATTCTTTACTTTGCCCTGAAAAGAGCCAAGATTGTGGGGGTGGCTGGCAAGAGAGTACATTTGGGTGGCCTTATCAAGTTTCTAACACATGTATTTTCTATTTGTATTTTGCTTATTATGTTGCAAAACAGATGTGTTTTTGTGCAATTTATTTGTTACTTTGGTTTGTTGTTTTTTTTTTTTTGGGTCGTGGTTATTTTACCATGAAATCTTTTTTTATGTTGGCAATTTTTGTTGTTTTTACGTTGTTCACTTTGATTTAACTGTCTGTGCTGCCTTATTTTTAAAATTCTTTCTCAAGATGTTGTGCCTAATGTTGTTTTAATCCTTAATAGATGTCCATTTTGTGGGTGCACTCCTTTTAACTCCTGTTCATTTACACTGCAAAAGGGTCAAACCTCAAACATATTCTGTTAGTGTCTCAAATTAACATACATGTGTGTATTTTGCTTTCCTTGCTTCTCTTCCAAGTCCTGTGTTATGTGTGTGTGTTTTTTTTTTTTTTTTTTTCTTTGGATCAATAACATTGTTTCAAAATTTTTCACATGTTTTATGTGTGTTATTTTCATGCAACGGATTTCCCAGCTGCAGCTTAACTAGGCTGATTGGCATGTCTTATGCCCCGTACACACGGTCGGACATTGATCGGACATTCCGACAACAAAATCCTAGGATTTTTTCAGACGGATGTTGGCTCAAACTTGCCTTGCATACACACGGTCACAGAAAATTGTCAGAAAATCTGATCATTCTGAACGTGGTGACGTAAAACACGTACGTCGGGACTATAAACGGGGCAGTAGCCAATAGCTTTCATCTCTTTATTTATTCTGAGCATGCGTGGCACTTTGTGCGTCGGATTTGTGTACACACGATCGGAAATTTTGTTGTCGGAAAATTTTATAGCCTGCTCTCAAACTCTGTGTGTCGGAAAATCCGATGGAAAATGTGTGATGGAGCCTACACACGGTTGGAATTTCCCACAACAAGGTCCTATCACACATTTTCCGTCGGAAAATCTGACCGTGTGTACGAGGCATTAGACAAATCCCCTTTTTTTTTTTGTTTTAAATTACTTTCCTGGTGCCTTTATGGTAGCACATGCATGAATTGTGCGAATGCTGCTATGGATAGTGACCAGGAAAGTAACATTTCAGAGTGGTAAGTATTCAATTTTCTTTTTGAGCAGTGGTTTTCAGTCTCTGTCCTCAAATTTCATGTTTAGGAAATTGTACCTTATCTAAAATAGCTGTCCAAAATACAAAACCATTGACTTTGATTTAAAGCACCTGCGCAAGATGAAGGGAAAACCTGCAAACATGGCCTATTGGGGTGTACTTGAGGACAGGGTTGAGAAGCACTGATTTAGAGCACTGAACTAAATTCAAGCTGAAGACAATCCTATTCTAATTGTGGACATTTGAGGGAAATCAATATTTTTTATTTTTTTATTTTAAGGTTGGGCTTTGTGTCCCTTTTCTTAAAATTGGCTTTGTAAAACCCTAACAATATTTTTCCTTGGGGACACACAGGTCACTCTAACTAGTGCCCCCACTATGCAAATTGCACTCTAGCACTTTGTTGTGTACACCCCAAATTATTAGGTATTTTGGGGTTTATTAAAGGCAAATCCTTTCTACAATACAAGTGTAGTTGATGAAAATCTGAGGGGAAGCACTGGTGCTTTTATCATCCAATCATGTAGAGGCAAATATGCTGTTTTTTTTTTTTTTTTTTTCTTTTCCTTGCTTTTCCCTCTTGGATCTCCAGCAACTGCACTTCTAAGTGCACTTGTAGTGCAAAGTGGATTTACCTGTTAGTAAATAAACCCCGAGAAGCATAATAATTTGGGATGTACATGGCAAAATGCTAGAGTGCAATTCCCCGAATGGGGAAACTATTTAGATAGACCTGTTTGTCCCCAAGGACATACATTGGTGGGGTTTTACTCTCACTTCCTGTTTAGCTATGTGACAGGAAGTGAATAATTTTTGAATGGGAAATTGGCAAAATTTGGGAGGTGTCTTCACCCTATCAGGGGTGTAGACATCTGACAAAACTTCTAATCCCTCTGCAGTCTATCCTCAAGCAAAAATAATAAAGGATTTTAATTAGTTTAACTTTGCAAAGACACATTCCTAAGTTCAATTGTGATGCATGTTAATGGTCCATTTAGACCTTTAATAGAGAGTCATCAGTTGCCTTTGACTCTAAACATTATTTTTGGCCAGTCCTAGAAATCTGCATCTTTTTATCTATTAACCACTTGGTGTCTGTGCGACAGCCACAGCGTGGACCTGAATTTCTGGGAGGCTGTCATAGGACGGGCTCCCCATGTGCTCCCTGTAGGGTGCGCACTGAGACTCGGGTGATCACAGATCTGAGTAAGGGGCCGAAAGCTCGGTAATTGTTTATTTTTTCTCCTCGCGCTGACAGCATGAGGATAAAAATAAAAGCTGATCACTGGCTTAGGTGCAAGGGACATTGGTCCCGAAGAGGCAATTCTGCCTCATCTGTGCCCACCAGTGCCACCTGCCAGTGCCACCTATCAATGCCCACCAGTGGTCCCAAGCTGTGCTGCCTATTATTGTAATCAATCAGTGCTGCCTCATCAGCGTACATCAATGAAGGAGACAAATTACCTGTTTGCAAAATTTAATATCAAAATATCCAAAAATATACAAAATTATTTTTAAAAATCTGTCTTTTCTTTTGTTCCAAAAAAAAAAAAAACAGAGGTGATCAAATACCACCAAAAGAATGCTCTATTTGTGGGAACATTTGGCTAAGTATGGCCACGCAATTGTCATTTAAAGTGCATCAGCGCTGAAAATTGGTCTGCACAGCAGGGAGGTTTAAGTGTCCAGTAAGCAAGTGGTTAATTTCCATGCCAAATATGGATTTCTGTAATAAAGATGTGTACCCGCTGTGTATACGGCATGGGCGTAAGCAAGTCGCACACATATGAATGGTACTAATTGTAAATCATTGGGTAGAACTTGTGATGCAACTTTTCAGTCCCAAGTGGCCTTAGGCTGTCTTTCCACTACTGCGAGTTGTTGTGCGACTTGACACATGTGAAGTCGCAGGACAAGTCAAAACACATGTATTGCAATGTTCCCCCATTCTAATTGGTGCAACCTCGAAAAAAAGTTCTTGTACTACTTTGTTCCAACTTCAGTGACTTTTTCTCCGATGTTTTGAACTAGTCGCATGACATGTCATTAAGGCTCAGTTTCCACTATTGCAAGCCCAAAGTTGTGTGTTTTTTGCTGCGAGTTTCCCGCAACTTTTTGCCAAAACTTGAAGCAATGCCTGTGTATTTTTGAGGTCTATGGACCTCAAGTGGCATCAAAGTGGGACCAAAGTAGTGCAGGGACTACTTTGAAGTTGCTGTGACTTGAAGTCGCACACATATGAACGGTACTCATTGTAAATCATGAAGTAGAACTTGTGATGCAACTTTTCAGTCCCTAGTGGCATGACAATTTACAATAGTGGAAAACAAGCCGAAAAAGCACATTGTATATCAGGCAACTTTGGGGTTGAAATAGTGGAAAGAGAGCATTAGGCTAAAGCGGTAATAGGAAGATGCACTGCAAGAATGACTGCTAATTGTAGAAAACCAAACAGGCTCTTGCACTGAATCTAATTTATGGAAGATCTAACTGATTGGCCAGTGTATGGTGACCTTTAAAGATATGAAAACTTGAATTTCTGGTGTTTCAGCCTCATACACACGATGGGACTTTGTACAAACTTTCCCATGGATTTTTGTACTAAGGGCATTGACCTTAGCGTTCTTTCACATGGATGTGTCTGTGTACGGAGCCCGCTCTGCTCAGCGGGGGGTGGCTACATGGATCCCCAGGCAGATGACAGGTCTGTGTCTGCACACTGTGCAGACATGGACCTGTTAGAGTGCCGCTCTCCTCTATGGGGGAATAGATGATGACGGACCGTAGAGTCCATCATCACCCGGTCCGATCCGCACACGGATGGAAAAATAGGTGTTTCCTCCATTTTACTTTTTCGTATTGGAGTGACTCGGATGTCAGCGGACACGTGATCACTGACATCCGACCCTCCATAGAGGTCTATGGAGTATCTGTTCGGGTCCGCCAGTGTGAAAGGAGCCTTAGGCCCCTTTCACACTGGGGCGGTGCGGGTGACAGCGGTAAAACGGCACTCTTTTTAGCGCCGCTTTACCAGCGGTATTCGGCGGCTAGCGGTTTTAACCCCCGCTAGCGACCAAAAAGGGGTTTATATAAATCCGCCTGCAAAACGCCACCGCAGCAGCGTTTTGCTGGCGGTATAGCCACACTGTCCCATTGATTTTAGTGGGCAGGAGCGGTTTATACAACGCTCCAAAGGTGCTGCTAGCAGGACTTTTTTTAGGCCCCTTTCACACTGGGGTGTTTTTAGGTGCTACAGCACTAAAAATAGCATCTGAAAAATGCCCTAAAGAAGCGGCATTATTCACTCCAGTGAGGGCTTTCACACTGGAGTGGTGCGCTGGCAGGACATCACAAAAAGTCCTGCCAACAGCTTCTTTGGAGCGGTGAACTCACCAACCCTCCCCATTGAAATGAATGGGGTAGCGCTGTGATACTGCCGGCAAAATGGTGCTCCAGCTGCGTTTTGCAGGTGTATTTAACCCCTTTTCGGCCGCTAGCAGGGGGGTTAAAACAACCCCCCCAGCAGCCGAATAATGCCGCTAAAAGGACAGTAAAGCGGCGCTAAAAATAGCGCCGCTTTACCGCAGATGCCCCCACCACCCCAGTGTGAAAGGGGCCTTACTGTCCTGCTAGTGCACCGCTCCAGTGTGAAAGCCCGATTCACACTGGAGTGAATGGAGCCACTTCTTTAGGGCGTTTTTCAGGCGCTATTTTTAGCGCCTGAAAAATGCACCAATGTGAAAGGGGCCTTATCCTTTCACACGGACGGATAGAATTGTGCTTTTAGCTGCGTTTTCTACAGCAGCTAAACGCACACAATGCTTTCCTATGGCCCCATTCACACACTGCATTTTGATTACATGCCATTTTGTGCAGATAGAAAAAATAGAATTGACTGCGTCCAGGAGCGATTTAGTGCAGCTATCCGCACATAACCGCAGGTAATCGCAGTGCACTGTGTCAGCTGCAGATAGCAGCGCCGAGCTGGCTCGCTCATCTGGAAAGGAAAAAATGCTTTTTCCTTTCCCAATGAGCGACAAGCATTGGGATCCGACTTGGATCCCCACCAATACCAGGCACTGTGGTATGAATCTTGAGGGAGAACTCCACACCAAATTTTAAATAAAAAAATGGCATGGGTTCCCCTCCAAGATCATACCAGGCCCTTCAGTCTGTTATGGATTTTAAGGGGAACCCCCTACGCTGAAAAAACGGCATGGGAGTCTCCCCAAAATCCATACCAGACCCTTATCTGGGCATGCAGCCTGGCCGGTCAGGAAAGTGGGTTGGGGACAAGCGAGTGCCCCCCTGAACCGTACCAGGCCGCATGCCCTCAACATGGGGGATGGGTACTTTGGGGAAGGGGGGCGTGCTGTGGGGCCCCCCCACCCCAAAGCACCTTGTCCCCATGTTGATGAGGACAAGGGCCTCTTCCCAACAACCCTAGCCGTTGGTTGTTAGGGTCGGCGGGCAGGGGGCTTATCAGAATCCGGGAGCCCCCTTTAATAAGGGGGCCCCCAGATCCTGGCCCCCCACCCTACATGAATGAGTATGGGGTACATCGTACCCCTACCCATTCACCTGGGGGAGAAAAGTGTCAATAAAAAATCACACTACATAGGTTTTTAAAATAATTAATTAGGTAGCACCGGGGGTCTTCTTCCGACTTCGGGGGTCTTCTTCCATGCTCTCCGCATCTTCTCCTGGTGTCCGGTATCTTCTGCCGGCCTCCCCCGCTATCTTCTTCCAGCTCTTTTTCTAGCGGGGGCCCGGTCTTCTGCCGCTGTCCAGATCTTCTGTCGCTGTCCGATTCTTCTCCGGAATCCTCTTCCGGATCCCCAGCTATCTTCTTCCAGCTCTTTTGCTAGCGGGGGTCCGATGTTCTGCCGCTGTCCGGTTCTTCTCCGGTATCCTCTTCCGGATCCTCCGCTATCTTCTTCCAGCTCTTTTGCTAGCGGAGGCCCGCTCTTCTTCTTCTATGTTGTTGTCTTCTCCCTTCTTCTCTTCTCTTCTTCTGATGTTGACACAACGCTCTCTCCAGCTGTAATGCCGTCTGTGCGATGTGCGCTGACTTATATAGGCATGGGGCGTGGCCACTATGTGATGTCACCGGGTGACCCTGCCTCTTATGACAGCATAGTCCCAGGGCAAGAGCTGGAAGAAGATAGCGGGGGAGGCCGGCAGAAGATACCGGGCAGCAGCAGAAGACTGGGCCCTCACTAGCAAAAGAGCTGGAAGAAGATAGCGAGGAGGCCGGCAGAAGATACCGGGCACCGGGAGAAGATGCGGAGAGCACAGAAGAAGACCCCCGAAGTCGGAAGAAGATCCCCGGAGCTGCCTAATAAATTACTTTAAAAACCTGTGTAGTGTGTTTTTTTATTGACACTTTTCTCCCCCAGGTGAATGGGTAAAGGTATGATGTACTCCATACTTATTCACGTAGGGTGGGGGGCCGGGATCTGGGGGCCCCCTTATTAAAGGGGGCTCCAGGATTCTGATAAGCCCCCCGTCCGCAGACCCCGACAACCAACAGCCAGGGTTGTCGGAAAGAGGCCCTTGTCCTCATCAACATGGGGGCAAGGTGCTTTGGGGTGGGGGGCCCCCGCAGCGTGCCCCCCTTCCCCAAAGTACCCATCCCTCATGTTGAGGGCATGCCGCCTGGTACCGTTCAGGACGGGGGGCGCTCGCTTGTCCCCACCCCCTTTCCTGACCTGCCAGGCTGCGTGCTCGGATAAGGGTCCGGTATGGATTTTGGGGGACCCCATGCCAATTTGTTGGCGTAGGGGGATCCCCTTACAATCCATACCAGACTGTAGGCCTAGCATGCACCCCGAAGGGGGAACCCATGCCGGTTTTTCTCGCACTGTTTTAATAGGAAGATGTGTTTTTCCTATTGCAGCGAGCGCGAGACGTACCTCGCCGAGAACCAGCGCGATCCCATCACGCTGGAAACATTCTCGCGTGTAGGTACTCCTGTGTGTGCGCCGGCTCACACGCTGAATTAAGGATCTATCCAGTGCGCCAATTAAGGTCTAACCCAGCGCAGTACATTCATTTTAGTAAATGACCCCCTATGTTCTTAATCAAAAAGTATTCTATGAGCACGCAACAAAAATGGGTGTCTCCTAGCATGTACGATACAAGCATCTAAAATGTACTCCACAATCCACCACATACGCGATTCTCAAGGCACACTTGCCTCTAAAAACAAAGATATAGCAAAGCAGTTTGAGCTTCTTTACTCAAAACTCTACAACTTGAAATCTGATTATTCAGATCTGACCCCACAAGAATCCTGCATTAAACAGGTTAGAGACTTCCTGTCCCAATATAGCCGAAAAGTGATTGCCCATCAACAAGCCAAAGAAATGGAAAGCCCCCTCACTATAAAGGAACTAGAATTCACTATAAAACAAATGAAACTGGGCAAAAGCCCAGGGCCCGTTGGATTCACCCTTCAGTACTATAAATGCTTTTGCCCCATCGTCTAAGCTACTATTAACCTGCAATGCCCTTTCCAACTCCCAGGCCTCTCCAGGACAAATGATGGAAGAACATACTGTATAACTGTTATGCCCCGTACACACGGTCGGATTTTCCGATGGAAAATGTCCGATCGGAGTGTGTTGTCGGAAATTCCAACCGTGTGTGGGCTCCATCGGACATTTTCCATCGGATTTTCCGACACACAAAGTTGGACAGCAGGAGATAAAATTTTCCGACAACAAAATCCGATCGCGTCAATTCCGACCGTGTGTGGCCTGTTCCGACGCACAAAGTGCCACGCATGCTCAGAAGAAATTCCGACATGGGACAGCTCGTTCTGGTAAACTTAGCGTTCGCAATGGATACAGCACTTTCGTCACGCTGCAATGTTAAAAATGGTTTAATACAGCGCACTCTCTTCTTTATAATGTGACAAGAATTAAGTAGTTTTGCTGCTCATATTCACACACACTTCTCACAAAGTTTTATTTGTGTTTTTTTAGTGGGATTCCCTCAATATATTGTTATTAGTTGTCACATCTGACAGTTTTATATTTTTTATGTTTTTTTTTTTTCTTTTTAAACCTTTTTTTTTCTTTAATGTTTGGATTTTTTCCAAGGCTGATCTTTGTTCAATGTTATTTTTATTTTTACTCCAGAATATTTTTGTGTGTGTTTTGTGTGGCAAGTTACCCCAACACCATTGATATCTTTTATTATTTAATCTCCAGGAGATTTTTTGTTGTTGGTGTCCCTTGTTCATTTCACATTGTATATTAGAAATGTACCTGAATCCTCACAAACAAACCATCATTTTTGAAGTAAAACACATAGGAGAGTATAATTCAAAACAAAAATCCTTTATTAAGGGCTCAGAACCAAACAAAGAGGAAGGCAACACTGGATCAACAGGAGAAATTAGTGAAGCCTGGGACCCCCACGGCAGACATCAATTCTTAAACCTCAAAATTGGTGGCCTGAGGAGTCCATATATAAGGGAGGGCAGTCTGGTCCGGGATTCACAGAGACTCGGATAGCAGCAGATGACATCTGTGTCCCCAGGCTGTGGTACCACAAGAGGCTGCATCTTTTGGCCGACCAGACTGGATCCAGGGTCCTCACTCTCTGGTCTTCCTTTCACACTTCCTTCCGGGCTGTGGCTGTGCAGTTGGAGATGTGGCAGGAGGAGGAGTAGGACCTGGAGGAGGAGGAGGACTGGGAGGACCTGGAGGAGGACTGGGAGGACCTGGAGGAGAGGGAGGAGGAGGAGGAGGACCATTCCAGAGCTGTGTGTGAGGTGTAAGTTGGCCCCTCACACCTTTCGCCAGAGCCTCTGATATGAGGGCCTGACACATGGCTTTTTGGCCCTCCTCCATCCTCTGCATTTTATAGGCAATGAATGCAGCAAGGTTCTCCTGCATGGTGTGTGGTGCTCCCAGGACCTCTGTAGCCCTCCAAAAAAATCTGATAGCCGCCTCCTCTAGGGTACTCCTCCTACTGCCACTTTCTGTTTCCAGGGGGGGTGGAGGGACCTTGATATCAGCCAGCCGGCTTGGCCCGGCCACCTCCTGGCTGAGACTTCCCTGTGTATGAAAAAGGGACATGGTTTTAGTTTTGGCATCATCAATCACAATCCTAAATTAGTACTCCCAACTAACATCTAGGTAACATCATTGATTGGACAAGCAGAAATATTTAGAGGAATGCTATACCTGGCTCAATCTGGGCTCCTCCATATGTGGCCTGGAAGGCCCAGGTTGGGCGTCAGAAGCCTCAGCCAGGGGGGAAGGAAGCGTGGAAGGAAGACTTGAGAGGGATGGCCTGGGTTCAGTCTGGCCTGCCAGAAAGTGCAGCCTGTCGTAGTACAACATCCTGGGGACATAGATGTCACCTGCTGCTCCAGATTTCTGTGAATCCAGGACTTTAGTGCGCTCCCTCAGATATGTGCTCCTCAGGCAACCAATTATTATCTTTAAATAAGTGATGTCTGCCGTGGGGATCACCTGCTTCACAATTTCACACAATTGCTCCAGTGCTGCCTTCCTCTTTGCTTGGTTCTTGAAATGGGGGTGGGTAATCTCCCACAGACAGGGCAGCTCACTTAGCATATCAATGAATAGTGACATGAAGTCAGTATCTCTCATTAAGATATCCATGTTCACTGCAAGACACAACACAAGACAAAGCCTAATATCAGTCCAAACTCTCCTAATCTTGTTACAATATAGGCCTCAATCTAGAAGCAGTATAGGCCCAAGTTTGTCTCTTACCTTCGTTCTTATGATCGGCGCGTCCAATGCTCCTTCCTCCGCTCACAGATCGTACGTAATACGCACGCGTGTTACGCTTTATACACAATGCGCATGCGTGTAACTCCACCCACCCCTGACGTTCTTTCTAGTCTATTCCCCGCCCCTTTTCGTTCGGCGCAGTGGGGGAAGAGCATGATGGCGGAGTTACAACAGGTGCATGCTAATTCTAGCAACGAGGAGGAGGAAAGCCCGGATCCAGGCACATCCCGATCCAGAAGGAGACGTTTTAAGGCCACAAATATGTCGTTTGGGGAGATGTTGGAGATGGTAGACATCATGAAGAAGTCCGACTATGACGGAAAATATGGGCCTTACCCCAACCCCAACATCCGAAAGGCCAAAATCATTGGTAAAGTGGTCAGGAGTCTTGAGCGGAATTTCGGGGTACGAAGGTCTAAAGATCAGCTCAGGAAGCGGTGGTCGGACCTGAAGTTGAGAGAGCCGGAGCAGTACCGAAAGATCCGGAGAGTGCTGCAAAAAAGTAAGTAGTTGTGCTGTGTTCATATTCTTTCTGTCTTTATTCCCTTCATTCTGCTCCATATGCTTTTAGTAATTGTAACGTTTAAAAAGGTCAACTTTAATGTTCATGGGCCCATTATTCGTTTGTATCAAACATTTTTCTTTCGGCCTCTAGAACACCATTGTTTAGGCCATATGAATTTTCACACATTTTTTTTGGGCCTACTTGGATGCCAAATATTTGTTTATGTAGATGGGTTTGTTACTAGAATGAAATGCAAACTAGATTGTGTGTAAGGAGAGGACACTGAGCAGCTGTTTTCACATCCGGACACTGGAGCACTAGTGTGGGACACAAGAACACCATTTTTATTAGGGGGGGCACACATGTGCTCCAGTGTATACTATAGGGGGGGTTACATGTGTGAAGCTTGTACTAAACAGGTAAAGTATTGCAGCTTGACAAAGGACAATAAAAAAAAGACATCTTTGAACTCGGCTAAAATAGACAATTGTACCCCACTTCCAAGCAATGTTTACTATTTCTATAGTTCGGCCATCAAATATCTGTGTGCTAAGTATACCATTTTTGTTTTACATAGGGGAGAAAAGACTCGGACACCCCTCATCCCAGGAGACCAGAGACCCCCCCCCTCTGGAAGAAGGGGAAATACCTACCCAAGAAGAAGAGCAGGAGGAAGAAGAAGATGTGGTGGAGATTGGCACCACAACAGGTGAGTGTCTGCGACCACAGGCTCAGGTAAAAGAGATGGATGTTGGCAGATTTTTGAGACCTTTTTTTTTGTTCTTTATCTCTTTTTAGGTGATCGGGATCCAGAACGCTTTACATCTGAAAGTGCCCAGATACTGATAGGGGAGATCATGGGGTGTAATCTCCAATTGCAAAACATTCAGCAACAAATCAGTGATGTTATTAAAAAAAAATAATAACATCATTGATGTTTTGGGGCGAATTTAAACCCCACAAAATCACCTGTTTTATCGTGGTCCAATCTTACTAAAATTTTTACAATGTTTAGAAAAGCCAAATTTGGAGGATGCACACAGTGTGCCAACATGTGCTATCTGCCATCACGGGAGATCACTGGACGCGTTTTGGGGGGGCAACCCCTTCCTCAATTATAAAGTAGCGTTGAGGAAGGGCTTGCTCCCCCCAAACACGTCCCTTGATCCCTCCTGATGGCAGATAGCACATGCGGACATTTGTAAATTGGTGTGCATCTTCCAAATTTGGCTTTTCCAGGGGTGATTTCCCCCCATCTGAACGCTATATCAAACCCAGTTCCTAAATACTGATGTCTGATATAGCCTTCAGGTTTTACCTAATGTGAACTTTGTAAGTTCAAGTTTTTTGGCTTTCTTGTTGGTTTTACACAGGCCTGTTTTATCTGAAATGGATATTTTGATTTTTGATAATCCCCCCCCAAAAATTGTTATACAACAAACATGTTGTTTTGTTTTAAAAACCTTTGGTAAATGCACATGTGATTGTGCAGGTATAAAAAAGTGCCTTACTCAAGAATGTGTGGATTATTGTCTCAACACTACAACACTTTTGGGGTGATGTAATAGCTGTTTTATGCAAAAATGGGGGTTATTTCCTAAGGGCAAATCCTCTTTGCACTACAAGTGTAGGTTCAGTGCAGTTGCAAGTGCACTTGGAGTGAAATGTGTTTTGGCATTGAGAAAGTACCAGCCAACACTATTCTTTATAAGGTTACCCAATCACGACATTTTCTGCTTACGTCGTTTTCACTCAACACATTTCTGTCAGGGTCAGCTCAAACAAACACAAGCAGTAAATGTCCAGCAAGAATTGCTTTTGGTTGTTTTTTATTTGAAAAAGGTGTCACAGATTGTCTGGCATATTGATAGCCCCCCTACCCGCAAAGAACTCCAGGTATCGTAACCGGACATCACGGGCATTCAGGGAGGGCAAGCCAGGACAGCCGCTTTCAAGTGCCATCATTGTTGATGTATTTGGTATTCCGGCCTCAGGCCCAACTGAGCCAGCATAGTTGGCTGAATGTTTTGGAGTTTTGGAATTATGGAGAACACAGCATGCCAGTATAATATGGTTCAGTTTATACTCCGCCATATGGATGGGTGTCAGAAATAGTCGGAACCGGCTGGCCAGGATTCCAAATGTGTTCTCCACCACTCTTCGGGCTCTGGCCAGCCGGTAATTAAAAACACTCTGCTCCGGAGTGATGGCTTGCCTCATGCAGGTATCCTGTCTGCTGATATAGGGGGTCAGCGAAGCCAACAAACGGTGAAATACGGGGTCCGTCATCCTGAGAAAGTTCCTGAAATCATCAGGAATATTCTCACGGATCTCACGGAGCAAAGGCATATGAGAGAACTGGTCACGCTGAAGCAACCAATTCTTGGTCCATGAACTCCTCCCCACCCTGTTCATGGACTGGACTTGTGTCAAGGTCAGGACCCCAACACCAAGCCCCCGCACAGCACGAACTCTACGAGGAGTACGCATACGAAACATGGCTAGAAAACGGTCGGCTGCTCAGAACGAAGTAACAGAACGCACTGAAGAACAGCAAGGCCTGTGAAGAGCGACCTGAAAAACAGCAACGAGCGGACAAGATCGCACAGAAAACTCCAATACGAACTGACTGCACGCACTGAAGAGCAGATACAAACCCACAAGCACAAACTGAACGGCAGAAAACGATCTGAAAGCCACGAGTCTGAAAAAGCGTGAATCGTCTCTCACACGAGATTAGCAAAAGGAGCCCAAAGGGTGCCTCGCTTGGTTCTGAACTGGCCTTTTCTAGTCTCGTCGTACGTGCTTGACGTCACCGCGTTCTTGGCGATCGGAAATTCCGACAACTTTGTGCGACCATGTGTAGGCAAAACAAGTTTGAGCCAACATCCGTCGTAAAAAATCTGAGGATTTTGTTGTCGGAATGTCCGAACAAAGTCCGACCGTGTGTACGGGGCATTATACCAAAAGAAGGCAAGGATCCCACACAAGTTTCAAACTACAGACCTATATCTTTGCTAAATGTGGACATCAAATTATACGCAAATATTCTATTCAACTCCAGTCCTCTGGACCCACCAACAGGCCAGATTTTAAGTATTACCTTGGGGAGTTGCAGACTAAAATACTGCAATCACTGAGCAGCAAGTGATATCACCTGTGATGTATTTCAGCTATCTTGCAAACCTGGCCTGTTGGTGGGTCCTGAGGACTGGAGTTAAGAACCACTGCTCTAGACCAGTGTTTCTCAACTCCAGTCCTCAAGGCGCCCCAACAGGTCATGTTTTCTGGCTTTCCATTATTTTGCACAGGTGATTTGATCAGTTTCACTGCCTTAGTAATTACTACAGCCATTTCATCTGAGAGAAATCCTGAAAACATGACCTGTTGTGGCGCCTTGAGGACTGGAGTTGAGAAACACTGCTCTAGACCAAGTTGGTTTCATCCCTAGAATAGAGGCCAGGGATAATACCATCCGTACATTGAATCTCCATCATTGGCTTACAACATCTTACACTCGGGGATTTTTTCATACCCTTGATGCAGAAAAAGGCATTCGACAGAGTGGCCTAGGATTACATGCAAGAGGTCCACAGAGCAATTGAACTTAAACCTTGCATATTCGCTCACATAATGTCATTATACTCCACTCCCTCAGTGAAGGTACGAGTGAATAGCCACCTGTCAAACGCCTTTACCATAAGCAATGGAACCCGTCAAGGTTGCCCCTCCTCAATAGACTGAGAACTAGGGATGAGCCGAACACCCCCCGGTTCGGTTCGCACCAGAACCTGCGACCGGACCGAAAATTTGCACGAACGTTAGAACCCCATTGACGTCTATGGGACTCGAACGTTCAAAATCAAAAGTGCTCATTTTAAAGGCTAATTTGCATGGTATTGTCCTAAAAAAGGTTTGGGGACCCGGTTCCTGCCCCAGGGGACATGTATCAATGCAAAAAAAACTTTTAAAAACTTTTCAGGAGCAGTGATTTTAATGATGCTTAAAGTTAAAAAAAAAGTGAAATATTCCTTTGAATATCGAGTGTCTATAGTATGCCTGTAAAGTGGCGCATGTTTCCCGTGTTTAGAACAGTCCCTGCACAAAATGTCATTTTTAAAGGAAAAAAAGTCATTTAAAACTGCTTGCGGCTTTAATGTAATGTCGGGTCCTGGCAATATGGATGAAAATCAGTGAGACAAACAGCATGGGTACCCCCCAGTCCATTACCAGGTCCTTTGGGTCTTGAATGGATATCAAGGGGAACCCCGCACCTAAATTAAAAAGAGGAAAGGCCCTATATACTCAGAACAGCAATATACAGGCGGTGCAAACAAGACAGGGACTGTGGGTTTGTTGTTAAGTAGAATCTGTTTGTAATTTTGAACTGGTACATTTTTAACGTGTTTAGTTCTAGCCAAAAAATCTATTTTAAGCTTTTTGGAAAACATAGGGAAGGGTTATCACCCCTGTGACATTTGTTTTGCTGTCTGTGCTCCTCTTCAGAAGATTTCACCTCATTTTTTGTCCCAATGACAAATGTTTTTTGAAAATTTGGGTTTTTTTGTGAAACAGGGATTGGTGATAAAGCATCAGTGGAAAGTAGAAAGGTTTTTCCCATATTAACTCTTACAGGAGAGAATTTCCCTTCCTAGGGGTAGATTTCATCTCACTTCCTGTTGTCTCCTTCCGTTTGCAAGTAGGAGTCATTTGTAAGTTGGATGTTTGAAAGTAGGGGCCTGCCCTATATACTCAGCAGAAATTTGGGCCTTAGGTGTTGTTGTGGCCACAACACTGTAAGCCCTCACATGGCCCTGCTGTGAAATATTAGATCAAGAATTGTAATTACATGCCCCTGTTGAACAGGGGCAGAAAAATTGGGCCTTTGGTGGTGGTGGTGCTAGTGCCACAACACTGTAAGTCCTCACTCGCTCTTGGTGGGCGCAGAAATAGGTCCTGCTGTGAAATATTAGATCAAGAATTGTAATTACATGCCCCTGTTGAACAAGGGCAGAAAAATTGGGCCTTTGGTGGTGGTGGTGGTGGTGCTGGTGCCACAACACTGTAAGTCCTCACTCGCTCTTGGTGGGTGCAGAAATGGGCCCTGCTGTGAAATATTAGATCAAGAATTGTAATTACATGCCCCTGTTGAACAGGGGCTGAAAAATTAGGCCTTAGGCACTGGTGCTGGTGCCACAACACTGCAACCCCTCACAGACACTCTAGTTGGAACGCAGGAACGAGCCCTGCTGCAAAGTATTGCATCAAAAATTGTAATTACATGCCCCTGTTAAACAGGGGCTGAAAAATTGGGCCTTAGGCACTGGTGCCGCAACACTGCAACCCCTCACAGATACTCTAGTTGGAACATAGGAACGAGCCCTGCTGCAAAGTATTGCATCAAAAATTGTAATTACACGCCCCTGTTAAACAGGGGCTGAAAAATTGGGCCTTAGGCACTGGTGCTGGTGCCACAACACTGCAACCCCTCACAGATACTCTAGTTGGAACGCAGAAACGAGCCCTGCTGCAAAGTATTGAATCAAAAATTGTAATTACACGCCCCTGTTAAACAAGGGCTGAAAAATTGGGCCTTAGGCACTGGTGGTGGCACCCAGAACCAAAAATGTTCTTACAAGCTATCAGCATGAGGAGGAAGCGGATAATTACTCAGGATAGTCACTCAGCATCAGCATAGGCAGTCTTTGAAGGGATCTGAGATTTCAAAAAAAAATTTTCGGTTACATCAGCATCAGGTGCTTGGTAGCTGGTGGTGATCCAAGACTGATTCATTTTTATGAAGGTCAGTCGATCGACTGAGTCGGTGGATAGACGCATCCTGTGATCGGTTACAAAGCCTCCAGCAACACTGAATGTGCGTTCCGAAAAAACGCTGGATGCAGGACAGACCAGTAGCTCAATTGCATACTGTGCAAGTTCTGGCCAGTGATCCATCCTCAAGACCCAGTAACCCAGAGGATTTTCGGTGGGAAAGGTGTCCAAGTCAGATCTTGCCCCTAGGTATTCCTGCACCATGTAAAAAAGACACTGGCGATGGTTGCTGGAACTGATAATACCTTGGGGCTGCGGACCAAAAAATTGTCTGAACGCATCGGTCAGATGGCCACCTTCTCCACTGCTCCTTCTTTGACTGACCGAAGCCTCAGCAACAGGTTGTCCAGAAACAGGAGTTTGTAAGCTCCCAGTCTCTGGGAACGCGTTGCACAGACCTTTCTGCAAGGCCTCCCGAAGAGGTTTCATCCTCTGCTCCCTCTGCGATGGCAAGATAAGGTCCGCAACCTTACCCTTGTAACGTGGATCAAGGAGGATTGCCAGCCAGTATTGGTCCTTCTTCTTGATACCATGAATACGAGGATCCTTACGCAGGTTTGCAGGATCAGGGAGGCCATGCAGCGTAGGTTTGCTGAGGCATTCGGTCCGGAGTCCTCTGGGTCACTAAGGACGACATGGTCCGCAGCCACCTCCTCCCAGCCACGTACAAGTCCATGTGTTTCTTGGGACTGATCCCTTAAAGACTGCTGCTGATGCTGGGTGCCAAGCTCCACCTCCATACTGACACAATCCTTCTCCTCCTCCTCCTCCTCCTCCTCCTCTTCCTGTGTGATCGGCGGGCATGCAGGAACAGTGTCTGGATAAAGGGGGCCTTGAGAGATAAGGAAGTCCTCCTCTTCCTGCCTCTGTTCTGCCTCAAGTGCCCTGTCCATTATTCCACGCAGCGTGTGCTCCAACAGGTGGACAAGGGGGACAGTGTCACTGATGCATGCACTGTCACTGCTCACCATCCTCGTGGCCTCCTCAAATGGTGACAGGACAGTGCATGCATCCCTGATCATGGCCCACTGGCGTGGGGAAAAAAAACAAGCTCCCCTGACCCTGTCCTGGTGCCATAGTCGCACAGGTACTCATTGATGGCCCTCTGCTGCATGTGCAGCCCAGCTCAAGCACCGCATGGCATCTTTTGGGCTGCGTACTTGCGTAGCCCTTTGAACGGCGGAGGAAGCACAGGAAAAGGCCATGGAGGAAGAAGAAGAGGAGGTGGTGGAGGAGAGAGGTGTGTCAGAATCATTAGTAGTGGCATTTTGGAGGCGTGGTGGCAGAACAACCTCCAACACTACTGCACCTTGTCCTGCATCCTTCCCAGCTGCCAGCAGAGTCACCCAATGCGCGGTGAAACTTAGGTAACATCCCTGTCCATGCCTGCTGGACCATGATTCAGCGGTAATATGCACCTTACCACTGACCGCCCTGTCCAGCGAGGCCAAGACATTGCCTTCCACATGCCGGTAGAGAGCCGGAATTGCCTTCCATGAGAAAAAGTGGCATTTGGGTACCTGCCACTGAGGAACCACACATTCCACAAACTCATGGAAGGGGACAGAGTCTACCAACTGAAAAGGCAGCAGTTGAAGTGCTAGCAATTTTGCCAAGCTAGCATTCAACTGCTGGGCATGTGGATGACTGGGAGCAAACTTCTTTCGGCGGTGCAGCAGCTGGGACAGGGAATTTGCCTGGTACAATCTGATGTTGGTGTACCGAAAGCAGATTGCCCACAAGTACTTGGCTGTGACACACCTAATTCTACACCTTCATTCCTCTCAGTGCAGGTCTCAGAGAGGACTGAAGGTATAGTGGGGTTGGAGATCTCAGCTGATGAGGAGCAAGGCGAGGTCCTCTTTGTTCTTTGATGTGGGTCTTTTAGATACGCTTGCCAATTAACTGCATGGCAGGTCAACATATGTCTGGTCAAGCATGTGGTGCCCAAGCGGGAGATGTTTTGGCCATGCGAGATACGCTTGAGACATATTTTGAAAATAGCAGTGGTGGGACCTGATGCACTCGTCTCAAAAAAGGCCCACACCAAAGAACTTTTTGAATAATGCGCAGAGACTGCAGCGCCCTGCACATGCGGAGCTTTGGGGTGTGATGCAGTCAGTGTGCTGCCCTTAGGCTGTGCCGCCTCCTCCTCTCTCTTATCAGGCACCCACGTTGAGTCAGTGACCTCATCATCCCCTCCCTCCTCATCACTGGAGAAAACCTGGCAGTATGCTGCAGCAGGGGGAGCATGACTGCCTGATTGCTGTCCTTCTTGGGCACCCCCTCTGTCCGTCCTCACGTTACTGCCTTCATCTAGCTCAGTATCATCATCAGAGCCTTCCAAACGCTGGGCATCCTCCTGGAGCATATACCCAACACTGTGGTCAAACAGTCAAGGGACTCCTCAGGAGCACATGGTGGGGCTAGGGAAGGAGTCACTGACATTGAGCCGAGGGAAGAGGCTGCCCTCTTTGCCAAAGTACCCTGAGCATGGGCGAGAGAGGATGAGGAGGAAGAGGACAGCTTGGTCATCCACTCGACCAAGTCTTCCGCATGTTGCGGCTCAACACGGCCAGCTGCCGAAAAAAAGGCCAAGCGTGTCCCACGGCCACGTGCTGATGAGGATGCACCATCTCCACGACCAGCACTGTTGCCTCTAGACACAGAGCCTGCTTGCCCTCTTTTATTGGCTTGTGATTGTCTGCCTCTCCTTGTTGGCCTTCCAGACATACTAATGGCCTGTAGCTGCACTAAGCTGGGATATATATATATATATATATATATATATATATCTATATATATATATATATAGATATATATATAGATATATATATAGATATATATATAGATATATATATAGATATATATATAGATATATATATAGATATATATATATATAGATATATATATATATATATATATATATATATATATATATATATATATATATATATATATATATATATATATATACTGATACTTCAGCTAGCAAAATCAACTGCCTGCCTGTAGTATGAGAACACCACCAATCTTCTACAGGTAGCTTTAGGTGAACACTGTGCAGAGGTCGCAAAAAACTAACTTGTAGCTTATTTAGCTGCCTGCGGTAGTGATAGGATCAGGAAAACACCACCAACCTTCTACAGGTAGCTTTAGCTGAACACTGTGCAGAGCTCGCAAAAAAATAACTTGTAGGTTTAGCTGAACACGGTGAAGAGGACGCACTACACTAACTTGTAGCTTTAGCTGAACACTGTGCAGAGGTCTCACTACACTAACTTGTAGCTTTAGCTGAACACTGTGCAGAGGTCGCACTACACTAACTTGTAGTTTTAGCTGAACACTGTGAGCAGGACGCACTACACTAACTTGTAGCTTTAGCTGAACACTGTGCAGAGGTCTCACTACACTAACTTGTAGTTTTAGCTGAACACTGTGAGCAGGACGCACTACACTAACTTGTAGCTTTAGCTGAACACTGTGCAGAGGTCTCACTACACTAACTTGTAGCTTTAGCTGAACACTGTGCAGAGGTCTCACTACACTAACTTGTAGTTTTAGCTGAACACTGTGAGCAGGACGCACTACACTAACTTGTAGCTTTAGCTGAACACTGTGCAGAGGTCTCACTACACTAACTTGTAGTTTTAGCTGAACACTGTGAGCAGGACGCACTACACTAACTTGTAGCTTTAGCTGAACACTGTGCAGAGGTCTCACTACACTAATTTGTAGTTTTAGCTGAACACTGTGAGGAGGACGCACTACCCTAACTTGTAGCTTTAGCTGAACACTGTGCAGAGGTCACATTAAACAAACTTGTAGCTGTAGCTGAACACTGTGAGGAGGACGCACTACACTAACTTGTAGCTTTAGCTGAACACTGTGCAGAGGTCGCACTACACTAACTTGTAGTTTTCGCTGAACACTGTGAGGAGGACACACTACACCAACTTGTAGCTGTAGCTGAACACTGTGAGGAGGATGCACTACACTAACTTGTAGCTTTAGCTGAACACTGTGCAGAGGTCTCACTACACTAACTTGTAGTTTTAGCTGAACACTGTGAGGAGGACGTACTACACTAACTTGTAGCTTTTGCTGAACACTGTGCCGAGGTCGCACTACACTAACTTGTAGTTTTAGCTGAACACTGTGAGGAGGATGCATTACCCTAACTTGTAGCTTTAGCTGAACACTGTGCAGAGGTCACACTAAACTAACTTGTAGCTTTAGCTGAACACTGTGAGGAGGACACACTACCCTAACTTGTAGCTTTAGCTGAACACTGTGCACTACACTAACTTGTAGTTTTAGCTGAACACTGTGCAGAGGTCACACTAAACTAATTTGTAGCTTTAACTGAACACTGTGAGGAGGACGCACTGCACTAACTGTAAATAGTCTAGCTGCCTGACTGTGGTACTAATAGGATCAAAAGAACACCAGTAATTTTCTTCAGGTAGCTGTATATACTGTAACAAGACAAGCCTGCCTGTCAGTAGGAAGATAACAGGAACAGATCTAGCTAAACCGAATACAGTGTGTATATATATATATGCAACACCTGGGATGCATATATATACACAATACATTGTAAGTGCAGCTAACTCACTGACTATCCTGCCTAATCTAGCTAACTCAAATGAAATGACACTGTCTCTCTCTCTATCTCTCAGCACGCGGGAACACACTACACAGGGCCGCCGTGCAGGCAGCCTTATATTTTGTGGGGCGTGATCTAATACCCCTGAGCCATAATTGGCCAAAGCCACCCTCATTTTGGCCAAGTACAGCTCTCTCTACCGAGTGATTGGCCACGCATGCGGGTCATAGTGCATGCTTGGCAATCATCAGCCAACAATGCACTGCGATGCCGCAGTGAATTATGGGCCGTGACGCGCCACACGAATTTGGCGCGCACGGCCCATAACGTTCGCAATTCGGCGAACGATCGAACAGTCGATGTTGGAGTCGAACATGGGTTCAACTCTAACGCGAAGCTCATCCCTACTGAGAACTAGGGATGAGCTTCGTTTTTGAGTTGAACCCATGTTCGACTTGAACATCGTCTGTTCGGCCGTTCGCCGAATTGCGAACGATATGGAATTGCGTCACTGCCCATAATTCACTGCGGCATCGCAGTGCATTGCTGGCTGATGATTGGCCAAGCATGCACTATGACCCGCATGCTTGGCCAATCACAGCGCCGTCTGAACAGAGAGTCGTAATTGGCCAAAGCCAAGGAGGCTCTGGCCAATTATGGCTCAGGGGATTTAGTACACGCCCCACACTATATAAGGCCGCCTGCAGGGCGGCCCTGTGTAGTGTGTGTTCCGGTGTTTATTGAGAGAGAGACAGACAGTGACATTTGATTTGAGTTAGATAGATTAGGCAGAACAGTCAGTCAGTTAGCTGCACGTACAGTGTATTGTGTATATATATATGCATCCCAGGTGTTGCATATATATATATATATACACTGTATTCAGTTTAGCTAGATCCGTTCCTGTTATCTTCCTACTGACAGGCAGGCTTGTCTTGTTACAGTATTTACAGCTACCTGAAGAAAATTACTGGTGTTCTTTTGATCCTATTAGTACCACAGTCAGGCAGCTAAACTACAGTATTTACAGTTAGTGCAGTGCGTCCTGCTCACAGTGTTCAGCTAGATCTGTTCCTGTTATCTTCTTACTGACAGGCAGGCTTGTCTTGTTACAGTATATACAGCTACCTGAAGAAAATTGCTGGTGTTCTTTTGATCCTTTTAGTACCACAGTCAGGCAGCTAGACTATTTACAGTTAGTGCAGTGCGTCCTGCTCACAGTGTTCAGTTAGATCCGTTCCTGTTATCTTCTTACTGACAGGCAGGCTTGTCTTGTTACAGTATATACAGCTACCTGAAGAAAATTACTGGTGTTCTTTTGATCCTATTAGTACCACAGTCAGGCAGCTAGACTATTTACAGTTAGTGCAGTGCGTCCTGCTCACAGTGTTCAGCTAAACCTACAAGTTAGTGGGGTGCGTCCTGCTCACAGTGTTCAGCTAAACCTACAAGTTAGTGTGGTGCGTCCACCTCACAGTGTTGAGCTAAACCTACAAGTTAGTGTGGTGCGTCCACCTCACAGTGTTCAGCTAAACCTACAAGTTAGTGGGGTGCGTCCTGCTCACAGTGTTCAGCTAAACCTACAAGTTAGTGGGGTGCGTCCTGCTCACAGTGTTCAGCTAAACCTACAAGTTAGTGGGGTGCGTCCTGCTCACAGTGTTCAGCTAAACCTACAAGTTAGTGGGAGCGTCCTGCTCACAGTGTTCAGCTAAACCTACAAGTTAGTGGGGCGCGTCCTGCTCACAGTGTTCAGCTAAACCTACAAGTTAGTGGGGTGCGTCCTGCTCACAGTGTTCAGCTAAACCTACAAGTTAGTGTGGTGTGTCCACCTCACAGTGTTAAGCTAAACCTACAAGTTAGTGGGGTACGTTCTGCTCACAGTGTTCAGCTAGATCCGTTCCTGTTATCTTCTTACTGACAGGCAGGCTTGTCTTGTTACAGTATATACAGCTACCTGAAGAAAATTGCTGGTGTTCTTTTGATCCTATTAGTACCACAGTTGGCGCGATGGTACAGAGACCCCCAATCGTTACACAATATTTTTCCCTCTACTGCCACGACCTGTTGGAGATGTGGCGATCCGGAGGGGAATTATCTCCACATATGGTGGAATTGCAACGCCATCCAACCATTCTGGTCACAGGTTTTTGCCGTATACAGTAGCCTCTACGATAAACCTACGACGCCCACACCAGAAATGGCGCTGCTGTCCATGTTACCGGGTTCAATACCCTCCCAGAAACGATCCCTACTTCGTTTTTTCCTCTCAGCAGCTAGACAACTCATTCCACTTTACTGGAAAACTACCACTACCCCCCCACTATCCTCTTGGGTCTCCATTGTCAACGATATCATGCGAATGGAGGAGATGATTGCCTTAGATAATGACACTTATGATAAATTTCAAACCATGTGGCTAATATGGATTGATTACGCCACCTCCAATGCTTTGAAAAATCTGCTAAAAACCACCTGATTAAATAAATTCAACCCAGAGCCCCCATTGTGTTGCCCCAGGGCCTGCCAGCTTGACCTGAACCCCCTACCCTTACCCGTCCTCCACCCTCCTTCCTCTCCTCTTCTCCTCTCTCTCTCTCTTCTTTCCAATACTCTCTCCTCCTCATACCTTTAATGATACAAGTAGCAGACGTTGAAATTGATGAACAGTCGTTGTACTATAGCATGGTATAAATGTTATTTATAGGATTGAATCTGAACCGAACTGGTGTACATTCATTCTTATATACTCCGCTCCCTGTATTTATATGTTTGTGTACAGACAAATTATTTTCAACCGTGCTAATCGCTATATACTATGTTCTGCCAATGTTAAATGGCTCTGTATAACCTTGCAAACTTAATAAAAATATATTTGACTCTATTAGTACCACAGTCAGGCAGCTAGACTATTTACAGTTAGTGCAGTGCGTCCTGCTCACAGTGTTCAGCTAAACCTACAAGTTAGTGGGGTTCATCCTGCTCACAGTGTTTAGCTAAACCTACAAGTTAGTGGGGTGCGTCCTGCTCACAGTGTTCAGCTAAACCTACAAGTTAGTGGGGTGCGTCCACCTCACAGTGTTCAGCTAACCCTACAAGTTAGTGGGGTGCGTCCTGCTCACAGTGTTCAGCTAGATCCATTCCTGTTATCTTACTGACAGGCCGGCTTGTCTTGTTGCAGTATATACAGCTACCTGAAGAAAATTACTGGTGTTCTTTTGATCCTATTAGTACCACAGTCAGGCAGCTAGACTATTTACAGTTAGTGCAGTGCGTCCTGATCACAGTGTTCAGCTAAACCTACAAGTTAGTGGGGTGCGTCCTGCTCACAGTGTTCAGCTAAACCTACAAGTTAGTGTGGTGCGTCCACCTCACAGTGTTCAGCTAAACCTACAAGTTAGTGGGGTGCATCCTGCTCACAGTGTTCAGCTAAGCCTACAAGTTAGTGGGGTGCGTCCTCCTCACAGTGTTCAGCTAAACCTACAAGTTAGTGGGGTGCGTCCTACTCACAGTGTTCAGCTAAACCTGCAAGTTAGTGGGGTGCGTCCTGCTCACAGTGTTCAGCTAAACCTACAAGTTAGTGGGGTGCGTCCACCTCACAGTGTTCAGCTAAACCTACAAGTTAATGGGGTGCGTCCTGCTCACAGTGTTCAGCTAGATCCGTTCCTGTTATCTTCTTACTGACAGGCAGGCTTGTCTTGTTACAGTATATGAACCAAAAAAGAAAAAACAGTGAAGGGAAGAAAAAGAAAGATAAAAGCCTATCCCGTGAGCAATATAATGTATATTAATAGTCTCACAATAATGCCAACGAAGTACACCAATTTAGGTGCTGCTGCTGTAGCCAAAGACAACTAGCATATATATACACACAAAGAGTCCAGGTAAACCTACCAAGACTCAAAAAGTAGCTACCTGTGCAGCAGAAATCATAAATCAGTTGGTTTAAAAAATTACAAATTTATTAATCAACTATGATAGATTATCGTGTTTAAACAATCACAATACAGCTCCATGTAAAGTAGTTCACGGGTCTCATACACCTGATGAGTTACCCGGATATTCAAAAATTTCAAACAAACACAGGTAAACACATAGACATATCACACTGTTGCACTATCCTTGTAATGGATTGACAAGGAAGGACACTTCACTCCCACACACACACATACACAGCAATTGTCCAGACGTCGACTTGTAAGCATTTACCCGCAAAGGAAAAAAGGAAAGCAATTTGAATAAAAATTCAGTTTGGAAAAATCCGTGGAAAGGTGATTAGGCATTGCCCTGAAAAAAATTCACCGTGCTATGCTGATTTCCTGCGGGTAAACCCCCCGGGGGAAAAATAAATAAATAAATAATCTAACTGACAATCACAGATGACCAGATCTCTTGTAGTACAATGCCCCTGGCTATAATAATCAGGAAACCTGAAGTGTATACACAGGTGGGATTTGGGTCACTGGCTGAGGTGTACCGGTCATAGGAAGTCACTGGTATCTTTATCCAAACAGCATGATCTCCAAAAATATTTCAGATCAGAGGTATAGGCTGTTACACAGTTCAAGGTGGTATGTAAGGTCGGCTAGATCAACTGATTGTGAATTAATCCCTTGTGATTGCTATGCCGGTATGCTTACTAGTATGTAGATCTGCCCGGCGTTCGTCTTATCTCTTTCACAGTCTAGTTCCATAAACAGGTACATATACTATGTGGTGTGAAGGCGTCTTACCGCTCCGTCGGCCGACTTGGGCATCTATTTTACCCTTCTGACCACTCACACCATCTGTTGTTCTCTGTCCCCGATCGTAGAGATGACTTAAATTGATCACCGCCTTCATCCGCTAAACCAATGCCGCTCGTGGATTCAACACACGTTGGATGTGTGGATAAGAAGCACAACTGTGCTAGTCCTATGGCTTTTCCTGGTACTTCCCGTGCACGGGGGATTCCGCATGAGTCGGCGTCACATGACAGCTGTGACGTCAACGCGTTTCGCTTCCTTCAATGGGCGTAGCTTCGTCTGGACGTAGTGAGGGTGTGGACTTGTCATTCCTTATATTGAGGGGGATTACCCCTGTTGCAACCTTACATTCACAGCAGTGTTGAAAACAATTAATTGTTTGAGTTCCGGTTTCCTGTGCTTTTCCACTCAGATTCATGCAAGACATTAGGGTTTCATCCGCTAGATGGCCAGATCTCTGAGGCTTTAGGCAAAGCTAACCTCATTTGTTTTATTCATGAGTACATACTGTGATATTACTATCCCACTATAGCTTTAATCCTGATGATTTTTTCATCTAATGGTTTACAGGTCTTGCTCACTTCTCCTATTTGTTATCTAAATGGTCATCTTTTTATTACCCTATGTCTTACCGATTCACACCAACATACACATCAATTTCATTCTCATACTATCTATGAATATCTTGACCTCCCGACGCAGGGCTCCCGACGCAGGGCAGGCAGTAACAAATCCTAGGATGGATAGGGGGTCAGTTCTCCAAGAAAACTTGGAGATTCAGCTCCGTATTGAGGCCTTGGGGGGCAAGGGACCCCAAACAGTAGATCCATCTTTTTTCCTTTTGTAGAAGGATCCGATTGAAGTCACCCCGTCTTTGGGACAGTTTAAGTGAATAGATGCCCTTTACCTTCAATCCATCGGGTTTCCCCTGATGGTAGAGGGCAAAATGCCTTGCCAATGGTTTTTCTCGACTTTTTTCAGGGTTCCTTTCTTTTTCTCCTTTTATTTCCCTCAAATGCTCACCTATCCTTGTTTTTAACGCTCTCTTGGTTTTCCCAATATATATTTTTGGGCAAGGGCACGTGAGCATATAGATCACCTTACTCGTAGAGCAGTTAATGAGATCTCGTATCTCAAAAGTATGTTCCCCCTTGGCATTATGGAAGATAGATGTTCTATCTATGAAAGGGCAAATTTGGCATCTGTTACAGGGAAACATTCCTTTACTTCTGGGATACTCAGACAGCCAAGTTGCATTTGGCTCTTTAGTGAATTCAGAGTGGATTAAAATATCACCCAAATTTCTAGCCCTCCTGGCCACCATGTTTGGTGATTCTCCAACGATCTCTTTTAAACCAGGGCCATTGGTCAGGATGTTCCAGTGTTTCCCCAAAATTTTACGTACGGATTCCCATTGGGATCCATATGGAGTAATTATCCGTACTGGACCTGGGTCAAATTGGCCTTTGGCTGCTGGTTTAGGATCCAGGGAGAGAAGGCTTTTTCTATCCCGGCTTGCTGCCTTTGCTCTAGCTTTTCGAATTTGTCCGTGGGAGTATCCACGTTCTCTGAAACATTTATATAGGTCAATATTTTCCCTCCTGAGGTCACTTTTCTTGGTACAGTTCCTTTTTAACCTCAGGAATTGCCCGACCGGAATGCCGTTTTTGAGCCATGGGGGGTGATGGCTATCGGCTCTCAATAGAGTATTAGCTGCTGTGGCCTTCCGGTAGGTAGAGGTGCTGAGTTTGTCCCCATCGATGGTGATTTGGAGATCGAGGAAAGGGATCTGTTTTTCATCGACAATATGGGTCAGTCGGATGTTACGGTCATTCGAGTTTAACTGCTCAATGAACACATATGCTTCCTCTTTAGTGCCCCTCCAAATAACCAACACATCGTCTATATACCTCAACCATGTATGCACATGCTCCGCATACATGGCTGAAGTATACACATCCTCCTCCTCCCATCGTCCCAGGTGAAGGCACGCGTATGCAGGTGCCCACGCGGCCCCCATCGAAGTCCCCCTGATCTGCTGGTAATTGTGTGTTGTAAACTGGAAAAAGTTGTTCATCAAGGCAAATTCCAGTAGTTCCACCAGAAACTCATTCTGAGGTCCAAATTCGGGGTACCTAGCCTCCAAGAACCATCTTACTGCCTCGATCCCACACTCATGTGGGATCGAGGTATAGAGAGAATCTACATCAATTCCCAGGAGTAAAAGTCCTTCCCCAACTTGCAGGTCAGCTATTTTTGACAATACATCTCGTGTGTCTTGTACGTAGGACTTAAGTCCTACAACCATTTCTTTAAGAAGGGAGTCCAAATAGACGCCTATTCTTTCCAGGGGCCCTTGGATGGCAGAGACAATTGGCCTCCCCGGTGGTTTCTTTGGGCATTTGTGCACTTTCGGGATTATATAGAAAGTGGGTATATTAAACTCCCTTACGCTTAAGTATTCATACTCCTTCTTACTAAGGATTCCTGCCTCTCTGGCCATAAGCAGCTTGAAGTTTAGGTTCTGTACTAACTCAGGAAACGGGTCATGATCTAGTTTTTTGTAGGTCGTCAAATCTCCTAAGAGTCTTTTGGCCTCTGTTTCATAGGATTTGTCATCCATCAGGACAACATTTCCTCCTTTGTCGCTTTTTTTGAAAATAATGTTCCTAGCTGTTTTTAGGTCCATTAGTGCGCTACGTTCATCTTCTGTCAAGTTGTCTTTACATTTCCGGGTCCAGTTGATTTTGCCAAGATCAATCTGGACCATATCCAGGAACATGTAAAGCCATCTATTCTTGCTTAGTGATGGCATCCTCTTAGAGCGGATTATCAAATCCGCTACTCGTCTTGTGGGCCCATCAGTTGTTGTGGCTTCATTATTTTCCTCCAGTAAGGCGTTCAAAATATCGAGGGCCCGTTGGTCTTCCTCATCCAAACGCTCTGTCTCATTCTGATTAAGTTCTTGATTATTTTTATAAAGTGACCTGAAGAAAACTTTTCGCAAGAAAAGGGCTACATCCTTATACACTGTGAACTCATCCATATTGTCAGCTGGGGAAAAAGACATCCCTTTTGTAATAGGCTGATATGTTTGGGTTCCAGTGGAAAAGTTGAGAGATTTATCACTTTCATATCCTGATCTTGTGGGTTCCCACCGGAGGTTAATTCCTCTGGCTTCGAGTTCGTGGTGCCGTCTGTTGTCTTGAGGTCTTTTCCTTGTCTATTCTTTGTCTATTTTGTCTATTCTTTGACTTTGTGTATTCCTCTGAGGTAGGGGGCGGTGGTCCTCTAGGTCCATCACCCCCTCTTCCTCTAAAAAAGTCACCACTTTTGGGGTCCCGTCACTGGTAGTTTCGTCAGTCATTTTTTCACGTCGTCCTCTCGATCGTGATCTCTGTCCCCTTCTAGCTGACCGGCTCCTGCTCCTTCGTGCTGTCACATCAAAGGCCTGACCATTTTCAAAGTCAGTGAGGTCCCTCCTATATTTGGATTGTTTTGTTGTTTTTAAGCTGAGTTGATTTAACATTTAAGATTTAACATTGGGCCTATACTGCTTCTAGATTGAGGCCTGTATTTGCACAAGTTTAAAAGACTTTAGGCTGACATTAGGGTTTGTCTTGTGTTGTGTCTTGCAGTGAAAATGGATATCTTGAAAGATAAGGACTTTATGCCAATCTTCATTGATATGTTCAGGGAGCTGCCCTGTCTGTGGCAGATAAACCACCCTGAATATAAGAACCAAACAAAGAGGAAGGCAGCGCTGGATAATTTGTTGGAATTTGTGAAGGCGGTGATCCCCACGGCAGACATCACCTATTTGAAGATTCTAATTGGTGGCCTGAGGAGCACTTATCTAAGGGAGCACAAGAAGGTCCAGGATTCCCAGAGATCAGGAGCTGCAGATGACATTTATCTCCCCAGGCTGTGGTACTATGACAGACTGCATTTTCTGGCAGGTCAGACTGAACCCAGGCCAGCACTCTCCAATCTTACTTCCACGCTTCCTTCCCCCCCAGCTGAGGCTTCTGAAGCCCAACCTGGGCCTTCCAGGCAGCAACATGTGGAGGAGCCCAGCTTGAGCCAGGTAGAGCATTCCTCTAAATCTTCATGGTTGTCCAATCAATGATGTTAACTAGATGTTAGTTTAGAGTACTAATTTATGATTGTGATTGATGATGCAAAAACTAAAACCATGTCCCTTTTTCATACACAGGGAAGTCCCAGCCAGGAGGTGGCCGGGCCAAGCAGGCTGCCTGATATCCAGGTCCCTCCCCTACACCTTCAAAGACAAAGTGGCAGGAAGAGGAGTAACCTGGAGGAGGCTGCCATAGGCCTCTTTTGGAAGGCTACAGAGGCCCTGAGAAGCCCCCACAGTGTGGAGGAGGACTTTGCTGGCATAACTGCTGCAGATGGAGGAGGGCCAACGACTCCTGTGTGAGTCCTTAATTTTGGAAGCTCTCAATGAGGGGTTGAGGGGCCAAATAACATATGCTACCCACATTTGTAACCTCACACATAGTCCTCCTCCTCCTCCTCCTCCAGGTAATACTCCTCCTCCTCCTCCTCCTCCAGGTCCTACTCCTCCTCCTGCCACATCTCCAACACCAGAGCCACAGCCGGGAAGGAAGCGTGGAAAGAAGACCATAGGGTGATGACCCTGGGTTCAGTCTGGTCTGCAAGCCTCTTGTAGTATCACAGCCTGGGGACATATATGTCATCTGCTGCTTTCATGATCTCTGGGACTTCTAGACCAGACTGCACTCCCTTAGATATGGACTCCTCAGGCCACCAATTTTGCAGTAAAAGAATTGATGTCTGCCCTGGGGGTCCAAGGCTTCGCCAATTTATGATGTTTCTCCAGCGTTGCCTCCCTCTTTGTTTGGTTCTGAGCCCTTATTAAAGGAATTTTTGTTTCAATTATACTCGCCTATGTGTGTTTTCCTTCAAAAAGGACAGTTTGTTTGTGAGGATTCAGGTACATTTCAAAAATACAATGTGAAATTAACAAGGGACACCAACACCAAACAATCTCCTTGAGATTAAATAATACAAGATATCAATGGTGTTGTGGTAACTTAACACACAAAACACACAAAAATATTATGGAGTAAAACTAAAACTAAAATCAAAAATCAGCCTTGAAAAAAATACAACCCCCCCAAAAAAAACAGCCTTGAAAAATAAATAAATAAATAAAACAAAAAAAAAGAAATTTGGTCAGATGTGACAAATCAAAATATATTGAGGGAATCATGATAAATAATAAAGAAAGAAGTTTGTGAGAAGTCTGTGTGAATATGAGCAGCAAAACTACTACATTCTTGATTTCTAGCCATTCAGTTAGATATAGCAACAATATTAGCTACAGCGGAGCTGGATGAAATTGGAGACCGCATGAACAATTCTACTACTTCATTATATGTCATTTTTTTGTACTAAATGCTTGATTTCTAGCCATTGGCTATGCCCTTATTGTAATATATATTATATTATTAGCATTTTATCTGTTTATGTTATTGTGTCTATAGCGTATATGTGTCCACAAAGAAAAATGTTTTTATAATTTTTTTTTTTTAATATTTTTTACATTTTGGATCTAAGCACATGGAGAGATCATGTATTTTTACATTTATATACACCATTTACGTACGTTTAGGCTATTATCCAACATTAATTCTTTGTTTTACATATACACATACACGTTATTTGTAAATGTTTTTTGTATATCCTCCTCTTTTCTAACCTCTCCACTTTTTGGAGTTTGGTCAGTATGACATAATTATATTATATGTTTGATATCTGTTAAGGATATTTATTTATTCGGATACACACACACAAACACATGTTGAGCTTCACTTTTTTTTTCACTTTTTTCATCACTCATTCTATGCATAATTTTTTTGATTCAATATTATTCCACATCAAATAATTTTTTACACTTCCTTTTTGCATTTTTTGCATCCTTTGCACATTTACCCTTTTTTAATTTTATTATTTTTATTCACTTATATTATTCAAAGGAATTTTAGGCACTACTTTTTTCACAGTTTTAAGTTCCCACTTCCATTTCAGTTACAGCTTTTTTGAGTTTGTAGATTGATTATCACTAATCAACTTTCTGGACACATGTTCAATGAATATTAGTATATATAGGGGATTCATTCATGTGATATTTAACTATGATTAAGCACTGACTACAGTGTGAAACGCGTCAGATTTCCTGCTTTGTGATGCTGTGGCATGTATTTTTAGGATTATTTATTTATTTATTTTTGTTAAATATTTTTATTGGTTTTTAAACAAAAGTAACAAGGAGAAATACAGAAAAGGGAGAGTACAGCACAAGGGTAAGTTAAATTCATTACAGTATGCTTTTGCGGACGCAGCCGCTGATCTCGTGAGAAAGAAAGTTAAGTTAAGGTGTATATACCGTAATATTAGATCGTATAGTTAGGGTAAATATTCTGTGAGGTTTTAAAGAGTCCATTCAGTAGAGAATCTGTTACTGAGTTCTAGAGCTCTAACTTTATAATTTATCGAGGATGTTGGTTGATAAAGGGTGGGTGAGGGTGGTGTTGGAGGTATAAATTATTTAAGGATTATACTTAAATAAAGATCAAAGATTACTTTTGAGTGCGGCTGTCCGGGATTTCTTGTTTACCTCTCAATTACCAGCATTGCCTACACCTGTTACTTCCAGCATGGAGAAAATGTTTGTTCCTCACAGACCTCTTTCAGGGCAGTGATATTTTTCTTTCTCTGCTACTTCTGGACTTTGCTCATACATTTTTTCAACCAGCTCAGAGGTCGTTTGGACTTTATTCACATATACAGTATCACACATTGGTGAGATTTTTTAACTCCCTGGAAACAGATCTAACATGGAAAATACTACAGCTACATTGCCAGCAGTGGAAGCAGGTTTTAGCAGAACCCTCACTGCACCTTCTAGCAATCCATTGAGACTGAATCCACAGTCATATACGCTTCAACACAGTGATGACAATTAAGTTGTATTGATTCGTCTATTCAGGAAACTAGAGCACCTTATGACCAAAGAAATCAAGTCTTATTGGGATATTAACTTTCTAGCGGAGTATATATCTTTGGCACAAATCCCACGAGGTTTAAGGGTCAAGAAATTTCCCAGCTCAGAATTATGCAATGAGTATTTGAAAAAAGAATGGACCGAAACTTTGAATAGCTGTTCCTTTAAACTCATGGATATTCTCATCACCTCCATAGAGAAAGAACTTGAAACTCTACAGGCCGAAATTACATCAATACAAAAAGAGCTCACTACTTTACAAACTCATGCTGTTTTTGTGGAATTGGATGGACGATTAAATAGCAAACTGGACAGACTGGAGAAATCGGTCAGACTCTAAAAGAGGCAAAATGACACGTGATCGAATTGACTATGAAAATGACAATGTCTATACCTGGAAAAGGCCCCAATTTTTCTCAGGCCGTTCCAACAGACACCGAAGGAAATGGGTAAGCTTCTCTGACAGAGAGAGCGACACAGCTAATGATACATTGGTCACCACTGCCTCTGATTCATCACCTGAACGCCCAACTACAGCAACAGGGACATCTCGGTCTAGTGAGAACCAGAAACCCGCACACCCTCACGTGTCCAACAAAAAGACAAGGAACAAATCGGCTACAAGAAGACAAGGAGAGGAGGAAGGAAACACAAAAGCCACCAAAAACACCCACTATTCACTGTGAGGCAAGACAAAACGCTGACCTCCAATGTCCTTAACATTTCCAATAGGATTTTAATGGAAGATGAAATAAAGTTACTTTCAAAGGGGCTCAACTTTTTTCCCACTAGACATTTTGACCTTTTTGGGACACTTTTGGATATCAACAAGTTTTGCCGTAGCCTCACACTTAAAAAACATTATTTTGAGTGTGCATCTGAAGGTGAAGATAGTCCTTCGGTCACCCTGGATGTAGGTGAGTCACTCTCTTCTCCTCTTTCCTTTGTAGAACTCTGTGCTTTACAAGATCTCACAGATCTAGCTTCAGAATCTAGTCCATGTCCAGTGAACCCTATTGATGCCCATAGCAAAATATCATTCAAATTCAAATCAGATTTTTATCCGGTGGCTTCAAGGGCAAGGACATGGACATGTTCCAAAAGATGGTTGAGAAGGATCTGACTCACCTAGCCCGGGATTGCCATAGAAGTCTTCCATCTGATAATCTGTCTGCTAATGAAAGAATATCACTTAAAGCCTTAGCAACTGACAAAAGTATTGTAATCAGGAATGCAGACAAGGGAGGTACTGTAGTAGTGCTCAATTCTGATATGTACAAAAATGAAGTGTTACGCCAATTATCTGACACTAACACTTACCAGAAACTTAGAGCAGATCCCACCCCTCCCTTTAAAGCTGAACTGTACCTCCTCAGAGCTGTACATGCTGGCATTTTTACGGATAAAGAGGCAAGTATGTTCATTCCTGACTGTCTGATTATGTCGGTGTTTCATCACCTACCAAAGGTCCACCAGTGGCGTCATTAGGGTTGGTGTCACCTGGTGCGGAAAAAATTGGTGTCACCCCCCTCCACCAACTAAAGTGCCTTCTCAGTACAGACCCCCCTCTCTCAGTATAGACCCCCCCCACTAAGCACAGATCTTTCTCCCTCAGTATAGATCCCCCTCCCTCAGTACAGACCCCCCACTAAGTACAGACCCCGCTCCATGAGTATAGACCTTCCCCTCAGTACAGGACCCCTCCCTCAGTATAGAGCCCCCCACTAAGTACAGATCTCCCTCCCAAAGTATAGATCCCCCTCCATCAGTACAGACCCCACTCCATGAGTATAGACCCCCCTCAGTACAGACCCCCTTTTTTAATATAGACCTCCCCCTCAGTACAGACCCCCCTCCATTAGTATAGACCTCCCCCTCAGTACAGACCCCCCTCCATCAGTATAGATCCACCCCTCAGTACAGATCCCCCTCACTAAGTATAGACTCACCCCTCAGTACAGATCACCCTCACTAAGTACAGACCCCCCATCAGTATAGACACCCCCTCAGTGCAGACCCCCCCATCATATAGACACCCCCCTCAGTGCAGACCTCCCACCAGTATAGACCCCCTTAGTGCAGACCTCCCCCATGAGTATATACACCCCCATCTCAGTGCAGATCTCCCCCATCAGTATACACCCCCATCTCATTTCAGACCCCCTCCATTAGTATAGACACCCCCCTCAGTGCAGACTCCCCCATCAGTATAGACCCCCTTAGTGCAGACCCCCAAATTAGTATAAACACCCACCCTTAATGCAGAACCCCATCAGTATAGACACCCCCCCTCAATCAGTATAAACATCCCCCTCAATGCAGACCCCCCCATCAGTATAGACACCCCCTCCTCTTAGTGAAGACCCTCCATCAGTATAGACACCCCCTCCCCCTCAGTGCAGACCCCCATCAGTATAGGCACCCCCTCTGCCCTCCCATAGCACCCCCCTTGTCCATCTAGACTACACATAGTAAAGTGTACAGACCAGAACAGTTTGGACGGATACACACAGCGGTGCCCCTCAGTCTCCTCCTCCTGTGTGGATATGGGAGAAGGAGGAAGAGGCAGCTTCAGTCCGTTCCACTGAGGAACACGAGAGATCTGAGAGGAGAAGATTAGTGTAGGGCAGCGGGCAGTGTTAGCGGTGCCGCTACCCACGGGTGCAGTGCCGATCCTGACCTCCCTGGAGCCTTAAACAAAATTCTGCTAAGGGGCCCTCTACCTGACCCATGATGCCGTGATCCCCAGCGAGCCTCCCCTTACATCAGGATCCCTAGAGAGCCTCCCCTTACATCAGGGTCCCCAGAGAGCCTCCCTTAAATCAATGTCCTCAGAGAGCCTCCCCCTACATTAGGGTCCCCAGAGAGCCTCCCCTTACATCAGGGTCCCCAAAAAGCCCCTCCTTACATCATGGTCCCCAGAGAGCCCCTCCTTACACCAGGGTCCTCAGAGAGACCCCCTTACACCAGGGTCCCCAGAGAGACCCCCTTACACCAGGGTCCCCAGAGAGACCCCCTTACACCAGGGTCCCCAGAGAGCCCCCCCTTACACCAGGGTCCCCAGAGAGCCTCCCCTTACATCAGGGTCCCCAGAGAGCCCCCTCTTACATTAGTGTCCCCAGAGGGCCCCCTCTTACATCAGTGTCCCCAGAGGGCCCCCACTTACATCAGTGTCCCCAGAGGGCCGCCTCTTACATCAGTGTCCCCAGAGGGCCTCTTCTTTACATTACAGCTGCAAGTGTAAACGATCCAAGGCTAGGTTCACACTGGTTGCATGTGCAGGTCAGCGTATAAATGGCACCCATTTCCACACCAACAACCACCTGTAGGAAAAAATCCCTGTTTTTTACAGACACGCAAGAATCCCATTTATTATTATTGGCACCCCTACGCCTCTGAAGATGCAGCACATTTTCTGATGTGGGAAATCGCATGGTGCAAAAGCACCATGTGATTTCCCCATGGCTGTGTTATCATGGAGGTGCAGGGACTTTTTTCCTGTGTTTCCTGCAGGTACAGCATTTCAATTAATGGACTACTGTACCCACAAAAATGCAAGTCACAGCAAACACATTGGTGTGAATCTAACATAATAGTCAGCTAAAAGGAAATACATATAGCACAGTGCCTCCAACATAATTCACCTAATAGCACAAAGTCACTTTACAAATATTTTCACTGAGTACTCTCCTATTTAGCAAACTTATCCACAGTGCTCAGCTGAAAAAAGCAGAACATAGTTGCTTTGTACCTGTAGTTCTTCTGTGTTCTTGGGTTTAGTCTCTGCATCTTCAGTCTGCTTCTGTCCCACTCTGTCAGCCCGCCCACCACATGCATTGCTTTAGTATTCTTAGCTCTGTCAGGTATGCAGTCCTGACATTTTCTGCATCTTCTGCTGGCTTCTATCCCTGCCCACTGGCCTGCCCACCACCTGTAGCACTTCCCTAGACTATATTCTACAGGTCTGATAAAAGGTGGGCGGGCCAGTGGGTGGGGACAGAAGATGCCCGAAAATGCCGGGATTCAAACTAGACAGAGTTAAGTATTCTAAAGCAATGGAAACGGTGGCCTGAAAGCCAGAAGATGCAGAACTCAACCCGAGCAGAGCTAAGCCTTGCTGGTGGTAGGCAGGGACAGCAGCCGACAGTTTTGATCATGTCACTAAGATGCAGGAGGAACTGAAGCGGCCGCTACGCCCGGGGATAATTTGCGTAGTGTGCGTATAGGGCAGATCGGATCTGCACGGGTGTCACCCCTCTGGCGGGTGTCACTCGGGTGCGGAGCACACCCCCCTCACCCCTCTAGCAACACCTCTGAGGTCCACAAGGGGTTAAATCCTTTGGTAGGTAGGCCGATCGTTGCAGGAATCGGTTCTTTGAATGAACGTCTTGGTGAGTGGGTAGATAGTCAGCTTCAACCTATGGTTTGCAATCTCCCAGGATATTTGAGGGATACAAAACAGCTACTTATTAGACTACAGAAGTTTGAATGGAAATCCAATTACAAATGGATCAGCTGTGATGTATCCAGCCTATACTCCTGTATACCGCACCATTTAGGTATGCAAGCAGTTGGCTTTTTTCTCAAAGAGTCCGGCAGATTCTCTTTACTAATTCAAGAATTTATTTTACAAGCTTTGGACTATCTATTAACACACAATTTTTTTCATGTTCGATGGTGACTATTACCTGCAAAGATGTGGGGCCTCTAAGGGAGCAACGTTTTTGCCCTCACTTGCCAACCTTTACATGGGTTGGTGGGAAAGGTCCCACATTTTGGATGTGATAGCCCCATCGTTCAGACACTGTTTTTTCCTGACGGTACATAGACGATCTCCTGTTTGTCACATCGGAGGAACGGGTTGATCTAGATCAGTGGCTTCTATACCTAAATGACAATTCCCTTAATTTGAAATTCACCGGGGAACTCAGTGAGACTTTAGTCACATTTTTGGATGTGCGGTTGACAGGTCTGAATGAAACAGTAATCACAAGCCTATACAGAAAACCCACAGCAGGCAATGTCCTGCTGAGAGCAGATTCTGCCCATCCAGGGCATACCATCAAAGGTGTGCATACCATCAAAGGTGTGCCCTATGGACAGTTCCTGAGATTAAAACATCTATGCAGCACGTCTGATTGCTTTGAAGAAGAAGCCATCAATATGACCCATAGGTTTATAGACAGGGGATACCCCAATAAACTTGCGAGTAAGGCTTTGCATGCAGTGGAAAACATTCCTAGAGAAAGCTTGTTGATAGATAATTCTAAAAGCAAAACTAGAAAACATTCTCACCTATTCAACAACATTCCTGTTTTTTCTACACCTTTCAGCCTAGAATATAGTGTAATTAAAAATGTGGTTACTAAATATCTCCCCATTTTCCTAAATGATCCTGTCTATAATGACATCCTCTCAAGGGGCATTAAGTCTGTTTCCCAAAGAGCACCCACCTTGGGGAGCACCATTTCACCTAGTCTATTCCTCGGTCACTCTTTGGGTTCTAATTGGCTGCGGTTTAAAGGCAATTTTAAATGTGATATGAAAGGATGCGACTATTGCCGCTTTATTAAAAAGGGCAATAGCGTATGTTCCAGCAATAATGGCAAAAGTTTTGACATCTCAACTTTTATTAATTGTAATGCTTGATTTCTAGCAATTCAGTTAGATATAGCAACATTTGTTGTTTTTACCGTCTTATATATAGCGGAGCTGGATGATATTGGACACAGCATGAACAATTTCAACTACTTTTGTTCATTTACCGTTCTACATAGCAGAGCTGGATGAAACTGGAGACGGCATGAATAGCTCCAATCACTTCATTATATGCTATTTTTGTTGTGTTGAATGCTTGATTTCTAGCCATTCAGTTAGATATAGCAACATTTGCTGTTTTTACCATCTTATATATAGTGGAGATGGATGATATTGGACACAGCATGAAAAATTTCAACTACTTTTGTTCATTTACCGCTCTGCATAGCAGAGCTGGATGAAACTGGAGACAGCATGGACAGCTCCAACTACTACTAGGAAAAAATATCATTATTAGTAATCAGCATGGGTTTACAAAAGGTTGTTCCTGCCAGACCAATCTGTTAACATTCTACGAGGAAGTGAACTGCCATCTAGATAGGGGGAGGCTTGTAGACTTAGTTTATTTGGATTCTGCAAAGGCATTTGATACAGTTCCACATAAATGCTTAATTTACAAGCTGAGATCTGCAGGCATGAACCATAAGGTTTGTGCTTGGGGGAAAGGGGCCGTGGTCTGCCAGCGCCAAGAATGGACGCTTAGACACTGAGCTCATCAGCCAAGGGAGAGCACCGGAGCCACATAGGCCTATTATACTGGACAATCCACGGCCATCCTACCTCTCCACAGCCTGCACACCAGTACCAGACATGTTATGAAAGTGGATGACCGAGCACTACCCGCAGAAGCTGACGGCCTTCTTCAAGCCTCCAGTTAAGGTCAGTCAGAGCCAAAATGGCGCCAGCGCAGCCGCGACTTCGGCGGCCTACACTAATCTCCCAGATTATATCCCAGATAATCCAGACCGCCTATGCACACTCAAGTCTCCTACACACAAAACAGGGGAAAATCCCATCACAGGCAGCCCAGGGAAAGCCCGCATGTGGATAGAGACACCGCCGCTGCCGCCACTGCCACCAGCACAAATAGAGGCCCAGGCTTTCAGCCCCTTCCAAGCGAACCAGGCCCTACAATCCTCCATGGCCTCTTTCCCCACCACAGGGCAGCCCATGCTCGACACCACACTAAAGGACATGCTTTTATCACTCCAATCCACACTGAGGAAAGACCTTTCATTCCTCTTCACCAAAATAAACACGGATATGCATGTTATAGATGACAGAGTGTCCCACTTAAAAAACAGCATGGAGGAATGTACCACAACTGTAAATGATTTAATTGACACCTATGAAGGAAGAACAATCCTGGGTCAGGGCCAAGCTGGCCGATTTGGAAGACCAATCCAGGAGGAACAATGTCAAACTAAGAGGAGTTCCTGAGTCTATTTTGCTAACAGATTTTCCTAAATATGCCAAGGAACTTATGCATTTGATCCTCCCCGATGCATCACCCAGAGATTTACTTGTCGATCGGATTCACAAAATAGCTAAACCCTCTCACCTCGCAGCTTCAGTCCCTAGAGATGTCCTAATGAGGGTACACTTTTTCCACATAAAAGAGAAGCTTCTCATGGCAGCCAGAAACAATCCTGTGCTCCCTGGTCCATACGATGGAATACTACTGTTCCCTGACCTTTCTAAATATACCTTGCAACTGAGAAGGCAGCTCAACCCGATCATTAAAGGTCTCCACAATCATAAAATCCTCTTTAAATGGCACTATCCAGCAACTCTGCTAGTAACGAGAAATGGATCTTCCCACGTGATCCATTCTCTCCACAAAAGGTATGCAATTGCTCCAGCCTGGGGAATCATTCCAGACCCACCGCAAGACTCCAATCCGCCGCTGGTACAGGGTGGTGGTGCGATGTTGGTCTAATAAGAAAGGTGGCCCACATCCCAAAAATTCAGGGAGAAATGGAAATTTGATCCTCTTACGGGACTTTAAAGGGGACACCTACTCATGAGTAATGGAGTATAATAAGGAGTGTAGAAGGTATAAGTTTGATTGCAAAGGTTTAGGTATTTATTCAGGTATGGGTTCGGGTAAATGCAAAGTACAACAGATGAGTTGGCATAAGGTACAGGATACAAAATACAAACATGAAAACAGGGCAATACAATATGCAGAGGATCCACAATCATAGAACTCCAGGTATGTATGGAACACACACACAGAGAGTACCCAACGTGTTTTGAGATAAACTCTTCCGCAGGGGTGTCTGATAGGGATCAGCAAGCAAGGAGGTATGTCATATTGTGTTGCTTAGAAGGCATGTGTTACTGTATTGTATCCATAAAAGCACTCAAATGGAAGGGTGTTGTTTGGGGGGATATAAAAACACACCACTGGACTTCAGCAGATCGCTCGTTCCCAGTCCACGCCGGGCCTGTGGCACCCAAGACCGGCGGAGCAGCCTGGAGGAGAACTCCCCAGCATAGGGCGCCACACAGCCATGGTAAAATAAGGTGATCCTAAATAGGCTCCAATCTGGAGAGGGCCCGGTGAGCAAGTGCAGTAATCCTATATGATGCCCCAGATAGTATGCCATCCAATTTCTTATGAGGGTTACAGTGCCCCAGGAGGGGGGGTTAGATGGGGGTAATGGCTGTCTGGGGGCAGTGGAGCTGCATGCTCAAACAGGAGGTCCAGGCCAAAGAAGTCCGACCTTGTGGGTTGTAGGAGTGGCGTGCAGCGATGCAGAGTGGAAGGCCGCTGGAGCAAAGACAACTGCATCCATCCTGACGCACCCAAGGACACCGTGGTACCTGAACAAATCACCTATTCTTCATTCCATGGGCCTAAATATCTACGAGTTATGGACTCTCCCTGGCTACCAGCCTCTCGAATTGTTACTTCAGTTGAATTTGACATTGTTAACCCCCGAAGTGGTTTAGTTGAAATCTACTTTCTCTACGCCATATACCATTCTAACCAGTGGTATATCCGCCTTGTTACAGCTTTATACCAGTTCCAATTTCTTCAGTGTTCAGTTCTATTTGTTAACATTATCTCTTTTCAGCCACCACTTGCTTGTCTAGAGTGAACTCCGTCCACACCAGACCCATCAGAGTACACACCGACCTCCGGATCAGGGAAGACCGCCACCCTACTCCCAACTGTAATGCCCTGTACACACGGTCGGATTTTCCGATGGAAAATGTGTGATAGGACCTTGTTGTTGGAAATTCCGACCATGTGTGGGCTCCATCACACATTTTCCATAGGAATTTCCGACACACAAAGTTTAAGAGCTTGCTATAAAATTTTCCGACAACAAAATCCGTTATCGGAAATTCCGATCGTGTGTACACAAATCCGACACACAAAGTGCCACGCATGCTCAGAATAAATTAAGAGACGAAAGCTATTGGCTACTGCCCCGTTTATAGTCCTGATGTATGTGTTTTACGTCACCGCGTTCAGAACGATCAGATTTTTTGACACCTTTGTGTGACCGTGTGTATGCAAGACAAGTTTGAGCCAACATCCGTCGGAAAAAATCCATGGATTTTGTTGTCGAAATGTCCGATCAATGTCCGACCGTGTGTACGGGGCATAAGTGTATCTATCTCTCCAATTGAACATACAACGCAGACAATGCCAATTACAGTGCTGTCCCTCAATGCGAATGGACTCAATCACCCAGCAAAGAGACATTCATTATGGAAAACAGCCCTAGACCTAAAATGTGATATCCTCTGTGTACAAGAGACACATTTTGTGTACGAACAAACATTTTCCTCATGTTTACTCGGCCTCTTTCACCTCTAAGAAAAGAGGAGTGTTAATAGCAGTTAGAAATTCCATCTCATTCCAACTAAAACAAAGTGTTTCAGATCCTGAAGGTCATTACGTTATTCTTGTATGTACTATCAACAACATTGCTTATACGCTGATAAATATCTATTCTCCAAATATCAAACAAATGCGATTTCTTCGTGACCTGATGAATATCTTACAGCCCTTGAAACAAGGACACATAATCATTTGTGGGGATTACAATCTAGTCCCGGAAATACAATTGTACTCCACTTCTGTAAAAAAAATGCAGAGTTCCCCCTGAAAAATTTCATCAGAACCCATGATCTGTTTGATGTTTGGCGCTGTTTCCATGGAGAGGAGAGAGACTACACTTACTTCTCTCCCCTCCATCAGACCTATTCAGCGCCAGGCCCTGATGGCCTCACAGGGGAGTACTTTAACCACTTCAGCCCCGGAAGGATTTACCCCCTTCCTGACCAGAGCACTTTTTACAATTTTGCACTGCATCGCTTTAACTGCTAATTGCGCAGTCATGCAATGCTGTACCCAAACGAAATTTGTGGCCTTTTCTTCCCACAAATAGAGCTTTCTTTTGATGGTATTTGATCATCTCTGCGGTTTTTATTTTTTGCGCTATAAATGGAAAAAGACCGAAAATTTTGAAAAAAAAAGATATTTTCTAATTTTTGTTATAAAAAAAATCCAAAAAACTCAATTTTAGTCATACATTTAGGCCAAAATGTATTGGGCCACATGTCTTTGGTAAAAAAAAATGTCAATAAGCGTATATTTATTGGTTTGCACAAAAGTTATAGCGTCTACAAACTAGGGTACATTTTCTGGAATTTACACAGCTTTTAGTTTATGACTGCCTATGTCGTTTCTTGAGGTGCTAAAATGGCAGGGCAGAACAAACCCCCCCCCAAATGACCCCATTTTGGAAAGTAGACACCCCAAGCAAATTGCTGAGAGGCATGTTGAGCCCATTGAATATCAATTTTTTTTGTCCCAAGTGATTGAATAATGACAAAAAAAAAAATTACAAAAAGTTGTCACTAAATGATATATTGCTCACACAGGCCATGGGCATATGTGGAATTGCACCCCAAAATACATTTAGCTGCTTCTCCTGAGTATGGGGATACCACATGTGTGAGGCTTTTTGGGAGCCTAGCCGCGTACGGGGCCCCGAAAACCAATCACCGCCTTCAGGATTTCTAAGGGTGTAAATTTTTGATTTCACTCTTCACTGCCTATCACAGTTTCGGAGGTCATGGAATGCCCAGGTGGCACACCCCCCCCCCCCCAAATGACCCCATTTTGGAAAGTAGACACCCCAAGCTATTTGCTATTTGCTACGGGGCATGGTGAATATTTTGCAGCTCTCATTTGTTTTTGAAAATGAAGAAAGACAAGAAAACATTTTTTTTTTTCTTTTTCCAATTTTCAAAACTTTGTGACAAAAAGTGAGGTCTGCAAAATACTCACTATACCTCTCAGCAAATAGCTTGGGGTGTCTACTTTCCAAAATGGGGTCATTTGGGGGGGGTTTGAACTTTCCTGGCATTTTATGCACAACATTTAGAAGCTTATGTCACACATCACCCACTCTTCTAGCCACTTGAAGACAAAGCACTTTCTGACACTTTTTGTTTACATGAAAACATTTTTTTTTTTGCAAGAAACTTACTTTGAACCCCCAATAATTATATATATTTTTTAAAGCAAATGCCCTACAGATTAAAATGGTGGGTGTTTCATTTTTTTTCACACAGTATTTGCGCAGCGATTTTTCAAACGCATTTTTGGGGGAAAAAACACACTTTTTTAAGTTTTAATGCACTAAAAAACACTATATTGCCCAAATGTTTGATGAAATAAAAAAGATGATCTTAGGCCGAGTACATGGATACCAAACATGACATGCTGTAAAATTGCGCACAAACGTGCAGTGGCAACAAAATAAATACATTTTTAAAAGCCTTTAAAAGCCTTTACAGGTTACAACTTTAGATTTACAGAGGAGGTCTACTGCTAAAATTACTGCCCTCGATCTGACCTTCGCGGTGATATCTCACATGCATGGTGCAATTGCTGTTTACATTTAACGCCAGACCGACGCTTGCGTTCGCCTTAGCGCGAGAGCAGGGGGGGGGACAGGGGTGCTTTTTTTTTTCTTTTTCTTTTTTTTCTTTTTTATCTTATTTTTAAACTGTTCCTTTCATTTTTTTTTAATCATTTTTATTGTTATCTCAGGGAATGTAAATATCCCCTATGATAGCAGTAGGTAGTGACAGGTACTCTTTTTTGAAAAAAATGGGGTCTATTAGACCCTAGATCTCTCCTCTGCCCTCAAAGCATCTGACCACACCAAGATCGGTGTGATAAAATGCTTTCTCAATTTCCCAATGGCGCTCTTTACATCCGGCGAAATCTAATTCATGAAATGCTCGTAGCTTCCGGTTTCTTAGGCCATAGAGATGTTTGGAGCCGACCGCTGGCTGAAAAGAATGATACCAAGATGATACCTAAACCTGCAGGCATCATTCGGGTATAACCACTCAAAATCGTGAATGGCGTACCTGAAGACAAAAAAATGGTTAACAATAAAACACAGTAAATGGTAAAGTATAAAAAATTGGATTCCTGAAAAGTAAAGCTGATAAAACATAATAACAATAAAACATTGCAGAAAAAAATACAGTAAAAAAGAGCAGAACAATAGAGAAGGAATAGAGAGAGAGAACAATGAAACGACAACTATTTTTTTTTATTTTAATATATTTTTTTGTGTTTTTTTTTTTTTACACTTTTTTGTAACTGTAACTTTTGTAACTGTAACCGGTTCCAGGTTCGGGTCTCTCAAAATGCGATGGCATCTTGGGAGACCCTGTGAAAGCGTGCCTAGTCTGTGCAATGCTGTACCCTACGCTAATACTCAACTAGTGAATGGTAGCGTTCAAAACATTCACCAAAGTAAAGACCAGGATTGTCAGGACAGGAGGGACAATAATAGTGGGTGTCACGCCTATATCCGCGCTTGCTGCAGACATGACATCTTCTTTGGGGGGGTTCATTGGGTAGGGGTACTGGGGAGGACATAAAGAAAATGCCTCTCATGCAGCCGACTGCATTTGATTGGGGATGTGAATGGGGGAAGTACATGTGCTGCAGAAGTGGTGGGTTCCCAATTAGGATTGGCGAATCCAGCAGGAAGGGCACTATGGGCACAACGGGCCTGTTTGTCTTCTTCTTGGTGGCAGCGGGACATTACTTGTGCTTGCCACCGCACCAGCTTGAACTGCACTTATGGGACTCGCCACATCACCAAGTGTTACTGCAGTGCTGGTTTGACTATGACCGGAGTGTACTAGGCCACTGGTGCTTGCCAGTTCACCAAAATGCTACCAAAAAAACTGTTAGCGATCGCAGGGATCAGGCCTGACTCTGCGAACGCAGGGGTTAAAACTTTATTAGGGGGGGTTAGGGGGGTATCCTAGACCTAAAGGGGGCCTAAAACTAACTGCCCTACCACACTAACTGTCACAAACTGACACCAATGCAGTAATCAGAAAAAAAAACTGCTTGGTGTAAGTGTGACGGGGGGTGATTGGGGGGTGACCAGGGGGGGATCGGGGGTGGTGGGGGGGTGTAATGTATGTCTGGCATGTTCTACTGTGTGTGTAGTGTTTGTGCACTCACATCTATGTCTTCTCTCCTCGGCGCCGGAACGGAAAATACCGAGCCGAGGAGAGATGACATAATTTCCTCTGCCTCTGTTTACTATACAGAGGCAGAGGAAGATTCTCATTGGCTGGGAGCGATCACGAGGGGGGGCCACGAATGGATGGCCTCCCCCTCACGTCTGAACGCTCCCAGACAGAAGCCGACCACCTCGGGCACCGGAGAGGGGTCCGATCAGACCCCCCACCCGCGGGAAGGCAAGGATTTATATATAAGTCCTTTTGCCTGCCCGTGTCATTGTGCCGACGTACATCGTCGTGCGGCGGTCGGCAACTGGTTAAGCAATGTGCCCACTTATTAGCACCTCACTTGTCTACATTATTCAACAAAGCGGCATCTTCGTCACGGTTCCCAAATGAATCCTTTCAAGCGCTGATTATCACCCTCCCCAAACTGGGAAAGGAACCAACAGCCCCCCAAAACTTTCGCCCGATTTCGCTTTTAAATCTAGACCTAAAAATCTATGCAAAAACGATTGCCACCCGACTACTCCACGTCATGCCCACACTAATCCATAGAGACCAATCCAGCTTTACAACTGGTAGACAAGCGTCTGACGCCACTAGGAGACTAATCAATATTATCCACCACGCCGAAACCACTGGAACGCCTTCTCTGCTCCTTTCACTGGTCCTCCAGAAATTTGGATTCCGAGGCCTGATTCTGGACGCCTTGCTAGCACTATACACCACCCCCTCTGCCCAAGTATACTCAGCAGATATGTTATCCCGATCATTTGACATAACCAATGGAACTAGGCACATGTGCCCATTAGCTCCATTGATCTTCAATTTGCTCATGGAGCCCCTAGCGGAACACATCAGACAAAACCCTAAAATAGTAGGCTTTAACATAGGTCAAAAATCGCACAAGATCAGCTTATTTGTGGATGACGTCATCCTTATGCTAACCAACCCAAAGTCTTCTCTCATTGAAGTGCAAAATACCCTCCGATTGTTTAGTAAAATTTCATATTACAGAGTTAATGCTATAAAATCTTATCCTTGACCTAGGCTTAGACGCCACTGCCAGAAATCTACTTCAAGCCCAAACACCATTTACGTGGGCGGAAATGGATATAACTTATCTAGGTGTACAACTGACAAAATCAACAAAAAATCTTTTTAGGTATAAATTTAAACCATTCCTCAACAAACTCCAAAAAGATGTCCAATAATTAGCTAAACACCAACTGTCATGGTCAGGAAGACTTGCAGACTTCAAAATGATACATCTACCTCAATTGCTATACCTGTTTAGAACTATTCCTATCCCTATCCCAGCATACTATTTCCAATCCCTACAAACAACTCTCAACAAATTACTATGGAAGGGCAAAAAACCCAGATGCACTAAAACCACACTCACAAAACATAAATACGCAGGGGGGACCGGGTCTATTGACTTTGAGGAATATTATAGAGCATCAATTTTAACCCAATTGCAGGACTGGTTCCATCCACACCCCCAAACTTTGTGGGGGCAACTGGAAGCAACATCACTCAAATACAATAATCTACGAAGTTGGCTCTTAGGCATTCCACTTTGCTCTCCCATATCCCAGACATTGCCTCTCACGATGAGAGCCTCCGATCTAGCATGGAAAAAATTAATTAACTCAAATCCGATACGATCCCCTGCATTTGCACCACCTCTTCCGATAAACATTCTACAACACTGTACTATGGACCTTTCCCTGAAACACTGGACATCAAAAGGCCTGAATTACATACAAGATATATTTCATGAACACAACCTGCTATCCTTCCCGCAAATTCAACAAAAATACAATATTCCTCACATGGAACTCTTCACCTATACGCAAATTAAACATTGCATTTCACAACTAACCACATCATGACATACACTTCTTCATAACCTATGGACGTACCTGACCAATCCCACTCCAAAAATGAAAGGTACTTCCCTTTTTTACAAAGCCTTTCATCAAAAAAAAAGTGTTTACTAAATCCAAACCTCATCAACACTGGGACACAGACTTGGACCAAATTTTCAATGAAACCCAATGGCAGACAGCCTTGAGCTCTATCTACAAAGCCACCACAGCTCTGTGTTTTGGGAACTCACACAAAAAATATCATTAAGGTGGTATCTCACACCCACTAAACTAGTGTCATTTAATAACACGACTACGGATCTCTGTTGGAGATGCAACTCGGCCAAGGGAGACTTGTTTCACATCCATTGGTCTTGCACCTCCATACAAACATATTGTAAAGCAATTTTTAGCACTCTATCAGACATAGCATTAAGCCAAATACCCCCCACTTCAGCACTAGCATTGCTTAATCTATCAATCGAAAATATCCCCACTCCACTAAGGAAAGTTACAACAAATATCCTTCTGGCAGCCAGACTGAGTATAACCAGACTCTGGAAAACCGACCAACTACCCACCATGGAAAACACTCTAGATATGGTCAACCTACACTACAACTATGAGCTACTATTCACCTAAACTAGAGGATTGATGGGGAAAACTCAAACGGGGTGGCTTCCCTGGAGCCGGTGGTCCCGAGCAGCGGCATTCAAATGACCCAATAACTTTGATGACAAACCTGGTTATGAAAAAACCTGAGATCTAGACCCTTCCGTCGAGCTGAAACCAATGCTTTGATTTTATGTCCAGCGAAAATACTCACACCTTGAAAAGTCTACATGTATACTTGTGCTGTTAAGTTTGTTTGATTTGTGAAAAATTGGAATGTAATCATATATTGTTTGTTTGTGAAACTTGAAAACTGAATAAAAAACTATTGATGAAAACAAAAAAAGGGAAAAAAAAAAGGTTTGTGCTTGGGTAAAAAACTGGTTACAGTCCGGGGAGATGGGCGGAGCCTAGCGGAGCAGACATGCATTGTTAGAGCTCTGCACCGCTGAGGAGAGAAGAGAAGGACAAAGCGGAGCCTGCAGTCTCAAAAGGTATCCATTTGAACCTTTTTGCCCCAGGGAACAAACTGTGAAAGTTTGGGCAGGAAATATGGTACTGGGAGGAAACCGTGGCAGAAATAAAAATCACCTCACAAAGAGCTCACAGGCACTCACTGCAACTAAAGCAGCTCCAGTCACCTCACAAGATACAGCATCAGGGAGCTCTCACAGACAGAAAATGTCACAGCAAGACTCTCCATTTGAGTCAGATACAGAACAAATCCTCTCACAAACTTCTCCACAAGCCTCCTCAGAATCCTCAGTAATATTATTACAATTTGAAAAGATGCTTCATAAGGCTTTAAAACAAACCTCAGACCAAATAACAAAAAACCTAACCAAAGAAATAAGAGAGCTGGGAAACCGCACCGCAGCCTTAGAAATAAAAATGGATGAAATTGAAATTACAACCCAAGTAAATATAACAGAATTGGAACAATTAAAAGAAGAGAATTTAATACTTCAAACTAAGCTCGAAGATTACGAAAATAGAGCCAGACGTTCAAACTTGCGCATAAGGGGAATACCTGAAACTGTGACAGACCTGCAATCTACTATTACTGCTCTATTACAAGAACTAAAGCCAGATATCCCTATTGAACGTTTAGAACTGGACAGAGCACACAGAGCTCTCACAGCCAAAAAGAAAGATGGACCCCCACGTGATATAATCACAAAATTTCATTATTACAGAACGAAAGAACAAATACTAATTGCTGCAAGAGAAAAAAAGGAACTTAATTTTCAAGGACACAATTATCAAATTTTTGCTGACCTATCCCAACTTACTATTACTAAAAGACGATCCATGAAACCCCAACTAATGGAACTGCAACGCCACAACATTATGTATCAATGGGGCTTCCCCTTTTCAGTCAGATTTAACTACCAAGGTACAATTTACAGAAGCAGATCAGCAGATGAACTACAACAAACCCTTTTAAAATTAAATCTGACAGAACCCACAAGCAGCAACTCTCCCACATGCAGAAGAATGACATCGTCTTCACCTTCAGGCAGCACTCAGAAAATTTCAGAACAAAATGGGAATCATCATTCTCACAAAAGAGGCCATTATGCCACATCATCCATGGACCAAGAAGATTCAATGGACTGACATCCTAATTCCTGATATCTCTTCATTTATTATACTAAGAGATGGTTCTCTATAAAAAACCTGTATTTATAACTGAATGTAACTGCATTCTGATAGTCGCACACTGTGTGGGATCATGTTACATTCCAGTTATATTTCTTATTACTTCTGATTCATATAGCCTTAGAATATATAAGTGAAATAAGGAAATTCTTGTTCAGTTATATATTATCAGGTAATAACAATAGATGTATTACTTTTTAGGACAAATATGTTCAATAATCTTTTCTTAAAACAAATATATTATTACCCAACTAGTTCCTAGAATAATGTTTTTGTTTATTCTAATCTGAAGCAATACAACCTCAATTTTATGAGTTAACTTATCTAAACAGTTACATATGAATAAAATATGTAATTGTTTACTCTAAAAGGGTTAAAATCCCAAAATAATTCAAACTATCTTCATCAATACCAAAGTTATTAACAGTACCTTTCTAACTGAATTATTTAGCCTAGGGCAAGACTAACCATATACAACCACCCTGGAATAAATAATTTCAACAAAAACTATATTCTGCACTCCAATTAATGAAACATCATTTTGATGTCTTTTGAGATAGCACTTCTCTCCTGTAAGTGGAAGATCCGTGTACCCCCATTAGCCCTCCTCATTCTCCCAACCATATTATGTGGGAGTGTGACGAAGGCACTTATTCCCCTGAGAGAGATATTTACTCTCTTTCACGGGTAAATTGTGATTACTTGCAAAAAAGAATTTATACAATGTATCATCTAATCTCATATGTTTTTTGTTTACTCTTTACTCCAGAATTCACTGGTTTCTTTTCTATCTATTCATCTCTTCAGTCCACACAGGTTGATCTGCACAGTCAGCTCTGCATAACAAAAAGTAAGTCAAAACTATTTGATCTGTTACCATGGCACCACTGAATATACTTTCCCTGAATGTTCAGGGAATAAATGTCCCTCAAAAAAGGACCAAAGCCTTCCGTACTTTTCATAACAAGAAGGCTCACATAGTATGCCTCCAAGAAATACACTTCACCAAAGATTCTACTCCAAAATATATTTCTCCTTTTTATCAACAAATTTACACGGCTTCTGCCTGTACCAAGCAAAGGGGAACTCTAATTGCATTTCACCGATCCACACCATTCACCTTATCATCAGAAATTAAAGACCCAGAAGGTAGATACCTGATACTCATGGGTTATATAATGGATACAGCAATCACGGTGATTTCCTACTACGCTCCTAACAAACAACCTACACCATTCCTCTCACATATATTACAAGTGATTAATACACACAAAATAGGAGCAGTGATAATGTGTGGGGATTTGAACCAGGTCCTCCTCCCATTTCTAGATAAATCACCTTTTACACCACCCAAAATAACCTCTTGATTACCTTTTTCTCAACTTCTTTCCAAATACAATCTGGTAGATTCGTGGAGAGAAAGTAACCCAATGAAAAAGAAATTCACTTATTTCTCGCACCCTCATCAAACCTTCACCAGAATAGATCATATTTTTCTAACAATAGGAATGATACCAGAAATTATTGCATCAGATATAATTCCGATTCTGTGGTCTGACCATAATGCACTATACACTACTATAGCCTCAGCCATACCAAAAGCGCATGACCCAACGTGGCACTTACCGGACATAATGCTCAAACACCCACTACATCAGATGGCCATTGAACAAGCTTTAAAGGAATACATATCAATTAATAATACAACAGACATCTCCCCAATAACACTGTGGGAAGCTCATAAGCCTGTCTTGCGTGGTACAATACAAAGACAAATGGCACTATTTAAACGGGAACGCAAAAATCTAGCAAAAAAACTAGAACTCAATTTTAATGCAGCCTACATATCATTTCAAGATAATCCATCTCAGAGTACAAAATCTCATCTGGAAAAATCTAGATTGGAATACGATCTATTTCTCACTGAGTCAGTTGATAAATCCCTCAAACGCTCCAAACTCAATTTCTACATGAATACAAACAAACCAGGTACATATTTGGCTCGGGCATTAAATTCAACTAACAAATCTTTCAAACCAATACGTTTGAAACTATCAAAAAATGTTTACACTTGTAATCCAGTTAAAATAGTCCATAAATTTCACTCACATCTCGCAACTTTATACAAGACAAACAATGAATTTAATCCTACAGAGGCTGAATCCTTCTTCTCAAAAATAACCTTACCTGAGTTATCTCAGAATCAAAAAAGCAGTTTGGATGAGCCTATAACTATAGATGAAGTTGCTAACGCCATAAAAGACCTAAAACTTAACAAAAGACCAGGCCCAGACGGCTACTCGGCTTTATACTATAAAACATTCTCAGAAATACTCTCTCCCATTCTCACTGAAACTTTTAACAAACTTCTAGATGGACATTCTTTTCGGCAAGAAACACTAATGGCAATTGTTTGTATGATCCCAAAACCCCTTTCTGATGATACTTCCTGTGTGAATTATCGGCCTATCTCTCTGTTAAACCTCGATATTAAATTATTAGCAAAAATAATAGCAAAACGCCTCAATAGCATTATAGGAAAATTAATACATAGAGATCAAGTAGGCTTCATGCCAAATAGACAGGTAGGCGATAATATACGCAGGGCAGTGTTATTGGCACATATTGCTAAAAAAAGGAAAATCCCTTTATGTTTTCTATCTCTCGATATTAAGAGGGCGTTTGACACAGTATCCTGGCAATATATGCAATATTCATTACAAAAATGGGGTTTTGGACCCCACTTTTTAACATGGATCAAAGCATTATATAATAAACCCAAAGCCTATATAAAATATGCTGGATACAAATCTGAAGCCTTTAATATCGAAAGAGGTACCCGACAGGGTTGCCCATTATCTCCCTTATTATTTGCCCTTATACTCGAACCCATGGCCCAATACATCAGAACAAACCAAACTATAACTGGCATTGAAGTAGGAGGTATTACACACAAATTATGTATATTTGCAGACGATATATTACTTTTTCTATCATCACCACAGGTCTCTGGCCCTAACTTAATACCAGCTCTTGATGGATTTGCAGCCCTATCCGGCCTTATGATTAATCCTAAGACATGCCTAGTGCTTAATATTTCACTCACAAACATGGAATTGATCCCGGCTAGGGCTGCACTCCCATTCACATGGGCAGAAAAATCAATCCCATATCTTGGAATTCATTTAACAGCATCTCATTCTGACTTATTCTCAACCAATTATCCTCCTGTATTAAGACAGATCACAAATCTAATAAAACAACGGTCGCAACTTCCTTTATCCTGGATAGGGAAGATTAATGCAATCAAAATGACTATTCTACCCAAATTGCTTTATCTATTCAGAGTCCTCCCTATTCCAATTCCTTCCTATTTTTTGAGAATAGTACAAAAAAAAGAGCAACTTCGTTTATATGGGGCTCTTCTAAACCACGTATACCTATACACACACTACATCTTCCCAAAAATAAAGGAGGCCTGGGATACCCTAATTTTACTAACTACTACAGAGCAGCACATTTGGCCAGTCTGTCCAAATACCATGCAAAACAGGAAATCCCATTATGGGTATTTATAGAGGCTTCAGAAAATGACCCTCTATTAATATCAAATTTATTATGGCTTGATCCTAAAGACCGCTTTAAAATTCATAATCCCATAACTAAACACTTCTTATCTCTCTGGGATAAACTAAAAACCAAATATCAGTTACAATCTCCACACAATCCTCTCCTTTCTTTTATCAGAAATCCGGCCTTTTATCCGGCATGGATCTACCCAAATTCTTTTAAAGCTTGGACAACATCAGGCATTCAGACACTAAATGACTTCATAGAATCTAAATCATTCCTTTCATTCCCATCGCTTAGAGAAAAATATGATCTACCAAACTCTGAGATATTTAGATATCTCCAAATCAAAAATTTCTATACACCATTCCTAAAGGGGGATACACCATTATCCCAATTATCCATTTTTGAATCAATATGTACAAAAGATTCATTTGCTAAAGGTACAATTTCATCACTTTATAATCACTTATATGGAGTAGCAAATCTTAATAGACCCTCTTACGTTCAGAGGTGGGAGGAGGACCTGGGACGAACTTTAGAAGACACGGACTGGTCTAACATATGGCTCACATCTAAGTCATCTTCACCCAACATCTTAGCACTGGAGACAAATTATAAAGTCCTAACTCGCTGGTACCTTGTACCCGCTAGAGTGGCAAAATATTCACCTAATACCTCAGCTCTTTGTTTTCGAGGATGCCCAGAAATAGGCACACATTTACACATATGGTGGACGTGTCCAGTAATCCAAACCTTCTGGAAGGAAGTCTTCGTGATTGCATCTAAAATATTTTAAAAAATAATACAACCAGATCCATATTTAACTTTACTTAATCTAAAACCGGAATGGTTAACACTCTCTCAATTCAAACTTATGATCCAACTAATAACGGCTGCAAAACAAACAGTGGCCAAGGCATGGAAATCTCCTACATTGGTACTAGCAGAAACAATTCACAGAATGAATAATACAATGTCCCATGCTAAGATGGTAGCCATCGATCAAAATCAAATTCCAAAATTTGAAAAACTTTGGCATCCTTGGATAAAACAACAGTTCCTGTCAAACTTCAATGACTCTATCCTGTTGCCATGGTAACAGATTAAATGACTTACAGAGACACCCATTCTAAGGCTTCAAAGAGAACTAAAAAGAATAATAAACTGACGAGCGGGACAACCTTGTGGACCATACCTCTACCTTTCAACCCTTTTTCTTCTTTCTCTTTCCTTTTCTCCACCTTACGATTAAAGCTCATATCAGAATTTATTTGACCTATATACACTCTACTTGTAAACAATATGTATAGTAGGTATAAATCATTTAAATACCTACAAAAGTAACTAAGGAAATTATATATATCTTTAATTTAGGTTTATGTGAACCCAATGTTTAATATTTGAAATTTCATGATATTTACCTATATAAACCCTACTGTAAAACAATGAGCTTACTTTATAGATCCTTGTAAACTTACTTTATGTATCTTTATAATATTGTATACTCAATAAACTTCTTTTGACAAGGAAAAACTGGTTACAGGGACGTGTCCAAATTGTGGTGATTAGGGATGAGCCCACGGTACAAGTCAAACGTAAGTTCAACTCGAACATTGGGTGTGTGTTTGTTCTAAAATGAACTGAACATATGGGGCGTTCGTGGAACACCCCAAAATGCACTGCGAAATCGCAGTGCATTGCTGTATGATGATTGTATGATGATTGGCCAAAGAATGCACCTGACCTGCATGCTTTGGCCAATCACAGCACACTCTGCTGAGAGAGCAGGGTGCCTTTGGCCAATCAAGGCTCAGGGGAACTAAGTCCACACCCCACACTATTAAAGGCTGCTTACACGGCGGCCGTGTGTAGTGTTGTTGGCGTGGACAGAAAGATAGTTTGAGTTAGATTAAGCAGGCAGGTTATTCAGTTAATGGCAGTGTATTTGGGGTTTTTAGTGAAACCTGTTGTCTCCTTCCGTTTGCAAGTAGGACTCGTTTGTAAGTTGGATGTTTGAAAGTAGACGCCTGCCCTAAATACTCAGCAGAAATTTGGGCCTTAGGTGTTGTTGTGGACTCAACACTATAAGCCGTCACAGGGCCCTGCTGTGAAATATTAGATCAAGAATTGTAATTACATGCCCCTGTTGAACAGGGCCAGAAAAATTGGGCCTTTGGTGATGGTGGTGGTGGTACTGGTGCCACAACACTGTAAGTCCTCACAGTTACTCTTGGTGGACGCTGGAACGGGCTCTGCTCTGAAATATTAGATCAAGAATTGTAATTACATCCCCCTGTTGAACAGGGGCTGAAAAAATGGGACTTTGGTGGTGGTGTTGGTGCTGGTGCCACAACACTGTAAGTCCTCACAGTTAATCTTGGTGGGCGCAGAAACGTGCCCTGCTGTGAAATATTCAATAAAGAATTGTAATTACATGCCCCTGTTGAACAGGGCCAGAAAAATTGGGCCTTTGGTGGTGTTGGTGCTGGTGCCACAACACTGTAAGTCCTCACAGTTAATCTTGGTGGGCGCAGAAACGGGCCCTGCTGTGAAATATTCGATCAAGAATTGTAATTACATGCCCCTGTTGAACAGGGGCTGAAAAATTGGGCCTTAGGCACTGGTGGCGGCGCACAGAACCAAAAATGTTCTTACAAGCTATCAGCATGATCATTGAGGAGGAAGAGGATAATTACTCAGCATAACAGGATAGTCACTCAGCATCAGCATAGGCAGTCTTTGAAGGAATCTGACATTTCAAAAAAAAATTATTCGGTTACATCAGCATCAGCATCAGGTGCTTGGTAGCTGGTGGTGATCCAAGACTGATTCATTTTTATGAAGGTCAGTCGATCGACCGAGTCGGTGGACAGACGCACACTGTGATCGGTTACAAAGCCTCCAGCAGCACTGAATGTGCGTTCCGAAAGAACGCTGAATGCAGGACAGGCTAGTAGCTCAATTGCATACTGTGCAAGCTCTGGCCAGTGATCCATCCTCAAGACCCAGTAACCAAGAGGATTTTCTGTGGGAAAGGTGTCCAAGTCAGATCTTGCCCCTAGGTATTCCTGCACCATGTAAAACAGACGCTGGCAATGGTTGCTGCAACCGATCATACCTTGGGGCTGCAGACTAAAAAATTGTTTGAACGCATCGGTTAGATGGCCACCTTCTCCACCACTCCTTCTTTGACTGACTGAAGCCTCAGCAACACGTTGTCCAGAAACAGGAGTTTGTAACCTCCCAGTCTCTAGGAACGTGTTGCACAGACCTTTCTGCAAGGCCTCCCGAAGATGTTTCATCCTCTGCTCCCTCTGCGATGGCAAGATAAGGTCCACAACCTTACCCTTGTAACATGGATCAAGGAGGGTTGCCAGCCAGTATTGGTCCTTTTCCTTGATACCACGAATATGAGGATCCTTACGCAGGCTTTGCAGGATCAGGGAGGCCATGCAGCGTAGGTTTGCTGAGGCATTCGGTCTGGAGTCCTCTGGGTCACTAAGGACGACATGATCCGCAGGCACCTCCTCCCAGCCACTTACAAGTCCATGGGTTTCTTGGGACTGTAAATGATCCCTTAAAGACTGCTGCTGATGCTGAGTGCCAGGCTCCACCTCCATGCTGACACAATCCTCCTCTTACTCCTCCTCCTCGTCCTCTTCCTGTGTGATCGGTGGGCACGCAGGAACACTGTCTGGATAAAGGGGGCCTTGAGAGCTAAGGAAGTTCTCCTCTTCCTGCCTCTGTTCTGCCTCAAGTGCCCTGTCCGTTATTCCACACAGCGTGTGCTCCAACAGGTGGACAAGGGGGACAGTGTCACTGATGCATGCACTATCACTGCTCACCATCCTCGTGGCCTCCTTAAATGGTGACAGGAGAGTGCATGCATCCCTGATCATGGCCCACTAGCGTGGGGAAAAAAAACAAGCTCCCTGACCCTGTCCTGGTGCCATAGTCACACAGGTACTCATTGATGGCCCTCTGCTGCGTGTGCAGCCGCTGCAGCATGGCCAACGTTGAGTTCCACCTGAAGGGCATGTCACAGATTAGGCGGTTCTTGGGCAGGTTAAACTCCTTTTGGAGGTCTGCCAGCCGAGCACTGGCATTATATGACTGGCAGAAATGCACACAGACTTTCCTGGCCTGCCTCAGGACATCCTGTAAGCCCCGGTACCTGCCAAAGAACCGCTGCACCACCAAGTTAGGGACGTGAGCCAAACAGGGCACATGGGTCAGTTGTCCCTGTCGGAGGGCAGAGAGGAGGTTGGTGCCATTGTCGCAAACCACATTCCTGCCTTCAGTTGGCGTGGTGTCAACCACCTCTGAACCTGCCCCTGCAGAGCTGACAGAACCTCTGCCTCAGTGTGGCTCCTGTCCCCCGAGCACACCAGCTCAAGCACTGCATGGCATCTTTTGGCCTGCGTACTTGCGTAGCCCCTTGAATGCCTATGGAGCACCGCTGGTTCTGATGACAAAGCACAGGAAGAAGAAGAGGAGGGGGTGGAGGAGAGAGGTGTGTCACAATCATTAGTAGTGGCATTTTGGAGGCGTGGTGGCGGAACAACCTCCAACACTACTGCACCTTGTCCTGCATCCTTCCCAGCTGCCAGCAGAGTGACCCAATGCGCCGTGAAACTTAGGTAATGTCCCTGTCCATGCCTGCTGGACCATGAGTCAGCGGTAATATGCACCTTACCGCTGACCGCCCTGTCCAGCGAGGCCAAGACATTGCCTTCCACATGCTGGTAGAGAGCCAGAATCGTCTTCCGTGAGAAAAAGTGGCATTTGGGTACCTGCCACTGAGGAACCGCACATTCCACAAAGGGGGCAGAGTCTACCAACTGAAAAGGTAGCAGATGAAGTGCAGCATTCAACCGCAGGGCATGTGGATGGCTGGGAGTGAACTTCTTTCGGCGGTGCAGCAACTAGGGCAGGGAAATTTGCCTGGTACAATCTGACATCGGTGTACCGAAAGCAGATTGCCCACAAGTACTTGGCTGTGACACACCTAATTCTACACCTTCATTCCTCTCAGTGCAGGTCTCAGAGAGGACTGAAGGTATAGTGGGGTTGGAGATCTCAGCTGATGAGGAGAAAGTCGAGGTCCTCTTTGTTCTTTGGTGTGGGTCTTTTAGATACGCTTGCCAATGAACTGCATGGATCAACATATGTCTGGTCAAGCATGTGGTGCCCAAGCGGGAGATGTTTTGGCCACACAAGATACGCTTGAGACATACGTTGCAAATAGCAGCGGTGCGATCTGATGCACTCATCTCAAAAAAGGCCCACACCAAAGAACTTTTAGAATAATGCGCAGAGACAGCAGCGCCCTGCACATGCGGAGCTTTGCGGTGTGATGCAGTCAGTGTGCTGCCCTTAGACTGGCCCCTGGAGGGCATCCTGCCTCTTTTGTGATGTGCCTCCTCCTCCTCTCTCCTATCAGGCACCCACATTGAGTCAGTGACCTCATCATCCCCTCCCTCCTCGTCACTGAAGCAAACCTGGCAGAATGCTGCAGCAGGGGGAGCATGACTGCCAGATTGCTGTCCTTCTTCTGCACCCCCTCTGTCCGTGCTCATGTTACTGCCTTCATCTAGCTCAGTATCATCATCAGAGCCTTCTAAATGCTGGGCATCCTCATGGGAGCATGTACCCAACACTGTGGGTACTGATACTGCAGCTAGCAAAATCAACTGCCTGCCTGTAGTATGAGAATATGAGAACACCACCAACCTTCTACATTTAGCTTTAGCTAAACACTGTGCAGAGGTCGCAAAAAACTAACTTGTAGCTTATTTAGCTGCCTGCGGTAGTGATAGGATCAGGAAAACACCACCAACCTTCTACAGGTAGCTTTAGCTGAACACTGTGCAGAGCTCGGAAAAAACTAACTTGTAGCTTATTTAGCTGCCTGCGGTAGCGATAGGATCAGGAGAACACCACCAACCTTCTACAGGTAGCTTTAGATGAACACTGTGCAGAGCTTGCAAAAAACTAACTTGTAGCTTATTTAGCTGCCTGCGGTAGTGATAGGATCAGGAAAACACCACCAACCTTCTACAGGTAGCTTTAGCTGAACACTGTGCAGAGCTCGCAAAAAAATAACTTGTAGCTTATTTAGCTGCCTGTGGTAGTGATTGGATCAGGAAAACGCCACCAACCTTCTACAGGTAGCTTTAGCTGAACACTGTGCAGAGCTCGCAAAAAACTAACTTGTAGCTTATTTAGCTACCTACGGTAGTGATAGGATCAGGAAAACGCTACCAACCTTCTACAGGTAGCTTTAGCTGAACACTGTGCAGAGCTTGCAAAAAACTAACTTGTAGCTTATTTAGCTGCCTGCGGTAGTGATAGGATCAGGAAAACGCCACCAACCTTCTACAGGTAGCTTTAGCTGAACACTGTGCAGAGCTCGGAAAAAAACTAACTTGTAGCTTATTTAGCTGCCTACGGTAGTGATAGGATCAGGAAAACACCACCAACCTTCTACAGTTAGCTTTAGCTGAACACTGTGCAGAGCTCGCAAAAAACTAACTTGTAGCTTATTTAGCTGCCTGCGGTAGTGATAGGATCAGGAAAACACCACCAACCTTCTACAGGTAGCTTTAGCTGAACACTGTGCAGAGGTCACACTACACTAACTTGTAGTTTTAGCTGAACACTGTGAGGAGGATGCACTACACTAACTTGTAGCTTTAGCTGAACACTGTTCAGAGGACGCACTACACTACCTTGTAGCGTTAGCTAAACACTGTGTACTACACTAACTTGTAGCTTTAGCTGAACACTGTGAGGAGGATGCACTACACTAACTTGTAGCTTTAGCTGAACACTGTGCAGAGGTCGCACTACACTAAATTGTAGTTTTAGCTGAACACTGTGAGGACGCACCACACTAACTTGTAGCTTTCGCTGAACACTGTGCAGAGGTCGCACTACACTAACTTGTAGTTTTAGCTGAACACTGTGAGGAGGACGCACTACACTAACTTGTAGCTTATTTAGCTGCTTGCGGTAGTGATAGGATCAGGAAAACACCACCAACCTTCTACAGGTAGCTTTAGCTGAACACTGTGCAGAGCTCACAAAAAACTAACTTGTAGCTTATTTAGCTGCCTGCGGTAGTGATAGGATCAGGAAAATGCCACCAACCTTCTACAGGTAGCTTTAGCTGAACACTGTGCAGAGCTTGCAAAAAACTAACTTGTAGCTTATTTAGCTGCCTGCGGTAGTGATAGGATCAGGAAAACGCCACCAACCTTCTACAGGTAGCTTTAACTGAACACTGTGCAGAGCTCGGAAAAAAACTAACTTGTAGCTTATTTAGCTGCCTACGGTAGTGATAGGATCAGGAAAACACCACCAACCTTCTACAGCTAGCTTTAGCTGAACACTGTGCAGAGCTCGCAAAAAACTAACTTGTAGCTTATTTAGCTGCCTGCGGTAGTGATAGGATCAGGAAAACACCACCAACCTTCTACAGGTAGCTTTAGCTGAACACTGTGCAGAGGTCACACTACACTAACTTGTAGTTTTAGCTGAACACTGTGAGGAGGACGCACTACACTAACTTGTAGCTTTAGCTGAACACTGTTCAGAGGACGCACTACACTAACTTGTAGCGTTAGCTGAACACTGTGCACTACACTAACTTGTAGCTTTAGCTGAACACTGTGAGGAGGACGCACTACACTAACTTGTAGCTTTAGCTGAACACTGTGCAGAGGTCGCACTACACTAAATTGTAGTTTTAGCTGAACACTGTGAGGAGGACGCACTACACTAACTTGTAGCTTTAGCTGAACACTGTGCAGAGCTTGCAAAAAACTAACTTGTTGCTTATTTAGCTGCTTGCGGTAGTGATAGGATCAGGAAAACACCACCAACCTTCTACAGGTAGCTTTAGGTGAACACTGTGCAGAGCTTGCAAAAAACGAACTTGTAGCTTATTATAGCTGTCTGCGGTAGTGATAGGATCAGGAAAACACCACCATCCTTCTACGGGTAGCTTTAGCTGAACACTGTGCAGATCTCGGAAAAAAATAACTTGTAGCTTATTTAGCTGCCTGTGGTAGTGATAGGATCAGGAAAACACCACCAACCTTCTACAGGTAGCTTTAGCTGAACACTGTGCAGAGGTCACACTACACTAACTTGTAGTTTTAGCTGAACACTGTGAGAAGGACGCACTACACTAACTTGTAGCTTTAGCTGAACACTGTTCAGAGGACGCACTACACTAACTTGTAGCGTTAGCTGAACACTGTGCACTACACTAACTTGTAGCTTTAGCTGAACACTGTGAGGAGGACGCACTACACTAACTTGTAGCTTTAGCTGAACACTGTGCAGAGGTCGCACTACACTAAATTGTAGTTTTAGCTGAACACTGTGCAGAGGTCGCACTACACTAACTTGTAGTTTTAGCTGAACACTATGAGGAGGACGCACTACACTAACTTGTTGCTTATTTAGCTGCTTGCGGTAGTGATAGGATCAGGAAAACACCACCAACCTTCTACAGGTAGCTTTAGCTGAACACTGTGCAGAGCTTGCAAAAAACGAACTTGTAGCTTATTATAGCTGTCTGCGGTAGTGATAGGATTAGGAAAACACCACCAACCTTCCACAGGTAGCTTTAGCTGAACACTGTGCAGAGGTCGCAAAAAACGAACTTGTAGCCTATTTAGCTGCCTGCGGTAGTGATAGGATCAGGAAAACACCACCAACCTTCTACAGTTAGCTTTAGCTGAACACTGTGCAGAGCTCGCAAAAAAACTAACTTGTAGCTTATTTAGCTGCCTGCGGTAGTGATAGGATCAGGAAAACACCCCCACCTTCTACAGGTAGCTTTAGCTGAACACTGTGCAGAGCTTGCAAAAAACTAACTTGTAGCTTATTTAGCTGCCTGCGGTAGTGATAGGATCAGGAAAACACCACCAACCTTCTACAGGTAGCTTTAGCTGAACACTGTGCAGAGGTCGCACTACACTAACTTGTAGTTTTAGCTGAACACTGTGAGGAGGACGCACTACACTAACTTGTAGCTTTAGCTGAACACTGTTCAGAGGATGCACTACATTATCTTGTAGCATTAGCTAAACACTGTGCACTACACTAACTTGTAGCTTTAGCTGAACACTGTGCAAAGGACGCATTACACTAACTTGTAGCTTTAGCTGAACACTGTGCAGAGGTCGCACTACACTAAATTGTAGTTTTAGCTGAACACTGTGAGGAGGACGCACTACACTAACTTGTAGCTTTAGCTGAACACTGTGCAGAGGTCGCACTACACTAACTTGTAGTTTTAGCTGAACACTGTGAGCAGGACTCACTACACTAACTTGTAGCTTATTTAGCTGCCTGCGGTAGTGATAGGATCAGGAAAACACCACCAACCTTCTACATGTAGCTTTAGCTGAACACTGTGCAGAGCTCGCAAAAAACTAACTTGTAGCTTATATAGCTGCCTGCGGTAGTGATAGGATCAAGAAAACACCACCAACCTTCTACAGGTAGATTTAGCTGAACACTGTGCAGAGGTCGCACTACACTAACTTGTAGTTTTAGCTGAACACTGTGAGGAGGACACACTACACTAACTTGTAGCTTTAGCTGAACACTGTGCAAAGGTCGCACTACACTAACTTGTAGTTTTAGCTGAACACTGTGAGGAGGAGGCACTACACTTACTTGTAGCTTTAGCTGAACACTGTGAGGAGGACGCACTACCCTAACTTGTAGCTTTAGCTGAACACTGTGCACTACACTAACTTGTAGCTTTAGTGGAACACTGTTCAGATGATGCACTACACTAACTTGTAGCTTTAACTGAACACTGTGATGGGGACGCACTACACTAACTGTAAATAGTCTAGCTGCCTGACTGTGGTACTAATAGGATCAAAAGAATACCAGCAATTTTCTTCAGGTAGCTGTAAATACTGTAACAACACAAGCCTGCCTGTCAGTACCAAGATAACAGGAACGGATCTGGCTAAACTGAATACAGTGTATATATATATATATATATATATATATATATATATATAACACCTAGGATGCATATATATATATACACAATACACTGTAAGAGCAGCTAACTCACTGACTGTCCTGCCTAATCTATCTAACTTAAATCAAATGACACTGTCTCTTTGTCTATCTCTCTCTCAACCCCGGAACACACACTACACACCATAGTGTGGGGCGTGTACTAAATCCCCTGAGTCATAATTGGCCAAAGCCTCCTTGACTTTGGCCAATTACGGCTCTCTGTTTAGACGGCGCTGTTATTGGCCAAGCATGCGGGTCATAGTGCATGCTTGGCCAATCATCAGCCAGCAATGCACTGCGATGCCGCAGTGAATTATGGGCCATGATGCGCCACACAAATTTGGCGCGAACGGCCCATATCGTTCGCAATTCGGCGAACGGGCGAACAGACAATGTCATTTTACTATCATCCCTAATAGTAACTTCCTAAATGACATCTGGCCACATAGAGATGTCCAGATACATCACTTCTTCTCACAAGGCAAACATATACACCGTGAAAAGCTCTCATCAAAGGTCATTGGTGCTCACATCTTCCCCTGGAATCGCACATTACTCTCACACTACATCATTTCAGGACTCACACTACATGAAATTCAAAGTCTCCAGACCCCTATCACCTTTCAAAACATTATGCACAATGCAATCCCCCCAAAGCCACTTAATCTCCACAATGCACTCCCTTTTATTCACGGATGTCCTATCCAACATGGGTCCGGCCTGCAAAAAATGGGAAAGCGATCTCTCCCTATCCTTGTCACCGGAAGAATAGGAACGATTCTAACTGAACATCCACAAGGGATCCGTAAACGTTTCCACATAGGAAAATGGGTACAAAGTCCAATCACACTGGTACCGTACCCCCTCCCTTATCCACAAACTCAACCCAGACCTTCCAGATGTATGCTGGAGATGCAAACAGGAAAAAGGTACTCTCCTGCACATTAGGTGGAGCTATCCCACCATCAAAACTTTCTGGGGTGAAGTCCATCAAATTATAAAGAAAGTAACTACCTACACACTTGACTTCTCTCCAGCACTATTTTTCTTACACTTTACCACCTTATCGAATAGCAACTACTTTAAATCCTTAGTCATGCACATGGTAAATGCGGCAAAACTGTGCATTCCAGTACACTAGGGCACCTCACACACCCCATCAATCGAAGAATGGCTAAATAGAATCACCAGGATAGCTGAAATGGAACGCCTCATCAGCATTGTCCATAATACACCTGCTAAATTCTCATCCAAATGGGCCTGCTGAACCCACTTCCAGACCACAACAGACTACAAAGACCTCACCACCGCCAACACACTACCCATCTGACATTTCTCTACCACATCTACATAAATCTAGATTCAATTTACAGTAGATAATCCCTAATAACCACTTATATCAAAAACAGCTTTCCACATCAGTCACAATCCCATAAAAAAACATTATTCCCCTTACCTTCCCCCACTGGGGGGAGAAAGATATGGACAACAACCACCCCCCCAGTTCCCTACACCCACCTACAACAACCTTGAAATTCCCCCCTCCCTCTTATCCACTCCATCCCCTCTCAGCCCCCTTAATGAAACAACAACCCCTTCTTATCATATACACACCTCGTCCCTGACCCCTAAACATCCTCTTAGATATACAGAAACCTGCGCCTGAACCCGACCTAGAATCCTACATACAATCTGAAACCTTCTCAAGACACCTCGACTTAACCAAAACAAATCCACCCTCCCCATAACATTTTACACTTTTTTACACGGATTAACAAACCCACATGTCCAATCAGAAGTTATGAAATATAACAGGTTCCTGACTCCACAGATACAGGGTTCCCTCTCTTTAGCTTAATAACAAATAACATTTTGATGCTCATTTGACTTGTATTACGTGTTTCTGTAACACTCTTCATTTGCGTGTTCTCTATTACTTCCAATAAAAACTTTATGGAAATAAAAAAAAAGGAGTGGCGAGTGAGGTTCTCTCTTGGGACCAATTCTATTCAGTTTATTCATAAATGATATAGAGGATGGGATAAATAGCTCAGTCTCAGCCTTTGAGGATGACACAAAGATAAGCAGAGCAATAACTTCACATCAGGATATAGAAATTTTACAGAATTCCCTAAACAAGAAGTGGGCAGGCAAATGACAAATGAGGTTTAATGTGGAGAAATGTAAACTAATGCAAAAAAGATAAATGCAAACTACTCACTAGGGGGAGAACCTCTGGGGGAATCAAGGTTGGAGAAGGATCTGGGGTCCTAGTAGATGACAGATTGAACAATAGCATGCAATGTTAAGCTGCAGCTACCAAAGCCAGCAGAATATTAGCATGCATAAAAAAAATGGATATACTCCAGGGATATAGCTATAATCCTGCCACTTTATAAAACTCTGGTTAGGCCACATTTGGAGTATTCTGTCCAGTTCTGGTCACCAGTCATCAGAAGGGATGTGCTGGAGCTGGAGAGAGTCCAAAGAAGGGCAACAAAACTAATAATAGGACTGGTGGACCTCAATTATGAGGAACAACTGCAAACACTAAATTTATTCTCGCTGGAGAAGCGACGCTTGAGAGGGGACATGATATCGATCTACAAATACCTCAATGTAAATCCCAACATGGGAAAGAAACTATTCAGTCTCAGGGAGTGTAAGAGGACACGGGGCCACACAATGAGACTGGAGGAGAAGTAGTTTAACCACTTCAGCCCCGGAAGGATTTACCCCCTTCCTGACCAGAGCACTTTTTACAATTTGGCACTGCATCGCTTTAACTGCTAATTGCGTGGTCATGCAATGCTGTACCCAAACAAAATTTGCGTCCTTTTCTTCCCACAAATAGAGCTTTCTTTTGATGGCATTTGATCACCTCTGCCATTTTTATTTTTTTCGCTATAAATGGAAAAAGACCGAAAATTTTGAAAAAAAATTATATTTTCTACTTTTTGTTATAAAAAAAATCCAATAAACTCAATTGTAGTCATACATTTAGGCCAAAATGTATTCGGCCACATGTCTTCGGTAAAAAAAATGTCAATAAGTGTATATTTATTGGTTTGCGCAAAAGTTATAGCGTCTACAAACTAGGGTACATTTTCTGGAATTTACACAGCCTTTAATTTATGACTGCCTATGTCATTTCTTGAGGTGCTTAAATGGCAGGGCAGTACAAACCCAACCCAAATGACCCCATTTTGGAAAGTAGACACCCCAAGGAAATTGCTGAGAGGCATGTTGAGCCCATTTTATATTAATGTGTTTTTGTCCCAAGTAATTGAATAATGACAAAAAAAAACAGTTGTCACTAAATGATATATTGCTCACACAGGCCATGGGCATATGTGGAATTGCACCCAAAAATACATTTAGCTGCTTCTCCTGAGTATGGGGATACCACATGTGTGGGACTTTTTGGGAGCCTAGCCGCGTACGGAGCCCCGAAATTGAATCACCGCCTTCAGGAATTCTAAGGGCGTAAATTTTTGATTTCACTCCTCACTACCTATCACAGTTTTGAATGCCATAAAATGCCCAGATAGCACAACCCCCCCCCCCCCCAAATGACCCCATTTTAGAAAGTAGACACCCAAGCTATTTTCTGAGAGGCATGGTGAGTATTTTGAAGCTCTCATTGTTTTTAAAAATGAAGAAAGACAAGGAAAAAATGTTTTGTTTTTCTTTTTTCAATTATCAAAACTTTGTGACAAAAAGTGAGGTCTGCAAAATACTCACTATACCTCTCAGCAAATAGCTTGGGGTGTCTACTTTCCAAAATAGGGTCATTTGGGGGGGGGTTGTGCCACCTGGGCATTCCATACCCTCCGAAACTGTGATAGGCAGTGAAGAGTGAAATCAAAAATTTACGCCCTTAAAAAGCCTGAAGGCGGTGCTTGGTTTTCGGGGTCCCGTACGCAGCTAGGCTCCCAAAAAGTCTCACACATGTGGTATCCCCATACTCAGGAGAAGCAACAGAATGTATTTTGGGGTGTAATTTCACATATTCCCATGGTATGTTTGAGCAATATATCATTAAGTGACAACTTTGTGCAAAAAAAAAAAAAATTGTCACTTTCCCGCAACTTGTGTCACAATATAAAATATTCCATGGACTCAACAAACCTCTCAGCAAATAGCTTGGGGTGTCTACTTTCCAAAATGGGGTCATTTGGGGGGGGTTTGAACTGTCCTGGCATTTTATGCACAACATTTAGAAGCTTATGTCACACATCACACACTCTTCTAACCACTTGAAGACAAAGCCCTTTCTGACACTTTTAGTTTACATGAAAAAATTATTTTTTTTACAAGAAAATTACTTTGAACCCCCAAACATTATATATATATTTTTAAGCAAATTCCCTACAGATTAAAATGGTGGGTGTTTTATTTTTTTTTTTTCACACAGTATTTGCACTAAAACACACTATATTGCCCAAATGTTTGATGAAATAAAAAAAATGATCTTAGGCCGAGTACATGAATACCAAACATGACATGCTTTAAAATTGCGCACAAAAGTGCAGTGGCGACAAACTAAATACATTTTTAAAAGCCTTTAAAAGCCTTTACAGGTTACCACTTTAGATTTACAGAGGAGGTCTACTGCTAAAATTACTGCCCTCGATCTGACCTTCGCGGTGATACCTCACATGCATGGTGCAATTGCTGTTTACATTTGACGCCAGACCGATGCTTGCGTTCGCCTTTGCGCGAGAGCAGGGGGGACAGGGGTGCTTTTTTTTTCTTTATTATTTTTTTGCTTTTTTATCTTATTTTTAAACTGTTCCTTTCATTTTTTTTTTTTTATCATTTTTATTGTTATCTCAGGGAATGTAAATATCCCCTATGATAGCAATAGGTAGTGACAGGTACTCTTTTTTGAAAAAATTGGGGATCTCTCCTCTGCCCTCAAAGCATCTGACCACACCAAGATCGGTGTGATAAAATGCCTTCCTAATTTCCAAATGGTGCTGTTTACATCTGGCGAAATCTAAGTCATGAAATGCTCGTAGCTTCCGATTTCTTAGGCCATAGAGATGTTTGGAGCCACTCTGGTCTCTGATCAGCTCTATGGTCAGCTGGCTGAATCACCGGCTGCATTCTCAGGTTCCCTGTTGGGACAGGAGAGCCAGAGAAAAACATGGAAGATGGTGGGGGGGCATTCCCTCCCACTGCTTGTAAAAGCAGTCTAGAGGCTAATTAGCCACTAGGATTGCTTTTACATGAAAGCCGACCGCTGGCTGAAAAGAATGATACCAAGATGATACCTAAACCTGCAGGCATCATTCTGGTATAACCACTCAAATTCCAGCAACATATCAGTACGTTGCTGGTCCTTGTTGGGCATATATTGTAACTGTTAGGCGCCCGTCTTCTCCTTGTGGCCTAGGCTCTGGAGATGGCTCAGTGGAGGTCCTCGCCGGCGGTTAATCAATTACACATACACACATTAGGTATGCTGAATGATTACAATAGTTTATTCCAGGATTCGCTGTTTTATGCTGTTTTTACAAGACTCTGCCCCAATTTGGGGGCCAATCAAAATAATACATATTAGCATATTTAGTAATTTCTTAATCTTGTGATTTTCCATACATTAATAATGCCTTCATCTTATGATCTTAAAATGTTAACCCCTATAGTTCAAGTTAATAGGTCAAAAGATTCCTTATTTTCTGTCACCGTCTGCCGGACCATGAGATGTCCAACCACAGCTTCCTTAAAAACTAATTCTAGCTGCTGTTGGCCCTCTCATACCCAGCAACAGTGTACAGAGATAAAAACCACAGACAGATGTTTCCTCAGATGGAGACATAAGACAGGAATAGACAGACAGGGTGATATTGCAATGAGATAATTCAGTAAGTAATACTTGTCATAAGACAGTCTGTCACATTCACTAAAATATACCAAGATATTTTTCTAATCATTAAGCAAATAAGCAAACCCTGAACATATCTCATGAACAGAGTGAAATCAACAATTAATCAATAATGAAATGTATTATGGAATCTCCTTACAATCCTCCCTTTGACCATTCGATATCATCGAAATGGTCATTCTACCTTTTCGTCACGCCTCAAGGAGTCATATTCCTCGGCTACCTTTTCGTCATGCCTTAAGGATTCATATCCCTCGGCCTCATTTTCCTGGTTCTCGTACCATACCGTGGGATCTCTGGTAATGGAAGTCAGCTTCATGGTTTCGGAATGTGCTTCGCTACCCTTTTTGCAGAGGCATTTAAGTAACATGAAGCATGCATACAAGAACAATATGAAAAGCAGTATGGTAAAAATTGTCATTGCAGTGTTCTTAAACCATGAAGTGAGACCTCCCAAACTGAAACCGGTAGAGAAAGACATTTCTCAAAACCAGACTTTTGTGCATAACTGTACTTAAACCTCAACAACGACATCTTGTCAGTGAAACCTGAAGGGGGTTCAGTGGGGGACATACTTCTTTTATATTTTATACTAGGTGCTTTGGCTGTCTGGGCACCTTCTGGATGGTACACACAATTCGCTATTAACCAAGTAGGTAGGAATACTATCAGAATCAGACATGTCCAGAGGCATAATGTTTTTCCTGACACAAAGGTAGAAATCATTTTGTCAGGTACTGTGTGCAAAGTTCTGTTACTCGTTTCTTCTTGTTGGTGGGGGATTCGTCTCGTCGTCCAGAGAGATTTGTTTTATGCCTTCTTGAATGTCCTCCAAATCTGGTCGCTGTTCCTGAAGAGAGAAGTCTTGGGATGCTGGTGGAGGGTCAGGGGTCTGGGGTTGCTGTGGACACTTCTTTAACCGGCTGGCGTGGATCCAGGTGTTTCCTAGATCAGTCAGTACAGCAGTTCTGGAAACCTTCTCTATTTTCCAAGGTCCAGAGAAAATGGGTCCAACCTTCTTTTTGTGTGCCAGTTGTTTCACCAGTACTTTGTCTCCTGGGATGAAGGGATGAGTAGGTTCTGTTGAAAGAGGAGAAAAGGTGACAGAGACTTGTTCGTTCATATCTTGTAGCATACTTACCAGATTTTTCAACGTACATTTCCTGTTGAGAATAGATGTTAATGTCAGTGTTTTGATCTAAGAGGGGCAGCTCTATGTTTGCAGGAACTCCCATCAAAATCTCAAAGGGCGAGAGTTTTGTTCTAGCATGTGGTGTTGTCCTGATCTGGAATAGGACAGAAGGAAGGTAATCCAACCATCCTTTCATGGTGCCCTCCGTAGCCTTTTTTAACTTGTCTTTAATGTTCCTATTCATTCTTTCCACTACTCCTGCACTTTGTGGGTGGTAAGGGATGTGCAGTTTCCACTGTAAGCCTAGTAGCTTAGCTAAAGTCTGTGTAACAGAGGAGCTGAAGGCAGGCCCTCTGTCTGACCATATGGCCGTTGGTATTCCGAACCTACAAACCCAATGGTTCAGTAGGCATTTGGCAGCAATTTTAGCAGTCTCACCTGTACATGGAATACCTTCAACCCAACCTGACCATTTGCATACGATCACGCAAAGGCATTTCAAATTGCCTTTTTGTTTGGGCATGTGTGTAAAGTCTATTTGCAAATCTGTTAGGGGACCCAGGGGTGAGGGCAGGTGGCCATGTAATCCATGATTTTTCCCTTGGACATTGTTGTAAAGAGAATAAAAAGAAATGCAGTATTTATGTGTTTTTATGTGTATTTATGTGTAGTTATGTGTAGGAGGGTCTCACACGTGGCATCTCTGTGGCTTAGAGCAGTGTTTCTCAACTCCAGTCCTCAAGGCGCACCAACAGGTCATGTTTTCAGGATTTCCACTATTTTGCACAGGTGATTTGATCAGTTTCATTGCCTTAGTAATTACCACAGCCATTTCATCTGAGGGAAATCCTGAAAACATGACCTGTTGGTGCGCCTTGAGGACTGGAGTTGAGAAACACTGGCTTAGAGGTTAGAACTTCTGCTTAGTATCTCTGAGGGTCTGGGTTCAAATCCCAACCATGTTACTTCATGTAGAGAAGTTGTCTCATTTCCCAGGTCCTATAACTATGTCTAATTGTAGTAGTTATGTGTAGGAGGGTTCCACCACCATTGTAAGTCTTTTCCAGATACACTATATAGCCAAAAGTATTGGGACGCCTGCCTTTACACACACATGAACTTTAATGGCAGCCCAGTCTTAGTCCGTAGGGTTAAAATTTAATTTGGCCCACCCTTTGCAGCTAGAACAGCTTCTGGGAAGGCTGTCCACAAGGTTTAGTCTGCCTATGGGAATGTTTGATCATTCTTCCAGAAGTGCATTTGTGAGGCCAGGCACTGATGTTGGATGAGAAGGCCTGGCTTGCAGTCTCTACTCTAATTCAGCCAAAGGGTGTTCTATCGGGTTGAGGCCAGGACTCTGTGCAGGCCAGTCAAGTTTCTCCACCCCAAACTTGCTCATCCATGTCTTTATGGACCTTGCTTTGTGTACTGGTGTGCAGTCATGTTGGAACAGGAAGGGGCTTTCCCCAAACTGTCCCCACAAAGTTGGGAGCATGAAAATCTCCAAATTGTCTTGGTATGCTGATGCCTTAAGAGTTCCCTTATCTGAAACTAAGAGGCCAAGCCCAACCCCTGAAAAACAACCCCGCACCATAATCCCCCTCCACCAAATCATTTGGACCAGTGCACAAAGCAAGGTCCATAAAGACATGGATGAGTGATTTTGGGGTGGAGGAACTTGACTGGCCTGCACAGAGTCCTGACATCAACACAACAGAACACCTTGGGGATAAATTAGAGAGGAGACTGTAGGTCAGGCCTTCTTGTCCAACTTCAGTGCCTGACCTCACAAATGCACTTGGAAGAATGGTCCAACATTCCCATAGACACACTCCTAAACCTTGTGGACAAGAAGAGTTGAAGCTGTTATAGCTGCAAAGGGTGGGCCAAATAAGTTTTGAACCCAATACTAATACTGGGATGCCATTACAGTTCATGTGTGTTTAAAGGCAGGCATCCCAATACTTAGGCCAATATACTGTATATTGCTTGTGACACTGAGCATGGCTATGGACTTAGGGCTAGTTCACACCACAGAGATGCAGAGAACATGTGTGGGTCTGCCCTGGTGGCTAAGTGGGTAGCAGTTCTGTCTAGCAGCACCTGGGATGTTGGTTCACTTCCACCAACATGCTAATGCTTGTGTTGAAGTTTATATGTTCTCCCTGTGTGGGTTTCTTACCACAATCTAAAGACATGCTGGCATCTTATTTGTCTCCTGTCGAAATAGGTTCTAATGTAAGAAAGTTAATTTTGGACTTTATATTGGAAGCTCATTGCAGCCAGGGACTGATGTTAATGTTTATTAGCACTAATCATGCCCAGGGACTTGGACATTTCAAATTTTAGGGTTTACACTGCACAGGTACATATGCTTAGAAAACTGTTGCTTTGTTTATGTGGATGCAAATGGACTTTGATCTTTGTCCTGTAGTTGGAGATTTGATGCACATAGCCAAGGCTAACACAGTTGCAAATACTATTATGTGTTCCTGCTCATCAGGTGCAATCACTTTAGACATACATGAAGAGACAGATTGAAAGATACTGGTGGGCGTGTACTTCTATTGGGTGTGTCAGTGTGCTAACAATACAACCTCTCTTATATAAAGGCCTGCAGTAGGGGGGTTCGTTTGGCCTGAGAAGGTCAGGTTTTTTGTTGTGATGGAGAAGGAATGATATTGGGAGATTTGATGAAATTCTTGTGCATTTTTTCAATCAAAAGTGGGTTTATGTGGCCATGCTGTCAATGTTGTGTGTGTATTGTTCCTGTCTGATCATGCAAACATCGTTTGGAAGCATCTGCTGACCTACTATTTTTGATCTCGTTTAATTGTGTACACCGAAATGCAGCTTCCAGTAGAACATGGTCACCAATGTATGTATGTATGTGTGGATTGTGGGCTGGTGGTGGGTGTTTTGAATAAGTCTTTTGCAATATTATATTGGAATGCTTTGTAAGAATGACTGTTAAGTATGACAAGGGCCTCTTCCCGACAACCCTGGTCGGTGGTTGTCGGTCTGCAGGCAGGGGGTTTATCAGAATCTGGAAGCCCCCTTTAAAAAGTCGGCTCCCAGATCCTGCCCCCTATGTGAATAGGTATAGGGTACATTTTACCCCTACCCATTCACCAAAAAAAGCAGTGAAATGTAAAAAAAATCAATAGCCGGTTTTTGACAAGTCCTTTATTGTAAAATAGCTCCGAGCTGTCTTCTTCCCTTGGCCATCTTCTCCAGACGCTGTCTCTCCCTCCTCCATCTTCTCCCCGAGCTGTATTCTCCCAGAGCCGTCTCTCCTGCCGCTGCCATGTTCTCCATCTGCTGTCTTCTTCCGCACCGCTGGTTACCCGCTAATAAAAAAAAAGCTGCTCTTTTTCCATGGTGGTCTTCCTCTGCTGTGTTGTCACCCGCTGTGTGGCGTCTCTTACATAGCCATGGAGCGGACTCTCCGGGTGACATTATCGGATGGCCACAGAAGACCGCCACAAGAAGAGCGGCTTTTTTTTTTATTAGTGGGTAACCGGCTGCGCTGAAGAACACATCAGCGGGGGAAGATGGTGGCAGCAGGAGAGACAGCTCGGGGAGAAGAAACATCAAACACTAGTGAATGTATTTTCTATGTATTTTCTATGTATGACTGTGCTACACCCAATAGGCTAGCAGTCAGCACTTCTACCTTGAAGAACTCATGGGTTCAAATCCCACAGAGAAATACTAAAAGATTGAATTGGTGAAAAAAAGGCAAATGACTATTAGCCAATTAGCCAAAGCAGCATATGCTGAAAATAGGTGAATGCCAATTAGCCAATGCACTTTAAATTTGGCTGATTATATTAACTCTTCAAATGCATGCAATGATATGTAAGTATTCAATACTATTATGGTGTGAAATTCCAAACACCACACACTAACTAATGGGCAGATTACATTTTTTTGTTTGTTCATTTTAATTCGCTTGTGCACTGAAAAAATAAACACAGCTGGGGGATGGTAGGTTGGCTGGTATTTGAACTTGTACCGTGAGTGCTGTGGAGACATCTGAGCAGACTACTAAGCCATTGTGCTAAGTATGAGACCTACATAATAGTGTAGTATGATTAAAGAATGAATATAAATAATTACCGCTTTATAGTCACATAAATTAAAAAACAACATACAACAAATAGGTAACCTAAATGTTTAATACATGTAACTTTACAGAATAGCAGACATTACTATGTAATAATCATTCATAACTGCATTAGTTAGCAAAAGAAGGAAAGAAATAGGAATACTAATTGCAACATACATCAATAGATGCACACGAGGTAGAGCACATCTCACATAAAAATGTTTCTTTCACATACATGGATCATGGCTACAGTACACTGCTATATAACAACTTGATAAGAATTGGCATTTGTATATACGCGGAAGCGCTAATTAGCGGCAATTTAGAATTTTCAAACGTTTGTTCTCCACTTCTATCGCTGATTTTCATGCGCAAATTCGCCGTTTTGTTTCCATTTGGCTAAAATTGGCTCTATTATTTGCCATAGTGCCCAGTACTTCCTGGAGTTATAGTAAATGACCCCCTATGTAACTATATATTAAGTAAACTTATAGTCTAATTTTTAGGTGCAGCATTTTTTATTATTAATGCAGAAGGCATGGGTCATTATTAGTTTAATTTTCCTCTAATTTAAAAAAGTTACATTTCTTACCAATAAAACAGGTTCCCTTGCTTTTTACTAACCATAGAGCTGTCAAACATAAAAGTAGGCCAATCAGAGCACATGAGAACTGGATAATTGTTTAACGAAATCAATTAAATCAATATCGTAGAAACAAAAGTCTTTTAATAATAGAAATCCTCTGAAAAAATCAATGAATGAATAACTTAGAATACAAATACAGTTAATCAATTTATGACATACAATAGGAAGCAACACTAATGGAAGGGAACGCCAGAAAAGTTCATAAATTGCATTCACTGTCAAATATTCATTATTGAGTTTTAAATTTAATGAGAATTTAAAGAGTGTTCCAGGCATAAAATGTCAATACAAAAGAAAGGAAACATGATTTAGTACCTGCACAACTTTCCTGTAATTAATAATAAATAATGCACTCTTACAAATTTTAAATTATTATTCCTGCAACAACAGTGAGCTAGAGGAATAGAAATAATAAAGAAATGCAGAAATAAAAATAGAGGTTGTTATTTTAGTCCCACATTTTAACAAAGCCTGCTTTTAAACCCTCCCTTTTTTCTGAGGTTTAAAACTTCAGAATGCATATACTAGTCTGCATAGATATTGGCATGCAGCAAATTATGTGCAAGTTGAAATGTAAGATTTCAGAGAAATGTTATAACATGGGACCTGTAGCCTTCAGATAGAGTCCCACTTTAGCATTTCTTTGGAATGTGTTACCTTGCATTGCATTAAGGCAGCCTATTTATTTTGAATGGGCTGCTAATGCACTGCATTGAACAAAAAAGCACCTGACCCTTTTTTATAATGCTGTGCACCACAGCATATAGTGTGCAGGTTGTGATGCACTGTGCCCCCTTGTGTGTTCATTGCTACTTTAAAGAGTATTGTGGTGCAATTTACAATGGATGGCAATGCAATGCCCCAAACATAGAGCAGTGCTTTGCAGTATCATGCTTATTTTACAATGTGTTACCGCGTCACAATTTTGAATTGGTCCTCAAGTATTTCTGCTTACAGCACCTTTTTTTCCAATGTTTTTTTTTATAGCGTCCTTACTAGAGGCAGAAATATTCAGTTAGCATTCTAGGGTCCTGGGATAAGAATGCGTATGCTCTCCGTGTATTAATAATTGTGTTTGTGTTTTTGAAAAGCTTTGATTTCCTCACACAATCCAAAATCTAATGGAAAGGTAATTGATTTATGACAAAAGATATCCAAGAGCAGAGCTGTTGGCCAAAATGTATTCTGCTACATGTCTTTGATAAAAAAAAAAAAATCCCAATAAGTGTACAGTATATTAACTGGTTTGAGTGAAAGACATTAGCGTCTACACACTATAGTATATATACTGAAATTTATGCAGCTATACTGTAATTGTGGTGATCAGTGACTCCTTGCTGTGATAGTTACAGTGTGGCGGTCAATCTGGCACTAACATCACTGGCTGGGAGTGTCACTGACTGAGGAACAGGGGGCATATGCTTGAGAGCCCCAAACCCAGGTGCAAGCTGGCTTGCAGTATATTTACTGTGAGCAGTTGGCAGGTGGTTAAGGGAAAAAAAATCAGACTATTAATATATTGATTATATATGATTAGGCACAAAATTTCAATCTTAAAATAGTAAACACATTGCTATACCATGTGAAAATAAGCATGTTAACATTGTTTGAGAACCATACACTTACAACTTAGCACTTGAAATCCACTTAATTCACTTTTATGTTGGCACAAGAAGGAATATAAATTTATAATTTATAGTTCCCTTTTAAAGTTAAATTAACAGAGGTGGCAAGGCTTAGAAATGCTTTGTTACATTACATAATGTCATTTGGACTTTCATTTTCAAACAACCTTTTAAAATATGTAGAGTAGTTGCCACTTGACATACTTAGTTTAAATGTAAATGGGAAACATGTTAATATTTTATAGTTTGTTATGCTTTAGCAAATAATAAAAAAACAGTAAAAAACATATTTTCTGCATTCTTGAAGACTCTCTGAAATTGATTCACGCTAACTGCAATAATGTGTTAATTTTGATCTTGGCTCTTCCAAACAATACATGCTTTTTTAGTACTTCCAAAAAAAGGGATTTCCCTGTTTTAGTATGTGGACTGTAACTTTTCCCACATTATCTTTTTGAACATGAATTTACATCTTTTTACTATTCATCATAAAACTTAATTGACTGTGTAGCTGGGTTTAAATATTGTTTGGGTCAGCTGGCAGAGTTTGTATTCATATAATGTTTGGGTAAATTGGGCATAGTTTTAAGTAATGAATCCCACCTCAGATTAAATAAAGTGAATCTGAATCCCAGATCAAATTAAAGTTTATCCTAACCTAAGAACAACATTAAAATATACTGCAGCTTACCGCACAGATGCAGTGGCATTAGGGCTCATTCACATGGGCAACTGCAGTGGATCACTCTTCAGAGAATGAAATAGCAGCGGCTCGCAGGCATTTATGAGGCAAACCTCTACTCTCTGAATGCCTGCTTTTTTTCTTTTTAAATACCATGGGAGATTTTGCATAAAAATACTGCATAGAAATAATGAGCCACTCATTTGGCACACGGTTATGGAGCAATTTCATTGACCTCCATGGATGAGTTTGACATATGGTGCTGTCTGTAAAACCTGTAAAATTGCCATGGCTGTAAAGCAAAGCATCACAGCTGTAGCATGTGTATACCCTTGTTAGGGTGGAAAAAGTGCAGCTCAGCCACCTTTTTCACTGCCCCCTGGTTCCCCATGTGAAAAAGCTTTGTTTGTTTCAAGTTATATACATTTTCTACAAGTACAGATCCTGACAGAAATCCAGTGTTCTTCTAACTTCCTATGCATGGACATGAAATCCCAAAAATTTTATGAATCTCCCAAGTTCTCTTCTATGAGCTACTGAGAACCTTCCCCCTGTGTTATGGAGATAAGGAGATGGGAAGATGTTTTCCGTCCATTCAGGAGAAAATCTTAGGATTGCAATGGTGATCCTTCACAGATACAATGTAGTGGCTGTAACTAAATTATACAGAAGTCAGACACAGCTAAGTATCTAGCATTTTCAAAAGAAGTACTGCAATGATAGGCTTCAATACTTTTTTCTGTGACTAAGGTAAACTTTGTGCTGACCACCAATGAAAACTAAATCTTATCATTTTATGAATTAAAAAAAAATGACCAGTTACTTACCGGTAACTGTGTTTCTGGGAAGTCTTCCAGGATGGCACCCTGAGAGATGACTGGTCCACCTGACAGGAAACACAATCAATCAAAGAGGTTAAAGCCCCCGCCTCTCCCCGTGCTCCTCAGTTGTGACAAAGTATTGACACACACCAGTGCACGAGAGTGAAGAAAAAAGACTAACACCACCACACTCTATATATTAGACATACCTAAACAGAACGGGTGGGAAGTAGGCCTGCCATCCTGGAAGAATTCCCAGAAACACAATTACAGGTAAGTAACTCGTCATTTTCTCAAGTCGTCTTTCAGGATGGCACCCTGAGAGAGGAGCAAGTAGCTCAGGCCTACCTTAGGGGGGAAAACCGCTTGCAGGACTTTCTTGCCAAAAAACAGATCTTGAGGAGACAGTAACTCCACCCTGTAATGCTTCAGGAAGGTGTTCTGGCTTGTCCAAGTAGCGGCTTTACATATCTGCTCCACCAAAGCTCCCGCCCTTTCCGCCTAAGAGGTTGCCAGAGATTGCGTGGAATGTGCCTTGAGGTTCCTAGGGGCTGCCTTACTGGAATTCTCATAGGCCAAAGAAATAGTGTGCTTAATACATCTAGCTATGGATGCTTTACTTGCTTGTTGGCCCTTCTTTTGGCCAGAAAAGTTAACTAAAAGATGGCTGGACCTTCTAAACTCCTTAACTTTATCTAAGTAGGATAATAAACAACGTTTGACGTCCAGACAGTGAAAAGAAACTTCCCTTTCTTTTTTGGGATTGTTGCAAAAGGAAGGCAGCACTACTTCCTGAGTTCTGTGGAACTTAGCTGCTACCTTAGGGAGGCACAGGGGGTCCTGCCTAAGTATCACCCTGTTCTCTAATAAACGAAAAAATGGCTCCTTAATCGAGAAGGCCTGAATCTCACCTACTCTCCTGGCAGATGTGATTGCTAGTAAAAAAGTCAACTTAAAAGGTGAGGAACCTAAGGGGAATTTGGTCTATAGGTTCAAAGGGAGCCTTAGTTAGACTTTCCAACACCAAGGTAAGATCCCAAGGTGGAAAGCTAGACATCTTGACAGGGGACAACCTCTCTTTGATCAAAAAGAATCTCTTGATCAGGGGGTCCAATGCCAAGCGTCTTTCCAAAAAACAGGATAGGGCTGTGACCTGTACTTTAAGCGTCTTGGTTGCTAAACCTTGATCTGCTCCATCCTGGAGAAATTCCAAAATGGCGGGGATCTCTTGTTTAGAAGTTCCTCTCGCTTGGCACCAGGGGCGGAAAAGCATAAGCAAACTAGAACTTCCAAACTTGGGCCAATACATCTATCCCCTCCGCACCCATTTCTCAAGCAAGGGAAAAGAACCTCTTTACTCTTCTGTTCTCCCTGCGGGCGAAGAGATCTACCTCTGGAACACAGAATTGCTGGCATACCACGGAGAAAACCTCTGGATTCAACATCCATTCTCCCTGCAGTATTGGCTGGCGACTGAGATAATATGCCTCTATATTCAGAGTTCCCTTTATGTGAACTGTGGAAATAGAGAGAACCCTGTGCTCTGCCCAACCCAGGATCTCTAGAGACAGAGCTTTTAGATCCTCTAGGTGTGCCCCCCACCCCCAGGAACTTGCGTCTGTCGTAATTCTGAGAGGCTGAAGCTGACCCCAAAGGAGACCCCCCTGAAGCCTCTGAGGAAGATTCTTTCACTTCAACCAGAATGACGACCTTTAGGTCTAGAGAGCTCCTTTTCTTGTCCCAGGAGCATAAGAGGAAATGCTGGAGGGTCCTGGAAAGTAGTTGTGCCCAAGGGACTGCAGGTATAGACACAGTCATTAGGCCCAAAACTCTCATAATACCCCTGTATGAGGCTGTCCTTGCTTCTAGCAGAGAAGTGGCGGCTGAAATTAGGGCCTCCACCTTGCTCTGGGGAAGACTTAACCTTTGTTCCGCTGAATCCACCAGGAATCCTAGGTACATCTTCACTTGGGTCGGAACCAGTGAGGATTTTTCCCTGCTGATGATCCATCCCAAAGATTCTAAAGTCTCCATCACCTTGGCTAGGTTCAGAAGCAGCTGGTCCCGATTCTGATTGTAAATCAGAATGTCATCTAAATAGGGGATCAACGTTATTTCCTGGAGATGTAGAAAAGCCACTACCTCTGCCAGGACCTTCGTGAGGATCCTTGGACTGGATGCCAGTCCAAAGGGGAGGGCCGCAAACTGCCAATGCTGAATTCCCTATGGGGAGGCAATTGCGAACCTCAGAAAAATCTGATGACTCTGAAAAATAGGGACGTGGAGGTAAGCGTCTTTTAAATCTAAGGTTACCATGAACACATCCTTGAGGAGGTGTCTTCTGAGGGAGTACACACTCTCAATGCGGAACTTCTTGTGCCGCAAGAAAACATTGAGGTTTCTTAGATTTATTATAAGACAATATTTTCCCGAGGGCTTTGGCACCACAAAAATGTGGGAGTAAAACCACCGATCTTGTTGGTCTTCTGGAACCGGAACTATGACCTCCTGACTGGCCAGCTCTTCTATGTTCCGTAGGATGCCTCCTGCCTTGCAGGGATCCTTGGGAAGGTGGTTCAAAAGAAAGTTTTGGGGAGGAGGGGAGAGAAATTCTACTTGTAACTCTCTCTTACTATCTGGAGAATGTGGTGACTCTTTCCCACTGAGGGATAAAGTGGGAAAGCCTTCCCCCTACTGGCAAGTCATTTGGCAGACTTGTCACCCGCCTTCTGCCTGGAAAAAGAGAATACCTGATTTCTGCTTGTCCTTTCCAGCTCCCCAACGCCTATTAGGGGAGACTTTTTTATCTGAGAAGCGGTTCTTTCCTTGGGGGCCACGAAAAAACCTCTTCCTGTCTCTTCTTGGTTTAACAGGGAACTTTTTCCCTTTTTCTGTAGATCTAGCCAAAGCTTGATCTAACCCAGTACCAAAAAGGAGTGAACCCTCAAAGGGGAGGCCACAAAGCGGGGTCTTTGATGAACTATCCCCATCCCAGGTTTTAAACCAGAGGGCTCGCCTGGCTGAGTTCAATAAGGCACCAGATTTAGCGGTAGCACGCGCTGTCTCAACTGCAGCATCCGCTAGGTATGCAACTGCACTACCTATGACTTCCAATGAATTTAAGACCTCCTTCGACTTCGTGGTTCAGGACACATGGTCCATGAGTTTACATACCCACATGTCCGCATTTCTTGCAATGCAAGCTGAGGCCAAAGCGGGGCTCATAGCCGCAGCGTTAGCTTCCCAGGCCCTGCGTAAATTGGTTTCTGCCTTCCGATCCATCTGATCCTTTATGTTGCCCGTGTCTTCAAAGGAGAGATCGGGCTGTTTAGACACTTGAGCTAAGGAGGTGTCTAATCTAGGGGTCTTAAAAAAACTTCTGCTCATTTTCTTCCGAAAAGGGGCATCTACGTTTCCACGTTTTGTATTTCAGGAGCCTCTTCTCTGGTTCCTTCCATTGCTTCAAGATAACATCTTTGAGGGCAGAATGTACCGGAAGAACATAAGCTTGTGGCTTAATTAAGCCTCTGTACATCCTGTCCTGGGCAGAGACCTGCTCAGTGGGCTTCTAAATCTCCTTGGAAGCATAAATAGCCCTCAGGAGGCCCTCCATGTTGTCGGCTAAAAAAATATGCCTACTAGACCTGGAGTCCTCACCCTCCTCCTCCTCCTGGCTGTCTGCTACCCCCTCATCTGAAGATCTCTGCTCAAGAGATTCGGATTCTAGTTCCTCTTCCGAATCCTAGGAAAAAGAGTACTTTGGGATATCCCTGACACGTTTAGATCCTCTAGAGGAAGTGGAGCCTTCCTGAGAGGAGGCGTCTTTACTGGTATGGGCCTTTGACTCCCTCGCCTTAAAGGAGGATTGAAACGCCTTTAGGGTGGAGAGCATCTCAGTTTGAACCGTGAGGAAATCCTTCATGATCTGCGATGTCTCCTTCCCTGTTAGCTTCTGTATACATTTAAAACAGAAAGGTTTAGGGTGACTTGGGGGTAACCTATCGTTACAATTCCCGCATCTTTTAAAACCGGTAGTCTTAACGGGACGGCTGGCAACCTCACAGGCAATGGCATCGTCCCCTGAAACAAAATACACAGGCATAAATATAGCACTGTAATACTCAGAGGAGAAGAATTGGGGTACCCTCCCCCATCTAAATCTCTGGCGGCAGGTCAGGATCACCCCCCCGTGGTCTCCTCTATAGCCGTGGACCCTGTAGGTCGCTCCTCATGTTCCATGCTGCACAAATAGTCTGGTCTGTAGGAGAAATGGGCACTTGTTCCAGCTGGATTTATATCTCCTTGTTATGATGAGCAGCTCTGCCTTTTCCCCCTTCCACCGCGCTGATGCCACCGCCATCTTGCCGTAGACCGGAAGTGACATGGGCCGCACTAAGCTCACTTCCTGTGTAGTGGAGGAAGTAATGTAACACCACACCACTCCTCCCCTATCCTCCACAAAATGGTGCCCAGCACCCACAGGACACTGAGAAGTGCAGGCACCTTCCCCCTCTGCTGACACTCTGAACAGCTACGGGGATAAGAACTGCGTGAGTGCGAGGGGGTGGGCGCTGGGTGCCGACACCGTGGAGCATGAAGACGGCCACCCTCCTCATCCCCCTGCCGACCAAGGCAGTTGTCTGCCCACCCTGACCAGCACCTCTGCTCTAGGGGAAAAGGTAAGACAAACTCACCGCCCAACCAGGGAGGAGAACCAGGCTCCTTTTCTGCATGGCCACCAAGCAGGTAAGGAGAGGAGGCAGGAAGACAGGCCCCTGAAGTTCTGGGTACACCACTGTACCCTGGGGCCTTCAGCTCAAAGGGGGGGTTTCTTCAGCTTGCGTTGCCCCCCTGAGGAAAATATAGGGGAACATCACCTAGGAAGGATAAAAATATCTGCCCCAACCCAGAGGCCACCCAGGCATTTGGTCCAGCTCCCAGGGGGGAGACCACCAGCCCCAGGCTCAAGTCTATAAATAAATTAACAAACCTTTTTGCTGTGGGGAAACACAATCAAAAACTGAGGAGCACAGGGAGAGGCGGGGGCTTTAACCTCTTTGATTGATTGTGTTTCCTGTCAGGTGGACCAGTCATCTCTCAGGGTGCCGTCCTGGAAGACGACTTGAGAAAATAGGACTAGATGGTATTTCAGACTAATAAAAAAAACAGCAAGTTTTAGAATATGATTTTTGACATGCTGCAGAAGTTGCAAATTTTGTAACTGTAGTTCTTTACATTGACTTTTCACAATGCATTTCTTGCTCACTTGTTTTGACCTCACTTCCTGTGATCTTTTTTAATGGGCAAGGACACAAAGATGCAAGGACATCTAGATACATTTTTTAGCACATTACATTTTCTAAAGAAGGCTAAGTATTTACAATTGTTATTAAATTATGCATGTATACTTGTGAAAGAGACCTATGTCACAGTTCTTTCTTCTTTGTGTACAGTTTTGATGATTTTCTGGAATTTCTCAATCCTGCCCGGAGTTTCAATATCGATGGGAAAGATGCTGCGAGCCACACAAAACTTAGTAAACACTACTCAGCTACGTGCGTTAAACACATCTCATACGTGTGCAAATGACAAATGTAAAAAAGGTTATGCTGCGCTAGAGTGTGTTGAACATGCTACTAAATTATAGCATGCTAGAACCACTGTGTCTAAATAAATGCATGTGGATGGGGGAAACAGAATACTTCTACAAGGTAAGCGGACCTAATAATAGATGGATACTAATAAATGTAAATGCAAATGTGAAATATGACAAATACATATAAACACATCAAAGTAATAAATTCAAATGTGAAATATGACAAATAAACACATCAAAGTGCCTAGGGGAGGGGCCAGGATGGAGCGAGAGACAGCTGAGCTGCCTATTGAGGAGACGCACACCATACCCTCACGAAAAGTAGCATATTTGCCATGCTTAGAGCGGTGCACTGACGCACCTTTACAGTGTGAGTACCCCTTTTGGGGAGTATCTCTATTTTTTAATAAATTTTAAAATGGTATTATACTATGTAGTTTTTTCTTCCCATCTATATATACCTTTACTGCATTGGAGCCTGGGATCCTGTGATCTACATAGAACCCGGGGTGGTTCACAAGTGTGGTTTGACTTTGTCTAGCGACTTGGTCACACGCTCTGAGGTGAGCGCATTACCTTTGGGGGCACTGAATTGCACCATTGCATGGTCTGTGGCACTTTGAGAGTTACTAGCAAGTTTGATTGTATCACCAGTGAACATCACGTTTAGGTACCTTTATATCTTTTGCAGGACTTCACAGTGAACTATGAAACCAAAATATGTTTTGGTTCAATTGAGGACTTTTTTACACATGAACTGTGTGACACCATATTTCCTTTTGTATTGTTTTTGGCACTTAGCACTTTTTACATGCTCTTTGATGCATTTATATTTATTTATTCATTGCACTTTTTAGTAATGCTGTGATTCAGTTATGCGTATTGGTACTTGTGCACTTTGATGCATTTATTTTTCATATTTCACATTTGAATTTGCATTTATTACTTTGATGCGTTTATATGTATTACGGAGTTTCAATATATCAGCTGTAGGAAAGCTATAATTCCTACAGTACATCTTCTTGTTATCCTCGGCTAAGTCTGTTTTTCTGCACCTTATATCTATACAATAACTGGAATGGTTGTACGATTGGTTCCACTCCCTAAACTAAAGCTGGGTATACATGTTCAGTTTTTCAACACAACAATGTATGATGGAGGTATTTCTCACACTTTGCTACTGTATTCTGACAGGGGGGACTCCTCCTCTCTGCCAGAATATACTGATAAGTGCTTTCAGCCAGTGTTGTAGAAAGTGATGATCCAATATTGGTTTTCCAGCAAGCCGATTCAACAGAAGCCAGTACTTAGAAAAGACAGCCGTAAATATGTACTTGAAAGTCTGCTGGTTCCTGCTGAACTGGATGACTTTTGGTACATTTGTACTGGGCTTAAGTTCCCACCACACCCAACCTGCACCAGTTTGTAAGCTCAGTGAACAGCAATCCAACAATTCCTCTGCAAAATAAGCAGCAAGATGTGCGTTTGAAGACTACAGTACTAGCTTATGCTAATACTACAAATAACAAGGATGCTCCTGTCACTAAAGTTGCTGTTCATGTTTGGGAAAATGCTTAACGTGTCCTGAAATTTGCAGATTCAGTTCTGAAAGGCTAGAACATCTGCAATGTTTACGTGCACTGCATTTGGCACAAAAATGTTCTAAAAGCCAATCACGTGACTTGTCAGAGTTTATAAATGGTATTATGCATTGATACCAAAGGATTAAATCTATAAGTCTATTTATGACACATGTGAGGCGATCTACTAAAACTGGTGCACACAAAATCTGGTGCAGCAGTACATGATAACCAATAAGCTTCTAACTCCAGCTTGTTCAATTAATCTTTGACAATAACACCTAGAAGCTGATTGGTTACCATGCACAGCCATGGTGTCATTGTTCACAATATGCAGTGTAGAGCATAATGACCAAATAATACTGTAGCCTATTCACTGTTTCACCTCAAAAATTATAAGAAAATATTGACTTGTATTAACCTTGGAGTATTTACAAATTGTACTATATAGGGGTATGTGATTATATATAATAAGCACGCGATATAAGCGATTAGTGCATAAAAAGTAAATAAAATTATATAAACGACACAGATGATCTGTGACTGACAGCAGCTCTCACAATAATGTACACTTCATAATAAAAAAATGAAAATAAAAAACGTGTAGCACTGTCAAACCATGCCCTTAATGATTAAAGTGCAAAAAAAAATCCAATAAATGCAATAAATATGAAAACGTGAAAAATGAAAAAAAGAAAAATTGTGAATAGTCCAAGTGTCCCAATTGCACATCCATAAAATTAACTCAAAACATGTGCTGATTCAATGCTCAATTCATGAAGACACCCGATGCTCCCCACAGGATAGATAGGGTAAGTGTATCTGCTTACCAGATATCTAGACCCTCCAGGGTCTATATGCGCATTAGTGAGCTTTCACCCCTCACAATGGGCTCAACCGCATCCACTACCCAGCCTGCTTAATTGGACAAAGAAGCGGTCACAAGGTTTCTCAGGAGGAGTATGGACCTTAGCAGCAAGAATTTTGTCACCCAAAGGAGAAGTGAGACTGTACCCAGAATACGATCAGGAGGAATCACAGGAACCGTAACCGACTCCAACTTGGAAGTGGAGGAAAATTGTAGCGACAAAGTGTCAGCCCTTACATTCTTAGTACCGAGTAAGAATTAGACAATGTAATTGAAACTTGACAAGAAAAGAGCCCATTGCACCCTTCTGGGAGAGAGGCGTTTAGCCTCAGACAAGAATGTGAGATTCTTATGGTCAGTAAGAATGAGAACCAGCACAGTGGTACCTTCGAGGAGATGTCTCCATTCTTTCAGGGCTAAAATGATCACCAACAGCTCTCTGTCACCAGTCTCGTAATTGCACTGCGCAGGTGACAATTTCTTGGAAAAGTAGCCACAAGGATGCATAGCGATCTCAGAGGTAGGACGTTGAGAAAGAAGGGTACCAACACCAGTCTCAGAAGCATCAACCTCAAGGATAAAAGGTAACGTAGGATCAGGATGTGCCAACACAGGAGCAGAAAAAAGGCAGTCTTGAGACTCTTAAGGCCTTAATGGACTCCGGAGACCAACCCTGTGGGTTACCGTCCTTTCTGGTGATATCAGTCAGGGGCTTGACCAGAGAGGAGAAGTTACAAATAAACTTATGATAATAGTTGATAAAGCCCAGGAAATGCTGCAGAGGACGGGTCGGGGCCACTGTAGAGCTGCCAAAAGAAAAACCAGCAGTGGAAATTACATAACCCAAGAATTTAACCTGTTCACGATGGAACTCGCTGCATAACTGCAACAAATCTCAGAGGACATCGTTAATAAATTCCTGGAAAACTGCCGGGGCGTTACAAAGGCCAAAAGGCATTACGAGGTACTCATAATGGCCTGTTCTGGTATTAAACACAGTTTTCCACTGGTTGCCCTCCTTAATGCTCACGAGATTGTATGCCCCTCTCAAATAAAGCTTTGTGAAAACCGTTGCTCCCTTAAGGCGGTCAAATAATTCCATAATCAACGGAACCGGATAGGCACTCTTAATCGTGAAACGACTGAGACCCCTATAATCAATTCAAGGTCTCAGTTCACCACTCTTCTTCTTCACAAAGAAGAAACCAGCACCAGCAGGAGATGAGGATTTGCGGATGAAACCTCGAGAAAGTGCTTCTGCAACATACTCCTCCATGGCTTTATCCTCCAAGACAGACAAAGGGTAAACCTGGCCACGAGGGTGTATGGCACCAGGTTGAAGGTCAATTGTGCAATCATACAGTCAGTGTGGAGGCAAACTACCGGATTGACCTTTGGTAAGGGAAAATGGATAGGGGTGAGTGGCGCTACCTAAGCCAGGGTACCTAATTTGGGTTTCTAAATCCGTGCTCATGTCTACAACCCAGTGCAGGCCAATAAGCCAAAGAATTATAAGTGAAAAAAATAGGTAAATCAATCTGTGTAAATTAATAAACCATGCTAGTGTATACAGGCCAGTACAAGTCTCTTGTATATGTTATGACTGGACCATCCAAATCAATGTGCAAAGAAGTATAATAAACTATGACAATACGTGCAAATAATGCCCACCACGTAAAAATACAAGTGTATCACATAAGTCCTCAGTCCATATTAAAACACACTCCCATCCATTATAAATTAAACGGATGGGAAATAAACTTGAAACCAGTGCATTAAGTGTTGAAAAAAATTCTAAAGATAAAATACAAAATATAATAAAAATATATATATAATAAAAAATTGTAATAAAAAATGTGAATTTCTGAGGTATTAGATAAAGTTCCAACAAAAGCAAAGTCCTTGTGAATAGTGACTTTCGTGAAAAAGCAGCTAATATCCAGTGACTTGCGGTGCTCCCCCTCAAGGGTCCCCACTCACCAGCTTCTTACACCCCTGCAGGGGTAATAAGCATGTAGTGCCAGGCAGTAGAATGGCGCCTTGGACTCCAGTAGAGCTGTCCCTGGGTGCTTCCGCTCTAAATATGATGTCAGTGGTCTAAGCCATCCTCATAGGAAAGAAACAGGGCTCCCATAGTGTGATACGTTTTAAATTACTTTATTAAAAAAACTGCAAACAAAAACAGCAGGCTAAAAATCCGGCCTGCACTGGGTTGTAGACACGAGCACGGATTTAGAAACCCAAATTAGGTACCCTGGCTTAGGTAGCGCCACTCACCCCTATCCATTTTCCCTTACCAATATATCTCACCCTGTTTGGGGGTGCGTTTAAGGGGAGGCTGCAGACCTTAGTCCGTTAACGCGGAAACCTTTCTCTTATTTATTACCGGCTTGACCTTTGTCAAAGACATTGCTAAAATCATGGTACTCCTCCGGCAGGGAGGAGAGTGAAGAGGTGCACATGACTTTGGCTACCTTCTGGAAGCATGTCCCACTGCATTGTGGTGACCAGGAGAGAACCTCAGCACATAGCCAGTCAAAAGAGGGGTTGTGCCTCTGTAACCAAGGATAACCAATAACCAGCGGAAACTTAGGTGAGGAAATAACTTGGAATTGGATTATCTCATGGTGAAGAGCCCCTACGGCAATGGACAACGGAACTGTCTCATGAGTCACATGGGCAGGCTGTAGAGGTCTCCCATCAAGAGCCTCAATGGCAAGTGGAGTGTCACGCAGCTGTAGCGGAATCGAGTGCTTCGATACAAAGGCAGCATCAATGAACATGCCTGCAGCCCCAGAGTCTATTAGAGCCTGTATCTCGACGGACGACTCAGCCCAAGAAAGGGTGACCGAAACCAGGGGCTTATCTTTCTGGATAACTGGGGATGAAACAATGCCACCTAAGGTTTGTACGTGACAGGACCTCAAGGTTCAGGCATTCCCTGGACAGGTAGGACAAGACTTCAAAAAGTGACCTGCCTGGCCACAATAAAGGCACAATCTCTCCCTCCTCCTAAAGGTTTTCTTATCCGCAGAGAGACGCGTGAAACCCAAGTGCAAGGGTTCACCTTCACTGAGCGACTCGGTACCAGGAGGCATGGGAGGTGAGGGAGGCATGGGTGTGACTTCAAAGCTCAGAGACAAACGTACAGGAGACTTCCGCACATGCTCCTTAAAAGGGAGTCTTTCTCTGTCTGGAGTCAATGAGGATGGCAAACGTGATCAACTTATCCAGCTCAGTGAGTATATCTCAGGCTGCTATCTCATCCTTGATGGTATCTGAGAGACCATATGAAAAAGCAGCCACGAGGGCCAAATTGTTCCACGAGGGCCTCATTGTTTCATGCAACCTCCGCTGCCAAAGTATGGAATTCAATGGCGTAGTCAGCAACAGTTCTCGTACTCTGTTCGATGGACATGAGGCACTTGGAAGCAGAAGTGGAATGCACGGGAACATCAAATACACTTGTAAACAAAGCCACAAACTCAGGGTAGCTCAAGACCACAGGTTTTTGCGTCTCCCATAGGCTCTCTCAGAAAGCAAAGCTATCACAAAACCTACTTTGCTTCTGTCCGTGGGAAATGCCTGGGACAGCATTTCAAAGTATATCTCAACCTGGTTGAGAAACCCCCAGGATTGGACTGGATCACCCCCAAATCGCTGGGGATGCGGTGTGGAACCAGACATACCTCTTATAGAGGTAATACTCGTGCCTGCACAGAGACTGGAGCAGCAGCAGGGTCGGCCTGCAACATAGGTTGTACCGGGGAAACCATAGGTTGTTACGCCATGGCAAACTAATCCATGTGGTGATCCAGTTCATCCAATCTGGAAAAAATATTACCAACAAGTGGATTGACTGCATCTTCTAAATTCATGGCCTTCACCTACTGTCAGAAACCATGAAATCAGGCCGAGACAGAAGTACAGTTAAATAACACTTGTTTAATAATAAAAGTAAAAAGAACAAATGTAGTCAAAACCTAGCCAAAGTTCAGTAACTGGAATGGATAGTCAGCCAAGCCAGAAGTCAGGGATCAATGTAGTGGAACAGCAAGCAGGATCTGGAGCCAGAAGGGATGTCAGCAAAGCAAATCTTGAACAGGATTACAGGAGTTTCTGTGATGTTGACCAAGGCAAAGGCAGATTTCCTCTGGACAGGACGGCTTAAGTAGGCAGGACTGACGAGCAGGATATCATCAACAGCTGAGTAACTGTGGAGAGATAAAAGCTGGCAATTAGCCAGCTCTGAGCAGCCAGCTCAGAGAAGGAAGGGCTGAGCCTAGCCCTGACATCAGTCAATGAAACTTCCAGTTACACATTCATCATAGGAAAAAGGTAGATAAACTCATTGTGCAACATTCTTTTAAAAGCACACAGGCGTTTATTAAGCCTGACATGTGTTTTGTCCAATGGGACTTCTTCTGTGAGGAATTATTCTGCCTTATGGAAGAAATCCCATTGGACGAAACATACATCAGGCTAGGCACGGAACAGGTGTACCGTTTGAACACTCTAGGAAGGTGGAACTGTGGGGTATACATCTGCGGAATCCAATTAAGCAGGCTGGGTAGTGGATGTGGTTGAGCCCATTGTGAGGAGAGCGCATGCGCGGCTGCCTGAGAGGACAGTAATGCCAGCTTAGAGCTCCACTCCAGTGACGTCCGCGCCGGAGGACTACAGGTCCCAGAGGTCCTTATTTTACATAAAAATAGCAGGCATCCATGCCACAAAGCCTCAGGTACAAATTATTATGGTTTTGTGGGGCACAAAAACTAAATTCAAAGCTGGCATTAACAAAGAAATGCCACCTCAGCCGTCTTCCAAGATGGCGGCGGCAATCTTCTCACAGCCTAGTACCTCACAAAAGGCTAAATCTCTAAAAAACAAATTTAATGCTGTGGATGTTAATGAGGAGTCGGATTCTGACTCAGGAAACTCACAAACAGATCTTCGGTCTGCCTTATTTAAAAAAATTGAAAGTATTTTACAGAAAGCTTTAAAACCAACATCAGATCACATTACAGATAAACTGACAAGAGAAATCAGAGCACTAGGTCAGAGGACAGCTGATTTGGAGATTCGTGTAGATGATATTGAAAGTCAAACTCAACATTATATTTCTGAATTTAAAAAACTAAAAGAAGAGAATGTCATTTTACAGTCTCGTTTAGAGGATCAGGAGAATAAAGACAGACGGGCTAATCTACGGGTCAGGGGTATCCCTGAGTCTGTCCTAGATGTGCAAGCCTATATCACTGCATTATTTCAGGAATTACAACCTAGTATTCCTATAGAGAAATTAGAGATGGACAGAGTGCACAGAGCATTGGCTCCACGCAAATCGAATGGCCCTCCTAGGGACATAATTGCTAAAATGCATTATTACCGCACAAAAGAGCAATTGCTCACAGCAGCTAGAGAAAAGGATTCCCTCACTTTTCAGGGTCAAGTCTATCAGCTATTCGCAGACTTATCCCCGATTACATTGGCTAAAAGACGTGCTCTTAAACCCCTCTTACAATTACTTCAACAACATCACATCACTTATCGTTGGGGGTTTCCTTTCTCTATCAAATTCACTCACTTGGAAACTAGATATATTTGTCGCTCTTCAGAGGACTTAAAATCAGCATTACTTGAATTGGGTCTAATGCCCCGTACACACGGTCGGACTTTGTTCGGACATTCCGACAACAAAATCCTAGGATTTTTTCCGACGGATGTTGACTCAAACTTGTCTTGCATACACACGGTCACACAAAGTTGTCGGAAAATCCGATTATTCTGAACGCAGTGACGTAAAACACGTACGTCGGCTCTATAAACGGGGCAGTGGCCAATAGCTTTCATCTCTTTATTTATTCTGAGCATGCGTGGCACTTTGTCCGTCGGATTTGTGTACACACGATCGGAATTTCCGACAACGGATTTTGTTGGCGGAAAATTTTATATCCTGCTCTCAAACTTTGTGTGTCGGAAAATCCGATGGAAAATATCCGATGGAGCCCACACACGGTCGGAATTTCCGACAACACACTCCGATCGGACATTTTCCATCGGAAAATCCGTCCGTGTGTACGGGGCATAACAGACCAGCGCCCATCTTCAGAATTGTCCCGTAGAGGATCAGCTTCCAGATCACGTCAACAAAATACAGCAGCAGACCTAAATCCATCTATTTCTCCTCGTCAAAATCTACATAAGCGTGGTTGCTTCGAAAATCTGACCCCTAACACTGAAGATTCAATGGATTGAGTTGCATATAGTATATGATTCACTCATTTAATTTCTTTTTCAGATCTACAGGGCCATTCGCTGTCTAAAATGACTTGATTTCTAAGACAAAATGTTTTCAATCTGTTGGTCTCTTTAAATGTACATTATTTGATGCATTTATATATTTAGTTGAAGTCTATTTACTATAGCGGTAATTTACTGATAGTTCAGGCTTTGATAGATTATAATGTTCCCCCCCCCCCTTTTTTTTTAATTAAAAATGGGGGGAAATGAAGGGAAAGTAAGGGAAAGAAGAAGGGAAAAAAGAAATAAAAAGAATTTTTTTATTTTTTTTTCATAAAACATCACATCTATTATTATAATATATAGATGCACCCTTATGGTTCCTGTGGTTCTCCGGCGGTGTTCGTCCTTTCTGGAATTACGTGCTTCCCCCGTTTGCCACTCTCAGACCCTTGCTATTATTATGCAGGACTCTGATGATGGCTTTGGAGCCCCTGGGGGTTCTTTCATTACTCCCAGGAGTTGCTCCCACACCCTAATGATTTTTCGTTACTTAATATCTGAAAATTATTATATTAGGGTTATTCGACCTAACATTATTTAATTCTCACTCTATCTTTTCTTCTCTTCTTCTCTCTCTCGAGGTGATATCTAACATGCTATTTGTAGGTCATATTGCTTGTCTTATGATAGTCAATCTTATATTGATATGGCTCCCATAAACATTTTATCCCTAAATGTGCAAGGATTTAATATCCCACAAAAGCGAACAAAAGCAATGCGATCATTTTCAGCTAAGAAAGCACATATAATCTGCTTACAGGAAACTCATTTCATTGATAAATCTTCACCTAAATTCCTCTCTACCTCTTATCCACAATTTTACACTGCCTCTACTACAGTTAAGTAACGTGGAACTCTTATAGGTTTTCATCGCTCCATGCTATTTACTTTATCAACACAACTTAAAGATCCAGAGGGAAGATATATACTTCTCACTGGTTACTTATCAGAAACTCCCATTACAATAGTATCATACTATGCCCCGAATGAAAAAACAGAAGCTTTCTTATCACATCTTTGCCAAGTGGTTGAAGCACACAAAATTGGTACTGTAATCATATGTGGAGATTGGAATACAACTACCGTATTTATCGGCGTATAACACGCACCAGCGTATAACACGCACCCCAATTTAGGAGGGAATTTTAAGGAAAAAAAAACTTTTAGGAGGGAAGTTGAAGGGAAAAAAAACTTACATTTAAATGCCCATCATTGCAGCCTTCTCAGTGCAGCCTTGCCCCAGTGCAGCCATGTCAGTGCAGCCTTGTCAGTGCAGCCTTCCCCAGTGCAGCCTTGTCAGTGCAGCCATGTCAGTGCAGCCATGTCAGTGCAGCCATGTCAGTGCAGCCATGTCAGTGCAGCCATGTCAGTGCAGCCTTCCCCAGTGCAGCCTTCCCCAGTGCAGCCTTCCCCAGTGCAGCCTTCCCCAGTGCAGCCTTCCCCAGTGCAGCCTTCCCCAGTGCAGCCTTTCCCCAGTGCAGCCTTCGATCCCCTGTCCCTGCCATCCTGGGCTTCAAAATCGCCGGCCACGAATTGAAAATGGCGCCGCTGGCGCCGAAATACACAGAGCCGGTCCTCGGCTCTTTCCGGCGGCTCTCGTTCACTTTCGGCTCCACTCGTAGTCCCGAGCGGAGCTATCCGAACCTAGCCGAGTGAACGAAAGTGAACGAGAGCCGCCGGAAAGAGCCGAGGACCGGCTCTGTGTATTTCGGTGCCGGCGGCGCCATTTTCAAATTGCGGTCGGCGATTTTGAAGTTGTGACAGCTCGGGATCGCAGGGGATCGGCGTATAACACGCACCTGTGACTTTCCCCTGTTTTTAAGGGGAAAAAAGTTCATGTTATACGCCGATAAATACGGTATATTTCCTTTTTTAGATAAATCTCCCTCTTCTCCTATCATCAACTCCAATAAATTAAAACCTCCAACATTTACTTACTAAACATGGTTTGGTGGACACGTGGCGTGAAATTAATCCTACTAGTAGACGTTTTACACATTACTCTTATCCACAAATCTTTTTCTCGTATCGATCATATTCTGGTCCCTTCAAACATGCTTCCTGAAATTTTATCATCCAACATTCTCCCGTTTACTTGGTCAGACCATTGTGCAATTTACACCACTATTGCTTCTACTATTCCCAGGTCACATGATACAACTTGGTATATAAATGACTCAACGTTAGCTAACCCAGTTCATCGTCTTGAGATTGAAGGAGCAATAAATGATTATCTTAACTCTAATGATACAGGTGATGTTTCGGACCTTACATTATGGGAAGCTCATAAAGCTGTCATTCGGGGCAAATTGATACAGCAAGCCACAAAACTCAAAAGAGAACATAAACTTATGTTTGTTTTGCCAAACTGGAAGCTAATTTTAATTCATGTCACAATGCATTTCAATTATCCCCGAATCCCACTACTAATGCTAAACTTGATAAAGCCCGCCTAGATTTGGATTTATTTTTAACGAATTCAGCAGATAAACTTTTACGCAAACGACAACATATACAATACATTAAAGCAAATAAACCTGACTCCCTCATGGCCAGGAGTTTAAATTCAATAAATCACATAAGGTCTTCCATAAGGCTGAAAACATCTTGTGACGTATATACTAGTAATCCGATTAAAATTTTAGAAGTGTTTCGATCTAATCTAGCTAAATTATATTCCCCCACAAATGATTTTAACCGGATCAATGCTAATAAACTATTCTCTAATATTAAGCTTCCCACTCTTAAAAATGAGCAACAAGAGAGACTTGAGAGCCCTATCACAAATAATGAAATTAAGATTGCTATAAAAGAATTGAAAATACATAAAAGACCAGGTCCTGATGGGTTCTCGGCATCATATTACAAAAATTTTGAGCACATTTTAACTCCAATCTTAACCAGAGCACTTAATTCTCTCTTGACAGGACACTCGTTTACTCCTGAATCACTAACATCTATCATAGTTATGCTACCCAAACCACATTCTGATAATACTTCTTGGTTTAACTATCGCCCCATTTCCCTCCTTAATTTAGATATTAAATTACTAGCCAGGATTCTTGCTTCCTGTCTGAATAACTTCATAGGCCACCTGATACATCCAGATCAAACTGGTTTTATAACCAAGAGACAAGCAGGTGATAATATCAGGCAAACTCTTTTACTTATTCAAGCTGCTAAATCTAGACGTATCCCAACTTGTCTTCTATCATTGGATATTCGAAAGGCATTTGACTCAGTCACATGGCCTTATATGCAATATACGCTCCAACAGTTGGGTTTTGGAGAACATTTCTTGACTTGGGTCTCCTCTCTCTATAACAATCCCAAACCATATATTAAATACGCTGGTTACAAGTCAGCAATGCTGGATATTAAAGGAGGCACAAGACAGGGCTGACCCTTATCCCCGTTACTATTTGCCCTACTTATAGAACCCTTGGCACATCTAATTAGATCCAACCCAGATATTAAAGGTATTGAATTAGGTGGCCACCATCATAAACTTTGTCTTTTTGCAGACAATATACTTATTTTCTTATCTCATCCCCACATTTCTGCTCCAAATCTACTCAATATGTTGGATAAATTTTCTCATATATCTGGACTCATAGTAAACCATACCAAATCGAATGCATTGAATGTCTCTATAAAACAATCTGCCCTTCTCCAGGCTCAATCCTCTTTACCTTTCAATTGGGTTAATCATCATTTACCATATTTAGGAGTACATCTCACTTCTTCATTATCTGATCTTTTTGCAGCCAATTATCTACCTTTGTTAAAGCAAACTACAACCTTAATCAAACAATGGTCCTCATTACCATTATTGTGGTTGGGACGGATAAATGCGGTAAAAATGTCAATACTGCCAAAGTTCTTATATTTATACAGGGTGCTTCCTATCTCTTTACCGTCATACTTCTCACGTCTCACACAACGTAGGGTTATGTCTTTTATTTGGGATGGGAACAAACCACATGTTCCAAAATCTACTTTATATTTCAGCAAATTTTGTGGAGGGTTGGGATTACCAAACTTCTCCTCTTATTACTATGTAGCCCAATTATCAGTACTAACTAAATATCATTCAACTGCGGACATACCCTTATGGGTATCTATTGAATCCATTGACTGTGATCCTATCTCAATAGCCAACCTTCTATAGATTCTACCAAAAGAGAGATCTCATCTTAACAACCCAATCAGGAAACATTCATTGGCTATTTGGGATAGGTTCAACAACTCATATGGTCTAAGATCAAAACATAATCCTCTCCTATCTTTTCTTGGGAATTCAGCCTTTTACCCTGCGTAGAAATTTCCAAAATCCTTTTCTGCTTGGTCTTCTAGAAATTTGACAAGACTTTATAAATTATTATCTACCGATACTCTTCAAACGTTTCCGATATTATGTAAGAACTACGAACCCTCAAACAATGAGATATTACGTTTTTTACAAATTAAGAATTTTTATATGCCTCTAATTAACTTAAGTACATCACTTAACCAAATGTCTACATTCGAACATATTTGTATAAGTGACCCACATGCTAGAGGGTTGATTTCTTGTGTATATCAGACTCTCATTACTAACTCTAATGAGAAACTTCCTTCTTATACTGCTAAATGGGCACAGGATATGGGACGAACATTCGATAACAATGACAGGTCTAATATTTGGTTAGCTACTAAATCATCATCTCCTAATTGTTTTGCCTTATAAACCAACTTCAAAGTTCTAGCAAGATGGTACTTAGTACCAGCGAGTATAGCACAATTCTCCCCTTCTTATCCCAATACTTGTTTTAGAGGTTGTTCTTCACCAGGTACACATTACCACATCTGGTGGGATTGTCCAGTGGTTCAAGAATTCTGGAAAGATATTTTTGCAATGGCTTCTAAGGCTATAGACTTCCCTATTACTCCAGACTCAGCCATTGCACTCATGAATCTTCAACCAGCTTCACTTACCAAGACACAATTCAAACTACTTATACTCATTAATACTGCAGCCAAGCAAACTATAGCCAAGGCATGGAAGAACAAAAATTTAATTGTGGCAGAGGTCAAGCATAGAATGAATAAAGCTCTCATTTTTGCTAAAATGACAGCTACTGAAGAAAATGATATCAACAAATTCCGATTAATTTGGCAACCATGGATAACACTTCTTTACCTCTGATTTCGACCAGTCATTGTTGTCACCATGCTAAAATCCTTGTGTTGTTATTGTTATTATATAATTTGTTCATGTCAGGGTCCAAGTCATCACCTCGAGAGAGACTCCTTTCTTTTCTTTCCTTCTATTCTCTTTCCCCTTTTTTTCTCTCTTCTTCTTCTACCTTTTCTCTTCTACTCTCAGCTTATATATTAAGCTAATAACAAATGTGGGATATCTTATTATTTCAAATATTAATCTATTACTCATTAACTTGGAGATGTACTTATATTGTGTAGATTTGATTTTTTCTCTACAATTTTTCTTTATACAATAGGTTATGATTATCTAATGTTTCAATATGAGATAGTTACTTCTTCATATCAAATTTCACTTAAAAATAATATCTACAAATAATATCATTTTCAACTTTGATTATAAATGCCCCACCCGTCCACAGCTAGTGCCCATATGGGGTGGGCGGGTGGTCTGGATCAATTTGAACTTTATATACATATCAATAATCATATTGTCCTTTTATTTGTAACCCATGATTTATTTATTATTTATTATTCGTTATAATTTGTATTTTATATATACAAACTCCAATAAAAATATTGAACGAGAGCCCATTGTGAGGGTTGAAAGCTCACTAATATGCATATAGATCTTGAAGGGTCTAAAAATCTGGTAAGCATTAGGGATGGGCTTTATGTTCAGGTCAAACATGAGTTTGACTCGAACATTGGCTATTCGCCTGTTCGCCGAATAGCGAACAATTTGGGGTGTTCGCGGCAAATTCGAAAGCCGCAGAACACCCTTTAAAAGTCTATGGGAGAAATCAAAAGTGCTAACTTTAAAGGTTAATATGCAAGTTATTGTCATAAAAAGTGTTTAGGGACCTGGGTCCTGCCCCAGGGGACATGTATCAATGCAAAAAAACGCAATGCAGAAAAACAGACGTTTTTTCGGGAGCAGTGATTTTAATAATGCTTAAAGTGAAACAATAGAAGTGCAATATTCCTTTAAATTTCGCACCTGGGGGGAACCCTGAACCAAAATTAAAAAAGAAAGGTATGGGGGTCCCCCACGTTCCATACCAGGCCCTTCAGGTCTGGTATGGATATTAAGGGGAACCCCGCTCCAAAATTTAAAAAAAATGGCATGGGGGTCCCCCTCAAAATCTATACCAGACCCTTCAGTTCTGGTATGGATATTAAGGGGAACTCCGCGCCAAAATTTTTTCAAAAAATGGTGTGGGGTCCCCCCAAAAATCCATAGTAGACCCTTATCTAAGCACACAACCTGGTAGGCTGCAGGAAAAGAGGGGGCGAGAGCGGCCCCCCTCCTGAACCGTACCAGGTCACATGCCCTCAACATTGGGAGGGTGCTTTGGGGTAGCCCCCCGGTGGTTTTGGGGGTCTGCGGGCGGGGGGGCTTATCGGAATCTGGAAGCCCCCTTTAACAAGGGGACCCCCAGATCCTGCCCCCCCCCGTGTGAATTGGTAATGGGGTACAAATGTACCCCTACCATTTCCCAAAAAAAGTGTCAAAAATGTTTAAAAAGATAATAGACGGTTTTTGACAATTCCTTTATTAATGTCTTCTTCTTTCCCCGCTTCTTCTTCCATCTTCTTTTGGTCTTCCTTCGGTGTTCTTCTTCTTCCTCCATCTTGTTCTTCCCCTGCTTCTTCCTCTATCTTCCTCCGCTTCTTCCTCCGGTCTTCTCGTCCGGCATCTTCCTCCGGCTTCTTCTTCTCTGCTTCGTCTGCTGGGAGTCTCCTGCTATGTGATGCTCCTGTTCAGGTGACAGCTCTTATATAATGTAAATGGGTGACCCCGCCCCCCCTGACAACACCAGGAGAGTCAAAGGGAAGTACCTGTATGTCAGAGGGGGGCGGGGTCAACGGATCGCCCTGCCCTCCGTTATATAAGAGCTGTCACCTGAACAGAAGCATCACACAGTGGGAGACTCCCAGCAGCGGAGGAAGCTAGAGGAAGAAGCGGGGAAGAACAAGATGGAGGAAGAAGAACACCGAAAGAAGACCAGAAGAAGATGGAAGAAGAAGCGGGGAAAAAAGAAGACATTAATAAAGGAATTGTCAAAAACCATCTATTGTCTACTGAAGGGCCTGGTAAGAAATTTGGGGGGACCCCCACACATTTTTTTTTAAATTTTGGTTTGGGGTTCCCTGTGGGGGAATCTCATGCAATTTTTATCAATGAACTTTTATGTGTATTAATAGTTTTAAATGACTTTTTTTCCTTTAGAAATGTCATTTTTCTGTCAGACTGCTCTAAACACTGGAAACATGTGCCACTTTACAGGCATACTATAGACACCTCCCAGGTTTGAAATTTAAAAGGAATATTACACTTTTATTGTTTCACTTTAAGCCTTATTAAAATCACTGCTCCCGAAAAAACGGCCGTTTTTAAAACTTTTTTTTGCATTGATATATGTCCCCTGGGGCAGGACCCAGGTCCCCAAACAATTTTTATTACAATAACTTGCATATTAACCTTTAAAATTAGCACTTTTTTTTTTTGATGATGTCTCAAGCCCCTTGGGAGAGAAACAGACATGCTGCATCCAAATAGAAAGACAATCTAAAATGGCTGAAGAACTTCCTAAACCAAGTGTCACTTCCTGTCTGAGAAATTTACATAATTAGAGATAAAGCTGCTACAGACTGTGGCCACTAGATGGCAGTGGTAAACTACACAGTCTATATAGGTAACTATAATCAAATTAGCCTGTAAAGGCAGCACACTCCCTGTTTGATATACTACATTATATCACTACTTATACATATCTACTATACTGGGAAAAACACACTAACAATAAAATACTTTCCCGTCTAGAACTGGTAACAAACTAAAACATGAGTCCACAATATCAGTGTCTCCTGGCTATGGTACCCACATGAAGAAATAGTTTTGTCCAAAAAGCCGTCTTCGGATTGGAGTAGCCACACTAGGCCAAACTATCTCCAAGGCCAATTGTAATACACAGGATGAATTTTAACTCATGCCGAATGTCACGTCTGAAAGCCATCAGTGACAAGCTCTATGTTATGTATTGTGTCAACAACATAAAAGAAATACCTGTTCAAAGGAGAACAATAACATCCGAAACTGGTCTGGCGTACACGTTAACAGTCCCTTGTTTCGTCACTTTGACTTTAACCTTTCTGACATTACCATCTTTACTTGGCAACGTATTAGTGACAATTCCCATAGGCCAGTTGTTTCTGCTTTCTTGACTATCTTTCAACAACACAACATCTCCAACTTTAACATTGGGACTGGTCTTAGCCCATTTCCTGCGACTTTGGAAGGTAAACAGGTAATCTCTCCTCCATCTCTTCCAAAACGTATTAGCCATACACTGGACTTGTTTCCATTGTTTACATGAAGATCTGTTGTACTAAAGTCTCCACAAGGGGCCGACAAAGAGTCTATCTTTTGGGTCAAGAGCATAGCAGGAGTAAGAACTGTTGGATTATCTAGATCTGTAGATAGTGGTACCAAAGGTCTTGCATTAATGATGGCCATAACTTCTGCCATGAAAGTACTAAAAGTCTCATGAGTCAAATGAGTAGGTTTAGCTTGGAGTAACATTGCATCTAAAATGCGCCTAGCTACACCTATTAACCTTTCCCAAGCACCTCCCATGTGAGATGAGTGTGGAGTGTTAAAGATCCATGTGCATCCTTTGTCTTCAAGATAGTCTAGAAGTTCTACGTCATTTGAACACATATGCAGTTCCCTGCATGCTCCTACAAAATTAGTACCTCTATCCGAGTGAATTAACTTAGCCGGACCACGAACAGAAACAATCTTCTTAGAGCATTGATGAAACTGGATGCTGACATGGACTCAATCAATTCTATATGCACTGCTCTTGTAGAAAGACATGTGAAAAGAACAGCCCAGCGTTTGCTGTCAGTGCTGCCTCCTCTAGTTCGGCGTGTTACAACTGCCCAGGGACCAAACACATCAACACCCACACTAGTGAATGGAGGCTCAGGATTGACTCTATCTTTTGGTAACTCTGTCATCTTTTGGATTTCCAATCTCCCTCTGAGCTTACGACACATGACACATTTGTAAATGATTGCAGACACTAGACGTTTTCCACCAAGAATCCAGAAACCTTCAGCTCGGGTTGCACCTTCTGTTATGTGGCGCCCTTGGTTAACCATTTGATTGTGATAATATCTTACAATCAAGGTAGCAATGTGGTGATCATGAGGAATGATGACAGGATAAGCGGCCACCTACTCTGAATAGTCCATCTTGATCTTTAAAGGGACTGAGTTTTGCAAGACCATGTTTTGGAAGCATCTTTTGTTGTTCAATGCAGTCATATTCTTGCCTGAAAAATGTGTGTGGTACAGAAGAAATTTTGTCTGTCTTGGCTTGTGAAAGTTCTTCTAAACTGACTCTTTCATGGAAAACTCCCCATCTTACCGGTCGATCATTATTGGTTTTCTTCTGGAAGCTTTTCGCAAAATGAATTAGTTTTGCTATAACCCTGCTTAGTCTCTTCCAGTTGGAAAATCTTTCGAAGCAATGCAGCTGCAGTCTAGTGTCAAAGGCTTTAGTACTGAAGCTTACTACTTCTGACTTAATTTCAGGATCAGCTTCAGGTTCCACTAAAGGGTAAACATTGGTGTTATCAGGATTATCTACAACTGTCTGATACAGAAGAGGTGGACCTGAGAACCATATCGAGTTCTGAAGGCAAGCCATCTGTGTAGGCCTGGTAGCATAATCTGCAGGATTTTGTTCTGAGGGCACATAGAACCATTGCTCTGCACAGGTTGCTTGTCTGATCCTATTCACCCAATTGGAAACATATAAGAAGAATCTCTTTGTAGTGTTACAGATATAGCCTAAAACTGTTTTACTGTCTGTAAAGAGTTTTACAGCATCTAGGCTTAGGTCCATCTCATCTCTCGCTAGCTCATACAGTTCAACCGCTAATACAGCTGCACATATCTCTAGGCGTGGAATTGTATGTGCCGGCCTAGGACTCAGTTTGGATTTTCCCATAACAAATCCAACATGACAGACATTTCCTGCATTGTTTACCTTCAAGTAAGCGACCAACCTATTGCTGTAACAGATGCATCTGAAAAAATGTACAGTTCTCTTTTGCAGGCTTGTGACAATGAAACAGGAACATAACATCTGGGTATTTGTAAACATTGTAAAGCTTGTAAAGACTCTGTCCATTGGACCCACTCATGGAGTCTCTCTTGTGGAAGTAAGGCATCCCACTCACTTTCTCCACTTGACAGTTCATGAACTAAGGCCTTACCTTTTATGGTGACAGGTGCTACAAACCCGAGAGGATCGTAGAGACTGTTCACAGTGGATAGAATTCCTCTTCTCGTTAATGGCTTCTCTACTGAAGAAACCTGAAAAACAAAACAGTCTTTCTCTATATATAAGCCTAGGCCTAAACTCCTCTGTAAAGGAAGGGCGTTTGTTCCCAGGCAAAGGTCTTTAAGATCCTTAGCTCTGTCTTCCACGGTGAAAGCTTCCATGACTTGTTTGCTGTTAGAGGCTATCTTATGTAGTTGTAAATTAGACTCTGACAGGATTTGTTTTGCTTTGTTTAGAATGTTGATTGCCCCTTCAGGTGTGTTAGCTGACACAAGTCCATCGTCTACATAGAAAAGTCTCATTACAAGGTGTTTGGCATCTTGACCATAATGTTCTGCACCTTTCTGGGCAGTTTTGCGCATGCAGTGTATGGCAACAGCAGGAGAAGGGCTGTTACCAAAAACATGCACCCTCATTCTATACTCTTTCACCTTTTTATCTGTGTCGTTATCCTTGTACCACAGGAAACACAGGTAATCACAATGGTCCTCTCTCACTAGAAAACAATAAAACATCTGTTGCACATCCCATGTGAAGGCAATAGACTCTTTTCTGAAGCGCAAGAGGACACCCAGAAGTGTGTTGTTTAGATCTGGGCCATTCAGCAGAACATAATTTATTGAAATACCTTTATGTTGAGCACTGGAATCGAACACAATTCTTATTTGGTCTGGCTTGTGTGGATGGTAAACGCCAAACATTGGTAGATACCAGTGTTCTTTACCTTCATCCAGTGATGGTGCTACTTCAGCATGATTATTGTCAAGCATCCTTTTGATGAATTCTGTAAAGTCTTTTTTCACTTCAGGTTTTCTTTGCAAAGTTTTACGTAGTGCGTTCAGGCGCTTCATGGCTTGCTCTCTGTTACTAGGTAAACAACACCTGGGTGTGCGAAAAGGTAAAGGAGCTACCCAATTGTTGTTTTCATCTTGGGAAGTTTCTTTATCCATGATATTGAGAAAGGCTTGATCATCTATAGACATTGCTTGTTTGTCATCATCTTTTGTTTTCTGGAACACTGAGTTCCCTAAAGTGTCAGTCTTCATGCCACTACTAATGCCTCTATTGTAATTAGGAGAGTTGCAGTATGGTTTTAGGGTTTCTTTAACAACAAAGTTGTTATGACATGGACTAAAAAGGGATGTGCGCCCATTCACTAGCACATATGTCTTTGAAGTGTTGATGCTGTCAGGCCGATGTGTTGCTCCTAGACAAACTTCTCCTACTATGACCCACCCTAGGTCAAGTCTTTGAGCATAGGGGGCATTAAAGGGCCCATTAATCTGTTGGCGTGCCTTATGTACCTGTAGAATGTCTCTTCCAAGAAGTAGAAGAATAGAGGCATCTTTCTGGATAGCTGGAATAAGGTGAGATATTGAATTAAGATGAGGATGATGAAGGGCCACTTCTGGTGAAGGGATTTCTGCTTTATCGTTATCGGGGTGTCTACTTTCCAAAATGGGGTCATTTGGGGGGGTTTTGTGCCACCTGGGCATTCCATGGCCTCCGAAACTGTGATAGGCAGTGAAGAGTGAAATCAAAAATTCACGCCCTTAGAAAGCCTGAAGGCGGTGCTTGGTTTTCGGGGTCCCGTACACGGCTAGGCTCCCAAAAAGTCTCACACATGTGGTATCCCCGTACTCAGGAGAAGCAGCAGAATGTATTTTGGGGTGTAATTTCACATATTTCCATGGCATGTTTGAGCAATATATCATTTAGTGACAACTTTGTGCAAAAAAAAAAAAAAAAAAAAAAAAATTTGTCTCTTTCCCGCAACTTGTGTCGCAATATAAAATATTCCATGGACTCGACATGCCTCTCAGCAAATAGCTTGGGGTGTCTACTTTCCAAAATGGGGTCATTTGGGGGGGTTTTGAACTGTCCTGGCATTTTATGCACAACATTTAGAAGCTTATGTCACACATCACCCACTCTTCTAACCACTTGAAGACAAAGCCCTTTCTGACACTTATTGTTTACATGAAAAAGTTATTTTTTTTTGGAAAAAAATTACTTTGAACCCCCAAACATTATATATTTTTTTAACGGATAAATACGTGTGGCGCTAAGTAGTAGTGTACGTTATTGGGCAAAGCCTGACAGAATGGGAATCCGTGAGGACAACAGCTCAATAAGATTATTATTAAGATTATTGAGCTGTTGTCCTCACGGATTCCCATTCTGTCAGGCTTTGCCCAATAACGTACACTACTACTTAGCGCCACACGTATTTATCCGTTATTCCATCACAATTAGTCTGATTGTTGTGTCGGCAGCTTTCTTCTATTCTAGTCGGCGCATTATTAATTTACTTTATTTTTAGTTATATATTTTTTTAAAGCAAATGCCCTACAGATTAAAATGGTGGGTGTTTCATTTTTTTTTTTTTCACACAGTAATTGCGCAGCGATTTTTCAAACGCATTTTTTGGGGAAAAAACACACTTTTTAAAATTTTAATGCACTAAAACACACTATATTGCCCAAATGTTTGATGAAATAAAAAAGATGATCTTAGGCCGAGTACATGGATACCAAACATGACATGCTTTAAAATTGCGCACAAACGTGCAGTGGCAACAAAATAAATACATGTTTAAAATCCTTCAAAAGCCTTTACAGGTTACCACTTTAGATTTACAGAGGAGGTCTACTGGAAAAATTACTGCCCTCGATCTGGCCTTCGCGGTGATACCTCACATGCATGGTGCAATTGCTGTTTACGTTTGACGACAGACCGCCGCTTGCGTTCGCCTTAGCGCGAGAGCAGGGGGCGACAGGGGTGCTTTTTTTTTTTTTTTTTTTTTTTTCTTTATTATTTTTTTGCTTTTTTAATCTTACTTTTAAACTGTTCCTTTCATATTTTTTTTTTTAATCATTTTTATTGTTATCTCGGGGAATGTAAATATCCCCTATGATAGCAATAGGTAGTGACAGGTACTCTTTTTTGAAAAAATTGTGGTCTATTAGACCCTAGATCTCTCCTCTGCCCTCAAAGCATCTGACCACACCAAGATCGGTGTGATAAAATGCTTTCCCAATTTCCCAATGGCGCTATTTACATCCGGCGAAATCTAAGTCATAAAATGCTCGTAGCTTCCGGTTTCTTAGGCCATAGAGATGTTTGGAGCCACTCTGGTCTCTGATCAGCTCTATGGTCAGCTGGCTGAATCACCGGCTGCATTCTCAGGTTCCCTGTTGAGACAGGAGAGCCAGAGAAAAACACGGAAGATGGTGGGGGGGGGGCATTCCCTCCCACGGCTTGTAAAAGCAGTCTAGAGGCTAATTAGCCGCTAGGATTGCTTTTACATGAAAGCCGACCGCTGGCTGAAAAGAATGATACCAAGATGATACCTAAACCTGCAGGCATCATTCTGGTATAACCACTCAAAGTCGTGAATGGCGTACCTGAAGACAAAAAAATGGTTAACAATGGTTAACAATAAAGCACAGTAAACAGTAAAGTATAAATAATTACATACCTGAAAAACAAACATGATAAAACATAATAACAATAACAATAACAATAAAACATTGCAGAATAGAATACAGTAAAAAAGAGCAGAACAATAGAGAGAGAGAATAGAGAGAGAGAGAACAATAAAACGACAACTATTTTTTTTTATTTCATATATTTTTTTTTTTTTACACTTTTTTTGTAACTAACTTTTATAACGGTAACCGGTTCCAGGTTCGGGTCTCTCAAAATGCGATGGCATCTTGGGAGACCCTGTGAAAGTGCGCCTAGTCTGTGGAATGCTGTACCCTACGCTAATACTCAACTAGTGTATGGTAGCGTTCAAAACATTCACCAATGCAAAGACCAGGATTGTCAGGACAGGAGGGACAATAATAGTGGGTGTCACGCCTATATCCGCGCTTGCTGCAGACACTACCTCTTTTTTGGGGGGGTTCGTTGGGTAGGGGTACTCGGGAGGACATAAAAATGCCTCTCATGCAGCTGACTGCATTTGGTTGGGGATGTGAATGGGGGAAGTACGGGCGCTGCAGAAGTGGTGGGCTCCCAATTAGGATTGGCGAATGCAGCAGGAAGGGCACTATGGGCACGACGGTCCTGTGTTTGTTTTTTTGGTGGCAGCGGGACACTACTTGTGCTTGCCACCTCACCAGCTTGAACTGCACTTATGGGACTCGCCACGTCACCAAGTGTTACTGCAGTGCTGGTTTGACTACGACCGGGGTGTACTACGCCGCTGGTGCTTGCCAGTTCCCCAAAACGCTACCAAAAAAACTGTTAGCGATCGCAGGGATCAGGCCTGATTTTGCGAACGCTGCAGTTATGCGTTTAGAGTTTTGTAAGTGACAGTGATCGATCGATACTGCACTTGGGTGGGCTGGGCTGGGCCAGGCGGAGGGGCAAAACGCAGGTGCTAGCAGGTATCTGGGCTGATCCCGCTAACACTGCGTTTTTGGGAACCCTAAACTGCTGGGGACACTAGTATAGATCAGATCGGATCAGATATTGATGCGATCAGATACTATACCACTAAGGGAGGTGTATGCTGAGTGCGTGGGTGTTAGCGGTACTGGCGCTAACCTGACGCTGCCTGGGGCTGGTGCTTGCCAGTTCCCCAAAATGCTACCAAAAAAACTGTTAGCGATCGCAGGGATCAGGCCTGATTCTGCGAACGCTGCAGTTATGCGTTTAGTGTTTTGTAAGTGACAGTGATCGATCGATACTGCACTTGGGTGGGCTGGGCTCGCCTGGGCGGAGGGGCAAAACGCAGGTGCTAGCAGGTATCTGGGCTGATCCCGCTAACACTGCGTTTTTGGGAACCCTAAACTGCTGGGGACACTAGTATAGATCTGATCGGATCAGATATTGATCCGTTCAGATACTATACCACTAAGGGAGGTGTACGGTGTGTGCGTGGGTGTTAGCGGTACTGGCGCTAACCTGACGCTGCCTGGGGCTGGTGCTTGCCAGTTCACCAAAATGCTACCAAAAAAACTGTTAGCGATCGCAGGGATCAGGCCTGACTCTGCGAACGCTGCAGTTATGCGTTTAGTGCCTTGTAAGTGACAGTGATCGATCGATACTGCACTTGGGTGGGCTGGGCTGGGTCGGGCGGAGGGGCAAAACGCAGGTGCTAGCAGGTATCTGGGCTGATCCCGCTAACACTGCGTTTTTGGGAACCCTAAACTGCTGGGGACGCTAGTATAGATCTGATCGGATCAGATATTGATCCGTACAGATACTATACCACTAAGGGAGGCGCATGCTGCGTGCGTGGGTGTTAGCGGTACTGGCGCTAATCTGACGCTGCCTGGGGCGACGCATATCATCGCCGGGCGATCGGGGGGCTAAACCTTTATTCGGTAATAAACGGCGGGTGCCCTGACACTATAAAAAACAAACGAACTAACCAGCGTCAACCGTAACGGTTATACGGTGATCAGTGGTGAAAGGGTTAACTAGGGGCCAATCAAGGGGTTAAAACATTTATTAGGTAGTATATGGGGGTCCCTGATGCTATAAAACGCTGACGGCGAACCTAAATATTTACCTCACTAACTAGCATCACCAGCGACACTAATACAGCGATCAGAAAAATGATCGCTTAGCGACACTGGTGACAGGGGGTGATCAAGGGGTTAAAACTTTATTAGGGGGGGTTAGGGGGGTACCCTAGACCTACAGGGGGGTAACAGTAACTGTCCCAACACTGTAACTGTCACAAACTGACACCTAGCAGTAATCAGAAAAAAAAAACAAAAAAACAAAAAAAACCTGCTGGTGTCAGTTTGTGACAGGGGGGGGGTGATTGGGGGGGATCGGGGGGCGATCGGGGGGGGGATCGGGGTGTTTTGTATGCCTGGCATGTTCTACTGTGTGTGTGTAGTGTTGTGCACTCACATAGATGTCTTCTCTCCTCGGGCCGGAACGGAAAATACCGACCCGAGGGGAGATGACATCACTTCCTTTGCTGCTGTTTAGCATACAGCAGCAAAGGAGTGTTTTCATTGGCCGGCGGCGATCGCGAGGGGGGGGCCACGAACGGATGGCCTCCCCCTCGTCTCTGATCGCCGGGGGACAGAACGGGACCGCCTCGGGCGGCGGGGGGGGGTCCGATCGGACCCCCCACCCGCGGGAGGCAAATCACGTACCCTGTACGTGATTTTGCCTGCCCGTGCCGCCTTGCCGACGTACATCGGCGTGAGGCGGTCCTTAAGTGGTTAAATTCAGCTGACTCTGGATTGGGAAACTGTTTTGTTGTATTGCTGTTTAAAAGTTCTTGGACATACTTCTTTGTACGTTCTACTGAGGAAGGGGGTTTCTCAGGCACATCTGGGCCTTTGTGGATAGACCCACTTCCAGACCGCTCAATATCAGCATAAGCTGCGGCCTCTGCTGCTGCAGCAGCGGCTGCACACTGACGCTGAAGTATATGCAACTTTGCTTCCTGTTCTGATTTTTCTTTCATAATGGCAGCCTCTTTCTCAGCAAATTCTAGCTGAACATGGGCTGCATCTGCTTTGGCGCCACCTCTGACTAAAAGGGCACTTGCTGATGAAATCTGACTGGACCTTGTTGATTTAGATGAGATGTGAGTGTATATCATCTTGCTGGACACTTGGCATGCTCTCCCTGCCTTGATGTGTACCGGGTAGCTAATTTTCAGCCTTATACTGTCTTCCTGATCTTAGATTCATTCTGTCTGTAAAGAGACTAATATCTTCAGGCTTGTTGCGCTACACCTTTTCACTGTTCCGCTCTCAAAACACTGACTATGTAATACATACTACTGTATGTTCTAAACATGGGAAAACTGTGCCACTTTACAGGCATACTATAGACCCCCCCCCCCAGGCATGATATTTAAAAGGAATATTTCATTTATATTGCTTCACTTTAAGCATTATTAAAATCACCGCTCCCGAAAAAACGTCAGTTTTTAAAACTTTTTTTTTGCATTGATACGTGTCCCCTGGGGCAGGACCCGGGTCCCCAAATACTTTTTATGTCAATAACTTGCATATAAAAAAATGAGCACTTGTGATTTTTCATGTTCATGTCCCATAGACTTTAACGGCGTTGGTCTGAATTTTTTGCCTGTTTGCAAGTTCTGGTGCGAACTGAACTGGGGGGGGTGTTCGGCTCATCCTTACCTGTATGTGGCTAGACTGCCAAAACTCTTTCACATGTTGTATCCCTGTTCCGCTCTCAAAACACTGACTATGTGTGGTTCTAAATGAACAGCTAAGCACTTGTCAGAGACTCCAGTAAACGGAAGCCCAATGTTTGATTTGTCTACCGAAGTAATCCCATATTATTTTACTTCTTTATGATTTGTGAAACTGCAATACAATACAATGACAAGATATCAGTACACATATAAAAACTAGTCTAGCATAAATGACAGATGACACAACAGAAAGGCACTTACAGGTGATGATGTCTCCAGCCCCTCGGGAGAGAAACAGACATGCTGCATCCAAATAGAAAGACAATCTAAAATGGCTGAAGAACTTCCTAAACCAAGTGTCACTTCCTGTCTGAGAAATTTACATAACTAGAGAAAAAGCGGCTACAGACTTTGGCCACTAGATGGCAGTGGTAAACTACACGTTCTATATAAGTAATTATTACTAAATAAGCCTGTAAAGGCAGCACAATCCCCATTTGTGAGAGAAGGTGCAGAATGTGTTTTGGGGAGTAATTTCACATATACCTATGGCATATGTGAGAAATATCTAATATTTATTATATAAAAAAAAAAAATTGTAATTTTCCAAAAACTTGTGGAAAAAAATAAAATCTTCCATGCACTCAACATGCCTTACAGCAAATACCTTGGGGTGTCTACTTTCCAAAAAGGGTGTCCTAGCATGTTATGCCCAACATTAAAAATGTATACCACACATCACCCACTCTTCCAACCACTTGAAGACCAAGACCAAGTCTCTCCTGACACTTTTTGTTTACATAAAAAAATCTGTATTTTTTTGCTATAAAATTAACCGCCAAATATATATATATATTTGGGTGTCTATAGTATGCCTGTAAAGGGGCGCATGTTTCCTGTGTTTAGAACAGTCTGACAGCAAAATGACATTTCAAAGGAAAAAAAGGCATTTAAAAGTACTCGCGGCTATTTATAAATTGCCGGTCCGACAATACACATAAAAGTTCATTGATAAAAATGGCATGGGATTTCCTCACAGGGGAACCCCGAACCAAAAAAAAAAAAAAAAATGGCATGAGGGTCCCCCTAAATTCCATACCAGGCCCTTCAGGTCTGGTATGGATATTAAGGGGAACCCCGCTCCAAATTTTTTTTAAAAAATGGCGTGGAGTCGCCCCAAAAATCCATACTAGACCCTTATCTGAGCATGCAACCTGGCAGGTCACAGGAAAAGAGGGGGGATGAGAGAGCGCCCCCCCCCTCCTGAACCGTACCAGGCCAAATGCCCTCAACATTGGGAGGGTGCCTCATCCCCACAACCCTTGCCCGGTGGTTGTGGGGGTCTGCGGGCAGGGGGCTTATCGGAATCTGGAAGCCCCACTTTAACAAGGGGACCCCCAGATCCCGCCCCCCCGTGTGAAATGGTAAGGGGGTACTTACCCTACAATTTCACAAAAAAAGTGTCAAAAATTTTAAAAATGACAGTTTTTGACAATTTCTTTATTTAAATGCTTCTTCTTTCCATCTTTTTTCTTCTATCTTCTTTCTTCTATCTTCCTTCAGTTTCTTCCTTCGTCTTCTTCTTCTTCTTCCTCCAATCCTCTGCTTTTTGCTCCGGTGTTCTCATCTGGCATCTTCCTTCGTGGCATCTTCTTCCATTCTCAGATTCCCCCGGTAGGATGGAAAAGCCAGAGCCAGAGAAAGCCAGAGAAAGCCAGAGAAAGCCGTGAAAGGTGGCAGGAAGGGGGCTGTCCCCTCCCGCTGCTTGTGGGAGGGTCAAAATAGCCAGACTAAGATTGCTTTTACATGAAAGCTGACCACTCAGCCAATAGCTATAAAAAATATATACCAGGATGATGCCTGCAGCTTCAGGCATTATCCTGGTATAATTACTCAAAGCCATGAACCAGTATGTTGCTTGTCCTTTCTTTCATGCAGCCTGCGGGCTGCATGAAAAAAGAGAAACTAACAGATTCCTCCATTCACATCAATGTGGATTAAGAAGTCTCTGACAAAAAAAGTGAACAACGTATATGGCGAAGCATTGGTGGTGGTCCGCCCACTGACCACCCCAAGCCCTTATGCCTCATAAGTTCTTTTTTTTAACTGCGGATGAGAAATCTCCTCTTGCAGTGCTGCAAGCACTGATATATGTATTTGGAGAGCTGCACCCTGCTGCTGTCAGTATACACAGATCAGTTCTGCAGCTGAATGGCATTCCTGCAAAGCAAACAGCAATGGTTAACAATAAAACACAGTGACAATAGAACATTAACCCAATACAACTTTTTTTATTACTTTTTATTTATTTAATACATTTTTTTTTTCATTTTTAATGTTTGTATTAGTTTTACTTTTTTTCACTTTTTTGTAACTTATAAAAACTGCACACCTTCCAGGCTGTGATTTTAGGGTCTCTCAAACTTTCCTGACTATCTAACATCTTTTGAGATCCTTTTGTATGAATTGTGTGCCCCAGACTGTGCCATGCTGTACCCTGTACTAATACTCCACTAGTGTGTGATAGTGACGAAAGCAATCTTTGAAGCAGAGACCAAGTTGACCAGGACAGGAGAAACAAAAAAAGCTGGTGCCATGCCTAATTCCACGTCTGCTACAGACAAGACTTTTTTTGGGTGACTTTTGGGTCGGGATACCAGGGAGGAATATAGGAGAAATGCCCCTCATGCAGCCAGCCAACAGCATGTGGATTTGGGGATTGGGTCACTACACCTTCTGGATACAAAGGGTCATGATGATCTCTTCCTGATGTGTTACATGTTACAACCAAAAACGCAAATGTATTTTATTGGGATTTTATGTGATGGACCAACACAAAGTGGCACATAATTGTGAAGTGGAAGGAAAATGATAAATAGTTTTCAATTTTTTTAAACAAATAAATGTCTGAAAAGTGTGCATGCATTTGTATTCAGCCCCCTTTACTCTGATAACCCTACCTAAAATCTAGTGGAACCAATTACCTTCAGAAGTCACCTAATTAGTAAATAGAGTCCACCTGTGTGTAATTTAATCTCTGTAAACATACAGCTGTTCTGTGAAGCCCTCCAAGGTTTGTTGAAGAACCTTGAACAAACAGAATCATAAAGGCCAAGGAACACACCAGACAGGTCAGGGATAACGTTGTGGAGAAGTTTAAAGCTGGGTTAGGTTATAAAAAATATCCCAAGCTTTGAACATCTCACAGATCACTGTTCATTCCATCATCCGAAAATGGAAAGAGTATGGCAAAACTGCAAACCTACCAGGGCATGGCCGCCCACCTAAACTGACAGGCCGGGCAAGGAGAGCATTAATTAGAAAAGCAGCCAAGAGGCCCATGGTAACTCTGGAGGAGCCGCAGAGGTCCACAGCTCAGGTGGGAGAATCTGTCCACAGGACAACTATAATTCAAGCACTCCACAAATCTGGCCTTTATGGAAGAGTGGCAAGAAGAATTGTTCAAAGAAAGCCATAAGAAATTCCTTTGGATTTTTTGAGAAGCCATGTGGGGGACACAGCAAACATGTGGAAGAAGGTGAACTGGTCAGATGGGTACCAAAATTGTACTTTTTGGCCTAAAAGTAAAACCCTATGTGTGGCGGAAAACTAACACTGCACATCGCCCTGAACATCCCCATTGTGAAATATGGTGGTGGCAGCTTCATGTTGTGGGGATGCTTTTCTTTAGCAGGGACAGGGAAGCTGGTCAGAGTTGATGGGAAGATGGATGCAGCCAAATACAGGGCAATCTTAAAAGAAAACCTGTTATGCCGCGTACACATGGCCAGACTTCCCGACAGAAAAAGTCCAATGGGAGCTTTTGGTCAGACATTCCGATCATGTGTATGCCCCATCTGACTTTTTCTGTCGGCATTTCCAACGGACTCAGATATAGAACATGTTCTAAATCTTTGCGTCGGAAATGCCGACAGAGTTTAGCCCATTGGCAAGTCCGCTCGTTTGTACGCGGCACTAGAGTCTGCAAAAGACTTGAGACTGGGGTGGAGGTTCACCTTCCAGCAGGACAACCACCCTAAACATACAGCCAGAGCTACAATGGAATGGTTTAGATTAAAGCATATGCATGTGTTAGAATAGCCCAGTCAAAGTCCAGACCTAAATCCACTTGAGAATCTGGGCAAGACTTAAAAATTGCTGTTCATGATGCTCTTCATCCAATCTGATAGCTTGAGCTATTTTGCAAACAAGAATGGGCAAAAATTTCACTCTTTAGATGTGTAAAGCTGGTAGAGACATACCCAAAAAGACTTACAGGTGTAATTGCATTGAAAGGCTGAATACAAATGCACACCACATTGTGTTGGTCTATCACATAAAATCCCAATAAAATACATTTACATTTTTGGTTGTAACATTACATATTGTAGAAAAGTACAAGGGGTATGAATACTTTTTCAAGGCACTGTAAATATACAGACAATTTTTGTACCCGCAGCGTGCTTTACAGAAAGCTAAGTACGGATTCATCATCTGGTTGTTGAAGTCCACCCTTCCCATGTTAAAGTGGTTCTAAAGCTTTAAGGTTTTTCACCTTAATGCATTCTATGCATTAAGGTGAAAAACCTTCTGTACTGCAGCTCCTCCCCCTTTTTCTTACCTGATCCCGATCCGATCTAGTGACATGCATGAGCAATGTCCGTGAGTACAGCAGCTCCCGCCACTGTCATGCTCCTCATTGGGCACATTAATAGCAGTGGGGACATGGCTTGGATGAGGACCAAAATGGCCACTTAAGCCTGGCGCTCAGGCTGAAAAAGAAGCTCACAATTCAGCTGCCAAATACTGGAGACATTCCAGGCCCAGCCGAACAGCATGGCCACTTCCTCGGCTGCATCACAAGCCTCCACGCATGTGGCTCACACACAGAGCCAGACACAGGCTGAGCCAGCACAGAGCTCCCCTGCCCCAAATGCAGCTTCACACCTCTCTCCCAGCCTCAGTGATCTGCATAATATAGTTGTTGACATTAAAGACATGTTGTCGGCAGCTATTACCGACCTCAGACATGATATACAGGCCATTGCAGACAGAGTCCACAAGGTGGAGAAGATTACAACCCACCAGGAGAACCATATACACAAGATGTATACTGTGACAGATGCCCATTCACTCCAACTGCGGGAACTCCATAGACACCTAGAAGCTTAGGTAAACTGTGGATGCAGGCACTACTTAAGGGTCCGAGGCCTGCGAGAATCGATTGAGCAAGATCAACTTTTGCCCACTATTACATCCATCTACTATGAGCTACTGGACAGACCTCCTACCACCACAATAGAAAGAGAACATCTACACCATTCACTGCGACCCAGAGGTAGAGAGACAGACCTATCGAGAGATGTGATATGTTATTTAAACAGCTTCTGCCTGAAAGAAGAGATTCTAAGGAAGGCCCAAAACCAAATTCAGATTACCTTCATCAATGTGGACATAAAAATTTATCAAGACATTTCCAACATCACCTTAAAGCATCGACAGAAACTCCGCCTCCTTCTGGATATGTTATGGGCTTGTTTCCATTCTGTCCCTCTGCAAATGTGCTAGCTGTAACGGCCTTATTAAGAGTCCCAGAGGACCTACCGTGTTTCTGTGAAACCTTGGATATTCCACTGGTCCAAGTACCTGAAGGGTACAGTAAATTCCGTCCACCTTCTACCATGAGATCACCCCCCCCCCCGGGATGAACAGATGGATGTACAACACCAAAGGCACAGACGCACAGTCACTTCTCCGCCACAGCCCAACAAATTCTCCAACTCATCAGAGACCTCAATAAGAAGAATGAGGGTACCCAACCTATGGGATCTATGTTAACAAAGTCACACAAATGACACTTTCCACAGTTTTCAGTTATGATCGATCAGACTCTGACCCATCATGCTTGATGTTATTTTCTCATCCCCAATTTGAATGCCCCGTACACACGATCTGACTTTCCGACAACAAAACTGTGGATTTTTGTTCGAAGGATGTTGGCTCCAACTTGTCTTGCATACACACGGTCACACAAATGTTGGCCAACAATTACGAATATAGTGACGTACAAGACGTACGTGATGTCTCCATTACGAACGCTAGTACTTGATTCCGAGCATGCATGGACTTTTGTACACACGATTGGAATGTTCACGCCTGTGCACCACTGTGCACTTGTTACCCGGGTTTCTCTTACACCCCTTCTCTTGGGCCCAGAATACTGAAGAGCTCCATTGCAGAATTTCCTGCAAGAAATCAGCCAGTCCTGGCAGTCATCCTTCCACACAGATTTCCTTAACATGATGCACCATTTTAAAGCAGAAATCAACGATATAGGGAACAGGGTTACCCACCATGAGTCAAAGATGGAAGAATTCATGAAATCATACAATGAATTAGTGGATGCCAACAGTAAAAAAGACGAAGAACTGGATTGGATAAAAGCTAAACTGGCAGACCTCGAGGACCGTTCCAGGAGGAATAGTGTTAAAATCAGAGGAATACCTGAAACAGTCTAGCCAGCAGCATTATCAGAGTATTTTACACAACTACTAGCTGCATTTTTGCCAGACTCTCCACCAGCTGATTTAATAATCGATCAGATCTATCAACTCTCCAAACCATCCTACCTACCAAGAGATACACCAAGAGATACAATTGTCTGCATTCACTTCATCCATACCAAAGAGAAGTTCATGAGGGCAACTAAGGATACCTCAAAGTATCCCTGATCCTATCGAAATCTGTTTTTTTACGCTGACCTATCCCAATACATGATGTTGAAACGATAAAATATCACCACATAACCAAACCATTGTGAAACCACCAGATTCCATACAAGTAGGGCCATCCATTAAAACTGGTGGTCACTAAAGATGAAAGGTCCTACAATATCCATTCAGTAAAGGATGGCATAAAACTACTGCGACAATGGAAAATTCTGAATCCTCAATGCCTTCAGCCACAAAGCACACAACGCCACCAACAGGCAAATGACAATTGGGAGGATGACGCTCCAAACGACATGATCACCCCAAATATTTAGTTCAAGGCCACTCTCTGCAACTTAGGCCCTAAAAATGTTGCTGAAGCTCAGTTCTGTCTGCTCTTTTACCCCTCACTAAGAGTTGCAGTAAAGCACCACGTGATCAAAGGTTTTCTTTGTGTTTTTCTTAATCTTAAACAACGTTAATGCACAACCCTTGCAGTTCTATATTTTACAGTCTTATCCAGTTACAGTTTCTTTTATAGACTACAACTACCTTGACATCATCTTCTAACCTATTCAACAAGACACAGGTCAAGACCTTCTACACACTCAAAGACAGAAATATAAACTCATCTCAAACTTAAGTCATCTAATCCACCTGCAGTGATTACCTACACCAGTCAGGGTTCTCTGCAATCCGATTAATCTATCCTGCATCAACAACCTTCACTGTGCAGCATATAATAAAAGAACATTATCAGCCATGCCTTTTAAAATAGCTTCCCTGAATGTCAAAGGACTAAACCACCCTAGTAAGCATCACTCCCTATGGTCTGAAGCACGTAAGCTTCAATATGACATTCTGTGCCTTCAGAAAACTCACTTATGCCAAGGCAAAGCCCCATCTGTGACACATAAAAGGACCTTCTATGCCAATGCCCCCACCAAAACTAAAGGGTTGCTCATTGCTCTAAAAGATATGATCGCATTCAAGCTCTCTGATATTGTTACCGATGAAAAGGGGCATTTTATTATTCTTGTTGGTGAAATAAATAATGTACCTTATACCATCGTCAACATATATACCCCTAACACCAAGCAAATTTCATTTCTCCACAAACTATGGAAAAAAATGAAAAAGCACCAACAAGGTCGTACGCTCATCTGTAGAGATTTCAATATTGTTTGCAACACAGAATTTGATGTTAAAGGTCCCACAACCAAAAAATTATGTTCCTCTTCACTATCCAGCTTTCTTCAATCCACAAATCTCTACGATATCTGGAGATGCCAACACTCCTCAGAGAGAGATTTCACCTTTTTCTTTTTTCTTTTTATAGTAGACAAACAACTGTTGCAAGAATTACTTTCCTCAGAAATCCACACAATCACCTGGTCAGATCACGCACCCATATTCCTCCACATAGGAGAAAAAACAAGCACACCACCTATGTATATGTGGCGCAATGACCCTCTTGTGATGTCAGACCCCAACAACGTGAAGCTCATTCGCCAACATTTGACAGACTTTTTCAAACGTAATGACTCCACAGTAGGGATGAGCCGAACACCCCCCGGTTCGGTTCACACCAGAACCTGCGACCGGACCGTAAATTTGCACAAACGTTAGAACCCCATTGAAGTCTATGGGACTCGAACGTTCAAAATCAAAAATGCTAATTTTAAAGGCTAAGTTGCATGGTATTGTTCTAAAAAGGGTTTGGGGACCCGGGTCCTGCCCCAGGGGACATGTGTCAATGCAAAAAAAAGTTTTAAAAACTGCCGTTTTTTCAGGAGCAGTGATTTTAATGATGCTTAAAGTGAAAAAAAAGTGAAATATTCCTTTAAATATCGTACCTGGGAGGTGTCTATAGTATGCCTGTAAAGTGGCACGTGTTTCCCGTGCTTAGAACAGTCCCTGCACAAAATGACATTTTTAAAGTAATAAAAGTCATTTAAAACTGCTTACCGCTTTAATGTAATGTGCTGTCCCGGTAATATGGATGAAAATCAGTGAGACAAACATCATGGGTAACCCCCCAGTCCATTACCAGGCTCTTTGGGTCTTGTATGGATATTAGGGGAACCCCGCACCTAAATTAAAAAAGGGAAAGGCGTGGAGCCCCAGGCCTTCTGAACAGCAGTATACAGGCGGTGCAAATAATACAGGGACTGTAGGTTTGTTATTAAGTAGAATCTGTTTGTAATTTTGAACTGGTACATTTTTAAAGTGTAGCTCCAGCCAAAAAATCTATTTTTAAGCTTTTTGGAAACCATAGGGAAGGGTTATCACCCCTGTGACATTTGTTTTGCTGTCTGTGCACCTCTTTAGAAGATTTTACCTCACTTTCTGTCCCAATGACAAATGTTTTTTGACAATTTGGGGTTTTTAGTGAAACAAGGATTGGTGATAAAGCATCAGTGGAAAGGAGACACGTTTTTCCCATATTAACTCTTATGCCCCATACACACGATCGGACATTGATCGGACATTCCGACAACAAAATCCATGGATTTTTTCCAAAGGATGTTGGTTCAAACTTGTTTTGTCTACACACGGTCGCACAAAGTTGTTGGAATTTCCGAACGCCAAGAACGCAGTCATGTACACCACGTACGACGAGACTATAAAAGGACAGTTCAATCCCAAGCGTGGCACCCTTTGGGCTCCTTTTGCTAATCTTGTGTTAGTAAAAGTTTGGTGAGAGATGATTCATGCTTTTTCAGACTCGTGGTTTTCAGATTGTTTTCTGCTGTTCAGTTTGTGCTTGTGGGTTTGTATCTGGTCTTCAGTGCATGCAGCGAGTTGCCCTTGACTTTGTCATTGTGTTCTTGTTCGTTCGTTACTGATTTTCAGATCGCTCTTCACAAGCCTTGCTTTTTTTCAGTGAGTTCTGTTACTTCGTTCTGAGCAGCCGACCATTTTCTATCCATGTTGCGTGTACATACTCATCGTAGAGTTCGTGCTGTGCGGGGGCTTGGTGTTGGGGTCCTTACTTTGACACAAGCCCAGTCCATGAACAGGGTGGGGAGGAGTTCATGGACCAAGAATTGGTTGCTCCAGCATGACCAGTTCTGTAACATGCCTTAGCTCTGTGAGATCCGTGAGAATAATCCTGACAATGACAAAAGGAACTTTCTCCGGATGACGGACCCCGTATTTCACTGTTTGTTGGCTTTGCTGACCCCCTATATCAGCAGGCAGGATACCTGCATGAGGCAAACCATCACTCTGGAGCAGAGGCTAGTCGCCACCCTGGCTACGGGGAGAAGCCTGCAGGACCTTAACTTCTCGACAGGCATCTCCCCCCAGGCTCTGAGGATGATTATCCCAGAGACCTGTTCTGCCATCATTCAGGTCCTGCAGAAGGAGTATATTAAGGTAAGATTTTTATCCTTTAACATCACATGTTATTGTATAGAATGTTTGATAATATATTGTATTTCTTTCCTCATTCCCTAATTACCCTGATTGTAATATGCTGTGAATGTCCCCTTTGTCCTCATGCATGCTGTCATTTTTTTTTTATTTTTTTTTTGTCCTTCATACATATTTGCCTTCACAACATGCTCTCCTGGCCCTATATTCACCTAGTGTAGTAACTTAACAATGTATTTTGTCAGCTCCATAGTAGTGCTTTACCCTAAATACCCCCTAAAATGTTTAAAATTGTGATTTGTGCTTAAAATTCAGGCAGAGTGCCAGAGTTTTTTTTTTTTTTTTAGGTCCCAAAATCATTTGGAACCCTCCCCCCAACTGCTAACTCAGCTGATACCAATCCTCTATCTGCTGACTTTGGCAAACCCATACACACTATACCCACCTCTTTAGTGGTCATATTTATGGATGAATTCCCCAAAGCATGTAGTGCAAGGGCCTGCCTGAATACTTTCAAATGGTACTTTTTAAGTTTCTGTATCCTATTATTATCTTGATAGGTAATAGCAGAATGTAAAATGTGCTAAAATGTGTACAGTAAATATGTGCACACTGAAATATTTCGTTTCGGAATTTCGTTTTCATCCGAAAAATAAATTTATTTAGTTACTCCCGAAATTCGTTTTTATTAATTATATTTTTCGTTAAAAATGGCATTCGTCCAAAAATCCAAATTAATTAAGGTCGAATCTGTCCTTTAAGGCTTATGGTGTCTGGCTAATGTTCAAAGAAGATTTGACGGAGCAGCTAAACTGTACAACGCCGTATAGTTTACCTGCTCCGTCGAATCTTCTTAGAACTTTCAAAAGACACCATAAGCCAAAGTATGTGTTTACTTAGTTCTAGCTATTTTACTGCTCCTCCTCTTTGGTTACAATCAGCCAATTACAATCATCATCATCATTATTTTTATTTTACTTTCCCCACCCAATTCCAGCAGCGATCTTTTCTCCCCTACGTCAAATCTTTTCTCCCCTACGTCGAATCTTTTCTCTCTACGTCAAATCTTTTCTCACTATGTAGAATAATCTTGGACTAATAGAGCTAAGGTTAGGCACATTCGACCACAGGTTTGATGGACACAGATAGTTATTGTCAGCATCATGTCGAATCTCCTATCTACATCGAACTGTTGTAGCAACGAAAATGAAAATAAAGCATTTGTTTATGTTGGATCTTTCGTTTTTCGGATTCCGCACTTTCGTTATCGTTTGTTAAAACAATAACGAAAATACCTGAAATTTGGACGAAAATGCATTCGGACGAAAACAAATTCACATGTCTAGTGTACAGTGTGTATTTATCTCTTTGTATTATGCATTATGTATTATGACACTTCTTACCTGTCCAGTGGGCTGCCAATAGTGTAAGTAATAATACACATTATTTAGGCATTCATCTCTCAATGAAGTGGAGAGGGTTACCTGGCCAAAACATGTCCCCCCCCCCATAAAATGTATAAAATGGCCCATGAGAGGGGGGGGGGAATCTGATAGGTGGACCTTATACCTTTGTCTTTAAATACTCCCTAAAATAAATGTAATACTGATGTTGGCCAAGAATGTTTGTGTCTAATCTGCTTTCCATGTTTATGTGCAAAATGAATATTTTTTATTTCTTGTTTGACTCCACAGTTTCCTTCCAACCCACAGGAATGGCAGACTGTGGCATCCCACTTTGCCCAGCGGTGGGACTTTCCTAACTGTGGAGGGGCAATTGATGGGAAACACGTCCACATCGTCCCACCACCCAACTCGGGGTCATATTATTACAACTACAAGGGGTTCAATAGTATTGTGATTTTGGCGGTGGTGTCGGCTACTTACGAGTTCCTGTATGTGGACGTGGGGAAGAATGGCCGGATGTCGGATGGTGGAGTCATTGCCCAGATGGAGTTATACAGGCGTCTCCAGAATGGCAGCTTGGACTTGCCACCTCCAGAAGACAATGCGGAAGGACTCCCATTTGTCTTCGTTGCAGATGAAGCTTTTGCGCTGGGGAACCATCTTATGCGGCCATTCCCTATGAGGACCCTCACCCCGGACCAGAGGGCTTTTAATTACCAGCAGGCCAGAGCCAGAAGAGTGGTGGAGAACACGTTTGGAATAATGGCCAGACGGTTCCGCCTATTTCTTACACCCATACACATGGCGGAATATAAACTGAATCACATCATCCTGGCTTGCTGTGTTCTCCACAACCTTTTAAGGAGAAATTCTGTGAACTATGCTGGTTCAGTTGGGCCTGAATCTGGAATTAATCTCAATGAACCAACCCTGACGGCGCTTGATGCTGGCCATCCTGGCTTGCCCCCCCTGAGTGACCGCAAGGTCCGTCTAAGATACATGGAATACTTTGCAGGTAGGGGGGCCATCAATATGCCAGACAATGTCTGAGACATTTTTTAAATAAAAAAAAAAATTTAACTACTAAAATATTTGCTGACATTTACTGCTTGTGTTTCTTTTAGCTGACCCTAACTGAAATTTGGGGAGTCCTGAAAATGGCATGATTGTGTAACACTAGAAAGCACTGCTGGGTGTTATTTACTAAAGGCAAAGACAGTTTGCACTACAAGTGCACTTGAGACTGCACTGAAACTGCACTTGTAGTGAAAAGTGGATTTGCCCTTAGTAAATAACCCCCATTGTCACAGAAAACACCAATTTTACCACACAAAAAGTTTAGGACCATTGAAAGAAGAAGCCACACATTGTTGATTATCAATCTTTTTTAATACAAGCACAATCACATGTGCATTTATAAAAGGTTTTTAAACAAACCAACATGTTTGTTGTATAACAATTTTTTCGATCACATTAATAAAAGTAGAACTGTCCATTTAAGGTGAAACATGCATGTTTAAAACCAACAAGAAATACACAAATTTGGAACTTACAAAGTTCAACCTTGTAAGAAATTGAAGGCAATATCAGACATGAGTATTTATAAACTGTGTTTGATATTGCGTTCAGCAGATGGGGTGAAGTCACCCCTGGAAAAGCCAAATTTTAAAGATGCACACAAATTGCCGAATGTCAACATGTGCTAGCTGCCATCACGGGGGATCAAGGGACGTGTTTTGGGGTGCAACCCCTTCCTCTAAGCTACTTTATTATTGAGGAAGGGGTTGCACCCCTAAAATGCATACATTGATCTCCCGTGATGGCAGATAGCACATGTTAACATACTGTGTGCATCTTCAAAATTTGGCTTTTCGAGAATATGTCAAAAAATGAGAAAAAAAATTCTGTAAAAAAAGCACAACTAAGTAAGGGATTTCGAGGGGTTTTAAACTCTCCCTAAAACATCAATGATGTTCTTCATTTTGTTTTGAACATCATTGATGTTTTGCTTGATGTTTTCCAAGTCCCTATTAAACCCCATGATCTCCCTGATCAGGATCTGGGCACCTTCACTGATGAAATGACCTTGATCCACAACATCACGATCACCTAAAAATATAGAGAAAAAAAACACCATGTATTATAAATATGCCGGCATCCATCTCTTACCTGAGCCTGTTGTCGCAGACACTCACCTGTTGTGGTGACTATTTTGATTACGTCTCCCTCCTCCTCCTCTGGTTGGGTTTGGGGGATTTCCACTTCTTCATGAGGTGGGGGGTCTGTGGTCTCCTCTGATGAGTGGTGTCTTCCGAGTCTTTTCTCCCCTATGTTAAAAAAAATAGGTATGCTTAGCACACAGATATTTGATGGCAGAAATAGGAATATGAAATATTGCTTGGAAGTGGGGTACAATTGTCTGTTTTGGCAGAGTTCCATGATGAAGAAATATTTATTTACTTTGTAAAGCTTGAATACTTACCTGTTTTGTACAAGCTTCACAGATGGAGTCACCCCTATAGTATCCACAGGAGCACCTGTGTGGGCCTCCTAAAAAAAGGGCGTTCTTGTGTCCCACACTAGTGCTCCGGTGTCCAGATGTGTAAACAGCTGCTGAGTGTCCTCTCCTTACACAGAATCTAGTTTGCATTTCATTCTAATTCCAAACCCATCTAGACACCAAAATTTATTTAACAGAAGTATGCCTTAAAAAATGTATTGAACTGCATCTGGACAAAACATGGTGTTTTATTGGCCGAACGAAAAATGTTTCCTACGGACGATTAATGTGTCCATGAACATGAAAGTTGCCATTTTAAACTGTACAACAGTAAAAAAAAGCACAGGGAGCAGCACGAACGTAATAAAAAATAAAGAATAGGAACACAAGACCACTACTTACTTTTTTGCAGCACTCTCCTGATCCTTCTATACTGATCATGCTCCCTTAATTTGAGGTCCGACCACCGTTGTTGATCCTTGGATCGTCGTACCCCAAAATTCTTCTGCAGACTCTTCACAACTTTTGCCATGATCTTGGCCTTTCTGACATTGGGGTTGGGGTAAGGTCCATACTTCCCATCATAGTCGGCCCTTTTCAAGATGTCCACCATCTCCAACATCTCCCCAAAGGACATATTCAATGCCTTAAATCGTCTCCTCCGGGATCAGGATGTTTCTGGCTCCGGGCTTTCCTACTCCACCCCGTTGCTGTAATTAGCACACACCTGCTCTGTCTCCGCCATGTGCTCTTCCCCCACTGCGCCGAACAAGAAGGGGCGGGGAATAGACTAGAAAGAACGTCAGGGGCGGGCGGAGTTTCATGCATGCGCAGTGTATATAAAGCGTAACACGCGTGCATAGTACGTACGATCTGTGAGTGGAGGAAGGAGTATTGGAAGCGCCGATCATGATAATGAAGGTAACATTCAAACTTGGACCTATACTGATTCTATATTGGGACAAGATTAGGAGACTGTAGCCTGACATTAGGGTTTGTCTTGTGTATTGCAGATAAAATGGATGGCTTCAATGAGCACAACTTCCTCCCCCTTTTCATAGACAAATACAGGGAGCTGCCCTGTCTATGGTAGGTGAAACATCCTCATTATAATCATAAACAAAAGAGGTAGGCAGCGCTGGAGAAACTGCTGGAGTTGGTGAAGCCGGTGGTCCCCACCACAAGCATCCCCTATTTAAAAGCCAAAATTGGTGGCCTGAGGAGCACATATCTTAGGGAGCGCAAGAAGGTCCACGTAGCATTTTTCTGGTTCATACCGGAATATTTACTTTGAAGTCACTGAATATTTTAGATTTATTTGTACTACTTTTTCACGTAGCTTATAGCGCCACACTTTAGAATTTTTAACTGTTATTTTAATCCTGAGTCTACGGGTGTGTTGGCTGCTGTTTGTCTTTTCTAGCGCAGCGCTGTACTTAACCTCTATATACCTATTTACATCTAATTGACATTTAGTATAGCTGCAGCGCATAGCACTCCACTTAACATGGATGTTTTTGAGTACCGTGCATCCCGGGTAGTTAACACTGAAGGTGTATTTGTTGCCTTCTCCAATGACACAGAAATTGGAGGATTATTTATGAGGCTAAAGAATGTTATGGTCTCTGAACTCCATCTACAATGGGATCTGGTCTTCTTAGAGCAATACGTAACAGAGGGAATGATCCCACGCAGTCTCAGATGGGATGTCCAACCCCAACAGGGGGAGGCTGAACTCGATTCCTGGTTCGAATATTTTAATGACGCCGGGATTAAGTTCCTTGATTTCCTTATCAATAGGAAGCGTATCCGCCTTTCCAATTTGGATCAGGAAATCAGAGAACTAAAGGATAAATTACTTGCTTATAAAAATTCTGTTGAATACAACACTTTGTCCTCCAATCTGCAGGCACACCTTGTAAACGAGGATAAGGAACAAAAAATCAAAAAACATAAAAAATATTCTCGAGATATTGGGGACTATAAGGCGGGAAAAGTATTTGGGTGGCAGAAATCCATTGTAGGGTCTACCTCACAGACCACAATGGAGACTAATGCCCATAATGAGGTCACTACTGCCCCCCCATTGAACCTTCGGTTCGCCCTAAATCCGTTGCAGATAAAGGGCGACCCTATGGTGGTCCCCCTCCACATATGGGATGACAGTCCCATACCCCTAGGAACCAACACAGGGAAAGAGGATATCATTCTAGAGGCAGAGGGAGAGGTGGTAATAGGGGTGACCAACAGGGTCACGACTATCAATATCGAGAGCGGGAGAACTCATATTATCGTGGGTCTCTGGTTCGTTACCACGATTCTCCCCACCCCCCCCCACTACCCTAATACATCATACTATAGACACCCACCAATTTCCACCTATAACAGATATTCCCCATTACGCGATCATTACAATGAGAATGTCTGTCCGTTCCCCAGTGCCGGATATGACCCATCCCCTTATAAACAACCCTATTCAGACCCACGTGCCACCCGGGGTTTTCGCGAGGACACTCTGAACAAAAAAAGAGGTCCGGAAACAAGAGAGGGACCAGAGGAGGGAGGAGGGTCCAGAGACGAAAAACGAAAAAGAACTTAACGTGTCAGGGGGTATTTAATTTGAGCGACACTGTTCTTACACAGGAGGAGAAGAGTGTTTTGAATAAGGGGCTTAAATTTGCCCCCCCACACAAACGTAATAAATTTAATACGTTCATTGACATTCATAAATTTATTAGAAAAATCAATGTTCAAAGATATATTATCTCGAACCCTACCAGAAATATAGCCAGGGCAGCAACGTCCGGCACGGTACATTCTGGTCTATCTAACCCTTCCCTCTTCAGCCCCCCAACACAACTCCCACCAACCATCAATTTGTTTAAGGAATTGGTGATTAGAGATCTAGCGAAGATTCCACTTAAGCGTAAAGTGTACAACCCCTTGCCCTCAGTGGGTTTGAAAACTCTTTGTGATAACAAGAACTTGGTCATCTGCCCCGCCAATAAGGGCGGAGGTATTGTTTTACTTAACAAAATGGATTATTTTGAAGAAATGTATCGCATTTTAGGAGATCGTGAGACTTATATTGAACTACCGAATAACCCCACACATGAGTACAAGAGAGAATTGAAGAAAATTATAAATAAAGGATATGAGTCTTGTATTTTAAACAAAAAGGAGAGATCTTTAGCCCCGCGCATTCCAGTTATGTATTATTTGCCCAAAGTCCACAAGGACCCCCTTCACCCTCCAGGTCGACCCATAATTAGTGGTATCGACTCGGTCACTTCTAAGATTGGGAAGTACGTAGATTTCTTTCTTCAGCCATCTGTACTTAAAATGCCGTCCTATCTAAAAGATACAAAAGACGTGATTAGATTACTATCCAATGTTTCCTACTCTGGTGACCTTATTATGGCCACTGCGGATGTGGCGTCCCTCTACACCTGCATTCCGCACTGTCAAGGTGTGAACGCAGTACAATGTTTCCTTAATAGGGACGCTACCCTTGCTTCCCCCCAAGTTAATTTCATCATGGAGCTAATTGAGTTTGCTACGCAACACAATTATTTCTGGTTTAATGGTAACTACTATCGCCAACACAAGGGGGTAGCAATGGGAGCTAAGTTTGCTCCCAGCCTGGCCAACTTGTTCATGGCCAAATGGGAGGAGGATGTCGTCTATGCCATGGCGAACCCACACCTTTTGGTGTGGGCCCGGTACATAGACGACATCCTCCTCTTATGGACGTGTAGCCATGATGATCTGGTTGACTTCATGGCTTCTCTAAACACTAATGATAGGGGTATTTCTCTGACTTTTGAGGCCAGTACCACCTCTGTCCATTTTCTAGATTTGGTCATTGTGGTTTTACATTTAGTACTTATTTTAAATCCACCGACAGAAATGGTTATATACCAACTGATAGCTGTCACCACAGTTCCTGGATAAGATCAGTCCCTCGGAGCCAATTCTTGCGGTTACGCAGGAATTGCACCGACAGTGACACCTTTATGATTCAGGCCAGGACGCTGAGGGATCGGTTTGTGGAAAAGGGCTATAATCTGCCCGATCTAGACAAAGAGATCGAGAATGCCTACAAGGTGGATCGTCAGACACTATTGCAGGATAGACCCAAACATCCCAATGAGGAATTCAAATGGTCATTTCTGACGTCCTTTTCTATGCAACATAAGCATATTAAAAGGATTTTTGAACATCATTGGGATGTCCTTAAAACAGATCAAATATTAGGACCACTGCTACCTGAGACCCCTAAGGTGGTCTTTAGGGGGGTCCCATCTCTTTGGAGCAAGTTGGCTCCTAACGTCATAGATCCACCAAAAAAAACATCCTTTTTCCATAATTGGACAGGTTTTCATCCTTGTAAAAAATGTTTGGTTTGCCAGCATAACACCTGTGGCAGAAGGACAAGTTACAACTTCTCCTCTACCGTTACTGGTCGCACGTACGTAATTAAACAATTTAGTACGTGTGCAACTACTGGGATCGTATACCTGATAACTTGCCCTTGTGGTAAACAATATGTGGGCCGTACTATTAGATCTTTTACTGTACGTGTCTCGGAACATATTAACTTAATTAAAGCAGGCAGCACCAAACATACTGTCCCTAGGCATTATAGGGAATGTCATGATAGAAACCCTGCGGGCACTCAGTTTCTTATCATAGACAAATATACTGCTCCCTGGCGGGGGGAGGGTCGACGCTTAGGGGTGTCTCTCGTTTAGAGACATATTGGATATATGAGTTGGGGTCCCATTTTCCGCAAGGTATTAACGTTGAATGGGACATCAACTCTTTTATAAATCAGGCGTAAATATATTTTTGATCTCTCTCCTTCCTGCATCCAAATTGGATATTTTTTCATATATTTTTTTTTTTTTTTATTTGTTTCATTTTTTAATTTTCAATATTTTTTTTTAGTTCAGTCACCAATATTCATTTACATAATTATGTAATGTTCAATATACCACATTCATGTTTTTCTGATCGTTTTTATGTACTTTACATGTGTCTTGGGGTTCTAAGCTATGTTATGGATTGTACTAATGCCCCCTATTGGCAGTGTCCGGTAGGCTCTATGTTTGAGTATCTACACTTATATGTGGCTAAGTACGCTCCTATTTTTATATGTTCTTATATTTACTGATTTTGATATTTTTATTATCAATGTTATTCATTTATATTTTTTAAGTAAATTCCACATAATCAGCTCCTATACATTTTATTATTATGTTTCCCTGCATATGTCCGCCTTTGCTGACACTCTGGCCTTCCGGCTTTTCATTTAAGCCAGGCTCCATTTCCTGTGCAGTTGTGACCGGATATGATGAGTTTGCAGGCGTTCTGAAAGTGAGGCTTGGTTGACCAAGCGTGGAGCGCACTGCCGCCGTTATCGTGCGCGTGACGTCATTGCGCAACGCGATAACGAGGCTTGGCACAGTGTGTGGAGCGCGGCGCAGTTGCTGCGCTCCAACCTATTAGATATGTGGAAGGTAGAGCGAGGCTTGGTTCCGGACCTATTAACCGGACCTATTTTAAGTTGCCTTTACACCTTTTTAATGTAAATTGGGATGTTTAACCACTTCAGCCCCGGAAGGTTTTACCCCCTTCCTGACCAGAGCACTTTTTACAATTCGGCACTGCGTCGCTTTAACTGCTAATTGCGCGGTCATGCAATGCTGTACCCAAACGAAATTTGCGTCCTTTTCTTCCCACAAATAGAGCTTTCTTTTGATGGTATTTGATCACCTCTGCCGTTTTTATTTTTTGCGCTATACACGGAAAAAGACCGAAAATTTTGAAAAAAAATGATATTTTCTACTTTTTGTTCTAAAAAAAATCCAATAAACTCAATTTTAGTCATACATTTAGGCCAAAATGTATTCGGCCACATGTCTTTGGTAAAAAAAATGTCAATAAGTGTATATTTATTGGTTTGCGCAAAAGTTATAGCGTCTACAAACTAGGGTACATTTTCTGGAATTTACACAGCCTTTAATTCATGACTGCCTATGTCGTTTCTTGAGGTGCTAAAATGGCAGGGCAGTACAAAACCCCCACAAATGACCCCATTTTGGAAAGTAGACACCCCAAGGAATTTGCTGAGAGGCATGTTGAGCCCATTGAATATTCATTTTTTTTGTCCCAAGTGATTGAATAATGACAAAAAAAAAAAAAAAAAAATTACAAAAAGTTGTCACTAAATGATATATTGCTCACACAGGCCATGGGCATATGTGGAATTGCACCCCAAAATACATTTAGCTGCTTCTCCTGAGTATGGGGATACCACATGTGTGGGACTTTTTGGGAGCCTAGCCGCGTACGGGGCCCCGAAAACTAATCACTGCCTTCAGGATTTCTAAGGGCGTACATTTTTGATTTTACTCCTCACTACCTATCACAGTTTTGAAGGCCATAAAATGCCCAGATGACATAAACCCCCCCCAAATGACCCCATTTTGGAAAGTAGACACCCCAAGCTATTTGCTTTGAGGCATGTTGAGTCCATGGAATGTTTTATATTTTGACACAAGTTGCGGGAAAGTGACAAATCACAGTTTCGGAGGCCATGGAATGTCCAGGTGGCACAAACCCCCCCCAAATGACCCCATTTTGGAAAGTAGACACCCCAAGCTATTTGCTGAGAGGCATGGTGAGTATTTTGCAGCTCTCATTTGTTTTTGAAAATAAAGAAAGACGAGAAAAAAACATTTTTTTTTCTTTTTTCAATTTTCAAAACTTTGTGACAAAAAGTGAGGTCTGCAAAATACTCACTATACCTCTCATCAAATAGCTTGGGGTGTCTACTTTCCAAAATGGGGTCATTTGGGGTTTTTTTTTTGCCACCTGGGCATTCCATGGCCTCCGAAACTGTGATAGGCAGTGAAGAGTGAAATCAAAAATTTACGGCCTATTTTTCCCCGATTATTCCCCAGACCTGCAGAAACAAAGGGCCGAATTTAGGGACATCAAGCGCAACTTACGGACTTACAAAATTGAATATGCCCTGCTGTACCCGGCACGTTTACGTATTACTGCCCTAGGGGCTACTCATTATTTTGATACAACGGCAGGGGCAACAAAATGGATCGAAGATAACAAAATGAACCTGCAGAGTTAGGGGCTACATAAGGCTGGTTGAATTGTTTCAATATATTTGTTCATTTTTTTTTTTTTTTTTTTTTGTGTTTGTACACAGCATATAGTGGATGGTACGGAGGAGGGGAGGCGGGGGGGGGGTGGGGTGTGATGGATGGAAGCACGGATGAAGGATGCAATTTCCTTGGTGTTTTGGATCTGGGCTGTGGGAGGGGGGGAGGAGTTTGAAAATGTGTCACAAAGCACTTGACCAGTATATGAGTGGTGAGTTTTTTTTTGGATGGTTGGGAGGGAGGAAAATGGTCACAAGCACAGCCCCCAGGGCTAGCCAAGTTAGGCAAGAGGGAGGGATATGAAGAAGGGCGGGGGGAAAAAGGGGGATGGGTCAGGTAGAAGTTGGGGGGGAGGGGGGTATATAACGAGCTACAAGGTTAGGCAACGGGGTGAATGTAAGGCAAGTGTATCTAGGAGGAGGGGGTTTATAAAAATAAAATATAGTTGCACATGTGGTCTGTATTTGCAATTAAGGGGAGAGGGGGGGTGGTCCCTGGACGCGGGGATCCCTCGCCCTCCCCCCCTTTCACTGTTTTTGCTTGACACAACCATAGAGACGATGGTAGGCTTTGCACACACAAAGACACAAACGAATCACCCTTTTTCTTTTAGGGCGTTGTTTTCTTTATTACTCTTTATTTTTTTTGCTTGTCTGTTTCTTTTTTATTTACTCTCCTTAAAATGCCTGTTAAAATGCTAAAAATAGGTTCTTGGAATATTAGGGGCATGGGCGATCCTGTTAAAAAGGCAGCGGTGTTCTCGATAATGGAGGCCTATGGGGTCGAACTGGTTTGCCTGCAGGAAACTCATCTCACTAATGAAACTAAATTGCATGTTCGGAGTTATAAATTCCAAGAGCAGTATCATTCAGTTCATACCTCTTACTCAAGAGGGGTAAGCATACTGGTGAGGAGAGGTACTTTATTTTCCTGCAGGAGAACCAGGATAGATGTGTTGGGACGCTATGTCTTCCTGAGCTGCGTGGTGGAAAATAGGCCTTTTATCATAGCAAATGTTTATATTCCCCCTCCGTTTAAAACAGAGATCTTGTTGGATCTGTTAGAGTTTGTGGAAAATGAGATAGATGTCCCAATAGTAGTGGTGGGGGATTTTAATGCAGTCCTGGATAACAATATGGATCGGTTTCCGCCCGTGACCCGGGCGGAAAGGGTACCAGAGGGGCGCTTAGGCCAACTTCTTGAAGAGATCGGATGGTGTGACCTGTGGAGATCACACAATCCTAACGCTCGACAGTACTCCTGCTACTCAGGGTCGTACTCTACGCTTTCGCGTATAGATATGGCAGTGGGTAACATTGAATCCCTGCGACTAATTAGAAATATAGAGTATAGGCCGAGGGGAATATCGGACCACTCACCTTTAACTCTGACCCTAAACTTAAACATTAGATCCAGTCAGAAAAGGTGGGCAATAAAACCGCTATGGTTGGACTTGATAAGTAGCCCAGCAGATATAACCTCCAAACTAAAAGAGTTTGTAATAATTAACTCAGGTACAGCGTCAGTAGGGGTAGTATGGGACACCCTAAAAGCATACCTCAGGGGACTATTACATCAGCAGGTTGTTATAATAAAAAAATCGTCAAGGGAATGGGAGGCGAGGGCTAGCAGGGAAGCCATAGAATCAGAAGCACAATACGTGGTAGATCCAACCCCTGAAAAGCAGGAAATTTGGCTTAAAAAACAACAAGAGTATAAAGAGGTAATCAATAGAAGAGCAGAGAACAAGAGACTCTTCCAGAAACAAAGCTACTTCGGCGAAGGGGAGAAAGTAGGCCGGATGATTGCACTTTTAACCAAGTCAAATCTATCCTCATCGGCCATCTCCTCAATTAGGACACCAGCTGGAAAGATTACATCCAATCCCGCTGAGGTCCTAGAGACCTTTTCTATGTTCTATAGAGACTTGTACAGGTCGCGGCGGGGTTTAGACCGGCGCGATATGGACGGATTCTTAGAAAGGATAGACCTGCCCGTACTCACGGAGAGGGATAGGAGTGAGATGGAGTCCCCCTTGGCCTTGGAGGAACTACAAAAGGCAGTTGCAGAGCTGTCAGGCCAGAAATCTCCGGGCCCCGATGGGCTACCATTGGAGATCTATAGGAAGTATGGGGAGGTCCTGCTCCCGGAGCTTCTAAAAGTGCTGGAACAGACGACAAAGGATGGAAGGCTGCCTCCATCAATGTCGGAGGCCGACATAGTAGTGATACCAAAGGAGGGGAAAGATCAATTGGAAGTCTCTTCGTATAGACCGATATCACTGCTGTGCTCAGATGCCAAGATTGTAGCAAGGGTGCTGGCATCCAGACTGAATAAGTGTATCGCAAAACTTGTGCATTCGGACCAATCGGGGTTTATCCCAGGCCGGTCTACCAGCACTAATATCAGAAGGGCTTATCTGAACGTTCAGGTACCAACAATAAATGCAGGATCTAGAGCCATACTGTCCTTGGACACTGCTAAGGCCTTTGACACCCTGGAGTGGGATTATTTATGGAGGGTGCTAGAGAAGTTTGGATTTGGGCCCGTATTCATTAGCTGGATTAAAATTTTATATAACCATCCAAGGGCAAGGCTCAGGATAAACAACGAATACTCGGAAAGTTTCCCCCTCGAAAGAGGGACAAGACAAGGCTGTCCCTTGTCCCCCCTGCTGTTTGTTCTGGCCATGGAACCATTGGCAGGAGCAGTGAGATCATCACCTGAATTGCAGGGATTCCATAGAGAGGGGGTGGAAGAGAAAATAGCGCTCTTTGCGGACGATGTCCTATTTTTCTTGGGGGACACAACCTCCTCACTGAAGAAAGTGATGCAACTGGTAGAGAACTTCGGTAAGTTCTCGGGACTTGTTATCAATTGGGAGAAATCGTTGCTTATGCCGATTGATCCACTGGTCAATCCTGTCTCGACGTGCTTGCCCCAGCTGAAGGTAATGGGGAAAATTAAGTATCTCGGTGTCATGATGTCCAAGGACCCTAGTGCGTTTATTGAGGACAACTTGATCACTCTTTTAATAAAATTTTTTAAAAAATGCGATATTTGGAGCAGACTCCCTCTGTCTGTAGTGGGTCGAGTCAATCTCATCAAAATGGTATGGATGCCGCAGTTGTTATATTTGCTCCACAACTCCCCAGTATGGATCGGGGAGAAGTGATTTCAAAAAATCCAATCCCTCTTTAGGGAGCTAATATGGAAAAAAGGGCAGGCCAGGATCGGGCTACAAAAACTGCAGCGCCCCGCCACGGAGGGGGGATTGGGGGTTCCACATCCGTTTAGCTATTTCCTGGCAGCCCAGCTACAACAACTGGGGGGATGTGCTACTAAAGGAGGGGGAAGTAAGTGTGCCAGGATTATCCTTCAGGGGAGCCTGCACAGTTCACTAGTGGAAGCGCTGGAGGCAGACTCACTGCAAGGAGAGATCCTGACGTTTAAATTGGTCATTAGGGTTTGGCAAACAGTTAAGAGGATAATGGGGTATAAAGGAATCTCAGAATATTCGCCAATTTGGAATAATAAGCACTTGCATGAATTGCTAACTGTCGAAAGAAATAGGATGTGGGAAAACTGTGGGATAAACCGGCTGGCACAATTATATGAGGGGGCTATCCTGAAATCGTTTGAGGACCTGAGGCAGGAGTACGGGTTACCAAGTCATGTTTTCTATAGTTATCTACAGATTAGGCATGCCCTTAACAAGCAGCTTAACAGACAACCCCCTAATTGGTGTAGGATGCCACTACTACAAACAATAATTAAATCAGAGTCCACCAAGGGCTTAATCACAGAGGCATATAACCAGCTAATAAAGAGAAGAAACGCACAGGTAGGTCTCCTTGGGGGCAGGGACAGATGGGCGGCTGATGTGGGGGAGATAACGGATGAGCAGTGGAAAAGGATTTTGGAGTTAGGATCAGAAGTATCGGTCTCCCCAGCACAAAAAGCTTCCCACCTGATGTTGCTGCACAGAACTTACTATACACCAAAAAAGCTGTTTATGTTTGGTCATAGAACCAATGACGAGTGCCCAAGATGCAGAGGATCTGGTGATTTAATCCACATGGTCTGGAGGTGCCCAAAACTGGTTAGGTACTGGTCTGAGATTTTAAAGAAAATAAACACCATATTCAGTACCAACTTAGAGCTCGACCCCAAGACATGCGTGCTGGGATATGTTAACATCGGGTCGAGCAATTGGAGCACAGCTATAGTGGTAGTAAGATGTCTATTTCAAGCCAGAAAACTAATAGCACAATTCTGGCAATCAAGAACACCTCCGACCCCGGAAGATTGGGTCGGAGTTGTCAACTCAACAGTGTGGAATGAAAGGACATTTTATACTAGATTAGATAACTATAACAGGTTTGAGAGACTATGGAACCGATGGGTACAAGCAATGCCGTGTCCTTTAACAGTGCTATCTTAGTGTTGAGAGCACTTGTCTTTCTAATAATGGAGAGATGGTGAATCGGGTGTAGCTTAAAATTTCAAAGCCATGAAGGAACAATGTATAGAACTGTAGCTAAATCTTGGGTGTGCCCTGAAAACTAGGTGAGTTCAATAATGTCGGGTTATTAGGGGGTGGGGGGAAAGGGTATACTAGATAGAAAAGCAATATCTTATAGCCACGTATAATAGTAACAAGAAGATTGTGGCCAGATGGGCTAGATGTATTTGATATGTGTTTTACGTGTTAAAACTTGGTAATAATAGGACAACTTAAACTTGGATTATTGAAAAGCCACAATGACGTAACTAAGTTAGAGACAAATATGAGTACAAAGCTGAAAGCTGTCTCTGGATTAAGTTTGCTGAGGTGGCGAAAAAAAAAATAAATTAAAAAAAAAAAATTTACGGCCTTAGAAAGCCTGAAGGCGGTGCTTGGTTTTCGGGGTCCCGTACGCGGCTAGGCTCCCAAAAAGTCTCACACATGCGGTATCCCCGTACTCAGGAGAAGCAACAGAATGTATTTTGGGGTGTAATTTCACATATTCCCATGGCATGTTTGAGCAATATATCATTTAGTGACAACTTTGCGCAAAAAAAAAATAAAAAAATAAAAAATTGTCTCTTTCCCGCAACTTGTGTCACAATATAAAATATTCCATGGACTCAACATGACTCTCAGCAAATAGCTTGGGGTGTCTACTTTCCAAAATGGTGTCATTTGGGGGGGTTTTGAACTGTCCTGGCATTTTATGCACAACATCTAGAAGCTTATGTCACATATCACCCACTCTTCTAACCACTTGAAGACAAAGCCCTTTCTGACACTTATTGTTTACATAAAAAAATAATTTTTTTTTGCAAGAAAATTACTTTGAACCCCCAAACATTATATTTTTTTTTAAAGCAAATGCCCTACAGATTAAAATGGTGGGTGTTTCATTTTTTTTTTTCACACAGTATTTGCGCAGCGATTTTTCAAATGCATTTTTTGGGGAAAAAACACACTTTTTTAAATTTTAATGCACTAAAACACACTATATTGCCCAAATGTTTGATGAAATAAAAAAGATGATCTTAGGCCGAGTACATGGATACCAAACATGACATGCTTTAAAATTGCGCACAAACGTGCAGTGGCGACAAACTAAATACATTTTTAAAAGCCTTTAAAAGCCTTTACAGGTTACCACTTTAGATTTACAGAGGAGGTCTACTGCTAAACTTACTGCCCTCGATCTGACCTTCGCGGCGATACCTCACATGGATGGTGCAATTGCTGTTTACATTTGACGCCTGACCGACGCTTGCATTCGCCTTAGCGCGAGAGCAGGGGGGACAGGGGTGCTTTTTTTTTTATTTTTTTATTTATTATTATTATTTTTTTTATCTTATTTTTAAACTGTTCCTTTCATTTTTTTTTTTTAAATCATTTTTATTGTTATCTCAGGGAATGTAAATATCCCCTATCATAGCAATAGGTAGTGACAGGTACTCTTTTTTGCAAAAATTGGGGTCTATTAGACCCTAGATTTCTCCTCTGCCCTCAAAGCATCTGACCACACCAAGATCGGTGTGATAAAATGCTTTCCCAATTTCCCAATGGCGCTGTTTACATCCGGCGAAATCTAAGTCATTAAATGCTAGTAGCTTCCGGTTTCTTAGGCCATAGAGATGTTTGGAGCCACTCTGGTCTCTGATCAGCTCTATGGTCAGCTGGCTGAATCACCGGCTGCATTTTCAGGTTCCCTGTTGAGACAGGAGAGCCAGAGAAAAAAACGGAAGACGTTGGGGGGGGCATTCCCTCCCACTGCTTGTAAAAGCAGTCTAGAGGCTAATTAGCCGCTAGGATTGCTTTTACATGAAAGCCGACCGCTGGCTGAAAAGAATGATACCAAGATGATACCTAAACCTGCAGGCATCATTCTGGTATAACCACTCAAAGTCGTGAATGGCGTACCTGAAGACAAAAAAATGGTTAACAATAAAGCACAGTAAACGGTAAGGTATAAAAAATTGCATACCTGAAAAGCAAACATGATAAAACATAATAACAATAAAACATTGCAGAATAGAATACAGTAAAAAAGAGCAGAACAATAGAGAGAGAGAGAACAATAAAACGCCAACTATTTTTTTTTTATTTTATATTTTTGTATGTGTTTTTTTTTTTTTTTACACTTTTTTTAACTAACTTTTATAACTGTAACCGGTTCCAGGTTCGGGTCTCTCAAAATGCGATGGCATCTTGGGAGACCCTGTGAAAGTGTGCCTAGTCTGTGCAGTGCTGTACCCTACGCTAATACTCAACTAGTGAATGGTATCGTTCAAAACATTCACCAATGTAAAGACCAGGATTGTCAGGACAGGAGGGACAATAATAGCGGGTGTCACGCCTATATCCGCGCTTGCTGCAGACACAACATCTTTTTTGGGGGGGGTTTGTTGGGTAGGGGTACTCGGGAGGACATAAAGAAAATGCCTCTCATGCAGCCGACTGCATTTGGTTGGGGATGTGAATGGGGGAAGTACGGGCACTGCAGAAGCGGTGGGTTCCCAATTAGGATTGGCGAATGCAGCAGGAAGGGCACTATGGGCACGACGGGCCTGTGTTTGTCTTTTTGGTGGCAGCGGGACACTACTTGTGCTTGCCCCCTCACCAGCTTGAACTGCACTTATGGGACTCGCAACGTCACCACGTGTTACTGCAGTGCTGGTTTGACTACGACCGGGGTGTACTACGCCGCTGGTGCTTGCCAGTTCACCAAAACACTACAAAAAAAACTGTTAGCGATCGCAGGGATCAGGCCTGACTCTGCGAACGCTGCAGTTATGCGTTTAGTGTTTTGTAAGTGACAGTGATCGATCGATACTGCACTTGCGTGGGCTGGGCTGGGCCGGGCGGAGGGGCAAAACTCAGGTGCTAGCAGGTATCTGGGCTGATCCCGCTAACACTGCGTTTGTGGGAACCTTAAACTGCTGGGGACGCCAGTATAGATCTGATCAGATCAGATATTGATCCGATCAGATACTATACCACTAAGGGAGGCGTATGCTGCGTGCGTGGGTGTTAGCGGTACTGGCGCTAATCTGACGCTGCCTGGGGCTGGTGCTTGCCAGTTCACCAAAACGCTACCAAAAAACCTGTTAGCGATCGCAGGGATCAGGCCTGACTCTGCGAACGCTGCAGTTATGCGTTTAGTGTTTTGTAAGTGACAGTGATCGATTGATACTGCACTTGGGTGGGCTGGGCTGGGCCGGGCGGAGGGGAAAAACGCAGGTGCTAGTAGGTATCTGGGCTGATCCCGCTAACACTGCGTGTTTGGGAACCCTAAACTGCTGGGGACGCTAGTATAGATCTGATCGGATCAGATATTGATCAGATACTATACCACTAAGGGAGGTGTACGGTGCGTGCGTGGGTGTTAGCGGTACTGGCGCTAACCTGACGCTGCCTGGGGTTGGTGCTTGCCAGTTCACCAAAACGCTACCAAAAAAACTGTTAGTGATCGCAGGGATAAGGCCTGACTCTGCGAACGCTGCAGTTATGCGTTTAGTGTTTTGTAAGTGACAGTGATCGATCGATACTGCACTTGGGTGGGCTGGGCCGGGCCGGGCGGAGGGGCAAAACGCAGGAGCTAGCGGGTATCTGGGCTGATCCCGCTAACACTGCGTTTTCGGGAACCCCAAACTGCTGGGGACGCTAGTACAGATCTGATTGGATCAGATATTGATCCGTACAGATACTATACCACTAAGGGAGGCGTATGCTGCGTGCGTGGGTGTTAGCGGTACTGGCGCTAATCTGACACTGCCTGGGGCGACGCATATCACCGCCGGGCGATCAGGGGGCTAAACCTTTATTCGGTAATAAACGGCGGGTGCCCTGACACTATAAAAAATAAACGAACTAACCAGCGTCAACCGTAACGGTTATACGGTGATCAGTGGTGAAAGGGTTAACTAGGGGGCAATCAAGGGGTTAAAACATTTATTAGGTAGTATATGGGGGTCCCTGTCGCTATAAAACGCTGACGGCGAACCTAAATATTTACGTCCCTAACTAGCGTCACCAGCGACACTAATACAGCGATCAGAAAAATGATCGCTTAGTGACACTGGTGACAGGGGGTGATCAAGGGGTTAAAACTTTATTAGGAGGGGTTAGGGGGGTACCCTAGACCTAAAGGGGGGTAATACTAACTGCCCTAACACTGTAACTGTCACAAACTGACACCATGCAGTAATCAGAAAAAAAAAAAAAAAATACTGCTGGTGTCAGTTTGTGACAGGGGGGGGTGATTGGGGGGGGATAGGGGGGCGATTGGGGGGGGATCAGGGGTGTAAAGTATGCCTGGCATGTTCTACTGTGTGTGTTTGTGTTGTGTGCACTCACTTGTCTTCTCTCCTCGGCGCTGGGACGGAAACTGCCAGACCGAGGAGAGATGACATCACATCCTCTGCCTGTGTGAAACTACACACAGGCAGAGGAGGATTCCCATTGGCTGGGAGCGATCGCGAGGGGGGGCCACGATCGGATGGTCTCCCCCTCGCCTCCCAACGCTCCCAGTCAAATGCCGACCGCCGCTGGCACCGGGGGGGTACGGGTACGTGATTCTGCCTGCCCGTGCCATTCTGCCGCAGTATATCTGCGTTAGGCGGTCGGCAAGTGGTTAACAAATGATCAAATTACATATTCCCATTTACAGTTTCTTTTTAGATTTTAGGATACCATTAGTATATTAGTACCCCCCGAACCGGAAATAGAGGTCATCAGAAGCACTTCCGGTTTCGGACACTTTCAGTGGGGGTCATT